>CM076582.1:1640408969-1641663310 GCA_034641835.2 Pinus albicaulis
TTGAGTATATGGCCTACTATGATCTCGCCTCAAGGAATAGACTCCCCATTTCCTAGAGTCTCCGCTCTTGCTAAATCATAAGATCTGGTATATCTAGCTTATATCTGGCTTACAGGTTGCTGGATATACTCTTAGTGTTATAAGGCTCTTGCTAAATCATAATATCTGGTATATCTGGCTTATATCTGGCTTACAAGTTGTTGGATATACTCTTGGTGTTATAAGGCAGCCACAAAGGTTGATCCTAGACCTCCCCCAGATTAGTCCAAGGAAGAAAGTTTTTGCTGAGCAATATTGAGGCCCCACCTAGGTTTGAAACTCAGTTAACACACCCGGTGTGTCTGTGGGCAGTTGCATAATGCATTAGGTTTAGGAGTATAGGGTCAGTCCCTCAGACATGACCCTGGGCCTCCTCAGAGACAGGAAGTAAGTTTAGGAATTCTCCTAATACCCAAAAAATAAAAAATAAAGGAAAAAGAAAGAAATTCTCCTAATACTGAAAACAAACAAACAAAAAAATGACAGTAGTTAATTATCGATTCTCGTGATTAAAAAAAGAAACGAAAAGAAAACAGACAATAGTTAATTAGTAGTTTCCAACTTTTCACTAGCATGTCGTAACATTTTTTGATGTATATGCATAAATACTTTGACTTCAAGATGACTCAGGGGTTGCTTTGTCAAAGTTTACTTGCATGCTAAAAATTGTTCTGATGTCAACCGACATGGATAAAACATGATCATAAAGAGATAAAATTTGATAAAACTTCAACAAAAAGCATGGATGAAGTTCATACTCGACAACAAGACTGACGTGGGAAGAAACATCTAAAGAAAACTTTTTAAGGTTCCATCTTTCCACTCCTTAATGATAGGTTTAATAAAATAATCAGTTCTTAATGAAGGTGCTACCTCCCCGTTAAGTTATAATCTTTTGTTCCCACATTTTAAGAGTAAAAGATAGGTGACCCTCACCATTTCAGATAAACAACAACGATTTATGGTGACAGACCTTTAATGGTCGTCACTATTGATGCGTATATATGGTGGCGTTCGTTGACCATCACCATTTCATATTTTGGTGAGGGTCGAAAAATGTCACCATAAGCTCATTGGTGATGGTCAAAAGAGCATCCGTCACCAAAAACCGATCTTCGTCATTCCCTATATATGAATATCAGGGCACGATGGAATCGAACCACCAACCTCCTGCTTGTAAAGCAGGTGCTCTTCCATTGAGCTAGCACCCTTTAAAGAATTAGACTTTAAACTAGCAATTACCCCTAAAGTTGCAAAGATACACCAAAGGAATAAGAACCAGGAAAACCGAAAGAACTCAGTGTCCTTGCTCCTATTTTTATTCTACGACACTCTACAAAGTATGATCTTGATCTATGACGTATTTGTGCCAAGTGGTTCTAATTTAATAGTAAATGTTATATTAGATAAAATAAATGAATAACTGAGAGGCCTTACGGGCTAATTTTTAATCCTTACACCAAAATCTCTTAATATTCAAGTCTATGGAACAACTCATTCAAAGTTCAAACTGAAGTAGATTTTAAATGGAAAGTCTAAAACCAGCTAAGTAGTTTACAAATTAACATTTTGGATATAAATTCTGTTCAATTTATATGACAAGTTATGCCATAACCTTGAAACTAGTTTCTTAGCTAAAAGACTTTCTTAAGTCAACAATGACAAAGAAACATAGTCATGGCAAGCAAAATTCTCTTATTTTTTCTAATGAGGGTGCATGTAACTTGATAGAGGTTGTATGAAAGTATCAAACCATAAACAATTTCACTAAAGCATTGAAATGACAAAGTCTTGTTAAGCAACAAAGGTTTAGTTGAATATATGGAAAGCATCGAGCTAAATGATATAATTAAACTAAAAGTAACTGTAAAAAAATGAAATTGCCATCATATACATCGCATCAGCGTATGAATTTGCATCAATGTACTGAATTAATATGGCTTCAAATTTTGAAATTTTCCTACAAGATAACATTTATCATTAAAAAAATCTGATCAAACATGAAGTAATCTCATGAATCCTTGAGATTTATATTGCAATATCCATCTCAGATCGATAGATCCAGAATCTTAAATATTCTTATAACTAGAAATTGCACCAAGAGGTGCAAAAGAACGCCGGAACATGGATAAGAGAAGTGGGGAGATTGTATAAAGAAATAATCAAGTGAAATATACTAAAAATGAAATACAACCCATGTGAGGCTAATTTAAATTCAATTGTTGTGAATTTTCAAGTGAAAGAAAGTTTGTAACTGGTGTCCGGCAAGCAGGACTCACAAAAATTGTTATATAGAAAAACTTGGAAGGGAAATTGAGGTTTGAGGTTTGATGATGTTGATGAAGCACATATTCTACTTGGTGAAAGTGGCCACTGCAAGGATTATTGGGGTTCAGGCTTCTATAGGCAGGATAATACTTTTGAGCTTGAAACAACTTTGCACAATATAGCTTTCAGTTCAAATAGGTGCAAATACATATAAATCAAGCAATTTGAGACCTTTAAATGTATGGTCAGAAGAAACAACTCCAGAATCTGTGCAAATGCTTCTAAACTCTATTTGAAAAGAGGGAATTAATTTGATCCTTGAAGGAAACTTGTTTGGACCAGACATTGGTGAGTTGATAAGCAGCTCAAACAATTGGGCAGAGATTACTATGTGGTGTATTTTCAAAGGGCTCAAAGAGTCATTACCTTCTAGATGGCTATATATTTTGGGAGATGGGTTTGAAAATACAAGTAAGAAGAATCAGCCAGCGTCTGAACAGTCGGGTGAATTTGAGAAAAAACACCAAAGATCTGCCAATTTTGTTGAATGCCTCTGAGCAATGTGGTTTATTGTTTGCTGTCAATTCCTCCTCGGTCATGGATTGCAGCCCTGCACAAAATAAGAATATTCTTATGATTGGTGTCTGTTCTGAAGTGAATAATTTAAAACAATATACTCATAACCTAGCACAAAATACAGATTCAACAGAAGTAAATACGGAAAACAAGAATAGTGGAAATGATGATTTTGGATTTCAAACTGAAGGAGCATATAAGGGCGAGGATGAAGTGCTTTTGAAATTTCAGTGGGCAGAGGAGATAGAAAGGATGGACTGCAGCAAGTTTTTGGAGTCTCGGGATAGAAGAGAAGGGAAAAGAGGCAAACTTCAAGTTCAAAGCACGGAGTAATGACCCCTGGAAGGAGAGATTTTGATTCTCTTGTTCAATCTCAGCAGGAAGTAAGCAATGCCTTTGGTCAAGTCGACATTCAATTGTCGGATTCTCTATGGGATGTAGGTGATGGCATTAGCCAAGAGAAGCAGCTGGACAGGGTTTCACATGAATATATCCTTTCTTCATGAATGCAATGATTATCGGAATTATGTTCAAATAAAGAGATGAGAACAGTGTGCAAGAGGCTTTATAATGTTTGATATGCAAAGAATAGAATATTCAAAATAGTACACATCATATGAGGAGGAGACCTTTAAATCAAGCAATTTGAGACCTTTAAATGGGTGCAAATACATATAAATCAAGCAATTTGAGACCTTCAAATGTATGGTCAGAAGCAACAACTCCAGAATCTGTGCAAATGCTTCTAAACTCTCAATTTAGACTGCTCATGTGCTTACCAAATGAAAATCTCTGACCAAAATTCTAGTTAACAGGCACAATAAAAATAATTAGTCGTTGAAAGATTCAGGATCTGTTTATAAAAATGTCATGGAAGAGGAGTTTGCAGTCAGAGATGTGGAAATGGTGAACGATAATGAGTGTGTTTGGAAAAAAAAACTCCTAAGTATGCCCAGGTAAGTGTTACAAAGTTGTCATCAACAACCTTGAGTCAGAGAGAAGAGGAGTCTTCTATGTTACCATGGACTAGTGAAAATATGGCACATACATGTAACCATAAACGAGCTTCTTATATGGAGAAAGCTGAGATAATTTACATGGGCAGTGTAACAACTCGATTTATGGCCTCTGAAGTTCAAGAACCAGAGGATATTTCAAGGCTACATTGTTTCCCTCAAGACAACTTCAGTGAGTACTATATTATACAATAAAGACATTACTGAGCCAAGTAAAGCTAATTGTGCACCAAAAAAAGCGTTATCTGCAATACAAGCACGTGAATTAAAAGGTGGCCATTCTTCTCCACACAAATGAAAAACATCACTTGAAAAACATTTTTCTGTTGGAAGTGCATTCTGTGTAATAACATGTACTTCTAATTACCCCGGTTATGAGGAAGTGGCAACACAGACACTGCATGTTTTTCTTCTTGCCAACTTACAAGTTGAAAAGGCATGTGAACAAGCCACTCACTATCATAATAGTGGATCACAAATTAGGAAATCACTTGGCACTGATATTTTTACTCTTGAAAATGTCCAGGATCTGAATGTTTCATTATTGACAGATTCTAAGAAGTTTGACAAATCTGTCATTGCTAATTTGAGTGAAAGTGATGCACTGAAAAAATCAGAGACTAAAAAATTTTCTACTTCAATAGAACCTTTACCTTTCCACAAGGTGAGCTATTACAAGTCTTAATTATTTGATCTAAATATCTAACACCCAAGCATAGTAGAACTCTGTTGGAACATGAATTTTAGCTCTACAATGTCTTTAGTTTCGTAATATGTCATTGCTAATTTGAGTGAATGTGATGCAGTGAAAAACTCAGAGACTAAAAATCAGTGTTACACGGGGACTCGTCCCCCCCCCCCCCAAGGGTCTAGAATCCTCGCCCCCCCGCGATTCGGGGTCTTGGGGAATTCTAGGGGACGTTTCCTGACGCTCCCAATTTTCGAAAATTTGGAGGGGACGTCAAGGGGGACGTTTCCCCATTTGGAGGGGTCGAGGGGGCGTGAGGGGACGGCTGGGGTAATAGATATTCTCATTTAATTCTCTATCAAATATTTTAATCAGTTACAATTAGCACCATATCCATTTACATTGTACTTTAATCTGTGAGTAGTAGATTGAATATTGGGAACTACTAAAGTATTTATGGAGAGCTCGACTTACCACTAGACCTTCATTGTGATGTTAGTTGAACAGAACGATGTTTTTTTTATTGGTTTCTTTCTCCAGCTCCTTTTGCTTGCTTCTCTCCAATAACCTCTTCAGATATAACAGCCTGTGATTTCACTAAAGCTGTAATTGGAGGAGAATTTATTATATCTCACTCTTAAGATAATTTTTGGTGAGAGAAATAGTAGCGGAAACCAAACCTTATAGTGGAATGTCATACTTATGGTTGAGGCATGCTAAAGCAACAATGTACAGAATGTTGAAAAGTGCACAGAACCCAATCAATGCTCCAATTCCAGTCCAATAGAATTTAACTTCAGTAAATAATCCATGAGATTCTAGGATAGCACGTCCAAGTGTTTCAATGGAGCTGTTACTGACAGGATGCACAAAGATGAAATATTTAGAGGAAAGGAAATATTCAATATTTATTTCCTGGGATTATGATTATAGGACACTCTATCAGTGCATGATAACACATACTTTCTCCCATCTAGGAGCTAGAAATCCATTCACCATTGGTGTTTTGGCCATAGGACATCAGTGAGCACCAATATGCCCAAATCCACCAGCTAGGTATGTTCTCTGTTCTAGAAACATGAATAAAAGGAACCATTTTTCAATTTTGTAACCCGAGTTCTAGTTGAAAAGCTCAATATTAGTATAAAGTATATTTCTTTGGAGTAAATAACTATCTTTGCATATACTATAATGTCAAATACCTCTTGATACCACAAACCCTCCAAGAACAAACACAATGAGCAAAGTGAATGATCCAAATGTTTGTGAGGCAATCATGTTTCGACCCAATGAGGCTATGAATTTAAAAAGTGCCAACGACATCTGATGTATCACAAAGAGGAGGAAGTATTGCCTAAAGAACCTACAACAATCAAGGCAATCTCCTAGATTTCTCATTGAATATTTTAGTGTTCTGACAACTAAAACATTTAACAATCTTGATGTTCCTGATTTAATTTTCTTTTTCATAGAGCTAATTTGGCAAAGGAAGATGTTACATTTTGTTTCCATTCTTCTATCTATTCATACATTAATAAAACAGAGACCAAGTATATATACTATATAGGCACCATTCCACATAAAAGGGATTTGAAGTGTTGTTTTAATGCTAAGATCCTTTGGAAAAATGCAGTCTCTATAATTAAACCGGTTCATCTAGTTCTATCCCATCTCTCCTATAGTCCTGTAACTTTCTTGAATTGGGAGATCGATGAAGAGATAATAGACTGTAAACTATATTTTCAAATTTCGATTCATTAGGCAGGTTGCCAACGTTGGACATCAACTTTAAATAATGAAAATGATAAGCATGGTACAAAATGAGCCCATACAGAACAAAAAAATTGGCAGATAGAGGCGTGGATGCAAATTTTCAAAATAAATTATGTGCCCAAGACAGCAGGATCTAATCCCACAATGGTTGATATGTGTCTATCACTCACGTTCCCTAATATAGAGTTACCAAAACAACATGCTATATTATCCCATGGAGACAATATTTCATGAGGGACAGAACATAACAACATTATGTACTCCCAAGTGGTAGCAAAGGATAATTTTCAAAGTTAATGAGCAATAATTATTACAGTCCTATGCAAACTTGGATGGACGGATCCTTTGAAGCTTTCAATCTTGAAGAACTGCTTGGAGAAAAAGTGCATAGCACTTTGGAACAGTTCTAACCCTGTCAGCAGAGGTGCCTCAATAAATGTGCACTACAGATCCCTGACATCCTTGGTTGCTCTGAGCAAGGATCTTATAATGAATGGTCTCAATATAAAATGACCCCTCCTCTTCATGAATTCGGTAATTTGATATATTGGTAGATATCTCTTCCTCTTCTTTGACCTAAAGCTTCTTAGAAGTTTGATGTTGCAATCACCTCATGTAAGTCTCATCTCTAATCTGGGTAGCTCATGATGATTACCAATGCAAGGCTTCAGAGGGATCTATGATGATTGGGCTCAGCTATCGATAACATTTGTCCAAATAAGAGGGATTTAATGGAAGACTTAGATTTGTCCTTAAGCACAAAACAGAGTAGCTGTTGAACCTAGTCATAGTCAACTCTGATGTATGCCTTGATACAAAGGCTTTAAAACAATTTAAGGATAAGCCTCATACATATATATTGGATAGCTGATGTATGCCTTGATACAAAGGCTTTAAGACAATTTAAGGATAAGCCTCATACATATATATTGTCTAGCTGCTCATTAAAGATCAAGTATGATCTGAAGTTCACTATTGGTCTAATAAAAGGAAAAGTACTATATCTCCTGGTGACCATCTTCATTTCTTTGTATCACAAATCAAAGGCTGATGTCTGTTCTTTGGAAGCACCATTGCAGCTGAATGTATAAAACAACAAGCATGAATTTCTATGACAATGCCAACAACTGAAGAGTTCATCTCAGACACCAATTTTACTGGTTTCTAAAGAATATAATCCCCACTAGCAGGAGATCTTTTAGGCATTGTCCAACCACTATATTATATTGACAAGAGAATCCCATTTGCAGTACAATTATACCAAAGAAATCAATGCCAAAAAAATATGCCAATGACTACTCTTCACAACTAAAGGACACATTGTATTGAAGTCATTCATTTCTTGCTATTTTGTGATCTATTTTTGCTATTTCACATTAATGGCATTCCTATACTACAATATGCATGCATTATGGTACCCATTTTCAATGATTATGCAGCCACAGAAATTGGAGTTCAAATTCTCAATAGAATTTAATTGGTAAAGGGCAAACAGATGTAAACAATAATAATTAGCCTCGATAGTTAAATAAAGAAAAATTTATAATATTCAACATAGTAGAACAAGGTAGACTAGTATAAAAAACTTTTAGAATGATTTATATACATCCTTTAATATATACTCTATCTATATTACTCTTGGCCTCTAGGAAGCAATATAGTGTTCATGCCAAGCTTGTAACTAATGCATTCTAGTTCACCTCCTTTTGCAAGCACCGTGACTTCCACATATGCATAGGAGACCTTGCCAATTTGACAATAAAAATATCTTGAAGGCATGACATACTTTGAAGAAAACATTGGAATGGTTGTTTGTCTCTGCATCTATAAAGGATAAAAATGGTGACACTATAGACCTAGAGGTTGGGTTTAATATAAAACCACTACAAGTGATACTAGCATATGTTTCTAAGCATTTCTCTGAATCTAAGGGATCAACATTTGATTCTTGAAAGTTCACTACTCATTAAGACTTTTCTCAACCTTTATCCTAAGAATCTGTGTATGGAAAAGATCATGAGATTCGATACCATCTTGAATTTCTGTCTTGATGATTGCAAGAGGCAGGTGCTACCAATTCTGTTGCATTCAAGGAATTTCAGTTTCATACAATCTAAAACAATGTCAGTATCCTAGTGAAACAATGGTTTGGAAGTTTTGAATATCCACCATTGACATATTGGATGCCATTTTCATGATCTTGGCTAGTGAAATATCTGTGCTTATAATAGACTTAGATTTGAGTAATGTCTTCAACGTGAAGGAAATTGGTTCTAAATTCTTGAAGACAAGGACAGAATTATCTACTAGAAGCAATAGCCTTGGTATGTAGGTGTTACTTGGGAAAATTACTATTCATGACAAATTCTTTCAAAACGCTTCCAGCTCTGTAAAAACAGTGAATACAGAGTCTCAACAACCATTGGGTTGGAAATTTTCTACTGGATGTTATATAACTAGCAGTTGCCCCAGGAGGTGCAAGGAGAGGCCGATAGGAGTATCATTTGTTAATTATTAATTTTACCCATTGGCTTTACAACAAATATATGGTCCACGACAGAAGAATCTCCAGAGACTTGGACGCTGGAAATGATTAGTGCAGTCCTACAGTGGTTTTGAAGGTCAGAAACTGAGCTTAAAAGTTGAATTTTAGGCCCATTTTTAGCCAGGTAATCTAGGAAAAGGCATTATCTTAACTTTGAGAAACTCATAGCATTGGTCTAATGATTAACTGAGCTTAAAAGTTGAATTCTGGGCCCATTTTTAGCCAGGTAATCTAGGAAAAGGCATTATCTTAACTTTGAGAAACTCATAGCACAGGGGGAAAAGAATGAGTGTTTTGAGTGATTTTTGATCTTGTGGCTCTATGATACAGAAAGGTTGTTTTTCTGTGAATATGTGCAGAAAGCACTGTCAGCCTTCACTTGAAACCGGGGAATTTTTCAACAAATCCATGATCAAGACATGAAAGATAGATTCATGGACTACATATTCAGAAACGGAGTCCAAAAACCTTGAATCTACAAAATTGCAGTTCATAAACTTGGGGAAAACTGCAAAGTCCTAAATTTCAAATATTTGGTTTTCCAATAATTCCCTATTTAATACAGATTACCATGTGTGAGACGAAACAAGAAACAAATATTAGTGCATGTAAACCATTATTACGATTTATATATTAGCAATGAGATATCATTGAAAAGAAGTTAAAACATCTAAAACAGTCCTGTTAATGAAAAAAACAAAGAAGTTGACTGGGTTATTGAAAAAACCCAACAAACTTTGCGAGGCAAAGTTGTCAAGTTTGACTTGGCTAGTGAATATAGGCTAGCAGAAAAATATTTTTAAAAATCACACTTTGCGTTTAAAAAAAAAAACATTTAGCTTTACAGAGAGGCAGACAGGTTTTCCTGACTGGGCAATGAGTCAAACTCATTAACCCATCAACCACCAGCAAGTACGCACTGTTCAAACAGTTCCTGCAAAGTCAAAATTGCTTTGAATCGCCAAGGTATTCAAACAGCAGGCCAGGTTTAACCCACAACTCCAGGCCTAACCCAACAAGTCTGGTAAAAACTGTTTGTTAAAATAGATTGAGATCAATAAATTAAATCTGGAAATTTAAAGGACTACAGCAGAATACTAGTTTATGCCGTGATCATCCAAGCTCAAGCAATCCTTTAACATTCACAATGCCCATATATATATGCAGACATAATATTAACCAATTAGGATTTACATCGCTGAGCAATGCCTTAACCATCAGATGCCAGTTAGTTAGACAAGACTAATCATAAACTTGGTGGTAACAACTATTCTGTGGGAGTGCTCTGCATGTTTCTAAGATGCAGAATATGTAGGTACCCAATGTAAAGGACATTTTCAGAGATATTTGAAGATGATCAGCAATACTTTAAAAAATTAACCACATATCTGTTGGATTTTCTAAGTTTTAAGGTTTCTGAGAGTTAAAAGCATAGCATACCCTTTTCATGGCTCTATCAAGTGCATCGGAAATGCATTTTAAATCAAGTGAGTCAAACACTAGATTGATTTATACAAGTTAGGCTGAAACCGTTTTTTAACAAGAAAACTCAATCTTTTTCATTAATAAAAGAGAGTACATTATGAGATTTACGTTTTACTTTGTTCTACGTATCCCATACAATAAAAGTTTATCTACTTCTTTCTAAAAAATTTACAAAAATTTCTCCACATATACTTTCCTACCCAAAACGAATTCAAACAAGTCAATGCATAATATAACTACCTGCAGTTGTAGCCCATCAAGCAGCACCAAAAAACAGAGTGAAACAGCCTTTCACCTCATGTTTTGTAGTGTTTCACTTTCGTTTTCCTTGAAATCCCATGGGCTTACCATTTGACCATAATTTTGTGTGGGTATATGCAGGACTTTACAGAGTACACTAACCTAGACAAAGCATTTTCCTTCATTGTTGATTACATGGAAAAGAATGGCCCCTTTGATGGGCTGCTTGGATTTTCTCGGGTACTCTTGATGAAACCCACAGGCATGAAATATTTCATTGCATAGATTTATGTTCAGTATGTGATCAAATCCAGATGAGTATAACTTATTTAATTGCTTAAATTATGCTTAGTATGGATCAGTACTGGTCACTGAGAGCTGTTAAAATTCCAGATAAATTGTTTATGATTATTGAATGAGAGATGCTTTCACATTTATGGAGAAGGTTGTAATTTCTCTTCAGTCCAGTCATCTTTATGTTGACTGTAGATTGTGTGTATCCAATTTTTGTATATGGCTGATTTTTCTCCATGCCTATTTGGATGCAGGAACCTGCAACCCACATAACTCAGGCCTCCAATCTATCTAATCCAGTCCATTGTGGGGAGAATTTAACATCCCCCTCTGGTCTGGTCTGTAAGGCTTGCATTTTAAGAAATCAAGATTTTAATAAGTAATTAATTCACATATAAATCATCTTAAAATCAGTTTAAATTTGGGTTTATCAAAGGGCAAAATGGATACAAAAGAGTTGAGGTAAATCTGGGCTGATATGATAATTTTCCACTTGAAACCCTCCATTGTGAATACAGTTCCTTAACGTTTCAGTTTGAATGGTTTCAGGGGGCCACCCTCTCGGCAGCTCTTGTGGGTTATCAAAGAAAGGTAAGTCACTTTTTCCCGCCAATTGCTATCAGTGTTAAAAATCAATATTCCTTGCAATAGCTTTAAAGCGATTTTGATTTTCTACTTCCAAAATTTTAGGGATTGATGCTGAAGAATCATCCACCTGTTAGATTTATCATATCTATTTCAGGAAGCAAGTTCAGAGACCCAGAAATGTGTGAAATCTTGTATTCCCCGCCCATCAAATGCCCTACTGTACACCTGATAGGTGCCAAGGATTGGTTGAAGCTACCAGGCGAGGAACTCATTAATTAATTGATTTAATTAATTAATTAATTAATTAATTAATTGAAAATAACATATTTATTAGGGTTTGATGCAAATAGAAATGCAGCACAAGAAAAATATAGGGTTTGATTCGAGCACTATTTTCAAATCGCTATTTTCACAACCCGAAGATCACCTACCTGGTTGCTGAATCCAACGCCGATGCCGAGAAGAATGCGGCCGATTATAAGCATGGTGAGATTCTCAGCTCCAGCATTCAAGATCGCGCCTAGGAGGAAACTGAGGCCTCCTACGATTATGCTAACTCTTCGTCCCTTGTTTCTCGTTACATGCGAGGCCCCGAATGTGGCAACCAGGCCAGCAAGATAAAGAGACGAAGTGAACAGAGTGAGCAGCTGGTTGTCGTATTTGCAGTAGTCTGTTTCACGCAGGTGATGCTTGTTGGGGCCCTTGTTTTTGTTTAAGTTTTGAATTTTGAACTCGGACTCTTTTTGAGTTGCGGAGGGAATACACATAGCTAACGCGACCGCACCGCGCGACCAGGAGTTGCGGAGCTACCAAGACGGTGCGGAAGCACTTGATAACTGAAGATGGAACAGAGAGAAGTACAGATGAAAGAGATACAGCAGCAAACAGGAAGTAGAACATGCAGACATCAGAAGAGAAGTCGGGAAAAGCCAGAGCAAAGACGCAGAGAAGCCGCCAGTCGCGACGAGCGGGTGAATAAAAGGCAATCACCCGGCTGAAGAAGAAGGAGGTTGGTTGATCGGTTGCTGTTGCGGGATGATTGAACGCGGAAGCAGCCGCGGAGGAATCAGACTTGTTCTCTCCATTGGTCTCTACTCTCTATGTTTTGTATTCTATGTTCTTAGATCCATCTGTATCTGATTTATGAGTTATCAGAGAAGGAAGCTATGTAATCATGTACTCGGCTGAAGAATAATATAAAGAAGGATTGCTGTCTCTATGTTTTGGGTTATGGGTTATGATGTGTTTACACTGCTTTAAAATTTTTAAGTTGCGACTGTCTGTATACTTGATTAGTGATCTTGCATGAACATTCTGGTATATGTAATGGATTCTCTTTCTTTCTGTGGTTGCGAGTGTATTCCTCACCTGTGATCCCATCCCCTTACTCATGTTGTCGCGGCACGCCTCGGGTGAGACGCTCTGCTCTTCCAGAGCAGGGTGAAAATGCCGGCGTGTTACTAGACTACACAGGACCCCTTGTTGGCCACAACCCTTTGAACCAGGGTCTTGCCCGCGAGACCTGACTTTTCGCCAAAAAATGGTTCCGTTGCGGGGACCTGCATGTTCTGAGGGGATCTAGATCATGGTCTCGAGGATCTTTGAAGGAGCAATACGGCGATGGTGGGATGATCATCTTGACCATTTCATTACTCAGCAGGCGGAGCTGATCAAGAAAAAGGAGGCGGCGGTCAGGGAGCTTGTTCTTTTCTCTGACTCAGCTAGCGATACGTACGAAATTTTCTGGGGAAGGTTTCCCACGGATCTTTACAACTGGTTGCGGAGGTTACAAACGAAGGCGGCCCAAGAAGGCTTGCGGAGGATAAACCGCAGGTGGGCGCACGAAGACTTGGTAGCGCTACACCGGGTAGATACTGAACTAACCCGCGCAGTGGAGTTTTGGGTAAAGACCACGTTGGAAGGATACGTTGTGGAATTTGCCGCTGAGTGCTACCAATCTTTCTCGAAGGCTGAGGCTGTGTTTCACTCAGGGCTGAGGGGAAAACTGTTGAAGGAAATTCCGCTGTGGATCAAGGCCCTAATGGTGGACGAAGGGTTGATTGAATTCCACAAAACGAGTATGGAAGCGTAAGCCACCCGTACTGGGGGAAGGATTGAGGGGACCGATGCTGTGTAGACTGTAGGAGTAGGGAGCGGGGGATGGACGTTGAGGCCGCATGCAAGTTGCGGGAGTTACGTGCACATCGGCGGACACAGATCGCCGATAGGTGGCGAAGAAGGGTAATGAGAGATTTGAAGAGAAGGGAGATCGAGAAGAAGAACCAGAAGGAGGCGCCTCAGAGGACAAGAACCATGGGATTGGATACCCGGACAGGAGACGGGACAGCAGCAGACGTAC
Source organism: Pinus albicaulis (assembly GCA_034641835.2). Classification (NCBI taxonomy): domain Eukaryota; kingdom Viridiplantae; phylum Streptophyta; class Pinopsida; order Pinales; family Pinaceae; genus Pinus; species Pinus albicaulis. The sequence goes on from CM076582.1 coordinate 1,640,422,841, forward strand.
AGCGGGTGCATGGGAGCCCGAGGATGCGAGAAAGAGCAGTAACGATTAACACGGATAAGGAAAAGATGCAGCCCGAAGAAAGTTCCGATGATGAATGGTACGATGTAATGCAGCAGATGTTTCAGGATCAGACGGCACACACCCCTCCAGACAACCCTACGTCGCACCGTCCGCATGGCCAGGATCCCGACCTTCCCCTGGTACTTTATCAACCTTTAAGAAATATTTTTGTTCAGTTACAAGCATTAAGTCAGTTATCTAGTAGTTCAGCGGCGCCGGTAACGCCCAGTAGCAGCAGCGTTACGAGTAGTAGTTTTTTTCCTAGCGGGACCATTACGCAACCAGGACCCGGAGGTTTTATCTTGGTTAATACGCCGCCAGTATACATGGCTGGATCTTTCACCCGGTACCCAGAGTTCTCTGGTCGGGGAAACGACGATGTAGAACAACACTGGTATCTGTGCGAAGCCATCTGGAGGGCTCGACAGACGCCGGATGCAGGGAAGTTGATAGAGTTTCAAACCACGCTCAGAGAGAGAGCTCTGCGGTGGTTCATCAAGTGGTCTGAGGCGCACCCTAATCCTGTAATTGCGGACGTAAAGCGGGAATTTGTCCGCGAATTCAAGCTCCCCCAGACGGACCAGCAGGGTCTGTCCGAGCTATGGGAAATTAAGCAGAAGGAAGGCGAAACCGCATGGGAGTTGATGCGGCGATTCAAGGACGCGATCGGGAAACTGAGCTACCCGATCGATCCCAACCACCAGAGGGACTGGTTCATCAAGGCTCTACTTCCCTTGACGCGAACCCCTCTCACTCAGCAGAAGATTGATAATCTGCAGGATGCTTTGGAGCAGGCCATGAAGATTGAAGCCATGGCGGGATACCCCCAGGAATACAGGGGGGGGCTGGCTTCGCAAGACCCTTCGCTGATAGGGTTGCAACACCAGATCGCCAGTTTGACGGAAAAGCTCAAGGAAATTCAGCCAGCAAGACCGGCGCGACCGAATGTTTGGTGTACTCATTGCCTGGTCGAGGGGCACGTCACAACCGAATGTCCTCGGTTGCGCGGCGCGGGAGTTGGACCCTCAGTTGCGGCTATCCAGGGGGGGCCACCACCAGGGGGTGGCACGGCAATGAACCCGCAGGGGGTATACCAGACGCAACAGGCCTTTGCGGGGTTTCCACCGCAACCGGGGTCCTCCACCCCAGACTACTGCGAAATTTGCCGAACGATAGGGCATCCTCCTCGGATGTGCCCGATACTACAGAAGTACTCCACGGTGCCGAATAATGTATACTGCGAATTTTGTGTGTCCACGACGCACAACACGGAGCAGTGCAGGGCGCTAGACGCACTTGCGGATCGACTGGATCGGCCCTCGTACCGGGTCAACGAGGCTGCGAGGGGAAGAGGTGGCGGCATGCGGGGAGGCCGAACAGGAGGACGCGGGCCGGTAAAATGCTACAACTGTGACCAGGAGGGTCACGTGGCTCGAGAATGTCCCCTTCCGCGACGACCCTGGTGCTCCCAGTGCCGGGTCAACGCCCACGCCACTGAAGACTGCCCAGAACTCATCAAAAAGTGGGAAGAGCGGGCGCGGCAGAGGGCCACGAATCTGATAGGCTCAGAACCGCGAGGGGTCGCAACCCCTGACATGCAGAATGTTGCGATAATAACGAGAGGGGGAAAGAAGACTGGTGAGGATGCCCACGAGAAGGAGCCGGTACGAGTGGTGCGGCCGGCATCCCCAAAGAAGTTGATTCGGCCCGAGGTGCAGAAGAAGTACTTTCAGGAGGCGGTTGAGGCATTCGCCCAGCTGCGAAAAGAAGGAGGGCTGGAGGAGCCCCAGCTGCCGGAAACCGGGGATCAGAACGCCGCAGATGCTGTAGTTGCGAACTGGCTCCGACTGTTTCTCAGGATTGTTGATGACACCGTACTGCGGCAGCAGCTCAGACAGGTGTTGGATGGAGCGCTGCAGGGGCGCGCAGAACCCAGAAACTCGGTAGACACTACGCCTCAATACGTGCAGCGTGTCAAGCGAAACAAGCAACGAACGGGCAAAGAATTTCGACTTAACACACAGATCGCAGGATTCCAAATCAGCGACACGATGTTGGACCTGGGGTCCGACGTCAACATATTGCCACGAAAGACATGGGAGGCTCTTGGAAAGCCCCGGCTCGCCTATTCCCCGATCCAACTTAGGATGGCGAACCAGTACTGTATTTTGCCAATCGGCCGACTCGAGGGTGTCGAGGTTGATGTGGCGGGGGTAAAGACATATGCCGACTTTGAAGTTATTGATATCATGGGCGATAAGGACCCCTATCCTACTTTACTTGGCATTGATTGGGCTTTTGAGAATTATGCGATCATCGATCTCAAGAAGGAGCTGATGATTTTTGAGGATGGGGAGGTACGGGTGACTCAGCCTCTCGACCCGTATCAAGGACCGCAATACACAGAACCGGTGGATAGTCGGGAGGACGCTCAGATAATGGACCACCTCTATCAGATGACCGCCGGGAGGCGGGACGATTATATCAACCCGACCGCAACAGGATCTATCAGTTGGCGGAGTGTGCAGAGCTCGGAACTCGGATCCGAGCTTGCATGGGAAGATTGGCACCAAGGGGGATACGAGACCACCACGCGGCGATGTGCCGCCATCGCGCAGGTCCGGTGGGTGGGGACCGAGATCCGCGGGTACCCCACGTTGTCAAACATGCAAGCAGTAAATACTTTTATTCTCAAGGTGGAAGACCGGGTCCCAGAAGAATGCCGGATACCCCTGTTGGATGTGGCTCTGAAGTCAACATCAAGACGATGGTGGAACAATCACCGCAACACTCTGCTGCGATGGGAGCTGGTGGCGGATGCACTACGGGCACGCTTCAAAGAGGATGAAGGGCCCTGCATTACACTTAAACACCATGGAGACTCAGACCCGCGACAGCACTTGCGGGCGTGCGAGGAACAGTGGCGCAGCGCCAGGTACCCTGAGGAGTTGTGGGTCCACAGATTTATACACTCCCTGGGTACAATCCACCAGGCCTGGTACCTAGCGGAAGAGCGGAAACGGGGAACCCGCTCTTGGCAAGCAGTTGCGGAGAAGTTCGTCCAGAGTTTCTCATTCGAAGGGGAGACGGCACAGGAATCTCAGGCCCTACAAGCCGTCAAGGAGGTTCTGTTTTTCCGCCATCCTGAGCCCAATGAGGGACAGGTGGCGTCACGTTCAGGGGTGAAGAGCGAGTTGGTTTGCCAACGGGTTGACGGCGAACCAGGGGACGACAGTTTGGAGGACCTGAGGCATCTCCATTTTGACGAGAAGGAGGGCGAGCGGAGTGTCCGCGACGAGCCAACGACAGAAGGAGTCCATTTGCAGCCCCTAAAGACAAAGAAGCTGAACATAGGAACAGAGGAGAAACCGAAACTGGCAACGGTGGGAGATTACTGGGACGCGGAGACGACCAGAGAAATTTTCAGCCTCCTTCGGGAGTATGAAGATCTATTCCCGTCTTCCGTTGCGGACCTGAAGGGGATCAAAGGGGATTTGGGTGAGATGCGCATCACACTGAAACCAGGAGCCAGGCCGGTCAAGCACCGACCCTACCGGTTAAATCCACGCATCAAAGAGAAGGTAAAGATGGAGATCGATAAAATGCTGGCTGCAGGCCTCATCTTTCCTGTAGAGGAAGCTGAGTGGGTAAGTCCCATTTTCATCCAGAACAAGAAGGATAAAGCGGAAATTCGGGTCTGCGTAGATTACCGGAGTTTGAATAATGCTTGTATTCACGATCCGTTTCCCACTCCCTTCAGCGACGAAGTACTCGATCATGTCGCGGGAAACGAAGCTTACTCTTTCACGGATGGGTTTTCGGGCTACCATCAGGTGCGCATCGCTGAAGAGGACAAGGCAAAGACGACATTCACAACCGAGTGGGGATCATTCGCATACCATGTCATGCCGTTTGGACTGAAGAACGCGCCAGCCGTGTTTTCCCGGATTGTTATTGCTGCTTTCCGGGAGTATATTCACAAATTCCTGGAAGTCTATATGGATGATTGGACCGTTTACAGCCTGTTGAAGAAACACGCCTCCCTGTTGCGTGTTATGTTCGATCGGTGTCGCCAGCTGCAGATTTCCTTGAATTTGAAGAAATGTATTTTTGCAGTACCATTCGGCACACTCTTGGGTCACGTGGTGTGTAAGCAAGGGGTCTGCGTTGATCCTGCCAAGGTCGCGGTGATTGTCCACATGGAGGCCTTCGAGAACGTGAAGCAGTTGCGGGCATTGCTCGGGCACACTGGATACTACAGGCGTTTTATCCGCAACTACGCCAAAATCACTGCCCCTTTGGAGAAACTGTTGCGGAAGTCGGAAGCTTTTGAATGGACAGCAGAGTGCAGGAAGGCACTGGACGCGTTAAAGGAGAAATTGGCGATGGCACCCATTCTCGTTCATCCAAACTGGGATAAGCAGTTCCATGTGCACATTGATGCGTCCGGGATTGCACTTGGCGCCGTATTAGCGCAACCCGGGGAAACGACAGTTGACCACCCGGTATACTTCGCCAGCCGACGCCTATCTAATGCGGAGAAGAATTATACCACGACCGAGCGGGAGGCGCTGGCAATGGTGTACTCTCTTCAGAAGTTCCGCCACTACCTTCTGGGCGGTAAGTTTACATTTTTTACGGACCATTCGGCCTTAAAATACCTGGTCAATAAGCCTGTATTGGAAGGAAGGATCTGCCGATGGCTTCTCCTCTTTCAGGAGTTTACGTTCGATGTAATTATTAAACCGGGCCGGCTAAATGTCGGCCCTGATCATTTATCCAGATTGGAGTCGGGGGAAAACGATGGTCCGTTAGATGATCAGCTTCCGGATGCTGATCTGTTTCGCGTTGAAGCGGTCCCAGACTACCTGGCTGACATTGCCACGTATCTGACCACAGGACAGTGCCCCAAGGATTACACGCCGCTTCAGAAACGCCACTTGGTTGTCCGAGCGGCCGATTATCAATTGATCGCAGGGCAGCTGTACAAGCTGGGCCTGGATGAGGTGTTGCGCAGGTGTGTTCTTGACCATGAACGGGAAGCGGTGATGTGGGAATGTCACAGTGGAGTTGCGGGCGGACACGTGGGGGCTAAACCCACCGCAAGGAAGGTACTTCAAGCTGGTCTATGGTGGCCGGCGGTGCATGCAGATTGTAAGGCCTATGTGAAACGTTGCGATATTTGTCAGAGGACGGGACGGCCTTCGCACAGAGATGAGCTTCCGCTACACCCCGTGCATGTGTTGCGGCCATTTGAGAAGTGGGCTGTCGATTTTGTAGGGCCCATTGCACCAGTTGCTCGCCATTCCAAAGCTCGGTACATCATTACGGCGACTGATTATCTCACACGATGGGCTGAAGCAGCAGCGGTACGCGACTGCTCCGCTGAGACCGCTGCTCGGTTCATCTTTGAAAACATCATCAGCCGCTTTGGCTGCCCACGCAGCCTGACCAGTGATCAAGGCACGCATTTCATTAATGCCACGGTCAAATCGCTCCTGGAGACATTTATGATACAGCATCATAAGAGCAGTCCATACCACCTGCAGGCTAACGGCACGGTGGAAGCCTTCAATAAGATTCTGGAGAAGGGCTTGACGAAAATCTGCAACGCTCAGCGGGATGATTGGGATGAGCGGATACCAGCGACATTATGGGCTTACCGGACCACGGTAAAACGTTTGACAAACCAGATGCCATTCCAGCTGGTGTACGGCCGGGAAGCTGTGATTCCCGCCGAGTTCACCGTCCCCAGCCTTTTGATCGCAACGTCCCTTCACTTCTCAGAGGATGCGTCACTGCAGGAACGCCTCCACGAGCTACAGGAGCTGGACGAAGCTCGGTTTCTTGCGGAATTCCATGAGAAGGTTCAGAAGGCCAGACAGAAAGCGTGGCACGACCGCCACATCAAGACTAAAACTTTCCAAGTTGGCGGAAAAGTTCTCTTGTACGACAGCTGGTTCCAGAAGTTTCCGGGCAAGCTCCAGATGCATTGGCTGGGACCGTACTTTGTTATCGAGATCCGCGACTCAGGAGCCGTTCGATTGGCACAATTGGACGGCTCAGTTCTTCCAGGATGGGTGAATGGCGCACGCCTGAAGCCCTACCAGGAGTAGGTACCTTCTCCCTTTCCATCAATAACTCTCGCAACCGAGAGCATCCGTAGAGTAGCGTAGTTGAATAACTCTCCCGCAACCGGGATGAGCATAGTTAGTCGTTTCCATTTCTTTGCAGTCAGTCAAATAAACCGTCAGTTGCGGCATCCATACCGCAACCGACCATGGTCGGAGCGGGCCAGTCCAGCGTGTCGCAACGCCAGTCCAGCGTGGCGGCGCGCCAACCCAGTAGGACGCCGCTCCCGGTCCAGCGTGTCCTGCACGAAGGATCTGTCCTCGTGCCAGCGTCAGTCCAGGTCATAACCGTCAGTCCTTTTGTCAGTCCGTAGGATAGCTCAAATTTTAGTCATAAATTCCCTTAATGGACAGTAATCATACCGTAATCATTCCCCATCAGCCGCAGTTCTCTCCGCCGTCGGGTCCGCCCATCTTCCAATGCCGCCGTCAGCAACTGTCAGATTACACACAGGCCTGCGATTGATCACACGATTATCGCAGGAAAGCATGATAGCAAGAATTAAATGCCGTTATGGAGTCTCATCAACCCCGTGCGTGCCAGCGGATGGCCCAATTTGCATGAAGGCTATCGGCGCCGGGATGACGGACCAATTCAGTTTGGAAATTTCAGCGACTCCCGAGCACTTGCAGCCTCAGAGCACTCAGAACTTAGCAGGGAGCTCCAGACGAATCCTCCAGGTCTATCAGAGACGCGCCAAGATGCCGAGAGCTGTTCTCTCCGTCCCGGAACCGGTGCTGGATCACAGAATTCACCGGCTCGAATTATCACTGGTCGGCAAGTACGACAATGCGCCCTGCATGGACGCTAACTTGTCCGACCCGGCTGAGTTTCCCCATCTACATTGGCAGACGTTCATGGAACACCGCTACACACCGGGGAGCAGCTCTAACAGTCGGATGAAGGACGAATTCCGGGGTCTTCAGCAGTCGACGTTAATGAATTTACGCAATCTCCCTGTCTTCGGCACCACCGGACCAGTTCTGCAATGCACCCGGTTCCTCCTCAGTCGGGTGCAGAACGGGTCCCTGTGGTTGAACGAGGAGATTCCAATCCATGCAGCAGATATTAGTCGGCTTACGGGGCTATGTCAATTTGGGGCAGATGTTTCCTCTGCGGGGCAGACGGCCTCCAAGCGCGCCCGGAAATCGGCCGAGGCGGACCTATACACCAAATATGGTACTCGCCGAGGTGGCAAGGGTGCCAAGATAGATTTGATCAATGTACCAGAAATCCGGTTTTCTTGCTATCTGATAGCGAGCAAAACCATGCGGCATTACACCAAGGGCGAGTGCACCTTGGACACAATTTCGATTGCGGAGCACTGCGTCAAAGGGGCCCGATTGAATTGGAGCGCGTTCGTGTTGAAGGAACTCTTCGCGGCCTGCGAAGACAATTACAGACGAACCACCAGTTTTATCTACGGATACTTGCTCCTAGCCTTCACCATGTGGAAATGGCATGTTCCTCCGATACGGACTCCAGCGGAACTCACCGGGGGCCAACCGTTCGCGATGCGATACTCCCCCTGGCAGGTGTCCACGGCCCCCAGCAGCAAGCAGGTGAACGCGGAGGCGTTCCGCGAATGGTACGGGAGGATGGTCGATGTGGTGGCCTCTCAGCAGCGAGTACCCCGGAACCTGCTGGATGAATACAGCGAACAAGTGTGGTTTGGCGTTAGCCATAATCACACTTTCATCCGGCCAGCTTGTGTCCCGCACCACACATTTCACATGGCGCCCTTGCGGTTCCATTTGACCGACAGTATCTTCCACAGAGAGGTTTTAACATGGCCGGGGGTCGTTCGGCACGTTCAGGATGGAGTCATCCGATATAACTTTGATGGGATGCGGGCGGCCCAGCAGCCTGCCGCGACCAGTGCCGGGGAATCTTCCACAGTCGCGGTAGCGATAACCACAGAGGCAGCCGGGAGCGCAGCGACCCTGCCCGAGGCACTGGTCCCCATTGTGGAGCATATGAACGACCAAGTCCGGAGACTCAATGTGGCCACCCAGGTTGTTTCTAGTAGCGCCCCTATATTTCCTTCCTTTAATGAATTTCTTCTTAACCGCTCACTTGGTCTCTCCAACACTGCTTCCCTCACTTCCCCAATTCCCACTTCCCTGTTCACTTCTGCCACCCCCATCATCACGAAAATGGGTGAACCGGGCCCCGAACCCGATTCCTCTGGGCCACCCCCACCCAAGCGGGCCCGTATTGCAGATCCCGTGGTGGACCTTACGGAGGATGATCCACCAGTCACGCCGCCCACAGCTACCTTGATCCCGGAGGAACCGCTGATTGACCCGGCGGATTTCCTCAACCTTCGTTTCCCTCCCTCCTCGGTCACTCCATCCACCGCCCCCTCCACCAGCAGACCACACGCCACTTCCTCCAATCCGTCCACTTCCTCAGCCACTGTGTCCGATTCCTTGATCCGGGACCTCTTCGACGGTGACCACGGGGCGGAGGTCACCTCCAGTACTGCCGCGGTGGTACCCCCTGTTGACCCCGTGGCCACGTCCCAGGAGCCCATTGCCACTATATTTGTTCAGCTAGACAGAGTTGGGGTTGATTCAATCAGCCCTTCCACAGCGCCAACCACGCAGCAGGACCGGCCAGAGCCTGATATGGCCACTTCGGTACAACAACAGACGCCGGTCCACCTTCCAGAGACTGCAGGCCGAGCAGCGGCCGTAGGACCGTCGTTACAGGAACAGACGCCTCAGCAGGGTGCCCCGTGCACAACGACTGCAGCACAACTGAGTCCAGCACAGTTATTTCTGCTCATTCAGCGGGCGGCCGGCCAGGCCTAGCAGATTCATGCAGAGCTACAGCGGCGATGCATCGAGCAGGGGAACCAGATCACGACGCTTACTGAACAGCGCAATCAGCTACTGCAGGAGAAGACCTACCTCCAGGAACAGGCCAACATTGTTAATCAGGCGCTTTCCAGCGTATGGCCGGAGGCACGGGCTCACCATGCCCCACTCCCTGCTCGCATCGAACAAGACAGCATAGCCTTACAAGCTCGCCAGCTCGGGGACGTCTTCACCACCATTTGCAGAGAGAACCAGGAATTACAAGCGGCGTTGGCCGCACGGCCTACCCTCCTAGATCCACCCGTTGATTATTCAGGACCGGTCACTGCCAAGCAGACACAGGCAGTCAATCTACAAGAGACTCTCCATTCCACGACAGCAGCGGCTTCGGCCCTTTTACGCAGCTTGCAGGAGTGCTCCCTCGCACTGACAGTCAAAACGCAGCCCATTGCTGCTCAACTGCAACAACTCGCCACCCAAATTCGGGCGACCACGGACCCGGCCAGATTAGACCAGCTCTACGCTCAGATGGACGAGCTGGAACTTCAAATGCAGACGACCGAGGCTGCATCAGCAGCAACTAAGCACACCATCCGGGAGATGCGGCCGCCCCTTCGCAGCCATGCCGAGGCAATGCATCAGCTGGATGCCACTGCCGAGTCCCAACTCGCCACGCTGTTCGGGGATGCACCGACGCCCATCGACGAAGCTACAACCAACCGAATTGTTCAAGATGCTGACCTGCTTATGCAGGGATGGCAGCAAGTAGTAGTAACTTTCACGGAGCTTCGAGATGCAGCACTCCGCCGGGTCCCGGAGTTGGGGCCCTTGTTTGAATCAGCAGGTGGCGGAGTACAACAGGAAAGGGCAGCAGAAGAAAGAGCAGCAGAGCAGGGCACAGAGGCCGGCAAAGGTATGGAGGTAGAGACTGTCATTTGCGATTGACTCGCGGACGAGTCAAAGGATTGTGGTCGGGGCCTGTTGGGGCCCTTGTTTTTGTTTAAGTTTTGAATTTTGAACTCGGACTCTTTTTGAGTTGCGGAGGGAATACACATAGCTAACGCGACCGCACCGCGCGACCAGGAGTTGCGGAGCTACCAAGACGGTGCGGAAGCACTTGATAACTGAAGATGGAACAGAGAGAAGTACAGATGAAAGAGATACAGCAGCAAACAGGAAGTAGAACATGCAGACATCAGAAGAGAAGTCGGAAAAAGCCAGAGCAAAGACGCAGAGAAGCCGCGAGTCGCGACGAGCGGGTGAATAAAAGGCAATCACCCGGCTGAAGAAGGAGGTTGGTTGATCGGTTGCTGTTGCGGATGATTTAACGCGGAAGCAGCCGCAGAGGAATCAGACTTGCTCTCTCCATTGGTCTCTACTCTCTATGTTTTGTATTCTCTGTCCTTAGATCCATCTGTATCTGATTTATGAGTTATCAGAGAAAGAAGCTATGTAATCCTGTACTTGGCTGAAGAATAATATAAAGAAGGATTGCTGTCTCTATGTTTTGGGTTATGGGCTATGATGTGTTTACACTGCTTTAAAATTTTTAAGTTGCGACTGTCTGTATACTTGATTGGTGATCTTGCATGAATATTCTGGTATATGTAATGGATTCTCTTTCTTTCTGAGGTTGCGGGTTTATTCCTCGTCTGTGATTTCTTCCCCTTTCCCATGTGGTCGCGGCACGCCTCAGGTGAGACGCTCTGTTCTTCCTGAGCAGGGTGAAAATGCCGGCGTGTTACTAGACTACACCGGACCCTTGTTGGCCACAACCCTGTGAACCTGGGTCTTGCCCGCGAGACCTTATTTTTCGCCAACAATGCTGCTTTCTATGGTAGACATGTGGAAAAAACTTTTTGAGGAAATCATCCATGGATGTTACACCGCCTGTTACACATTCAAAAACCCCCAGTTAGTTTTAAATAATACGGCTATTTTCTAGATTTTTAAGCTCCACCTACAACCTAAAGCTATTTCAGCACAGATAAATCACAGTCAAATGTTTGTAGAGACAGTGAGATATTTTGAAGTGAAGTAATTGTGCAAATAAGGACTTATTAAACATGAAATTGCTGAATTGAATTGTTCAAATTTTGAATCATTTCGCCTGAGCAATTGCATGTACATTTAATACAGAAACACATTCTCTGTAAATTGTCGAATTCCTCCTGTAACATGTACAACACCTAAGCTTTTTGCCATTTACAGAATGAAAACAGTTCAGACTGACAGCAGAGAATATTATTGGAAAATTCATTTTTCAGAATCATGCAAAGAAAACAGTCAATAAAATAGATTCTCGGTAAGATTCGGCATTTTATTTAAGGGATGCAAAGCCTACTGTTTAGCATGAACAGGACAGATACATTTTCACCCGGTGGAGAACTTGAAGAATCGTTACAGAGATTCAATAGCAGCAAAAGTTACATCGGTGAAATGGTGATTTAAATTTTAAACCTGATCTTGTTCCATTGACTTAAAAAAATGCATGAATTTACTTCCATAACGGAGTTATTACTGTGACTCTGTTACATCATCTATGGCTTAATTGCTGTAGTAGACTTATTGCCTCGTTCAACCATCCACATCTACATCAATCAAACAAAACCGCTAACAAAAAGAGGCCGGAATGAACCGTCCAAAAGTTAAAGGCAGTTTCAAGCAAAGTGAAAAATAGAATTCAAAACCTTAAAAGTTCAAACATGCATAATCAATTTCGGCAGAGACACGGTGCTATTACTATTCTCAGCAAAGTTTAAACGTTCTGAGCTCAAAGATCGCTATAGAACCAGGCGGATCATGGCTATTCCACTCAAATACAAATACTTCGTAATCAAATTCAGGCCTGAGAACTATCCGCATCCCGGTCAAAGCAATCTTAATGGAAAATTCAAACAGGGGGAGATTTTGAGAAGAAAATTTACCTGAAACTCCAAGATCATAGCCGAAAAGCGACCCCCCTGTAGCAGCAACTATGCATGCCAATACAACATACGCAGTAATACGCCCTTCGTACAGCTCAGCCCTGCCTTGCTTCGGCCCGCTGATCGTTATGCCCCCCGCCATTTCTCCTTATTTCAATCCCCTCTGCTTTCTGTCCAAAAATCAAACTCAAGCAGGCTTAGGCCATGAATCCAGGATCCAAAATCTTAAATAAAACTTAAATCCAAAATTGAAACATAGTAGTTTACCTTGTTTTATGAATTAAATAATTGATATCCTACTGGCGGGAATCATAGGGCGGGACATCGGAATTAAAATGAATGAATATGCTGTGAAATTATGCAATTAAAATTTGACCAAGGGAAATAAGGGTATAATAAAATAGGATGTGTAGTAATTACTTAAATCACTATTATATATTTAAATTATTAAGGCAACATATTTTTATGAGTAAAATTATAAAATACTATGGAATAATTTAGCATAGGAATTATGGCTAAAACATTTAAGAGTTAGAATAGAGTTTTTAAGTGATCAAAATAAAAATAATACATATTAGAGATATATACATAGATCATATATATTAAGTTAAAGTGATCGCTAAAGCAACATCTTCCTACACCTAGTGTCCTAGATGGCCAAGGTAAGGTGTCATCAAACCAATTATACAGTCATTCATATATTTTAATTGGAAAATTATTAATGTCACAAGAATCACAAGGGTTGATATGTCAATCAAAATTTAAAGTTATCCTCTAAAAACTCATATAGAAAGTGGGGTAACAAGTCCTATGACATCCAACCTGTGATTTGCAATGGGAAATCCTCAATAGTCTCTTTGGAGAAATAATGTCTCATTAAGGGGTTCAATAAGAGGTATGAGGCCCCACCAATTTGATAGTTGAATAAGTTTGAATATTGGCTTGTCAATTTTGGCCCTAAGTAGGCAAGGCAACATGGAAGGAGGTGACCCCCTTGGAAAAGTTCAAAAGGGGAAGGCCACATAAGGTCTTATATAAAGATCTAAATCCAAGGACCTCCCTCATAAAAATAGTTAGACATGTATTGAAAGAAAGTAGATAACGACCATCTAAATCTTGATAAAAGCAAATAGAACATCCCTTGAATCCATAATAAATGGAGCATCTACATATGAGGTGATCCTATAACTCAATGTTGTGTATATGGCAAAGCTAGAATATGTTATTGAGAAGAGGAATATCATGATGTCATTAGTTTCAACTAGACACTAATGTAAACCCACTTTGAAACCACCAAGGGGGATCTGAAGGGCAACATCTAGTGCTCTAGTGTGTATGAGGGTTTAAAAATAAGGCCCCCTCTTATTTGCATGAAGTTTTCCTAGTACAAATCCATCTTAGTGTCAAGGCCATGAAAAGATGAAGCTCAAGTACTAAAATTATTGTTTATAAATAACCTCTTTAACAACTTGACACAGACATATAATGATGTCATTTACATTGGAGGTGTATGTCACTTGATCATGTTACAACTTTAATCGCTCCCCCACAAAAAGGTGTTATGCTCCCTTGTGATGATGCATCAACCCTAATGGAGAACAATCTCGTGATGTAAAAGAAATTTAAACACGATGTAACTTTAATAGTGCCTTACATTCACCCCTTGGCTCACCACTCATGGCAAATGTGAGGCTATTTCAAGCATTGATGTGGATAATATCATTTTATTTTCTCTTTTGTATAGTATTCTACATTGACACAATTGTGCTTTTTTAGCAAACAAAATATTTGTATCAAGGGTTATCTCCTTGTGCATTAGGGTTGAAGAGGTTGCGTCATTGTGAGTGATCTATTCATTGCCAACTCCTTATGTGGGAGAGCACTACAAGCTCCATGTCAACATGAAGTGTAGATATTGTGAGCAATTCTTATTGAGGTTTTGAAAATTATCCAGTTGTTCCACATTTGGTATACATGTTAATAAGGGCATTACCCACAGACACACACCCTCGAGACCAACACCTAGTTCTCTAAAAATCAAATGGTACCAATATTCTTAGTTAGAGGTGAAGGATTCTCCTAAGAGGTTATTTTGTTGGTTTGATGTGTTGTTTTTTACCTTGGATACTAAGTGGTGAAGGGCTTCAAGGGTTAAGAGTTAAGGGCCAAGGGCTTGGGGGGAAAGGGATTTAGGGGTTAATGGCTTAATAATTAAAAGATTTAGGTGTTAGGGGTTAAGGGGTTAGGTTTTAAGGTGTTTAGGGGTTATGGATTAAGGTTTAAGGGTCATGAGTTAAGAGAATAAGGGGTTAGTGCTTAGGGGGTTCATAGATTCTACATTAGGAGTTAATGGCTTGAGGTTTAATGCATCAAGGCGTTGATGGATTATGAGTTATGAGTGTATGGTTAAGAGATTATGGCTTCAAGGTTAAGGGATAGGGAATTTAGTGGTTATGGGTTAATGGCTTATTCGTTGTGATAATGGGGCCCCTAATCCCCTTATCACCACTATCGGGGGTTCCTCTTTCAATTCCTCTTGTTACCTTCCCTCCAGGCCCCCTAGCCCCTATGAAATTAGGTCTTAATCCCCATTCTCATTCTCTAATGTGTGGATTATAGATCTTATTAAATCATGCTTGGACATCCCACTTCTACCCACCCATGCTACATGTGTGTCCCCTAGTTCTGTTCAATACACCACAAAATATTCCTCCCACCTTTTCGGTCATATCATTCAACTTATCTTAATATTGTGGGTGAAATTGGTGTTTATGTTGTAAAGTGAACAAAGAAAAAAATTACTTGTTTTCTCTTTTGAGAAGATGTAGAAATTGATTGTCATGATTGGAATGTGCATGCATCAATCTACATTGGGTTGTTTTTCGAGCTTAGACATGAATAATCATTTGGTCATACTCCATACTATCGATGGAATCTAGTATCACAAATGTATCGATGGGAAGTTTGAGAGATTCTTTTGAAATCTTGTGTGTTGTGGTGTTTAGCTCCTGGAGAATGTGTGTGAAAGATAGCTAGTCCAAATAGTTGGGGGGATCTATGATATCCTATAGGATGGGATGTAGGTAGATGTTTTCTATCATGAATTATTGACCCAATTGATCATGATTTTTTAATCCCCCATGATCTATCGGGATTTGACTCTTTTGATGGATGTAATTTTTAGAAGTGTATAAAGAGCAATGGAATCAACTCAGTTGTTGGAGCCTTAACTTTGGGTATACCTTACTTTCTCGCTATAAGACTAGGAGAGGAAGAGTACCACACCCACTTTGCAGCTAGGTGGGATAACTTGTGCAACACCATCAAAGAAGTCACAAGGGCATCCAAGAGGGAGTGGAGAAATTACCAGAATCCATTATTTTTGTGGTTTAGGATGAATCTTGTCTTCTAAACACTATTTTTTATCAATTCAATTGTGATCTTTGTTAGAATTTATCGTGAACAAAATGTGTTGTTGTTCCAATCCCACCAGACATTACTGATTAGAATGCATGGGAAACCTTTATAATAATCTTCCATGACATTGAGTAACTAAGTTTTGAAATTTTCTTCCAAGTTTTAGATAGGACCACGAGCCTATCATGTTCAATTGTGCAAGGGTGGTGGTGATCATGACCTGCACTGTGTTGGGAGAGGAGATAAATAAGTGTGAAGAAATATCATCAAATGACTTGCCTAAAGGATAGATGTTGGGTTGATTCGTAAACAATCATGGATATTTTTCGTGAACAAAATGTGTTGTTGTTCTAATCCCACTAGATATTGTTGATTAGAATGCATGGGAAACCTTTTTAATAATCTTCCATGATGTTGTGTAACTAAGTTTTGAAATTTTCTTCCAAGCTTAGATAGGACCATGAGCCTATCATGTTCAATTTTGCAAGGGTGGTGGTGATGGCCTGCATTGTGTTGGGACAAGAGATAAATAAGTGTGAAGAAATATCATCATATGACTTGCATAAAGGATAGACGTTGGGGTGACTCGTAAACTATCATGGATATTTCTTGTGAACAAATCTGTTGTTATTCCAATCCCACCAGATATTATTGATTAGAATGCATGGGAAACCCTTTTAATAATCTTCCATGATGTTGTGTAACTAAGTTTTGAAATTTTCTTCCAAGCTTAGATAGGACCACAGGCCTATCATGTTCAATTTTGCAAGGGTGGTGGTGATGACCTGCACTGTGTCGGGACAAGATATAAATAAGTGTGAAGAAATATCATCATATGACTTGCATAAAGGATATATGCTGAGGTGATTCGTAAACTATCATGGATATTTATCGTGAAAAAAATGTGTTGTTGTTCCAATCCCACTAGATATTATTGATTAGAAAGCATGTGAAACCTTAATAATAATAATCTTCCATCATTTTGTGTAACTAAGTTTTGAATTTTTCTTCCAAGCTTAGATAGGACCATGAGCCTATCATGTTCAATTTTGCAAGGGTGGTGGTGATGACCTGCACTGTGTTGGGACAACTAGAGATAAATAAGTGCGAAGAAATATCATCATATGACTTGCATAAAGGATATATGTTGGGGTGATTAGTAAACTATCATGGATATTCCACTAGACAATTCATCGTAACAGAATAGATAAAACTATATTTAAAAATGAATGAATAAGAGTTTGTGACAGGAAGTGTCAGTGAGTTTCAGGTGTGCTAAGGAGGGAGTGACGTCAAGGCATGCTAGGCAGTGTTAAGGCATGCTAGAGGCCAGGGAAATGGTGTGCCAATGCATGCCAGGGCGGAGTGTTTGGGAGTGCCAAGGAAAAACAAGGGAGGACTAGTGTCAAATGCATGGAAATGAATGAATAAGAGTGTGTGACAGGGAGTATCAACGAGTTCTAGGTGTGCTAAGGAGGGAGTTTAAAGGTACGCAAGTTAGTGCCAAGGAATGCTAGAGTGCCAGGGCGACATGCTAGGATGTGCCAAATGCTAGGGTGTGTCAATGCATGCTAGGGAGTGCCATGGAAACATAAGGGAGAACTAGTTCAAAATGCCTGGTAATGAATGAATAAGAGTGTCTGATAGGGAATGTCAGTGAGTTTCAGGTGTGATGAGGAGGGAGTAGCAAGGTTACATGTTAGGAAATTCCAAGGTAAGCTAGAGTGCCAGGGCATGTCAGGGAGTGTTAGTGTGCAAACCCTTCTTCATTATATTACAAACTACAATACAACAGGCTAGAGCTCTTGTACCATGGATCGTGACCCTTTACAATCACATTGATACAAGGAATAAAACTAGGGATTGGTGTTAATCCTTTGACAACAAATCTATCATGAACAAGACAACACTTGACCTACTTGTTGATGGTGGCCACACACAACCCTTTCAGTCCACAAGTTTAATGAGAGCACCACAAGTTTAATGTTTGGAGAACAAGGGGCCACCCCCTTGTCCAACACTTTTGATGGGTCCCATGCATCATTATGGCACTCATGGACCCCAGTATGCCTCCTAGAAGGACCTAAGACATCAATTGACCTCTTATGAGGCTTATTATTCCATGTATGAGATAGTTTGGTGGGATTGTCACCAAAATTTAGGGTTACTTGCATAATATTTTATGTTTAGGGGCTAATGTAGGCCCATAAGCTAATTTGACCAACTCCTAATCAATGTATAAATAGGAGTTAGTTGGATTCATTTGTATCATCACTTGATTTGGGATCTTTCTATCTTTAGAGAACTTCACATTTTTCCTTGGAGGACTATTTTGGATGATGGATGCATTTTGATATATGGATTTGGGCTATTTTTATCTTGGAGATTTGCTTTTGCAAATGTGAAGCTGGTTGGATATACTCTCTAACATTGTGAGTGAAAATTTAACGCTATTCTTGTTGTTGTTGCATACTATTGAATTTCACTATAACTAGGGTTAATTGCTGCATGATGGAAATGTGGAATTATGTGTCTATTTATATTATTTAATGTATGGGCCATTGTTGGATGAATGAAATATCTTAGAGATCATTTTATCTCAATAAAATTGCACCACTTGTATGAAGTATAAATGCTTGAAGGTCACTTTTCGTTTTCCTCTAACATTGGACGAAGTTGACTTTATGGGCCTCCATGATCAAGAAACTGAATTATTGTTCATTATCACCCCTGACTCCATATCCCCAAGTGAATTATTCGCTAGTACCTCAAAAAGGGTGATGATTCCCCCCCGCCCTCTTTTTCACAATTTTCCATTTTTCCCTAGGTCTAGCCCCATTAGGTCACCTAGGGCATCAATTTCCCAAGAATATAGCCAGAGGAAAACTTTTATCTCCTAGAGGCAACGACATTGGTGGGTGCCTTCACTCTCCTCATAATTTGGGCCAATTTCGACGATGGAATCTTCAAATACCTCAAGCCCTAGCTCTAGGATCAAGTTTTGCATAGGTGTTCCCAAGGCTAGAGCCTAGTAGGATCAATTTGACCCATCGAAGTAAAAAATATTGCCTAATCATTTCCCCTCACATTGTCCAAGATAGGAACATCATTGGTTGCTAAATTCCATCCCCGAACCTAGGTTGGGTCCACTTGGCCCCATGTGGTCCCATTTGGTGTCAAAGGCCTTTCATCAAGGACCATTTGGGAATCCAAGTTTCCAAAGGATTTTAGGGATTGGTAACTTCCTTTATAAGTCTTATTCTTCTCCCTCAACCCTTCAATCCCCCTCCTCTCTCCCTAGAAGATCAAGTCCCTTGCTTAAAAGGCAAGCATGTCCCACTCTATATTCTATCTTAGGGAAATGGATTCTAGGGTCACTTCCCACCTATTCATTGACCTATAATATACGAGTGACTTCCTAAAATACCAGGACTCCTCCCATTGGTGAAATTTCGTGAAGAGCAAGGAGCCTTAGTTATGGTGACAATGGGCTAAGCCTCCACTGTTTCCCTTGTCCTAGTTGTTTCCCTCTTAGGAACCCCTTTTAGGTCCACTACTAGTTTGAGTGGTAACAAGTTTTTCACAACTCCATTTGTGAACAACTCTTTGGTATGCCCACTTTTTCCATACTACGACTCCAAGATGAGAAGTCTAGGGCTATGGAGGTTGCCCTTCTTCTCACTGAATTGATCCTCTACAATATAGTGAAATAGGGCTAGTTGGTTGGCCCACTTGACTGCTACTTTAGTCCTTCAAATTATGCACATCCTTAGGCCCTATACACCTGCCCTTCTACCAATCTTGTTGTCCTTCACAAGTACAAGACTTAGGGTTCTTCTTTGACAGTCACCTAACAACCCTCCAACTATACTTGGACTAGCATCAATCTGCCCAACCATAGTCAATTATTTTTACTGATCTAGGGCTCACAATATTTTCTTCATCTAGGGCTCTTCAAATCTTCCACATAACAATGCTTTGAGTCCTCTCAAAATCATTGTTCTTGTGTATCGAGAATTTGATCTTTGTTGTCCAATCTATGAATACATCTGAACTGCTCCTCTTATCATCCTTCTAACAATCTGTAGATGGCTGAACTAGGGTCATAAATCAACCTCTAATAGTCCATTGACTAATTTTTTATAGGTTGCTTAAGATATCTGTCTAAAAATCCATGGATATTCCACCAAATCAACTCCTCAACATGTCAATCCATTCTTCACATGGCACATTTCTTCTACATGCTCAATCTTCTGCTCAGGTTCCACCCTCCTTTGGATCTGCTATCTCCACACATACTGAATCTGCAAGCCATCTTCCAGATCTGTGGTCTATATTTCAAAAGTAAGCCTCGCTTTAAGGGTCACAACTGCTCTTCTTCTATGTAATTTTTTCACAATCTTAAGGGCATACCTTATGAACTAAACATGCTAGGTAACTAGGGCACTATACTTATGTACTTCTAATTGTTGTAGAACAAACCCTATCCACCCATAGAAAAAACCACGACTCTTTCCTCCATAAGAGACTCAACCTAGCTCACATGGATCCATAGATTTTGGGCATTTCTTTGACTGAATCTTGACATGAACTTTAGATCTCAATGTCAACCCTCAAACTAGGGTTAGCTCAGTCAATATTACGCCTGCGTCTACTTTTGTTTTGGCTCTAAATTACAGTGCAAGCCCTCCTCCATTTATGTCTATCTTTATAACCACCGCAAGACAAGATCGTATCAATCCTCTCTTCTATTTCATGTATAAAATCTAACCAACGGGATTCAATCTGATCTTGTAATGTACTAAAACAAGATATTGATTTTTTTCTACAAACACGATCACACAATCACATATAAGTAAGAGAAAGAAATTATCACTTGCACAACAAAATATGTATCTGGGGAAAGCAACTGCTCAAAACCCCTCTATCTCTATTGTGTATTAAGTAAAGGAATCACGAAACAATACAATGTTTAATCTCTCTTGAGATTCTCCAACACTCTGCCAATTGTCTCCTGTTGATCTAGGCAAAATTGGTCTAATAATTAGCCAATTCTCAGTCTTCCTTTAGCCTACCTTGCTCACGCAATTCCCATGGAATTATCGCCATATTAATTAGGAAAATCAACCTTCCTTGATTGTGCAATCCATCATGGCATCCCAATGACTTTATAATTGCACATGCGAAATTTTCTATAAATACAACTAATAGTTATGTTCCTCTGAAACTGTGTTACAATAAGGATGAAGGGTCTTTTTATCATTTAAAAATAAGATAAAACCCTAAACAACCAAAACCCTAACCCGAGGAGATGTAACACCAAGAGTTTATGGGCCCCGTTGGGGTTAGTTGGGCAGCCAACTTCCCGGGGTCGTAACTTGGTCATATGATCTTCGTTTGACGCACATGATACCTCGTTAGAAAGATCTCTCCATGGACTACAACTGCTAATGCAATTTAAATGAAATCACCAAACCTTTCATGCCCAAAAAATGCTGTTTGGGGCCTCAAAACGGCTCAGGAAGTTGAGGACCCGAAAAATTGACAAAAATAGTAAATTGTGCTATAATTTAGGAAACTGAAAAACTAAAAGAGACAATGGCGAGGGCCCAAGTGGAATAGGCGGGTGGCCAAAAATATCCACCTCGATCACCTTCAATCAATTTTTTTGAGCTAACTCAATCATCATGATTTAGTTAACTGACACAAGTTGTTATGAGACGAAATTACAATTTATTGTCCAATTTATTTAAGGGAAAAATAAATAAGACGCCTCACATTCCTCACTCCTGGTACATCAAAATTCCTCACCGGTGTGGGTGCATTTTTTTTTGTCCTTTCTAGTTGCCAATTTCACTGTTTCTTGTTGCGAATTTCAACACTCCCTCTCAACAAGAAGGGAATTCAATCAATCCCCATCTGGTACCTTTGGAATGTTCTGCATGCTACACTTCTCTAGTGTTGTTTGCACTTGCAAATCCTGAAACTGAATAGCCTCCGAACAACTGAATTAGTATAATGCATCTGTCATCAGAGTCTTCTGGCTCCTGCTAGCTACTGCACCTGTCTAGTAGTGGATTCTATGCACTGTTGCTGACATCTACATCCGTGCCCTTTGAACTGTTGCTAACTTTGATTTGTGCTCCAGTATTTGACATTTGTCACTCTGATTTCTGTCTTGTTGACATCTGACTACATCAATATAATTGATCCTTCCTACTACTGTTGTACTGTGGGCTCCTCGTAGCCAGGTTCGATCCATGAGACACGCCATCTCAATGGACCTTGCCCAAATTTCTTATCTTGGGATTATGTCTACACATCACCCCACCTTACACCTCAAGGTATGGTTGCTCCCTCTTCCTATCTGGCTCAAAATTCCCCCCTCATGGAGGTCTCTGCTTGAATGGATGCTTCCACTCGGTCTCCTCTCTAATTCTCCAATCGTGGTAGCTACTCCACAACCTTCTGAGACTGCTTCTCATGAGAATGCATGTTGAGAGGTAATTTATGCTCCCTATAAACCACAAAGTCTCTAACTTCTGCCTTTCTCCTCAAAGCTTTGCATGCATATGGTACCTCAAGTACATATAGGTTCTTGACTCATGCACAATGTAATTGTCCCAACGTTACAAAAAGTTTCTAAAAAAGAATTGATTTTAAATCGATGATATCTCCCTCATCCGAGCTCTGATTCGACCGATTTTTTTGTTTTTTGTTTTTTCTCCATTTGGGTAGATTTTCACAAGGATTCCAAATATTCTATTTGTTTTTGAAAATTTTACACCAAAATCTTCAGATATTCTCTGCAAACTCGCCGTCCAAAAAATTCTTGCTCTGATACCATATAGAAAATCTAACCAATGCGGGTGCATTAAACCATGCCAAATCATACCAAGGCATCTCAACATATCCCATACATGCTAATACTTTCCAAGCGCCAACACGTGCCAAGCGCCAATATGTGTCAGGGACTAGTGTTATGCATGTTATGAAGTGGAAGGGAATGTTGAAGAGTGCTAAGGTGTGCTAGAGAGTGATAATGCATGTTGATTAGTGTTAAGGATTACTAGGAAAAAACATTAAGGGGGCACTAGGTAAAAATTCATGGAAGCTAATGAATATGAGGAACGTGTGCCATAGACTAGTGTTAACGAGTGTTAGTTGTCATGCCAAGGAGGGAGTGACAAGGTATGCTAAGAATTGGTAAGGCATGCTAGGGAATATCAAGGCATGTCAAGAATTCCCAAAGTGTGCTTGGGAGTTCCAGGGTGTGCTAATTATATCATGTGCCAATTAATAGTGCCAAAATATGCCAATACATGCTAGGTGCTAAGGATATTGTGGCGCAGGGTGCCAGGGTATGTCAATATGTGTCGAGGCAACAAAAGGAAGAACCAATATTAAGAGGGTTAATAAGTCAGGACTTTATCTTTTTGAAAAGGGGCATGCTAGGCACACTAATAATAGGTCCCAATACATGCCAAGTGGCATTGTGTACCAAGTGCTAATGTATGTTAATGCATTCAACCAAGGTGTTCCAGGGCATGCTAGGGACTATATGCGGTATGCCAACACATGCTAGGAGAGTTCCATGTTGTGCTAGCGCATGCCACCATGTGCTTGGGCGTCAGTGTCATCACAATATGTTCTAGGTACAAATATGTTCCAAGACATGTGGGGTGCTAAGAAATGTTAGTGTGTGCCAAAGCATTAATTTAAGGTGTGCCCAGATTGTTGAGGATTGTTAGGTCTTTCTCATTAATAGAATTGTAAAAGCTTGATTATGTATTAAATAATATATTTCCTACACACAATAGTGGAACTTTATCTAAAGGGAATTTGCTAGATAATAAACTTAATAGATATGAATCATGTGTTGACTCATAGGAAATCTCTATTCGACTAGTCATTACTTGAGGGAAATGATACACACTAATTACTTCTACAAAAATTGACTGACCCTAACCACTATGGCCTTGGACATATTATAAAAAATACTCCACAAAAATTGTATTAAATCGTTATCTTTTGACAAAAAATATATTAACAGGCACGTAGCGTCATCAAAAACTCATTGTAATGATCAATGATGACGGGCATTTTTTGACTGTCACCAAAAGTAACAAAAAGAGCATTGGTGAGGGTCATTAAAAGTTCGTCACTAGAAGTGTCACCAAAGAGAGAATTAGTGATGGGCCTTTAACGACCCTCGCCAAAAGTGTCATTGAAAATGTCTTTGGTGACAGACCATAACGGAGCATCACTATATACATTTACAGTGACGGTTTTTTAATGATCAATGATGACGGACATTTTTTGACCATCACCAAAAGTAACAAAAAGAGCATTGGTGAGGGTCATTAAAAGTTCGTCACTAGAAGTGTCACCAAAGAGAGAATTAGTGATGGGCCTTTAACGACCCTCACCAAAAGTGTCATTGAAAATGTCTTCGGTGACGGACCATAAAGGACCATCACTATATACATTTACAGTGACGGTTTTTTAACAATACAAGTAAATGCCAGAGAAGAGAGATCATCGTGTGACGCAACAAAACTGAAATTGGACCCCCAAGGAGAGCTGGTGTGTCTACAATCGCTCTGTCAGCATTTTCCCTTGGTTTACCCCGTTCTTTTCCTCCAACCTGAGTCTTAATTGACTTCTTCTTTCTTCGGGTTTATTTATCAAATTCTTAGAATTTGATAAATAAATACTATCCACAATGGTTGGACTTTAATTTATATTCCCGACTTTATATTATCTCCAAGCCTTATAACCAATGTTTAACTTTCAACACTTTTTATTTATACTCCACGTTTCTTTTTAAATAAATAGCTTGTAATGAACTTTCGGCTCTATATTTCACCACCCAGCCTTACAACAATCACGCTCCAGACTTATGCTAATTATCCGCCAATCGTTTAATAAAACAATTTCATTATACTCCGGCCCCACCTATATATATCAATAACCAATCAAACACTCGTATCATACCTGGCTATCCTCCGCACACCTTAGTTAACCTCCGGGCAAGTTCAACGTGCGACCACCGTCCGATGGCCCTTCTCCAAATCAACGACTCTTGGCAATTTCGCTCGGCTTCCAACGTCGGGTTTTAACGTGCGATGGCGTGGGTTAAACGGTGGTTTTCCGGGGGTCACTTCACCACGTGTCGCATTCCCTATGGAATCGCTCGCGAATAGGAAATACCGCCTACTCCGCAAAAGTGATGCGATATGGGCAACCCGCTTTTGTGATTCCACTCGTGGTTTTGGTAGAGGGCTTGACCACGGGTGCAAGTCTGGTTCCACTATCCTTTTGTTTGTTAACTCATGCCTAATCCTCGGGTCAGGTTCCGAAAGAAAAAACAATTTTGTCTCTTTATTAAGCGGGATTTTTATATTTGAACAGTTTTCATGACCCCGGTTCTCTACACAGACCTCGCCTTCGGGTGGGGTGAGTTCACAGCGTTATCCAACAATTTACGGGAATTCAAAGACAGAAGAATGGAATTATCAGTACCCAATCACCTCACAGTTAAACAATTCTTCAAAATTAGCAGTTCGAGATAATTCAATGGCAACTAAGCTTGGAAATCATTTAACTAGAAACAATTGTTCACACACAGAGGTTTATTGCAGAAATCCCCTCTCTACTCTCCTCTTCCCTCTCTACTTTTATTCATCCGAGGAATTACAATTTATATACATAACATATGGCTCTTCGGTTCCTCTGAGAGGACCGTTCTAGAAATCAAAAGGTATAATTATAATAATACAACTAACTGAAACAGTTCGACTCCTACAACTCTAACTAGTCTAAGTAATACAGTCAGCTGAGGTATTGACACCTAGCTGTTACAACTCAAATGTTTTCAAACTCTCCTAGCCACAACATGTGGAAAAGACCTCCTACATTGCTGGCTAGTGCCTAATGCCCCTGCATCATCGTGTGACATAAACCTATTAACAAAAGTGAATTCCTTGAATTTCACCAAATATTTTCTTTGAATTCCTTGCTTTTAAAAGCCAATGATATCCCTTATTGTGTTAATGTTACGGAAATTCCTTGTCCTAGTGCCTCACACTCTACTATGAATGTTTTACCAAAAATAGGTGCAACCGATGTTGGTGCAGAAAACATGGCATCCATTGAAAGAGAGAATGCCAAAGTAGCCTCATCATTCCATATAAATGATATTTTCTTCAAGAGATATGTGAGTGGACTTGAAATGCATGCATAATTCTTAACAAATGATCAATAATATCATGTAAGTCTAAAAAAATTTCTAAGAACCTTGATTTTCTTACGAATAGGTCATTTTGTAATATTTTGCATCTTTTGAGGCTCCAACTTCACTCCTTCCTTTAAAACAATATGAACCAAATACTCGAATTCTTATTTCCCAAAAGCACATTTGGATATTTTTACATAAAAATGATTGTTCTCAATAATTATTTATATAACTTTTCCACATGTTTAGTGTGGTAGTCCCATGATTTATTATAAATATGTGTATTATCAAAGAAAACCAACACAAATTTTATAAGATGGGATCAAACAAAATTGTTCTTAAGTCGAGCCCGCCGGACTTCAAACGGCGATAAACCATAATTCAAACCAAATTCGCATTCCAAAATAGCCTGCTGACGTCGGCCAATTTTGTGATGCGAAAACCAAATGAATTCCGCCCTAATATTTTTCGGGTCCGAAGTTGGGCTGGCATACGGAGGGAGAGTTGTGACGCAAATTTCTTATCAAATTCGCCCTAATATTTTTCGGGTCCGGATTTCCACTGCGCGAGCGGCCCAAACAAAGATCCGCTCCAATCAATTTCTGCTACGTGTCCTCAATAAAAACTTGCCCTGCTCCCGGCTGCGAGTGCATTCGATAGTGTTTAAGGCGATGGGACATGGATATGGCGATTTCATATCAATCGCATTAACATTTAACGCTGTTCAATTAAGTTTTCACATCAAATCCGCATTAATTAATTTTTAACACTGTTCAAGATCGGCCTCCACTCCTCGATTCCGCACGCTCCAATATGATCCGACCTTCGGCTCTCATTATTAATGATCAGCGATTAATTATGACGGGCGTCCTTTGATTTCATTGCAGTCGGGTCGAGAAAATTTCTTTTAGCTATGGTTTTTCAGACGAGCCGGTTGCTGGATTACACTGCCTGCTAACTGTGACGATAAGGAGAAGTGGCCAGCTGAGCTGCTACCTAGAACCTAGAGCATATCTGCATTTCTCTCGGTTCTGTCTCTATATGTCTTCCTCTGTTAATTGGAATTATGCTTCTCCGTCTCCTCTTGTGCCCACTGCGCCTGAGACTACACCCATGCCTCGCGTGCGTCATAGGATGCGTTGCCGCAGGGGAAGCACTATTGGTCAACCCCTGCGGGCTCCCTCCAGCCCCTCAACAGAGTCGACTTCCGGCCAGTCCAGTGATTATTACGCAGTTCGATATCCAAATACTAGGAGTGGGCGGGGTCGGGTTGTAGGATCTGGCCACCGTATGGATTCCCCTGCTCCTCGCTTCCCCACCGCTAATTCACCTTCTCCCACGACACGCACTGCGCAATTTTTCTTTAATTTCTCTCTCAACCGCCCGCGAATCACGGCTTTAGTCACTGTGGTATTCCGCGAGGAGGCCCAAACGGAGGAGGAATGCACCTGCCCGGCGGGTCTGAGCTCGGAAAAAGCTGGCCAGCATTCGGGCCTTCAGAAGGGGAGCCGTGGCATCCATGTGGAGGTAGCACCTAGCGATCCTGGACCTTCCGAAGGATGGTGCTGAATCGTGGAGGAACCACCGGAGGAGTAGTTTCGTTAATTTGTTTTTCTTGCTTAGCAGGCCCACTTAATTGGGCTGCTTTTAGATTATTTTACTGTGTTGGACCTTTGTAATATTTTTGAATTCTGTAAATTAAACGTTCAAGACTGGTTTCCCCGTATGAGGGCAGTCTTCTTAATTTTTTGATTTTTTGATGACAAATTTGCCATGAGTCTGGCCAGGCAATGTTTTTGACTTCGGTGTAATTTTCTTCGCAATGTTAATAGATTAACTTTACTTAGAATTCTCACATGATTAGCGTTTTTCTTGATCTGTTCAAGGATTTTGGGTACTTTAATTTGTATTTGGAACAATGGATGTCGGTACTCTATCTGTTGCTTTATTGTTCTACATACTGCTATTTCACTTTCTTATAGATGCCTCGGGCATATTTGGATGATTTCTCAGATTGTAGATAATCTCCATGTGGACTGTTTAACTTCATATAATATATTCAAAACAACGTTTTTTCTCTAGTGAAAAAAAATGATTAATGTTTATCACTCTGGCTTCAAAATTAGCGATGCTGGTCTATGTTGCTGGTTTATTGATATGGTCTGATGGTCTTTTTATATTTTGGACATATCACACTCCTCACATGATTAGCATTTTTCTCTGTTCAAGGATTTTGGGTACTTTAATTTGTATTTGGAACAATGGACATCGGTACGTACTCTATCTATTGCTTTACTATTCTACATACTGCTATTTCACTTTCTTATAGATGCCTCGGGCATATTTGGATGCTTTCTCAGATTGTCGATAATCTCCATGTGGACCGTTCCTGGGTTTTATATCATGTCCCTGTATGTGACATGGGGTATTTTTCTATCATTGTCTGGGGTGGGACTTCCACTTTTCTGGATGGATATTTGGGTTCCAATCTTCGGATGTGAAAATGTAATGACTTCATGGACTGTTTTACTTCATATAATATATTCAAAACAACATTTTTTCTCTTGTGAAAAAAAAATGATTAATGTTTATCACTCTGCCTTCAAAACTAGCAATGTTGGTCTATGTTGCTGGTTTATTGATATGGTCTGATGGTCTTTTTATATTTTGGACATATCACACTCCTCACATGATTAGCGTTTTTCTCTGTTGCGGGATTTTGGGTACTTTAATTTGTATTTGGAACAATGGACGTCGGTACTCTATCTGTTGCTTTACTATTCTACATACTGCTATTTCACTTTCTTATAGATGCCTTGGGCATATTTGGATGCTTTCTCAGATGGTCGATAATCTCCATGTGGACCGTTACTGGGTTTTATATCAAGTCCATGTATGTGACATGGGGTATTTTTCTATCACTGTCTGGGGTGGGACTTCCACTTTTCTGGATGGATATTTGGGTTCCAATCTTCAGATGTGAAAATGTAATAACTTCATGGGCTGTTTTACTTCATATAATATATTCAAAACAACGTTTTTTCTCTTGTGAAAAAAAAATGATTAATGTTTATCACTCTGCCTTCAAAACTAGCGATGCTGGTCTATGTTGCTGGTTTATTGATATGGTCTGATGGTATTTTTATATTTTGGACATATCACACTCCTCACATGATTAGCGTTTTTTTCTGTTCAAGGATTTTGGGTACTTTAATTTGTATTTGGAACAATGGACGTCGGTACTCTATCTGTTGCTTTACTATTCTACATACTGCTATTTCACTTTCTTATAGATGCCTCGGGCATATTTGGATGCTTTCTCGGATTTGTAGATAATCTCCATGTGGACCGTTACTGGGTTTTATATCATGTCCCTGTATGTGACATGGGGTATTTTTCTATCATTGTCTGGGGTGGGACTTCCACTTTTATAGATGGATATTTGGGTTCCAATCTTCAGATGTGAAAATGTAATGACTTCATGGACTGTTTTACTTCATATAATATATTCAAAACAACGTTTTTTCTCTTGTGAAAAAAAAAAAATGATTAATGTTTATCACTCTGCCTTCAAAACTAGCGATGCTGGTCTATGTTGCTGGTTTATTGATATGGTCTGATGGTATTTTTATATTTTGGACATATCACACTCCTCACATGATTAGCGTTTTTCTCTGTTGCAAGGTTTTGGGTACTTTAATTTGTATTTGGAAAAATGGACGCCAGTACTCTATCTGTTGCTTTACTATTCTACATACTGCTATTTCACTTTCTTATAGATGCCTTGGGCATATTTGGATGCTTTCTCAGATTTGTAGATAATCTCCATGTGGACCGTTACTGTGTTTTATATCATGTCCCTGTATGTGACATGGGGTATTTTTCTCTCATTGTCTGGGGTGGGACTTCCACTTTTCTGGATGGATATTTGGGTTCCAACATTCAGATGTGAAAATGTAATGACTTCATGGACTGTTTTACTTCATATAATATATTCAAAACAACGTTTCTCGTCCTTTAAAGTTTCATTTTTTTTTTTTAAATTGAACCCACCGTCGGTATACCGACACATTGTAGACATCGGAATTGCAACAAATCAGAAACGTCGGCAGAGCAACAGTATAAAAACGTCGGACCACATTTCGTCGGAATTGCGACAGCTTACAAACGTCGGAAGAGTGGCATCCAAAATGTCGGAAGAGCGACGTTAAAAATGTCAGACCACATTTCATCG
Source organism: Pinus albicaulis (assembly GCA_034641835.2). Lineage (NCBI taxonomy): Eukaryota > Viridiplantae > Streptophyta > Pinopsida > Pinales > Pinaceae > Pinus > Pinus albicaulis. The sequence continues at coordinate 1,640,452,670 of CM076582.1, forward strand.
GAATTGCGACATCTTACAAATGTCGGAAGAGAGACGTCCAAAACATTGGACCACACTGCGTCGGAATTGCGACTGTTTACAAACATCGGAAGAGCGACGTTCAAAACGTCGGACCACATTTCGTCGGAAGTGCGACCGTTTAGGAACGTCGGAAGCGCGACGGTTCGTAAGACGTCGGAAGAGTGACGCTTGTTCGGAAGCGACGGAAGAAGTGTCGATAGTGCGACACTTTTTAGGTGCGTCAGAACTGCAACGGCATGACAAACCACATTTTTTCTGCCCTCGAACTGTCGCTCTTGCGACGACTATGTGTCGGAATATCGACGAATTGGCTGTCGGAATTTCCGCCAAATTTTCTAGTGTGAAATCACTTACTTAGATGGATAGATGTAGATCTGTATTCCATTGGGATAATGGAGTCAATGTGTCAAGCAATCAAATCAAGATCAAGTCCTAAAGGGAAATGTTTACAGGGCAAGATAGCTGAGTTACTTCAGATCTTCAAGGCTGATGGTGTAAATGGTTTTAATCGGGGTAAAAGATCAATTAAGGGTTCTTAAATCCGGATTATGAGTGAAAAGGTAGAGGTAAATCGAAACTAGGGAGCAATTAAGGGTTCCCTAATTTGGATATCAATGGAAAACATATAAATGATAATCAGTCAAAACATAGTGCTTTTAAAATATTGTGAAGTAACAATTCCTGATTTATCATTTAGATTTAGAACACATTCAAGTATTGATGAAAAACATAAGAAATTGACAAAGAAACAAGTGAAAATACTTCACTGTAGTGGCCCAACACATGAATCCTGTAATATGATGCTTATTTCTTTGATCCAGTCTGCTGACTTGAAATTGTTACAATCACCCTTAGGTTCATAATAGTACAACTATAGAAATGTTCAACAATTCATCCACACTAAATACTTCTAAATGAGAATTATTTATACAAAAACTCTTTACAAAATATCCTAAAACAAACTTAGGAATTATTCATGGAAAAGAAATATCTTCATGCAAGAAGATAGTGACAAATTTCTAACTAATGCTAGTTGTCCCTTTTTTATTGAAATAACTTGTTTTTTGTCTTCATTTTGTCACTACTTTCTCTCTTTTTTGTTCAACAAAGCTACAGCTGGACAATGAGGTGTCTTTCACGCTGGCAGATTCATCTCTGCTTTGTAATTTCTTCTTTTTACTTTTAAACTTTGAATTTGAACTTATATTCTTTCGCCTGATACTCTTTCATCTGATACTCTTTATCCTGATACTCTTTCACTGCAAAACTATAAATGCTGATGTAAAAACAACAAGCTGTTTTACTGTTTGGTACTTACTGCAATTAGATTTCACAGTAAATCAATCAATTTTTCCCAGAATTCAGCCTCTAGAAATTTGATCTTCATCATCCTCCTAAAATTTTCATCAGCTTCAATATACTTTGAGAATGTTGGCTTGTTCACAAATATGTGTTTTACTTCATGTTGCAAGTAAAGAAAATTCTCAAAATTCTTGTAAAGCACCTTCCATGTTGGGATTCCCTACAAGGCTGAATTGTTCACTTGTTCCCCGGAAAACACTCTTATATTTTTATCATAATCATCTTGCTTCATTAATCTATCATTAATAACTAGAGGATTGGGAAGGCCTTTGTTTCCTTAGAACATCAAACTTGATCATGAACCTTGTGATAGAAATCTCCATGTTCTGGAATTTCTCTTCTAACTGTATCATCAAATTCTTCTTAGAGATTACCTTCCTAACTTCCAGGATGGTTTTTGTTTTGTCATTAATTCCAATTTCTTCCAGCTCTTGTCTATTTTTGGAATCAAGAAACTTGATGATTTCAAGAGCTTCTTCAGTTTTCTTACCAAGCTCTTCTTTGATCTTTTGAATTGCTTGTCTTGTTGATTTTACTAAGTCTTTTTTCTCATATATGACCTGTATGGATGGCCGAATATCATTGACAGATTCAATGATATTGGACCATAGCTGTTGCTAGACATGTGCCATTGGTTCCTTCAGTGTTAGTTCTTTTTCTAACTTTTTAAACTACTCATTTAATATGTTTCTCTTTTTTGTTCATTCTTATGCATTATCTTGTTAAATTTCTTTTCATCTTCAAGATTTTTAAGTTGTTCGTTAAGTCTATTTATCTCATTGGTTTGAATAGACATGTCCTGCATAGCTTTTACCAATTTTCTTGCTTCATCTGAATGATGTGTTGTTGTTTTTGAAGATTTTGTGGCTCAAGATTTTGCTTCTCTGCCTCTACCAAGGTATTCTCTAACCATCATATTGGTTGGATAATTTCTCAATCTCTAGTTTATTTTCACGTACATATGTAGTCAATTTTCATTTAACTCTCATTTTACTAATAAATCCAACAAGATCATAATACCATAGGAAACTAGGGCTCAACTTGAACTCCTGCAAATGGTTTTCATCCTTTGGACTTGCATCTCTATTGTTACAGATAAAATGGAAAACCTGGTTCTTCAACTTGAACTGTGTCCTTTTCTTTGTTGCCAAGAAATTAATTCCATCTGAATTTAGAATCTGCCTTATGTATTCAAGGGAAAATAACCTCATATGGAGGTATTTAGGTAGTTTATATGGAACCAGACTTGATCCATATACTCTTATTTCACTGTGATTTTGGTACAAATACGAATCAACTGTCCTGTTATGTTCTAACAACTAGAGGAATTTCTTAATCTCTTCACTAACTCTGCGTTGCATGCTACTGCTCAACAAATCTACCATAGGATGAATGAAAGAATTAGCAAAATTTGTATAGGTGAACTCATTTGAATATTTCCTTATCAAGGAAGTCCAAAAGATGACTGATTGGGGATTTCCTTCCACATCAAGATTTTGAAGGTTTATATTAAATTTTTCATACTAAAAGTATAAGAACATGTGGAATGGGAATGAATAATACTTGAAAACAACTTCAGAAGGCATTTTTACTAACTACTCATGGATACTATCAGCAAGGTATTGGGAAAAAATAAAAAATGGTAGCAGGAGGCTGACTAGGTGTGAAAGTAGATAGAAAACCTAACGCTACAACATCAACATGTTCATTTATAAAGTAACCAAGAATGAAAGAAAACATGGAGATAATATGCCTTGTCCTTTTAGAGAATTTTGCAGAAGGGTATGGAGGATTTATCTTGGGAATTTACACAGAAGAAGGCATGAAGGTTTGAAATATTTAGAACCTCTTGGGGAAGTCCATATTAAAATATAATTGAGTGAGGGCCTTAATGGATAAATGGATTTCATTAGGCCTGGGCTATATTTGCAACATCTGATTAATTGACTTAGCAGTAATGGTAAATAGGACTTCGTTTTCAGGGTTTATGATGGCTCTTTGATAAGGAAAATAACATTATTGACAAAGTCTAATTACTTCTGGGCACTGAAAGGTTTGAGGAACAACATATTTAGACTCCTGGATGAAAAACTTATTAGCCTGATCTATGGATTTTTCTTGGCCGCAACAGTGAAGCTCAAGAAGGTTGAATTCTATCAATGTGTCAGTAATCTTCAAGTATGTTTCAGCTAATGGAGTATACTCTATATCTACAACAGGGAGTTGTAGAGAATTGATAGAAGCAATGTTTTTGGAAGCTATTTATTTGCTTGATTTATCAATTTTAATACTCTTTTGACTTTTAGAAACATTGGTTTAGGCCTCTAGGAGAACCTCTGCTAATTATAACAAGTTTACAGAAGGATTTTGGACAGAACAAGGGCTTATCTTTTGTCTATAAAGGTATAAACATGCTCAATTAACTTAAACTGTAATGTTTGTGACAAAGGAAATTCCAAGACCTTGGAATTTTGTAAAAAGACACGTAGAGTCTCCAGAAAATATATTTAAAGGCACAAGAAGGTTTTCCAGGTCTACAGAGGTTTAAATTTCTTTATTTTATTCAATCTAGGATCTTTAACACTCCAAGGTTTTAGAATCTATGCAAGTATTTCTAGGGTTTACAAAAAATATCTTTTCGGAATGAAAAGGGCTTTCTTTAGGTTCGACAGAAGTCTTTAAAGGATTTAATTTAGTGTTATTAGTCTTTTAGATCAAGGAATAGGTCTATTATTTTGAAAAATACCTAGAAAATGAATATTTTCTGTGTAGGAGGGTTTCTGAGGTGGAAGAAATATTTCAAAGGCTTTGCTGGTCTTTAATAACACTTGGATGACTTCTGCAATGATTTGTAACGACATATGGTTGGATTTTGTTTCCATTTGGCTTGAAAATGGAGTCGGGAATAATATTTTCAATCTAATAAGATCTTATATGCGGAAATGGTAACAAAAACGAAGAAAATGGTGCAAATGGGAGGTTTTATGCATTTTTATTAATAGTTAATGCATTTAATGGGTGACCAATTTATAATTGACATGGAGGTTTGTGAGCTGGGGGAGAAAACAACCGAGTGCTTTTTGTAATGAGAAAATGTGGTAATCAGTAATGTTTTGAATGATGTGATTGAATAGAAAGATGCCACGTAGAGGGGAGGAGATCCCCGCAAAACGCACTTTTCGCAAGGCTTGGGGTCTGTTAACTCTTGGAAAATGAAAGCGCGATAGGGTTTCATAGCTGTCGGATCTGGAGGGTGAAGATCCGATGGCTAGGATGATGCAACATAGTCTTGGCTTTTCAGAAAGGTGTGTGGCCCGAGGTTTAAACAAAGCAGGAGGTTATATTTATTTAAACTATGTTTTAATACATATAATTGGGGTTTCGATATACTATTGGTTATATATTTTAATGTTTTGGTTTTTAAATAATATAAGAATTGTGGTTAAAGAAAGTGGGGCCAATATATATAGACGGGGTCTTTAGTATACTAACTTATAGGATGTGGGATTATATAACATGTGGGGATTTTAAGCATAGGTTAAAATAAAAATATGTGTTGGGATATATATATAAAGAATTTAATATAATATGGGAGTAAAAGGTTTTATAATGGAAATTAATACATTAGGTTAATGTTTTAATAATGAAATATAACTGTGGAATATGTAAAAACACAAAGTATAGTGTAAAAATTACATCGGGGATAGATTTATTTATAGTGGGGCTCAATATAACATCTCAGCATTTATACTTAGGATAAAAGTATTTTGGGTTTTTCGGGTATTTTTTGTATAAAGGGGAATTAGTTAAAGGGATTTTTTACTTTTCCTAGGACAAATGTGTTTTAACTTAGGAAAAGGGGCATTTGTAAGGAGAAATGAGTGAAATAAGGGGAAATAATAAAAATGGAGGGAATGGGGTATTTTTAAAAGGGAATGATTTTGGAAAGAAGTTAGTAAGAGAAATGACCCTCTCTAAATTTTTATTTTTATTTTTATAATATGGGAAAACAATTTGAAGAAAGAAAAGTATGTACATATTACAAAGCTAATCAAATTCAATTCAAAATTATGAATCTCATTATTATAGGACCCTAATAGTGGCTCCACATGGGGATGTCATTTCCTGGTGAAATGTCAAGAGCTTTGAGACTAGTAGCCTTTGAATTTGACTGTGTTGACTTTGAAATTGTTCTCTGAGCTCTACATTATTCATAATTATGATATTTAATCCTTTAAATCTTAAGGGCTTCTCTCTGGGTTTCAAATTTTCTAGAAAAGCATCCAATCCAATCTAAAATTTGCAATGTTATGTACAATGAGTAAAGTAAACAAAGTGAGCTATTGTTATTATGGGGAATAGTAATGCTTCAACATTATACCATTGATAGGTCCACCTGGTAGATCTGATCCATCCAACTCCTTCAAAAAGAATACATTGTTACCTCTGTAACCATAAATGACATAAGGACCTTTCCATAAGAAATCAAGTTTCCTATGTTTACCTTCTCTTCTCTCCTGGAATCCCATTTAAGAACTTTTTCACCTATATAAAAATCATATTCCTTAGTCTTCTTGTCAAATATATTTTTAATATTTTCTTGAAGAACTTGAGACTTGTGATAGACATCTTCCCTAGTTTCCTGCAAATGTACGATTTGGTTTATCCTTATTTGGATGTCATTGGATTCAACTTGCATTTCTTATATCATATTCATTACTGGTACTCCTAAAGAGGATGGAAAAAAAAGATCCAACCCATAAGCAAGCTGGTAAGGGGATGTACCAATATATTTATTTGTGCCAAGTCTATCTGCCCATATGACATTTGCTAACCTTTTGTTCTAGGTTTTCTTATTGTCTTCTAGTATTTTCTTGATGATATTCAAAAGGATTTTATTGGAGGATTCAGGAAGACCATTACCTTGAGGGTGATAAGTAGTGGAATGGCAAAGGGTAATGTGGTATTTATTACAAAATTCGATCATGTTTTTGGACTTGAAGGCAACTGCATTATCAATGATGATCTTTTGGGGGCATCCAAAACTTGAAAATATGTTGTTTTCTAAAAATGAGATTATGAGAGTATTAATGGCTTTCCTGGAAATAATGGATTCTATCCACTTACTGAAATAGTATGTGGCTGTCAAAATCCACTTGTGTTTGGTTGAGGATGAAGGGTGAATTTCACCAATGAAGTGAAGACCCCATTTCCGAAATGGAATTTATGTGGAGATGGGTTTAAGAGGTAAAGGAAACAATTTTTTCTTTCCTTCAAATATTTGGCATTTCTGAGAAGAGGTCACATAATTTTTCACATCTGCAAATAGTGCAAGCCAGTAAAAACCAACTCTCAAAATTTTATCTGCAGTTGACTTCCAATAAAGGTGTCCTCCACAGTCACCTACATGAAACTCTTCCAAAACTTTATCAACTTCTTCTTTAAGTAAACAATTCAATAAAATACCACCATGATCTTTCCAAAACAGTGCATTGTCTATGATACAAAATTTCATTTCCTTTAACATTAAAAATATAGCTTTAGTTCTTGATAATCTAGGAGGAGCTTGTAAATTTAGTAATACAAATATAATATCTGCATACCATGGTGAGTTTGAAAAGGCTTCACTTATCTCTGGAGTCACCATCTCTTCCTGATCATTTAATTGGGCAATAATATCTAAAGCATGAAATTTGATTCATCCATGAGTTTGGCTAAACCTTGACCTTTAATGAGTTTGGTGAGCTTAATTTCTATGTCATATTCCAAAATGGTGGCAATCCATTTTCCTATTTTACGATGAGGAAAATTCTGAGTTAGAATGTTGTTCACAACTGAATTTGGAACATAAGCAATGATACGTGAATATAAGATGTACACTCTAAAGTATTTTATGGCTTTCAGTAAATCTAGTGCCTGCTTTTCCATTATGTTATAGTTTAAAATGGTTTCTGTAAGTGATTTTATGAAAAAATCGATGGGTTGCTCATAGCCCTAATCATTTTTCTGCAGTAAGACTGCAACAATAGTATGCTATGAAGCAAAGGAAAAAATAATGAAATCTTTTTTGAAATCATGACTTATTAGGACTGGTGTTTTCGTCAAGGCTTTTTTGATTGATTCAAAGGATTGTTTGGCCTCCACAGTCCATTTAGGTACTGAGCCTTTTTTCAACATGTTATTGAGTTCTCTAATTATTTCTGCTAATTTTGAAATGAATCTTCTAAGAAAATTAATTTTATCTAAGAAAGCCTGCAGTTATTTAATATTCCTAGGATGACTTATGCTCAGAATACCCTCTATTCTAGTTGGGTCTATCCTAATTCCCTCTTTAGATATGATATGTCCTAACAATTTACCTTCTTCTAGTCCAAATAGAGTCTTTTTAGGATTTAAAGAAATGCCGAATTTCCTGCATTATAAACACTTGTCTTAAGTGATATATATGTTCATCGACATTTTTTGACAGCATAGTTATGTCATCTAGATAGATCTCATGAAAGTCATGAATTTCTTTAGCAAAAGCTATATCCATAGCTCTTTAAAAAGTGGCTCCTGCATTCATTAATCCAAAACACATTTTCACATACATGAAAGTACCCCAAAGAGTAGTAAATGCAGTTTTTGGTTGGTCTTTTGGTTGAACTAAAATATGGTTATATCCAAAACATCCATCAACAATTGAAATCATGGAAGAACCAATTACCTCTGTAAAATGTGATCCATCTTGGGGAGAGGGTAGTTATCTTTTAAGGACACTTTATTTAAATTCTAGAAATCAACACACAACCTGATCTCCCCTATCTTCTTCCTAGTGGGAACTAGGTTTGAATTGTTTTTTATCTTCTTTTATGAGTATTTTGTGTTGTATTGTGCTAGATTCATAAGATTTAAGTCCTCATAACTCCATGCAAATACATATTTAAATTCCTTAAAACAGGGATATGTATTTCAATTTTTCTTCTTGAGATAAGGCTTTTGAAAGTTTTATCATCTTAGGCTTCAATTTTGTTCCTATATTGCACTCTTCTATGTCAGATCTTAATGGTTCCATCTTTTGTTTTCTTGCAACATCATTTGAATCAAAAAGATCTTCTAAAGGGGCTAATCTCATAGGTAAAAAGTTGTTCTTAAGGTTTAAAATGTCAGAATCATCATCTGCTAATTATTCAATCTCTACCTTTTGTAAATTATCTATTTCTACCTGAGTAAATTTAATGGGTTTGGTAAAATCTAAGTAATTTATATCTACAACATTTATATCAATCTCACTATCTATGGTTTGATCTACCGTACAATCTATGTCTATGTTACAATTCTGAAATTCTCTTTCAGCATTCATGAAATTATAAATCTATTCAACCTATGAGAATATTTTCCAATATTTTAGATTATCTAGTATTGTAGGCCCGTGTTTAACTTTTGCTGTATATTCATGATTTGGTTGAAAAGGAAGATTGCAGGTGCTAGCAAAAGTTGCTAGACTGTGTGCCTGTATGTTCTGTTTTCTAGGAATTACAACAAAGTCACATTTAAGGAATTCACTAATCATATCTAAAACCATTTATCTATATTGGATTAGTATAGGCTTATATACAGAATATTCCCCTCCAATATGTTTCAAAACTAACTCAGAGTATCTCATGATTAACACTCTTTTGGCTCCTAAATTTCTAACAATATGTAGTCCTAAAATCAGAGCTTCATATTCATCCATGTTGTTTGTACATTTGAAATTTAATCGAAAGGCATAACCTTTTGCATGACTGTTTTCCATGTTATGTATCCAAACTCATGCTCCTGCTCCTAATTTGTTAACTGATCCATAGAAATATAGGTGCCACATTTATTAATGAAAAATGTTGTCACTGTCTGGTGCTTTCTTTTTTTGTTTTAGTTCAATGTTGTTCTCTATACTAGTTTCATAATTACATAAATTGAAGGAGTCTATATCAGTAGGTGTAAAATAAATAGGATAGTTTCGAGGTCTTTCTACACTACTAACCATGTACTTCATTAATATCTATCTGTAAATTTTCTTTGGTTCACGAAAAAATGATATTGTTGCATAAGACATATCTAGTTGTAGAGATCCCTGCAGTTTAGCTCCCCATGATTGAGATAACAACATTCCATATGTAGGATGGATTTCAACTACTACAATATCCACGACTATGATTTTTCCAGGGTATTGAACTAAAGTATCACATAAATATTTTATCAAGCCTACAAATTTCACTTTACTTGAATCAAATGAAAAGAGATATTTATAAGGTCTAGTGATGTCTAAATTCAAGGTTTCCATTATTGGTTTTGGCATGAAATTATGTGAAGCCCCAGAATCTAGCATTACATTATGTAAAATCTGATCATGAACAATTAAGATAATGTAAAAGGAGGAAATCCTCCCTCTTGGTGTTTCCCATTAACTTCAGGACCAAATATTAGTTCTGGTTGATCATCAATCAAATTAACTGAATCTTCTACATCATTCATATTCAAAGTCTTAGTGATATGTGATTTGTATAGGTCATGTTTTACCAATTCATTTAAAGGAATTGGTATTTTCAGTTTGGCAATTTCAACTTGGATATTGAATGGCGCTTTTGATTTTCCTCACTGACTTATTTCTTCTTTTGTAACTGTAGTTTGGGTGAGTTTTTCTTCTTTTTCTACAGTTGGTTTTTCATTTTCTATTTGTATTTCCACGATTTTACTTCTTTTAATTTTATTTTAAGGGACAGTTTGAGATGTAGTGGAATTTTTGGCAGATTTTGTGCTTTCATCAGTTGTTTTGCCAGATTTTGTGCTTTCATTAGTTGTTCTGGCAGTGGTTGTTTTAGAATCAGCTGATTTTGGATCAATAGTAGATTTTTTTGGATCTGAAGTCGTTGTTTTAAAAGAAATTTTTTTCTTGGCAGCAACAAATTTTTGAGGATCTGGTGATGTTTGAACATAAGTATCTGTTATGTCAACAATTTTAGGACTAGGTGAAATTTTGGGACTTGAAATTTTCTGATTAGGATTTGAATTCTTCTGAGTTGAACTATAGTTTTGCTACGTTTCCTTGGGGATGATTTGTAGAACTTTAGTGGTAGAAGCCTCTACAATCTTCTTTGTTTGAGTTTGGGTGGATTTCTTAATAGAAGGCTCTACATTTTTATTTCTCCTAAGGTTATATTGCTTATGAACTTCATTGATTGAAAACTCATAACCTTGTTTGTAATCAAAAGACCCACCATAATATAATTGTAGTTATTGTAATTCATATAAATATTTGTTCTTCTATTGTAAAAAAAATTGTGTTATCATCATCAATGCCCATTAGATTGATCTGAGTTTCTTCATTATTTTCATTTTGGTGAGAAATTTTAGCATATTTCTCTTGGAAAGGTGGTCTTATTGTTTGGTCACGTGCTGATTCTATAGATTTTCTAGTGTTGGTGCTTTTCCTAAAATTAGGATTTCTAATTTGAGGTCCTTCTTGTTGGTTATCCCACTATGGCTTCCTTTCCATGTTATCTAACTTATCCATCATTCTTTCCAATCTTTTTGTTGAGTTATCTAATTTCAAATTTGAAGTTTATGTTTCTTCTTTTATTGTCACTCTCCTTTCATTTCTTATTCTATCTTTCTTTTCTAATAATTTTTCCTCCACACTTACATAATTACTTTCCATCTGCTCTAAGGTTTCTATAGTTCTCTCTCTTAGTTGATAAGCCATATTTGTATCAAATCCATCAGGGAATTTGATAAAGGAAGAGTCTGGACGAGGTTTAAGATTAGCAGGGATTGCATTGTAAAAGCTATTATATCTTGTACAATAATCTTGGACTGTTTCATTTGGTGCTCTTTTTATGTTTTCAAATTTAGATAAAATTTGTAGTGAATTCTTCTTGTTCTCCCATATATTAAGAAACATCCTATGAAAAATAGTTAAATCATCTGTACTACCAACAGGTAAATATTTAAACCACTTCTTAACATCACTAGCTAAAGTTTGAGAAAAAATTCTCATTTTAACATTAGCATCATCTAATTATGCAATTCAAAGTAGTATGTCATTTTATTAACATGTTGTTGTGCAATGTAGTGAGTTGTTCCATCAAATTGAGGGATTTAGCTTTGATAATATTGGGGCATAGCATTTAGATGGGCTTGTAGGACCAATGGGGAATATCTGGCAACTTTGGCTTGCATTATAGCTTAGCGAGGAGGTAAGTTTGAAGTACTTGGTGAAGAACTTGAGGTACTTGCAGATGTGGTTAAAGCACTTCCAGATGACATTGGGATATTAGAAGATGTACTTGCAAATGTGGTTGAGATACTAGAAGATGAAGTTTGGATGCTAGAAGAGGTGCTTGGAAATGAGAATGATGTATTTGAAAATGTAGCAGAAATGCTAGGGGATGAACTTGAGGTGGTGGAAAATGGAAATAAAATTCTAGGTTGAAGTGGAAGCTTGGGAAAAAATGAATATGTGGAATGAAGTGTGGTGGAAACAATGGATGATGTAGTAGTAAATAAGGATGAACCTACAGATTCTAAAATAATTATATCTAAATGAATTGTAGAAGGTTTAGGGGTATAGGTCAATAAAGAATTCAATTCAAGTGAATGTTGTAAATAAGCTTCATTAATTTCTTTAATCAAATTTGTAGTTATAGCATCAAGTTTATCATATACTTCAAATTTTTTTTTTTATCAGAATCAACTGAAATAGTTTCCTTCTTAGATTCAATGAATGAAATGAAATCAAGGTCTATTATAGTATTATGTAAGTCACTTTCTCATTTAATTCTGAACAAATTTTTTTCAAAAGCTAGATCAAATTCAATGTCTTGTAAACCTGACAGTTTATTTGGAAGAGAATTTGCTTTGACCAATGAAATCTTGTTACCTAAAATCTCTACATTTTTTATTTTCTTTACAATCCTCTCAAGATTATCTACTATGACATCAGGTTGTGGATCTAGATTGGACCTGGTGTAGTAGACTCTTTTGGAAGCTAGAATTACATTTTTTTATGAAAATATACTCGAAACTATTTAAAACAATATTCAGGTGAAAAGATAATTGAAAATGTTTCCTCTAAGATCTATTTAAAAGCTGAGGATTGGTTAGTTCCCTAGCATGGTCGGAAGTATCTTCTCACTCTAATAATTCTTAAGATTTGTGAGCTTTTTTTATCTTAGTTTAAAGAATATTAGAGGTAACCACAAACCTACTTTTAAGCCTTAGTATCTAGCCTTCCTAAGGCTCAGAGAGGGCTCTCTCTATATGATTTATCTTTGTTGACTGTATTTTATTTTAGGCTAGTTATGTAGGGTAAATTGGTTTTGGATTTTGATTTGATTTGGTGGTGAAATAAATTACTCATATGGATAGATGTAGATCTATATTCCATTGGGCTAATGGATTCAATGTGTCAAGCAGTCAGATCAGGATCAATTTCTAAAGGGAAATGTTTACAAGGAAAGATAGCTGAGTTACTTCAGATTTTCAAGGCTGATGGTGAAAAAGGTTTCAATTGGGGTAAGAGAGAAATTAAAGGTTCTCAAATCTGGATAATGAGTGAAAAGGTAGGGATCAGTTGAAACTAGGGATAAATTAAGGGTTTATTAGTTTAGATTTCAATGGAAAAAATATAAACGATAATCAGTCAAAACACAATTCGTTTAACATATTCTGAAATAACAATTCCTGATTTATCATTTAGATTTAGAACACACTCAAGTATTGATGAAAAACATAAGAAATTGACAAAGAAACAAGTGAAAATACTTCACTGTAGTGGCCCAACACATGAATGTTGTAACATGATGCTTTATTGCTTTAATCCAGTCTGCTAACTTGAAATTGGTACAATCACCCTTAGGTTCAAAATAGTACAACTATAGAAATTTTCAGCAATTCATTCGCACTCAATATTTCTATATGAGAAGTATTTATACAAAGACCCTTTACAAAATATCCTAAAAAAAAATTAGGAATTGTTCATGGAAAATAAATATCTTCATGCAAGAAGATAGTGCCATATTTCTAACTGAGGCTGCATGTCCCTTTTTTATTGAAATAACTTGTTTAATGTTTTCATTTTGTTATTACTTTCTCTATTTGTTGTTCAACGAAGGCTGCAGCTAGACAGTGAGGTGTCTTTCACGCTGGAAGCTTTATCTCTGCATTGTAATTTTAAACTTTAACCTTGAAATGATACTCTTTATCCTGATAATATTTCACTGAAAAACTATAAATGACGTTTTAACCTTTATTTCTTTGTTTTTGTTGCAATCTAAAATTCTCATAAGCTTCAGTGTATTTTGAGAATGTAGACTTGTTGATAAATATTTGTTTTATGTCGTGCTTTAGGTAAAACAAATTCTCAAAGCTTTTGTAAAGTACCTTCCCTGATGGGATTCCCTGCAAGGGTTAACTATTCACTTGCTCCTTGGAAATATCTCTTATCTTTTTATCATAATCATCCTACTTCATTAATCTATCATTAAAAACTAGAGGATTGTGAAGGAATTTTTTCCTTAGAACATCAAACTTGATCATGATCTTTGTGATAGGAACCTCCATGTTCTCGCATTTTTCTTCTAACCGTATCATCAAATTCTTCTTACAAATTACATTCCTAACTTCTAGGATGGTTTCTGTCCTATCATTAATTCCAATGGCTTCCAGCTCTTACATGTTCTTAGAATTTAGAAATTTGATGATTTCAAGAGCTTCTTAAGGTTTCTTGCCAAGCTCTTCTTTGATTTTTTGGATTTCTTCTCTTGCTAATTTTACTAAGTCTTTCTGCTCATATATGACCTATATGGATGGCCAAATATCATTGATAGATTTAATGATATTGGACCATAGCTATTGCTTTACATGTCTCATTTGTTCCTTCAGTGTTAGTTCCTTTTCTAACTTTTTCAACTACTCATTTAATCTGTTCGCTCTTTGTTCTTCATTCTTATGCATTATCATGGAAATTTTCTTTTCATCTTCAAGACTTTTAAGTTGTTATTTAAGTTTGTTTATCTCATTGGTCTGAATAGACATGTCCTTCATAGCTTTTACCAAATTTTCTTACTTCATCTAAATTTTGTGCTGCTATTATTGAAGATTATATGGATGAACTAGTTGATGAAGTGATAGGTAACGTTGTAGCCATGGGGACTGTTGGTGCCAGTGATTAAGCTATTGTAGAAGATATAACAATAGTAACTACAATAATCACTGTGACTGGAATTTCTTCTTCTTTATTCTTTTTCTCTTGGACCAACTCGTACATTTCGTTCTCCACTTCCTTTATCTGAGAAGTCAAATATAAAATGATATTCATCATCTCAACTTTATGTTTGGTATCCTATAAGACTTCCTTGGCTTGGGGATGTTCTATAGGAGGTAGCTTTAGTTTCTTCTTTAATGCAGCAATGTCGACATTTTTGTTCTTGATCAATTCTTTTGCACCTTCAACATTTTTAGTATCATATCCTACTTCAATTACTATCTCTTCCAGGGATTTAATCCTAGTGTATTTTGCTTGTGAAGAAGATTTTTCCAATTTGAGTTGATCTCTGACATTGGAAAGAGTGCTGATGGCCTTGGTGGTGATTTTAGAATAGATCATCTCCCCTGACTGCTTACGAAACTCAATTTGGTCTAGAGGATGAATATCCTGGGCCAAGACTTCAAAATATGTCTTTGTGTAATCAGAGGATGACTTAGGAGTCTGAACTGTAGGTTGAAGAAATGTTCATTATCCTGATGATGAACTACAGTTGGTAGTTCGAAACGCGTCGGTCCTAAAATTCTCATGTGATTTCCCAAAAGATTTAAAATCTAATATGTTATGGATCACAGAAGCTTGCACTCTCAAAGAAGAAATGTCACCTGCATCATTTTATTCTTATAGTCAAAGGTTGAAAGTATCATATTCTGGATGCCAGGAGTTTGTTTCAGATATTGGGAATATATTTTAGTCTTAATTTCTTCATTTTTGGCTTTGATTTCTTTGTATCCTTGTTTGATATCCAGATCCTTCTCTCCTAATTTTTTAGATCAAGAAAATTCCATACCATGTTGCTTCTGAATGAATTGATTCTTTGAAGTAGTAGGTTGTTCTTCTTCTTCAATTATTGTACGAGGTTCATTGTCTTTTGCTTCAATTTATGTATCAATCACCTTTATTGTTTCTACTTCTTTATTAGCAGGATTCAACTTTGGCTTTTTACTGTATCTCAATTTAAACTTGGTCTCTATGGTATAGGATCATTCCTATTTGTTTCTTTTTACATTTCTGTCTTTTTGGGTTGGACATTGCAAATTTTGACTAGTATCAATTTTCTTCTCTGCCTCTACCAAGGTATTCTCCAACCATTCAGATTTTTTGGAGAATTTCTCAATCTCCGATTTATTTTCATGTACATATGGGGTCAATTTGAATTTAACTCTCATTTTACTAATAAATCCAAGGGATCATAATACCATAGGAAATTGGTACTGAACCTAAACTCCTGCAAACGTTTTACAACCTCTGGACCTGCATCCCTATTTTTACAGATAAAAGGGCCAACATGGGTCTTCAACTTGAACTGTGTCTTTTTCTTTGTTACCAAGAAGTTAATTGCATCTAAATTTAGAATCTGTCTTATGTATTCAAGGGAAAATAACCTCATAGGGAGGTATTTAGTCAGTTTATATGGAACTAGACTTGATCCTTATACTCTTATTTCAGTGTGATTTTTATACAAGTACCAATCACCGATCTTGTTATGTTCTAACAAATTGATGACTTTCTTAATATCTTCACTAACTCCGGGTTGCATGTTTTTTTTCATCAAATTTACCATAGGATGAATTAAAAAATCAGTAAAATTTGTATAGGTGAGCTCATTTGAATCTTTCCTTATCAAGGAAGTCCAAAATATGACTAATTGAGGATTTCCTTCCACATCAAGATTCTGAAGGTTTATATTAAATTTCTCTGGATGAAAGTATAATAACATGTGGAATAGAAATGAGGAATACTTGAAAACATCTTCAGATGGAATTTTTACCAACTGCTCATGGATATTGTCAGCAAGGTATTGGGAAAAATTAAAAACGGTAGAAAGAGGCTGACCAAGTGTGAAATTAGATAGAAAACCTAACACTTCAACATGAACATGTTCATCTGTAAAGTATCCAGGAATGAAAGACACCATGGAGATGATATGTCTTGTCCTTTCAAAATTTTGCAGAAGGGTATGGAGGATTTATCTTTGGAATTTCTACAGAAGAAGGCATGAAGGTTTTAAATATTTGGAACCTCTTGGGGAAGTCCATATTCAAATATAATTGAGTGAGGGCCTGAATGGATAAATGGATTTCATCAGGCATGGGTTGTATTTAAAGGCACAAGAGTTTTTTTCCAGTCTAAAGAGGCTTAAATTTGTTTAGTTTACTCAATATGTGATCTTTAATAGTTCAAGGCTTCAGAATGTGTGCAAGTAGGTCCAAGGTTTATAGAAAAGAGCTTTCAGGAATGAAAAGGGTTTTCTTTAGGTTCGAAAAAAGGCTCTAGATGATTTAATTTAGCGGTATCACTCTTTTAGATCAAGGAATAGGTCTGTTCTTTTGAAGAATACCTGGAAAATGAAAATTTTCTATGTAGGAGGGCTTCTGAGGTGGAATAGAGCTTTCAGAAGCTTTGCTGGTCTTTAATAGCACTTGGATGAATTCTGCAATTATTCGTAGCAGTAGATGGTTGAATATGTTTCAATTTGTCTTGAAAATCGAGTTGACAACAATATTTTCAGTTTAATAAGCTTTTTCCGTGTGAAAATGGTAGCAAAAAGGATGAAAAGGGTGCAAATGGGTGGTTTTATTCATTTTTCTCAACGGTGAATGCATTTAATGGGTGGTAAATTTTGAATTGATACGGCGGTTTGTGCGTTGGAGGAGAAAACAACGGAGCGATTTTCGGATTGAGTAAAGGTGGTAAGCGATAATGCTTTGAATGATGTGATGGAATAGAAAGACACCACGTAGAGGGAGGAGAGCCCTACAAACTGCACTTTTCGCAAGGTTTGGGGTGTGTTAACTCTTGGACAATGAAATTTCTGATAGGGTTTCATAGCGGTCAGATTTGGAGGGCCAAGATCGGATGCCTAGTATGATGCAATGGAGACTTGGATTTTCGGAAAGGCATGGGGCCTAGGGTTTAAACGATGTGGGAGGTTATATGTATTTAAAATATTTTTTAATACATATAATTGTGGTTTTGATATATTATTGTTTATATATTCAAATGTTCAGGTTTTTAAATAATATAACCAATGTGCTTAAAGAAAGTTCGACCAATATATATATATGGGGTTTTTATTATGTTAACCTATGGGATGCGGAGTTATATACCATTTGGGGATTTAAAACATAAGTTAAAATAAAAATATGGGATGGGATATATATATATATATATATATATATATATATATATATATATATATATATATATATATATATATATATATATATATATATATATATATATATATATATATATATATATATATATATATATATATATATATATATATATATATATATATATATATATATATATGTATGTATGTATGTATATATATATATATATATAAATAATTTAATATAATATGGGAGTAAAAGCTTTTATAACGAGAATTAATACATTAGGTTAATGTGTTAATAATGAAACGTAACTGTGGGATATGTAACAACACTAAGTATAGTGTAATAAATGATATCGGGGATAGATTTCTTTATAGTGGGGCCCGATATAACATTTCAGCATTTATACTTAGGATAAAAGTATTTTTCATTTTTTTGGGTATTTTTTGAATAAAGGGGAATTAGTTAAAGGGATTTTTTACTTTTCCTAGGATAAATGTGTTTTAACTTAGGAAGAGAGGCATTTGTAAGGAAAAATGAGTGAAATAAGGGGAAAGAATAAAAATGGAGGGAATGGGGTATTTTTACAAGGGAATCATTTTGGAAAGAAGTTAGTAAAAGAAATGACCAATTCTCTGATATCAATGCCTTATGAGAACTTCTTCTACCTACCCATCTGCTACCCTAACATTTTTTCTTCATTTACATGGGTGCATTGAGCTTGCAAACCCTTATTCATTTTTCTTTTAGACAACAAGCTAACTAATTCTATCCTTATTTCTTCTAAAGGCTCACATTAAACTGTTGAAATCCTTATTATTCTCTACCTAACTATTGATCTGCCAAGATTAAACTATTTGGCTAGATATTTATTCTCTATCTAACAACATGAAATTTAAAGCATGAGAGGTCAAATTAGGTTGTTTTACCTTCATGGATTGTGGCATTTTAACAAGTTGCACACAAGCTTTATTTTGCAATAAAAGTAAATAGTAGTGGCATTTGGATTTGCATCACTTTCATCTTTTATTTTTATCTCTTTTTGTTTGGGGTCCATTTTCATAATCTTTTTGATATTTTTTCTTTCAAGTCCTTTGATTTTTCTTTTATGAATTTTACCCTCTTTACATTTTTTTTATTTTTCTAATATGGGAAAACAATTTTCAGAAAGAAAAGTATGTACATATTACAAGGCTAGTCAAATTCAATTCAAAATTATGAATCCTATTATTATAGGACCCTAACAGTGACCATAATTTTACTTTCAATTTCTCTTGCCAACCTGAATGCGTTCTCCAATGAATCAACTTCCCAAAGGCGAACCCTATGTTGGATGTTAACCTTTAAAGTCCCTATGAAGACATCAATCCTATGTTCCTCTGGAATATTAGTTACCCTTATATTGGATTTTTGGAAGTCCTCAATGTGCTCCAACATTGAACCCTTTTGTTCGAGATTTATAAATTGGCTAAATAAGGTGTTTCTCTTTGTATCCTCATAATGTGCTATCATCTCCTCCGTAAAAATTGACCAAGTGAGAATCTTTTTACGAGAGAAAAGCCATTGATACCATAAAAATGTATTTTGTTCTAAATGTAAAGTTGCAATGGGCACTTTTTGTGTGTTTTGCTCATTATGGAGATCAAAATTATGTTCGATATGTAGTATCCATGTTACGAGATCCTTGCCATGAAAGTTCCTCATATCCATCTTAGGAATATGGTGGGTCTTCCATTCAACATTAGAATTTATGAAATCATGATTATCATTTATTTTGTTCTCATCATGAGCTTCTTGTACTACCTTTTTGCCACTAGGAATAATTTCTTGTAACAAATTTGTCAAACCTTCCTTCAAACCATCCATGTCTAATTTTATACCACTCTTCATGTCTTCAATGTTAGCTTCCATGTCATCCATCTTAGCTTCCATGCCATCCATATTAGCTTCCATGCTATTCTTTAAACCATCCATATTAGCTTCCACACCTTTCTTCAAAGAATCCATATTAGCTTCGATGCCTTTCTTCAAACCAGCCATATTAGCTTCCACGCCTTTCTTCAAACCATCCATCTTAGCTTCCACACCTTTCTTCAAAAATTCCATTTCATTTTTTGTTGCTCTTTACGAGAGATATTTTTTTGGAACTTTCTCTTGTAATTTTGATATATCATGTTTCACATATTCCTCTTCATGAGTCATAATAGAGACATATGAGGGCTCAATGGGTGTTGAATTCATTTTACGGGGAATTTTAGAACCCAATACTGGTATCTATTCTTCAGTATGCCCTTGGAATCACTTCAAACAAATTTTTCAAAAAAGACATGCAATTTGAAAAAAATACTCACTATTTTATTACTTTTGAGTAGCTAGATATTGAAACTAATGTACCTCTATAGCTATAGATCCCTAAGATTTTATCTTCATTCCTTTAGTATCACTAAAAATCGTATTTCCAATGCCACAATTCTGACCCAATTTGGATTCTTCAAGGAAAATTTATGCCAAATCTCCCACAATGACCTAATTATGGACTGGTTCAGTAGAGTGTGGTTGTACGACATGCCACATCTTACTGTTTCCTCCTTTCACTCTAAAATTAATACAAAGTAAACTACAATCTTTTCAATTTCGAACATTTTTTACATAATTCTAATCTGATGCTCAGAGAGAGAGTTATGACGATTCTCCCAAGGTCACCTGTTTGAGATGAAATTCAGGTTTCTGTAGAAAAACCCTAACTTCCATAGATCATATCTTCGACAATATTGTGAATAAAGATCTGAAATTTTCGGAGGACGTTCCTCCAGAATTTCTTGCAAATGGGTTTTTTTTTAGCTTCTGAACCTTTGTAAAATAAAAATTATAGAAAAAATTCCATGATGACCTATTCAAAGTAGCGGAACCCTAAAATCCAAAGCTCTGATACCAAATGTTATGAAAGCAGCTCCAGAAAGAGAAGAAAAGAGAGATCAACACCTTATAAATCATCTACCTCCTTTACATTAAATAAACGAACAATTCTTAGATGATTCAAATGACCAAACCTCCTTTCTCTATATAGGAGTCCATGGGGTCACAGTGTAATCCTAACTAACCTAACAATAATAATGTAAGGGCACACCAATAACAATAGTGGGGTTTTATGGGGCACAGTAATAATAATGTGGGGACTACAGGGGTACAAAAATAACAATAAGTGGGATAAAATAACAACGATAATGAACCACATTGGTAATATAAGGACCTAACAAGAATACCATCACACATCTATCGTTGAGATGGATGGTAAGCTTTGTGATCAAGTTTTTTTCTATTTTGATTGAACCTGAATCTTATTATAGTTATGTTAGTCTAGACTTGGTGGATATGTGTGGTTTGAATAAATAAGTGCACACAAAATATTTGTTAGTGCAATTTGTTACAAACACAAAGAAAAGAGTTCATCATTGGGTAAGAGCTTGTGCATTTGGGGTGAATGGAATTTCTACAACATTGCAGTTGAACATATTGGCATTTGGATGATATAGTATGATACTAGGTATGCACTATATATACCTTCATAGGACCAAAGTGGATTGTTATGAAAAATACATTAAATTATTGGATTACAATAGGGAACCGAGAGTCTTACAGGAAAAGATGAAAACCGCATCAGTTGGGATGGGTACAACTATGCGGGCCAAGCATAGTCATAGGAAATGGTGTTTATTATTTTTAGCACACACACACACACACACACACACACACACACACACACATATATATAGTGAAAAATGAAAGGAAGTTTAGGATGAAGATTTTTTGTGTAGGTACCCAGTTCTACAACAGTTTCGAGATGTCTTTCTTACATATACTTCAGATTTGCAACATCATAGGGAAGTAAACTTTTATATTGAGCTAGTACCAGGGGAAGCTCTAGCATCAAAAGCACCATATAGGATGAGAACAACTGAGTAGGAACAGTTAAATTTATAGCTGAAAGAGATGTTTCATAAAGGATATAATAGTCCAAGCGCATCACCATGGGGCACACTAGTATTGTTTGTAAAAAATAATGATGGTAATTTTTTGTAGATTTTAGATTTTTGTGGTGTGAGTTTAGAGTTTCTGGGATCAAAATCTCCACAGTTTGTAGATTTTACATTTCTGTGGTGTGAGTTTAGAGTTTCTGGGTACGGAATCTCCACAGTCTAATGATGGTACTCTTAGAATATACATTGACTATAGGTAGTTAAACAAAGTGACCATCCATTAAGGGAATTTTGAGGTTTAAAATGAACCTCCTAAAGAAATTATAAAATAGCAGTGGAAATAATAAAATAATATTATATTACATCATCAAATTTTATAAGGAAAAAAGAAAAAACTATATTTGAAACTCGTATTTTCAACTTATATCCCTAAGGGTTTAGTCAAATTTCAACCAAGCACACTTGTTGGATGCAAAATTTAATTCCTCATCCATGGAGTACCCACATTGCATACTTTCGAAAGACTTTGCTATACGAAAAATGAGACATGCATGAGAAACATGATTGCAACCACTTTTTTTCATGTATTTATCATTTTTCACTTAGAAGGGTGGATGAAAACTATGCAAAATGTGTACTCCTTTGACGAGAAATTAAAATTTTCATCGAATGAGTACTCCCGATTGAAATTTGAGTAAAAAATTAGGGATATAAGTTGAAAATACAAGTTGAAAAAGTAGTTTTATTATTTTATTATTCTCGTTTTCAAGCTCCTGTGGTTATCAATTATTGAAAAGGCCTCCATTTGGATTCGAAATGTCGACAAATGTTCTATGTCACTATCGAAAATTCGAAGACCTCTTCAAAATTTTATTATTTTTTAATATTTTTACTTTTTTACCCCAAAAATGGTGAATCATTCCCCATGGTTGACATCATCATCTTGAATCCTATTGTGTCTTATAAATTTTATTTGGGTTGTGCATGTTTATTAGAAGCCCCATTTTTAGTCGCAATAATTTCTCTAATGAATAACATGTATCTCTTGCCAAGGATTGATGACTTGTTTGATCGGTTCAAGGGAACAACGATGTTGTCAAAGATTGATCTGAGATCCAGATATCACCACATACGCATCAAGGAATATGACATTTACAACAAAACTTTATGGACCATGTATGGGATTTATGAGTTTTTTGTAGTTGCAATCAATTTTACTAATTCTCTAGCTACCTTATGTGTTCAATGAATAGTGTGATGCATCCTTATATGGACAAGTTTTTTCTTCTATTCATTGATTAAATACTGGTATATTATATAAATGAGGAATAACACGTCGAGCATTTGGCAGCAATGATGAGATTATTAACAGAGCATCAATTGTATGGTAACCTCAACAAGTTAAATTTCTTGCAGACTGGGGTACATTACTTGGGACATGTTGTCTCCAAAGAGGGCATAACAATGGATACAAAAATGGTAAGAGCTATCGTGGAGTGGGGATATCCTAGAAATATAGATGAGGTGAAATCCTTTATGGGATTGGCAGGTTATTATAGATTTCTTATCCTATTACATCATTTCATAATAAAGGTAAGAAGTTTCAATGGGAAGAGGAGTGTGATTCTATTTTTGAGCAACTTAAGTAGTTGTTGACACATGATCCAATGTTGAAGATATCAAATCCAAAAAAAGAGTTTGTAGTAAGTACAAACACTTGGAAGAGAGGACTTGGTGTAGTCCTTATGCAGGGTGGATAGGTGGTATGTTATCAATAACATAAATTGAATGAGAATGAGAAAAACTATTTGACACATGATATTAAGCTAGCAGTAATCATAACTGCATTGAATATGTGGATGCACTATCTTCTTGTGAGGAGGATTGTATTGATAAATGATCACAGTGGATTTAGGAATCTATTTTACCATACAAATATGAACTTTAGGAAATATATATGGTTGGCCATGATCAATGAGTTTTACCTCGAGATAAAATACATCAAAGGAAAGGAGAATAAGCTTGTAGATGCTCTTAGTAGGTGGATACAGGAAAATCTCATAACGATTATGAATTATTATGGGATATATTTATAGGATAGGATCCTACAGGTAGGTTAGCATGATTATAGGTATATGGATATTGTACGCAGGTTGCAGCAAAGTACATATATAGCTATAGGTAGTGGTATAGATACAGGTACATGTGCATGTACAATTAGAGGTACATGTACAAGTACAGGTGCAGAAGATGTGGACTATTGTATAACAACATATGGATTGGTTGTGTTTAGAGATAGGATATAGGTGTAAGACAATAGTAAGCTCAAGAATATTATTTTGAGGGAGTTTAATGCAAAACCATATTCAGGTCACCCAGACTAAGAAAAGACATTGACCGTAGTGAATAATTTTTATTATTGGACGAATCTAAAGAAGGATGTAATAGAGTTTGTGGCTAGGTTTTTGGATTGTCAGCAGCTAAAGGCATAGTGTAAGCTCCACTTGGACTGCTACAAAAAATTATGATTCTATAATGGAAATGGAAGGTCATTTCCATGGAAATTATCATAGGTTTTATAAGGACAATGAGACAACACGATTCCATCATGGTTGTTTTGGACATGCTGAAAAACGTAGAGAACTTCATTCTAGTGAAGTATACATTCTCAACTAGCGATGTATCTTAGGTGTTCATGAGAGATGTTGTCATATTGCATGGTGTTCCAAAAGAAGATTGTGTTAGACATGGATGAAAAAATTCACTTCCAAGTTTTGGAAGGCTTTATTTGCAGGATTAGGTACAAAGTTGGCCATCAGTACAACTTATTATCCACAAACATATGGATAGGCTGAAAGGGTCAACAAGATCTTGTAGGACATGTTGAGGATGTTGTGATGCATCAACAACAAAAGTGATAAGAGTATATTCTATTGGTAGAGTTCACCTACAACAGCGGGTACCAGGAATGATTAAAGACGATTATGTTTAAAGCATAGTATTGGTGGATTTTTAATACTCCCATTAGTTGGAGCGATTCCATGAAAAGGTATTTATTGGACTAGACATGTTAGCAGTAATAGAACACGAAATGCAGGTAATGAGGAAGAATTTGAATGAAGAATAGGATATTCTGAAAAGTTATACCGATCGAAACGGGTTTTTTAAGGAGTTTCAGGTTGGGGAACAAGTTTAGTTGCACATAAAATTGAAGAAGAGATCCTTTCAGATTGGATCATGTGCCAAGTAGGCACCACAGTTTTGTAGACCTTTCAATATTTTTGAGAGGATTGGTCGAATAGCCTATTGACTTCTACTTCCTCTAACAGTGAAATTCCATGATGTTATACATATATCATTGCTTAAGAAGTATGTTAAATATGTTGATCATGTAATTGATTGGCCTGTATGGAAAATAGGAGAAAATAGAGGTCTAATTGATAAAAAGGCTTCTTAGGATCAATTGCTACCATTTTTCAGTTCAGTTTTGGAGCTCTCTCATTATTCTCTCTCTCTCACACTTGGACACTTAGATTTTTCTTGGATAACTTTGGCATTTGATAAATAAAGGCAAAGAAGGCAAGGGGAAGGAAGGAGAAATTAAGGAAGAGCAGGATCAAGAAACTACAATAGGAATTTTTGCACATATCGATTTATATTTGTGTTTTCCTTGATATATTTGTCATGCATGGTATTTCATGTGGTTATTTGTTGTCATGGAATGGGTTTTCCCAGGCATGACATTTTTTTTAGCCTAGCCTTTCCATTTTCAGATATCCATGGTGTGATGGGGTTCTCATGTTTTGGTTGAGCTGGATTTCTGCATGGATTTGAAGTTGAGTAAGGTAGAATTCTAAAAGGAAGAACACATGGCCTAATGATTCATGAAATAGAATATTGATTGCATTAATTCCACTTGCCTAGTAACCCCTCAACCAAACTATGGGTTATAGTAAATCCAAGTATTGTGTGCCTTGGTTGGCCTAGTAATCCTCTACTGGTTAATGGTGGGATCTATAGTAAATCGTAGAGGTGGTTTCCCTTGATTATACCTAGGAATCCTTGTCGGTGAATCACAAAATATATGGTAAATCCTATAGGATGGAGTCTCATTTTAGGGCGTACTGATCTTGTGTGGATTTCCGTAAAGCATGAGAGACTAGGAGAAAAGAAAATTCCTCATGGTGTAAGTGGATAAATCTGGTGGAATTCATGCTGGTTTTATGGCCTAGTGATCCGAGATGGATTGCAGTAAAGCCTGGTTTCTATTGATGAGGATGACATGGTTTAGCATAGGGATGCCCTATTTGGATATATTTTTTTGGGTCCCACATTCATGCATGGAATAAGGCGAAGGGGTGATTGACTGAAGAGATATTTGGCTCAGCCAATCTATGGTTGAGTGCAACCTGGTAGTCCCTTCTTGGGTTGGCTTTTGCATTCATTAATATAGGTTCTTTATTTGACATATTATGCGTAAATTTATCGGTTTGTATTTGAATTCTATGGTTTATGTATCCTTGATATTTATGTTGTTATTATGTTGGTTATAAGCATGTATTATGATAGTGATGATGTATGAATCTCCTCATGTTTTGATTTGTAAATGAACGAACAATGTATCTATGATATAATAGATCACAATGCAGATAATGTTGTAAGGGATAAATGCTTCTTAGAAATTCTCAGATAAGTATGAGACCCCTATGCTCAGATTTTTTTTTAAAACCTGTAGATTGCGTGTTTATGACATGTTTGACAAAATTCCTTTCATGGCTAGTAGTGTTCTCGTCTAGACTTTGCGAATGTTTTTTCAAATGTATAATTTTTTTTTGTGTAAATTCATTTCTAAACTTGTCATTGAGTTTTAGGTAGTGTCCCGGGCTTTGGGCTAAAAAAAGAGGCCCAAATCCTAGGGACATAGGCATGGGCCTGAGGAAGAAAGTCTTGAGACAACTGCATGCCAATGTTGTGGGGTAGTTTAGAGCCCCCCGGACGTACCCTTTCCAAAATTAAGCGAGAATCCAGAGGTTTAATGGTATAAAAATCGAGTTGTACCCAGGCTTTAAATTACCTAAATGGTTGATATGGCTCATGAGAGTATTTTTGTTGATGTGTAAGGCACAGGAAATTTTAAGGATGGAAAATTATTTTGAATTTAAAAAATTAGTGAATCTCACTAGTCGTTAATGTGAAAAATATAAAATGTTTATTGATGTATTTGTAAAATTATTCAAATTTAAAATGATATTATATATATTGTCTATATAATTTTAGTGATTTTTAAGGTAAAATAATTTTATATTGTAAAATTTGGGCGAATCACTTTTATAAAAAAATGGAAATTGGTGAATCCTTTTTTTGGAAAAACCATGGAAAATTAGCCCACCTGAGAATATTAGCCCCTAAAATTTTCCATGATGTAAGGTTTGTTTGATTTTTTTCATTGATTCAACTTTTGTAAGGTTTCCTTAGAGGTTAAATCCCATTATAATGGGCCTCTCATCGCATACTTACGCATGTTGGCCAATTACTTGGGTATATGTAGGATGGTAGTGCTAAATTACAAGTGACCTTACCTTCATCACGTCAATCACATCACACCTCTCTCCTTGATGACTCACATGGCACTACATAACTCTCTCTCTATCTACGTCCCCCTTTGTTAATGATACAATACATGCTTTCTTACACACTCATTAAAGGAATATCATAAAATATTCCTCTCATGCTATAGACTTTAGTGAATATGTTACACCCTCCTTAACTAAGGCATTCATTCTTCTCAATGCTCATAATCACATAAGTTGCTAAGGCATGTATTCCTCTTCTTAATGTAATACTTTATTAAGGCATGCGTACCTTGCGTTGATGGGATAAGTTACTAAGGAATCTATTTCTGTCCTTATTGGAATGAGTTACACTACAATAAATTACATACGTTAGTCTTCCTCGAGGCATGCGTATTACTCCTACTTTATGAAAACAATTAATTTCTCCTCCTATATATGTTTCTCATGTCATCTCACATGGCGACTACTACTTGTGCATTGTGAAAGAATAATTAGAACTTCAGAGAGAGAGAGAGAGAGAGAATTAAAGAATATTGTGAGAATGAGGGACTTGGAGAATAAAATAAGAACTTGGTGTGACATATTTATTCATTGTTTAAGTGTTGATCCAGCTAAAGGGATGGTTCATTTAGTGTTTGTATCTAGTACTAATTCCCGTGATCTTCGTGCTACAACTTGTTTAGATTTGGGCAGAATTCCTCATTCTCTTGATTTCTCATTGTACTTTGTGTCTCTTTTGTCCAATTGATATCTAATGGAATAATAATATGTTGGGCTTTCCCCTTGTGGATTTTTCCTTGGTCATTGGACCTACTTTATGAATGTCTGATTTTCTTCTTGGTTATCTTTTGTTAGATTTTTTGTTTATGTTCTATCCACAATTGCTTAAATAATATTGCAGCAGAAACATTTTTTTTTAAATAAGTAATTGTTTTGACATAGAACATCAAAATTTCAACATGATTTCTAGAAATTTATCTCTAAGGAAGGAATTCACGTGGATATTAATAAATTAGGCATAATTAGAATGGTTATTGTAGCTAAAAATAAAAATATGTTAGGAATTTCTTAGGACTTCTTGGGTATTATAGAAGAATCATCAATGATTTAAACATGATTGCTTCAAATTTTTTTCTTTACAGACAACACATTTTGAGTTCTATTGAATTCTACGTTAGAAGGAATTTGAGGAAGTTAAATGGAAATTGATGATTGCACCAGTACATAGAGCTCCAACTTGGACCTTTCCCTTTCATATCCACATAGATGCATCGAAAAAAGTGGTTTGTGTAGCTTGAAGGTAAATTAATTTATGAAATTTATTTCATTAGCAAGAACTTGTCCAAATCTAAGCTTAATTACACAATCATTTAAAACAAATTTCAGCTATTGTGCATTCTTTGAATAAATTTATGCACTGCATTACTGACTATTAGGATTTTGTACATATTAACCATGCAAAAATTAAGTATTTGTTTGAAAAACCTGATCGAAAGTCTCAAAAAATTATGTTCTTACTATTTCTACAACAATTTGATCTTACTATTGTTAAAAAATTAGGAAAATAAATTGTTGTTGCAAATTTACATTCAAGGCTAAGTTTGTCTACAAAGGATGAAGCAATGATGGATGATTAGAACCCTGATGAGAACTATTTTTCCATATCTTTCTTATCTCCATGGTTTTCTAACATAGCTACCTTCATATCTATCGACCAATTTCCCCCTTATTTATCTTCAAATAAGAAAAACAAGATTTTGAAAAAGAGTGCTCCTTAAACTTAGATTTAGGGTAACCTTTTGAAGTTGGGGTGTGATAAAATCCTAAGAAAATGTGTGAGGGAAGATAAGATGTATGAAATTATCTCATATTTTCATGATTTACCCTATGGGGCCCATCTTTTACTAGGATGACAACCTATCAAATCCGCCAAGAAGGATACTACTAGACTATCTTTCACATAAATGCCTAGAGATAAACTACATAGTGTGGTGAATGAAAAAGGATAGGAAAAATTACCCAAAGGGATGAAATGATTTTACAACCTCAGATGGCCTTCAAGAAATTTGATAAGTTGGGCATGATCTTCATAGGCCCTATTGATCCTCCATCTAGATATAAGCAACACATCATTGTGTGTATGGACTAGTTGACTAAGCACGTTGAGGTAAAAGTACTGAAAGAAACAATAGAGTAAATGGTAGCTGATTCCTGAGGGAGAAAATATTTTACAAATTTGGTTTCTAAAGATAATTGATGACAAACTGAGGCTCCTATATCACTTGTAATTTTACAGAGGGGATCATGAGGTAGCATCATATCCGATATAAAAATCTACCCGATATCAACCTAAACCAAATGGGAAAGTGGAGGTGAATAATAGAGAACTAGAAAGCACTTATACTAAGCTCATCAATAATAGTATAAAATATTGGATGAAATGGCTTATTGAGGCCACCTAGGCCTACAATACCATTTAGAATGCCACTACCAAATTTACCCCCTATGAGCTCATATATGGAAAAATAACCCTATTATCCATTGATTCTGATTACAACATGTTAGCAGTGTAAATGTTAATGGTCCAACCACCATGGTATCACTATTTTCAAATTTTTCTTATTTCCTAGCCTATGTCAAATTTTGAGTCATTTTCAATAAAAACCAAAAGGAGTCTCAAAACTAGAAGATATTTTATGTTTATAGGTGATATTGTGTCTCATGTTCATAAAAGAAGTTAATAACATTGTTTTAACTTAGCTTAGTGTCGAATGCAATCATTTTTGCGATAAAATTATAGCTTCTCTTTCCTCATTATAACTACCTCTGTTTAAGTTTCATTGGTAACATAGTGATATAATGAAGGGTATCTATTTATCTAGATTGAAGGTCACATTACTAGAATAGTGAAAGGAGAAACTATTTCATTGCGGTTTGGTTATATTTCAATATAAAGGTCAAGACACCTATTTCTCAGGTATAAGGAGTTACAAAGAATATTTTCAAAGAAAATACCATTTGTGTTTGAAGATGATTGAAGACCTCCTATGTTATAAGCATGATTATTCTTTTTAACAAGATTAATTATTTTGAATTAGGAGAATTATTATAGATGAATAGTTATAGTATCAATGCATATAACCTATAGCCCCCCTACTAAGTTGAAGAAAAGATCATGGTACAATGTATCAATTATTAAATGACGCAGTGGAGTTTTATGCGTTATGGGGTGACATGGTGCTTGTTTTCAAATTATTTCAAATCATTCCGTTACACCATAACATGATTAGAGGTGAGAAATTAGAGGGTTAAGTTCAATTTTCTCTTGATCAAGGTTCTCTATGGAAGTTATAGCTAATAGGAGTCATGTCTTCCAGCAACTACTTTATCATTCCAAGGTAAGAAATCAGGGCTTCGTGTAGGGTTTTGCCTCCAGGTCTGAACAACTGTGTGTTTATAAGGAGCCTAGTTGTTTAGAATAATGGGAAAAGGAAGGAATCTTAATAGTTTTGAGCTAGAAAACACTAGGTTCGTTGATGCTAGAGCCAAACCTCAATTTAAATCAACAGGATGGTATAAGTTTTTGTAGAAATTTTCTGGAGAAAATATGGCTTTAGAACAGAATTTTTTCGAGAGCTTTGATGGGGAGAAAGTATGTATTTGGAGCAAGAAATTCAATATATCTAAAGCCATATTTTTTCGAGCTACTCAAACCTCGGCTACTGGATAACGCTGGTTCAAGAATAAAATGCTACCCATAGAAGTAAGTATCTTCCTTAAACCTAAACATGTGAATGTCAAATGGAATTTGACTGTATATATTTCTTATTTGAAGGATGAATGGAAACATGTGATCAACACTGTGCAATTCTACATTACATGTGAGGATAGGTTCTCCTTTGTCCACCATTACCAAATGAGATTTCTTGCTCATACTTCAGGTGATAAACCTATGAATTTTCCCTACTTCTTATACAAATCCTTCCTCAAGATGTCCTTAATTTTTCAGAAAATCCATATCTATTACTTTCACAACCTATATCATAGGGCTTTAATTAAAATTTTGATTGTCTACAACCTCAAAAAGAAAAATACCCCCTGGGATAAATTTGTAACAGAGGAGGGGTTCAGTAGTGTCAACTCTAGGAGGAGGGTAGGGAGACTGAAGAAGAAAAATTCCCATGAAAAAAATGGCACAATATCTATGCAAAAAAGTTCACAAAAAAACCCTATCCATTAATCAATTTTATTCCAATTTGACCCTCCCTCCATTTCAATCAGAAGGAAAACTGGAAGCTTGACTAGGAAAGTTGGAGACCCTAGACCTATGCCAGCAACACAACTAGTTAATGAAACCCATGTTAGCAGTTCACCAATGAGAAATTGACCCTAGGAACCCTACACCTTAAGGTCGTTCATGGAGAAATATAAAAATAAATTGAAGCAGAGAGATACTATACCTCCTATAAATTTTGTGTCAAAATGCAGGGAGCAGACAACTTCCTCTTCGAGAGGAAAGCCTAGGAAAGATATCATCATGAAAAAAATAAATTACAGAGGAATTAAACCCTCGATTTCTAACTTCTAAGCATGTTTTTTCTCCATAGGAGGTTAACCATGGAATTCTCACTTCTAAGGATGTTTTTCCTCTAGAGGAATTCAACCCTGGAGCAAAGAGATGCAGCCATGTTTCTAAAACGACTCAAAAATCTCAATCAAGTTGTGATACTTCATTCACAAAATCTACTCTCTCACAATTTTTTCTATCTCTTAAGAAAGGAAAAAATAAAATGTCAGGGGTTGTCACAGAGGAAGATCCTAATTTATGTAATATTCCTAAGATTTAGCTTTTAGCTAAATGGAATATTATAGATTATTTTGTCACCAGGTAGGTGAATAAATGGGTGGGGAGGCCCATAAATCCCCTTAGAAACAATAAAAACACTTCAAGTGTGAAATAAGACCTTCTAAGCACCTAAATAAAGCACCTTTTAGTATGAACAGGGGTTGGATCATGTTGAATAGGCCAACTTTGACCAAATCAACAACTCTTTTATGGAAGAGTGGGCATTAAATGAGGAATAATGCAGTTTTGTAGGGAGAATGATTGCACAATAATAATGACCTAATTGAGTGGGGCCAAGGGCAAGGAATCTCATAACCTATATAAGGAAGAGGATGGCAGCCATATTGGTTATGTTTTGGCTTATTATTTTGTATATGGTCTGTTTATACTTTTAGCATCCTTCATTTGTTTATTTGAGTTTGCAGTGATGTTTAGCACAAGGTTTTCTCGAGCGGGAATCCCATATCTTTCCTTGAGAGGCCTCTTGGAATAGCATTTTACTTCATTTCCACATCTAGGATTAATCCCAAGCTATAACTTTCTTCATCAACACAGTTTCTGCAGGATATTGTGCTATGTTGTATGGTGTAGTAGTGAAGAATCAGTTTGGGTGTCTTCAGAGCTAGTTTTACAGTGGAGGAAGGTTTCCATCCGTTGGAAGGCCTATAAAGAATCCCCTTGAGCTTTATTGACACATTTAGAATGATGCTAAGGATTAATTATCCCCTACAACATAGTTTCATTCCAGATCTTTGTTATTTTAGGGAGGAGTTGCAGGGGTAGTTCCAGTGGCTGTTTTGGCAGGTGATTTCTTTAGGGGAGGAGCCATTCTTTCATTCAAAGGATCTATTGGAGAAGAGATATAGGTTTCTACATCAGATTCAGCCATATCTTCTCATTCTTATTGTTGCAGCATATATTTAGCCCTCGCGCTACAGCTTACATTGGCACATTGTGTGCATTTCCCGAAAACCCTCTTGGGTTGTCCTGGAAGGCTGATCTAATGCCCATATCTGTATGTTTCGATTCTATTGGGGCTTATATCAGTAATTTTATCATTGTATCATATCCACTTGTATTTGTGCTTAATATGACTACGCTTTAGTTTCTCTCTAGCATTTTGTATTGTAACAACAACTCATCTTGGAAGTGATTGCTTATTGGAGGCTTGTTTCCTCACTGTATATGGTTAATGGCTCACTATTTTCCATTGATTTGTTGTCCTAATACATAATGTTATGACTCCATATTGGTATCATGGTCTCATGTGTTAAATAGTTTCTTATGCTTTCATTTTATGAGCTATATTGCTGCTTTCCCCATTTCGTAACATTATAGTGGTATCGGACCATAATCTTGGCTCAGCCTCTACATTAAGCAAATATGTCACCATAAGGAGAATATTATCAAAATATGAGGAGATGTAAAAAGACAAGACTCCATTACTTGGAGGAAGAGAGGAAGAGAATCTCTCAAAGCTTCTTTTTCAAGCTATGGAGAGGATCAAGGGAGATATAAAGAAGATGAGAAGGGAGATGTGTAGGGAATCTCCAGGTGGGTTTGAATATGAAGAAAGCCTTATATTTTTTCATGGTGGGTGTGATCATGTAGCCACACATTATGATCGATAGTGTACTCTTATGTCCAGATTCACTGCGAAAGAGATGGAGGAAGAATATGCACCAAAGGAGGAGAATTTGAATGATTATCTTCTGGAGTATGAATCTCAATCTTGAAGATTCAAGGAGCACCTGAACTTCTAAGAGTTTTTCCAACTCAAGGAGGGGAAAATACCTAGCAATCACAACAGGAGCAGAAGAGGTAGATTCTTTCTACCACATTTTGATGGGTCATCCAAATGCACAAACAAGGATTGGATAGATCATCTAGACTCATATTTGCATCTACATCAAGTTTCAAAAAAACAATCTCTTAAGATATAAGCACTGCATCTTGAAGGTAAGGCTCATACTTGGTGGTTTTATGAATCATATTCATTTAATCATGCAAATATCGTTGCTTATGCAAGATTCACTAAGAGATTAGTGAAGAGATTTGGTGTAAAACAATGTGAAACATGTTTGATTGAGCTAGCCAAACAAAAACATTCAAAACCTTTGCATGAGTTTGAAATATATATTACACCAACTCTAGTCCAAATTTCTATTGAAGGGGATTAAGGCTTGTATAATACCTTTCGAAGGGAAAGATAGCCATTGTAGGAAGAGCTTTCCTCTCGAAAGGAAGACATGGAGATTCCTCCTTCAAGGGAAGACCAAGATCTAGGGTCTCTCATTGTTGGTGAGGTATTCTTAAATATTGATAGGGAGGAGGAGAAAAGACGAAGTAACAGCACTGCCACTTCAAAAGAAGAACCATCACTACATGGAAATGGGCATGAAGCTATTGCTTCAAGTGGAGGAGCTTTTGCATCTTTGCAAAAGGTTCCCAAGGAGCATAGTGTGACAATAGTGATGGGCAGTAACACCTTTATCCAAGGAGGAGAAGAAAGGGTGGATCAACATCAAAGGATGGAGAGCATTCACCCTTGTTTATTGTAAAGGGTTTATCTACAGAAGGAGGAGTCTGATTTATGCAGTGAAGGGAGGGACAAATCAGTCCAATCATCTATACATTCCACTTCATATTTTGATGTCTCTTTACATGGAGGAATTCCACCAAGGAGACCCCCTAATTGGAAGGTGAATAAAGAGTTATCTCAACATGGTGCAACATTGACATATTTGGTTAGGGAAGGAGCCTTGGGAGGAGCTAGTACATCACAGAGAACCTTTTATTGGTTCAAATGGGAGGTGAGAAATTCCTTGATATAGACATTTGTATCTCCCACTCATCTATTTGCGCTGAAAGATGATGATTCAGAAACCTATGATGGCATGAGCATCGTGTTAAAGGGATACTCCATAACCTTGGGGAAAAAAATTATACTTGCACACATGAGGAAGATTTCTTAATATGAAAAAAGGTTAATAAAATTCTTGCATGCATTGGCAAGACTATGGAAGTTTTGGAGGAGAGATACCTTTCAAAAAGAGGTTGACTTCCATGTACTCCAATATTGTCTTAGGAAAGACCAGTTGGAAGAGAGGTAGCAGAAGTGGGGTAACATTACTCCAACATGTGGCTTTGGCATTAAGCATGTAAAAGAGGAGAGTTATGATGTGAAAAATACTTCATTTCAGATTTATACAACACTGTCATTATTGGGAAGCCTAGATCTAGATTGGGAGTCCCAACTATTGGCGGAATATTCGAAGAACATTTTCACATGTAATGTTCTTGATGGGCAAGTGAAAGATGGGAGGTATAGAGTGGTTGATTGAGTGATTTATTTCCATGATCAGATATACTTGACTAGAGAATGAAAACTCAAGGATAAACTACTACATGCAGCCTATGAGGTCTTACTTTCCAATCCCACTAGTTTCATTAGAACATACCATACTATCTTGGAAGGATTCATGTGGGAAGATTTCAAAGAGGATATGCACTATCATATGAGGAAGTGCGTGTATTATTTGGAGGGAGAGGAGGAACATAACTCTTGGGAAGAATTATCATCACCACCTCCTTACTCATTCTTTGTGAGAGGAAGCTCATCCATGACCTACCTCAATGGTTTGAACCAAGTGTATGGTAAGCATTGTATTTTTGAGAATCATGATATATTTACTATATACTTGCATTTTCTTAGAACACATGTGTAGGGCATTGTGCCAAGAGGGGGAAATATTCCTTATTGGCTTCTTGGGCTACTTGGGGTTATGAGAAATGATTATTTTGACCATTCCATAGAAGACTTTGGGGAGATGATGTATTCTTCATGGTGTGCTTCATTAACACCAACCCTCATACACCTTCTCCAAGCATGCAAGAAGAATGGGGCAGCAAACAAGTGGTGGGAGGAACACCTGTTATATCATGTTCTATGGCAGCTAGGAGAAAAAACTATGCTATTTCACATGAGGGACATATTCTATGGAAACTTGGAGAAAAATTGTGCTATTTGATATGAGGGACCATTATCCTTCACCTTTACTATACATGGCAGCTAGCATGTCTTTGATTATGATTACATATGTTGATGATGTGGTTACCTTTGTTGGGAACATGATTGGAGGGAAGGCACATTGGTTGGATTTGTCCATGGGGAGTGGAATTTCCCACACCTTTTATGCTTCATGTTACAAGGGATGCATGGGAGATGATATGTCCACTACAGTAGATCACTTATTTCTTGATGATATGAGCCATATGATTGTTGGGAGCACTTGGGATATGCCTCTCATGAAATTTTGGGAGGAAATTTTCTATAAATTATCATGCTGGAAGGTGATTCATTTCATTTGGATGATAGCATGGATATGGGAGCCTCTCATTAGGAATGAGATACCATATGCTTGTCATCACCCCTACATTGAACAGGTCATTTAACAACAAGAAGGTTTCCATATAGACCTTCCACTGTCTCATAATGAAGGCTATTGGGCTTATTCCCCAAAGGCCAACTTACACATCTGGGAGGAACCATTGGGAGACAATATTATTGTAGAATATTTGAAGCAATGGTGGGGACTATTGATGAGGAGGCCACAAGAGGAGGAGGGGAGGATTTTGCTCCACCTTTATAGTTGGTTCAGGACAAGCAACATTTTGCAGGGGAGGACTGTAATATTCCTAAAATTTATCTTTTAGCTAAGTCAAATATTACAGATTATTTTTTCACTGGGTAGGTGAATAAATGGGTGGGGAGGCCCATAAATCTCATTAGCAGCAATAAAAACACTTCAAGTGTGAAAGGAGACCTTCTAAGCAGCTAAATAAATCACCTTTGAGTATGAACAGGGGTTAGATCATGTTGAATAGGTCAACTTTGACCAAATCAATAGTGTTGTTATGGAAGAGTGGACATTAAATGAGAAATAACGTAGTTTTGGAGGGACATTAATTGCATGAAGATAATGACCGAATTGAGTGGGGCCAAGGGAAAGGAAGCTCATAACCTATATAAGGAAGAGGATGGAAACCATATTGGTTATGTTTTGGCTTATTTTTTTGTATATGGTCTGTTTAGACTTTTAGCATTCTTTATCTGTTTAGTTGAGTTTGCAGTGCTTCTTAGAACGAGGTTTTCTCGAGTGTGAATCCCATCTCTTTCATTGAGAGGCCTCTTGGAGGAGCGTTGTACTTCATTTAAACATTCAGGCTTAAGGCCAAGCTACAAGTTTCTTCATCAGCACAGTTTCTATAGGATATTGTGTTGTATTGCATGGTGCAGCAGTGGAGAATTAGTTTGGGTTTCCTCAGAGATAGATTTGCAGTGGAGGATGGTTTCCGTCCATCGAAAGACCTATAAAGAAGCACCTTGAGATTTATTGACACATTTAGCAGCAGTCTAAGGAGTATACATCCCCTACAGTGGAATTTCAGTCCAGATCTGTGTTATTTTAGGGAGGAGTTGTAGGGATACTTGTAGTGGCTGTTTTGGGAGGTGATTTCTTTAGGGGAGGAGCCATTCTTTCATCTAAAGGATCTATTTGAGAAGAGTTTTAGGTTTCTACATCAGTTTCAGCCATATATTCTCATTTCTATTGTTACAACATATCTTCAACCCTAAGGCTACAACTTACATTAGCACATTGTGTGCATTTTCCGGAAACCCCCTTGGTTGGCCTTGGAAAGATGATCTAGTGCCCAGATCTATATATCAAGACTCTATTGGGGCTTATATCAGTACTTTTATATCATTGTATCATCTCCAGTTGTAGTTGTGATTAATATGGCTACGTTGTAGTTTCTCTCTGGCATTTTTTATTGTAACAACAACTCATCTTGGAAGTGATTGCTTATGGGAGGCTTGTTTCCTCATTGTATATGGTTAATGCCTCACTGTTTTGTATTGATTTGATGTCCTAATACATAATGTGATGACTCCATATTGGTCTCATGGTTTCATGTGTTAAATATTTGTTTCTGCTTTAATTTTATGAGCTATGTTGCTACTTTCCCCATTTGGGAATATTACAATTTAGCTCAAATAGTCTCCTCCATTGGCTCTTCAGTCAAGAAGAGGAATAAGATTGTGATACATTCATACTCCTATTATGAAGATAGCAGTGACACTGAATAGACACAATCAAAGTTTGAGGAAGGAGAATCTATCAGATTCGTTCATGGAGGTAAAAGGACTAAGTTCATTCCAAACCCCTATATCCAAAGACCTTATACCAAGCCTAGAAATAAACTTAGATTAACCAACAATTTGATTGCTAATCCTACATTGAGAGATGAGATTATTAATGTTGATGATAGTCCAGAAGATAAAACCAAGAAGAAAAATACTTAGCCAAAGAGTGAGACAAAAAGGAAGAGGTCAGACAAGAGAGTGATTAAATTTGACGCCATCAAATTTCTTGCCTCTATTTTGGACCTCTGAAGAATGAAGAAACAGGGCCGTTAAAGAATATTTTTCATTGTTGGGTTAATTTTCTATATTTTCAGATATAGCAACTTTTTTCAACAAAGGTAGCTATTATTTTTGAGTATTAGTATATGATGAAAACAAGTTTTTTTTTGGTTTATTATCATAATGAAGACATCAAAGAAGGTGAAGTCAAGGAGGTTTCTGTTATAGTAGATGCTGCCATGTGTCATTGATCAAGCTCCCTCCTGAATTTCAGAATTATGTTTTGCACTTTTTAAGGGAAACAACCACATGTCATCTTTAACTATTGTCTACACTTTTTGTGGAAGTGGTTGCACCAGAACAAAGGAGCAGTATTCCAACGGATTGCCACATCATTCAGAAACTTCAAATTGCAAGACATCATGTTGTTTACTTTATTTATGTTGTATCACTTTGTATTAAAGTTTAAGATAAGCCTCATATTTTGAATGATATGGTAATAACTTTTTAGAACATATTCACACCTTTTTTGGAGATTTCAGTACAATGTCTTTTGTATATATATGATAAAGCTCCATGTAGAAAAGGTTCATGGTTTGTGAATCTTTTTCTCATATGGTCAATGTAATTTTCGGTGAATGATATTGAAAAATACTTTTGAGGACTTCTTACCCACCTGATATGTGTATTGCTAATCTTTATATATGTTTTCATATCTCATTATTTTCAGTTACAATTTGTAATTTCAGATGATGTTGTATGTTTTTATGAGACCCTTGATGTGTTTATGAATCCTAAAAACTTTTATCAATCTCACGCGATGTGGTTTATTGATGAGATATACATAATGACACATTAAAGAGAATTCCTTATGACAGTCACTTTTCATGATATTTCAATAAGATTATTGTAAATCCTAATCTTTCCTTCTCTTGTCAAAATATTGTCAAATTGTTCCTTGTGTTATTTTTCACCAAAATTAGTGGATTTTTGTATTGCAGACCGAATTTCTCTTCTTCTATTTCACACTCTCTTCTCTCCATAGGATACAAAATTACCTTTTTCTACCATATCAGGACTCAGTACCGTCACTAGTGTGACATTGAACTTGACTGAAATCAATATTCAGTGATTGAGGGTTTAAAAAACCTACCAATCATATAATGCAAATCATTAAATTTAATTAGATCTTACAATGTGTTTGGTCAAGCACTTGAAGTATTCAAAGTATTCATTCCAATGCTAACATATTTTTCTACGTCTGTCCGGAGATGAAGACCTTGAAACGAAGTATTCTCTCGAGTCTCTTGTTTTAAAATTGTTGATAATCAATCCTTGATGGTGAACAAGAATTGGTGACTTGAAGAAGGCTGCAAATTGGTTCACCTGGTGACTCCAAAAAGAGGAATATGGGTTTCAAGACCTCCTACTACAAGGAGAAATCAGCGATCACCATTTGTGACTCTAGTTGACGACCCAGAGAAGATCATTAAAGATGCAAAAGGAAAACAAAGATCAATTGAAGCCACCTCTTAGTCAATGAAGAAGGTACATAAAAAGTACATTCCAAAGCAAAAGGTACCTTCATCTACTTTAGAATTGAAAGAATTTTTATTTTCAAAAGATTATGCTCAAAAATCTCAAGTTGAAATTTCTTCCATAGAAAATAAAGTAGATGATGTTAACCTAGGCTCAGCTGAAAGTTTTTCACACTCATCATTTAGTAAATTTGAGATAAGTACTATTCCAGTGAAAGAAGAAAAAATAGAAGTTTTAAGTGTTAATGAGGAATCATAAGGCTTTGTGCTGACACTACAAGAAAAAAGCACATTGGTGAGGGTCATGCTTGTGACAGACCTTTAAGGTCCATCACCAATGTCACATATGGTGACGGTCATTAAAAAACTGTCACTGTAAGTGTATATAGTGATGGTCCTTTATGGTCCGTCACCAAAGACATTTTTAATGACACTTTTGGTGATGGTCGTTAAAGGCCCATCACTAATTCTCTCTTTGGTGACACTTCTAGTGACAAAATTTTAATGACCCTCACTGATGTTCTTTTTGTTACTTTTGGTGACGGTCAAAAAACGTCCGTCATCATTGATCACTAAAAACCGTCACTGTAAGTGTATATAGTCATGGTCCTTTACGGTCCGTCACTAAAGACATTTCACTTTTGGTGAGGGTCGTTAAAGGCCCATCACTAATTCTCTCTTTGGTGACACTTCTAGTGATGAACTTTTAATGACCCTCAGCAATGCTATTTTTGTTACTTTTGGTGACGATCAAAAAATGTCCATCATCATTGATCATTCCAATGAGTTTTTGATGATGTGATGTGCCTTTTAATATATTTTTTTTCAAAAGATAATGATTTAATACCATTATTGTTGAGAATTTTTTATAATATGTCCAAGGCCATAGTGGTTAGGGTCAATCAATTTTTTAAGAAGTAATAAGCGTGTATCATTTCCCTCAAGTAATGACTAGTCGAATAGATATTTCCTATTATTCAACACATGATTCATATCTATTAAGTTTATTATCTAGAAAATTCCACTTTGTTGAAGATGGCAATAAGAAATAGTGAAGGAGGCATCCTGAAACATCTTTCTTGATCCTAGTTGGAAAGTGATCATCAAAACTAGGTGGGGGCCACACAAGTGATTTTCGTCGCAAAGTCTATTTTTAGACATATGGATGCTATTTTTGGATGGTTGGTCAAGTTGGTAAAAATATATGGACCTCTATTTTTAGACATTGGGCGGAGTCTATTTTTAGACTGCCAGTCTAAAAATAGATCAGTCGAATATTATTAGCCCTTAATAATATTTGGACTATAAACATTATCTTATCCTCTTGGAGCACTTCAGTTCGAGCTACAGATGTGGCACATGCAACTGATAGAAGGAATTACCCTATTCATAGGGGTTAGTTGAGCTATTGCATGGTTGACTTCAGTTAGAACTCATGTGGCAGAGTTTGGTGGAGTTGATGAGACAGTTGATGGAGTTGTGTTCGGTTTAACTTAGTTGAACTAGTTGTATTTAGTCTAACTAATAAATACACTAGTGATGAGTGGTGTGAATTAATTATTAATTAATTCACTAATTATTAACTCATAAATCAAGTAAAGAATACATCAGTTGACTACAGTGCATGGACAGTTCAGTAGAGACCAGTGTTAGAGGTGGCTGAAAGGGTTAGTCTACTATCAGTTGTGACTATAGCT
The DNA here is from genome assembly GCA_034641835.2 of Pinus albicaulis. NCBI lineage: Eukaryota > Viridiplantae > Streptophyta > Pinopsida > Pinales > Pinaceae > Pinus > Pinus albicaulis. Next base: position 1,640,494,518 of record CM076582.1, read on the forward strand.
GTGCATGAGATTTGCACACACATTGATTGAGATTGCCAATGAGGATTGCGCAGTACAAGCCAGTGCGATTCAAACTTGGATCTCATCATTATTCATCTTGGATTGCACAGTAGAGGCAGGCAGATAGGTGGAGGAGATTTGAACTTGTGACTTGTTCATATCTGAGCTAGTTTGTGTGTAGCATGTGTGATAGTGCTGAGAGCTGTGAGGAGCTTTGTGCTTGTATTTTTACATGTTCTCTATCATTATAATATACAGATAGTTGGGGGTTTTCAGCTGTAAGCTTTCCCCATTACATACTGTGTAATATGTGTGCTTGATTATGTTTTAATGTGCGCATGCGACTGCTTCTAATTTCCGCAAATTGATGATCAATTGTAGAAGAGGTTATGTATTATGCATGAAGCTCAAATAGTGTGTAATTAGGATAATATCTGTGAATAATTCATCTATTATTCAAATTTCTACATGGTATCGGAGCAAAATTGATCATCGGATCTATTACAGTGATTACATTTTATTTCGGTAGACAGAGTCTGTACGAGGGCCAGGTAGCCTCTGGATCCATCCTTTCTTTGAAAGGTGATATATCCAGTAAATTCCCCTACAGTCGATATCTGTGCTAGAAATACTTTGTTCTCACAGATCAGAAGCGGTTGAGTTTTGAGCTGGTGGAATTCGAATTTGCAGCAGTGTTTTCTTGGTGTCGAAAGTCGAGATGTCTTTCAACGGATTGCGATTGGAGTATGCCCTTGAGGGCAGCTCGAATTATGTTGCATGGAAGGACAGGATGGAGGCGGTGTTAGATGACAATGGGCTGAAGGAGTTCATAGATGCTAAAGTCCCAAAGCCTACTGATGCTGCTCAAGTTGAGGCTTGGAAAAAGAAGACATCAAAGTGTCGAAGGATTCTGTTGGAGGGCGTGAAGGATCACATAGTATCCAGCCTGCATGGTAAAGCTTCTCTATTCTTGATGTGGAAATCTTTGACACATTTGCTCCAAAGCAAGAGTGACCAAAGGAAGTTGGTGCTCAAGGATAAACTCAGGAAAATAAAGATGGAGAAGAATGACACTATTCTGGTATACTTGACAAAGTTTGTCCATTTCAGGGATGAGCTTGGGAGTGTAGGAGTTAGTGTGGATGATGAGGAATTGGTGAGCTTGGATCTCCTTGGGCTTCCGAAGAGTTGGCATTCCTATCAGGATTCTGTCAATGGTCGGGAGAAATTTTCAGGATGGGAGCGACTTTGGTCGGATCTTGTGCAAGAGGAGATAAGCTGGAGTACCAGGGATGGATCTTCATCAAAGGCATCTGATGAAGAGGATTGCGCTTTGGCTGCCAATGCAAGGAAGGGGAAGGGCAAGAAGAATTCTTCTCAATCTGGTGCGGATGGTAAAGAGCGTGACATGTCCAAAGTGAAGTGTTTTCAGTGTCACGAGCATGGGCATTACACCACAAATTGTCCACAGAAAGCATGCTGCTAGAGCTGCAGCTGGTGAGGCTCTTGCCTCGCAATTTGAGCTGGACTTCTCATCGATCGCATGCATGGTGTCTAGTGCATTGGGATTAGGGTGGTATTTTGATAGTGGCGTTTCCTTTCACATGACGGGAGATGTGAATCTTTTCAGTGACTTGGTGGAGAAAGATCTCCAGTTGCATGTTGAGTTGGGCGACAATGGATGATACAATGCGACCGACATTGGTACCATAACCTTTCAGAGGGATTCAGGTAAACTCATTCTTTTACAAGATGTAGTGCATGTTCCAGGTTTAAAGAAGAATTTGATCTCAGTCGCAATGTTAGAGGATAAAGGGTATGAAGTTGTCTTTAGTGAAGGAAAAGTTTTCCTTCGGCACAAGGAAACAGGAAAAGTCAAGAAGGTTGGGATTCGAACAAAGAATCTCTACAGACTTGAAGTAGATGGGATGCCTACGAAGCTTCCTACTGTTGAGAAGTGCAAGAAAGACATGCAATTGATGCTTGAGAGGGAGCAAGTTTTGCATGCAGGTAAGAGTGAACCTCGAGATGTGGAGTAGCCACAAGATGAGGATCATGGAGTGGGAGAAACCACTCATGCAGAGAAATTTCATGCCAGATGGGCAGAGGGAGTGCATGCAGCTATACCACCAGGTGAGATGTGGGGCGACATGCATGATTAATCCCAAGAGGAGATTTCTGGGTAGGATTCATAATATGGTGTGGATCTCATGAATTGAACCTGGCTACGAGGTGCCCACAGTGTAGTAGTAGCATGATCATTTGGATTGATGCAGGCAAATCAAAGTGACAGTGTCGGATACTAGAGCGCGAATCAAAGTTGACAGTAAGTGCAAGAGTGCATGGATGCAAGAGTTCAACATCGCAGTGGTTCCTGATGACATGTACAATTGGGCCCAGCAGAAGTCGAAGACGCTGATGATAGATGCATCACACTGATTGAGTTTTTTGGGGCCTATTCAGTTTCAGAGGAGTTGCAGAGTAGATGCATGGAGTTGCATGGCGCTTGTGAAGGTTGCAGGGAAAATGCATGGAGTTGCATGTCGCATGCAAAGACAATCCTTTCTTGTTGAGAGGGAGTGTTGAAGATGGCAACAAGAAACAGTGAAGGAGGCATCCTGAAACATCTTTCCTGATCCTAGTTGGAAAGTGATCACCTAAACTAGGTGGAGGCCACACAGGTGATTTTTGTCGCAAAGTCTATTTTTAGACTATGTCTATTTTTAGACATATGGATCATGTTCTATGAGTTGCGGGATGCTATTTGTGGATGGTTGGTCAAGTTGGAAAAATAGATGGATTTCTATTTTTAGACATACTGGGTGAAGTCTATTTTTAGACTGCCAGTCTAAAAATAGATCAGTCGAATATTATTAGCCCTTAATAATATTTGGACTATAAACATTATCTTATCCTCTTGGATCACTTCAGTTCGAGCTACGGATGTGGCACATGCAGCTGACAGAAGGAATTACGCTATTCCTAGGGTTTAGTTGAGCTATTGCATGGTTGACTTCAGTTAGAACTCATGTGGTAGAGTTTGGTGGAGTTGATGAGACAGTTGATGGAGTTGTGTTCGGTTTAACTTAGTTGAACTAGTTGTATTTAGTCTAACTGATAAATACACTAGTGATGAGTGGTGTGAATTAACTATTAATTAATTCACTAATTATTAACTCATAAATCAACTAAAGAATACATCAGTTAACTGCAGTGCATGGACAGTTCAGTGGAGACCAGTGTTAGAGGTGGGTGAAAGGGTGAGTCTACTATCAGTTGTGACTATAGCTGTGCATGAGATTTGCACACACATTGATTGAGATTTCCAATGAGGATTGCGCAGTACAAGCTAGTGGGATTCGAACTTGGATCTCATCATTATTCATCTTGGTTTGCGCAGTAGAGGCAGGCAGACAGGTGGATGAGATTTGAACTTGTGACTTGTTCATATCTGAGCTAGTTTGTGTGTAGCATGTGAGATAGTGCTCAGAGCTGTGAGGAGCTTTGTGCTATGTATTGTTACATGTTCTCTATCATTATAATTTACAGATAGTTGGGGCTTTTCAGCTGTAAGCTTTTCCCATTACATACTGTGTTATATGTGTGCTTGATTATGTTTTAATGTGCGCATGCGACTACTTCTAATTTCCGCAAATTGATGATCAATTGTAGAAGAGGTTATGTATTATGAATGAAGCTCAAATAGTGTGTAATCAGGATAATATCTATGAATAATTCATCTATTATTCAAATTTCTACACATTTAGATAAAGTTCCACTGTTGTGTGTAGGAAATATATTATTTAATACATAATCGGGCTCTGAAAATTCTATTAATGAGAAAGACCTAACAATCCTCAACAATCTGGGCACACCTTAAATTACTGCTTTGGCACACACTAACATTTCTTATTACCGCACATGTCTTGGAACATCTTTGTACCTAGAACATATTTTGATGACATTGACGCCCAAGCACATGGTGGCATGCGCTAACATAACATGGAACTCTCCTAGCATGTGTTGGCATGTTGCATATAGTCCCTAGCATGCCCTAGAACACCTTGGTTGAATGCATTGACATACATTAGCACTTGGCACACAATGCCACTTGGCATGTATTGGGACCTATTATTAGTGTGCCTAGCATGCCCCTTTTCAAAAAGAATGAGTCCTGACTTATTAACCCTCTTATTGGTTATTCCTTTTGTTGCCTTGACACATATTGATATACCCTGGCACCCCGCGCCACATCCTTAGCACCTAGCATGTATTGGCATATCTTGGCAATATTAATTGGCACATGATATAATTAGCACACCCTGGAACTCCCAAGCACACTTTGGGAATTCTTAACATGCCTTGATATTACCTAGCATGCCTTACCAATGCTTAGCATACCTTGTCACTCCCTCCTTGGCATGAAAACTAACACTGACCATTAACACTAGTCTCTGGAAGTACACGTTCCTCATATTCATTAACTTCCATGAATTTTTACCTAGTGCTCCCTTAATATTTTTTCCCAGTACTCCTTAACACTCATCAACATGCATTATCACTCTCTAGTATACCTTAGCACTCTTCAGCATTCCCTTCCACTTCATAACATGCATAACACTAGTCCCTGACACATATTGCCACTTAGCACATGTTGGCGCTTGGAAAGTCTTAGCATGTATGGAATACGTTGAGATGCCTTGGTATGATTTAGCATGGTTTAATATTAAATTTATTTGTGATGATCAATTGTTGGAAAGTAGATGAGAAGCAACAAAGGAATACTTGGCACTTAGAATGCACTAAGACTTTGCACTTGGAACCTATTGCCACCTAGTGTTAGTGTGCCTAGCATGCCTCTCTTGGAAAAGGTAAATTGATGACTTATTAACCCTCTTCTGTGTTCATTTCCTTATAGTTTAACTTTTTTCTCCCTTTTGTTGTCTTGAAAGTCCCTGATACGCATTGACACACCCTTGCACATCTTGGCATGCCTTATCACTTGGCACATCTTAGCATGTTTGACATGTATTCCCACTATCTGGCACATCAAGGGGGTGAAGAGAGATGTAGTCCTAAATTAGGTCAAGTATGAGGGTTGAGTAAGGGTTGCTAAAGGGAGGTCATGATCATCCTCCAAGAGCAAGATCATCATGTGAGGGTTCAAAAGAATGTTGCATACCTTAATGGTCAGTTTGCGCTAGGAAGTAGGATGGCATATTGTTAGTTCTCTTCTGGCAGATCAAGCTTAAGAGAGGTTTCTCATGAGAATCTGGGCATGTGATTTCAATGGCGTCTTTGTGTGAAGGCCACATCAAATTATGAAATGTTGAAAATTGCAACAAGATACAGTGAGATTGGAAACCATAAAGGACAAAAAAAAATGCACCCACACTGGTGAGGAATTTTGATGCACCAGGAGTGAGGAATGTGGGGCGTCTAATTTATTTTTCCCTTAAATAAATTGGACAATAAATTTTAATTTCATCTCATAAGAACTTGTGTTAGTTAATTAAGTCATGATGACCGAGTTAGCTCAAGAAATTCGAGTTGAGGGTCTAATATGAGGCATCTAGAGCGATTCTAATATTTTTCGGGTCCAATTGAAGTTGATGCATTAGTGGGGTGCAAGTGTAATTAACTCAATTAAATGAGTTAAAATCAGTTTAACTAGTTCTAACTGAGTGATGAGCTAGTGAGAGGTCCAGTGAATTAAATTAGATTTAATTCACAATGAGTGATCAATCAAATAACTGATAATTCATTATTAATAGTTGCATGCATGTCAGTTTCGAGGAATACCCAGTTGAGACAGAGGTTAAAGGGAACATAACTATCAGTTTTATTCATAGCAATTTTCCCATGTGCAATTATAAACTCATTGGGATGCCATGATGGATTGCGCAATCAAGGAAGACTAATTTTCCTAATTAATAAGGAGTTAATTCCCTAGGAATTGCATGAGCAAGGCAGGCTGAAGTAAGGATGAGAATTGGCTAAGTACTAGACCGAGTTTGCCTAGATCAATGGGAGACAATTGACAGAGTGCTGGAGAATCTCATGAGAGATTAATCATTGCATTGTTTCATGATTCCTTGACTTAATACACAATAGAGATAGAGGGGTTTTGATTAGTTGCTTTCCCCAAATACATCATGTTGTTGTGTGATTGATAATTTATTTCTCTTACTTATATATGATTGTGCGATCATGTTTTGATTCTGTAAATTGTAGGAAGGATTTAGTATCTTGTTTTAGTAGATTACAAGATCAGATTGAATCTCGTTGGTTAGATTTTCTACATGGTATCAGAGCAGGAATTTTTTGGGCAGTGAGTTTGTAGAGAATATTTTAATATTTTGGTGTGAAATTTTCGAAAATAAATAGAATATTTGGATTCCTTGCAAAAATCTACCCAAATGGAAAAAAAAATCGGTCAAATCGGAGCTCGGATGAGGGAGATATCATCGATTTAAAATCAACTCTTTTTTAGAAACTTTTTGTAACTTCGAGACAATTACACTGTGCGCGAGTCAAGAACCTATATGCACTTGAGGTACTGTATGGATGCAAATATTTGAGGAGAAAGGAAAAATTTAGAGACTTGGTGGCTTAGAGGGAGCATAAATTACCTCTCAACATGCATCCTCATGAGAAGCAGTCTCAAAAGGTTGTGGAGTAGCTGCCACAATTGGAGAAGCAGAGAGGAGACTGAGTGGAAGCATCCACTCAAGCAGAGACCTCCATGAGGGGGAAATTTCGAGCCAGATGGGAAGAGGGAGCAGCCATACCTCGAGGTTTAAGATGGGTTTATGTGTAGACATAATCCCAAGATAAGAAATTTGGGCAAGGTCCATTGAGATGGCGTGTCTCATGGATTGAACCTGGCTATGAGGAGCCCAAAGTACAACAGTAGTAGGAAGGATCAGTTAGATAGTGTTAGTGTCCCATAATTTGGCAGATTGGCAGTCCAAATGACAAGGTAACATCAGACCAACTTTGGAGTCCTAGGACCTAGCCTTCCTAGACTCAGAGAGGGCTCTCTCTATTATGTGCAAGGATGTGTGCTTGTTTGCTTAGTTTTTTTTTAGATGTTAGGCTAGTTATGAAGTATGTTTTTTGGTTTTTTTTGGTTGTTGAGAGAAAACTGAATGAAAGTATAAATAGATACGGATATGTCAAAACAATTAGGCTATGGGGTCAAATGAGGTCAATATAGTCTTAATGACGGATAAGGTATGACTGCAGGGCTGATTTGGTCGAGATGAATAGATTCTTTGGGCGAAAATGAAATGGGATGAACAATAAGTTTGTGAATAGCGAAGATGTTCTAAACATGAATAGTTAATCAGAAATCATTCATAAGCTAGGGCTAACCATGGTCCTCTATGAACAAAGCAATAACTAATCAATGCGTAAAATAAACATTCAGGTGATGCATAGAGGTATAAGACCCTCCAACTTTGGGAAATCACCTTCAGACTTTGAGAAAACAAATAAGATGGACAAACAACTCAATCTATGAAGAGGGAACTCCTAGACATCATATTTTAAGCTATTGGGAACTTTGAAAGCAAGAATGCAAAGTTTTAAGCAAAGGGCAAGATCGAAACAAGACCTCCTTGGTTCAACTAAGACAATCAACCATTCAAAGAGAGATTTCAGAGATGGAGCTTTGACTAGCCATGAGTAAGCAGGGTGAACCATGAATCATACTTAGGATGGACAAAAACCATTAATGAAATAAATAAACAAGTTCTTAGTGATCAAAGAGCAGTTAAGAATTCTTTGATATGACTAAGAAGGAAGAAAACATAGAAGCTACAAATGAATTAGGAAACTTGAGGTGCCTCCATGGGCATGTGTCAAACTTATCTTTACTGAACTACAACAAGCAAGAAGCATGGAAACATATGTGAAACAGAGAAACATAAAAAAATAAGAACACTATACCATTCACCAAGCCATGGAATCCTACATACAATCCTTCTCCACCATCCAAGTCAAGCAAGAGATCATCAACATCACAAGACAAGTGTTTCTTCAAAGCTCATAGTGCTATTGTATTGCTCTCTAACATCAAGTTCTACCTTCTATTACAATGAATCCTCTTGGAATATATAGGCCAAAGAGGAGGAAAACCAACCAAGGCAACTAGCTAGCCATTGGCTCAAAAACAAATATCTTATCTTGTCCTTGAGGCTTTGCAAAGCCCAAGGCACAAAATATCCAATAAAATATCTCAAAATGCTAAAAAAGGGAATAAATTTGACTTTTTATGACTGAAAATGTCCCAAAATAGCTTAACGCACATTTGGAGAGGCCACTTCAAAAAACTACCTTTTTTGGTCAAAATGCCACAAGGGTGCATCAATAGAAAATTGCCTGTCTTTCGGAAGACTTTTGAAGGTCTTCCCGATGTCGAAATGAGGCCCGTGATAGCTCGTTGGAAAGCCCTGGATGTCTAATTTCTAGAAAAACCTAAATTTTCCCAAACTGATGCTCAAATTCTATCAAATACTGAACTGAGTTAAAAAAAAAAAGAAAAAAAGAAAAAAAAAAGAAAAACCCTTGCTAATATGTGGGAGAGTGTCGAAAAAGTGAGTGTTAAGTAGTCGAGCTTCACCTATTTTATTTGTGTTTTCGGTGGTTATAGCTTCTGCACTAGGTGCTTAATGTGAAAGGAAGCACCACTATCCAAATACCACACAGATCCCAATGCACTGGACACCATGCATGCGATCAATGATAAGTCAAGCTCAAATTGCGAGGCAAGGGCCTTACCAACTGCAAATCCTCGAACCTTCTTGTTCTTCTTCTTTTGTGGACAATTAGTAGAAAAATTTCCATGCTCGTGACAATGAAAACACTTCACCTTGGACATGTCCTGCTTCTTGCCATTCTTGGACTCAGATTTAGAATGGAATTTCTTCTCCTTCCCCTTCCTTGCCGTAGCAGCCAAAGCACAATCCTCTTCATCCTCATTCTTAGATGAAGATCCATCTCAGGTGTTCCATTTGAACTCCTCCTACGCCAAATCTGACCACTATCATTCCCAATCTAGAAGTTTTTCCCTTCCATTGACAGAGTCTTGATAACTATGCCAACTCTTGGGAAGTCCTAGGAGAGCCAAGCTCACCAAATCATCATCAAAAACTATTATTCTAATGCTCCCCAGTTCATCCCGACATTGGAAAAAATTTGTTAGATATTTTGGAATGGTGTCACCCTTTTCCATCTTGATCTTCTTGAGTTTATCTTTGAGCACTAATTTCCTATGGTCGCTGCTGCTTTGGAATAGATCCGTCAAAGCCTTCCACATTGCATATGGTGTGGTTTTCCCATGGAGGCTTGAGACAATGTGGTCTCGTACTCCCTCCAACAAGAAAATCCTCACCTTTGCCACTTTATTTTTCCATGCATCAAGATTTGCATCATATGTAGCACCAGGTTTAGGAACACCTTTGTCAATGAATTCCTTCAACCCATTGTCTTCAAGTACTGCCTCCATCCTGTCCTTCCAAGCAATGTAGTTAGAGCTGTTGTTGAGTGCATACTCTAACCTCAAGCCATTGAAAGCCATTTCGATCTTGAATCAGCTATAGCACCAAGAAAGTCTTTCGGCAAATTTGAATTCTATCCAGTCACAAAATCAACTCCTGCTTCATTTCTGCAATTTCCTATGCTCTGATACCATGAAGAAATTATACAACATGCATGTATATCTTGGATTCACCCGATCTAACAATGTACTAAAGTTAAATACTGAATTGCTTCTACAAATATTTTGCATAATTAAAAACACAATCGCTAATCACATGAACATGAAGAAAGATCAATCACACACAACACATATAATTTCCCAAGGAAAGCTTACAACTAAAAACCCCACTATCTTCTATTGTATATTAAGCATGTACCATGAAAAAATTACATACAAAACTCTTCTCAAAAGAGCCCTGCAATACTCAACTAATTATCTCACACTGTCATATGCAAAACTAACCAACACATAGCCAATTCTCAGCCTCCAGACAACCTGATGGTAAAGATCACTAAAGATACGAATTATTGCCTGCCTTGACTACGCAAGTATCATGGGCAGTCCAATGGGTGTTTGGTTGCAAGTGTGCAAGCCAATAATCCTACAGCTGATAGTCAACTTCCCTTTCACCTAGAACTCAACTAGGTCTCCATTGGATCTGACATGCATGCAACTAATAATAGTAAACCCTCAGTTGCATGTGAGATCACTGATTGTGAATTAATTAATATTTAATTAACTAGATCTCTCACTAGTGTATCTTCAGTTACAACTAGCACACATGAGTTTAACTCACTTAACTGAGTTAAACTATTTACAACTTGCACTAACTCAAGCACCACTGCACTTCGAACTCTATTACAACTAGAATTACTCTGCATGCCTCACCAACTACCTATAACTCGAAATCCACTAGCTAACTGAATTTATCACTTTCAATTAACTGATTCAAGTCCACATTGAGAATAGATTACAATTTAATGTCCATCTTAATTAAGGGATAACCAAAATAGACATGCACCCAAAAATAGCACTGTGGGCCCCACCCTAGTCTGGCTGCTTAATTCAATTAGGTGCTCAATGCACTAGGTTCTTAATGCACTAGGCATGGGTGCTAAATTTTCCTGTTGAATCTCAATAGGTAGTTTTTTTCTTGCTAGAATCACTTCCACAAATGTAGCCCAAGGTTTTGAGAACCCACTCAAGGTTGTCCCTACAAGCTCATCATCTAGCAAGGCTACCCCATTAGCTCCAATTTCATCTCGAACTTGCTGAATACTTATGAGATATGATGCCACAATATTTGATTCAATCATCTTGGTGTTACTAAGCTTCTCCCTTAACACCATTTTCTGATTCTGATTGTCACTCTGATATAGGTTCAACAAAGTGTTACACATATCAAGAGCAATATTTTACCCTAATATGTTAGGGATCATGTGATCCTTCACCCCATCCATGATGATACATATGGCCTTCACGTCTTTCAATTCATAAGTCGATAGAGTTGTAACATATGAAGGAGTTGCAACCTAGTTGTTTACAAAATCCCGTAGGTTGTTCTCCTTGAGAACCAATGTTATCCTCTCCTTCCATGGACTAAAGTTGTAAGTCCCATTTAACCTTTCCTTAAACCTTAATTAGTTGATGCCATCCCGAAAAAAAAAAAAATTATACTAACTACCAAGTCCTATTGGTATGATCTCCCTATCTCCCTTTCAGGGTTAACTTATGTCGATAATTGGGCCTTGATCACACTCTTGTGATATGCAGCCTCTCACTGCTTTGGATAGGGTTTTTCCATGGTTATTGGCATTTATCAACTAGCCTCGTCCTACTAACCACCAACCCCCTTGGTTATTGTCTCCCGAAACAACTTCTAATTCTTAGCCTTGTAGCCTCTGATTTCCACGAAACCTAGTGGAAACTCCTACATGATGTTGTTCCTTTCAATTGTTCATTTGCTTAGTGGTTTCTACTAAAACTTTGTACAATTCTAGTTCCATCTGCCTAGTCACCTACACACACTTTTATTTCTATCATCTGTTCATTATGTGCAACTATTTACTACAACATCTGACCACTTTCCATCCTCCTTGATCGGATCTCCTATGCTACCACCACCTTTGATTACCACACCCGTAGACTCTTTCCAATGCCACCCTAGGTCGGTAGCCTTTGCGGATGGTGACTTAGGGTTGTTTCCTTGTTGTTTTTTTTTGTTTCCTGCATTCGATGACTAGTTTCAGCTCTTACACACTCACCCTGTGTTGTCAACCCCTCAATTGTGACTTACCGAGTTGACATTTGCTACCATTTTGTGCCTCAACGACTATCTATTACCCAATGCCTGCCACCATATTATCTCACTATCTTCTCCACAACATTGTTGTTGTTATTTAGTGACCCTATCTTTGTCATGTGCATCAAACTATTAGATTCCAACCCTATGCCATGAAATTTCTTATCGGTTCATGAGCAAGTTTAACTCCTCACTACTTCTGCGACCACCAGTTGCCACCCCAAAAAATTTTTTTGGCACTTTGTTTCCTACTGCTAGCATGCTTGCTTACCAAAATCACATTGTTCCTTGAGTCTCGATAGCCAATCCGCCCGACTGGAGCCTTGACCGCTACCTACACTAGTGGTGGCAGGGTCTGTTAGCCATAAGCACTCAACTAACAGTTGGTAGAGCTATGGGCCACTCACACATTTTTTTTAATTTGTCTTTAGCCTCAAAATATTATCCCCCTCCTCCCCCCAAAAATAAAATAAAAAATTCTACAGTCATATAATACGATCTTGACCTACTTAAAAAAAACATTACCTCATACGATTGTGGATGAACCTATCCCTCACAATCATGTACAAACCTGACACCTGTTATTTAGATATAAGTGCTCAAAAAAGTTTATGCTTTGATACCATGTTAGTTTTTGCTGCAAACCTAACACTCGACACTTAATTCCTAACAAAATATTGATCTACTGATTAATTGCATAAATATGTTCGTAACACATTAAATTCATCATAAGAAAAATATATCAATTTCAATCATGAAAATATGACACAACAAATTCTACCCAATCATAATTTTTCATTAGAATTATAAACTAACTTGGGCTCCCTTCCTGGGAAAATGGCCCAACCAAGGAAATACATACAACAACTGGATCTGATCTAGTTGATCAAGCCCTCCTTGGCTGATCTGGATCCCTTGCTCCCCTTCCTTCGACCAAACACACTCATTGAGATTCTCTCTTAATTTTGTGTCGTTGTATGATGTGTCTTCTCCTTCTCCGTAGCCTTGCTTTTATAAATTTACATTGAGCTATTTTTCTAACCCTAATCCCCAAAGTGATTGACACCCAATTTTAGACCTCACCTCACTTGACATCAAGGATTGAAATTAAAACTCAATAAATAGAGTAAATAATTTACTTTTCCTAAGTTTAATTTAGCTCAATAATCCAACATAATAATTGATTTAGCTCAATAATCCAACAAAATGATTGTGTTATAAGTTACAAAAATGAATTTCTCACACTAGAGCAACTATATAAGGAGATATTGGGTGAATTGTACACACCTAGACACTTAGGAATGTGTAGAACTACTTTCTCGAGCTACAAACATCAACAAAGAAAATGCAAGGTTTAGAGAGTGAGTTATAGAAAAAGAATGATGAAATGGAAAGTTTTTAGGATATGGATCAGAAACTGATGTGTAGAGAAAATGAAGTGAATGATGAACTTCAATTGGAAAGAAAAGAAACTATTGACAAAAATATCAAATAAACAATAAATATGTAATTAAAGGAATAAGCTTATTAAAAAGGGAATTCGATATACAAAGTCTCAAAGTCTAAGCTTAAGGGGAGAAGTCTTTGTCTTGTTTCTCTTCTTTTCGTCAAGCAATTACCAAATCATAAAAGTATGAAGATCAAAACAATAAACGACATAATGTGTACGCTCTCAACCAGGGGAAAACCCCTCTCTTAAGGGAAACCAACCAAAATTCTCTTCTTCTTCAAGAATCAATTCAAAGCGAGACAACCAAGACCTCTAGAACAACAACAAACATTCCTCCATCCACCAAGTCAACCCACCAACACAAGCTATTTCAAGTGAGCTTGATCCAAAAAAGTCAATCCAAGTCAACCTCCAAACTTCAGATCTCTACCTCCTACAACAGAATTTCGGCCTCTATTATAGATTTGCAATTTTCGTCCCTCCTTCAACTCAGAAATTTCGCACGCAATTCTTAGGTCCTCCTTTCTTCGATAGGGTTTCTTCTTTCTTTTCTTGTCTTTTTCACTCTTTTTCTCCTTCTCTAGATTGCAGATCCAACTTCTTGAACTCGACCTTTATCACAACTGTAATAACTGTAGTAAATACTCACATTTGTAAGGGAGATTGACACAAACTTCAGATTTCAACTTTTCCTTTTGTCTCCTTGTTTATTCTAGACCTTCACTCTTCTTCCTTGTTATCTTACTTTAGATAGAACTTGATTGAATTAGATGCCATAATAGGTCGAATGCTAGTCTATATATAGTCTGTTTTGTGTGGTCGAATCACCTTCATGAGGCCGACTTGATAGATGTTGAAGCCAACTTGGTGGAGGAGAGACTAGACACATTTTTGATACAAATATATTTTTCTTTCTCGACATAAGAAGCCCAAGAAGGGTTTAGAACATGATGAAAAGGACAATTACTCATGACACAACCTTAGAAGCACTCAATGGGTGATTTGGCCTATAACCATAATAAATAAAGCATGAAACCCATGCTTAAAATGATTTTTCTTTGATCTTTATAATACTTTTATTTTCTTCTCTTTTGTAAATACAAAAAAATTACATCATGTCATGAGCCAATCAACAATTATGAAGGCCGATACTAGTTACATTTTCAACAAATTGGACTTGGAAACATTATTATAATAAAATAGGCCACAATGCATTATCTAACATAACATCTTTCCTTTTACAACATATCCACCTTATATTCCCTTCATCGTTCCCTTCCCCCACTTTAAGAGTATGCTAATATTCATTAATCATTAATAATACTCAAAAGCAAACAACAACATGAAGTTATTATTACCATTATTTTTCTTTCTAAAATAAAAATAATGAAGTATAAAGTGTAACTTCTTTATTTTTTTTATATGGTTCTCAAGCCCCGAAGATTAGTGAATGCTACGTCCACAGAATATTTTTACTAGGTAGATCCACTCGAAAGGAAGTGACTAGGTAAATCCACTCGAAAAGATCACCTCCCGTTACATCCCGAGACTATCGAGAGAATTGAACTCGTAACATTTCAAGAACAAAATGATTTAAGGAGAAAACTCGACCCATTAAACTAACCTTCAAAATTGGAGTTGTCTATCAAGGTAGTGAAATAGCCCAGACGACAGAAAACTGCCAAAATCCGATCAACTAAAATTCAAAAAAATCAGGTAGTTGGAGAATTTGGAATCAATTTTTGATAATGGAAATGGATTGAGCACTATCAAAAACCCTTAGGGTACTCAAAATTCTAAACTTTAACAACTGTAAACAAGATTCTGGGCAAAACTTTGCTAGATTTTTTTAAAATCATTGTCGGATTCTGGGCGAAAACGTTGCCTGTTTAGACTACGCATTCAAAATTTTCCTTTTCCTTTTTAAATTTTTTTATTTAAACATTTTAAATATAAAATGTTACTTTGTTTTTAATTTTTCTTTTCCCTTTTAACTTTGTTATTTAAACATTCTAAATGCTGCCTAGGATATGGAAGTGGATAGTAATCTGAAGTTAGCGTGATTTAATAAAAAGACATTCTAGACTATTAATTTATTTTTTTAATCTCCCACGATTCCTTTTTAATTGTTATATCAATATTGTTGACTAATGAAAAATTAACAATGCTGATAAATATTTTTTTGTCAGAATATTTGGACAAATAAAATTGAGTTTTCAAACTGACAAGTTTTTTTTTTCAGAATATTTGGACAAATATAATTGACTTTTCAAATCTTTTGATACAAATCTGACGATGTTGAACATGTAACAAAAGTTATATTCTTCTCAAGTTAAAGTAGAGTGGAGAACTTCAGGACAGATATATTACATCACGGTTGCCAGATGTATTAGAAAGCGTTCTTTAAATTTAAAAGAAAAACACTTGTAGATCACCCATTTATGTAAATTCTGACTTTGAAATTCGTAGTTTCAGAAAATAAAATTCACTTTGTATAAATAAAGACGAAAGACATTACATCATGAACCATTACACCATGGGGCAAGGCTTAGAGGGCAAGATCGACATGCACCTCGTGTAGATCGGTGACCGCTTGCCATCGAAGAGAGAGGGCTTACGGGTGGGGTGAACTATTTAGTAGGTGGTGCTCTATGGCCCCACATCAAGGCGGAAGGCAATATAAGCTTCAAATCAAGGTTGCAAAGGATGGGGCGCAGAGGGTTTGAACCCATTGTCATAGTTAGGGTCAGATAGACCCTGGTTTGTGCCTTCCGAAAAGACCAAGGACATGGAAGACTGAACAAGCCCCAACCCAAGTCCATTGAGGCTTACTGAAATGAAGCCTAGATGACTGAAATATCATAATAATTACAATAGGAATGATAAGGTCGACGGGCTTGATGATTGGAATCTTATATTGCAGCATGCTTCATTGATGTCTAGTGGGAATTTCAGGTGTGTTTTGTTTGAGGCATTTTTGGAATAAGAATCATGCAATAACCGCTGAAAGCTGATGTGGACATCTTTGAAAATGGTCCCAGTGAGCCTAAAAATGTGTTTACCCTAGTGGGTTGCTGATTTTGGTATGTGGGTATACGATTTTCTTTGTGTCTGAGCTCAAAACAGACACTATACTTGATCAGTATCTGGGCAATGTATGATTTCAGAGATTATGGATCATGCTCAATACTGTGAAAGGATCAAGTGGAGAAAAGATAAAATGAGGGCATTTTAATTGGGTTCATATTGGATTGGAATTAGAGGCTTTCTGTATATAGTCTGATATAACAGGAACATCAATAGATTATTACGTTATCTCTTGAGCCAGACATGGAGCCAAAGGTGGGGAAAAAGTATAGACTGGGGAGAAAATTTGGCAGCGGTTCATTCGGGGAAATATACCTTGGTAAGTTCTTTTTTGTTTGGGCACACCCAATTTGATTTGAAATGTAATCAAGGTCATTGTATACTTGGATGCATTTTAATGGGTGCGTACATATTTTTGATTCATTATCATTTTATGTATGCTTGGATGCATTTTTTTAATATCGATGGGGATATCTACATCAGTCTGATGAGAATAGATTGTTCTTATATCATTGTGAATTATGTATATTGGTGGTTTTCAAAAAAAAAATCTGCGTCATGACAATCGACATTCCATGGGATCTGGATTGTTGCCATGTCCATAGAACCGTTTTATGTTTGTCTTTTCTGGATCGTAGCTGCAAAGCTGAAGCTTGCCATACAGTTCTCATCCTGAGTGCCAAAGATGTAGATACTCTTGATGTTGGAACTGAAGCAGACTTTCATTTTAAGCTGGCGAAGCCCGGGGTTCAAATATAACCCACCTTCTCACCCCGACTTTGGAGGTCGACATCTGCTGCTTGTAAATTTTCGATGGTTGCGCTTTATCTGCCCATTATTTCATGATTTTGCTGAGTGACCGGGGATACATGATTATGCTCAGTAAGTAGGGATGAATGGTAGAAGCTCATTAGTTTGCCTTTACATGCCTGGAAGAAAATTCAGTCATACATACCTGTACAAGTGTCAGCTCATTGGTGAATTGGACTTGCTCACTCTCCTTGTTTATATGGGAAGGGGATCTTGTGTGATCTAGGTTCTTTGATAAAACATTCACTTTTTAAACAACATAGCCTTCACTCCTCTGTAAGGAAAAAGAAAAATTTTCTTTTATCGCATTGTGCATTTCGGTCAGAATTGATTATGATGCTTGTTATTTGTTTTCTCTGTTTTGACATTCTATTCTGTTTGTATTTTCAGGGACCAATATTTTGACAAATGAGGAAGTTGACATTAAACTGGTATGGTCATTTCTTTACTTGAAAAGTGATTGAAAACGTGAATTATGGGCCAGTAAGCCGAATAGATCTCAAACTCCAAAGATCTTGCCTTTAGCCTTTTTTATTCAGTTTATTTGTATAAGTTATTTGCTTCATTCATATGTTGGTGGCACCACATCAAAGTTACCGTCTTGTTATTTATTTCCATTGTCTTGTATTTTTCTAAGATTCATATCCCAGAATTCCTTCAACAGATCTTGTGTTAAACATTTGCTGGCACAAGTCTTTTAAAATTATGAAGATGTAGAAGGAATTTATAGTAATTTCCTGAAATGGACCTAAAATTGATTGCCTGATGCCAGAAAAAATGAAGTAGCATGTTGTCTGGACTAAGAGCTATGGACTACTACTCTGTTTGTCTATACCCACATGGAACTTGAGAGTACAGAAATATATTAAGAAATGAAGAAAACTTTGGCAATGTGCTTCCTGGCGAGATTAGGTGAAAGTTAAAACCGAAAAGTGAATTTCATTTTGAGATAGAAAGTTTTTGCGGACTTATATGTGAACCATAAAAGGTAATTAAAATTGGACTTCATTTAGGGTATAGCTAAAATAACTGTAACTGTCTAAATTTTGTCAAAGAAGATTCAGGGGATCTTAATATGCACCTATTGCTTCTGCAAATCATTCACGTGCTTGCCCATTCTTATATTTCACACCAAGAAACTCAGCTATTATTTTTACTATTCTTTCAGGCTTTTGCTGAAGTATTTTTTCTTCTATGATCTTTATATTTGTAATATAATGTACAGGCAACTTAATATCTGATGTGATCCTTCTTCCTTTTATGAATGGTAGAAGCTCATTAGTTTGCCTTTACATGCCTGGAAGAAAAGTTAGTCATACATACCTGTACAAGTGTCAACTCATTGGTGAATTGGACTTGCTCACTCTCCTTGTTTATATGGGAAGGGGATCTCGTGTGATCTAGGTTCTTTGATAAAACATTCACTTTTTAAAAAACATAGCCTTCACTTCTCTGTAAGGAAAAAGACAAATTTTCTTTTATCACATTGTGCATTTCGGTCGGAATTGATTATGATGCTTGTTATTTGTTTTCTCTGTTTTGACATTCTATTCTATTTGTATTTTCAGGGACCAATATTTTGACAAATGAGGAAGTTGGCATTAAACTGGTATGGTCATTTATTTACTTGAAAAGTGATTGGCAACGTGAATTATGGGCCAGTCAGCCGAATAGATCTCAAACTCCAAAGATCTTGCCTTTAGCCTTTTTTATTCAGTTTATTTGTATAAGTTATTTGCTTCATTCATATGTTGGTGGCACCACATCAAAGTTATCGTCTTGTTCTTTATTTCCCTTGTCTTGTATTTGTCTAAGATTCATATCCCAGAATTCCTTCAACAGATCTTGTGTTAAACATTTGCTGGCACAAGTCTTTTAAAATTATGAAGATGCAGAAGGAATTTATACTAATTTCCTGAAATGGACCTAAAATTGATTGCCTGATGCCAGACAAAATGAAGTAGCATGTTGTCTGGACTAAGAGCTATGGACTACTACTCTGTTTGTCTATACCCAAATGGAACTTGAGAGTACAACAATATATTAAGAAATGAAGAAAACTCTGGCAATGTGCTTCCTGGCCAGATTAGGTGAAAGTTAAAACCGAAAAGTGAATTTCTTTTTGAGATAGAAAGTTTTTTCATACTTATATGTGAACCATAAAAGGTAATTAACATTGGACTTCATTTAGGGTATAGCTAAAATAACTGTAACTGTCTAAAGTTTGTCAAAGAAGATTCAGGGGATCTTAATATGCACGTGTTGCTTCTGCAAATCATTCACGTGCTTGCCCATTCTTATATTTCACACCAAGAAATTCAGCTATTATTTTTACTATTCTTTCAGGCTTTTGCTGAAGTATTTTTTCTTCTATGATCTTTGTATTTGTAATACAATGTACAAGAAACTTAATATCTAATGTGATCCTTCTTCCTTTTATAACATGCACATTTTTCATTATTGTATTTATCTAATGATCTTTTTTATCAAACAGGAAAGTGTGAAAACTAAACATCCTCAACTGTTGTATGAGTCCAAAGTTTACAGAATACTCCAATGGGGAGGAGCAGAAGGTGAACATACCGTTCTGAATTTGCCAACTCTTCAATGTTATCACAAGGGGTGGTTGTTATATTAAGTTTTGTTTTTCGTTATATCTAACTTAATTTTGGTTAAATATATTTTAATCACACTATTGAATCAACAGGTGGTATCCCAAACGTAAGATGGTTTGGTGTAGAATGTGATTACAATGCCATGGTCCTTGATCTTCTGGGGCCAAGTCTTGAAGACTTATTTAATTACTGTAATAGAAAGCTTTCCTTGAAGATTGCATTGATGCTTGCTGATCAGCTAGTGAGTATTTCTTTCCTTGAGCTCTTTTAATACGAGTTAAACCACTACTGGTTACATTCCTTTTTTCATTGTAAAATGTTTTCACTGGTTATTTGATAATTGCAAAGTCCATTGATTGAAATCTTAAATATTCTGAAATCCTATCAGGTGGTGGGATTAATACCGTAAACTAAATGACTAATATTTGGCTGTCATTGTGGATGTCAGATTCAAAGGATTGAGTATGTACACAGCAAGAGCTTCCTTAATCGAGATATAAAACCTGATAATTTTCTCACGGGTCTCGGCCGGAAGGAAAATTAGGTTAGTTTGCTATAAATTTTCAGATTAAATGCTCTTATTCATATTATATCCTAAGTTTCTAACATATATTAACAGACTAGGGGTCTCTATCAGCTAGGATTAAAACTTATAAATGAATCATAGCATAATGGAATATTGTCCCATATATGCCCAAAGCTTGAAAGTGGTCTCTTAAAAAATTCCATTTTCAGTGTCCTTTTATTTCAACACTGACTTCCTTTCCAAATCAGAGACAACATACAATATGTAAAGTGTTGCTCATAACAAGGTCATGAAAAATGGCAAAACATTTCACCCATAGTAGATTATTAAGACAGAGTAACAGAATTGGACAACTAAAAGAAATTCTTACTAAGCTTTAAAATTTAAAAGCCATCGATTCATTTCCAAAAGGATGGTCACTTGAATGTTATCACTTAGAGTCTGTGGACAGTACAGTAGTGCTAGAATATAAAGCTTGATGTGCAATAAAGTCACCATAGTGACTTAGGAGTGGCAGGTGCAGGGGTGGCTATTTACAACCCTAGAGGACCACAATAATTTACTTATGCCAGGGGATTGGGAGAGACATCTAAAAATCACACTAAAGCCCTAGCATTGTTTTAAGGTCCTATGTTGTGTGCAAGGCAGGTCAAAAAATTGGTGGTAATTGGAGATTCCATGGTGGTAATTCAAGAAATAATCAAGCATTCAACAACAAGACCTTCCAACCATGTCCAGATTGCTAGACAGGATTCATAGCATAATGGAATATTGTCCTTTGTCATCAAAACTCTAAAGCAAATGACATGGAAAAGAGAGGTGTTCTTTTGTATCAGGGACAAATGACCAAAAAATAGGGAAAAATATTTTCACATTAACTTCCATCACAATTTTCCTAATCAACTACAGCTTGAATGTGTTAAATTTTCTAATCCCGACAACCTGACTAATTATTTCCTGCCAGAATATTATGCAGATCTACTAAATTGAAAGCACAATTCAAATTTTATGATCCAAATGGATTTTACAAACCCGAAAAACTTATATCTTCAAAAGTCGATGCAAAGGTTTCCATGTCGAAGAGCTCATCGGGCACCTTCCAACGATGCTTGAACGAAGTCAAACAGACGTCGTGTGAAATAGATGTTATTAAATATGTCTGCTAGATATATTCACTGTAAAATAAACTCAATATTGTTCCTCTCAAGACTTCTCTGTAATTTTATTCCAAAAACAGAGATCTGCAGGTCTGAATTTGTCTTCAAAACTGCCACTATAGATCCGAATTACAAGACTGTTGCAAGGTCACATATTTCACCACAGGTTCGAATTAGAAGGGTCTGAGTTTCAGAGAAGAGTCTCAGGTCCGAGCTTCTGGAAAGGCCAAAGTTACAGGCCCATTAGGGCCGAAATTTCAGGCTTTGATAGGGCCGAAATTTCAGGCCTGAATTCAGTTCCGAAAAAAATTATTTCCACAGGTGCAAATAGGTCTGCAAGAGATATATCCCTCTAGCCCAAAACGTTGTAATTATGATCTCCCTTTTAATCTCCTTGGCCTCCTATTTTATCTCAGAATTCTCACTGTATTTTTCACCGAAATTTTCATTCCAGAATGATGAGCATGACTAGTTATTTATAGTTGTTTGTGTATGAACTGAACAGTCCTATCTTTTGATTAAGGAGCCGACATACCGATTTGAGCCAACCTGTGCATCATTTTTGGCATTTATTTAAACCAATTTTAAGACTGATACAGGGGGGCAATTTTATGGTTAAGTCTGGGCCTGAGCGCTTGATAGGAACACCATACAATATAGCGGTACTTCTTGTATCTTCTGCTGTATTGCAGACCTATTTTAACACCTCCTTTCCTGAACACTTGATAGTTTTAGGGGATCAAAAAAATTATGTTAGATCCCTCCTTTGTGGCTCAAAGACTCTTTTTGTCATATAAAATTCTGCATGTCAAAGACTCTCTGCTCCTTCACTTCCCACAGGACAATGTCAAAGCCTCTCAGCCCTCCTGCATTCATTCAGATCACCAAACTACACATATGTTACCTAAATTAGTAGTGCTCTAGACCTCCACAAACAAACATACATATACAGAAAAAGAGAGATTTTATTCCTGAGTAGTGGTCATTATAGGGCTCTAGTTAGCTGGATAAAACATGCATGCAGAATAGAAAAGGCAGATTTTCACCATGGAGTGTGTTTTTGCCATCATTCTTAGGCAGCTGATATGTTTTCCCATTTAGTGTGAATTCTCCATCTTTGATACGGTTGGCTACACGACCCACCAAGGCACCAAAGTAAGGTCTATTGGAGCTCATGTTCTGCATTAATAAACAATCTCATATTCCCCATGGTAACACATACATTTGAGATCCATTTCAATATGTGAGTAGAAACTGTAAATTTATCTTAAAATTCTAGCATATGATGGCAGTACTAATTTCCAAAGGGAAATGCAAATACATGCCATGTATGAGGCAATATTGTCATAGCCAAGAAGTACGTCTGCTAGATGGCCTGAATGCATAAATACCAATACTTAATGAGCTAGCTCCCTTTGAGTAAATGATGGTAAAGCAGTTGAAGGGTAGGGTTTAGGGATGATTACCTTTAGCATCAAGGAGAGCGAGGGAGACGAGGGTAGCTCCCCAGTTGGTTAGATTTATATACAGATCGCCTCTGCGAAGTTGAAAGAAACTTGGGGCATTGATCTTTCTGTAGGGATGACCATAATGATCCAACTTGCCTTTCCCTTCCAAATTTCTTGGATTCAATTCCCATTTGTGCCCTTGACTACTAGCATGGAATTTGCAGAGGTGAATGAAAACCTGAATGCACCAAAAATGCAAGAGAATGGATGACACTTTCACCATCATCGATTGATTGACTGATCAAGGGATGGATGGATAAGCTAAAGCAGAACATTCAATGATATATATAGAGAGATTCACATAGTCAATACTAGACTAGGGTGTGTCTGTATGCCTTAAGATAAGGTCATGGTGTAAGACATAACATGGATTGTGTGCAACTATAGACAACCCATGCACTGTGGCTACCAAAAAATGTAATCTTTGGAATCTAAACATGTTACATTTTTGAGTTTTTGTCTTATTACCCCAAATTTTGTTTTTGGCCAAATCTTAATTTTGTTATTTAAAATGGAATTTTGACTACATATATGGATTCAACACCTTGAAAAAACCCTAGAGCAGTGCATTTTTGTTGTTTGTAGATTGAAGGACCTAAACTAATGCAACATGGTTTTGTGGATGCCATTTCTAAAGTTGGGCTGGCCAAATTCCTTTCTGACCTTTCTACCACCTATATAACCAAGCAATTTTTTTATCACCTTTATAACCTTTCCTTTTTATAAAAAAAAGGAGGTTCCTACACTGAAAGGATTAGCTTTTCCTGGCCATGGGGAAATTATAATGTTGAAATTCTATAACCTTTTGGATGATTAGAAGATCCAATTTTTCCATTGCTAGCCTGAACTAAGTTCAAATTGTGGTTTTGGGTGTAAACTATTAGTCAGTTGAAACCCATTTATCAACTGCACTATCTGAGTAAAGCCTAGATAATATCTAAGATGAGGAGGCTGGACCTATTTCAGGCTGTTGTACTCAAGCTAACGGTCAAAGATAAGGTTATGCATATACATGTGGTTCAAGGTCTCCTTTTCCTCACGTTATTCTCTATGAATTAAGGAATGTATGTTGCCGAGGAGGAACACCTGCTGGTCTAGGATCTGATACAACCAAAAATTTACTAGGAACACCCAACATATTACTAGGATCTGATACATGCTTTAGATTGCTAGGATCTAGTCTAGGAACACCCAACAACGAGAGGTATATCCACAAACCACTCCAAGTAAGATATGAAAAGGGCTCTTGAAATGCCTCTGAATACCAAAGAACTCCAATGTTTATAATGACATATTGATGTCCAATTCAAATCCTACCTAAGGATTTCATAAAGGTTCTAGTGCCTTTGTTCAAGGGTTCGTTGTATGTTTTCAAGGGTTTCAAAAAAAAAACTTTCACTACATATTAACAACCCTTATGATATTTTTTACCACCACCATTTCTGCCACAAAATTTCTGTAAGGTGAAGACACATGAAGATTTAAATTGGTTCCTGCTTGAAGGAAAGATGAACTGTTCTGATTGATGGGTATTTAGAGTTTTATTGTTCACTATAATTTGCTTACAATGACCCTAGATGTAGTCACAAACAAGTAATAAAGATTATTGTTGTTCACAAGCCTGAAAAGTTGTCTGAAATACCTCAAATTATCCCACAACAAGCTTCCCAAAAACCCCACATCATTGTTGGAGACATTTGTTGATTGCACCTGTATTTTTATACTTGTTTTCATGCTGCCCTATCTGTCCAAACATTGGTATCAGAGCCATAATCGTGCTGTCATTAACCCTAGTTCTATTTGTTGGTGAAAATTTACCACAGTTGGAGGTATCAACCATTGGAAAGACCAACACTATTGGGTTCCATAGAACCACCAATTAAAGGATATATCCACTGTTGTATCTTCTATTTAGGGCTCTTCACATGCTTCCATCAAATCTGTGGTCATTTTCTTCTATATATCATCTTCATATTGCCTCATAATCCTACAAGGGTATGTTATATGACCTCACATCCTCCCAGTGAAAGTTGATCTTATATGCTGAGTTGTATTTATGCTTGGATGGTGATCTGTTTTCTTTGTTTGGAGACCATGGATGATGACAACATGCTACTAAAAACGGTTGTATTATGAAAAGATTATTGATGTCAAACTATTCATGGAGGCTACCACCAAATACTGCAAATACTGCAATAAGGGAGACTTTCCCATGATATTTTTGGAACCTTAAAACCATGTTAAAATTGTTGAAACATGAGCCCTAAAACTAAAACAAATGCTACAAAAAAATCACTATAATGTGATGGAAGTTCTATTATAGGACTTCTCTACTACTGCTCATACGCTGTCTGAAATAATCAGGTTGAAATTTAGAACTTAACTATCGCTGGTCTAGTATGCAAAATCCAATCCCTGGCATGAGGCATATGATGAAGCCATTGTCTGGGTTACATGTTGGCAGTGTATGTTATGTTGATCTATTACTTTTTCTTTTGGTTAGAAACTGGGAACTTCACCACAACATCATACCAATAAGTAAAATCTGAATTAATTGTTGTGAGACAACTAGCATCTAGGATATTTGTTTCTATCCCACACTTTGCCATCAACATCTAAGTTGTATTGCTTGTGCATGTGTTGAATGGAGTAGCTATTATGGCATCTTTATGATTGTCTGTGTCAAACATACTATTCTGACATGTCTTCTCTTTTGTGGGGAAGGTATTGCTACATTGTATTTGCTAAGGACGCATGTTCACCAAGACAAGTCAAATACTTCAAAATGTTGGATGTGTTTTGTATTATTGTTCTAGAACATATTCTCTTTGTCTTTGTTTTGTATTATTGTTCGAGAACATATTCTTTTTTTCTTTTTATTTATTTCACACGTTGTTTTAGGATATTTGAGTGTTTTAGGTTATTTAGGTTTTTGGCCCTGAAATTAGTGATTGAAATACTACATAATCACTTTATAATTGTGGATTTTCTTGTCTATTTGAGTTATTTTACATAAGCAATCTTCATAAGTAGATCTTAAGTAGATATTCTACCCTTAGCTCTATTTCAAAGTGTTGTAAGAATTTCTGAGGACCTCTTCTATTCCTTGACTCGAGGTGGTGGATTCTCCATCCTGCTGAGGCCTTTCTCTTTCATCTAGTCCTTCATTTTCCATTGAATCTAATTCAAGAGATTCTCCCACTGGAACTCTCTTGGGGGATTCTTGTGGTAGTAGTCCATGTATCATTTTTAAAAGTCTAATTCTTCCCTTCACCTACTTTTCATAACTTTCATAACCATTAGGTAGGGACCTGCAATGTCGATGGTGTTTTGTTTGTTTAGTAAAAGATTATCAAGACTTTAATTTATTGAAAGTTGTAGAATTTACAATCTATGAAGTTTCAAGATATAATTTTTAAAAGTCTAATTCTTTAAAGGGTGCTAGCTCAATGGAAGAGCACCTACTTTACAAGCAAAAGGTTGGTGGTTCGATTCCATCCTGCCCTGATATTCATATATAGGGAATGACGAAGATCAATTTTTGGTGACGGATGCTCTTTTGACCATCACCAATAAGCTTATGGTGAAATTTTTCAACCCTCACCAAAATATGAAATGGTGACGGTCAACGAACGCCACCATATATACGCATCAATAGTGACGACCATTAAAGGTCCATCACCGTAAATCGTTGTTGTTGATATGAAATGGTGAGGGTCACTGTTTGTCATTATAGTCATTATTCGTGACGGACCTTGATGTCACCAATGAGTTTATGGTGACTGTCAATGAACGTCGCCATATATATGCACCAATAGTGACAGCCATGAAAGGTCCATCACAAAAAATCGTTGTTGTTCATATGAAATGGTGATGGTCACTATCCGTCATTATAATCAATATTCGTGACAGACCTTGAATGTCACCACAACACATACTTTCGGCGACGCCACCTTTGGTGACGTTTAGTTTTTTGGTGACGGAGGCTATTGTCTGTCACCATTGCCCATATTAAATGGTGACGGTCACTATCTATCACTATAAATCATTATTGGTGACGGACATTGAATGTCACCACAACACATATACTTTCGGCGACGCCACCTTTGGTGATGTTCAATTTTTTGGTGATGGAGGCTATTGTCTATCACCATTGCTCATATGAAATGGTGACGGTCACTATTTGTCACTATAAATCATTATTGGTGACGGACCTTGAATGTCACTACAACACCTATACTTTTGGCGATGCCACCTTTGGTGACGTTCAGTTTTTGGTGACGAAGGCTCTTTTGACCCTCACCAATGAGCTTATGGTGACCATTTTCGCCCCTCACCAATGTGCTTTTTTCTTGTAGTGTGACAGAAGTGGAGTTAGAGAAAGTATTTCCAATTGCACCTTTTCTTGATAGGGATGCTTTGATAGAAGAATATTTCAAAACCAATCGAAATTTCATTCAAACTCATCCTGAATATCATTCATTTATCACCCCTCCATAAGATTATTTTCCTTTGTCTCAAAATCTAGTTGTTGGGTCATCCTCTTCACATCCACTAGAAGGGAGTGTTCATGAAGGCTTGAATTTCAACTTCTCTAACTTTTTATCTCAAAAAAATAAATTTGAATTTACCTCATCCCCTCAAGGGACAACATTTTAAACTGTTTCTTCTGTACAAGGTGAAACCAAGACCTCCTCTGTTCATTTCTTTGAAAATACACTCTGTTCAGTGCCAAAACTTGATGAATCAGCACAAGAATTCCAATTTTCTACTACCCCAAGTTAGATTCAAATTCCACAAATTATAATTCCTAATTCCCAAATAGCTACAACAACCATTCATTCATCAAATATACATCAGAAAACCATGGCTCATCGTTCCCTCACCAAGATGTACCAGATAGTGGCTGCAAGATATGCACCACTTGCTCTTCCTCAACCTTTTCATCCTCTTCCTCAAGGGGATTATCTAAAATATCTTCAAAAATACACAAGGGAGGGAGAATGGGTTTCTGCTGATGAACATTTGGTTTTTTTCTATAGTTATGCTGATAATTAGAACATTGAACATGAAGATGTTTGATCAAGACTCTTTTCTTAGAGCTTGGATGGAGAAACTCATAAATGGTTTAGAAGTCTACCACCAAACTCAATAATATGAATACATGAATTGGAGGAAGTATTTGTGACATAATGGGGTGATAGGAAAGACCATTTGTACTACATTACATAGTTTGGAACTTTGAAAAAGAAGAGATATGAGTCCTTGGCAGATTTTAAAAAGAGGTTTAATAAAATTTATCAGAAAATTCCTGAAGAAATTAAACCTCGTGAGACCACAACTATGATAACTTTTTCAAATGCTTTGGATTCTAAGTTTTTTTATGGTTAAGTTCTGAGAAAGCACGAACATTGATGGATATGCAAGAGGTTGCAATTGGAGTGCATTCTAATATTATGGCTTCAACTAAATTGAAAATGGAAGAGGAGAAAGCATAAAAAAAAAAAAATGAAAGAAGAAAAACCTTTTTCCTCCAAAAATTTTACAGAAGAGGAAAATATTGACCAAATTTCCAATTTGATCAAAGAACTTGCCTCTAAGATGACAAAATTGGAGTTAGAGAACAAACCAGCCGCTAGAGCCAATCAAAATGAAGCTAATAGAAATCAGGCTCCCTTCATAAGACCTTTTCATTCTCAACAAATCCTATAGCGCCCAAGGAGGAATGTTGATGATCAAAATGTTGAGCCTCCTTTGAATAATTTTGCTGAAGAAGAGCAAGAATAACATGAAGAATAAAATGAAGAAATAAACCTTGTAGGAGAAACATCTCATTCAACTTGTTTGACTTTGCAATAATATGATGAAAAATCAAGGAGATATTTGTTATCAGATGACGAGAATGCTCACATTCATGCACAAAACTATAAGAACATCAAGAATTTTAAAACAAAAATTATCCTCTGAGGTCTAAAGGTCCTGTTCATCAACCTCAACAAAAATCATATTCTGACAAACAAGCTGCTAAAAGAGAGGCCAAAGTCAGTGATGTCCCTCCACCTCATAATTCTACCCCAATCATCAAAATTTCTACAAAAAATAAATAATTAGCTCCTATTTATTTCAGTTTCAAATTAGAACTGAATAAAATTAAGGTTCTTGTCCCACTTCAAGAATTCTTGAAAAATCCAGCATACAAAGAGTATTTTAAAATTTTGTTACAACCACCTCTCGCTCCTGATTCAGTCAATATTGTAAATGAACATCATACTATTTATTTAGGTTGTCATGTACAAGACCAAAATGATCATAATTCACCACCTTTATA
Source organism: Pinus albicaulis (assembly GCA_034641835.2). Classification (NCBI taxonomy): domain Eukaryota; kingdom Viridiplantae; phylum Streptophyta; class Pinopsida; order Pinales; family Pinaceae; genus Pinus; species Pinus albicaulis. The sequence continues at coordinate 1,640,523,845 of CM076582.1, forward strand.
TATATCACTCAATATACATGAAAAAATGTTGCATAATTGTCTATCATGTTATGGGGCTTTTCACAATTTAATGCCAAAGAAATTGATGGATGAATTAGGATTAGAAATCAGAAAGCAATACCATGACCTATACACGTTTGATTTCAAAAAATTCAAGTGTTTAGGAGTGATTAAAGACTTTGTTTTTTCACTTACCCATCTTCCTATGAAAATCTTAGTGATGGGAATCATAGTTGTAGACATATCTTCTCGATTTGGGATGCTGCTTTCCAGATCTTGGTCTAAAAAATTGGGGGGGGGGGGGTACCCTTTAGATGGATATGTCATATGCCACAATCCCAGTGTTTGGAGGATAATTTAGAAGGTTGGATAGGGAAACCCAAATTTCCTATATCATCATTGATCAACATAATCCTTTAAATCATCCTATATATGATGAGGAGAAGGAATTGGGTTCATCAAGAGAAGGAATGGAGCCTCATCAAGAGAAGGATCAGAAGTTGGTGTAGTTCTCATTTATCCCACTCAGCAAAGGGTAAATATATCATATAAAATATAATTTTCCACCAGTAATAACACTGATGAATATGAGGTGCTTGTGTTGGGTATGAAGGAAGCGAAAGGTTTAGGAGCTGAGTAGCTAGTTGCTTTTGGTGATTCAGAATTGGTGACAAAGTAGGTGAGAAGAAACTACCAAGTGAAAAATTCCAAATTGAAGAATTATAGGAATGAAGCGTGGGACTTGATTGAGTATCATTTTTCAGCATTTAATATAAATTTTGTCACTAGAGAGAAAAATCAAATGGTTAATTTACTAGCTATTATTGCTAGTAATTCAAAGTTCCTCTTGATGTTAAGGAAACATATGATGTTCAAATAAAAAACATACATTATACTCCTGATAACATCAAATACTGGTAAGTATTTGAGGATGACAAAGAAATTCAAAAATTTTAGAGTGTGTTGAAGAGTTTGCAGACATTCAAATTGATGATGAGCAGAACATTGTTGAAAATCAAAAGAAAAAATATTTCAAAAAGACCATGGTTGGGAGAGACATTATTGATTTGAAAACTAACCATATTCCTAAAGTCCTAATTCCTTTAGAAATATTGTTTGACAACAATGATGTATTTTTAAAGCCTGAAAATAGAGTTGATGGAGAGAGTGCAATTGACTATAATATTGGTACAGACGATCAACCAAAATTAGTCAAAGTTTCTAAATTTATTTCTAGATAAACTAGAACAAAATATATGAAGTTGTTGAAACAATATGTGGGTATTTTTGCATGGTCCTACAGTGATTTGAAGACCTATGATAGAGGTATAATGGAGCACAAAATTCATTTGAAAGTATATGCAAAGTATATAGCACAAAAAGTAAGGCATATAAATCCCATGTTTCTCCCTATCATTGAAAAAGAAATAAGAAAAATATGGAAGAAAAAATAATTCTACCTTTAATATTTTCTAATTGGGTAGCTAATATAGTCCCTGTTTGGAAAAAGAATGGTGAAGAAGAATTTGTGTCAATTTTCGCAATCTGAACCGGTGTTCATTAAAGTGTAACTATCCATTACCCAAGATGGATTATATTTTGCAGAAAGTTGGAGGCTACAAAATATTGTCAGTGATAGATGACTTTTCAGGCTATAATCATATTTCAGGTGATAGAAAATATAGGCAAAAAACATCATTTACTACATCTTGGGGAACATTCACGTACAACAAAATTCCATTTGGTCTAATGAATGCAGGTGCAACATTTCAACGGGAAATGGATATTTCCATTGCGGGAGAAAAATACAAATTTGTAGTCATTTACTTGGATGACATTATAGTCTATTCAAAATCTGATGAAGATCATTTGAAACAAGTTTTTGACAAATGCAGAAAAATAGGTTTTTCCTTGAACCCAAAGAAGTCATCCTTTTTTTTTCAAGAAGGAAAATTATTGGGACATATTATGATAGAGAGAGCCATATTTATTGATCCAGGGAAAGTTGAAGTTATTCATAAGATTAGCTTGCAAAGTAATAAAAAATAATTGCAGTCGTTTTTTAGGAAAATTAATTTTCTGAGGCGCTTTGTTCCAAACATTGCAGAGCTAATCAAAGTTATAAATTTCTTGCTGAAGAAAGATGCAGAATTCAAGTGGCGAGATGAAGTAAAAAATTATTTTTCAACAATCAAGTCTGCCTTGACTGAAGCTCCCATTTTAATTAGTCCTGATTTTGAAAAATATTTTCTGATTTTTTCATATGCTTCCCAAGAAACAATTGCACCTATCTTGTTACAAAAGAACAAAGAATGTTTAGAACAACCTATTTCATTTTTCAGTCATTCTTTAAGAGATCTTGAATTAAAGTACAACTTGACTGAAAAACAAGCATATGCACTAGTTAAGGTCTTAAAGTATTTTTGAAATTGTGTTACATTAAAAAATTGTTGCTTTTGTGCCAAATATCACTATGAAAGATGTATTGCTGTAGATAGATACAGATGGTAGGAGTGGAAGATGGTTGACAAAAATTATGAAATTTTTTATTGAGATCAGACCTAATAAATTGATAAAAGGAAAAGGCATGGCTCACTTGATCGCTGAATCTAACTGCAAGGCTCTAAATCTTAATATGGAGGTAGCTAAGGAAAAAGACAGAGAAGGTATATCTGATTGTCCTGAAATTTTTCATTGAATTTTGTATAAGGATATAGTATACTTTTTGTTAAACTTCAATTGTCCCCTTGAAATGGAGAAGTAGAAAAGAAGAGCTTTTAAATTGAAAGTTGTTAAGTATTACATTTTGGAAGACCAGCGTTGCTGGAAATACCCTCTAGGATTCTTATTAGGGTGTGTAAATGAAGTTGAGTCACAGAAGATTATGACAGAGGTAGATGTAGGAGTGTGTGGAGGAAATTTGTATTGGAAAGCCATTGTAAACAAAATCTTAAAATTTGCCTATTATTGGCCAAATATTTTATCTTATGTTTTTCCAAAGTCAACACTCGTGTTGAATGTAAAAATTTTCTTGGTAAATAGAAGTTTCTTCCATTACCTCTTATTCCTATTTCATCGGATGTTCCTTTACTATAGCGTGAGTTAGACTTCATCGGCGAAATTCAACCACCCTCATTTCCATCAGCTATAGACTGTTTCACTAAGTGGATTGAAGTTTTTCTAGCTAGGAATACCACTAAGACTGTAATAATAAATTTTTTATTGGAAAACATTATGTGAAGATTTGGTTGTCCACATAAATTATTGACTGATAATGCAATGGATTTTATGTCTAATAATATGAATAGCTTATGTCAGCAATATGGTATTGAATTGACTCATTCCACATCTTATTACCCTGAAGGTAATGGGTCAGTTCAATCATCCAATAAAAACTTGGTGAGAATCATTAAGAAGACGTTGCCTAAAAATAAGAGAAATTGGGACACTCAGCTAGTCCATGCTCTTTGGGCAGATAGGGTAAGTGGCAAAAGATCAAGTGGAATGTCTCCCTTTCATCTTGTATATGGTATTGATGTTGTAATGTCATTCCATTTAGCTCTTCCTATTATGAAGTTTCTGCGAGATGAAATTGATGATAAAAATCCAATTCAAAGGAGAATGTTGCAGCTGATAGAATCACATCAAATTAGAGAATCAATAATGGAAAAAGTACAAAAATATCAGACTAAAGTCAAATATGTTTTTGAAAAAAGATAAAATTAGAAATTATTTGAGGAGAATGATTTGGTGTTGCACTGGGATTTCAGGAGGGAAGACCATCGAAAGCATGGTAAGTTTGACAATTTGTGGTTTGGACAATTTAGAATTACTCAAGTTTTGGAAAAAAATACATTTCTTCTCAAGCATCTAGATGATGATCAACTGATTGGAGGTTCAGTTAATGGTCATTTTCTTAAAATTTTCCATGTTTGGTAAGTAAGTTAGTCATTTCATCGTAAATATCTCATGTGATGTGTCAATAAAGCTCCATGCCCAATGGTACTTGCGTTTGTAAATATGATCAGTCTTGAGTCTAGTCAGTCAAAGGTTAGTCCTAGTCATAATATTCAGAAGTCCTCTAAGTCTTGAAAGTTTTAAGGCACTGAGTCTACAATCCTTGAAGCCTCACAAGGAGGATTTCATCCCCAATAGTAGCCACTGTTAGCACTATAAATGTTAATGGTCTAACCGCCAATGTATCACTGTTTTTAAAATTTTCTTATTTCGTAGCCTATGTCAAAGTTCGATTCATTTTCAATAAAAACCAAAAGGAGTATCAAAACCAAAATATTTTTTATATTTATAGGTGATATTATGTCACATGTTCATAAAATAAGTTAAATCCATTATTTTAACTTGGGTTAGTGTCAAACGCTATTGGTCATTTTTGTAATAAAATTATAGATGCTCTTTTCGAATAATAGCTACTTCTGTTTAAGTTTCATTGGTAACACAGTGATATAATTAAGGGCAACTATTTCTCCAGATTGACGGTCACATTACTAACACAGTGAAAATAGAAATTATTTCACTGTGGTTTGGTTATATTGCAATACAGAGATAAAGGCAACTATTTTTCAGGCATATAGAGCTGCAAAGAATATTTTTAGAGAAAATGCCATTCATGTTTGAATATGATTTAAGACCTCCTATGTTATAAGCATGATTATTATTTTTAACAAGATTAATTATTTTTGACTTAAGAGAATTATTATAGGTGAATGGTTATAGTATTAATGCAGCTAATCTATAACTACCCTACTAAGTTGAAGCAGAGATCATGGTACAAGGTATAAATTATTAAATTATGTGATGGAGTGTTATGTGTTATGGGATGACTTGGCGCTTGTATTCAAATTATTTCAAATCATGCCATTACATCATACCATGATTAGAGGCGTTGAATCAGAGGGTTAAGTTCAATGTTCTCTTGACCTTGGTTCTCTGTGGAAGTTACAGCAAACAAGAGTCACATCTTCCAGCAACTAGCTTATCATTCCAAGGCAAGGAATCAGGGCTCTGTATAGGGTTTTGCCTCCAGGTGTGAACATTTGTATCTTTAGAGGGAGCCTAGATGTTGAGAAGTATGGGAAAATGAGAGAATGTTAATAGGTTTGATCCAGAAAACAATGAGATTGTTGATGCTAGAGCCAAACCTCAATTTAAATTAGCAGGCTAGTATAAGTTTTTGTAGATATTTTCGAGAGAAAATGTGGCTTTACCATAGGCTTTTTCTGAGAGCTTTGATGGGGAAAAATTCAAGCTTGGGAGCAATAATTTCAAGATATCTCAAGCTATCATAGCCTGAGCTACTCAAACTTCGACCACTAGAGGATTTTGGTTCAACAATAAAAAATTTCCCATAGAAGTAAGTCTCTTCCTCACACCTGAACATGTGAATGTCAAATGGAATCCGAATGTTCATATTTCTTGTTTTAAGGTTGAATGGAAACATTTCATCACCACTGTGCAACACTACATTACATGCGAGCGTTGCTTCTCCTCTGTACACCATTACCAAATGCCCATGAACAAACTTGCACAACATATGTTCCAAACAGTTCATAGCCAAACCCTATCCATTCATCAAATTTCTTCCAAGCTAACCCTCCCTCCATCTCAATGATAAGGAAAAATAGAATCTTGACTAAGAAAATTGACGACCCTATACCTTTTCCAACAGCAAAACCAGTCAATGAAGCTCATGTCAGCAGTTCACCAATGAGTATTTCACCCAAGGAACCTCATACCTTAAGATCATTCATGAGCAATATAAAAATAAATTGAAGCAGAGAGATACTATGCCTCGTAAAATTTTTGTGTCAAAATGTAGAGGGCAGACAACTTCCTCTTCAAGGGACAACCCTACGAAAAATCTCATCATGACAGAAGAACTTCTAGAGGATTTCAACCCTTGAGTTCTAACCTATAAGCCTATTTTACCTCTAGAGGAAGTTACCCCTCGAGTTATAGCTTCTAAGCATGTTTTTCTTCTATAGGAAGTCAACCTTGGAGGAAAGAGATCAAGCCATGTTTCTAAAACAACTCAAAAAAGTCAACCAAGCAGTGATGCTTCATTCACACAATTTACTCTCTCACAGGTTTTGCTATCTCTTTAGAAAGGAAAAAATAAAATGTCAGAGGCCTTCAAAGAGGAAGAGCCTACTCTAGCTCAACTAGTCTCCTCCATTGGCTCTTCAGTCCAAAAGAGGAAGGAGACTGTGATACATTCATACTCCTCTTATGAAGATAGTAGTGAAACTGAATATACAGAATCAATGTTTGAGGAAGGAGAATGTAGAATATTCATGCATGGAGTTAAAAGGTCTAAGTCCATTCCAAATACCTATATCCAGATACCTCCTACCAGGCCTAAAAATAAACTCAGATTAACTAGCAATTTGATAGATAATATCTCATTTAGAGATGAGATTACTAATGTTGACGATAGGTGAGAAGATGAAACCAAGAAGAAAAAGAGTCAACCAAAGAGTCAAAGAAAAAGGAAGAGGTTAGATGAGAGAGTGACTAAAGCTGAGGCCATCATAATTTTTTCCTCTATTTTGGACCTCCGAAGAATGAAGAAACATGGCCTTTGAAGAAGATTTTTCATTTTTGGGTTAATTTTCTATGTTTTTGGATATAGCTACCTTTTTTAGTAGAGGTAGCTATTATTTTTTAATATTAGTATATGATGAAAAGTTTTTTTTTGGTTTATTATCATAATGATTACATCGAAGAACGTGAAGTTGAGGAGATTTTTGTTATAGTAGATGCTACCAAGTGTCATTGATCAAGCTCCCTCCTAAATTTCAGTATTATGTTTTTCACTTTTTGAGGGAAACATCCACATGTCATCTTTAACTGTTGTTTTCACTTTTGGTTGAAGTGTTCGCATCAAAACAAAGGAGAAGTCTTCCAACAGATTGCGACATCATTCAACCACTTCAAATTGCAAACCATCATGTTTTTTACTTTATTTATGTTGTATCACTTTGTATTAAAGTTTAAGATAAGCCTCGTCTTTGTATGAGATTAGAATAACCTTTTAGAACAGATTCACACCTTTTGTGGAGATGTGAGTATAATGTCTTTTGTATATATATGATAAATCTCCATGAAGAAAAGTTTCATGGTTTGTGAATCTTTTTCTCATATGATCAGTGTATTTTTCAGTGAATTATATTGAAAAACACTTTTGAGGACTTATTACCTTCCTGATATGTGTATTGTTAATCTTTCTATGTGTTTTCATATCTCATTCTTTTCAGTTATAGTTTGTAATTTCAAATACTATTGTATGTTTTTATTAGACTCTTGATGTGTTTATGAATCCTATCAACTTTTATCAATCTAACACAGTGAGCTCTCTTGATGAGATATACATAATGACAAATTAAAGAGCATTCGTTATGAAATTCACTTTTCATGATATTTCAGTAATATTATTGTAAGTCTTGATACAACCTTATCTTTTTGAAATGTTCTCAAATTGTTCCTTTTGTCACTTTTCACCAAAAGAAGTGGATTTTTACCTTCTAGACCCACTGTCTCCTCTTTTATTTCACACTCGCTTCTCTCGATGGGGTACAAACTTACCTTTTGATACCACATTAGGACTCAATACCATCAATACTGCGACAATGAACTTGACTGAAATATCTTTTCAGTGATTAACGGTTTAAATCACCTACCAATCATATAATCCAAATCATTAAATTTCCTTAGAGCTTAGGATGTGTCTAGTGAAGCACTTAAAGAATTCCAAGTGTTGATTCAAGCTCTAACAAAACACACTAAGAATGGAAACAAAAGTTGGCATGCATCTCACCAAGGTGAAAATATAAAGGCTTAAATAAATAAATTCACTTGATGATATTAGAAGTTAAGCCCTATTACAAACTAAAATGGTTCAACTACAAATAAAATTCTGGAATGATAAGCATATCAATATTATATCCTTATAGGATGCTGATTGTGCCCTCTTGTTTATATCTAGGCTCAATGATTTTAAAGGAAAAATCATGACTAGATGGTTAGAACCTTATTTGGTTGAGGAATTTCATGATAATGGTAGTGTTTATCAAGACAATAGATGAAGAACATATCCCATAGAGTGAATGTATACACGGTAAAGTTATACAAGAAGCTCATCTTATGGGTAATTTTGATGATTCAATCTCAAAAGAGTTTAGCATGAATGAGAGCATCAAACCTCCCAATACATTCAACCTTTTACAAAAAAAAAAAAAAATGAAAAAAAAAATCTGAAGTGAAAACTTCCCATGAGGCACATGAGGCAGGAAAAGGTCTAAGGTTTTCTCTACCTACAAGCAATTAAAATATAGGTAGGCATTTATAAGACTCATCCACTCCATCAGCATCTCTCACCATTCATTCTTCCTTTCACTAACCAGCATCTTCTATTTGAATCACATCAACATCCTCATTTTAATCCTTTAGTGACTAGAAAAAATATTTCCAATGCCACTACTAGCCTCTCATTGAATTATTGGAATTTTTTTGTGCCTCAAAAAATTAAATAATGTGTATGGGGAGTTTATGTAACTACTATAGGGAAACTACACAATCCTGTAGTAGCGTTTGGAACCCCTATAGGCCCAAGTATTTGATACTTTATCAAGGAAGTCACTACATATCACAAGTTCCAAAATATTCAAAATAAAAACAAAGATGATAAAATTAACTATGAGAAGTTACAAGCTCTCTTGTACACTACTACATGATCTCTTTTCCACAAACAACAACAAAAAAAACATGATAGTATCTAGAAGCAACATCAAATTCAGCCATTGTAGCAATAGAAGAACAACAATATTTAATAGAGTTATCGAATGTAACCATAGTAGCATCATAATCCCCAACAAGATCTTTAAAGGAAGAAATAAGAAACATAAAAATATCTAGATGCTGCAATAAAGTCATCAAAAGTAGCCTCAAATTCAACAAAAATAGTATTTATGAAGCACTAAAGCTAAGGAGCATGTATACATCTCTCAAACCTATCCCTTTCAACATATCCTATGCCTGAGGAAACATTAAAAGTGTACAAGGAGAATGAATTTATTAGCAAAACTTAGTTAGAACAATGTTATGGCCACATCTAGTAGTGATCTTCACTTTTTCCCCAAGGGACCCAAATATGTGGTTGAAAAACAAGCAAAAAATGTGAAAAAGACTAAATAAATGTGTTCATTCTCATTTACTCATTGTTCAGGACGTGGAGAATCAAGAAGTATGTGGGGCCAACCCACCATTGCACACTAATAATATTCCCTCGCATCAACCTCAACAAATTATGCTCAATTCAAAGCACTTCAATTTTGTATTATATGCAATACCATTTAAAGTCCTGAAAATGACATGTCATCACTACAGGAGATCAACACTATTGCGAATCTTCTAAAACATTCTACTATGGGAAACTTCAAGTGTTTTTACAAGATACAAAATCATTGTTATAGGAAGATAATTTTTTTCACAGAAATGACACCAAATCTTCAAATGAATTGAAATTCAAGGGGATATTAGAAAGAAACTTAAGTCAAAAAATTCTCCCCATTTATATTTAGAAAAAATGTTAAAATTATCTCAACTATGTAGCAATTTTTTTTTCATTAAATAGTATAATTTCAAACAATGAAGTAGTTAGGAGGCATGATTATTTTTATAAAGTTGATAAAGTTCCATGGGATCGATTACCTAACAATTCTTGTCTTCTCATATTCCTTAAAAGACTATAAGTCTCCCCTGTACTACAATATTACCTACTACCACAAGAAACCCTCACTCTTATAGCAGTATATGACATGTGCACCATTATACAAATTTCCTTGTTCAAATATGTGTTTCAAACCATGGAAGGAGGTTTTAATAGGAGAGAACCAATATATTCCTCTAGGATTCATTAAAACCACGAGTCAAAAATATCTTTGAAAATTACAGTTGGCTAGGGTTTTTTGAACGATTGAGAGGTTATGATGATGAAATTTCCTTAGAATTTTCCTGGAACCTCCAACATCTAGAATGGAATGAAATTTATACTACATTAATAGTTATATATATGTATATATATATATATATATATATATATATATATATATATATATATATATATATATATATATATATATATATATATATATATATATATATATATATATATATATAGAGAGAGAGAGAGAGAGAGATAGAGAGAGAGAGAGAGAGAGAGAGAGATATTTATGAGGATATCATTAATAGGGTCACAACCGTCCCTAATGGGTTGAAATAGATCAAGGAAGAGTTACATGAAGAAATTAATTTTAAGAGAGGACTTTTGCTTGTAGATGAATCACTCGAGGAGGTTAAAAATGGGATAATGGGAGATAGATTACCATATCCATGGGTTAGGTAGCTTATCAACGACTTAAGTACATTTATTGTGAGGAGAGATGGAATATTGTTTATGTCTATCATTTTACACTCCTCTACAAACTCATATTCCAAGAAAGGTTACCTATCCATGAGAAACATGATATCCCCCATTTCCTAAAATATATTAAGTAAATGAGAACTAAGGTAAAGGAAGGAAAGAAAAAATATTTGGCTCATCATGGCCTAATTAGAAGCATATTCATGGATTCCCTAGAAAACCTGCCATGTATTTTATCTTTGGTAGAATTCATTGACATAGACATTCAATATTTTCTAGAAAGTCAATAAAAACTCCAAATAGGGTCAAAATACGAATATATAGAGGGAGAAACATAAGAGGAAACAAGGTTATGGGAAAGGATAGAGGTAGAAGTAAAATAAAATAAAATAGAGAGGTAGAGTGAAAGGTAAAAATTATGCCAAAATTAGAGGTAGAAAAAGCTAAGATAGAGGTGGTTAAGATTCATTTAGTGGAATCAGAGGTTTAGGAGGTACCAACAACAAATCCAGAATCTCAAAACCCTCAGGAGGAAATTTGGACACCAAGAAGACTAACCAAGAAAAGGAATAAAGAGGAATCAATAGATCATATTATTTATAGGTGAAAGGTGCTATTTTTGGAAGAAGAAGAAAATAGAATTACTTGTTATTATGGAAATCCTAAAAACCCTAAAATAACCAAATACAAGTAAACCTAAACAAAATATTTTTTATTTTTGGACAAGGAAAAAAAAGAGTTATTTTAAAACTAGTAAATCTAAGCCTCCATATCCCACTAAAATCATGATATAATAATTCCTTAGCCCTAAGAAGTGTGAGCCTCAAGAGGACGAATAATTAAATCTAATAATACCAATGATGATTCTCACACTACCTAAGGGAAAGTAATTGCAAATAAAACCAAGAGGGAACCAAACTCAAGCTATGATGTGACATTGAGGATTCTAAATCCAATAAAATTTCAGAGTCTAAAGGAATTGTTTGTGTTAGAATAATGGAAGAAGAAATCAAAAATAATTGGAGAAGGGATGGCCCTTCTTAGATTGATTGAATAAAAAAAGAGAGGTCACATGGAGAAAGATACCAACAATTTTAGAGCTCAGTTTCACTAGAACTAAATACTGCTACAAGAGAAAGAAGAACAATTTCACACTCTTGAGATCAAACTAGGCATTATAGCACACTTTTCCATGGAGGCCATGAATTTCAGAAACCCCTCAAATACATGTTCCTTATTTTTAAAGTATTAATGGTCCAATTCCAAATAAAAATGATAGCACAAAATGGTTGTATCCATCTTCAAAATATTAGATAATTTATTACATTTTTCCTCTAGATCAACACTAAGGACAAAGCCAATATTGCATAATTCTATATGCACAATAATTGGTGCTTCCTGAAATTAACATATGGTGCCCTAATTGTTTGATTGGGTGATGAAAAATTGATGGTATTAGAGTCATGAATTAGGCATGAATAAATCGGGGCAGAGGAGGTAACTAGATCATTATCCAAAGAAATGGAGGAACCACTATGGGTCGGGATAGAGCATCCATCCCAACATCTCCCCATCACCAATCATGAACTTATAACAAGAGATATTAACTTGGAAATAATTTACATAGAATGGAAAGAATAGGAAATCCTCCAATTTCAGGATGCGTTAGGCTATTAGGTCAGGGAATATTACATGCTTATAAGAGAAGATGACACACATTGCGACATAGTATGAGGATCAGGGAATACAATTCACCTAATAGGTTGAGGGATACATTGGCAAAAACTCCCTGGTATAAAAGAATCATCCAAAAAGTTTGATTAGAATGGATTGGACTCAGTTTTAGTACTAAATTACTTTTATTCCTAAAATAATATCAAAGTTAGGAGGAATAAATAAGTGGATGGAGATAAATGGAAGAAAATGTAGGATTTTACCTAGTAGAGGAAACTATATCTAGCACCACATGCAATTTTAGACAAACCATTTGGAAAATAAATGAAGAAAAAAAAAAAAGTAAGATGAGTAGGTTGTTCATAGGATGACCAATAGTTTCATTAGGGGACTATGATGGGCCTACAAATTAGGTACAGCTTAAGACCCATATAACCTTTCATAAGCACATTTAATCTCTCCTTGTACATGTTATAATGTATTTATTATCTTTAATAAGTTCTTGATCTAGGTGGATATTGGTGGCCACCCACCTATTCCACCTATACCTCGAGTCCATTTCATGAGTTTCATTCTTGATAGAAACATTTACTATTTTTGCAGTTTTTTGGGTCCTAAAATTCCAAAGTAGTTTTCACCCCCTAAATGGTGTTTTTTTGACGTCCATAGTAGGCCCATAATTGTAGTCAAGGGCCTGCAACAAATCCTATAGTACTAGGAAGTATATTTATGATGATATATCATATGCACCAAATGGAGATAATATGACCAATTTATTACCTCGGGAAGTTAGGTGCTCAACTAACACCAATGAGGCCCGCAAAATCTTGGTGTTCTATCTCCTACAGTTAGGGTTTTGGCTGTTTAGGGTTTTCCTATGTTATTCAATAATAAAAAGGAGATTGAGCCTTATTGTAACACATTTCATAGGCATGTAGTTGCCACATCCCTTCTCAGATATAAGCTACCATCACTCGAGCTAGGTTATTTCCATTCTTCCTGTAATCTTATTTTAGATATTTGATAGTAATGAAATGAAGTATATTGTTTGTTGCATCTATAAGTTTATGTTTATTTATTTATTTTATTATGTTGTTTCATAAATCTGGATCAGTCCTTAGGGAGGCTAGAGATGATTATCATACATTATTGTCCTAGTTTCTTTATTTTTAAGGATGACGAGGATATTTGGTATAGATGACAAGGAACCCATCCAAGAGAAAAGTATGGGACCTGTCTGCTGTTGTAGCATGAAAAAAATTAGTTTCATTAAGGAAATTTCTACTCCTCCATGTAGTTTTTATGTTGGAGAGAACAAGACCCTATTTTATAGTTATATTGGAGTAATCCCATTACAAGTTGAATTTTGAAGTTATACATCAACAAAATCAACTGAAAGATTTTTTTATATCATTCCAATCTTGTAGTCTCCTATGTATAAGCACACTTTCTAATCAATGAAAATAATTTTTGGTTCCTAGCTTGATACCCCTTTAGGGATATGAGCTTCATTGGGTTATGGCACAGTAAAGGTGCTCAATACCCATTTTTTTTTACTTTTATTTTCCATGCATTAGTTCATCTAGTCATTTTTGTAATATTACTTTAGAATATTGTTGTATGCAAGTTAATGAGTTAGTGTTTTTACAAGTTATTTTGTGCATCCTATTTTAGTAATTTTAGAAATATTTATTTTATGAAGATAATATTAATTTCCATGAATTAATATTCTCTATATTACTATTTTATGACATGTTGTCATACAGTTTTGCATTCGGTTTTGCATAAATTCCTATTTTATCATGCTACAAAAAATCCTAGAATCACTATTTTGATGAAAAACATTATCCCTCGTAGAGATAAGGAATTGGAAAATACATCTTGACCATCATTTAGCCTCCCCTCAACTTATCCTCCCTTAAAATGACATCTAAAAAATGTTTTTCTGCTCATTGGACTATCTCCTATTGGAAAACAAATGACTCTTGTACCATCTCATGTTTTGCATCAATACCTCATTTAGGTTTGCAGCCGAAGGATGGTTAACCTGAATTTGCATAATATAGTGTCACCAATACCATAAGAATGTAATTTGTAAGCCTATAAAACTTATAGAATCTTTAACGTAGTTGCTATAGTAGAGCTTCCTTTTTTCTGTAAATTAGGGTTTGATGTTTCAATGCTTTCTTTTAGCTGCAAGTTTGTTTCCAATGCATAGTAGAGTAGATTTACTTTTTTTTTATCATGATTGAAATTTTTTCCTCCTTTACTTAAAAATATAATATATTTTCTTGTTATTCTTTCTTTCTTATGATTTTTGGTATTTCCTGTAGCATTGGAAACATAATGATCTATATGCTATAAATTTTCTTTCAATTACTTTCATTTGCATAAGATCAACAAATGTTTCTATGAACCTTTGGTTTCAATTAAAGTTTATACCACATGGAAGATGTAGCATTCTTGTTGTAACATTGAGGGCCATCACTTTAAGGTAATGTATTTTTTCTAAGACTAATTCTTAGTAGAAGTGATGAAATTCACTTTCCACCCTCCTAGCCTATATTCAAAGGATCTTAACCCTTTTCCCTCAAGTTAGTATTAAATTTATTTTTTCAATATGTTTGGATCTCAAATTTTTTTTGGGATTGCTAATAGCAATATTTTGAACCACATAAATCCCTAGGCCTTGATGGATTCTTGAAATTATTTTACAAAATCTTTTGGTTATGATTAAAAATTATATGATGCAGATGTTGGATAATGCTCGAAGTAAAGAGAATAACAACAAAATAATTAAATTGTCCATTTTGGCTCTCTTTTCCCAAATAAATGAATCTAGTAAATTTCACTCGATGTTGTCCAATCTCTCTTTATAATTCATCTTATAAAATTTTCATGAAGATCATCATGACCAAATTGAAAAAATAATATCAGAGAACGAGGGACGATTCATGCAATGGAGAAAAATATTAGATAATATCATTCTTGTCCAGGAAGTGATTCATTCAAGCATGAAATTAGGAAAACCAAGAATTGTGACAATGTGATATATTGTAAATGATTTTGACTGAGTAGGGAACTCTTTTATTTTCTCGATATTAGAAAAATTTGTGTTATGTAAGGAATTTTTAAGGTGGATAGAAGCGTGTATTATCACCCCATGGATTGTACCATTGGTTAATGGTCAAGCCACTGTTTTCTTTGTGTCCTCTCAATGGTTAAGGTAGGGCTACCCTTTGTCTCCTCTCCATCACATTTATAAGGCTAAAATTCATCGTAGGAATTTGGAGAAAGCTAGGTAGGAATAAAATTTGGTGGGATTTAGTATCATACAAAATGTTAAGGTGTAAATCACTCTGAGCTTGTAGATGACACTCTCCATTTGGGAGGTGCCTCCAAAATAATGTTCCTCTTCTTTAAAAAAAAATTAAAACCCCACCTTGACCTATCAGGTAGCATGGTCAATAAAAATAAATCTTAATTATATAGTTGGAATTGTGTTGAATCAATGTTGAATGAGTTTCGAAGGATATCAGATTTTTTAATCGTCACAAAGTGGAACTATTGAAATATTTAGGAATCCAAATTTCACTAGAATTATCTCATGCAAATGAATGGGGGACAATCCGGCAGAAAACAAAAAAGGGAATACAATCTTGGGGGGCCACAATGGTTAAATGTCGTAGGAAAGGGCATCTTAATAAAATTATTTTTTTTATGTATAAAACTTCATATGGGTTCAAGTTTACTTGCCCCCAATGGAGTAATCCATTATATTGGTGGTCAATTGTGGAAGTTTCTTTAGAAAGGAGGAAATAACAATCAACTTTGATTTAATTTATTGAATTGGAATATCATGTTCCTTCCCATGAACTTTGGTTGATTAGTGATAAAATATCTCAAGATCATGAATCTAGATTTCGATGCGAATATAATTTTGTTCCTTCTTTCATATTCCAAAGAATTGTGGAATTTGGCTTTTGTGCACAAATATTTCCATAAGAATATGTTGATTAGACACAAAAACAAAGCATTGCTAGACCAAGTTTTTAAAATTGGGAAATTATGTCGAGTGATGGCCTCGATTATCATGGACCATTTGGGTTGCAAGGTTGTAAATTTCATGCACATTATTCTTTGGGAGGATCTAATTCCTTTAGTATATCTAATGAGCGAGAATGAAGGACTAATGTAATTGGCTAAATATATGGAGGTAATGTGATTCAACAATATCAATGATATCTTTCAATGGGATCCTAATGGTTAATGGGTTGGTTGGCCTATCCCAATGTCCCCTCAAACCTTCAAAATAATTGGTCAAAGGTATTCAAAGCACTCAAAGTTTTCATCCCACATTGATACTTCAATATTGGATTGATGTATATGGATGCATAGTAAGAATAATGCATACATAGTGAAAGTAGGATATGAATTGTTAATTAGAAAATTTATGCACTCGTCTTTAGAGAAAACATGAGGGAGAATTTGAAATAAGGATGGATTGAAAAAAATTAATCTCTTATATTGGGAATTGGTCTTTGGAAATATATTAACAACATAAAACCTAAAGAAAATAAATATTCAAGTCCCTTCCTATTATGTTGTGTTTGAGGAGGAAACGGAAGACATCCCTCATGTCTTTCGATAATGCACCAACTCTTTTGAGATCTACAAAATGATTTGGACAAAGAAAAATATACCACATCCATGGTAGTGAAAATTCGACTGAATAACCATGAGATGTTGGACGACTTTACCTATTTTCTTTTAACAAGTTTTGATTTCTCATAATAAATATATATTTAATGGTGTTCATCTAAATTCAATTACACTAGACTCGAAAGAAAATTATTTAATCTTTAAGTCAATTTCCGCTAAAGGTTATTATCAAGGGATCTAGTTGATCTATTTCCAAGAAAGAAAGCTTGGATCAATGTTGGAAATTTTCCAAATTAAGCTGGTAGCTTCATTCACATGTAACCTATCAAATCACTATACATTCTCATAATGGACTTAAAGGAATTCCAAAATCAAAGAAGTACTAAGTATTATTTCTCATTAATTTTTAGTGGAGCTTCGAAAGGTAACCCCAGGGAGACAAGACAAGGAGGGGTTATTTTCACCAAAATAAAGAAATAGAAACCAAATATGTTTGGGGAGTGGGGCTACTTCTAAAAATCAGGTCCAATTCGTAGTATTATAGTAGGGGCTTGAATTGGCAATTTTAATAAACATCTAAAAACTAATGGTTTTCATTATTTATCATAGTTATTCAATAGGTGTGAAATATCAAAGAAAAATAGGGACAAAGTATATCTCATATTTTGCATAAAATAAGTTTTCAAATTTTAGTGCTTGAGGTTGTTAATTTATTCCACATCTAGAGGCTCCTTACCACAATGTTGAATTAACTCAATGAAAAAGGAGTATCTCTAGATCAAGGAATGATGGATCAGATGATAAAATATTAGTTATTAAACCTATTCCATGAAAATACTATTTACAAATATGAAAATACAATTTATAAGAACCCTAATTAACATCAAAGCAGGGAATATTGGGTTGGAAATTCAACATCATCCTACTAGTATGCAAGTAGTTTTGTAATCCATTCATTCTATCACCATTTGGTGTTAGTGGCTCCACTCCATGGACGAGTATTGGGATCATGAGTACAAGTTGGCACCCCACGGGATATTAGAAGTAATATAGGATAGGTCGAAGGTCTATTTTCTTGTTATTAAATATGAATGGAGGAAAATATTTAGTATTTCCATCTTTAAAGTTCAAAGAACATTCTTCAGGATCCTAGTTTTAATGAAGCAGGATTTCAATGAAAAAGACATTTATTTTCTGGTTGTATTTTCAGGTAAGGGAATGTGTGATTTTCGTAGATGCTTAAATTCAACACTCAAAGGTAACAAGCTAGATGAGGCAGGCCTGCAAGTATATAAGGACTACTACGACACTTTATCTTTACTAGGAATTAGAGATTTTGTGTTCAAAATTTTAGTATCGAGGGTAGATTATGGAGTGAGAAATAAAATAGATCACTTGGTCAATGATGGGAAGGAGGATTTTAATAAATAGTTGGACTATTTGATGTCTTTAATGGAGTACATTATGAACTCGATATCCAAATGGGGAATATGTGAAAGGTTGAGTCTTAAGCCCAATTCGTTCTCTTGCATAAAAATATTAGTTTATTATAGACGAAGGTAGAAAGGCTACAAATGGATTATGATAATATATGTCTAAATATGGGTAAATTGATATCCTTGATTGAAGAAGCTATTAGCAAGGTGGAAGAGGAATTGAATACAAAGTTTCTTGTGTAGCAAAGTGAGGCTCCATCTCTTCCAGTGGTGGCAACTACAAAGGACACTATGGATTTCGATTCTCCTCCCTCCGAACCTCAAATTATAAATTATAAAGTCAGTATTTTTATTGGGATGAATACTAAAGGATAATTTTCTTTAGTTTTGAATTATTTTTTGTAATTTTTTTATGTATTAGGAGTTTTTAGAGGTAGTATAAACATTTTCTAATCAAAATAGTAGTATGCAGATAGTGGGAAAAATGTGTTAATATATTTTGGCCATGTATGTACAAAATGAATGATGTTTTTAAACAATTTGTAAAAGAAACTATCAATAACTATTAACAATTAAAACAACTTGATCCCATCTAAACTATTGATATATTAAGCCGCAAGGGGGCTCAAATCTCTTAAGGTACAAACCTTTCATAATTTTTTTCACTTAAAAAAGATTTTTACACCTTCATAGATTTGATCCCACTAGAGACTGGAGTTAAGATGGATTTATATTGGTATAATAATAATTTTTTTTTAAATTTAAAAACATCATTGTGTGGATAGGCTCTCTACAACATGGAATGACTCGATAAAATTACATAAAAGTAAAAGTAAAAATAAAATAAAATAAGATAATGGTAAGAGAGATAGGGAGACACAGATATGTGAGGAAGGGAGAGAAGGGGAGAGGGAGGGAGATAGTGATAGATTTAGAGAGAAGAGATAGATAGAGAGTGATGGTGGGGGGGGAGGAGAGAGACACAAGGAGGTGGGAGAGAATGAAAAAGAGAGGGAGGAAGAGAGGCAAGACTCAGTAAAGAGAGAGAGAGAGAGAGAGAGAGAGAGAGAGAGAGAGAGAGAGAGAGAGAGTTGGAGGAGGGTAGAAACAGAGTGATAAAGAAGACATGTAGAGAGAGTGAGGAAGAGAGAAGAGAGAGAGAGAGAGATCAGGTTGAAGGGGGGTAGAGAGGGAGTGATAAGGAAGACATGCAGAGAGAGAGAGAGAGAGAGAGAGAGAGAGAGAGAGAGAGAGAGAGAGAGAGAGTATTTTTAGGAGGTCGTTATAGAGAAGAGAGAGTGTGATGAGGGTGATAAATAAAAGGATGTGGGAGAGAATGATAGAGAGAGGAAGGAAAATAGAGATGACTCAATAGAGAGAAAGAGAGAGAGAGATAGAGAGTGAGAGAGAGAGAGGGAGAATATGTTTAGAGGTGAGATAGAGAGAGGGAGTAAGAAAGAGACACATAGTTACAACTATATATATTATATAGTATTATATAACCAGGATAGATCCATATTAATCCTAAACCTATCAAGCTATTAGAGTGATCAAATATCTCTAGGTGAAAACATTTCCTTATGTTTTCCACTCAAAAAAGTCGTTGTTAGCTCAAGATATTTGATCCCTCGTAGTGCTTGATATATCTAGGGTTAAAATGGATCTAGGATGGTTAATAATTATCAGTAATTAAACTAACCAAGATCTATCTTAACTCATGATCTATAAAGCACCTTGATGGACCAATATTTCTAGGTACAATCCTTTCCTCAAGTTTTACACTCAAGAAATAATTTCACGGCTTAAAATTTTTGATTCCTCTTAAAAATTGATAAACCAGAAATTAAAATGAACGTAAACTAATAATAAAAATATTATTCTTAAACAATAATCAAACTCTTTTTTAACCATTACATATATTCTTATAACCATTAAATCCAATTTGAAAAATAAATAAACCCCATCCTCGACCATTTATTTTGTCATAACTTAGACATTAAAGTGAATAAAATGATGAAATTCACCGCAACTTATACTTTAACCTGAATAATAGGAGGAAAACAAATTTCCTTCGAAATTTTCAAAACACGTTAGGCTCCACATTTGTAGCGTTTAGTGGGTGTGCAAGAATATCTTTCCCTTGTATCCAGGTTTTGGGGGTGTGCAAGGATATTGTTGCATTCAAAATTAATTATTATTAGAATTAATTTTTAATTATGTATGGTATTTATATATAAATTTTCGTAACATAGATTTCCGTGGCGAGGGATTATCTCGCATTATATATTATATATCAATTCTCTTTGAAATTTCAAGTGAAAACTCGGAGATATTATTCAAAAAATCTTAACCAAATTTTTGGAACTATGGGTGCACGTTCATTATATGGTACCCTTTTCAAGTTGGGGTGTGATCAAATCCTAAGAAGATGTGTGAGGGAAGATACGGTTTATGACATTCTTTCAACATCTCATAATGGACCCTATGGGGGGCCATTTTGTTGCTAGGAGGAAAACCTACCAAATCCTTTAGGAAGGATACTATTAGCCTATGTTTCACAGAGATGTCTAGAGATACACAACATAGTGCGATGAATTCCGAACGATAGGGAAAACTACCCAAACGGATAAAACAATTTTACAAACTCATGTGACCTTCAGGCCATTTTGATAAGCAAGGCATGGACTTCTTAGGCCCTATTAATCCTCCATATATATAGAAAAAACACAGTATTGTGTGCATGGACTATTTCACTAAGTAGGTCAGGTAAAATTTGTGAAAGAAATAATAGAGTAAACGGTAGTTTAATTATTGAGGGAGAACATCTTTTACAAATTTTGTTTCTCAAGAGAATTGGTGACAAACTGAGGCTCCCAGTTCACTTCCAATATTATAGAGGGGATCGTGAGGTAGCATCATATCATATATAAAAAATCTACCTGATATCAACCTCAAAAAAATGGGAAAGTGGATATGACTAATAAAGCACTAGAAAGCACTTAGACTAAGGTTATCAACAGTAGTAAAAAAATATTGGACAAAGTGGCTTATTGAGGCCAGTTGGTTCTACAATACCACTTACAAGGCTACTAATGTGTCTACTCTCTATGATATGGTATATGGAAAAAGGACCATATTATCCATTGATTTTGAGTAAAACACACTACGAATGGAAACACAACTTGACATGGATCTCACCAAGGTGAAAAAATAAAATTTTCAATAAATAAATGCACTTGATGAGTTTAGAATGCAAGCCCTATTACAAACTAAAGTGGTTGAATTATAAAGAAAAGTTTGGCATGATAGGTATATCAAAACCAGAGCCTTCTAGGAGGGTGATTGTTCCCTATTGTTTGACTTGAGCTTCAACGATTTTAAATAAAAAAAATTATTAGATGGTTAGGAGCCTATCTGGTTGAGAAATGTCATGATAATGGTAGTGTATATTAGGACAATATATGAATAACATATCCCACAGAGTGAATGGATACAGGGTAAAGTTCTACAAGAAGGCGCTCTTATGGGATAATTTTGATGATTAAATATGCAAAGAATTTAATATGAATGAAATAATCAAATCTCCCAAACCATTCAACCTCTGTTAAAGAAAAAAAATAAAAAAAAATGAAAAAGAAAATCACAAGTGAAAACCTCTCGTGAGGTAGTTGAGGCATGCACAGGTCTGAGGTTTTATCTAACTACAAGCAAGGGAAATATATCTAGGGCTTTCTAAGACTCATCCACTTCACAAGCATGTCTCACCCCTCATTATTCCTTTCACTAACCATCAGATTATATCTGAATCACACCAATGTCTTCATTTTATTCCCTTAGTGACTCTAAAGAAAATTTCTAATGCTACTTCTAGCATCTCTTTGAATTATCAAAATTTTGTGGTGCCTCAAAAAAATGAGATACTGAGTATGGGGAGTTTTTGTGACTACTGTAGGAAACTACACAGTCTTGTAGTAGCCTTTGGAAACCCTACATGCCCAAGTACCCAAATTTTTTTCAAGGAAGTCAATGCATATCACAGGTTCCAAAATATTCAAAAGAAATACAATGATAAGAGAATTCACTATGAGAAGCTACAAGATATCCTATACACTAGTATACGATCTCTTGTTAACCAAAAAAAACAAAAGAAACACCAGATTATCTAGAAAAAACATCAAACTCACAAATAGCAGTAGCAAAAGCATGACAATATTTAGTAGAGTTATCAAATGTAACCCTGGTAGCATGAAAATGCCCAAAAAGATCTTCAAAGGGAGCAACAAGAAATATATAAATGTCTAGATGCTCAAATAGATTCATCAGATGTAGCCTCAAAGAAAACAAAAATAACATCTATTAAGCACAAAAGGTAAGGCACATTTATACATCCCTCAAACCACTTCCTTTGAACATATCCTAAGGTTGAGGAAACATTAGAAGTGTAAAAGGAGGAGGAATTCAAATGAAAACTTAGTTAGCATGACGTATCTTCCACATATAGTAGTGAACTTCGCTTTTTCTCCAAGGGACCCAAACATGTGTTTGAAAAACAAGAAAAAATATGAAAAAACACAAGAAAGTCAGTCATTATGATTTATTCATTTTTGAGGATACGGAGTATCAAGAAGTACGTGGTGCCAACCCACCATTGTGCACTAATACAATTCCCTCTCATCAACCTCAAAAAATTCCACTCAATTCAAAGCACTTCAATTTTATCTTATATGCAATACCATTTAAAGTCATGACAAGGACCTGTCATCACTATATGAGATCAACATTGTTGTCAATATTGTAAAAGCTTTTACTACAGGAACCTACAGGTGTTTTTACAAGAGATATACAAATTGTTATATGAAGAAGCATTTTTTCCCACAAAGGCCTCCAAAGCTTCAAATGACTTGAAATTCAAGGGGATATTCAAGAGAAACGTAAGTCAAAAAATTCTCCCCATTTATATTTAGCAAAAATGTTAAAATTATCTCAACTGTCTAGGGAATGTTTTTGCATGAAACAATCTAGATTCAAACAATGAAGCAATTAGGGGGCCTGATTAATTTCAAAATAAAAAATTTTCAAATGTTGATAAAGTTTCATGGGAGTGATTAGCTAACAAGTCTTGTCTTCTCATATTCCTTAAAATATTGTACATCTCCCCTCTGCTACAATATTCCCTACTACCACAAGAATCCCTCACTCTTGTAGTAGTATATGACATGTGCACGATTATAAAAAATTCCTTGTTTAAATATGTGTGCCAAACCATGTAAGGAGATTTTAATAAGATAAAACCAATAGATTCCTTTAGGATTTATCAAAAGCAATAATTCATAAATATATTTCAAAATTCTAGTTAGCTAGGGTTATTTGAACTATTGAGAGGTTATGCTGATGAAATTGCTTTATACTTTTCCTAGAGCCTCCAACATCTAGAATGGAATGAAATTGTTACTACAGTAATAGGTTTAATATATATATATTTATATGGATGAGGATCTCATTAATAGGGTCACAACACTCCCTAAGGGGATGAAATTGCGCAAGGAAGGGAGACATGAAGGAATTACTTTTAAGAGAGGATTTTTCCTTCAAGATGAATAACATGAGGAGGATAAAAATGGGAAAAGGAGGAATAGATTACCATATCCATGGGATTAGGTAGAATATAAATGACTTAAGTACATTTCTTGTGAGGAGAGATTGCATATCATTTTAGACTCCTCTACCAACTTATATTCCAAGCAAGCTTACCTAACCATGAGAAACTTGTTATCCACCATTTCCTCCAATTTATGAATGAAATAAGAACTCAGGTAAAGGAAGGAAATACAAATTACTTGGCTCATCATATTCTAATTATAATTATAGTAATGGATGCCCTGAAATACTTTCCAAGTCTTGTATATTTGCTAGAATTCATTAACATGGAAAAGTAAGCTTTTGTATAAACTCTATCATAACTCCAAATAGGGTCAAAATAGGAAGATAATGAGGGAGATATATAATAGGCAACAATGTTATGGGAAAGGATAGAGGCAGAAATACAAGAAAATACAGAGGTATAGTCAAAGGTAAAAATTGAGCCAAAAATAGAGGTAGAAAAAGATAAGACAAAGTTGGTTAAGCTTCTTTTAATGGAATGAGAGGC
Organism: Pinus albicaulis; assembly: GCA_034641835.2. Classification (NCBI taxonomy): domain Eukaryota; kingdom Viridiplantae; phylum Streptophyta; class Pinopsida; order Pinales; family Pinaceae; genus Pinus; species Pinus albicaulis. Next base: position 1,640,548,203 of record CM076582.1, read on the forward strand.
ACAGGAGGTACCAACACCTCATGCAATATAGAAAAAGCCTTAGGATGACTTTGTGACACAAATACGTCCACCAAAGGAACGGAATAAGGAGGAAGCAATAGATCATACGATATATAGGGGAAATGAGCCCTCTTTGGAATAAGAAAAAAATAAAATAATTTCTTTTATGGAAATCCTCAACACCCTAAAAGAACCTAATACAAGTAGACCTGAATAAACTATTTTTTTTTATTTTAGGATGAGGAAAATAAATAAATTGAAGTTTACTGGAAAAAAAAAAACCTCCATATCCCAATCCAATCACGATAGAAGGATCCATTATACCAGTGAAGTGGGGGGCTCAAGAGGAAGAAGGATTGAAGCTAATCATATAGAGATGATTCCCACACTACCTTGTATCCCCGTACATAAATTATCTACAAATGAACTCTTAAAACATAGAATAAATTATAGTGAGAGGATAAAACATAAAAGAAATATACATAGAGTGTTTTCCCTGGATCCCAAAATTGAGACCACCAGCTTGATTTTTCATTATATTCCTTTCAATATTACAACACATGTATATACATGCCAAGGAATTCATAAACACCAATCCATTAACCCTAGATTAGAAGGTAAGCATAGTTCCCTTGACCAGATCTAAAAAATACCGTGGGAAAAAAACCATCATGCACAAAACTGTGTCAAAATTCATGCACAAAACCATAGGCATATCTGCCCAGATAGTCATGGAAAGAATATAAGACACACCCAACATATCTAAGGGAAAACAATTACAAATACAACCATGAGAGAAAAGAACTCAAGGTATGATTCGACATGAGAAAATTTTTGTGCTATAGCAACACATGATAGTGGTATAAGAAAATACATGGTAGAGGAGTTAACTATATCATTATCCAAAGAAATGGAGGAACCACTATGGGTTATGCTAGACCATCCATCTGAACATATTCCCATCGACAATCGTGAACTTAAAACAAAAGATCTTAATTTGGAAATAGTTTACATACAATGGAAAAAAGAGGTGATCCTCCACTTTGAGGACAACTTTAGGATAGTAGGTGAGTGAATATTACATGGATATAAGAGTATATTTCACACATTTCCACATAGTATGAGGATCATTGAATACAATTCACCTAATAGGTTTAGGGTTATATTATCCAAAACTCCCTTGTATAAAAGAATCATCCAAAGACGTGGAGTCCATTGGATTGGACCCAATTTCAGTCATCTATTACTTTTATTCCAACAATAATATAAAATTTAGGAGGAATAAACAAGGGGATGGAGAGAAATGGAAGAAAATTTAGGATTTCATCTAGAAGGGGAAACTACATCTAGCCCACATACAATGTGATGCAAACCATTAGTATAATAAATGAAGAAAAGAAAAAAAGGGGAAGATGAGTAGGTTGCTCACAGGATCAACAATAGTTTCAATAAGGGATTATCATGGGCCTACCAAGTAGGTACAACTTAACGCCCATATAACCTTTCATAGGATCACTTAAACTCTCCTTATACACTTTATAACATATTTCCCAGCTTTAATATGTTATTAGGAAGGATAGAAATGATTATCTTACTTTATGTTCCTAATTTTTTTGGTTTGAAGGATAATGAGGAGATTTTATATAGATAACAAGGAATCTCTCCAAGAGAAAATAATGGGACCTACCCCCTATTGTAGGATGACCAAACTCAGCTGGATTAAGGCAATTGCTACTCCTCCATGTAGTTGTGAGGTTAGAGGGAACAAGACCCTATTTTATAGGGATTTTAGAGGGAAACTGACCCTCTGTTCATAGATAAGGCTTGATAAATCCAATTAGGATTTTAATTTTGAAGTTAGACATCAATAGAAGTCACGTGAAGGATTATTTCTAGCATTCCAATCTTGTTGTCTCTTATGTATGAGCACATTTCTAATCAATGAAAATAATTTTTGGTTCCTATATTGCTATATCTTTAGGGATATAAGACCCCTTAGGTTATGGCACACCCTAGGCGCTCAATATCCCTCTTTGTACTTTTATTCTCCATGCATTAATTTAGGTTATCATGTCTCACATATTACTTTTGAATATTGTTTTCTGCAAATTAATGAGTTAGTGTTTTTACAAGTTATTCTATGCATATTATTTTAGTAATTTTAGAAATATTTATTTTATGGAACTAAAATTCACTCCCATTCATTAATATTGTATATATTACTATTTTCTAAGTTTTTTTCATACATTTTTGCATTCGATTTTGCATAAATTCCTATTTTATAAAGCTACAAAAAACTTGAGAATCACTCTTATAGTGAAAAAAATTATCCCTAATAAACATAAGGACTTTTAAAATACATATTGACCATACTTTAGCCTCTTTGAAACTGATCCTTCCTTAAAATCACATCTAACACATGTTTGTCTGCTTACAAGACTATCTCTTATAGAAAAACAAATGAATTCTATAACATCTCTTGTTTTACATCAAAAACTTATTTAGATTTTCAACCGAATCATGTTTAAACTAAATTTTCATAATATAATTTCAACAAGACCCTAATAATTAAATATTTAACCCTAAAAAACCTATCGAATCTTTTACATAGTTACTCTAGCAGAACTACCTGTTTTCTATAAATTAAGGTTTGATATTTCAATGCTTTCTTTTAGTTGCAAGTTTCTTTCCAATGCACAATAGAGTGGATTTAATTTTTTTTTAGCATGATCTAATTTTGTTTCCTCATTTACTTATAAATAGAATATATTTTCTTTTTATTCTCTCTTTCCTATGATTTTGAGTACTTCTTTTTAGCACAAGAAACATAATGGTCTCTATGTTATAGTTTTTCTTTCATTTCTTTTATTTTTATAAGATAAAAAAAATAAGAACACATTAGATTATAAAAGCATAGTGCTAACCCCCATTAATTTTGTATGAACGCTAGGTTGATAATTAAATCCCAGACCCCTAGAGAGTTGCAACATTCCTGTTGTAATATTTAGGGCCATCACTTTACAGTAATGCCCTTTTTTATTAGACTAATTCTTGTTAGGAGCGATGAAATTAAAACTCCACCCTACTTGCCTATATCGAAAGGATTTTAGACTTTTTCCCTTGGATATAGTCATAAATTTCTTTTTCAATATGTCTAGATATCAATTTTTTGTTTGGATTGCTGATAGAAATGTTTGGACCCAAATAAATCCGTAGGACTTGATGGCTTCTCGAAAATTTTTTATAGAATATTTTGGGTTGTGATTAAAAATTATATGATGCATATGCTGAATAATTATTGAATTAATGAGAACATGGAAAAAAAAAACTAAAAAGTCCATTTTGGATCTTGTTCCCAAATAAATGAATCTAGTACATTTCACCTAATTTTGACCAATCTATCTTTCTAATTTGTCTTATAAAATTTTAATGAAGATCATCATGCCAAATTGAAAAAAAATCATTGGATGTCATATCACAGAACCACAGAGGATTCATACAATGGAGACAAATATATGGTAATACCAGTCTTGTCTAGGAAGCAATTCATTAAAGCTAGGAATTAGGAAAGCCAATAATGGTGACAAAGTCAGATATGGCCAATTCCTTTAACCGATTAGTGAACTCTTTTCTTTTCTCGATGTTAGAAAAAATTGGGTTATGTAGGAGTTTATAAGGTGAATAAAAACATGTATTATCTCCCCATGGATTGTGCCATGGGTTAATGGATGACCCAGCTTTTTTTCATTACTTCTCGAGGGTTAGGGTAGGGCTACCATTTGTCTCATATCCATCACCTCAATATGGATAAAAGTATTAGTAGTAAACTGGAGAAAGCCAAGTAGTAAGATAATATTGTGGGATTAAGTATCATATTAAATTTTAAAGGAATAAATAACTCTGATTTTGCAGATGGCACTCTCCATTTGGGAGGTTCCTCCAAAACAATAGTCCTCTTCTTTAAAAAAAGTATAAAAACCTACCTTGATCTATCAGGTAGCATGGTGAATAAAAATAAATGTTAATTGTATAGTTGAAATTATCTTGAATCAATATTCAATTATATGTCAAGGATATTGGAGTTTTCAATCATCACAAAGTGGAATTTTTCAAATATTTAGGAATCCCAATATCACGAGAAGCATCTAATGCATATGACTGGGGGGTAGTCCTTGATTAGGTGCTGAGAATTATGCTAAAAAATAAAAGTTCCTAGAATGTCTCAAAACATGAATTACCATGTAGGGTTCTTTGTTCTGAATCAAACGCAACTTGTTTCGTGTGAAATGGACTCTATCTGGCTTCAGAAATTAGTTCTGTCTATTTTTCTAAATAGGAAAATTTTGTAAAAACAATGTGTAGACAGAAGTAGTTAGCAGTCTGTACTACTGAGAGGGCATGCCTATGTGGCAGGGTGATAGGGAAAGTAACCTTTTGTCAATTTTTCCTCCGGCTAATGGGTGACTACCAAGTGGCAGCTAAGGATTTGTGCGATTTTGTTGTGTTGCCATTTTATTATTGGTTTTTATTGGGCCAATCAGGAGGGGGCACGTGGCTTAGCTTAGGTATGCCATGTTTCCTCCTCACTACTATGCAAAATGGTTGTAATGGAACAAAAGGATAGTGTCGATGTCAAACACAAGACCTTCGCCCATCTAACGAGCCGTGTCCCACCAACTTGCCTGCGTATTGGTTATTACCGCTTCTGATTTCCATACGTATTTAAATTTTATAAAACATGCTTATGGGGGAAGAGGGTACCAACGTCATGGCATAAACCCCCAATACACGTGACCAAGACCAGATACCATGGCGTAAATGCTGAGCTCTTAAACCTCAACCGAATTCAATCAATGTTAATCTGTGATAATTAACGCTAACCTCATTTAATTATTGTTAATATGGATTATCAACAAAATGTTGGGTTTAAAGGTTAAGTAGGCTTAAATAGCACAAAATATGTTTAATTAATTTAATCCATATTAACTTGGCGGTCCCACCAAATCTAATGGAGTTACTATTTTTTGCACCAACTAGCCCGGATTAGTGCCAGTTAGCTAAATGTAGGGAGGAAATTGTGGAGAAAACTAGTAGACGTCATAAATCGGTCATTTTTCGCCTAAATTAGGATTATAAAGAGGCTAAGGTGCCATTTTTGAATTTTCTTAACTCATTGTTGCAGATTTGAGGATTAAAAAAGCATTATAAACACACCATTTTTAAAATTTGAGAATAATATAGAGGCCCAAGCCATGGAAGCTAGAAAAAGGAGATGTAGCCTAGGAGGGGTGAACTCCTTCATCAAATCCTTGTTTTGATGTGTTGTAAGGTGATGTACTATACTTTTCTCTAATTTTGTTAAGTATTTCTTTTATGTTAAAATTTTCATAGAAATAACACAAAAATCACTGATGAGACTTGTTAGCTTCACAATGTCCTTAGGCTGAGAAAGGATATCGATGGAGGTAACCTCAAAATAAGCCTTTATTTCAGTAGTTAGCCCTACCAAAATAGAGAGGGATTTCTCTATGAAAATCATAGCCAAATGGTTTGAATAAAAGAAGAATGGATTTCAGGCTAGATGGCTCAGCCCTAGGGTTTCGAAAAATTGATAATTTTTCTGATAGATCAGGGATGAAAACTAGGTAGCTAGGTCAAAGTATCAAAACAGTTTTATTTGCAAAGATATGGAGTTGAAATATAGCAATGATTTTTTCATGGGATTAGTATTTTGTCAGTGTATTTTAGGGTTTGAAAATTAAAGAAGATCTTATTGAGCATGTGTCATGAATTCGTTAAACATGAAGGAAAATTACATAAAGTGGCATTCCCAAACAAAATAGAGCTTTCATGAAAAAATTTGGCTTATAAAACTTTTAGGAAAATCATTGAAGAAAGTAGATATGGAAAGGAGACATATATATAAACTATATAAAAATATAATAGATAAAATACAACATCACAAAATCACTGCACAAGAATTCCTAGATAATAGCTACTACTGGTCCTTTCATTTCCTGAATAAAAAGTTGAAGTACAAGATACAATAGTTCCACTCTCTAATGTCAAATGATGAAAATGAGTGATAAATCAATACATATAGACAAAAAAACATTTCCCCTCTCTCTGGGGGTCGAATCTGAGAGTGGAGGAACAATTCACAAGATTTCCTCACCTAAAACCTAAAGACTATGAAGGTTAACAAAATTTTCCTCAAGATAGAAAAACTTATACATTTGAGCATAAAACGTATTTAAAAGCATGAATCCACCTATTTTTCACTTAAAATAACCCATTTACACCTCAATGCATCATTACAACATCATAAAAGATGAATTACATCAGTAGAAGTCGAATTCGACTGAATCAACTAAGAAAACAGGCTTCCGGGCAAGAGCATAGCAAAATATCATAAAAACACAGTGTGTCGGGAGAAAGTGCAGCGTGATCGGTTAAAATGGTTTTGGATTCCTTCCTGAGGTCCAAATCAATATTTCAAATATGCTGGAGAAAAGACAAATTCTGGCCCTCCAAAAATCAATTCTCCCACAACTACTCCAAAAGCGCAAAGAGCTTCTGAAAAACAGGGCAGAAAGGTGTTTTTTAGGTGGTTTTTTCCGCCTTTTCGCCTACTAAAATATGATGACATGACTCTCCCAATGGATGAAGTTGAAGTTGAGGTCAAAATAAATCCAAAAATGAAAATATTTTTTTAATTGTGTGCCACAAACAAAATCGCAATGTGAGGCTCGGTGCGTTTTTGGACAAAAGATTGTGCAAAAATTGTCAAAATGTCTAAAAAATTCAAAATTTTTCAAAATTCCTGCAAATTTTCTCAAATTTGTACCAAACATGATCCATGAAGACCTGTTATGGTATGTTATGCTATTAGGGAAGCATCAGTAAGTAAATCCAAATTACCCTTCTCCTTGTCCTTCATTAGGGTTTCCTTGAGTATTTCCTTAAATTTCTTGATCCTTGCCTTAGAGACCTAATTTCTTGTGTATTAATGCATGGTCATGTGCCTCTATATGTTTTTTTTATTATTTAACCTCTTCTGGAGTTTCTCCAGGTGATAATTGACTCTATCAAGCAAATATTCCCTATCCTTATCAATTTCTGCCAATATAAGCTCATTAACTGTCATTTGCGTTGTTGTTGGAGATGCTTCTCTTTGTTGCTGAAGTGCCCTTTTGAGGCCTCTAGTACTTGGCCTCTTTCTTCTTACCTTCTCTTCTTGACCATCTGAATCATCTATTTCAACTAATTCTTTTCCCTTTACATCTTCTTTTTTCAAATCAACCCTAGGCCTATTCAAGAGTAGTTGATTTACCTTTAATTGCATATTTTCTTGTTCCAGGAATAAAATCAAGAATTTGGCCTTTGAAAAGTTATCTTTAAGCTCTCTAATATCAAAATAATTCTCCATGATGACCTAAATTTTTTTTTTTCTCTTCATTCATCTCCAAGAGTGCCATGTCAGTGTCAAGATGGAATGGCTCCTCATCTTACAAAGGTGCTTCATGCTATGATGATGTTTCATGTTCTGCTAATGTAGGCTTGGCCTTTTCAAAAATGTTTGGAGAAAACACAAGCCTCCTTCCTTTTTGATTTGTTTGAGTCACATCAGCCCTAGGTGTCCTCTTGACTGAAATTATGCTAGATGATGAATCTCCCTTGGTTTGGATAGTGTTGATGATGTACTTTTGCTAGTAGGTCGAATAACAGGGGGACAAAAGATAGTGGACTGCATGAATGTATCCCAGGGGATTTCCATTTGTGTGAATTGGTGTAAGACAATGATTTTGATGAGGCCATGGTGGAATAGACTAGCTTGGTGATCACTCCCATTATGCTACACTTTCTCTGCCATTTTAGCCAAGATTTTGTATAGATAGTAGGGTAGATTGAGAGTTTCTACCCTTGTGAAATGCATTAAAAATATGACATGATATTTGTAAAACCTTTAGAATCTATCCTCACATGTGAAATACCTCATTATGGCCTTAATCAATGGAGCAAACGTATCCAATAATTGTTCAAAAGGAAAAATATTCTTGATGGTGTCTTTGTAGTAACTTTTAATGAAAGCTTTGTAATTCTGAAATTCCAAATATGAGTTTTTGAACCACTTATCCCCACTGTTGGTTATCCATGTAGTTGTAGTTAAAGCCTTAGTTGAAATTGTGAAGCTCACTCTTGCAATGATGAGATTTTCTCTCCTAAGGTTTGTGGAAAATAGACTTGTTAACTTGGCATGGTATCTCACTTGCTGTATTTTCTCACAAAACCCTAGACAACCTACATTTAAAAAAAAAAATTTGGCCAATGAGGAACACATAAACTTCTGAGTGTTGAATGGCTCAAACCTTGATATTCGGCTTCCTTTGTTGTATGGTTTCTTTTATCCCTCCATGTTTACAATTTTCAAAGAAAAACCCTAAGTGAAAAATAGGGGAAGTAGGCGAGGGGAGGGGATGAAGGGATTAGAGAGAAGATATTAGGGTAGGAAAATTTATTAAGGTAGATAGGGGTATTAGGAAGCTTACGGAAGCGTAAAATGATCAAATGAGTGAAGGGAATAGTGTAGGGAATTTAAACACAGTGCTAACCCTAAAACTGGCAAAAACATTGCATAGGAGATACCGTTAGGTGTAGGGATTAGGTAAATGAGGTTGAGAGGGTTTGAAGCATGTGGGAAGTGTATTTGGGTGTGGCTAAGGGTAGATTATGTATGCGGTTAATTTTTTTTTCTTGAAATTCAAAAATTTGACCTCACCCACCAAAAACATAGTGTGGAGATTGTGGGAGGATTTCACCAATGAAATAGATGCTGATAGGATATGACAAGAGGTTCAACCTAATTTTCAACAACTGGTGAAACCTTTGAAGATTCTTTGTTTTCCTCTGGGAGTGAAAATGCAGCGAAGGGCCAAAAAAGCAGCGTGGTTGCCTAAAAACGCAGTTTGGTTGTTTGGAGAGCGTGCCAATCACCTTTTGAGAGTTTCTTTGATTCTTGCTATGATGAGATGGTATTTTCTAGTGAGTAAGTTCTCAATGACAATGAAATGAGTGAAATATATGGATTTTATGGTCACTTGTAGCTTGTGGAAATCAAATTCTCTTCAAAGTGGTGTGGTGGCCCACGTTGTCTTTTTTCACGTTTTACTTGAAAAATTTGTATATTTGGAACATTAGGAACATATTAAATCATATTTGAAATAAAATTACACTTAAAATAACTTTATTGAGCAAATTTCCATATTACTACTCCTTCATTACCAGATTTATTGGTGAAATGACATATTTTTATGAATTAGACCCTAAGACCAACTGGTGACATGTCATGAAATGAGTTGAATGATGACCATGGTGGTATGACTGAGACAATAATGAAGAATTTGTAGTGATGACTCATCCAACTGAATTTTGGCAATGACTAGCACATGAAATTTTCGAAAGCAATAGTAACAGACCTAGACACGAAAGACAATGACAATATTTTTATTTGAAGACATGATGAGACACAAAAAATTTGAATTGAGACCCTAAAAAAAGCTTATTAAGAGAATATTTGATCATTTTTGACAGGAATAATTAACTGACACTAACATTGGCTCCATGTGGAGATGGCAGCTCCTTGGAGGTGTTAAGAACATCGTAGACCAAGTAGCCTTATCCATTAGGCATGGAGTAAAAAATAAAAATACCAAACTCCAAATTGAAAAATTACTGACAAATTGAAATGAATTTGACTGAAAAAAAACTTATTGAACTTATTGATCATAGCATATCATCAAGACTTGAGGGCTTCAAATCCTGATGATAACTTCCCACTTGCTGAAGTCATATATATACCATCATGTGAAATGATCCCTCTAGTGTAACCAATCCAAAAAATGGCTACTTACTAGAATCACACTCACATTTTCCTTGAGGAGGTAAAGAAAACAATAGATATGCCACTTCGAGTGACCACTAAAGATGTGCTCATGATCAATAAATACAAGAAAAGTCATCTCCCATGTTGACTGTAAAAGATTAGTGTAAGGATGCTTAATAATTTGAAATATTACCTTGTCTTGAAATGAGGAAAAAATACAAGTACCCCTTTCATTTTGATATGAAATAATACTTGGTTGTTGATTCATAGGAAGGCATAGGGAAGTATGACTTTCTGCTACCTGAGTGTTGGTTGTAAATTACTCAAGCATGAGAAACTCTGATTCTATCTTTCGCATATTTTCTATCCTACACTCATATTCTTCCAATTCATATTCTAAATCATGCTTGAACATAAAACATTCCCCAAGATTATTAAAAATGACAATGCTATCGTATTAATGAAATAAAACAGTCCTTGTTAGCCAATCTCCTTGCAGGCAATCATCATCAGAAATTGGCTTACACAAAACAACTTCCTATATAGTTTCATCAGTCTCATGATTTTCATCATTTAAACCCAAATTTTCATTTTCAATAATGGAAGAAATTTCACTTACACATTCATAACTATGTGAACACTTTAAGAGCTACAAACTTATATTATCTTTTATTGTAACATAAATATTCAGGAGCTGATCTATTTCATCTTCAGATAAACGAGAAGACTGATTTTTATAATAGTTAACATTGCCTTGGTGATTTTCATTTTCAAGATCAGGAATATGACTTTCTTTCTTTTGGTCCCAATATATTTCATCCAAATATGAAGCTACTAATTCTTGTTGGGAGGAAAAATCATAAAGAGATTCTAACATCTATTCTTCCAAAAATTCTTCATCCCCATTTAAATTTTAGGAAATTTAATAAAATTTTTAGAAACCTTACAACAACTATCAATCACCAATAATAAAAAAATATATATTTGATAATGTTGAAAGAAAACTGAATGGAAATACTTTATAGAATATAAACTAGAAGATGGTATACCTTCATACCATGATCTCTCTTTTTCCTACAAGGTTTCCATGAACATATTCATCTGAAATTCTTCAAGAAACTCAATCTTTATTCATTGAAGATGAAAATAAATTTTTACCAAATGCAAACTACTATCTTCTCCATCCTGACCTTTAAATTTTTGCAGCCGTGTCTGCCAATATATAAAATGAATATAGTTCAAAAAACCACGAATATGAGCTTTATTCAAAGGAGCATACCTACAAGCAGTTGAGTCTATCTTGAAAACAGTAAGGTCACCAGGAATTTCTTCAAACTTCCTTTTTTTGAACAGTGGAGTCACCATGAAAATTTTGAACCTTTAGATTTTTCGACTGTGGACTCGCTAGGAGAAATGTGCACACCCTTCTTGCACTTGATCGTTCTTCACCATTAGCAATCATATCTTATCATTTTTTTTCTTTCCCGGGGAAGATTTATCACTTCATTGCCTGACAATGGCATAAGAAATGTTAACTTCCACAATGTGCCAAGGCTAAGAAAGGATATCGACAGAGGTAACCTCAAACCAAGATTTTAATTTGGTAGCTAGCCCTACCAAAATAGATATGACTTTCTCTATGAAAATCACAACCAAAGGGTTTTACTAGAGGAATAATGGATTTTATGCTAGATGGATCACCTCTATGGTTTCAAAAAATTGATGGTTTTTCTGCTAGATCAAGGATGAAAACCAAGAAGCGAGGTCAAAGTATCAAAAGGGTTTTTATTGCAAAGATATGGAGGAGAAAAATAGAAATTCTTTTGTGATGGTCTTAGGATTTTTTCAGTGTAGTGTAGGGTTTGAAGATGAAAGAATATATTAATGAGAATGTGTCATGAATTCATTAAACATGAAGGAAAATTACATAAAATGGCATTCCCAAACAAAACAAAACTTTCATGAAAGAATTCTACTTATAATTTTTTTATGAAAACCACTGAAGAAAGAAGATATGGAAAGGATACATGTATATCATCTATATAAAAATATAAGAGAGAAAATACAACATCACAAAATCACTTCATGAGAATTCCTAGATAATAGTTGCAAATGGTCCTTTCATTTTCTGAATAAAAAGCAAAAGTACAAGCTACAATAGTTCCACCCTTTGTTGTCCAAACATATAAATTACCAAGAAATCCATACTTATAGAAAAAAAAACCATTTCCCTCTCTTAGGGGTCCAATCATAGAGTGGAGGAGCAATTCACAATATTTCCTCACCTAAAACCGAAAGACTAGGGAGGTTAACAAAACTCTCTGAAGATAAAAAAACTGATACATTTGACCATAAAAAGTATTTACAAGCATGATTCCACTTATTTTTCACTTTAGCCAGCTTATTTACACCTAAATTCATAATTAAAACATCCTAAAAGAGTAATTACATTAGTAGAAGTCGAATTGGATAGAGTCAACTGAGAAAAAAGGCTTCTGCAAAAAAGTGCAATGAAATATCCGAAAAGTGTAACGTGTGAGGGGACAACGCAACATGTTGGCTGCAAATGAATTTCGGAGACTTCTCGAGGTCCAAATCAAGATCTAAAATATGAAAGAGAATTTTATGGCTGTATAATATAGCATAAAAACCTTGATCACTGAAAAATATGGCTTGTAGCCCTCAAAAAATTAATTATACTACAACTACTCCAAAAGCACAACGAGCTTCTGAAAAACATGGCAGAAAGGAGTTTTTTAGGTGGTTTTTTCGCCTTTTCACCAACCATAATCTATTTACATACATCTCCCAAGGAATAAAGTTGATGTAGTGTTAAAAAGAAATCCAAAAATACAAAAAAATTGTGATTTGGTTGTCTCCCCAAAAAGTGCAGCATCAGGCTCCCTGTGTTTTTGGACCGAATACTATGCAAAATATGTGAAGATGTCCAAAAACTTCAAAATTTGTTAAAATTTCTCCAAATTTTCTCAAAATTGTGCCAAAATTGGTCTATGAAGACCTATTATGGTATTTTATGCTATGAGGGAAGCATCAACAAGTAAATCCAACTTACCCTTCTCATTTTTCTTCATTAGGGTTTCTTTGATTTTTTCCTTCAATTGCTTGATCCTTACCTTGGAGACCTAATTTATTATATATTAATGCATGCCCATGTGCCTCTGTATGTTTTTTCTCTTATTGTACCTCTTCAAGAGTTTCTCCCAGTAAAAATTGACTCTATCAAGCCAATGTTCCCTATCCTTGTCAATTTCTGCCAATATGAGCTCATTAACTATCATTTGGGTCCTTGGTGGCGATGCTTCTCTTTATTGTCAAAGTTCCCTTTTGAGGCATCTATTCCTTGGCCTCTTTCTTCTTACATACTATTCTTGACCATTTAAATCGTCTATGTCAAATATTTCTTTTCACTTTACATATTCTTTGTTCAAATCAACTCCAGGCCTATTCCAGAATGGTTTATTTACCTTTAATTGCATATTTTCTTGTTCAAGGAATCAAATCAAGAAGTTGGCAATTAAAAATATATACTTAAGTTCTATGATATCATAATATTTCTCCATGATGACCTTCTCTAATGTTGTATTCTCTTCATTCATCTCCAAGTCTGCCATGTCAGTGTCAGGATGGAATGGATCCTCATCTTGCAAAGGTGCTTCATCCTGTGATGATGTTCCTTGTTCTGCTGATGTAGGCTTGGCCCTTCCAAAAATGTTTGGAGATAACGAAAGCCTCCTTAATTTTTTATATGTTTGAGTCACCTAAGCCCTAGGTTTCCTCTTGACTAAAATTATGCTAGATGAGCCAATCTCCCTTTGTTTGGATGTTGATGGTGGTGTACTTTGGCTAGTAGGTTGACTAGAAGGGGGCAAAAAGACAGTGGACTGCATGAATGCTTCCCAAGACATTCCCATCTATATGAGGTGGTGTAATAATATGATTTTGATGAGGCCATGGTGGAAAATAATATCTTGGTTATCACTCTATGTTTCACTTTATCTCCCATTTTAGCCAAGATTTTGTACATATAGTAGGGTAGATTGAGAGTTTTTACCCCTGTGAAATGATTTGAAAATATTAAATTATATTTGTACAACCTTAAGGATCTACCCTCACATTTGAAATACCTTATTATGGCCTTCATCAATGGGGAAAATGTATCCAATAATTTTCCAAAAGGAGAAATCTTCTTGATGGCATCCTTGTATTGTCTTTTAATGAAAGCTTTGTAATTCTGAACATCCAAATCTGATTTTTTGAACCAATTTTCCCCATTTTTTGGTATCCACGTAGCTATAGTGTGAATTTAAATTGTGATGCCCACTCATGAAATGATCACCTTATCTCTCCTAAGGTTTGTGGCAAAAAGACTTGTTAACTTGGCATGGTATCTCACTTGTTGGATTTTCTCACAAAACCCTAAACAACCTACATTTTGAAAAAATTGTTTGTCGAATAAGGACTACATCAAATCCTGAGCGTTGAGTGGCTAAAACCTTGATATTTTACCTCCATTATTTTATGGCTTCTTTTCTCTCTCCGTTTTTACAATTTTCAAAGAAAACCCCTAAGTGAAAAATATTGGAGGTAGGTGAGGGGTGGGGATGAAGGGATTAGGGAGAAGTTATGAGGGTAGGAAAATATAGGGAGGTAGATAGGGTTATTATTAAGCTTAGGGAAGTGGAAAATGATAAAATTAGTAAACGGATTGGTGTAGGAAATTTAAACATGGTCCTAACCCTAAAACTACCAAAAATGCACCCTAGGAGTTAGGGCTCCGTGTAGGGGTTAGGGAAATTATAGTGAGAGGCTATGAGGGCTGTGATAAGTGAATTTTCATCTAGGGAAGTGTATATTATGTATGAGATTAATTTTTTTTTCTTGCAATTCAAAAAATGGAGATTAATCATGAAAAAGGCAGCGTGGGGACTGTAGGAGGATTTTAGGAATGAAACAATGAAATAGATGATGATAGGATGTGAAAGGAGGTTCAAATTACTTGTCAACAACTGATGAAACCTTAGGTTTCCCCTGGAAACCTTTTAAGATTAATTTTTTCCTCTAGGTTTGAAAACATAGCTAAGGGTCAAAAACGTAGCATGGTTGCCTCAAAACACAATGTGGTTGCCTGGAGAGGGTGCCAATCACCTTTTTACAGTGTCCTTCAATGATTTCTATGATGAGATGGTATTTTCTGGTGATTAAGTGCTCAATTTCAATGAAATGAGTGAAATATATGTCTTGTATGGTGATTTGTAGCTTGTGGAAATCAAATTCTCTTCATAGTGTTGTGGTGGCCCACCATGTTTTTTTTCACCTTTGACTTGAAAAATTTGTAGTTTTGGAAAATTAGAAACATATTACATCAATTTTTAGATAAAATTACACTTAAAATAGCTTTATTGAGAAATTTTTCATACTACTACTCCTTCAATGCCAATTTTATTGGTGAAATGACATATTTTTTATGAATTACACCCTAAGACCTAATGGTGACATGTTATGAAACGAGATGAATGATGAACATGGTGGTATGAATGAGATGATAATGAAGAATTTGCAGTGATGACTCATCCAAATTAATGATGGTAATGAAAAAGACATGAAATTTTTGAAAGGAGGAGTAACAGACCTAGACACACTAGCCAGTGACCAAATTTTTATTTGAAGACCGACTCAAACCATAAAAAATTGACTTGAGACTGTAACAAAAAAATTTTAAGAGAATATTTTATCACTGGTGATAGG
Organism: Pinus albicaulis; assembly: GCA_034641835.2. Lineage (NCBI taxonomy): Eukaryota > Viridiplantae > Streptophyta > Pinopsida > Pinales > Pinaceae > Pinus > Pinus albicaulis. The sequence continues at coordinate 1,640,563,852 of CM076582.1, forward strand.
AAGAACTAACTGACACTAACAAGGCTCAATAAATTATAAGAGAACTTGAACCCATAAGCACATGTAAAACATTGGTTTCAAAATCTGAAACAGGAATTAGCACATCATTACTAACATGCCTTAACTAGATCATTTTTGGTATCAAATATTGAGGTTTTTTCTTCAAGAAGGGGTCTAATTTTTTTCAATTTTCTATCATTCTTACAAGGTTAAAACTCGAAATGGGAGAAGGGAAGCTCATTGAAAGCCCAGTAGTTGGGTCAAGAGGAAGAAGGGCAAGGTTTCCAAAGTCTTCAACACTAGCACATCCTCAAGTTGAATTTGATTCTTCGGTGAGCATGTCTCATGAAGGAGAACCTACAATGAAAGAAGATGAGAGAGCATTAAAAAAGGAATTTTTTTATATGGCTACGATGCTAAAGGTCCTCTATGAGGAGAGGAATTTAAGAAGGCAAGAAGAATGTTCTAAACCTTTAAGAGGAGAGGGTTATCGAGGAGGAGGAGGCCATGGAGATGGTAATACACTACCATCCACTCCACCATCATCCTTAGCACTATGTACACCTTCTTCTTCATAATATTCCACTACAACAACCCTTTTATCTGTTCATACACATACTTCAAGAGGAGCCAGTAAATCACCCTTACTTAAACTTGATGTTAAATTTGAGCTTTCGATGTATAATGGTGAAGTGAATGCAAAGGAGATGGATAATTTGATTCTTCCATTGGAGGCTTATTATAGAATTCATAACGTTCAAGAGGATGACATAAATATTCAATTGGCTTCCTTGAGAATGGATGGTGCATGACTTGTATGGTGGGAATAAAAGACACAATATGAGATTAAAAAACACAGTAAGATCTCAATGTCTTGGTCTAATTTTATTGTTGCCATTAAAAGGAAATTATACCCTTGAGCTTACATGCGAAAAGCCATTATGAGCTAGAAAAACATTAGACAATTGAAAGGTCAAAGTGTGCAAGATTACACTCACGAATTTAGGAGAAGAGCTCTTATGTTAGGTGTTGATTTTCATTCTCAAGATACCTTTCTGAAGTATATATGGGATTTTCATAGTTACCTGAAACATACCATCCTAATTTTTAATCCTACTAGTCTAGATGAGGTCTGTGTGCAAGCTACACACCTTGAGGGAAGAGGGAAAAATGTACTAGAACAAGGTAGAAAGAAACTATTTAAGGGTGGTGAAAAAGGGAAGGGTTTCAAGGAAAAACAAATAAAAAATGCATCCATAAAGAAATAAGGTGAGATAAAAACATGTAACCATTGTTCCAAAGAGGGTCATGATGAAGCCCACTATTGGAAGCTTCATCAAGAATTGAGACCTAAGAATTTCAACAACAAGCCAAAACAAAAGAGAAATGCTACCATGCAACATGATCTTGGATCCGATTCAGGTGATGAGACTAAAATTGCAGCCATGGTGACAAAGGGAAAACAATCCATATCAAGTACTAGTTCATCAAATTTTCACAATAATGCTCCAAGTGATGAAACAAGAATAGAGTTGTTTCATGTAAGAGTGATCTCAAAACATACAAAAATTGACAAATTATTTGATAGTGCGTGTCAAGAGAACTAAATATATCAAGAAATAGTCAAGAAGCTTAATATTGAAACCATACCTCATCACAAACCATATCCTTTGGGTTGGATAACAAAGGATACAAATTTACAGGTTAAAAGAAAATGTATTTTCAGTTTTCCATTACTGCAAAATTTATTGATGAAGTTGAGCTAGATGTTGTACCACTTGACATATCAAGAATTTTTTTGGGTAGTACCTATGTATATGATATGAAATAAGTCTTATATAGCCATGAGAACAAGTATCATTTGTTCACATGTGGAGTGGAATATATTGTGAGAGATCATTGCTAAAAGCTCAACCTTTCTTTAGTTAAAGCCACGAAAGTGAAGAGACTAGTAAATTCAAGAAAAAACTTTCTTCTTCTTATGATAAAAAAAAAGAATGATAATTATTATGAGTATCCTGAAGGTTGTGATGATAAATTGAAATCTGATTTGTTTGATGTGGTAAGTCAGCATGGCGAGATGTTTCAGGAACCAAAGGGGTTACCTCCCAAGACGGGAATCCAACACAAGATACAACTGCAACAAGATGTTCCATTCCCTAATATTGGCATGTATCACGTGTAGATAATGGAAAGTGAAAAAATCAAGAAGCAATCCAAGATTTGTTAAATAAAGGTATCAGTCGCCCATCTAACTTGCTATGTGGTTCATCAATTTTGTTGGTGTCAAAGAAGGATGGAGCATGCCGCATGTGTGTGGATTTCTATGCACTAAACAAAATTAGGGTAAAGAATCGTTATCCACTCCCAAGAATTGATGATTTTCTTGACGAGTTGAGTTATGAAAATTATTTCACTAATATAGACTTAAGAATTGGTTATCATCAAGTTATAATAGCTAAAGAGGACATATGGAAGCCCACATTTAAAACTAAACCAGGATTGTTTGAGTGGGTTGTTATGCCTTTGGGTCTTTGCAACACTCCACCTACTTTCTTGAGAGTTATGAATGATTTATTAAGGCCATTTCTTGATGAGTTTTTCGTTGTATACTTAGATGATATTTTGATATTCAACAAATCATAAGATGAACATGGCATGAATGTAAGGAAGGTGCTTATTTTCTTAAGAAAATAATATTTTTTTTCGAAGATGTCAAAATGTGAATTTGGTAAAACTTATTTTGTGTATTTGGGACATATTGTTGAGGGAGGTGAGCTAAAGATAGACCCCTCTAAGTTTAAGGTCATTGTGAATTGGCCAACACCCAAGACAATCACTGAGGTAAGGAATTTTCTAGGAGAAGCACAATATTGGACGAAGTTCATTGCTACTTTTTCTTCTATTGTAGCTCCGTCACATGAATTAACTAGTGTTAGAAAGGTCTTCCAGTGGGGAGGCAAGAAAAAAAAGGCATTTGATGCTTCGAAAGAGAAGATCAGTTCAACCCCAATAATATCACTACCAGACTTGATACAACCCTTTGATATTTAAACCGATGCAAGTGATTATGCCATGGGCACATTCCTCTTAAAACATGGTAGACCATTTAATTCCATTCAGAAATTTTCAATGTTGCAGTGATAAATTATCCCACTGATGAAAAGGAACTATATGTGTTAGTTCAAAGTGTGAAGAAGTGGAAACACTATCTAATGGGAAAGGAAACCATCATTCACACCGATCACCAACCATTGCAATACTTACAATCACAAACTAAGTTGCAACAATCAAGCCACTTTCAATGGATGGTTTTCTTGCTGCAATTCCACTTTTTCATCAGGTATAAGAAAGGTATAGACAACAAGGTTTTTGATATGCTTCCTAGGCCTATTATTAATGCAGCTACATTACTCAAGAAAACCTTTTTTTTACATGAAAGTTACATTGAAAAATATGCATTTGATAATGAGTTTCAAGATGTTTATGAAAACTTGAGTCAAGGTTTCCAAGTTGAGGAATTGGATTACCATGTATATAAGAACTTATTGTATTATTTGGGAAAGATTTGTATTCCACAGGGGCAGAGAGTAAATGTCATAAGGGAAGCACATATTTATCTTATTGTTGGACATTTTGGTGTAAGAAAAATAGTGGAAAATATTCATAGGTATTCTTATTGGTATCATATGGTTGGAATTGTGTAAAATTATATTAAATGTTGTTCATTATGTGCAGTTAGTAAGCCTAGCAATAGGAAGTTAGGACTATACACACCACTTCCAGTTCCTTCAAGTCCATGGGAGAGTATTTCTATGGTTTTTGTAGGAGGTATTTCTTTGTCAAAAATAGGTCATGATTATTTGTATATAGTTGTGGATAGGTTCAACAAGATGACTATATTGATGCCATGTAAAAAACAAGCTACTGCTGAACAAACAACTCATATTTTATTTCAAAAATTTTGGGCTCATTTTGTGTTTCCTACATCTATTGTAAGTGATCGAGATTCTTGATTTCTTGGGAATCTTTGGTCAAGATTGTGAGACTTGATGGACACTAAGTTGAAGAAGAGTACAACCTTTCATCCAAAAATAGATGGTCAAACAGAATTTGGTCAATCGAACAATCATTCATCTTCTTCGAGGATATTGCAGCAAACATCCTAAGTTGTGGGTTGAACAGTTGCATTACATTCAACATGCTTACAACTGTGCAAAACACTCCTCTACACAAACATCGCGATTTGAGGCATGTCTTGGGTACTTTCCAAAATCTCTTTTGGATTTCGTTGTTGGGAAAGATGTGGCTATAGATGGTAATAGTGACAAAGATAAAGTAAATAAATTCATAGATCAAATTTAGTTGATCCATCAAATAGTTCAAGATCACTTAGAAAAAGGTCAAGTCAAGTACAAAGTGAGGCATGAAAAAGGTCGTATGGATCATATGTTTCAATTTGGTGTTGATGTTTGGCTTCACATTAGCAAGGAGAGGCTTCAAGGAGAAGGTAAAAAACTAAAGCCAATCCATTATGGTCCTTTCAAAATCCTGGAAAAGGTTGGTAACAATGCCTTCAAGATTCATTTTCCTTCATACATGAAAATTTACTGTGTTACTAATGTTGAAAATATTTGATTTAGGATCAACGATATAGATTTCAGCTTCCATCTATTGAAGACTTTTATCTAGATTTATTTGTTGAGATTTATAAAGATACCACACTTGATAGAAGAACAAGGACATCGACAAAAGGAAGTGTCGACTATCTTTGACTCGGGCTCAAAGGAATAAATCCTTCAAAATCCAAATGGATGGAAATTGGGAAGGCGATGGAACTATACCCTCACCTATTCAACATCTCAATATGATATTTTTTGGTCCAAAAGCTTCAAGTGGGGGGGAATGATGAGGTACTAAAAATTATGCTCAAAAATCAAATTTCTGAGAATGACTCAAAACTTGAACAACCACATATTTCTCATCGTAATGAATCCAACACAACTCATTCCACACAAAATGGACTCTGTATGGCTTCAGAAATAATGTCTGTCCATTTTGTTAAACATGCAAATTTTGTAAAAAAAAATGTGCAGACAGACCCAGTCAAGAATCCGTACTGTTGACTCGATTGCCTATGTGGAAATGGTGATAGCACAGGTCGATTTTGGTCAATTTCTCGTCCAACTAATGGGTGACTTCCAAGTGGAAGCTATGGATTTGTGCGATTTTGGTGTGTTGGAATTTTATTATTGGTTTTTATTGGGCCAATGTGGAGGGGGCATGTGACTTAGCCTAGGGCTGCCACATGACCTCCTCACTACTGTGTAAAATGGTTGTAATGGAGTGGAAGGATACCATGGGGGTGGAACAGACGACCTTCGCTGAGCTAACGAGCCATTCCACTAGCCCGCTTGGGTGTTGGTTCTTACCCCTTATGCTTGCCATATGTATTTAAATTTTATCAAACTTCCCAATGGGGGTTAGAGGGGACCAACCTCGTGGGACCAACCCCTAATATGCGTGACCAATACTAGAGACCATGGAGGAAGCACTGGGCACTTAAACCTTAATCATATTCAATCAACATTAATCTATGATTAATTAACACTAACCTCATTTAATTATTGTTAATGCAGGTTATCAACAAAATTTCGAGTTTAAAGGTTAGAATGGATTAGTTAATTCTACTCTATTTAATTAAATTAAATTGGATTAACTTAGTGGTCCCACTAAATCCGGCGGAGTAACTATTTTCCACGGCCACTAGGTCAGATTAGTGCCAATTAGCTAAATTTAGGGAGGAAATTGTGAACCAAACTGGTTGAGGTCATAACTCAATCATTTTTCAACCAAGTCAGGATCAAAAAGAGGCTAAGGTACCTTTTTTTAGAGTTTTTAACTCATTTGTGTAGGTTTCAGGAGCATACACGCATTGTAAACACATCATTTTGCAAATTTGAGAATAATATAGAAGCCAAAACCATGGAAGCTAAACCAAGGACATGTAGCCTAGTAGGGGTGAACTACTTCATCAAATCCATTTTTTGATGTGTTGTATGGTGATGTACTGTACTTTTATTGGCTGATGTTCAGTACTTATTTTATTTTAAATTTTTCATAAAAATAACATAAAAATCACTCATAAGACTTAATAACTTGCAATATAACTTGAACCCTTAAGCACATGTAAAACATTGGATTCAAAATTTAAAAGAGGAATTAGCACATCATTACTAACATACCTTAATTAGATCATTCTTGCATAAAATAAAAAATAGAATAAAATCTTGGCGAGCATAATGGTTAAATGTGGTAGGAAAGGATGTGTTAATAAAACTAGTGTTGTCATGTCTGCACGTTTATATGGGCTTAATTTTACTTGGCCCCATTGGATTAATCCATAAAATTGGTGGCATATTCAGGAAGTTTCTTTAGAAAGGAGGAAATAAAAATGAAAATGAATTTAATTTAGCGAATTGGAATACCATGTGCCTTCCTAGAAACTTTGGTGGATTAGAGATAATATATCTTGAGATCACAAATCCAACTTTCGATGTGAATATAGTTTGGTTCGTTATTTCATATTCTCAAGAATGGTGGAAGTTGGCCTTTCCACACAAATATTTCCATAAGAATATGCTCACTGAGACCCAAGAACAAAGCATGGATAGAACAAGGTTTTAAAATTGGAAATTATATAAAGTGGGGGCCTTGATTATCATGGACCTTTTGGGTTGGCAAGTTGGAAATGGCACGCACATTAGTATTTGGAAGGATAAAATGTCTTTACTAGATCTATTGAGAGAGAATGAAGGAGTAAGGTAATTAGATGGAGGTAAAGGGATTCCACAAGATCACTGATATATTTTTATGAGATCTCAATGGTTAATGGGTTGGTTGGAATTGTCCCAATGTCCTCTCAAATCATCAAAATCAGTGCTAAAAGATACACAAATAACTCAAAGTTTTTCCCCCAATTGCTACTTGAAGATTGGATCAATGTATATGTATTGGTAGTAAGAAGAATATATACATTGCAAGAGTAGGATATGAATTGTTACTTATAAAATTATTGCACTCACCTTCAGAGAAAACATGGGCAAGAATTTGGAATAAGGATGGATTTCCAAAACATAATCTCTTTTTTTGGGAATTGATCTTTGGAAATATGTTGACAACATAAAAGCTCAAGAAAATAAAGTTTCAACTCCCTTCTTGTTGTGTTATGTATGAGAACGCATATGAAGCCATCCCTCATATCTTTCAGAAATTCTCCTTGTCTTTCTATATCTACAAAATCGCTTTGGACAAGGTAAAATATATCACATCCATTCGAGAAAATTGGAAAGAAATTTTTGAGAAATAGACAGTTAAAATCCCATGGTAGTGAAAATTCTATTCAATAACCATGAGATGTTGGATGGATTTATCAAAAAAAAATTATAAGTAGTTTGTATTACTCATAATCAACTATCTATATTTAATGATGTGCATCTATATTCAAGTACACCAGACTCAACAAAAAATCAGATACTCTTTAATTCAATCTTCGATATAGGTTATGATCAGGTGATGTAGGTGATTTGTTTCCAGGAAAGAAATATTGTATCGATATTGGAAATTTACCAAATCAATCTAGTAGCATCATTCCCAAGTAACCTATCAAATTACTATACACTCTCGGAATGGATTGAAAGGAATTCCAAAATCAAAGAAGAATTAATGGTTGTTTCTCATTAATTTTTAATGGATCTCCAAAAGGTAACCCCATGGAGGAAATATAAGGAGGGATTTTTTTCAACCCAATGAAGAATCAGAGACCAAACATGCTTGGAGATTTTGGCATACTCTAAAATTAAAGTCAAATTCTTAGCATTATAGCATGGGCTTGAATTGGTAATAAAAAAAACTTATGACAACTAATGGTTTTCAGTATTTATGATATTTATTCAATAGGTATCTAATATCAAAGATAAATAGGCATAGAGTATATCTCATATTTTTCATAGAATAAGCTTGCAAATTTCAATGTTTGAGGTTGTTAATTTCTTCCACGTCAAGAGGCACCTCAACAAAATGGTGGATTCACTGGTCGAAAAAGGAGTATCTCTATATCAAGGAATGATGTCTCAGGATGATATAATATTATTTCTTAAACATATTCCATGAAAATATTATTTACAAATATGATAATACAAGTTATAAGAACACTAATAAACATTAAAGGGGAAAATATTAGATTTTGTTCATGGTGCTGGACCTACCAACATTCAGGGGATCTCACTGTTATGAAGTCCCAACTAGCCCTCACAGCATTTCGAGTAGGAGTCCTAACAGTGGGATGTTTAATGATATGCCTTGGATTTCAAAAAGCATAGATTGGTGTACGATGTCTTTTGTTAAAGCTAGTGTGTAACCCTCCAAAAATTCAATATGATGCATGAGAAATTCTAACAGAAAAAGGGGGAAGGAACCCAGCTCATGAGAAGCTTGTAATATTCTGCAACTTGAAAGGAACACATGAGATGCAAAGAAATCACAGAAAATAAAAGTAGAATAATCAACAATTTTAAGGTGATGATTTAAAACATGAGCATGCATTCAGAAAGGTTCGTACAAATTAAACGAAATAGTTCATAAGAATATGTATAAGTTAAACAACATACATCGCAAACATAATTATAATAGTACAACTACATCTACAATATATACATGAAGCTACGTTGACTCTGATCATATTATAAGTGAAATTTTCATTCATACATACAAAATGATGAACCACTTGCCCTAATATTGGAACTTGAAGTCAACCAGACTTGCTCCTCCTAAAGAAATATATTCCCTCTACGCTATGGATAAGCCAACGATGACATAAAACTCCCAAGCCTTCTCAAAGCCTAATTTTAGCAAAACACTTTGCTCCATAATTCAATTTATAAGAGTTATGAGGATGCCTTTATAAAAAAATGGGTGTGACTCTTGTAATTCCCCCTTTGTGACTCTTGGAATCCCCTCATGACTCCTCACATTACATATGAATCTTCACATTCCATCATGGATACATGGAATTTACCTCATATAATAATTACAAATAATATTACAATTTCCACTAGTAACCACATAAGACAAAATAGGGTAGAGACAACATGACAACCTAACAAGAAAAACTACTATGATGTTGGTGTTCGGGTGAAATAAAGCCAGGACTCTTGGACTTGGTGTCTCTCATTTACATATTCATACCAAGATTTCTATTGTGTAATGGTCTTCCCAAACCATGAGATAATATTAATCTAGAAGTAGAATCTTGCCTCCAATGCATCCAAGTACAATCTCTTAGCACCGACCTTCACTTATTATTCAATCAGGTGAAAAATCATTTTGATATGAACCAAGACACAATTGTAGGTATTCAAAATATGCATATTGATCTCCATTTCATCTTGGGTGGCCATCTTCTCCAACTACTTCGTGTACTAATTAATCTCTTGCTGGAATTGCTACTTGTCTTTAGCCTCAGTGAGTGTACCAATTTATGTGATCCAGTGGGTTCTCACCATCAAATCCAAGTTGCCATATATATGTCCATATGTGGCCTGAATTATTATAATGAACGAGGTGAGTTTCTTGTTGTTCTGGATTAGCATTTGAACTCTTGATTTCTATAATATGCTTGTGGCTTCATCTTCTTTACCAATGAGAGTGGTGCAACCTTGTATTTCATTTCCAACTCATGCATGGAAATGATCAAAATTTGTATATTCCTAAGGATCCTAACAAATTCTCTACTCTGTGATAGCAAGTCATTCAGGTGGACAATTTCCTTATGAATAGTTACTAACTCCTCATAAAAATTGCACATAGTGTCTCCAAGTGTGGATATTTAAACAAGTATAGTTGCTCTTATCTCCTCGCAGTAGACTTGTGCAAATGATGCACTCTGTAGTGCTACATAAATTTGTTCATTCTCTTGCAAAAGTGCTTGTATGTTCTGTGCTAACTGGTTGTTCCTAGCCACCAAGCACTGGGTGTTTAATATTTCTTTTTCTGTGAAGGTCCAGCTAGCATCTGCAATGGAATTTTCATTCCTTCTCGTGTATACCATGATCACTCTTTATCTCATGAACGCGAGTGATGCATGATCATCTAGGAAAAACTTTCTTCACGCTTATACAAAGTTCTTATACAAATCATAAAATGAATGATTGTACAAGTCCATGACTGGATCATCATCAACATGAATAACCTCCCCTTTCTCATTCGGTGCTTTCTCTTTGAATTGATGTGGTGGAGTTGGAATGGTGGCTTGAGGTGTGTTGGGAATAAAGTCCACATTTTTTCTTTATTGCTCGAGTCCCACTTCCATATCTATGAGTTCAATCATTTGTTCAATCTCTTGAGAAAACTCTTGTTCCTGCATATGTTTGCTAACTCCTTCTACTATTGGCTGATCCTATACTTGTTCTTCAACCTATATAAGTGTCATATCTATTTTTGTGGAAGCTTTCCTTTATTCATATTCTTTCCTCTATCTCTCCTCTTTCTCTCTTCTTCTAAGATCTCATTCTTCCTTTGACTCTTGTTCTGCTCGGTGTGCTCTTTGTACTACTTCTTCTAAGCTTTTGATATCTCCTTTTCTTCACTCTACTCTTTATTGCCTTCGTTCCCTCTTCATTTAAATTTCAAAATATACCTTCTCATTGAGAGGATCTTATTTCATTTTTCATATTTGTTTCTCTTTCATATGATCTATTACCTTCCTCTCTCCTTTTTCATGCGCGAGACTGTATCCTATTGTTGTTTCTACTACTGGAACTACTGCCACCTACAGAGAAACTTAAGAAGTCCTAGATGTACTGATCATATCATGGGTTTGGGAGGAGTTATAACATTTCTTCCATGGTTCCTCCTCCAACCACTGGTATAACCCACCAATATAGTTGAGGTATGCTCTCTCATAGTGTTCTTTGCAAATTCCCCTCGAATCATAGAGATTGTAACTCTTTGTGCCGAACTTGAATTTTTCCATGTATTTTCCTTTGAAATCTATGACCTTGATATTATTAATATTGTATAATCCAAAATACAAAGGAACAGTTGGCCATGGTGTGTTCTTCATCCTATGCATCTATGTTGACAATATTTTGGAGAGGTGATAATATATCTCTTACATTACTAGTTTTTCGGTGGCATATCTCAATAAAATATGTGGCAGCTTCTACCCATTGAATACCCTGTTCAACGTGTCATTTGGTAAGGTGAACCAATCAAAAATATATAACTGATAGGTTGACTGTCCATAGATTCGGCAAGCTCGTGTGACCAAAAGCTGATAGGCTTTCTTGAGAGCTCTCATCTTGTACATGTGGACGATTTTCTGTCTAAACTTGTTTCGCTCCTTCACCTAGCCCTTGATGATATATGTCGTATTTATGTAGCTTTGAGTGGCATAATATATTCAGTCCATGTTCTTCACTAGCTCAAGAATATGGTACATATGTTTGAATTTTTATACCAGGAATGTAGCAAGCTTCTTCCCACTAGTGTTGTTCAAATTCATGGTTTCTACATTAATATTTGAGATATTCCAACTGATTACATCCACACATGGGAATGTTTGATACATGAATGAAACCTTGTAAATTTGTGACTACATTATGATGAGATACACCTGGAGGTCCTATAAGTTTCCCTGGAAATCCTATTGCCATAACAATTTATATCCCTTCTTTATGAACAATTGAGTGTGCGAGTAAAATGGCACGTTAACTGAAACTTGATCAAATTCCTCCCTAGTACTTTGTTCAATGGTCTCCTTTGAGGTAGCTCTATTTGATTCCATTGTGAAAGTCACTGTTGTAGAGATGATCAACAACTATTGTACCTGTGGCATATAAAAGACATCAATGGCAAGCAATTGTAAAATATAAGAAAAGCAACTTTCAGGACATGTTCATGTAGCACACTGGGAAAATGAAAGGAAGGATTAAGTAATTTCCTATGAGAAGAGGGTCTAAAGGATGGGGAAACTGTGCACTATGCAGTCCTAGCAGTCAATTTAAAAGCATGTGGCTCGAGACTATGCAATAGGAAGTTCAACCTCAGAAGTGAGTCAGGAGAGACTGCACATTCTGTAGTCTTAGTGGCCAAGGTTGCAGGCTAAGTCCTAGCACTCTTCACTACGCAATGAATCCAAATAATATTGTGAATTACACAATTCCAAAGGCGAGGCTTGAAGCTTTAGCTTCTAGATGGTGAAATGCCCAATTGGGAAAACTAAGTTATGGCCAAGGGAAAGACGAATATGCCCAAGGGAAGCGTGAAAACGAGCATATATGAGAGATGGTGAAGGAATGAGTGCATATTTGACTAATTTTTTATGGAACAAGTAAAAAAAAGTGCAAAAAATAAAAGAACGAGAAGTGAACGAGATCAGTGAGGAGAGTTGTCGCAACGACGACCATCAGTGCAAAAATGCCAAAACCAATGTCACCCTTGTGAAAGGAAAATGAAAACTTAAAACGATACTTTTACAGTCTAAATCATGCTAAAAAAAAAATATTCATGTAGGGAAAAAATAAAAACAACACTCATGAAAGCGAAATGGCAAAAAGCGACAAAAAAGCGGCTAAAAGCATTAAATGCAAAAATCACTTCGAAAAGAAATGACTATCGCACCAAAGGTTCCTTGATCTCCTTAGGAATGCTAGAGATCCAAGATGGAATGTGAGAATGAGCTCTAGGGGCGTCTATTAAATAGACATGAGAAATTAAGGTTTATGACGTGCATGCCACAAATAAAGGGAAGAGAGACACTTGGCGATAGTTTCCAAAAATAGAAAGTGTGCCACCTTCAAGTTACTAAAAATAGATCCCTCGATTTTAGGGATTTTTTTTTTTTTCTTTTCTACTTTTTCCTAGAAAAATTACTATGCACCTAACTGGGAAGGATTGTGAAGTTTTGGGGAACTAACATCTCCCAGCTCAGTGCACTGCACAATTTTTGAGCCCAGTCAGTGATTACACAATTTCAAAGGTTAGTGCTAGGCTTCCTGTCGTTACTGTGCAATTCTTGAGCTTAAGGATGGACATCTAGTAATGAATGCATAATTCTGATCAGCAACGACACGACTGGATTTATGAATTGCGCAGTTTCGAAAGGCGAGCCTAGAACTTCTATGTAATACTTAGACAGGAGGTCAACTTGAGACTTAGAAAAATTTCAAAGTGGAAAAGAAAGTAAACATAAGAAAAACTAAAAGATAAACAACGGTTAAAGAATGAACCCTGATAATAGTGTGAGGTAAGCTCCCGTTAAGGGAAATTAGGGACCAAAATCTAAGCAATGGAAAACTTTTGGAGGGTGGTTGTAGTTGCTACAAGTAGTTGGAAATTTGACATCATCCTACTAGTATCAAAGTGGGTTTGTAATCCATTCATTCTCTCACCCTATGGATTTAGTGGATCCACTCCATGGCAAGGTGTTGAGATCTAGAGTACAAGTGCACACCCCACAGGATATTAGACGTAATAGGGGATAGGTTGAAGGTTCATTTTCTTGTTATTAAATATGAATGGAGGAAAATATTTAGTATTTCAATCGTTGAAGTTCAAACAACATGTTGGATGATCATAGTTTTAATGAAACAAGATTTCAAATCGAGAGACATTAATTCTACGGTTGTGCTTTTGTGATAGATAATGTGTGAGGTTGATGGCTATTTCATTGAAACATTGAAATGTAACAAGTTATATAAGTCAGACTTGGAAATATATAAGGTCTACTATTGCACTTTGGCTTTAGCAAAAATTAGAGATTGTCTATTCAAAATTTTAGTAGCGAGGGTAGATTATGGAGTGATAAACAAAATGGAGTGCTCGGTAAATCCTAAGAAGGATGATTTTAATCAGCAATTGGAGTATTTGATGGTTTCAATGGAGTACATTCTGATCTTGATATCCAAACTAGGAATATGTGAAAGGTTGAATTTCAAGCCCAATTTTTTCTCTTGCATAAAAAACCAACTTGTTATAGATGAATGTAGAAAGGCTAGAAATGGATTTTGATACTCTACGTCTAAATATGGATAAATTGATATCCTTGATTGAAGGATGTATTAGAGAGGTGGAAAAGGAATTGAATAAAATTTTTATTGAAAATCAAAGTGAAGTTCTATCTCTTCCGGTGATGGCAACTCGAGAGGATACTATGGCTTTTGATTCTCTTCCCTCCCAACCTCAGATTATGAATTCTAAAGTCAGTATTTCTGTTGGGATGAATACTAAAGGATAGTTTTCTCTAGTTTTAAATTATGTTTTTTAAGTTTTTGGGTAAAAATGCGAAGGTGGGTTACACTTTCACGAGAAACGCGGTCAAAATTTTAGAAACGTTTGTTCGAACTATTATAAAGTTAGGCCGAAGTTTCGAAAATAATTCGGACGAACTAGTTATGTCATTTACATTGACGATGTATAGGCGGTGTGGGTAAATAGATTTTTGGCCGAAGGTTGGAAAAGTGGCAAATTTTTTTTGATCAGACTCATAGTCCGGCCGAAGTATTAGTTCAGTCAAACTTTGGAAAATAATTCCGCTAAACTATTTTTTATAAATATGCGGGCCCGTGGACCAGAACAAGTTTTGGTTTTCTAGTGATTCGGTCTATCTCTCTATGTTTTCTGTTGTCATTGTTGTATCACTCTGTCTCGCTCTTTTTATGTTTGCTATTACAAGGGTGCTATGTTTATGTTCGCTATTGCAAGGGAGAGGAGGGGAGCAACCGAAGGTGAGAATTGTTTTGTTTATGGTTTATTATTTTTGTTTATTTTTTTTCTAGTTTTTAATATTTATGTTCGGTTTTCACAGGTTATTTATAATATGCTTCCTCCGTAATCTGTGGTTCGTCTCGTTGTCTCGTTGTGGCCTCTGTGTCTCAGTTTCTCAAATTTACAGGTAGAAAAAAAAAATTTTCATTCATAGACCTCTGTTTCATTTTGTGAAGAATTAACATTTGTTTATGTCATTTTACACACCATACATGATGCATCATGTATCGATAATCTTCCCTCCTCCCTTAAAATTTCTGTTTTTAAATTGAGAGTGGGATAATGAAATTTTCAATTGATTTTTTTGAAATGGTCATGTTCCCTTCTAGAGATGTGCTCAAGTGGAGATATTTTCTTCACAATACATACCAAAATATAGGATTGAAAACTAATTTGTGAATTTTTTCATGTGATTCGAATGGATAAAATTTACAATATATGCCATAATATAGGATTGAAAAGTAATTTGTGAATTTTATCATGTGATTCGAACGCAGATCATTTAGACGACTCTATTTTATACCATGCACTTATCTCTATGGAGTTGCATTTGTGCGGTTTTATGTAAGCCTTTCTATAATAACTCATGAGAAATTACATTGTTATGATACCCTTGCATTGGTGTGCAAACCTTGAGGTCTCCAAAACATTGATTGTTTAGGAGTAGTTGGATGAATGGTGATGTAAAATAAGCCACTACATTTCTTTATTATATACTTGGAAAAATATCTATGTGATGTAGATCTATATTATTCCCTTGTAATATTGTTGTCTTCACCCAATTTTTGCATAAAAAGTATATAATTTCTCTAAACAGTGAGTCTTCCTGCGTATTTATACCTCTTATCTCCTCAGCAAACCACAACAGTAAATTGGAAAACAAAACAATATCCTTTACTTCATGGACAAACTTCATTAATTTCTCACTTGCTTTAATATGCTCCTGAGACCTTTGATTGGAGTTTTTTGGCTATTTAGGAGCTTCCTGGAGGCAAGTAAATAAGTCACAGAAGTTGTAACCAATATTAGGGATAGTAACCAATAAGCATTGATGTTGTTTATTCATTACACTTAATATCCGTGTAATTGCCAAATCATTGCATCTTAAATAACAATTTCATTTATTTATTGATAATACTGGTCCTCTCATATGTACTAAACATGCTTTGTTTGCCATAGCTTAACTATATTAGATTTGTCTGATTTCCTAATCATTGCAGCTTGGATACCAGTTTCATTTTTTATTGATAATAATGGTCATGTCATATGAAATCAACATTATTTGTTTTCCCTAGATTATCTATATTATAGATAGAATTATTATTCCTGAAGTCGCATCAGTTCTATAGGATGGAAAAATTATTATTCCTTCTGTCATGATCTTTAGAAATGTGCCATTTTAATGAGGTCGAGACAAAGGTGGAAAAAATATCTATTCAGCCTTGAGAGTGGCACCACTCTACAAGGTGTGTCTCTCAATCCTCGAGTCAATGTGATGTAGATCTACATCAGTCCATTGTAATACTATTGTCTTCCAAATTTTTGAATAGAAAAAATATAATCTCTCTAAAAAGTGAGTCTTCCTCCATACTTAGATTACCTATCTCCTCATCAAACCACAACACTAAACTGGAAAACAATATCTAGTCAATACTACTCTGTCCTAAATGAAAACGTATTGATAAAACTATTGTTGGTGAAAACATAGCATGTAAACTGTGTCAACTGGAAAGATTAATGCTAAGTAGGATTATTGTGTCCATCAAGGTACTAGCATTAGCCATTGTTCCAATAACCTTGAGGTCTCCAAAATGTAGATTTTTTAGGAGTAGTCGGATGAATGGTGATATAAAATAAGCCACTACATTCCTTTGTTATATACATGGAAAAAATATCTATTCAGTATATGATGTAGATATACATCAGTCCACTGTAATACTGTTGTCTTAACCCAATTTTTACATTAAAAAAAAAAAATGATTTCTCTAAAGAGTGAGTCTTCCTGCATATTTAGGCCTATTATCTCCTCGTCAAATCACAACAAGAAAATGTAAAACAAAACAATCTCCTTTGCTTCATGGACAGACTTCCTTAATTTCTGACTTGCTTTAATATGCTCATGAGACCTAAAACATGGATTGGATTTTGTTGGATGGCTAGGAGCTACATGGAGGCAAGTAAATAAGTCATAGAAGCTATATCCAATATTAGGGATAGTAAGAAATAAGCATTGATGTTGTTGATTCATTGCACTTAAGATATTTGTAATTTCCTAATCATTGCATCTTAGATAACAGTTTCATTTATTTATTAATAATACTAGTCCTATCATATGAACTCAACATGCTTTGTTCACCATATCTTATCTATATTAGGTCTGTCTAATTTCCTAATCATTGTAGCATAGATACCATTTTTATTTATTTATTGATAATATTGGTCCTGTAATATGAACTCAACATGCTTTGTTTTGCCTAGATTATCTATATTATAGATAGAAGTATTATTCCTCATGTCGTATCAAATCTATAGGAGTCAACAAGTATTATTCCTGACATCATAAGATTTATACATGTGTCATCTTAATGAGGTCAAGAAAGAGGTTGAAAAAATATCTATTTAGTCTTGAGTGTGGCATCACTCTACAGGGTGTGTCTCTCAATCCTGCAGTCAATTGATGCAGATCTACATCATTCCATTGTAATATTGTTTCCTTCACCCAATTTTTTCATAAAAAATATAATCTCTCTAAATAGTGAGACTTCCTACATATTTAGACCACCTATCTCCTTAGAAAACCACAACAGTAAAATGAAAAGAAATCTCTAGTCAATAATGCTCTATCCTAGATGAAAACACAACAATAAAAATATTGTTGGTGAAAATGTAGTGTGTAAATTGTGTCAACTGAAAAGATTAATGCAAAGTAGGATTATTGTCTCCATCAAGGTACCAGCATTAGCCTTTGTTCCAATAAGCTTTTTTACTGGTGTTCTTACATTACACGTCCCACCAGTTATGCTCTGAAAATCCACTAAAAGTACTTTGTCTTCGGTTAATTGTGTTTTTGTAACGTGGACTTCTTCAGGATTTCCATAATTAAGCTTGATTGAGCTGGTATAATGTAATTATTTTATTTTTGGTTAATATAGTGAAATATTGTTTTAGAAATAGATTTAACATTTTGAAAATTTAATTGAGTACCTAGATTATATAAAATTTTCTCACACCTTTTTCTTTATATCAGACTTGGAAATGCATTGAGATTAATGTTGATCTAATATTTATTGAGATATATATTTATATTGATTACCTCATTTTTAATTCGGTAATGTACATATTCACACAAAAACTCCATGCACATAGTTTAGAGCATTTTCTAATGTTTTTGGAACCATGTACATGTTATTTCTCCCATAAACACTAAGCCAAACTTTACTTTAAGGCATTTTATAGTGTTTTTGGCACCATTTACATGTCACCTATGTCATTTTTGCCATAAAATTTCAGGAGAATCATGTACATGTGTCATTTCTCCCATACATGTCTCGTTTATCCTATAAAATTTAAGTCAAAATTTAAGGCATGTCATTTCTATGTCATTTCTCCTATAAATTATTAGGAAAACTTTAAGGAAAACCATGTACATGTCATTTATCCCTTAAACTCTAGGCAAGGTATACTTTAAGGAATGTCATTTCTAGATGAGGTATCTCCCATAAACTTTAAGGAAAACCATGGACTTGTCATTTCTCCCACAAAATCAAGTCTTTGTCCCATAGACTCAAGGAAAACATTAAGGCCTGAAAACCTTGGTGAGAAACTAAAGTGGTTGAAATTCAATAAGATTTGAGTCACTCTCTTTAGTGTCAAATTATACAATTTCTAAAGGTAGAGTCTGTAAAGGGCGAGGTAGCCTCTGGATCTCATCCTTTCTCAAAGGTGACATATCCCATAAATGCCCCTACAGTCAATTTCTAGAACAATTCTAAATATAAGTTCTTCATTGTAATATCCATTTCTGTACACGCCATTTTTCTGATAAAATTCAAAGAATTTTCTGTTGTTTTTGGAACCATGTACATGTCATTTGTATGTTATATATCCCATAAAATTTAAGGAAAAATTTAAGGCAAACCATGTACATACATGTCATTTCTCCCATTTCTCCCATAAACTAAAGGAAAAATTTAAGGATAACAATATAAATGTCATTTATAGCATTTTCTACTGTTTTTGGAACCATGTGCATGTCATTTCTATGTCATTTTTCTAGTAAAATTTAAGGCAAACCAAGTAAATGTTCCATTTCTCCCATAAAATTTAGGGCAAAATTTTAGGCATGTCATTTCAATGTCATTTCTATGTCATTTCTCCTAGAAACTATAAGGAAAACTTTAAGGGGAACCATGTACATGTCATTTCTCCCTTAAACTCTACGCAAGTAAAATTTTAAGGCATGTGATATCTAGATATGATTTCTCCCATAAACTTTAAGAGAAACTTTAAGGAAAACCATGAACATGTCATTTCTCCTACAAACTCAAGGTTTTCTACCCTAAAATCAAGGCAAAATTTAAGGCCTAACAACCTTTGTGAGAACCTAAAGTGGTTGATCTTCCATAGTATTTGAGTCACTCTGTTGAGTGCTAAATTCGACATGTTCTAAAGATAGAGTATGTAAAGGTCGAGGAAGCCTCTAGATCTCATCCTTTCTCAAAGGTTACATATCCAGTTAATGCCCCTACAATCAATCTCTGGAAAAAATCTAAGTAGAAGGTCTTCATTGTAATATCCATTTTTGTACATGTCATTTCTCCAATTAACTTTAAGGCATTTCCTAGTGTTTTTGGAACCATGTACATGTCATTTCTATGTCATTTTTCCCAAAATATTTAAGGAAAAATTTAAGGCAAACCATGTACATACATGTCATTTCTCCCATTACTCCCATAAACTTAAGGCAAACTTTAAGGATAACCATGTACATGTAGCATTTGCTAGTGTTTTTGGAACAATGTAATGTAATTTCTATGTCATTTCTCCCATTAACTTTAAGGAAAACCATGTACATGTGTAATTTCTCCCATACATGTGTCATTTGTCCCATAAAATTTAAGGTAAAATTTAAGGCGTATCATTTCTATGTCATTTCTCTGTCATTTCTATGTCATTTCTCCCATAAACTATAAGGAAAACTTTAAGGAGAACCATGTACATGCCATTTGTCCCTTAAAATCTAGGCACAAACTTTAAGGCATGTCATTTCTAGATGTGATTTCTCCCATAAAATTTAAGGGAAAGTTTAAGGCAAACCATGCATATGTCATTTCTCCCAAAAAATAAAGGCTTTCTCCCATAAAATCAAGGCAAACATTAAGGCCTAAAAAGCTTGGTGAGAACCTGAAGTGGCTGAACTTCCATATTATTTGAGTCACTCTGTTAAGTGTTAACTTCTACAAGTTGTAAAGGCAGAGTCTGTAAAGGGCCAAGTAGCCTCTGGATATCATCTTTTCTAAAGGTGAAATATCTAGTAAATTCCCTTGCAATCAATATCTGGATCAGATCTAAATAGAAGTTCTTCATTGTAATATCCATTTCTATACATGTCATTTCTCTGATAAACTTTAAGGAAATTTATAATGTTTTTGGAACCATGTGCATGTCATTTATATGTTATTTTTCCCATAAAATTTAAGGAAAACTTTAAGGAAAACCATCTATATACATGTCATTTCTCCCATTTCTCCCATAAATTGAAGGCAAACATTAAGGATAACCATATACATGTCATTTATAGAATTTTTCAGTGTTTTTGGAACCATGCACATGTCATTTATATGTCATTTCTCCCATAAAATATAAGGAAAACTTTAAGGGAAACCATGTACATGTTATTTCTCCCTTAAACTCTACGGAATTAAAACTTGAAGGCATGTCATTTATATATGTAATTTCTCCCATAAAATTTAAGACAAACTTTAAGGAAAACAATGCACATGTCATTACTGCCACAAACTCAAGGCTTTCTCCCATAAACTCAAGGAAAAATTTAAGGCCTAAAAACCTTGGTGAGAACCTAAAGTGGCTTAACTTCCATAGTAATTGAGTCACTCTATTGAGTGCTAATTTCGACATGTTCTAAAGGTAGAGTCTGCAAAGGTCGAGGCAGCCTATGGATCTCATCCTTTCTCAAAGGTGACATATCTAGTGAATGCCCCTATAGTCAATCTCTAGAACAAATCTAAATAGAAGGTCTTCATTTTAATATCCATTCTTGTACATGTCATTTCTCCTATTAACTTTAAGGCACTTTCTAGTGTTTTTGGAACCATGTACATGTCATTTCTATGTCATTTCTCCCATAAAATTTAAGAAAACATTTATGGTAAACCATGTACATACATGTCATTTCTCCAATTACTCCCATAAAATCAAGGAAAAATTTAGGGATAACCATGTACATGTAACATTTGCTAGTGTTTTTGGAACCATGTAATGTCATTTCTATGTCATTTCTACCATAAAATTTAAGGAAAACCATGTACATGTATCATTTCTCCCATACATGTGTCATTTCTCGGATAAAATTTAAGGCAAAATTTAAGGCATGTCATTTCTATGAAATTTCTCTATCATTTCTATGTCATTTCTCCCATAAACTACAAGGAAAACTTTAAGGAAAACCATGTACATGCCACTTCTCCCTTAAATTCTAGGCGAATCAAACTTTAAGGCATGTGATTTGTAGATGTGATTTCTCCCATAAACTTTAAGGAAAACTTTAAGGCAAACCATCCACATGTCATTTCTTCGACAAACTAAAGGCTTTCTCTCATAAACTCAAGGAAAAATTTAAGGCCTAAAAACCTTGGTGAGAACCTAAGGTGGCTGAACTTCCATAGGATTTCAGTCACTCCGTTAAGTGTTAACTTATACAGGTTCTAAAGGCAGAGTCTGTAAAGGGCCAGGTAGGCTCTAGATCTCACCCTTTCTCAAAGGTGACATCTCCAGTAAATTCCCCTGCAGTCAATCTCTGGAACAGATCTAAATATAAGTTATTCATTGTAATATCCATATCTTTATATGCCATTTCTTCGAAAAAATTTAAGGCATTTGATAGTGTTTTTGGAACCATGTACATGCCATTTCTATGTCATTTCTCCCATAAAATTTAAGGCAAACTTTAATTCAAACCATCTACATACATGTCATTTCTCTCATTCCTCCCATAAACTTAAGGAAAACTTTAAGTATAACCATGTACATGTCATTTATAGCATTTTCTAGTGTTTTTGAAGCCATTTACATGTCATTTCTATGTCATTTCTCCCATATAATTTAAGGAAAACCATGTACATGTGTGATTTTTCCCATACGTGTATCATTTTTCCCATAAACTTTAAGGAAAAATTTAAAGCATGTCATTTATATGTCATTTCTCTTTCATTTTTATGTCATTTATCCCATAAACTATAAGACAAATTTTAGGGAAAACCATGTACATGTCATTTCTCCCTTAAACACCAGGCAAGGAAAACTTTAAGGCATGTCATTTGTAGAGGTGATTTCTCCCATAAACATTAAGGAAAAATTTAAGGCATACTATGCACATGTCATTTCTCCCACAGACTCAAGGCTTTCTTCCATAAACTCAAGGAAAAATTTAAGGCGTAAAAACCTTGCTAAGAACCTAAAGTGGCTGAACTTCCATAGGATTTGAGTCACTCTGTTGAGTGTTAACTTTTACAATTTCTAAAGGTAGAGTTTGTAAAGGGCCAGGTAGTGTCTGGATCTCATACTTTCTCAAAGGTGAGATATCTAGTAAATGCCCCTACAGTCAATCTCTGTAGTAGATCTAAATAAAAGTTCTTCATTGTAATATCCATTTTTGTACATGCCATTTCTCCCATAAACTTTAAGACATTTTCTAGTGATTTTGAAACCATGTACATGTCATTTCTATCTCATTTCTCCCATTAAATTTAAGGAAAAATTTAAGGCAAACCATGTACATGGGTCATTTCTGCCATACATCTATCATTTTTCCCATAAATTTTAAGGAAAAATTTAAGGCATGTAGAACTAGTAGATGTGTACCTAAGGCTTGGGCCTGCTAGCAACCTATAAATATAAGATTCATAATTTTGACTTAACTGATGATAGTCTTGTAAATATGTACATACTTTGCTTTCTGCAAGTTGTATTTTCATATTATGTATAAAATCAAAAATCAAAAATCAAAAATAAAAAAAGAGGGTGAAAATTCCTAAAATAAAGATCAAAGGACTTTCAAAAAATAACATACCCCAAAAGAAAAAAGATGAATAAAGCATGAAAGTGTGCAAGTCTAAATGTCACTACTTTTACTTTTGGCAGATGATTATGGCAGAGTGTCAATAAATTCCATAATCTGTGATGACTTGAACAATTTAATCTTGACTTGTCATATTTCAATTTCAAATGTTGTAGATAGTGAATAAAGAATTTTCATACAGTTTAATCATGAAAATTTAGTAGCTAGGTAGAGAATAAAATAATCCAACAGTTTAATTTGGATTCTTGGATGCAATAAGTGTAGAGTTATATATTTTATTGCTTTAAAAAAAGAATAAAAGGTTGTAAGGTTGCTAGTTCAAATGCACCTGATTAAAATTGAAGGAAAAAATGTTAGGAGAGATAACTGGGTAGGTAGAAGAAGGTGGGAAACATCATTCTAAATGTCTTTCAATAGGCTATAAATAAATAATTCTCCCTCCCCATAAAAATTTGATATTCTAGACTATCAGTCAAATAGGCTCAAGATATTTCCTTGACTTCTGTTGGGACCCGACCCAAGGCTCAATGACTGATTAGTTGAAAATGTTAAGTTTCTATATTAATCCCAAAAATTTTCATTATTTACCCCTTCATGCACTCATCACCATGAAACTTGATAAGTGGGAAATCTTTTCTTACTTAAATGTTACATAAATACCCATTTGATTAACTTCCTCCATTTTACAAGACATAAAACCCTCAAAAACATGACATCCTAAGTAAAAGTGATTAAGTTATGATAATGAAGCTTTGCTTTAATTTTCACTTTCCTTAGTTTTATTTATGAATTTTGAGTATTAATTGTCCCTTTTCATATTAACACTTAACATATTTTAGTAACTCCCTATCAATTATCCTAGTCCTATTAATATAGCTCTCTTTTATTTAATATTCCCAAAACCCTCTTATTATATACTTTTTATGTCAAAGATATTAAACACATGTTGAAAAACATCTTGAAACTACCCCTTTGACATGAAACTTATACATAATAAAATATTCCCTCTCCCCTATAGTTTTAGACGTTTGATAAATATAAAAATGTATAATATAAATGATATTGAAATGCTCAATTTATTTACACATTGTGTATATAAAAAAACGAAGAAAAAGAGTTTATTCGCCTTTCCCCTCATAAGATTTACCCATGGTTAAAGCTTTAAAATTATCCCATTTTCATGATACATATCATTTTATCACAATCTAAACCCTGGTTTGATAGACCTTTAGTAACCTGCCTAATCTATGTATAAACCCCTTTTATACATAAATTTCATTAAAAAAAAGACAAAGCATCTTCGCATTCATTCATGAACCTCCGATTATCCTGATCTCTTTAATCAAACGGTCCAAACTAAACCCGATAACTCATTGCCCCCACCCCCACCATTTCCTATTGCATTCATTTGACACCGTAGATCTTTACCTTCTAATATTAGTGGCTCACAATGATAGCCTGACCCCACCTTATTGTTTCCCCACAGCTTCTCGATGCATCTCAGTCATTCACTTCACCCAACCAAATCTGACGGCGTAGATCCCATATCGCATTTCTTAAGTGACCAAGCGATGTTCACAAAAAAATTTGTGAGAAAAGTTGTTTTATGAAACCACCACTTGATACGTGTCATATTATTATTGGATCACATTGCAAAAGTTAAAAACCGGTTACTTCCCCAGAGCAGTGCGATAACCACCACTAGTTTCGATTTCAATACAAAAACTATTCCCACCATGTCAACTTGACCTGTAATTAATACCCTACATATCAATTAAACCTAAGGTTTTAACCTTAACTCTGCATTGTTTCCATATCATTTTCACCTTCGTCCTTCAGAAAGCTACTCCAGACACCATTGCTAAGCCTTTGCAAACCTAAAATCCATTTCCCCTCTGAAATTCACCTCTGAATACTCTCTGCGCCTTATACCAAGAAAATGCGACCAGTTTGAAGACTGGTGTAAACCCAGAAAGCCCTATTATAGATTGGGAAATATTAAACAATATTGGAGAGCCCTTTTTGCATAAAATTATTTTTAAGTCATCATTTTGTAGAGAATATTGTGTCCAATTAGAAATACATCTTAAAAAAATCAAGGATTTTTTGGTTCTTAAGAGACCCATCTACAAAAACCTATCTCACTTTTTGCACAGTCATTTTAAAATGAGAGATACATGCACATGGGTCATTAATTCACTTGAACAGGGTTGGGTCATTAATTCACTTGAACAAGGTATTCCATTATTCTAAAAACATGCACATTTTTATAGCCTATTTTTCAGACTCTGTAAAACTCTAATTTACACATATTTTTGCAGAGCCTATTATGGACAGTTGGCGCATAATTTTAGGAAACTGAAAGAGATTTATCTCACCATCATATTTATCTACAATAACCTTTTCCACATTTTACATATCTATTATGGATTGAGAAATACAAAGATAGCATTGGACCCAAAGTTTGCAGAATTGTTGGAGCACAATGCACAAAGAAAGGAAGCTGTTACTGACTTGGATGCCTCATCATCAACTAAGAGTTGGATCAAATTCGAATTATCCTCTTAGTCATCACCTATCCATAAAAAATAGTACCAAATAGATGCATTAGTCTTGAGTGTCCTTTACTTAATTTCTATTTATGTAAAACAGTTAGAGATATTTGTGAACCAATCTTGATATTTTTTCAAGATATTCTAGTTTAGAATTTGTATAAATACTTCACTCTTTGAAGTATTGAGGATGGAATAAAAATTATCAAGACTACTATGGAATTTTTTTTTGAAAACATTGGGATTTTATGTGAGTTAAGTTGAAGAAGCAGACTGGAAACTGAATTAAACAGACATCATAACTAATGATCCTCGTGTTGATTAGATGAGTATTGTATCTTCTAGTTTTCATTTTTTATTTCTTTAAGATTCATTCATACATTTTTTGTTATTCTCCATCTTAAATGAATAAATAGGAAAGATATTACAGAATCAGTGTAAAAATCTCTCTATTATTACTATTTTTCATGTTTATGTTTTCTGTTGATTTCTAGACTTTAGAATTCTTATTTTCTCTTTAGTCTCGTTTGACCTCAATTTCCCTCTTCCTTTTCTGTGATCTAATGATTCCTAACTTCCCTTAGTCCAGATCATACCACTTCATCAAAATATCCTTTTAAAACCCTCTGAAGGTCATCTATCTTGCCCTTAGTATATTTCTTCTTTTGACCTTAGTTTCCTAGTCTTGTTTGCTATAAATTTGACTCCATCTCCCAATGGTTAGGTAGATATTCCTATGGTTTCTCTTATAGTGATTTATTCCCACCAAAATTTAGAAAATCCAACCAAATTGTCCACTCATAGCTAGCCTAAAATCCATTACAAAACAAAGCTAAATCTTAAGGAGAGATCCCTCTCCGGAACTCAGGAAGGCTAGATCCTGAATTTTGAAAGAGGTTCTTGGCTAGCACTGGTTTTCTTTAACTATAAACCAAAATCCCAGGACCTAAGAGTTACTAGGGTGATAACATACTTGCGACCATACTGAGGAACTAACCACTCTCCATTTTTAAGTTTAATCTTATAGGAATATTTTTAAAACATATCTTTTCTACTTTAAGATTAAGTTTAAAGGTTGTGGGTAATAAAATTTTCTGGTCAATTTAGTGTGTCCTATATTGCTAACATAAATTATCAACCAGGGATTCGTAAGCTGACGAAGTGTGGAGCACTATATGTGAAAGATAACCTATCTCTTACTTTTTGTCGTTTTTCGATTTTTATGAAATTCTAAAAGACAAGTATGGAGACAAATATTCAAGACAATGATGTCCTTCTAATGGTTTTCCAAACTTCAAAAGAATTTTAAAACACACAATGACAAAATTAATTCCTAAAAGGAAATGAAAATTGCATCACTATTCTAATCAAGCAAACAGTGAACTATTGATCATGAAACTCATTATCCTTGTTGTTGTCTAAACACAAAAGAAACTGTACTCAAAGAAAATATTGCAAGTAAAGTAAAACTAAAATCAAATTACATCAACTCATATTCTGACCCCTCACCATTAGTCTAGCTATGGCTTTCGGAGGTAATCATAAACAACTTGAGCAATCTGATATCTAATTTGCAGAAAAAAGAAACTAATATCAAACTACACACTCATACTTCAATCCCTTACCATTAGTCCAGCTATGGCTTTCGGAGGTAACTGAAAATGACATGAGCAATTTAATATATCTAACTTGCAGAAAAGTAAACTAATATCAAACTACACACTCATACTTCAATCCCTCGCCATTAGTCCAGCTATGGCTTTCGGAGGTAACTAAAAATGACATGAGCAGCTTAATATCTAAATCTAACTACTAAAGAAAATGTGCAAGACTGAAATAAACAAATAGTGTTGGAATTAAACAAAAACTAAGAAAAGTAAATTAGCAGAAGGACAAGATGGATTCCATGTCATTAGTCATTATAAAATTATATGCAAATGCCCGGGCTGCCTACTGTAATCTAAAAGCTAAAAATTATGCTAAAAGCTATGATTTCAGAAAGCAATCTAAGTAAGGAAATATGACAAAACAGAATTGAAAGCAACTTATCTAGAAAACATGTAAAAGCCTCCTTGGATAGCAGGGGCCCTTTGCTACCAATTTGGTGAAGTCCTTCAGCTCCTTAAAGTTGTAATCAAAACAGCATCAAAGAACTGAATTTCTCTATTAAAAAGAACTCACAAATCTACATCCCATTCCATCTTGAACTTTGTTACAAAAGACTTCTCTACTACTTTTCCATTACCTCCTCATTACCTATGATAGGAGAAAGCTTCTCCTATTTATACAAACTACTCAGGGGTCTTGCATCTCGATAATAGGATTCCCATGAATCTCTCCCTCCATCTCTGAGTTACAATCAAAATGAAATGATAAAACACTTGTCTTTCTAGGTTCAATACAACAAGGAAGTGAGACACATATCCTCATGATCCCATGATCTTCTCCAACCAAATTCGAATTTGGCCTTAGAGTGCCACGTAAGGGTCTTCTAGAAGTCTCCTTTTGACCTACACATGTCACAAAACTCATAACACATATATAGATATATGAAACTATGTTAATTTTCTAGTTTCTAATCATAAATTCACTTAAAATACATAAAATAAATAACTTTGGAAAACAAGGATCCTAACCCATATATTTATGAAAATGGTTACTTGATGTAGGGTTTTGGGTCAAATGGTTATGAAATAAGAGCTAAATGGTTATGACATAATGGAAATATGTATGAATATGGAGAACACTTTTGAGACTCAACATACCCCCCAACTGAAGTTGTTGCATGTCCTCATGCAACTATTGCAATGATTCATTTGTCCATGAGTTGATATTTGACTCATATAGATTCGTTCCAAACTTTGCTTCTTGATATTTTCTTTTTTTGGCAAAGTATAATACATTTAATTGCAACACATTTTTATTTTTTTTCAATGGTTGGTTCTTGTGTGACAACCATTTTTTTTTTTTTGAAGCATTGGTTCTTGTGTAACAATGCTTTATTTTCTTTGTTGCATCAAAGTTCATGAAAACATTTAGAATCAATTTCTTCATCAATGAATTGATCATTTGCAAGGCATATAATCTTTTTGGATCATGTTGCAACAATAGTTGGTTGGGAAGTATATGTGGGTGGAAATGAAATGAAAATGTGTGATAGTGTATGACATGTGGATATGAAATGATGTCCCTTCCCCCCAACTAAATATATGACAATGTGAAAAAGGGAGTGAGGAATTTTTCTAAAGTTACAATTTTAGCATTCTAATGAATTACATGACTAAAAATTAGAAAACAACATACCTTCACTTACCTTAAATGTGGATGAGTTGTGTATGTGTGGTGGCTGAAAAATTCTGATCATATTCTTCTTCAAGCGGCTGAACAAGATGAGTCATGGATAAAGAGATGAGATGAATTTTTATTGCTTCTACTAAAACTTGTTGAATCTGCTCCAAAATGCTGAAAATACTAGTCTTCATGTCTTCAAAACTCATTGGCATAATTCCTACTATGTAAAAAGATGTTCTGATGTCGAACATAGTAGGAAATTGTTGACTTAGTGACCATTAATGGATGCCACTAGTCAACACGAGAACTCTCACCATTGATGACAATGAGAGCCAAGATGCCCAAACACATCTTGCTAGGTACGAATGATTTTGCTGATGTCGAGTCACCTAGAAGATATGACGAACAAGGGACATTAATGTATTCCCATTGTTTGTCAGCATGAGAACTTGCCATTAAGGCATGCAAGCCTCAAGGTGTTTTTACAAAGAACTTAGACTCAAAGGACTATGGACTCAATAATTTGCATTGAAGCAGGGCTTATTTGCGGAATGAAAATGACAAGAAATGGAAAATGAAAATGAAAGATGGCAATGGAGAGTAGAAATGGAAAATGGGCAATAAGCATGTGAATGAGAAATGGCAATGGGCAATAAGCATGTGAATGAGCCTCTTGCTTTTATTTGTGGTTATGAATGGACAAAAAGAAATGGAAAGTGGATGTGAATGTAAATGGAAAACATGAAGTGAAATGAGGTGAATGGTTTATTATGAGGTATGGATGTGATGGAGACAATAGTATCTGAAAGTTTTTCAAGTGTTTGGATCTGATTTTGCATTAGCATATTTCCTCCTCTTTGTTGCTGATCATCCTCTTATGAAACAAATTGGTCTCTTAAAGAGACACCATTCTCTTGTAGTCATTTGTCCTTCCTCCTGGAACCTGCAAAAAAAACTAATACTTATTCTGCAATGGAATGTAAGATTATCAAAGGAGAGAGGTGATCAATCTCTCTAGTTATGATATTTACACACAAAACTAAGAATTTGTATTAATAAAACAAGTTCTCAAAAGAAAAAAATTCAAAAGAATTTATACCTATTTTGGAATTAGTGCCTCAAGTTGAATGTTGCTTCTTTTCAGCAATTTATTTCATTATTTACCATTTCAAACTCTAATGATGGATTTCTCATTGTGTAGATCTTGTTGAGACCTTTCCAACGATACTTAAATCATCAAAATCTGATTTTGTATGAGAAAATTAGGCTGATTTGAACAATGAGGTTTTTCAGCTGCGGAATTGGAGAACAGCTGCGGAATTGGACTTTAGCTGCGGAATTGGAGAACAGCTGCGGAATTGGACTTTTAGCTGCGGAATGTCGATGGTTTCTGTAGCTAAAAATCTTGAATAAAAAGTTAGCCATTCATCCTTCATCATCAGTCCAAAATTAATCAATACCTTCAGAAAAATGAGCAAATAACTTATTCATTTCATTGATTCAAAATTATTAATTAATTAATTTTTTTTTTTTAATCAAAACAAAATTGAAAAAAAGAAATGCAATTTTTTTTTTTTTTTTTTTTTATAAGTTTCAACAAATGATGCTAAATAAAGTTGTTGGAATATTGTCATTGATGGAAAAGGATGTGGCAAAGGCATGGGAAACCGAAGAACAACAGAATTGCAGAGATCAATGATCAGCAACAGAGCTCGGAGGAAGAATACATTTACAGAGATAAGCAGTGCATTGAAGGAGAATTAAATCTTGATGGGCCGCAGTCACAAATGACAAGAAGAGAATTAACAGGTGATGGGCAGAGCCGTTTCTGACAGTGGAACGAAGATATTCCCGTAGATTTAATTTACGGAGGAGAAGAGTCATTCAAGACAGTCATAAAATTGAATTAAACAGGCGGAAGTCCTTTATTTCTGATTTGGCGGGACAAGTGGTCCCCACCACTTAAGCTCTAAATCAGAATCGCAAGTTATTTTGGTGAAGTAGTGTCTTGTTGATATGGAGTCCTGCGATGCGATGCGATCCAATCGCAATCGCAAATCGCAATGTAAATGATACATAAAAATGTCTTGTGGATGTGGCAGTATTCCATAGTGGAACGGTTGTACACAATACAACCAAATGTTACATTATAAATCGCCCCCACCAACAGCCGAGGCCCATGGGTCCACTTGACCACGTGGCGATGTTTTAATGGAATCGCACGTCTTGAATCGCAAGGTTCAATCGGCGGAGTTTTGTTATATGCTCCGATCAGTGGCGGACCCGATCCGGTTATATGTTGGAGTTAATATGTGCCAATCGCATCCATGTCCTGATCGCAATCGGAACTTTTCCATGGTGTGCCCCGATTGCATTTGTTCAAAGGACCCGATTGCGCTATGAGCCATGTTTTATTTGGTCATCGCGTCTGGTTAATCAATCGCAATCGCAAGTTTTGTTTGACACCGCCGATCCACCAACTGCGATGTGGGCCCAGAGTCGAAGATTGAATATTATTTGAAGAACCCGAAAGGTTATATGGATTTATATATTACTGATGAGTCAGTGGCACATTAATGTTTATAATATTATATGGCAGAGACAAAGATTGGGGTTTCAAATTGGATTGGCTCAATTATTAATACAAAACGATTGAGATGTATGGCTGTTCCACTTGCGGAACTCACCACATCAACAAGACACTTGCATATGGAAAAGCATTGAATATTGTTTATAAAATCTGAAGGGTTAAACTTTGGGTTAAAGGCTTGGTGCACATAGATAATTTGAATTTCCTCGTTTGTATGAAATAAATTAAAAAAAAGGGGAAATTGAAAAGCCCTGGGGACAAACTAAAGAGAATATTGACAAAGGAATACCATTAGCAGTTGAGTGGTTTTAGACTCATGGTATTGAGAAAGGCGAGAACTATATAGAGGGCAAGATCATTATTCGAAGGTAATAGATGTGCGAGAGTCAAGCGCGGAAGAAGAGTGAATTCCTCTAAGGAATATCTGTATGGACAGACGACGTGCTTAACTGATAATTCTGAGTCCATGTTGCACCCATCGAAAGAATGAATCTGGGATTCATTCAATAGAAGAATCAATGAAAAGCTAACGCATGTCTGATGAAGATTGTTTATCCAGAAAGCCAAACGGGATGTCGAATGCATACATTTTATGAAATCTGAGGTTGTGGCTGTGTGATCTAGTCTGAAAATTGATGAAACGAGGTCCACAGTGGTGCTGAAGGTCGAAGCTTTCAATCAAGGGGTTGTAGCTCCCTTCCAGAAGAAGCTGGTAAATGAGAGAAGGTTGTAGCCTTTTGCAGGTGGGTACTTGCGTGCTGGTATGAGTCTGCACCAGCATATATTGTAAGAAGTTTTCTCTATAATAAAATATTGAAGACTGATATTGCAGCAGCGGTGGTTTTCTCCCAAATTGGGTTTCCACCTTAAATCCTGGTGTCCATATGTGTAGTTCATGTTTGATGCTGTGTTCTACTGTTCATGCTTAACGCTTATCTGATGCAATGCTCTAAGTAAAAAATATAATAAGATAGCTGAACGTACATGATTGGATGCAGTAAGAAAGAAAAATTGTTCAGCTTTAAAATACTGATTCACCCCCCCTCTCAGTATTTTTCCAACAAAAGCAAACTCAGATACATTGACCAATCGTGACCTTGCAATGACCATAGAATGGTAAGTGAAGATCACATAAGATGAAAAATAATATATTGGTAAGCATTGAAGAACATAAAAGGGCATGATCGCTATTTCAAAATAAAATCTTTCATCTCTTCAAAATTTATTTTTGTATCTGTTTGATCCTTGAGGACTATCACAATCAGTAACCGTTCAGGACCACCCCCCTCAGTTGGAATTCCAATTGCAGCAGTTGCCATTACAGACACGTTCAATCTCAATTGAGCTTAGCTTTATGCTACTAAGGTTCATTGTGTCATCTACACGACCATGTGCTCGATAATATCCTCATGTAGTTCGCTTAATTCATCCCCATGCCCTCTTAATGTCTTTCCATAGTGATGTGGCATCCCTTTGAAATAAACATCATAATGGTTGGCGTTTAATAATGTCGTTGAAGCACCAAAAATTGCTGGGCAGATGATAAAGGAGATGTGAAATCCAACATTCAGAAAACGAAGTCGAATTGAATTCAAAAATGAGTGGAATGTGGATTGAATGCCACGATAAGAGTTTTATTTTGATTATAATTCTTCTTCTTGGATTTAGAAAACCGGATTATCAATGCAGACTGCCGTTTTCAAATTCTTCACTCAGAAAAAATCGTTTTTCCTCACGCGGCAGGGAAAAATGGGCTTCAAAGAACCGAGAAATTCTCCCAGTCCGCCACGAATTTCGTAAAACGATTTCTGGGTTATCTAATTGACCACGTTGGCGAAACAACCCATGTTTTATATTTTCTAAATTCGTCTCCATTTGGCCAAATAGTGCTTTCAAAGTTTGACGTTTTTCTCTATTTTGCGTTTTTCTGTTTGTGAATAATTTTTAACAAGATTCTTAATCCTTTCTGGATCGGAGTACTCAAGCTTGTCTTCAGTGTTTCATGTGATTCAAAGCTTTGTTTCATTTCCTCGTTAACTTGCTCTTTTTCGTGACTGAGATTGGAACTAATAACATATTTCTTGCTATGAGTGTTGTCCTCGTGTTTTAGGGCACCGTTACCAATAACTTCAGAACCTTTTGCATCACTCTACTCAGTTTCATTGAGTAGATATGCCTGTACTATTTTGCTTCTAATGCTGGGGAGACTTACAAGAACAACAATCACAGCAAGAACTGCAGTACCTCCTAGGAGCAGCTTTGTTTTATTTCCAGAACCTGGGGATGCAGGTGGTGGAGCTGAACCAGAAGAAACATCTGGCTTCTTCTCTAAGCGAGAACTTTGAGATCTAGAAAATTTAGACGTTGTTGAAAGTTCCTCTCTTGAAGAAAGGTTATGTGGAAACTACTTTAAAACATCCGATGCAATAACATCATGATAAGGCTCTGCTCTAATCTCACTATCCATCCTATCACTCAGTGTGCCACCAGCTCCCAGTTCTTGGCTGCCATCTGTGTTTTCATATGTTTCTTTAACATCTGCATTTGAAGAATGGTTGCTGAAGAACACTTTGGGTGAAAGGCAAACGCAATGCACTCATTCTATTGTCATATTTTTTTTTTTAAATTTTCACTTTTTTGTCTTTCTTTCAGAGTTTCTTTCTGCAAGGGCACAGGTGCTAGATTCACTTGACTGACCAATTTCTAAATGCAGTACAAAGCAGCGCAGCTGATATGCACGCAAATGAAATCCATGGAGTTACCTATGGCTTTGTTTATTGATTTTTTTTGTTTTTGTTTTTCAATTTTTTTTTTAATTTGTTTTTGTTAATAAAACTATATGTTATATTTTTAAAAATTAAAAATACACATATATATTTTACTAAACTAAACAATATATATATATATATATATATATATATATATATATATATATATATTTTTTTTTTAATGATTTGTTATTAAAATTAAATATATATTCTCAAAAATAAAAATATACATATATATCTTAGTAACAAAACAATTTAATTTTTTTATTTTTTTATTTTTTATTTTCATTTTATTTTTAATTGATTTGTTTAATAAAATTATGTATGTGATATTTTCAAAAAAATTTAAAAATACACATATATATTCATTAAACAAAACAATTTTATTGAAATCAAAGTTTTTCATGAAAACAATTTTTTTTTTTTTAAATTGTTGAATCAATTGAAATGATGAAGTTTTATTTTGTCTCCTTTTTTTTTTTCTTTTTCACATAACAATTCTTTTTCTGATCCTCCAGATCACACAAAGTGCAGGAGGAGAGCATACTCAAGAATTATTAATTTTTTTTACATAACAATCATTTTTCTGATCCTCCAGATCACACAAAGTGCAGGAGGAGAGCATACTCAAGAATTATTAATTTTTTTAGATGTAAGAAATAAGGCTACCTAGTTACACTTCCCCGGCAACGGCGCCAAAATGTTTGGTCAATTTAGTGTGTCCTAAATTGCTAACATAAATTATCAACCAGGGATTCGTAAGCTGACGAAGTGTGGCACACTATATGTGCAAGATAACCTATCTCTTACTTTTTGTCGTTTTTGGATTTTTATGAAATTCTAAAAGACAAGTATGGAGACAAATATTCAAGAAAATGATGTCCTTCTAATGATTTTCCAAACTTCAAAATAATTTTAAAACACACAATGACAAAATTAATTCTTCAAAGAAAATGAAATTGCATCACTATTCTAGTCAAACAACAGTGAACTACTGATCATGAAACTCATTATCCTTGCTGCTGCCCAAATACAAAAGAAACTATGCTTAAAGAAATCCAAGAATTGCAACAAAGTAAATCTAAATCAAATTACATCAACTTATATTCTGATCCCTCGCCATTAGTCCAGCTATGTCTTTCGGAGGTAACCATAAACAACTTGAGCAATCTGATATCTAATTTGCAGAAAGTAAACTAATATCAAACTACACACTCATACTTCAATCCCTCACCATTAGTCCAGCTATGGTTTTCAGAGGTAACTGAAAATGACATGAGCAATTTAATATATCTAACTTGCAAAAAGTAAACTAATATCAAACTACACACTCATACTTCAATCCCTCACCATCAGTCCAGCTGTGGCTTTCGGAGGTAACTGAAAATGACATGAGCAATTTAATATATCTAAATCTAACTACTAAAGCAAATGTGCAAGACTGAAATAAACAAAGCAATACCGGAATTAAACAAAAACTAAGAAAAAATAAATTAACAGCAGAACAATATTGAGTCCATGTCATTAGTCAAAAGATATGCAAATGCCCGGGCTGCCATGAAAAATTATGCTAAAAGCTATGATTTCAGAAAGCAATCTAAGTAAGGAAATATGACAAAACGGAATTGAAAGCAACTTATCTAGAAAACATGTAAAAGCCTCCTTGGATAGCAGGGGCCCTCTGCTACCAATTTGGTGAAGTCCTTCAGCTCCTTAAAGTTGTAATCAAAACAGCATCAAAGAACTGAATTTCTCTATTAAAAAGAACTCACAAATCTACATCCCATTCCATCTTGAACTTTTTTACAAAAGACTTCTCTACTACTTTTTCATTACTTCCTCATTACCTATGATAGGAGAAAGCTTCTCCTATTTATACAAAATATGAGAAGTCATCTCATTAATGGGAGTCCATGAATCTCTCCCTCCATCTCTAGAGTTACAATCAAAATAGGAAATGATAAGACACTTGTCTTTCTAGAGTTTCAACACAACTAAGAGATGAGACACATATCCTCTGATCCCATAATCTTTTCCAACCAAATTCCAAGATTTGACGTAGAGTGCCACATAAGGGTCTTCAGAAGTCTGCCCACGGCCTACATGTCACAAAACTCATAACACATATATAGATATATGAAACTATGTTAATTTTCTAGTTTCTAATCATAAATTCACTTAAAATACATAAAATAAATAACTTTGGAAAACAAGGATCCTAACCCATATATTTATGAAAATGGTTACTTGATGTAGGGTTTTAGGTCAAATGGCTATGAAATAAGAGCTAAATGGTTATGACATAATGGAAATATGTATGAATATGGAAAACACTTCTGAGACTCAACAATAATGACAACTCTACTAGAGAAACTAACCGTTTCTTCACAAATATTTTACAAGTTCAGATGTGATCTATGATGTTGAACAGTGATTAGACACACAAAGGTTAAAATCATCCACCTGGTAACTCCACAAAAATTTCACAATCAAGACTCCACTGGAGGAATGAACTTGAAGAACAATATCTAAAGATCAAGATTTCAACTTGGATCTTAATCCAAGACATTGCGTTCTTTCTCGTTAAGAAATATTTTCAATATGTATTGTATTTTATATAAGGATCTAACTTGGTTGTACATATACAATGGCCTTTCGTTATGGCTAATTTTTAAGATGATCCAATAATAAAATGAAGATATGCTCCCATGCGCAGAGATCACATACCTGGATTTCCACACAAGCTACCAAAGGTAAATTGGGGTAACAATCTGCCCATGCCTCAAGATGAGAACATTGATGATCATTTACTACATCTCATTAAATTTCATATACACTCATCAAGTTTGAAGGGTGATTGGTATAAGGATTGCCTCATGAAAATATTCATGGAAACCTTAGAAGGAAAAGCAAGGGAACGGTACGAAGCTGTCAAACCAACAAGTTTGTTCTCTCTAAAATATTTTCATAAGGTATTTTATGAGCATTACAAAACTCATTTTCCATCTTTGTCCTTAGCTGAAAATTGTTGTGATCAAGCTGAATATATTTTACATTAACTTAAAAATATTGATGAAGATTTTGAAAATTGGCATCCTGAAGATTTATTAGAAGAAGTCCAAAACTATCATTCTCAAATTAAATGTCATAATAATCAAGAGGAGTTAAACAAAGATGAAATAGATCATGAGATGAATCAATATCCACAAAGCCCCTCTCTATAAACAAATGATGTTTCATTTAATGTTCTGAATGAAGTTAAAGAAAATATTCAACCTCACGATAAATTTTTACATAAGGGAAAAAATAATTGTTATTCAAATCTAAGAATTCAGAGATTCCCACCCCACCCCTTCCCCCCCCCGCCACTGAAGAAGAAATCAATTTGCTTCTAAACATGCAACAATCCTCAAAATATTTACATAAACAAGAAATTGTTTCTACTTCTTCTAATGTTGATGAATGTACTAAAGTTTTTATCCGTGAAGAGATAGAAGAACAAGTTGATGCTCATGTTATTCTACCTTCCCAAAAAGGCCCATTGCTTGATAGCACTCCTATTGAGAAAAATAATGACTTTCAAATAGAATGCAACCAATCTAATCAAGATATGTTAGGATTGTTGGAAGAGAATTTTGTTGATCCAATGTTTATAATTGATGAAATTCCTTCTTCTGAAGATTTTCCTAAACATGATCAGTATGATGATAATTATGTTCTCCCAATTCAAGATAGTTTCACAGAACAAACACTAGCTAGTTTGAAGGATGAGATATTAGATTTTCAATTTGATGAGGATTTTATAAAAGTTATTTTTCTTATTTTTAAATCATGAAAATGCTCTACTCAAGTTAAAAAATGGCTTCTTGATATAATTTCTGAAAATTATGAAACTGAAATTAAACTTTTGCATTCTCAAATTCAGTCATACAATTTCTGAAATCCTAAAGAATTCTTTGAAAATCTTCTTTCTCCAAAGAAAGAAGAGATTGTAATACCTTTTGACTTGCATATTGAAGATGATTATTCTTTCAAACACAATATTGAAGAAATATTTTCATGGTCTAATATTCATAATTCAACTGAACAATTAGTCATTGAAGGCCTAGAAGTAAATAACATACATCATGCTTTTATTGATCCTATATCAGATTATATGGAGAATATTTTTAGCTCAAATCTACAAACATGTTTTCTCTATAAAGATCAAATACATGAAAAGTGGCCTTTACACATCCTATCATTTATTATAAAGGCACATGATCATAATATACTTCCAATTTTGATCACAAGAAATCAAGTTATTCATTTATTTTTACAGCTACTTGATTCGCTTCATTGGCATTTTTGTATTACCTGGTTCAATACAATTTTTAGTAAGTTAGATTAGGTATATGAGTGCTAATAAGCTCAGAATTTTGAGCATTTCTTTTTAGTTTTTAATTTTCATCTAGTTTTTTCATTAAGATTTAAAGCCAAGGATGAGGTCTTAAAGATGTTTAAGATCTATAAGTTGGTTTGAAAATTGTTGTGTGTTGTTTTAGTTTCAGATCAAATTTCAGTTTGTAGAAGACAGAAGACACATACTAAGATCATGAAAGGTCAAAGATGAAGGCTACTGATCACAAAGTTCTTAACATTTCACTAGGAAATGCTATCCCCGGGTGAAGCCGATGTTAGCAACCTATAAATATAGGATTCATAATTTCGACTTAACTGATGATAGTCTTGTAAATATCTACATACTTTACTTTCTGCAAGTTGTGTTTCCATATTTTGTAAAAAATGAAAAATCAAAAAAGAGGGTAAAGAGTCCTAAAAGAAAGATCAAAGGACTTAGAAAAAATAATATACCCCAAAAGAGAAAAGATGAATAAAGCATGAAAGTGTGGAAGTCTAAATGCCACTACTTTTACTTTTTTCAGATGATTATGGTAGAGTTTCAATAAATTCCATAATCTGTGATGAGTTGAAAAATTTAATCTTGAATTGTCATCTTTCAATTTCAAATGTTGTATATACTGAATAAATAATTGTCATACAGTTTAATCATGACAATTCAGTAGTTAGGTAGAGAATAAAATAATCAAACAGTTTAATCTGGATTCTAGGATGCAATAAGTGTAGAATTAGGTAATTTACTTCTTTCAAAAAAAGAATAAAAAGTTGTAAGGTTGCTAGTTCAAATGCACCTGATTAAAATTGAAGGAAAAAATGTTAGAAGAGATAACTAGATAAGTAGAAGAAGGTGGGAAACATCATTATAAATATCTTTCACCAGGCTATAAATAACTAATTCCCCCTCGTCATAGAAATTTGATATTTTATACTATCAGTCAAAGAGGATCAAGGCATTTCCTTGACTTCTGTTGGGACCAGACCCAAGGCTCACTAACCGATTAGTTGAAAATGTTAAGCTTCTATATTAATCCTAGAAATTTTCATTATTTACCCCTTCATGCACTCATCACCATTTAACTTCATAAGTGGGAAAATTTTTCTTACTTAAGTGATACATAAATACCCATTTGATTAACTTCCTCCAGTTTACAAGACATAAAACCATCAAGAACATGATATCCTAAGTAAAAGTGATTAAGCTATGATAATGAAGATTTTATTTAATTTTCACTTTCCTTAGTTTTATTTATGAATGTTGGCATATGTTGTCCTTGATGGCAACCTACTTGATGAAGTTGATGGTAACCTACTTGATGAAATAAGATTGTTGGCAAAATGATGCATAGTGTTGTCCTTGATGGCAACCTACTTGATAAAGTTTATGACAACCTTCTTGATGAGTTAAAGAGGAGATTGTTGGCAATGTGATACAATGTGTTGACTTTGATGGAACCTGCTTAATGAAGTTTTTCGTGATGGAAACTGACTTGATGAGTTGTTAATAATATGTATCTACAGATCAGTTCAGAAGTAGCAGAATAAAGGAATTCAGAAAGTGCTAGAATAATGATAAATAAGTTATGCTACAAAGCATACACGGGTTTGTTAAGGTGTAGTAGCGTATTCACGCGGAAAATTACGTGCCAAGTCGCGTATGCCATTTTGCGCTTCAAATTTAGAATACCAAGGGGTGATACCATGGTATTGACCCATTGTATTGAGCGCTTGATTATCTATTTGATCCCATCCAGGAATACCATCGGAAGTGGTGTGGTTTTGACTCATGGTATTGATAAAGGCTAAATCTATATAAGGAGAAGAAGATCATTGTGCAGGTGTGCACGAGTAAAGGTTGTGAATGAAAAAAAATCTCTCTAAGGAATATCTGCATGGATGAACTCTGTTCTTGATTGATAGATATGAATCTATGATGCACCCATGAAGAAAATGATGAAGAAGGATCTATAGATCTGAAATGTATATGTGTTTTCTAGATCTGTGTATGGAAGGTTTAGATTTGAGATGAGGCGAAATACTTTCTGAAGTAAAGAATGAAATCTGGGTTGCTTATTTGATCTGAAGAGTTGCACAGTCCTAAAAAGTTACATATGTATACGCAGGTTCGCTTCAGCAAAAGCGCGTGTATACGCGTGTCTGCCTAAGGAAAAGCGCGTATGGGAAGATAGAGTTTTCTGAAGAATGCACAGAAGTATACGCAGGTTGGTGTGTATGAAAGCGCGTACATACACCGGTTCAGTGAAGTAAAAGCGTGCATGGAATCTAGGGTTTGCTGAAGTAAGTGGAATGAAATGATTGATCTGTTCTGTTGTTTTACTTCTATCTGTCTATGATGTATTCATACAGAGCTGGGTTGTTTGAATGTTCAATATGCTGTTGATTATGTTAATTGAAGATCAAGTTGATGGTTGATTGGTTGATTATTCAATGAATGA
This sequence comes from Pinus albicaulis, assembly GCA_034641835.2. Lineage (NCBI taxonomy): Eukaryota > Viridiplantae > Streptophyta > Pinopsida > Pinales > Pinaceae > Pinus > Pinus albicaulis. The sequence goes on from CM076582.1 coordinate 1,640,605,050, forward strand.
ATTGATGGGGTTATAAGTTTCAGTTTGATGAATGTTGAGCTTAAATGTGTGGAGTGGGTCCAGTCTGAAAATATAATGAAAAGTGGCATGTTTGTGCTCAACCTAGTCTCCTAAATTGAGTTCATTTAATTGTCAACCAGGGTTGGTAAACTGCTGAAGTGAAGTGCACTGTATGTGCCTAGGTTTTTGTCTCTTAATGCGTTGTGTTTAGTGTTTTATGATGTTTTGGTATTTTGTGATGATTTATGATGTTTTTGGTCTTTTGGTGATTTTTATGTTCACAAGGAAAATGTCTAAAAATCTAGTGGAAAGAAGCTACTGGTTAAAAACAGAGTGAAGCCTAATTGGTTGATGACAAATGACAAATGCAAATGCAAATACTGAAAAAGAATCAAATCTAAACTATGACTAAGCAGAAACAAAGCTTGATAATGAATTTTAAGGAAATGATTCAAAACTTAAACTCAACTTGTCCAATTCTTTCATCAAAGGTATTTTGAGAGAGAGAGCTTGAGAAATGGTCAGTTAAGTATACAAATTCTCCTAACTAAACAATTAAACAACTAGCTTATAATGATGCAACATTTTATCCATGATTAAAGATTTGTTGAAGCATATTTGGAGGAAAACATTGATACCATCATAAGATCTCTACTCTAAGACTAGTTCCTAACTCTATTCTGCAACTTAGTTAGACATCACTAAACCTTACTCAAGAGCTATAGATTTCTTTTCAAAGTAGTCTTTTGAGGAAAGGCTCTATTTATGAAGTAGTAAAGAAGTTGCAAAAGTACCTCAGGCCTTGAAATGATACTGTCTTCTGTTCATATGGTTATGAATCAATTATAAATTTGGAACAAGAAGAGATTTTGTAAATAATGAAGGTCGTATTGTTAAGTTTAACAACTAATGTAATCTAATATGCAGTGGATGACAATGAATTGTGGAGTGAAAATGCAATGAGTTAAGCTAAAACTGAACTTAAGATGTCACTAGTCTAAAACAGTGCTGAACTAACAAGCCATTATCAAACTTAAAACAAAATAACAGAGCATGAATTGGATGCAATTTGACTCCGGAGTACCCTAACTAAGTTATCATGCATTAATCTATGGGATTCTACAGCCTGTTTTGTCCATCATGATTAGTATTTTGGAAGAGTTTCTTAGAACAATCTTGGCTGTACAATTCAGTGCAAATGCAAACATAAAGACTGAAAGCAATTTAAAAACTAAGACATCACAGCTATCTCCTACCCATCATTATGATATTTTGGAAGGGCGTTTTAAGAGTAAGATCAGCTATGGTACTTAGTGCAAACAAACAACTGAAACGTTCAGGATCACAGTCATGCCTTAGACATCATAAGGATTTTTTGGAAGAGTTTCTTCTTTTGGAAGAGTGCTTAGAACAAGTATAACTGTGATGGTGAACAAAATAAATTACAATTAAATCCTACAACACTATAGCCATTTCCCATTCATTATCATGATCTTTTGGAAGAGTTTCTTCTTTTGGAAGAGTGCTTAGAACAAGTATAACTATAGTGGCTAATGAAATTAACTACGAATTCAAACTTCAAAAACGTAAAAACAACTAAGATACTTATCTAAATTACGAAAGTAAAGCCGTGCAGGAGGCAGGGGCCCTCTACCACCAGACGGAATCTAACTCCAAATCAACTCAACGCCTTCAAAGCAATGTTGTCTTCTTCATTAAAGTAGAAATAACTTGAAACAGAGCAGTTTCGGTCTTCAGAAATATAGCATGAAATCTAAGCAAAATCTAGCCTATCTCTCGGTTTCCCAAGTGTTTTTATAACAAATTTACATAACAGAACTTGCAACAATACAGGGATCCTTGTCTTTCCTTATAGAAATCACATTAGGACTCTTGAAGATGGCAACGTAAAGAGAAAAAGGACATCTGGACTAAGGCAGTCCTATTAGAAGTATGCCTTCTTAAATGTGTTCCCACGTACCAAAACCACGTCCAGAATTCGTTTCTTCCTTCATGGTGAGCAATGAACGATGTGGACATGACGTGGAATATACCCATATATGGTTTTTCTTAAAAGGACACCTAGAACATGCCTGAACGTGAAGACAGTTGCAGAATTGCCGGTTAGCTACGGAATGTCTGCATTCTGCAGCTAGTTCCGATCAAAATGCATTACAATGACAAAAATCACAAAACTTAGCAAGTTAGCCATGTTCATCATTCTAAAAGTAATTTTAACTAATTTCATTGATCAATTGGGTCTGGGATAACAATGGAAAAAGGAAAATGAGGTAAAGTAAGATGAAAGAAAGCACAATCTTGGGGCTCAACATACCCCCACTGCTGTCTTCTTGCATGTCCTCATGCAATTTATTCCATAAACTCCGAGACTTCTGCAAGAACATCTAATCCTCTCCTTCTTCTTTGCCTGGAAGCTAAAGATCTTCTGGGTTTTCTGATGACAAGTTTGAACCTTAAGTTGGTAAGTGCCCTAATTAGCTTCTTGTTCCTCTTTTTCAACTTTTCATTAGCCTTTTCCACTTTGTCCATATGTAGAGATAAGGTTGAGTTCATATCGGTTTTGAGTTTGACTTGTTCCTTGAGAATATCATTCTCATTTTTGATGTGTCTATTAAGTATTTCCAGCTCATACCTATCCCTTCTTAACACATCTATTTCGGACAGTGGAGGACTAGGGGTTCTATCTCTACTCTCTAAAGCTTTCCTTTCCAATGTTTCAACATAGTCATAAACTTCTTGCTGAGCAGGGTCAATTTCAGGGGTTTCTTCATTAAAATCCTCTTCAACATCTTCTTCAATAGATGTTTCCTCATCTTATATATTTACCACCCCTGTTTGTTTGATTTGAGTTTTCCTTAGTTTCCCCCTGAGTCTATGGCTTCTTCTTGGCTGGGATGTTCCCTCTCCTTTTCTTGTGGCAGATTTTCTGATTACCCTCTCTTTCTTAAGTTGTCTCTTAATTTGAGTCAACTTCTCTGAGATTATTTCCTCACTACTTTCTTGTATTGTTTTGTCAATTTCAATTTTTGAGGCTCTCCATTTTCTTCTTCTCCTTGTAGGCTGTTCTTCAGGTGAGGGCTCTTTTGGCTCTTCAAAATGATTTCTTATCAAGAAATTATCCCAAGTATCATTTGTTTTGGCTAAATGGTGTTCAATTAAAATCTTAACCAAGCCATGATGGTATAGAGTTGTCTCTAAGAATTGAACCCTTCTTTGAACACAAGAAGCCATCTTTTTCAAACTTTGAAGCAAGAAATAGGGTAAATTTAACTCTTCCTCCAGAAAATGCATTATCAGTCTAATATGGTAAACATAAAATGTGCCATATCTACCTTCACATGTAATAATTTTTTGTAGAATAAGAAGTATGTTTCTCCATTTATTTTTCAATGCAGAACTTGGAATTCATTTCTTAAACACAATGACATCCATACCTGGTGATTTTAGAATTTTCTTCCAGGATTCATTATGAAATTCTTTGTTTTTGAACCATCTCTCTCCATTTCTAAGCAATCCTGTAGCTTCTGCAATGAAAACTTCAGTGACAGTGAATTTAACATCTCCCACTTCAACCTCAGCTCGTTGAAATGACCTTGCAAATGTTTTAGTGACTTCTTTGTGGAAGCCATTAAATTTCTCAAGAAATTGTAGCCATCCTACCTGTTGCAACATTTCTCTACTTTGAGGGTATCCTTCCAGATATTTTGTACCCACTGGTTCAGTTCTTACAATGAGGCCCATAATTCTTTCTTCAATCTTCAGATTAATACTCTTTCTGCCCACGGAAACAATAACTTCAACCTTCAAACTGATATACTTCTGGTTCACGATGACAATGGCTTCAATATTCAAACTGATATACTTTTGGTTCACAGTGACAATAGCTTCAAATTCCACACTGATATACCTCTGTTTCTCGGTGACAATGGCTTCAAATTCCACACTGATATATCTCTGCGTTTACGGTGATAATGCCTCAATCTCTGCTCACGGTGACAGTGCTTCAGTCTCTGCTCACGGTGATAATGTTTTAACCTCTGCTCACGATGATAGTGGTTTGATATTTCAAATTGATATACCTCTGCTCACGGTGATAGGGATATCTCGGAATGAAATGATGAAGGGCTGGCTACGGAATGGAGTGATGGAGGTAGTTACGGAATGAGTTAATGAAGTGAGGTGAAGAAAACAAATTAATGAGTGAAAAGACTGCGGAGATTTTTTTTTTACAACGGAAAAAGGATCATCATTAAGTGATTTGGCTGGGTGACGTGAAGAAATCAAACTCTTCAGCCTTTTTAACCGCTTAAATGATGTCAGGTATAGAATTTGAAATGAGAGATTTTTATCCAAAGTTTGTGGAGGGTATATTGGACATGATCAATAAAAATAATCAAAACAACTTTTTCGAATGATTCATAACTAAAACTATGCTAAAGTTTATGATATGCCATTATAATGAAAAATTGTTACCTTTGCTTTTCATTTGCTTTTTGTGGTCTTTGTCTTCTTTGTTCTCCTTTGGAAGAGTCTTCATAAACCTTTTTTGATTCTTCTTATTCATGGATATAATGGATCATCTTTGTTCCAATTCAAATGTCTGTTGATTAGTGTCTTCAGGATCTGTAGCTGCAGAATGACTGTCTGGCTGCGGAAATTCTGATCAGCTGCAGAATGTCTGTTAAGCTGCAGAATGTACCTGTAGATCATTTTAATCATGGAATGGAGTGGTTTGGGAGTATAACTGTTGTGTTTCTCCATGTAGTTTTGTAGGCCCACAAGGCTTCAGGAAGCCTATCTACCCAATCTCTTCTATGTAAATGAACAGTCTTTGTTAGGATTCCTTCAATGACCTTATTAGTAGATTCCACTTGACCATTTGCTTGTGGATGATAAGGAGTAGATTTTCTATGCCTAATTTTGTACCTCTCCATCATTTTCTCCACTAGCCTTGATGTAAATTGAGCTCCTTGATCTGTAACAATTTCCCTTGGGACACCAAAACGGGTAAAAATATCCTCAAAAAGAAAATTAACTACAGATGATTCATTAGCAACAAGTAATGGTTTAGCTTCTACCCATTTAGTAACATAATCAGTGCAAACTAATATATATTTCTTTTGTCGTGATGGAGGACTAATAGGTCCTACAAAATCCAAAGCCCATTTTTCAAAAGGTTCAATGTGTACCTGAGGTTGTAATGGCATCTCACCTGAAGGAGAAGGTTTCCCTACCCTTTGGCAACTGTCACACCTTTTGACATACTTTTTAGCATCTTTAAACAAGGATGGCCAATAATATCCTAAATTAAGGATCTTATAGGCTGTCCTCTTATCTGCAAAGTGTCCGCCACAAGGTTCATCATGACATGCCTTGAGAATCTCAGGCATCTCATCTTCACGAACACACCTCCTAATGATCAAATCTGGACCTGTCTTGTACAACTCATTAGCGACCCATGAATATCTTGCACTATCATTAATGATTTTTCTTTTATCCCTTGCATTCATAATTGAAGGAAATTTTCCTGAAACTAAATAATTAACAATATCAGCAAACCATGGAGTTTGAGTAGAGATTGCAAAAAGATATTCATCAGGAAATTGATCTTCAACCGGAGTGTCATCTTTGATATTTTGGAGTCTAGATAGGAAATCAGCCATTGTGTTTTGTTTTCCAGGCCTATCTAGAATAGTAATGTTGAATTCTTGTAAGAGCAACAACCATCTTATAACTCTGCCATTAGTGATTGATTTGTTCATTAAGTATCTAATTGTAGAATGATCAGTGTGAACAAAAGTTTCATAGCCTGTTATATAGTGTCTAAATTTGTTTATGGCATGAACAACAGCTAAAAACTCTTTTTCAGTTATAGTATAGTTTAACTCTGCAGGAGTCAAATTTTTACTGGTATAATAGATGGCATAAGGAATCAAATCTTTTTGTCCCAATACTGCTCCTAGAGCTGTATCAGAAGCATCTGTTGAGATATGAAAAGGTAACTTCCAGTTAGGTCCCCTTAATATAGGTGCTTCAGAAATTTTGGTTTTCAGGGTCTCAAAGGCTAACTGGCAATCAGAATTCCACTTGAATTCACAGTCTTTGGTAAGCAATTTGAAGAGTGGAGATGCTATCTTGGTGAAGTTTTCTATAAACCTTCGATAATATCCTGTAAATCCTAGAAAAATCCTAACATATTTTTGACAACTTGGAATAGATAAGTTAGAGATGACTTCAACTTTTGACTCATCAACTCTAATCCCATCCCCTGAAATGTGATGCCCCAAAACAATTCCTTCAGTAAACAACATGAAACATTTCTCATGACTAAGTGAAAGATTTGCTTCCTGACATCTCTTTAAAAAAATTTCCAAGTTTGCTAAAGCTTCTTCAAATGTGTTTCCATAAAATGTGAAATCATCCATGTATACCTCTACACAATCATGTATTAGATCTGAAAAAATTCCTAATACTGCCCTTTGGAATGTTGCAGGTGCATTGCATAATCCAAATGGAAATACTCGGTAAACATAGGTACCCCAAGGACAGGTAAATGTGGTTTTGTCTTGATCTTCAAGTGCTACTTGGATTTGATTGTAACCACTAAACCCATCTAGGAATGAGAAGTACTTTTTGCGAGCTAATGTATCTAACACTTGATCTATGAAAGGTAAGGGAAAATGGTCTTTAAGAGTAGCTTTGTTTAGTTCCCGGTAGTCAACACATACCCTCCATTTACCATTTTTCTTTGGCACAATTACCAAAGGAGAAACCCACTGACTATCTAAAATAGGATAGATGAAGTTGACATTTAACAATTTTTGCAATTCTTCTTTAACAATCTCCCTAAGATTTGGATTCATCCGTCTTTGAGGTTGTCTGATTGGTTTGCAATTTTCCTCTATATAGATGTGATGAGTGAAAGTCTTGGGGCTTATCCCTTTCATGTCAGTGTACTCCCATGCATATGCAGAAGAATGTCTCTGTAATACTTTGACTAACTCTTCTTGTTGAGATTTTTCTAGGTTCTTGTTTATGTTCAAAGTTTTTCCTGGAAAAATCTCACTTGTAGAGCTACCAAATTTGTCCATAGAATGAAGAGACATCTGCCTTGATGACAAAAACTCAATATTGGATCCCTCTTGAAATGATTCATGTTTGTGTTCTGGAGAGGATTCAAAGTTTTCTAGAGTATTCAGAATTTGATTATCTTCACTAATTTCTAAAATTGTGAAGAGAGGTTGTAAATCTTCTTCATCCTCTATCCATTGAGTGTCATATAAATCTGTAATTGTCCTAGCTGGAGGATATAAAGTGAATTTCTTAGTTGAACTACCATCATAGATATACATATCACCAGATCTACAACTAATAAAAGCATCAGCTGTAGCCAACCAAGGTCTTCCTAATATAACAGGATGCCCTCCTAGATTATTCTTAGGAGTTAGGATCATGAAATCCACAGGGTACTCCCAAGAATCTAGGGACACTGGAATGTCTTCTATTACCCCATCAGGTTTGATCATAGATCTGTCTGCTAATTGTAATAATGTGGGTGTAAAGAGAAGATTAGGAAGTTTCAGTTTATCCATGATTTGTCTACTCATGATATTGATTTCTGCTCCTAAATCAATGAGTGTGTTTTGGATTTCAATTCCATTGATGTGAATTTTAACAACTGGATTTCCTGGGTCTAGATACTTTGGAATAGCAATCTTACCCATCATAATGTTTGCTATTTTTCCTGCCAGTTGAATTTTCTTTGTCTCTCTTATTCTTTTTCTTGTTTTCTTCATGCTCAACTCCTTTATTGTCTTTGCTAAAATTGGGATTTCTTTGATGGCTTGTAATAATGGAATCTTAATGCAAACATTTCTTAGCTCATCTAGGAAATCATAATTAGGCACCATAATTTGTTTTTATACACCTCTATCAATTTGTAATATTTCTCAAAAGGGAGGTGTAGGAGTGGATGTTGATGGTTGCTCTAATACATGAGTTGAAATTATTGGTTCTTTTTGTTTTGATTTTTCAATGTTTGGGTCCTGAAAAGATGTGTCTTCTTCAAGACTTTTATTTTCTCGTAGAGAATCTTCCTCAGAGTTGTCTTGTTCTTGTATAATCACAGAAGGTTTCCTCTTTTCAAGTATTCTTCCAGACCTAATTTGAACATCACTAAGGTCTAGAGGAGTAATTAAATAAGTTGGAAACTGTTGGCCTTCTATCATGTATGTGTTCTGAGGATTTTTATTGTTGGGGTTTGGTATGGGTTGAGCAGGCAACTGATTTGATTTTTGAGGAAATGGTAATGGAAGTGGTTGATTTTGATGTGGTAGGTTTTGATGATGTTGTTGAGGATTTTGTTGAAAATTTTGTTGAAGATTTTGAGGAAAATTTTGTTGAGGATTTTGAGGATAAAAATGTGGGTATGGTGGATAGGATGGTGGATACTGATAGTATGGGGAGTATCTTCCATAGGGACTTTTTGATCCTTGTGCCCAAGATGGAGATTGATTTTGAAATTGAGGCCAAGGTTGCTGCCAAGAATTCCAAGGTGGAGGTTGATTATACATTTGATCATGGAATCCTTGTGTTTGAGGTCCCTGCCAAGGCCTTCTAGATACAAAATTGAGAGACTCTGTGGAATATGTAGGAGTTTCCTCCTGAAAGACATCTTTGAGACCCGGAAGAGAAGGACAATTCTTGGTCTCATGTTTTTCAGAACAAATGACACAGGTTTCTACAACTTTTACATCCAAAGGACACTCTCTCAAGGCATGTTTCTTTCTACATTTGGGACAAAAGATTGCCAAGGCATCATATTCAGCCTTTTTCTTGTTTTGTATCTTAAGGGTGTCTATTTGTTCACTAAGACTCCCTAAGATGTCAGATTTAAAATCATCAAGCATGTGTCCTATTTATGATCTACTTACTGTCCCAGAAGCAGACTTACTTGCCCTTGCAAGAGCAGGATCTCTTGGACCTTTGACAGTTTTAGATTTCCCTCTTGAAAGGTTGATACATAACTCAGATATTTCAGGTAATGTGAGCTATGATATATCCCCTTTTCCCATCATGTTAAGGATATCCAACCATTCATCCCTAATTGTTTTCAACAAAAGAGCTTTTAAGGTGTCTTGATCTAGGTTTTCCATTTTTGCTCTCTTGATGTTGTAATGAAATATTTCCAACAAATCTTCTAAGTTTTCATCTTCTTTTTGTAACATCTTGAACACTTCTTCCTTATGATTGACCGGCATACAATAATCTAGATACCTCTCTAGAAATGCTTGTTTCATGTCTTCCCATGTTCTAATAGAACTGTTGATCAGACTCATAAACCACTTCAATGCTGCTCCTTTCAAGGTTGAAGGGAATAATTTCAGTTTTTGAGCATCTTGTAAGTAGTCATAAGTTCTACACAGAACTTCAAATTCAAATACGAAGGTTTCAGGATCTTCAGTTTTAAGTCCATAGAAGTTTGGAAGGACATAGGGTGAAATGTTTTTCATGGTTGTATTGGTTTCTTCATCAATTATAGGGAACCCAAAAGAGCTTCCTATTTCTCTTCTACCTCTTCCTCCATCTGCACCTCTACCTCCTTCTCCTCTACCTCCTTCTCCTCTACCTCTACCTCTACCTCCAAATAATGTGTGTTCTCCATTAAAGACTCCTCCTCCTCCTTCTTCTGCCATAGTTGACTCTCCTGTGGAAGTGGAAAAGTTTGTGTACCTAACAGGAGTCTCTAGATCTTCTTCTAAGGCAGGTTCAGTGGATGAAGTGGAAGGTTTCTCTAATGGGATATCTAATTTTAGGTCTTCTAGAAGTCCAGGATCAGTAAAAGATGGAATATGGGTCTAAGTTGAAGGTGTAACAGCTCTTGGTCTAGGTGAAACAAGTGGTATTTTAGGAATCAAATTTCTGCTTCTGGTGCTTATAAATATACCCCTTGAATCTCTCTCTCTACGCATATAATTATTTTTGGAAGTTAAGAAACAAAATTTACCTAGTTTCCACTTCCACGGCAACGACGCAAAAATGTTTGTGCTCAACCTAGTCTCCTAAATTGAGTTCATTTAATTGTCAACCAGGGTTGGTAAACTGTTGAAGTGAAGTGCACTGTATCTGCCTAGGTGTTTGTCTCTTAATGCGTTGTGTTTAGTGTTTTATGATGTTTTGGTCTTTTGTGATGATTTATGATGTTTTTGGTCTTTTGGTGGTTTTTATGTTCCCAAGGAAAATGTCTAAAAAACTAGTGGAAAGAAGCTACTGGTTAAAAACTGAGTGAAGCCTAATTGGTTGATGACAAATGACAAATGCAAATGAAAATACTGAAACATAATCAAATCTAAACTATGACTAAGCAAAAACAAAGCTTGATAATGACTTTTAAGGAAATGATTCAAAACTTAAACTCAACTTGTCCAATTCTTTCATCAAAGGTATTTTGAGAGAGAGAGCTTGAGAAATGGTCAGTTAAGTATACAAATTCTCCTAACTAAACAATTAAAAAACTAGCTTATAATGATGCAACATTTTATCCATGATTAAAGATTTTTTGAAGCATATTTGGAGGAAAACATTGAAACCATCATAAGATCTCTACTCTAAGACTAGTTCCTAACTCTATTCTGCAACTTAGTTAGACATCACTAAACCTTACTCAAGAGCTATAGATTTATTTTCAAAGTAGTCTTTTGAGGAAAGGCTCTGTTTATGAAGTAGTAAAGAAGTTGCAAAAGTACCTCAGGTCTTGAAATGATACTGTCTTCTATTCATATGGTTATGAATCAATTATAAATTTGGAACAAGAAGAGATTTTGTAAATAATGAAGGCCATATTGTTAAGTTTAACAACTAATGTAATCTAATATGCAGTGGATGACAATGAATTGTGGAGTGAATATGCAATGAGTTAAGCTAAAACTGAAATTAAGATGTCACTAGTCTAAAACAGTGCTGAAGTAACAAGCCATTATCAAACTTAAAACAAAATAACAGAGCATGAATTAGATGCAATTTGACTCCGGAGTACCCTAACTAAGTTATCATGCATTAATCTATGGGATTCTACAGCCTGTTTTTTCCATCATGATTAGTATTTTGGAAGAGTTTCTTAGAACAATCCTGGCTGTACAATTCAGTGCAAATGCAAACATAGTCACATATGGTGACGGCCTTTAAAAAACCATCACTGTAAGTGTATATAGTGATGGTCCTTTATGGTCCGTCACCAAAGACATTTTCAATGACACTTTTGGTGAGGGTTGTTAAAGGCCCGTCACTAATTCTCTCTTTGGTGACACTTCTAGTGACGAACTTTTAATGACCCTCACTAATGCTCTTTTTGTTACTTTTGGTGACGGTCAAAAAATGTCCGTCATCATTGATCATTAAAAAACCGTCACTGTAAGTGTATATAGTGATGGTCCTTTATGGTCTATCACCAAAGACATTTTGAATGACACTTTTGGTGAGGGTCGTTAAAGGCCCATCACTAATTCTCTCTTTGGTGACACTTCTAGTGACGGAGTTTTAATGACCCTCACCAATGCTCGTTTTGTTGCTTTTGGTGACGGTCAAAAAATGGCCGTCATCATTGATCATTCGAATGAGTTTTTGATGATGCTATGTGCCTGTTAATATATTTTTTTGTCAAAATTTAACGATTTAATACCATTATTGTGGAGTATTTTTTATAATATGTCGAAAGCCATAGTGGTTAGGGTCAATGAATTTTTTAGAAGTAACTAGTGTGTATCATTTCCCTCAAGTAATAACTAGTCAAATAGAGATTTTCTATGAGTCAACAAATGATTCATATATATTAAGTTTATTATCTAGAAAATTTCCTTTAGATAAAGTTCTACTATTGTGTGTAGGAAATATATTATTTAATACATAATCAAGCTTTGACAATTCTATTAATGAGAAAGACCTAACGATCCTCACCAATCTGGGCATGCCTTAAATTAATGCTTTGGCACACACTAACATTTCTTAGCACCCCACATGTATTGGAACATCTTGTTACAAAACTTATGCCCAAGCACATGGTGACATGTGCTAGCACAACATCGAACTCTGCTAACATGTGTTGGCATGTTGCATATAGTCCCTAGCATGCCCTGGAACACCTTGGTTGAATTCATTGACATACATTAGCACTTGGCACACAATGCCACTTGGCATGTATTGGGACCTATTATTACTGTGCCTAGCATGCCCCTTTTCAAAAAGATAAAGTCCTGACTTATTAACCCTCTTATTGGTTCTTTCTTTTGTTGCCTTGACACATATTGACATACCCTAGTCCCCTACACCACATCCTTAGCACCCAGCATGTATTGGAATATGTTGGCACTATTAATTGGCACATGATATAATTAGCACACCCTGGAACTCCCAAGAACACTTTGGGAATTCTTGACATGCCTTGATAGTCCCTAGCATGCCTTACCAATTCTTAGCATACCTTGTCAGTCCCTCCTTGGCATGACAACTAACACTCATTAACACTAGTCTCTGGCGCACGTTCCTCATATTCATTAACTTTCATGAATTTTTACTTAGTGCTCCCTTAATGTTCTTTCCTAGTAATCCTTAACACTCATGAACATGCATTATCACTCTCTAGCACACTTTAGCACTCTTCAACATTTCCTTCCACTTCATAACATGCATAACACTAGTTCTTGACACATATTGGCGCTTGGCACATGTTGGTGCTTGGAAAGTCTTAGCATGTGTGGAATACGTTGAGATGCCTTGGTATGATTTGGCATGGTTTAATATTAAATTTATTTGTGATTATCAATTGTTGGAAAGTAGATGAGAAGCAACAAAGGAATACTTGGCACTTAGAATGCACTAAGACTTTGCACTTGGCACCTATTTTTGCCTAGTGTTGGTGTGCCTAGCATGCCCCTCTTGGAAAAGGTAAATTGATGAATTATTAACCCTCTTATGTGTTCATTTCCTTGTAGTTTAACTTTTTTCTCCCTTTTGTTGTCTTGACATTCCCTGACATGCATTGACACACCCTTGCACATCTTGGCATGCCTGATCACTTGGAACATATTAGCATGTTTGACATGTATTCCCACTATCTAGCACATCAAGGGGGTGAAGAGAGATGTAGTCCTAAAGTAGGTCGAGTACGAGGGCGAGTAAGGGTTGCTAAAGGGAGGTCATGATCATCCTCCAAGAGCAAGATCGTCATGTGAGTGTTCAGAAGAATGTTGCATACCTTAAGGGTCGGTTTGCGCTAGGAAGTAGGATGGAATATTGTTGGTTCTCTTCTCGTAAATCGAGATGAAGAGAGGTTTCTCATGAGAATCTGGGCATGTGATTTCAATGGTGTCTTTGTGTGAAGGTCGCATCAAATTTTGAAATGTTGAAATTTGCAACAAGAAACAGTGAGATTGGAAACCAGAAAGGACAAAAAAAAATGCACCCACACTGGTGAGGAATTTTGATGCACCATGAGTGAGGAATGTGGGGCGTCTAATTTATTTTTCCCTTAAATAAATTGGACAATAAATTGTAATTTCATCTCATAACAACTTTTGTTAGTTAATTAAGTCATGATGACCGAGTTAGCTCAAGAAATTCAAGTACTTGAGGGTCTAAGATGAGGCATCTAGAGGGATTCTAATATTTTTTGGGTCCAGTTGAAATTGATGCATTAGTGGGGTGCAAGTGTAATTAACTCAATTAAATGCGTTAAAATCAGTTTAACTAATTCTAACTAAGTTATGAGCTAGCGAGAGGTCCAGTTAATTAAATTAGATTTAATTCATAATGAGTGATCAATCATATAACTGATAATTCGCTATTAATAGTTGTATGCATGTCAGTTTCGAGGAATACCCAGTTGAGACAGAGGTTAAAGGGAACATAACTATCAGTTGTATTCAGAGAAAATTTCCCATGTGAAATTATAAAGTCATTGGTATTCCATAATGGATTGTGCAATCAAGGAAGATTGATTTTCCTAATTAATAAGCAATTAATTCCCTAGCTAGGATTGTATGAGTAAGGCAAGCTGAAGTAAGGATCAGAATTGGCTAAGTACTAGACCGAGTTTTCCTATATCAACGAGAGAAAATTGACAGAGTGTTGGAGAATCTCATGAGAGATTAAGCATTAATGTATTGTTTCATGATTCCTTGACTTAATACACAATAGAGATAGACGGCCTTTGAGCAGTTTCTTTCCCCAAACACATCATGTTGTTGTGCGAATGATAATTTATTTCTCTTACTTATATGTGATTGTGCGATCGTGTTTTGTTTCCACAAATTGTAGGAAGGATTCAATATCTTGTTTTAGTAGATTACAAGATTAGATTGAATCTCGTTGGTTGGATTTTCTACATGGTATTAGAGCAGAAATTTTTTGGGCAGCGAGTTTGCATAGAATATTTGAATATTTTGGTGTAAAATTAAAAAAAAAAAATAGGCTATTTGGATTCCCTGCGAAAATCTACCGAAATAGAAAAAAAAAAATCGGTCGAATCAGAGCTCGGATGAGGGAGATATCATCGATTTAAAATCAACTCTTTTTTAGAAACCTTTTGTAACATCGGGACAATTACACTGTGCGTGAGTCAAGAACCTATATGTAATTGAGGTACCATATGCATGCAAAGCTTTCAGGAGAAAGGCAGAAGTTAGAGACTTGGTGGTTTAAAGGGAGCATAAATACCTCTTAACATGAATCTTCATGAGAAGCGGTCTCAGAAGGTTGTGGAGTAGTTTCCACAATTGGAGAAGCAGAGAGGAGACTGAGTGGAAGCATCCACTCAAGCAGAGACCTCCATGAGGGGGAAATTTTGAGCCAGATGGGAAGAGGGAGCAACCATACCTGGAGGTGTAAGCTGGTGGGGTGATGTGTAGACATAATCCCAAGATAAGAAATTTGGGCAAGGTCCATTGAGATGGCATGTGATCTCATGGATCGAACCTGGCTACGAGGAGCCACAGTACAATAGTAGTAGGAAGGATCAGTTAAATTGATGTAGTCAGATGTCAACAAGACAAAAATCAGAGTCAGATGTCAAATACTGGATCACAAATTAGAGTTAGCAATAGTTCAAAGGGCACGAATGCAGATGTCAGCAACAACGCAGAGAATCCAGTACTAGACAGATGCAGTAGCTAGCAGCAGTCAGAATATTCTGATGACAGATGCATTATACTGAGTAATTTGTTCGGAGGCTATTCAGTTTTAGGACTTGCAGGTGCAAACAACACTAGAGAAGTGTAGCATGCAAAACATTCCAAAAGTACCGAATGGAGATAGATTGAATTCCTTTCTTGTTGAGAGGGAGTATTGAAATTTGCAACAAGAAATAGTGAAATTGGAAACTAGAAAGGACAAAAAAAAATGCACCCACACTAGTGACGAATTTTGATGTACCAAGAGTGAGGAATGTGAGGCGTCTAATTTATTTTTCCCTTAAATAAATTGGACAATAAATTGTAATTTCGTCTCATAACAACTTGTGTCAGTTAACTAAGTCATGATGATTGAGTTAGCGTAGAAGAAGATGGGTTGTAGATGAAGACAATATTGTGGGCCCTAGATCAGTAAAAGGAATTGACTGTGGTTGGGCAGATTGATGGTAGGCCAAGTACAGTTGGAGGGTTGTTAGGTTACTATAAAAGAAGAGCCCTGACTCTTGTTCTGGTGAAGGACAACAAAATTGGTAGAAGGGCAGGTGTATAGGGCCTAAGGATTTGCAAACTTTGAAGGACAAAAGTAATAGTCAAGTGGGCCAACCAACTAGCCCTAGTTCACTATATTGTAGAGGATTGATTCAGTGAGAAGAAGGGTAACCTCCATAGCCCTGGACATCTCATCTTGGAGCTGTAGTATGGCAAAAGTGGGCATACCAAATAGTTGTTCACAAATGGAATTGTGAACAACATGTTACCACTCAAACTAGTAGTGGATCTAAAAGGGGTTCCTAAGAGGGCAACTACTAGGATAAGGGAAACGATGGAGGCTTAGCCCATTGTCACCATAGGTAAGGCTCCTTGCTCTTCACAGAATTTCACTGATGGGTGGAGTCCCAATAGTTTAGGAAGTCACTTGTAGACTATAGGTCAATGAATAGGTGGGAAGTGACCTTCGAAACCCTTTCCCTAAGATAAAATAAAGAGTGGGACTTGCTTTCCTTTTAAGAAAGGGAATTATCTTCTAGGGAGAGAGGAGGGGGATTGAAGGGTTGAGGGAGAAGAATAAGACTTATGAAGGAGGCTGGGATCCCTCATATGGTGGAAGGGAGGCCTTATCCTTTGGGAGGTTGCTCAAATGTAGGAAATAAGAAGCCAAAGGAAGATTTTCGACGTTATTCAGTCAAACAACCCATGCTAACTACACTCACGAAGTTGTTGGAAATGGAAACTTTGCTTCTATTTTATAAAAAAATCAAAAAAAAGCTCAGCGCGGGCAGTCCATTGGGACAAATCGCCAATGGGCGCGAGGCCGAATGTTAATTTCTCTATGGGTGCGAGGCCATAACTACCTGCTAGCGCCAAACTAAAATCATATGTTTTTGAGAGCCTGTTCCAGGAATAGTCAAAAGAGGAAATGTTCTTCTCATGGCAAGGGATGTAATGACACTTTTTGCAAGGCATGACACTACATAGAAGTCACAGAAATGGCCCTCCAATGTTTGGGATGGGGATTGCAGGGACAGTGACAAAATGTTGTTTAACACTTAGTTTTAAGTTTGATTGGGTGGGTATATTACTCTTATGTGATAATAGTTTCAGTTGGTAGTAATATTTATAATGATATCAAATGTTTGGCATTTTATAGTAGCACCAAGCCAAAGAATGTTGGTTTGTTATTCCATCATACATAAAAACAATAATATTCTCATCTTTCAGTATAAATCTTTTAATGATTTAATATGCATGCCAAACACCAACCTATAAATGAGTAGTATGCCTCCACAGAGAGGATGGGTCTGCAGGGGGGGTGCTGGGCCACACATGGATGTACACCAGCAACATGGGGAGCCTAGCTCGGACTCTGAGTCGATTGAGAGTCGCCACTCCGCTATAGATATGACCCTGTCTCTAGCCCGCTCATTGAGCCACGTAGAATTCTGGTCACCTTGGAGTCTATCGCGACCCAGCTGGATCGCATACATCTCAACATTGATACGCTGAGGGAACAGAGGTACGAGGACATGAACGAATTGGTTTCCTATATCAATGACCTCGAGCATGTGCATAATGAGACCTTTGACTCTGTGGAAGGACTCTGGTGCCAACAACAACACACAAATGACCATCTTCGCACCTTGGAGAGTTGAGTGGAACACATTGATTACCATATGCATGAACGTGATGCTCTCTTTGCTGCACTTCGAGCGTTTTGTCCCAATCTCCATCCTTAATGTGTAATTCTGAGATTTGTAATTTTTCTCTTTTTGTGTCGACAATAACCAAAAACACCGACTGTCTTGGCTCCTCTTCAGGCTTCTTACTTTTCAAATCAAGACTTGTGCCAGCTCTTAAACCAATCTATATTACTATATTTTGTTGGTGGTAATGTATTTTGTTGACACTTATGCTATGATAATATAATTACACCGGAGGCATTTTTTTTGTTGGCTTGGGGTGAGAAAATACTGTTCACCCCAGCCAATGAGAAGCCTTTCTCATTGCCCTTCCAGCCAATAAATTTAGACATGTGGCACCTCCTCCAACCAATGAAAATCTTCCATTTGGCCCTGTTAGTTTGAAAAATAAGTTTCAAGATATTAAATGTTTGAAAATAGGGACATGAGAGACGCTGAGAGGGTATGGAGACAAGGGTTTGTAGGTCTATGTTGAGGGATTTGAACAGGGCAACAGTGGAGGTGGCGGTGGAGGCCGAGGCTCCGGTAGTCAAGTTCAAAACCCACATCTGCGAATTCTACGGTGACAAGTTCAAAACCCACATCAAATTCCAAAATCATTGCGGTGAAAAGTTCAAAACCCACACCAAATTCCAGAAACACTTCAGGGAGAGAGAGCAGCTCAAGCTGTTGAGGCGTCTTGATTCCTTGAAAGGGAAGAAGAAGAATGCTTTTAGGGCTAAAATAGTACCCAAATAAGAGAAATATAGGGAAGCAGCTAGACAGGTTTTGGTACCCAAGGTGGGCTATGGGCTTGCAGGAGAGATTATGAGAGCAGGGTTTTGGGTCATCACAGTGTCCGATAAACCTTCAGTTTTGTCCCCCAAGGGTTCGAATAGAGAGGTTATCAGATAGATCAACTTGTATAAGACTGTTTCCGTTCATTGCAAGTTTTTAGGTATGGGGCCTTCAAACATATTACTAGTAAGGTAGAGGTATGCCAAAATCTGTAGCCTACATAAACTGGCTGGCAGTTTTCCATGTAGTTGATAATTGTGATGGAGATACAGATTTGAGAGGCGACGAAAATTAGTTATGGAAGCGGGTATTTCCTGTGATAATTTATTTTCTGCTAACCATAAGCTGGAGAGCACAATGAGATTTCCAACATTTGATGGAATTTCTCCAGTGAAGATGTTTTGGTTCAAGTAAATTTATTCTAACAGAGGAAGCCCAAAAATGGAGGGAGGAATGGTTCAATGGTTCTGTGAGAAATTTGGAATAGAGGGACAAGTATGAGAGCTTTGTGAGTCGACCCACTTAACACTGCTGAGATGATAGAGAACAGAATAGCTCGTGCGACACTGTTTTAAGGGAAAACCCCTCAGCAACTTTAACATTTTGCCCTTCTTATGAAGGTCTTCCTTTTCCCATCGTTTCTTATTCTTGAATATTTCTTTGTTATCTCAGGAAAACTTTCAGAGAGTGGAATTGATTCAGGGTTTCCCAGTGTTGCCAAGCAAACTGTCGTCGGGGGTTTGACTTCAGCTATGTCAACGCTACTAGTATTAAGGTATTTCTCTTTTGTTTTTTAGGAAGTATCGGAATTTCTATATACCCAGGCTCACAGTTGGATAGATGTAGAGACTCTTTTAATAGAATAAGAGGACGATCTAACGAGTACCCAAAGTCTCTCGGACCCCTAAGAAAAACCATAATAGACCATAAAATAAAAACTGAAAGGAGCACAGCCATGAGAAAAATAGTCTTGATTTTTTTTTTTTTTGGTTGGTTTCTTTCTAAAACCACCCAGTATGAAGTGAGTCTGGATCTTTTTTAGGCTTAAATACTTTATGGTATTTCTAATTTTGCTATAAAATCTTTCAAAGTGTGGGTTTTCATTGCTTATGGTTGGGTGATTTTCTTACCAGGTTTCTCCACCTTGTCCTGAGGATGAATCACATTAGCTGGTTTGGAACGTCAACCAAATCATAATGATGTGATTAAACCAAAAGACATTTTATCTAAGATAAACAATGTTGGCCCAAAACAAAAAATGAAAATAACCATATAGACAAAAATACAATACAATTCAACACAAAGAATTGAAAATCATGTTCCAAAATCTTTTAATATTTCTTTTAATTAAATAGTTGTAAAATGAATCTTTAAAAGGAAAAATACATCCTATGAATATATTAATATCTTCAAAGACAAAGTGATAATATTTGAAAATATTATTTTGATGTAATTTTATCATAAAATTTGTTATCATGTCATGTAAAATACATCATTAAATCTATTATTAATATTAAAAGATTAAGATTAATATTAATATTAATATATTACAATATAAATATTATTATATCTAATAATTTGAGTGAGCTCTTTACACGATGAATCAGGGCAAGGGATGGCCATTGAAGCTCCGAATGGAATGGCCACATCATATATAGGAGCTGGAGCCTAATCAAGTGTGCAACCTTTCAAACCTACTGAAGAAAATCACTTGAAGGTATTCAGCAAGCAATTGGATGGTGATAAGAATAAATTTTCCATGAAAATATCTTTGTCTGGGGGCAGGTTCTTCTTCCTCAAAAATGGCAGAGGTAGGAACACTTCCATCCTTCCGACATGAAGAAAGCTTGTTACCATTCTACAAGTTGGGGTTTGCAGATCCATATTACTCTTTTAGAGGTACGATTCAGTATACTTGAATGGTTTTTTAATTCACTCTGTCTCTTTAGGTTGCTCTGAACTTTAGGGTACTGGGAGGCTAGATATCTCTCCATTACTCAAAATCTCTAGAAAATGAGTAAATCTGATTATTAGCGAAGGATAAATGTGCTGATGTTATCTTTCTCTCAAAACACACTGCAGCTCTTTACTCAAATAGCTGTGTGATGCTTTTACTTTTTGGGAGATTTGGGGTCTCTCTTAGTTACAACAATTTGAATGACTTTTCCTCATGCCTGACCTTATACCTTAGAAACATTTGTATCAAGACCTTCTGTACCACTCCCTATTTCAACCTTCGAAATTTTTCCATCAGTTTTTGTATCAGAAAATTTTCATCAGATTGCTGGGAATTCTGTGAAAACTGCTGAGAATACCTAACCTCAGCTTTAATTCGCTACTGGGTTCTTTCCCAAAAGCACTGTCTAATCTACAAACTCACATGGATAATTTAGAGAGCCTAAGAAACTGCTCCAGGGTTGTAAATTCAACGGTCTCACTGAGCTCGGATTTCCCCTGAGATTGCTACTGGTATTTATATGTTAGAGTATACTCTAATATTTTGATCTTTTGATGTCTGAGTTCCGAAGATCAGTTCATTTGGTTGTTTGGATGGTGTTCTTCCCATGAAAATGCATCCATTGCAAATTCCATAAGTCTCTGCACATTGAATGGTATTGTTCACAGAATTTATTAGTTGATAAATTTAAGATGTGTGTAATGAATTGAAGAGTGGAACTGCCAATATTATTATAACTCAAACTTGATAAACAACAAATTGTGTCCAGTAAGATCACCTGTTAATCAATATAATTTGTCAGGAAATCCTAACAAGTTCCCAGAATGAGACCATAGGTTCCAGCTAGATCAGTTAATGGACACAGGGCTTCTCAGTCTTTTCTTTTGCTGTCTGTATTCATCTCATCCACAATTATAGCCACGACCACTTTAACTGTTGTAACGATTCAGTGCTCATGGAAGCCACAGTCTGATCACTAAAAGGATTGCTGGCAAGTACTCTTCATCTTGAATTTGCTCTGAATGAAAGCTCGTAGAGGAAGCTGACTAAATCACATAATCGATGGACGCTGGGGTGGGTGATAAAAGCACGGAAGTGGAGGCTTTTTGTCCTTCAGAAAGGCCATCAAATCTGATTCAACTGTATCTCTGTCCAGCTGGACCACTGAAAACTCAGAAAAAATATTCTCATGGTATGGTATTTGGTGCAGAAAACAAGGCTAAAATAGTGGTTTCGATCATGTCCCCAAAATGAGGGATGGAAGGTAACTTTTTGCACCAGGCAACCACTCCCTATTGCACACTTCGAAAATTTTCCATCACTTTTTGTATCAGAAAATTTTGGTCAGATTGCTGGGAATTCTGTGAAAACTGCTGAGAATACCTAACCTTAGCTTTAATATGTGAAGAACCATGAACCTTTTTATGTCAGAAATGATACCAGACAATATCTTCTTCAAATAAATTATTGTTGGAAGGTCTGAAAATAAATTATAATATACTATGCATTTACCGTAACCATACTCCACAAGGCATTTCTTTTTTATACAAGATAAAATGAAAGAACAAGCCTGCAGATTTCAATCCAGGCTAAGTTTCTATGCCATCATGATAAACCCAGGTTTCACAGGAGCTTATCAATGTACATGAATCCCACAACGAGTTATTGTTTCTGCCATGCTTCCAACAAAATATGTGCCTTTCATCTTTCTGCAGAGTACCGCTAATGAGAGTTGTGTGAATGTTATAGGCACGACTAAGAACAGGAACTCACAGCCTAGAGGGGCCTTGGATTTAATGGACATAGGGCTTCTAAGTCTCTGCTTTTGCTGTTTGTATTCATCTCATCCATAATTATGGCCGCGACCAATTTAACTGCTGTAACGATTCAGTGCTCATGGAAGCCACAATCTGATCACTAAAAGGATTGCTGGCAAGTTCTCTTCATCTTGAATTTTCTCTGAACAAAAGCCCATAGAGGAAGCTGACCAAATCACATAATTGATGGACACTGGGGTAGGTGATAAAAGCACAGAAGTGGAGGCTTTTTGTCCTTCAGAAAGGCCATAAAATCTGATCCAACTGTATCTCTCTCCAACTGGACTGCTGAAAACTCAGAAAACATATGCTCATGGTATGGTATTTGGTGCAGAAAACAAGGTTAAAATAGTGGTTTCGATCATGTCCCCAAAATGAGGGATGGAAGGTAACTTTTCGTAGCAGGCAACCACTCCCTATTGCACACTTCAGAAATTTTTCATCACTTTTTGTATCAGAAAATTTTCATCAGATTGCTGGGAATTCTGTGAAAACCGCTGAGAATACCTAACCTCAGCTTTAATTCTCTACCGGGTTCTTTCCCAAAAGCACTGTCTAATCTACAAACTCACATTAATAATTTAAAGAGCCTGAGAAACTGCTCCAGGGTTGTAAATTCAGCAGTCTCACTGAACTCGGATTTCCCCTGAGATTGCTACTGGTATTTATATGTTAGATTATACTCTAATATTTTGATATTTTGATGTCTGAATTCCAAAGATCAGTTCATTTGGTTGTTTGGATGGTGTTCTTCCAATGAAAATGCATCCATTGCAAATTCCAGAAGTCTCTGCACATTGGATGGTATTGTTCATAGAATTTATTAGTTGATAAATTTAAGATGTGTGTAATGAATTCAAGAGTGGAACTGCCAATATTATTATAACTCAAACTTGATAAACAACAAATTGTGTCTAGTAAGATCACCTGTTAATCAATTTAATTTGTCAGGAAATCCTAACAAGTTCCCAGAATGAGACCATACGTTCCAGCTAATCAGTTAGAGGGTTTCTGTCAATACAATATCAAACCCAAGTTACATCCAAATCTGTTAGAGGGTTTGCATCCATACCCTATGAAATTGAGGTTCCAACCAGATAAGTTAGAGGGTTTCTATCCATACAATATCAATATCAAACTGAGATTCCTTCCTAATTTGTTAGAGGGTTTGTGTCCATACAATATGAAGCTAAGGTTCTAGCCAAATCAGTTAGAGGGTTTCAGTCCCATACAATACCAAACTGAGGTTCATGAGGTTCCCTCCTAATCAGTTAGAGGGTTTCTGTCATTTGTACATGGGTTTTAATAGCTTTGAAATTATAAATCTTAACACGTAATATTGCAGTAAACTTGAAGAAAATTTTGAAGGATAATAGAACATTTTATATCAAAATGTGAAGAACCACGAACCTTTTTATGTCAGAAATGATACCAGACAATATCTTCTTCAAATAAATTATTGTTGGAAGGTCTGAAAATAAGCACCACACAGGTATGGGGCTTGATCTGTTCCTTCAGCTGCATCTATCTTCCGAAGGCTTCCTTTCCTTGTCTGACTCCATCAATTTCACACTTGGATCTCTCATATTTCCCCAATCCAACCTCTGGAAAATGAGACATACAAGTGAAAATAACATGTTTTGGTTCACGAGAGGTAGAATAGTTTTTACAAGCTGTAGAAGCATTTCCTTTAGTGAATTAGATGTAAAACTTTTATGAAATGGAACAATTTTTACAAATTCTATAACCATTTTTCCTTTGGTGTCAATAAAGTGTAAAATATTTATTAGTAAATTTGTATGGAATGTAACATTTCAATATGAAATTTGAATTGAGGAGCTTGCAATTAGTCAGTTGAATTATACTTGAAGTTTATAATTGAATTGTAAATAGCTTTCTATTAATCACATAAATAGATGAAAACTATTTTTACAACAGAAAGTAGGAAACAAGAAGGAGCCACCTCTCTTCAGCGAGTTTCAAAGGCCTATCTACCTTTATCTATAAAGGTGCTAGATATACTCCTTAGGTGACAATCTGGCAGTTAAGAAAACAATTGCCTTAGAAACCCAATGACAAGGACTGTTTTCTAGATGCCATGGAGCTACTGGTTTTTGGATCTTAATTGTGCTTGTCATTTCCCATCCTTGTTGACTTATATTAAAACTTAGTGCATTTCAAAATTTAATAGCTTTATCCTCCTAGCCCAACGTTTTAGAATGACCAAGAAGGTTTTCTAATGAATTAGGTTCATCGTAATTTTAGAGGATAACTTAGCTTCATAGACCCTTATTTGATATGAGCCTTCATATGCATCTAGCTACCAAAGCCTTCCCAAAATGATGCATATTCTTAAGCTCCAACTCCTTCACCACCTTAAAACTCAACTTACTCTATACTACTATTTCCTTTGTTACCGCTTTACAATGTTTCCTTTGCAACATATGGTGCAATTGCTAGTTTATTGCAATGAGCAAAGCTTGTGCCAACTCTTACCTTGTATTACTATATTTTATTGCAGTGGTAATGTATTTTATTAACACTATGATACTATAATAATTTTTTTTTAACCAAAAATACAAAATTAAAAAATATCATACAATCAATAAACTATTATATATAAAACACTTCTTTTTTTGTTCCACTAACATCATTGTGAAGCTATGGGATGGAAGAAAAAAGAATAAAAAAATAAAGGGGAAAATTTTGGTCTCACCACGTCATTTTGACATGTGACCTTTCCCACTAATAAAAGTAGTTTATCGATTATGAACGTTAAATTAGGATCCCCTAAGTATCATGGTAAACGTCGGTCCCTCTAACAGTCATTGGAAACCAGAAACCACATCCCAAAACCACTTATTGTGACGCTTATGGCTCAACTTTGATAACATCCCTATGAATTCAAAAGGCCAACAATAAAACCTTAAATCTGTGTTGTATCTGCGAACTAATAGGCTTTGAGGGTTTTAGTGGAAGGCTTCTGTGGGTTCAGTTTATTCTATTACATAATTCTTTGGTTTCGGGTAATGGCGACGACGGAAAATTCATCGAAGGTCACAAAAGAATGGAAGAAATTGAAGATCCAGGAGCTGCGCTATGAACTTTCTAAGAGGGATTCGAACCCCGGTGCTCTTGGTCCTTCGCCGACTCAATGCATGGGAATTTCTTCAGATCTGGTGGAAAATGCCAGAGGCGAGGGCCTGAGTTGGACGTAAAACAGGCGGTTCCTCTGTCAGAAGATGCACCAGAAAAAGCTGAGGTAGTTAACGTGGAACCACCTTCTGGAGATGAAAAATCCCAACTCAAGACTGTCACCAAGAAGTGCGAAGATTTGATAATGGCAGAGTCGGTGGACCCCGTCGCTACCATCATGGCAGTCGTGGCATCCGTGGAGAAGCCGTCAAATGAGGGGGCAGATAACGGAGTCGCTGGCGTTGCAGGGCCGTTACAGTTGTCGGACTTGGAAAAGAAGCACCGGTGTGCCAAGAGGTTTGGCTTGGCGTTACAGTTGTCAGAGGAAGAGAAGCGAAATTCGACAGCAGCAAGGTGAGGGTAAAGATTTTGTAGGCAACTGCTGGTTAATTTTATGTTAGGGTTTTTGTAGTGAACGAAGGGTATGCATTTACGTTTTCTTCAGTATTCATCTTCTGTTTCTGTTCGCTTTATTTAGGATTTCAAGGGCTTGCATGTTGAATTTACTGTTGAAAACTTTTCCGAATCTGGGTAGTACGATGTGTGTGTAAAATCCTATAAAAGTGAATTCTCAAAATAAAGGTTTCAAGGAATACGTTTTTCCTCCTTTTCAAATCAATGAGATTTAATCCTGAAATTTTCAGGGCTTTATATGTGGTCTTCTGTGGTTTATTGGCAAATTTTAGCCTTATATTATTAGAAATATAATCATCTACTTTCCGCTCGACTTTGCTTCCACTGGTGATGGCCTTATGGCCAAGAAAATTTGCTTTTTTTATCACCTAATGATATTTTTACAAAATGGACAGTTAAGATATGCTTTTATCCAACAATATTTAATATGTTATCATTTTTGCGAACTCTCTTTTTTCGATTGTTCCATAGTTAATGACTTTATTGAATTTACCCCAGTAAATTTTGAATATTTCAGTCGAAGATATTGTTGTTTGCTTTGTCACTAAATATGCACATTTATTGATTTCTGTCTGCTTCTATTATGATACATTTTCTCCAAACTTTCTATATAAGTAAATAATTTTGAATATTTTAGCCGAAGATATTGTTGTTTGCTTTGTCACTAAATATGCACATTTATAGCTTTATGTTTGCTTCTATTATGTCACATTTTCTCCAAACTTGTTGTACAAGTAAATAAGTTTATAATGAAGTCTCTAGCCAAAAACTTCTTATCATTCAAATTTCTAGAGGATTATTCAATGGCTACATACGCCAGTAGGGGAAATTTCACTTGCTCGGATACGCAGAATATGTTAAGACTCACAAAAACTAAAAAGTGTCCCACAATGAGAAACATTTGTTGTGAAGTCATAGCATTAACTTCCTGCAACAGATACAACTTTTGCATGAATTTTAAACTTATTTCTTCGTAGTTTCTTAGTGAGAGTGTCTGATGTCGTATTGCTAGTTTTAACATAGAGGGCAATATTTTTAATTGAGTGAATTTTTTAGCCGAGATGCATATGCTATAATAAGCCTTTGCTTGGACAAATACTGCCGTCAGGGATGAATCCAAACATGTTTTTGATGATTCCTTCGAGCCCACATATGTTCTTATGCCAACTTTTTTAGGTGAAATGTACATCCTGGAGAAACCTGCCTTTATCACATTCCAAGGGTAGTCTCTTACAGGAATTGGACTTGGTTGGAGAGGATAACACTTCTCTCAATATTTTTGGCTAGAGGAGTCTAGACCCAAGTGCAACCTATTAGTTAAATGCTACTATTGCCATCAACAGTGAATGATGTCTTCCTTACAAAGAGAGAACATTATCATTGTAGTTAATCTGTTTATCTTGGGTGTAACTCTTTTGTTACTGAACAGGCTTGGTACCATCTGTTTTGAATTTCAATTTAAACAATGTTTCCATCTAGCTTTCCTGCCATATGGAAGTGTGGTTAAGGGCCACATACCTTTTGGCATCAGTTAGTTATACTTCATTCAACTGCATGATGGTTTTTAAGGGCTTGTATCCATGACTAAGGGTTGTGATATGTAGAATGCATGCCCATAATATTTCAAGGCTTTCTAGCTAGAGGTTTACACATTCAAGTAGAACTTCAAATTGATTGTGATCGGTCACTATTGGTTGATATACTATTTTGTTGATCCTGTTGATTTTTACATTGTAATACATGGCTTCTTGTTGCTTGGTATTTGATCTTTCAGGGCTCATTTACTAAAATTGGACCATCATTCATTTTGATTTGCCTTGATTTCATGTTTTCAACTCCTATGGACTTATTTACCTGATTAACTTTTCATCCTTGATGTCATTTTAGAGCCTCCATTTCTTGGAATCAACTTGGCGTTGTTCATGCTTGATGGTATTTTAGAGCCTCCATTTCTTGGAATCATCTCATAACATAAGAATTATTTACTTTTGGATAGCTTTACGTGCTTTACTTGACCTTCAAAGTGGAGAATGGTCAACCACTTTTGGGTTATCTATAACTTGTTCATCCCATAGTGTTATTGTTATTGTCTCCGAGCGCTTTAAGCCACATTTAGTAGACTTGGATTTTCATTTCATGTGTCTCATGTCTTCCAACTTCCATTGACTCATTTACCTGTCAAAGTGACATCCCCATTGACAATCAATTCAAGTTTGATCTACTTATAAGGCATTATTTCCATTCAAATTCTAAGTTGTAAGTTTGTAACCAATCATGATACGTTTGACAACTTTGTCATCAAGTGTGTGCCTCATTTACTGGTATATAGCCACATCTATGCGAACATTTTAAGATCCTTAAGAGATCATTTGTTGCAATTCCATACGATGTCTTCAACTTCCATTGACTTATTCACCCGTGAATATCCATCGAAAGTCACACCCCCCTTGACAATCAATTCAAGTTTGATCTGATTATAAGATATTATATCCCTTCAAATTCTAAGTTGTAACCAGTCATGATACGTTGGACAACTTTGTCATCAAGTGCATGCCCTCTTTTACTAGTATGTAGCGACACCTGTGTGAACATTCTAAGATGCTTAAGAGATCATTTTTTGTCATTCCATACTAAATGTAGTGTCTTTTGATGTAGGGAATTGGTGGGCAATCTAGTTTTGTCATTCCATACTTAACTGACTACTTATGATTCCTATTGTTACTGAAGTTAAAAACTCTTTGGAACTTTGGTGAATGAAATGAATTGCTTTGTTCACAGGGACGTTTGTTAAGTAGTAGCCCTGGAGCCTAGGAACCTCTAGAAGAATCTGAAATAGTGGAAACAAATGAAATTGCCAGATTTTCTTTATCCTCTTTTTCAACTGAAATCCTTTTCCAATGTTTCTGTGGTGGTGCCCTTGCTTTCTGCATTAAATGCATCTATACCTTGTTATTTTAGCAACAAAAAGTCTAATTGCAAGTGAATCTCATTTTTGTATCAGATCAACAAACTTTTTCTTGAAATTTTTGTTCCCACCTGCTAAAAGAAAACTCTGTTTTTTTGTTATCAACTTTGAATATTTCTTTCATGTATTCTCTTGAAGTAGTATGGAGATTATGCTAATCTGGGCCCTCTGTCAAGTGAAGTGACCAGACTATCATAAGATTAGACTAGTAAAGCAATCAAGGTGATGACTGCATGTACATTGGTGCCTCAACTGGTGCCTGCCTCATTGATCACATCTTATGTTGTCATCTTTATTTGGGAAAATTTCCTCAGATATATCTTAGGATGGCAGCTGGATATTCATAAATGTTAAATGTCTTGAATTCCAAGTGATTATTGTGCTTGTTACATATTAGGAACCTCTTCTTTATTTGATGAAATTCCCTCAGACAAATCTCACAGTTACAGCTTTATTTTCACACACAAATGCCCCATTCTTCTATTGGTTTTTTAGCACTGCTGGCGTGAGTCGTTTGATAATTAATGCTCAAAATGCTACAAGTAATATCCCTGTGATTATTAGTTTCCCATTTGTTGATTCTTGCAGTTCCTATGGTATGTTTGACTTCATCTTCTTCCAGAATGTTAAATGATCTTGTTCAATAACAGAATTCCCATTTGCAGCTTCCAGATGAAAACCCATGCTGTGAAAATTTTCAACCAGATCCATTTTAGACAAAGAAGAAAGTCACACTAGCTACAGCCATGGATCTGGTGTACTTGGAGCCTTCTAATTTGCATGGGTGTTTGTTGTGTATTCCTTTGTCTTTTCCAATTAGGTAACCAACCTGCAAATTAAAATAATATTGGAAAAAATTTCAGTGCTCTAAGAGAGATATTGAGCTTGTGTTTGCAACACTAGAGTGCTCAGAAATTGGAATCAGATTTATAGATTAAGGCATGAATGTACCGCAAATAAAAGACATACCATCCATTGAAATATTTTAATTTTAGCAGAAAGAATGATGTATTCACAGCGGGCAAATATTGGCGAGTAAAATATATGATAGAGAGTTGCAGTGCTTTGGAAATAAAATGCATGATTCAACCTTACATAATTTGGAATTACCCAACACTTCCGGACTGTGACTACAATTTACCTATGCAAGTTTCCTGATTATCATGCTGTCTTCTCTGTTGCATTTTACTCTGTCTGTCTTTTTGTGACAATTTTTGTTGTCTCATTATATATATTTTTATTATTTAATAAAATGTATTAAATACTTCTCTATAGATAAAGGCTAAAGGGCTATTCATAAAGCAAAGGTCAGTTAACCTTCCTAAAGTAATATTACATAGACAGTAAGACAACCTTACTTTCTAGGAGATGCAGGTCTACAGGATATGTGAAGATTAATAAAAAATCTAACATTCAGTATATTTACCTTGCATGTTTTAGTTGATGTATTTCTTATGTTTGCCTCTTGGTAGAAAGGGCTAATTTGGGGATAATTGCTACACAAGGCCTTAGGATAACTTGGAATGTGTGTTACTTGTTTGTGAGCAAAATTTTGAAGTTTCTCAATTTAAAATTTTGCTGTTGTCTTGTCAACTCAATGTAACTTAGTGTTACTACTACCTGATTCAAGAAAAAAACGAAGTTGGATAAATAAGCTTATAGTGCATTGTATGAAGCTTTAAGACCCAAAGTATTTGTTGAAGCCTGAATTTTATATTACCATGTTTGATTGAAAATCTAGAAATATATTGTAGAATTTTTTTCCTTGAGCTTTACTGTGTTATAAAAATCCTTTTGATGATTTCTATTTTGAATCATTATGTTTCTGCAGTACAAGAAATGCTATAAAAGCACCTGATTGACATGATAGCATGGTTGAAATTGGAAAATGGTCCTGTTGAACCTCATTTAGAGATTATGTTTACATGGAATTTACTGGTCCAGTTTAAGGAGCTTCTCTTGATTCAAAGCTATGGTAACCCTTTTTTGAATAGTTATGTTGGTGCAGTATAGCTAAATAAGAAAATGCTATAAAATCACCTGATTGGCATGATAGCATTGTTGAAATTTGAAAATGGTCTTGTTAAACCTCCATCATAGGTTATATGGTTATATGAGTTTTTACTGGTCAGTTCAAGTTAGATTCACTTGACCCACACCTATGATAACCATCGCAAATAGTCAGTGCACAAATTCTGGAAGCAAATCAATTATTTACGCACAACAGAAATTTAAATAACACAGAAGCCATAATGCCACTACACAACATAAGCTTTATTTTCATTCATCTACAATCTTTGAAATTCAATCTCCATGCATAGACTTGAGGGCCAAGAGCCAGTAAGACATGTTTCCTTTCAAATTTACGCCCAACTATACTTTTGGAACTATTGAAACTGTAGAAAAATTTGGAACGTTAAGAAGGCATTAAACAGTTAAATAAGCCACCTTTGATACTATACATGAGCTACTAGTTTTAGTTTTGGTTGGCAGTTTGACTTCTATATAATCCTAGACAAAACAACTTTGAGGCTATTTATGAGCTTCCATTTTTGGTTGGCAGTTTGACTTCCATATTTTCCTTCTCTAGCAAATGTGAATCAGTGTTTTAGATATTGACTCCATGTTGACCTATTTCAGTTCCCAAATAAAAATGTATTACATATCCTGGCAGCCCAAATTAACTTTGGCATTGGTTATGAAGGCACCATGCAGTGATTGTGAATCCAACTTCCATTTCAATGACTTATCAGGAATACTAAGTGTTGGAGTTGATATTCCTTTGAGAGGTCCCAACATGAATCCTGGACTGTTTATCTCTCTAAAGTAATGGTTATCAGAGTCTAGTAACTATCAGTCATACAAAGTGTTGGAGTTGATATTCCCTTGAGAGGTCCCAACATGAATCCTGGACCATTTATCTTCCTCCAAGGTAATGGTTATCAGAGTCAATCTTTCCTCTGCAAGTGCGACACACTACCTCCCAATTACGAGGACACATGTGGATCTTCAACCCAACAGGAAAGGTTACAAATCACAATCGTTGAAAGAATGTAACCCATTCAAAACGTGATGCAACCACTGGTAGTGTTGAACAAAACCAGAATTCTATACAACATATGATCTCTATAACTAAATCCTGATCATAATGTAAAAATTCTGAGCTCAGTTAATATCATTGGAGAATCTATCAATTTTTTTTTTTGGCCGTGAGGATTATCCATGAACCAGTGAGGCTTCTGTAACGTTTTGGATACTATGACAACCCTGTTTACATTGATTCTTCAGTCACAGGGCAACACCTCATGTGTGACAGATCATGAAAAATCATTCTCAAGACGCATACTGATACTGTAGCTAGCAGAAATGGTTGGTCCTCGAAGGCATGGAGTGCAGTGTATAATCTCTGTATAGTATATATGATTAGCTTTTTGTTCTGGCACTAATTACTGCTGCAGACCTGGAATGCCACCCTTCGGATTGGTGGAAAAATCTTGTTGTATGATTTAGGTTCTAGGGATTCTGGAATTTTCAAGGCTTATGTCTGTTTAACTTAAATGTTCATCATCTCTATTAAATATATGATGTATTTTATTTTAAACAATGTTTGGTGATAATGGTCTTTTAAGTTTGGTGGACTGTCAGTTTTGGTGCTAATATTTAAAGTGATTAGTAGCTATGGAAGTAATTTTTGTATTAAATGGTCAGTGCACATGGTCCCCAATCTTATCAGTCAATATGTTTAATCTCTTAATTGACAGGAATTACCTTCGGGTATGTTTTATTGATAGATTTGGTGAGTCAGAAAATGGTACTCCAAAACCTACCTCTTATGGAATAGGAGAAGCAAAAATATCGGAAGAAGAAAAGAGGAAAGCAAGGGCTGAGAGGTTTGTTCTTCCAAAATTCAGGAATTTATTTTCTGTCTTCAGATTCCTGAGATTATGATGATGCTATTTTCCTTATCTTGTGTGTCTAACTTACCATCAACTTAATTTGCTTAATATTTTTTTCCAAAATTATGATATGCATTTGTTTTACTCCAGAATAATTGGAATCTGATAATGCCCAAATTATTAAACAGGAGTAAAGATAGTTATTTACTCCAAAGAAATATACTTTATACTAGTATTGAGCTTTTCAACTAGAACTCGGGTTACAAAATTGAAAAAATGGTTCCTTTTATTCATGTTTCTAGAACATAGAACATACCTAGCTGGTGGATTTGGGCATATTGGTGCTCACTGATGTCCTATGGCCAAAACACCAGAGTGGTGAATGGATTTATAGCTCCTAGATGGGAGAAAGTATGTGTTATCATGTACTGATAGAGTGTCCTATAATCATAATCCCAGGAGAGAAATATTGAATATTTCCTTTCCTCTAAATATTTCATCTTTGTGCATCCTGTCAGTAATAGCTCCATTCAAACACTTGGACGTGCTATCCTAGAATCTCATGGATTATTTGCTGAAGTTAAATTTTATTGGACTGGAATTGGAGCATTGATTGGGTTCTGTGCACTTTTCAACATTCTATACACTGTTGCTTTAGCATGCCTCAACCATAAGTATGACATTCCACTATAAGGTTTGGTTTCCGCTACTATTTCTCTCACCTAAAATTATCTTAAGAGTGAGATATAATAAATTCTCCTCCAATTACAGCTTTAGGGAAATCACAGGCTGTTATATCTGAAGAGGTTATTGGAGAGAAGCAAGAAAACGGAGCTGGAGAAAGAAACCAATAAAAAAAACATCGTTCTGTTCAACTGACATCACAATGAAGGTCTAGTGGTAAGTCGAGCTCTCTAGAAATAATTTAGTAGTTCCCAATATTCAATCTACTACTCACACATTAAAGTAAAATGTAAATGGATATGGTGCTAATTGTAATTGATTACAATATTCGATAGAGAATTAAATGATAATATCTATTGCCCCAGTAGTCCCTTCATGCCCCCTCCCGTCCCCTTCACGTCCCCTCCCGTCCCCTCACGCCCCCTCGACCCTTCCAGATGGGGAAACGTCCCCCTTGACGTCCCCTCCAAATTTTCGAAAATTGGGAGCGTCAAGAAACGTCCCCTAGAAGTCCCCAAGACCCCGAATCGCGGGGGGGGGCGAGGATTCTAGACCCTTGGGGGGGGGGGGACGAGTCTCCGTGTAACACTGATTTTTAGTCTCTGAGTTTTTCACTGCATCACATTCACTCAAATTAGCAATGACAGATTACGAAACTAAAGACATTGTAGAGCTAAAATTCATGTTCCAACAGAGTTCTACTATGCTTGGGTGTTAGATATTTAGTGATCAAATAATTAAGACTTGTAATATCTCACCTTGTGGAAAGGTAAAGGTTCTATTGAAGTAGAAACTTTTTTAGTCTCTGATTTTTTCAGTGCATCACTTTCACTCAAATTAGCAATGACAGATTTGTCAAACTTCTTAGAATCTGTCAATAATGAAACATTCAGATCCCGGACATTTTCAAGAGTAAAAATATCAGTGCCAAGTGATTTCCTAATTTGTGATCCACTATTATGATAGTGAGTGGCTTGTTCACATGCCTTTTCAACTTGTAAGTTGGCAAGAAGAAAAACATGCAGTGTCTGTGTTGCCACTTTCCTCATAACCTGGGTAATTAGAAGTACATGTTATTACACAGAATGCACTTCCAACAGAAAAATGTTTTTCAAGTGATGTTTTTCATTTGTGTGGAGAAGAATGACCACCTTCTTTTAATTCACGTGCTTGTATTGCAGATAACGCTTTTTTTGGTGGACAATTAGCTTTACTTGGCTCAGTAATGTCTTTATTGTATAATATAGTACTCAAGAAGTTGTCTTGAGGAAACAATGTAGCCTTGAAATATCCTACGGTTCTTGAACTTGAGAGGCCATAAATCGAGTTATTCTGCTTTGCCCATGTAAATTATCTCGGCTTTCTCCATATAAGAAGCTAGTTTATGGTTACATGTATGTGCCATATTTTCACTAGTCCATGGTAACATAGAGAAGACTCCTCTTCTCTACGACTCAAGGTTGTTGATGACAACTTTGTAACACTTACGGGCATACTTAGGAGTATTTTTTTTCCAAACACACTCATTATCGTTCACCATTTCCACATCTCATTGTAAACTCCTCTTCCATGACATTTTTATAAAGCAGATCTTGAATCTTTCAAGAACTAATTATTTTCATTGTGCTGTTAACTAGAATTTTGGTCGAGAGATTTTCATTTGGTAAGCACATGAGCGGTCTCAATTGAGAGTTTAGAAGCATTTGCACGGATGCAGGTTGTTGCTTTTGACCATACATTTAAAAGGTCTCAAATTGCTTGATTTATATGTGTTGCACCTATTTAAAGGTATCAAATTGCTTGATTTAAAGGTCTCACTCCTCATATGATGTACTATTTTGAATATTCTATTCTTTGCATATCCCGAACATTATAAAGCCTCTTGCACCTTTGTTCTCATCTCTTTTATTTGAACATAATTAGATAATCATTGCATTCTGAAGAAAGGATATATTCATGTGAAACCTTGTCCGGTACTTCTCTTGGCTAATGACATCACCTACATCCCATAGAAGATACGACGGTTGAATGTCGACTTGACCAAAGGCATTGCTTACTTCTGGCGAGATTGAACAAGAGAATCAAAATCTCTCCTTCCGGGGTCATTACTGCGTACTTTGAGCTTGAAGTTTACCTCTTTTCCCTTCTCTTCTATCTCGAGACTCCAAAACTTAACGTAGCCCATCCTTTTCGTCTCCCTCACCTTGCTTCGAAATTTCAAAAGCACTTCATCCTCGCCCTTAAATTCTCCTTCGGTTGAAATCCAAAATCATCATTTCCACTATTCTTGTTCCCATATTTACTTCTGTTGAATGTTTGTATTTTGTCTTAGGTTATGAGTATATTGTTTTTTAAATTATTCACTTCAGAACGAGAGACCAATCATAAGAATATTTTTATTTTGTGCGAACTGTGATATGGCGGACGAATTGACGGCAAACAATAAACCACATTGCTTAGAGGCATTCAACAAAATTAGCGGATCTTTGGTGTTTTTTCTAAATTCACTGACATTCGAATGACTGGGCGATTCTTCTTACTGTATTTTCAAACCCATCTCCCAAAATATATAGCCATCCTAGAAGGTAATGACTCTTTGAGCCCTTTGAAAATACACCACATAATAATCTCTTTCTTATTGTTTGAGCTACTTATCAACTCACCAATATCTCGGTCCAAACAAGTTTCCTTCCAAGGATCAAATTAATTTCCTCTTTTCAAATAGAGTTTAGAAGCATTTGCACGGATGCAGGTTATTTGACCATACATTTAAAGGTCTCAAATTGCTTGATTTAAGGTCTCCTCCTCATATGATGTGTACTATTTTGAATATTCTATTCTTTGCATATCAAACATTATAAAGCCTCTTGCATACTTGTTCTCATCTCTTTTGTTGAACATAATTCCGATAATCATTGCATTCATGAAGAAAGGATATATTCATGTGGCTCTGTCCATTTGCTTCTCTTGGCTAATGCCATCACCTACATCCCATAGAGAATCCGACGATTGAATGTCGACTTGACCAAAGGCATTGCTTACTTCTGGCGAGGCTGAGCAGAGAATCAAATCTCTCCTTCCGGGGAGTCGTTACTACTGTGCTTTTGAACAAAGTTTGCCTCTTTTCCCTTCTCTTCTATCCCGAGACTCCAAAAAACTTCTTTGCGGCCATCCCTTTCTGTCTCCCTCCTTACTTAAAATTTCAAAAGCACTTCATCCTCGCCCTTATATGCTCCTTGATTTGAAATCCAAAATCATCATTTCCACTATTCTTGTTTTCCGTATTTACTTGTTGAATGTATTTTGTGCTAGGTTATGAGTATATTGTTTTAAATTATTCACTTCAGAACAAACACCAATCATAAGAATATTCTTATTTTGTGCGGGCACAATCCATGAGCGAGGAGGAATTGGCCCGATAACAATAAACCACATTGCTCGGAAGGCATTCAAAAAGAATTAGCGGATCTTTGGTGTTTTTCTCAAATTCACACGACTATTCGGATATTTGGTGATTCTTCTTACACGTATTTTCAAACCCATCTCCCAAAATATATAGCCATCTAGAAGGTAATGACTCTTTGAGCTCTTTGAAAATACACCACATAGTAATCTACGCCCAATTGTTTGATACGCTTATCAACTCACAATTTACGGTCCAAACAAGTTTCCTTGAGGATCAAATTAATTTCCTCTTTTCAAATAGAGTTTAAGAAGCATTTGCCTGATTAGGAGTTGTTTCTTCGACCATACATTTAAAGGTCTCAAATTGCTTGATTTATATGTATTTGCACCCATTTGAGCCCGAAAGCTATCTTGTGCAAAGTTGTTTCGAGCTCAAAAGTATTATCCTGCCTATAGAAGCACGAACCCCAATAATCCTTGCGGTGGCCACTTTCACCTAGTAGAATATGTGCTTCATCGAAAGCATCATCAAACCTCGAACCTCAATTTCCCTTCCAAGTTTTTCTACCTTAACAATTTTTGTGAGTCTGCTTGCCGGACACCGATTCAAACTTTCTTTCACTTGAAAATTCACAACAATTGAATTTAAATTAGCCTCACATGGGTTGTATTTCATTTTTAGTATATTTCGCTTGATTATTTCTTTATACAATCTCCCCACTTCTCTTATCCATGTTACGTCGTTCCTTCACCTCTTGGTGCAATTGCTAGTTAAGAATATTTAAGATTCTAGATCTATCAATACGGAATGGATATTGCAATATAAATGCGAAGGATTCATGGAATTACTTCATGTTTTGTAGTTTTTAATGATAAATGTTATCTTGCGGGGAAAATTTCAAAATTTGAAGTCATATTAATTAAGTACATTGATGCAAATTCATACGGCGATCGATATATGATAGAAATTTCATTTTTTTCTGAGTTACTTTTAGTTTAATTATATCATTTAGCTCGATGCTTTCCATATATTCAACTAAACCTTTGTTTATTAACAAGACTTTGTCATTTCCATGTTTTAGTGAAATTGTTTATGGTTTGATACTTTCATACAACCTCTATCGAGTTACATGCCTGCCCTCATTAGAAAAAACGGAGAATTTTGCTTGCCAGCGACTATGTTTCTTTGTCATTGTTGACTTAAGAAAAGTCTTTTGACGAAACTAGTTTCGAGGTTATGGCATAACTTGTCATATAAATTGAACGAAATTTATATCCAAAATGTTAACTTGTAAACTAAAGTGGTTTTAGGCTTTCCATTTAAAATCTACTTCGGTTTGAACTTTGAACAAGTTGTTCCATAGACTTGAATATTAAGAGATTTTGCTGTAAGGATTAAAAATTAGCCGTAAGGCCTCTCGGTTATTCATTTATTTATCTAATATAACATTTACTATTAAATTAGAACCACTCGGCACAAATACGTCATAGATCAAGATCATACTTTGTAGAGTGTCATAGAATAAAAATAGGAGCAAGGACAACGAGTTCTTTTCAATTTTCTTGGTTCTTATTCCTTTGAGGTATATCTTTGCACCTTTTAGGGGCAATTGCTAGTTTAAAGTCTAATTCTTTAAGGGTGGTAGCTCGATGGAAGGCACATACACGAGCGGAGGTTGGTGGTTCGATTCCATCGTGCTTTGATATTCATATATAGGGAATGACGAAGATCAGTTTTTGGTGACGGATGCTCTTTTGACCATCACTAATGAGCTTATGGTGACATTTTCGACCCTCACCAAAATATGAAATGGTGGCAGTCAATAGATAACACTTATATATACGCATCATTAGTGATGACCATTAAGGTCTGTCACCATAAATCGTTGTTGTTTATCGAAATGGTG
Source organism: Pinus albicaulis (assembly GCA_034641835.2). Taxonomy (NCBI): domain Eukaryota; kingdom Viridiplantae; phylum Streptophyta; class Pinopsida; order Pinales; family Pinaceae; genus Pinus; species Pinus albicaulis. The sequence continues at coordinate 1,640,643,468 of CM076582.1, forward strand.
AGGGTCTTGTTTGTCATTATAGTCATTATTCGTGACGGACCTTGATGTCACCAATGCATTTATGGTGACGGTCGATGAACGTCACTATATATATGCACCAATAGTGATGGCCATGAAAGGTCCATCACAAAAATCATTATTTGTTCATATGAAATGGTGACGGTCACTATCGGAGTCATTATAATTAATATTCGTGACGGACCTTGGTAGTCACTACAACACATACTTTCGGCGACACTACTTTTGGTGACGTTCAGTTTTTGGTGACGGCAGGCTATTGTCCGTCACCATTGCTCTATGAAATGGTGACGGTCAATATGCGTCACTATAAATCATTATTGGTGACGGACTTTGAATGCCACCACAACACCTATACTTTCGGCGACGCCACCTTTGGTGACGTTCAATATTTTGGTGACGGAGACTATTGTTCGTCACCATTGCTCCTGTACGTGGTGACGGTCATATCATGCTATAAATCATTATTGGTGGCTTAATTTGAATGTCACCACAACACCTATACTCTTTCGGCAATGACGCCACCTTTGGTGACGTCCGGTTACAGTGGCCGAAGGCTCTTTTGACCCTCACCAATGAGCTTATGGTGACCATTTTCGCCCCTCACCAATGTCCTTTTTCTTGTAGTGTGAGATTTTAATGAGGCATTAAATCTTACACTTCAATTTTCAAGATTTGTTTAAACTATTCAAAGCTCATAATTTTGGGTTTCTAATCCATAATTTTCTGATTTCGGAGTAATCTCCCTCTCGACATTTTTTTATTTCAGTTGTGATTTAAAGTTGCGACGTAATTTAACTTATGGATGCCTCATATGTATGTATGTATAGGTCGGTAAACATATTACCTTTGTTGCCTTTCACCTTCGCTGGAATTGTTACCGAATAATTTTCAAGATTAATAGATTCCTTAGGGATTTTTCCTTAATTAGTTCTTCTGAGTTTATATTGTAATAATTGAAACTTAACTTCTTTCTTGATTTTCTCTAAAACATGAGCGTAGATAAAAACGATTTAATTCGGTTTGCATAATTGTGAAAATTTATTCATAGACTATTTAATACTCATAACGATTTCCTATCTTTGTCACAACGAGTATATTATATTGTTTCTTTCGCTATTCGGTTGGAATCACATAATTATATACAAAATTGTTTGTTTTATTCACAGTAGCTAATTTAAGTTTTATCTCCTTTTACGAGATTACGGTATGAAATTTATATATTTGCCTCTACTATACAATTATAACAACTCTCACTTTATTTCATATAATACCCTTTTATTGGAGTTTATATTAACTTTTCTATATTAGTATACGGTATTATAAAAGAACCCCTATGTGTATTGCTAGAAAAAGTAAAAATATCTTAAAGCTGAAATTGCATGTCGATTAATTAAAATTTTCTCGTTTTTCATTTCATTGAGGAAGTAATATACAAAGATTTTTCCACATAAATAAAATTATAATTTTTTTTCTCTCGATCTCCTTTGAATGTGTTGTATAATAATTCTTCTATTACTTTCCCAATAATTAATACAACAAATTTTCAAATTCTGTTTCCAGTTATTATTATATAGTAAGCTAGTACTTAGGAACCAATTTTATAACGGTACTATAATTCACAATAGAGTATAACTACAGAGATACACGCAATCATATGTAACATTTATACATTTCTAATACTTATGCTTTGCTCAACATATGTGTTTAATTTCTATATGTTAATGTTATTGATTTTATGTTTCGTATCTTACTCCACATATTATTTTCTACTATATTAAGGTTGCTTATTTTAAGTCAAATTTCTTGACAAGGATTTCTTACTAATCATTTTCATAGCGAATAATAAGTAGAATAGATCACTATTCTTTTGCGGTAAAATTTTCTATTTTACAATTTGTGTAGTATTCTCATATATATAGATATATAACTAACAGGGAAGAATATTAGACTATATCATTACCTAATAGTAATATATTTTTCGAGAGATCTTGATCTCCAAATTTAAACCATTGATAGGTTTGAACGTGCAGTAGATGGATCTCATCGAAATACACCCATACTACCATACGGATACGAAGTATCTCTACTTCGTTTAAATCTGATGAAATGTATGGAGTATCACAAATTTTTCAGCATACAATAAATTAGTTACCCATTAAAATAACACTATAATTTAACCAAAGAACACTTCATCGATGAAATAATAAATTAGTTTAGTTATGGGTGCATACCAATTCGGATGACTAGTCCTCCCAGTAGTGAGTTCTATCTCCTTAACTCACCCCAGGAGGCCGAGATCCCACACTTCCAATCACAAAAAACCCCATGTACGTACGGAACAACTTACTTAGCGAGTGCTTTCCCCAGTATTTTTCTAATTTCCAGTCAAAAATTCCAAGATGCTTTATTCTTTGTCTTTGCACAAGGAAATTAGATTTTCCTCTCCCAATCTAATTTAGTAATATTCCTTTCAAGGTTTTTCGGAAAGGTTTTTGGAAAGTCAAACCTTATCCATATCCTCATGGATCGAGGCTTAGGATCTCCATCATCCCCAGTCATGTTTCACACGAATTTATCCATTTATATTTATTGATAAATATTTAAATAAATCCACACATTGTTTCTCTATTGGGTCCACTTTCCCTTTGGATTTTGTTCAAATGTCAAACTAAAAAGCATAGAAATTTGAGATTACACATTCCCCTCTATAAACAAACATCGTCCTCGGTGTTGACAAAATAACTTTTAAACGATTCTTATGAAAAAAGTGATGGGTACTTTCCATCATCTCGGTTTATTTTTTCCTAAGTAGCTTCTTGACGGTAAAGTGCTTCCATTGCACTTTTACTCTCGCTATCTCGTCAGTTTCGCGAGTTCAATTTCTTCAGCTCGAAGATTTGAAGCGGCTTTGGAAAGAATTCCCCATACAGTTCCACACAAGAATAACATTTCCAATCAATAAGGTGAAAGCGAATCATGTACATATTTTTTACGATAAAGACACGTGAAACACATTATGAACTTTAACATGCATGGGTAAGACATTTTATAGGCTACGGTCCCACTCTTTCCGGTACTTCAAGCAGTCCTGATGTCTAGGAGCAAATTTTCCACAACTCCCGATTATGCAAAGTGCTCTTTTTGGGCTTAAGCCACATATATACATGATCACCCATATTGAACTCTCGGTGAACTCTCTTCTTTTACGCATAGTTTTTTTGCGATCTGTAATTTGTCTTGATATTTTTTTTGATTTTTTTTACAATTCTTTCCATTTTATGTAAAGTGTACGCTAGCACTAATTTATCTTCGAGGTTGGCTCCGGCAAGGAGTGTGTCATTTCCTTCCATAAGAGTGCTTCAAATGGACTCATTTTTATGGAAGTTTGATAGGCATTGTTACAGAATAAATTCTCTTTAAATGTATATAGTCATCCCATTTAGTTGGCCTATCCATCACATACATCCTTAGGATATCCTCAAGGAATTTGATTTTTTTCTCTCAGTTTGACCATGCGTTTGAGGGTGATAGGCGATGCGAAGTTTAATTTAATTGGCCATGCCCCTAAACAAACTTTTCCAAAAGGCTATTGAGCTTGGTGTCTCTATCTAAAATAATCATTTTAGGGACCACGTGTGTACCACAATTTCTTTCATGAACACATTTGCTACTTGGGTCGTTCCAAAGGTAGATTGAACATGTATGAAATGTGCATCCTTCGTCGAAAGTGTCTACAACTACCATCAACCGAGTCATTCGATATTTGGTTACGGGTAACCAGGTTATAAAGTCCATAGAAATAGTTTCCCATTTTCATTTTTCAATTGGTAAAGGATTTAGCGATCTAGGTAGGATCTTGATGTTCGGCTTTGCAGTGCTTTTACATGTATTTGGCTAGGTAGGTTGCTACATCCTTTTTCATTCCTGGCCAAAATAACTTCTTTTCAAAGCTATGAGTAGTTTCGATATCTAGGATGTCAGTGGGTTTTTATGATATTCATCTAGAATTTACTTTTCAAAGAATCTACGTTGGGGATGTACAATCTTTCTCTATAACAAATCAGTCCCTTCTATTTTTGTGTATACCCTTTCATTTCATTTTTCAGCATTTGAATTTGCAGTTTTTCATAGTTGGGATCTTGATGTGCTACCTTTTTAACTAATCCTTCTAAGTCAAAGTTAGCATTACTCGCAATGTTTCTTATATTTTGGCAAGCATTTCTGCTTAGGGCATCAAACAATTTGTTTCTTTTCCTTTTATATGTTTTATTTCCATTTCAAATTCACTCAAAGGACAACCATACGCTTGTCTAGCATTCAATTCTGTTTAGTGAAAAAATACTTTAGGGTGATGTGATCTGTCATCAAAATAAATTTCTTCCCTAGAAGATAGTGTCACCGCATCTTGAGAGCATGAATTATGGCAGCTAACTCAAGATCATATACTGCTGTAATTATGTTAATGTTTCTTAATTTTTTAGATTCTTAAGCAATAACATAATTCTCTTGCTGGAAAATACTTCCCCCTAATCCTCTCCACATGCACGGTACACACTACAAACTCCTTATCGGGATCTACAATCTTCAAAATAGGTGTTGTAGTAAGTTTTAATTTTAGTTATTCAAAGCTATTCTAGCATTTTTGTCCATTCAAATTTTGTACCTTTCATTTGCAATGAAGTTATGGGATAGGCTAAGCGGAAAATATTTCCTGAGCCTTTGTAGTACCCCGCAATCCCCATAAATGATCTTACTAATGATACATCGGTAGGTACGAATATGGACTTTATCTTCTCGGGGTCAATGACCAATCCTTGTTCCTAAAATTATACCCCAAATATTGAATCTTATCCTTATAAAATTCATTGCTAAAATTGGCATACAATCGACTCTCCTTAAGAGTACGCAACAAGATTCTCGGGTGTTCTTTATGCTGCGACTCACTTTTTTGAATAAATTAAAATGTCGTCAATAAATACTAGTACAAATTTATCTAAGTATTTATTCCAAGACACTATTCATTAAGCACATAAAAGTGGCGGGTGAATTTGTACGACCTAAATGGTAGGACTACAAATTCGTATTGTCCATACGGGTTCGAAATGTTGTTTTTTTCTAATATCTTCCTCTTTAATTCTCAATTGGTGATAACTGTCCTTAAGTCAATATTAGAAAACACGAGGCTCCCTAACTTGATCGAAGAGGTCGTCCATTCGGGGTAATGGATATACGTTTTTTATAGTCAGCGGCGATAATCAATACACATTCGGAAGGTACCATATTTCTTTTTTTCACAAAAAACAGGTTTGGTGCTCCTAAGGAGATACACTTGGTACGATGTACACTTTGTCTAGCAATTCATGTAAGCGCATTTTTAATTCCATTAGTCGGGGGGCTCATTTGGTAAGGGGCTCTAAACTAGAGTTGCCCCCGAGCACTAAATCAATTTAAAATTGATTTCTCTTTTGGGGGCAAGATGGGGAATCTCATCGAAATACTTTTTAAAATTCTCTTATCAACGGCAAAGTATCTAATAAGTTTTCTTCGATTGCTATCCTAATTCTTCAACATGCACGCATACAATTAATACTCTTTTCTAGCATTTATTTTTAATTAAAGGGCTAAGATCTTTCTCACGAGAGATGGGTTTCGGTTCCCTTTTAGTATGGCTTGGTTTTCCCTCTATATTAATACGATGCAACGTTTTTTCTAAACGAGTTCATCATGGTTTTTTCTTTTTGAGCAGTCCATTCCTATCGGTACATCACTTTGGAGCCCACAATAGCGAAATATTTAAATTTACTTCCGTACGATAATCATTCGGCTTCATGGTCATTTGGGAGCCCTTTATGAGCTATCTTTCGTTTTGTACAGGTGGCTTCATTTGGACCAACCAAGAATACTTTAGAAATTTTTCTGTTTTGAGTTTACATTTTTCTAATACTTGCGATTAATATAACTCAAATATGCACCCGAATCTATTAGCGTATGATTGGTCAGCGATCATACCCTTCATCTCGACCATCGTGAGTGATGTTCGATTGTCGGTTTTCTAGGCCCCACGCGATAGTGGGAATGTTCCTTGCTACGTCATTTACTATAGTGGGTTCTCATAATACTTGCCTTGTCTAAATATTTCGATGTGGACGGATCCCTCTCAAATAAATGAGGCTCTCCCACAACCCCAACACTTCAAGGGCTCCCTCATTTTAGCAGTTCCTTCCTTCTTATCATTCCCAACGACTCATTTTTAACGAGTTTAAGATTGAGAAGTTTGATTTTCTTGGTCTGCTAAATTTATTTCGTTGATAGTTCCTACCAAAATTCTTCAAATAATTTGGTTTTTTTTTCTTTCCTTTGAATTCACCTTTATTTGACCGAGCGCTTTCCTTTCTCGAGTCTTACCCCTAAGCCAGTGGTAGCATAATCTAGCTTTCCTCACGAACTTCTTCCATTTCTTTTGGATTATCAAACTCTATTTTCTCCTTGTACAACGTAGGAAAACGGTTAAGAAATATCTGTACCTTTTCCTTTTCCTCTGCGATATAAGGAACATATCATAATAGCGAGATTTGTGAACTTAGTGACAAACTCATCATGGTAGAGTTTTCCCAATCTTAGTTCATGAAACTCTTTCCTTGTCATCATAGTAGGCGTTCATTAAAATATCAAATTTTGAACTTGAATTGAAAGTATTCCCACGTCAACGTTTTCTCATCGATGGCATGAACTATTTTTGTTTCCTCCCATCACAAGGTAGCCTTACCTTGTGGTTGTTAAATAACTTGATACGCTCCCAAGTCACTATATTCGTATACTAGAAAATACTTGATCATATTCAGCCGGTGATGCCTTCGCATCTTCTTCCATCTCTCCATCATAGGAGGGAGGTTTATTTTCTGGAATTCACCCTGTAATTCCTTCTTCTTTCTAAATTTTGTCTTGTGGCGTCATCTTCCCTCAAACTCATTGAATGAATTGATTCTTCCTTTTCTATTCCTTCGAGAACCTTCACCTTCTTGCCCATTTCGTGAAGTTAGCTCCTAATGAGTTTTTCTTGCTCCTCACTAGCCAAGAATGCTTTGTCATTGTGGCTCTTAAGAGTTTGTGTCAATTCTTGTTGCATTATGCAACATAGCCATCAACGGAGCATTTGGATGCAGTACATTATCTCTACCACCAGTCTACATATAGTTCGTACCCTTATATCATGGTTCACGGCTATACCTTTCAACATGTTCATGATTTAGATAACAACATTTAGTACAACTTAAAATTCATAATATTTTACAACAACATATTGTTTCTTCGTGAGCACATAAGTTGCCCGGTATAATTTCCAAAATCTGCGATACCATTTGTAACCTCTCGTTTATCAACGATTTTTTTCCTTTTTTATACTGTACATTGTTCCTTGTTGCCGTCGGATGAAACTTGGTTAGCCTCTAATTTATACTTCTCATTCCATAATATTAATAATTTATAATTTATATTTCCACTTAATAATTACTAGTTCTAACTTCCACAAAGCCCTTTTTATGTTATCGCTAATATACATATATTTGTATATAGATGTTAGATGAATTTCCTTGTACATGTAAATGGGAGTTCTTTAACCTTGATAGTTCGTATATGTTTGAGTTAATTTATTTTGATTGAAAATTTGGTTTTAAATTATACTCCTTTATTTAATCCATGTATACCTTATAATATCTTAGTAAGTGATACATAGTTGTTAATTTCCATAGGATTTACAAATTATACGCATGATTGACTTCGCTTACCTTAAAAATCTACATCTAACTTCACCTAATCTATTATTATCACTCAATGGTACATTCAATTTGAGTTCTATGGTTTTTGTGAAATGGTGATGTCAGACGACAATAATAAATGAGGTTTTCTCCTTGATTTCTGATAGTTCGGTTGGTAAGGATATGATTCCCAAATCATTCCTCAAGCCACATAAGTAGCCATACTTTCTTACTCCTACTACGGATCTATAGTCATTTTTAATTCCCTTACCGGCATTTGTACATTTGCGTTTAATGGCAATAGATATTTTTCAAATCTCCGGACCGTATCCTCGATCTAAGGGAGAACCGGTGGATAGCTGCCAAGTGTAAGGTTTAAGAAACGTATTATAGTTTTCCATTTGCAGTTTCTATTAAAATCATATGTTGTAATATTCACCATTTCTCGGTTCGCTATCCCGCGAGGAAATTTTGTCTGTACTTTGCTCAGGAGGTAGATGAAAAGAGGGATTTCTTCGGTTGCGTCGGTTCTACTTCATGCCGGCCTACTAAGTCACGAAATGGCATATCTCCTTTGTTCTGTCGCTCCATAAAATCCTTTTACCATTTAAAATTTCAATCGATTTCATTGTTAATAGTTTGGTTCAATGAAATCCTCGACTTACTCTTATTAAAATAAAATATTGTTTACTAATTAATAATGATATTTGGAGAATGGTCTGGGTTTTGATCAATTCTATTTACTCCATCGAGATAAGTCTACTTACGATCCAGTCTCTTGGTTTATTTCACCATTTATATGATTTTTTCAATCTTGTTCAAACACAGATAGAAATTTTAACTCACCTTTCTTGTCATTACTCTTACTGTTTCTATTCATGTAGACTATGAGGCTTATAGTTTACTATACGAATGATGTATACGATGTAGTCAAATTTATGTTTGTAATGGAAAAACTTTCTCCATACTACCTTTGATATTATTCCACATGGCTTATCTTTCATTTTTTTTTAGTTACGAGGCGGGTTTTCATCCTTTCCATAGATGCATGAGGTCGATGGGTTGGGGAGATCCTGATTTTCGTGCGTGATTTCTCTCCGGACTCGTAAGGAATCCTATGTAATTACTCTGTAACATGTCGGTTATGCTCATTTTGGTTCTCACGAGCTATGTTAATCTTTTGCCAAGATCGACTCGGTGAAAAATTCATCACGGTTTTCGAGGTGAAGGCGGATTAACGTCTCTTTTTTTCATTTTCTTCATTTGTTTCTCTTGTCATTTATATCATGCTAATGTTTCTCACGGTGGTTTTTTTTTTTTTTTTTCATTCGGCTTATCGGATGAGCACATGCTTGCCAAGATTTGTGAGGTAATTAAATCTTACATTTCAATTTCGATTCGTTTAAACTATTCCTAGCTCATAATTCTGGGTTTCTAATCCATAATTTTTTCGATTTCGGGTAATCTCCCCTCTCGGCATTTTTAATTTTAGTTGCGATTTAAAGTTCGACATCGAAATTTACCTTATGGTTTTCGCATATGTATGTTTGTATGGGTCGGTAAACATATTGCCTCTGCTGCCTTTCGCCTTCGTTGGAATTGTTCTGAATAATTTTCAAGATTAACAGATGCCTTAGGGATTTCTCCGTAATTTTTTTTTTTCTTGTTTACACTAATCCTAATTTTTTTCCATTTTTTCTCCTCCCATGCCACCCACGGGTTTCGAACCGGTGACCTTACAGAAAGGAGTGCCTTAACAGTGCACCCCATCACCGAATGTTCTACACCACGTGGGATGGATTTCTCCGTAATTAGTTATTCTACCCATTTTATATTGTAACAATTCAAACTTAACTTTTTTCTCAAATTTTCTACAAAACAGGACTGTGGAATAAAATCGATTCACTTTAGTTTTCATAATTGTGAAAATTTATTCATAGACTATTTAATACTGAGAATTTGGTTTCTATCTTTGTCACAACATTATATTATATTTTTTGTTTTCTATTCGGTTAAGGATCACATAATTATATATAGAATTGTTTGTTTTATTTTGATAGCTAATTTAGAACTTTTTATCTCCTTTTTCCACCGAGATGCAGGTATGAAATTTATATATTCGCCTCTCTTATACAATTATAAAAACTCTCACTTTCTTTCATATAATACCCTATTAGGTTTATATTAAATTTTGTATTAGTATACAATATTATAATAGAACCCCTATGTGTATTGTTAGAAAAAGTAACGTTATCTTAAAGTTTGAAATTGCATGCCAATTAATTAAAATTTCTCGTTTTCATTTCATTCGAGTAATATACAAAGCTTTTTTCCACGATAATAAAATTGTAATTTTTTTTTTCATAAGTCTCCTTGAATGTGTTGTATAATAATTCTTCTATTATTTTCCCAATAATTAATACAACAAATTTTCTAGTGCATTTCAAGTTATTATTATATAGTAAGCTAGTACTTAGGAACCAATTTTTATAACAATACTATAATTCATAATAGAGTATAACTACATGAGATATGTTGTAATCATATGTAACATTTATCTGTTTGTAATACTTATGCTTTCTACTCAACATATGTGTTAAATTTCTATATGTTAATGTTGATTTTAGGTTTCGTGTCTTACTTCACAAATTCTTTTCTACTATATTAAGTTTGCTTATTTAAAGTCAACTTTCTTGACAACACTTTGGATTTCTTCATAATCATTTTTCATATCGGAATAATAAGTAGAATAGGTCACTATTCTTTTGCGAGGTAAATTTTTCTATTTCTGAGTTAATTTAGTATTCTCATATATACGGATATATAACTAACACGAGAATAATATTAGACTATATCATCACCCCAACATTAATATATTTTACGAGAGACAGTCTCGATTTAAACCATTGATTGGTTTAGACGATACAGTAGATGGATCTCATCGAATACGCCCATACTACCATACGGATCTGAAGTATCTCTACTTCATTTAAGTTCGTTAAATGTATGGGTATCACAAATTTTCGGCAGCACAATAAATTAAGTTAACCATTAAAATAACACTATAAGTTAACCATAGGAAACCTTGTCGATGAAATAATAAATTATTTTAGTTATGGGTGCATGCCAATTCGGATGGCCTAGTCCTCCCAACCGTAGAGTTCTATCTCCTTAACTCGTCCCAAGATAGAGATCACAACTTCCGATCCACGGACAACACCATGTCTATCACAGAACAGCTTATGAGTCCTTTCCCAGGAACGGTTTCTAATTTCTATGTCCGAAATTCCATGATGCTTTATTCCGTTTTTTCCTAGGCTTACCTCAATGAGTACTTTAAAAACTATTTTCCTTTACGGCTTTTCTTCCTCTTCCCAATTACTTTCCTCTTCATTGGGGAAATTAGATTTTTTTCCTCTCAATCTTTAGTAATATTCCTATCAAGGTTTTTCGAAGGTTTGGGAAAGTCTGCACAATATCCATATCCCCATGGATCAAGGTTTTAGGATCTCCATCTCGATCTATTCGTATTTTCTGAGAATTATTCCATTTATATTTATTGATAAATATTTAAATAAATCCACACATTGTTTCTACATTGGGTCCAATTTCCCTTTGGATTTTGTTTAAATGTCAAACTAAAAAACATAGAAATTTAGAGATTATTCTGAAGGGGAGACACTCCTGAAATCCATCCTCGAAGTAATGCCCCTTTACTAGATATTTTCCATTCCTATGCACAAATGTATATCTTTATGACTTGATAGATCTGTTCACTAAATTCCTTTGGAATAGTCCTTCTCATGACAGAAAATGGCCCTTGGTAGCATGGCCAAAGTTATGTCTCCAAAAATCGATGGGTGGGCTAAGCTTAAAGGATCCAACTACCCTCAACACCACCCTTGGGTGAGAAATCGGTGGAGATGGATAAAGTGTACGGGCTCTCAAAGTATTATATGGTTCAAAAATATGGGGAAGAAAGGGGAGGAGTTGCTTGAGAGCTTCTCCTTAACAATGGATTGACTATTTGTAATATATCGAATGCGAACATCTATTTAATTCATGATCACTTCTTATTGGAAGTCCTTGATGGATGGAAAAATTGGTTTAGGCGGGATTCTTAGTATAAATGTACATATTACTTATCTAGGACCAATCAGTTATAGACCTCATGCACCAAATCATTCAATCGATATTGGCCAGCATGGTGGCGGTACTCAAGCACACTGAACCCCAGCCATGGTGGCAACATTGGAAATCACTAGAGTTGGTCCCCGAAGATTACGAGTAGATGGGGGAGAACGCCCTAGCGGTAATTTTTGCAATAGAAGAAAATACATGTATCCAATGACCGGGATAACCTCAAATGGAAAATTTCAACATCGAGAGGATTCTCCATTAAGGAAGCATATATGCTTTGAGCACTAGCCACGATCCAAAAAAATCTTTTGGAAAAGGATTTGAATAATCTACGAGAGAAAGTGCCACACTTCCTCTAGTTGGTTGTGCATAAACGAGTGCTAATATGGGATTGTATCTCTAGCGAGGATTCATAGCCCATCGGTGTATTAAAACTCTCAATACGAGAAGGAAGAAACATGACAACATATCCTTGATGAATGCCTCACCACTCGGGAATTACGGGCTGAATCTTACAACATATTTGGCCTAATAGATGTACCTAAAAGCGAACATAGATCCATGTCGGAAGAGTGGTCGATCCAACGAGTTTGCGAACACCGGGTGGAGATCTTCGGTTAGTGCATGGATTTTTGATGTGGAAAACATGGAAAGGAAGGAATGGGACCATTTTTGTGGCCAGCCTCCCTCGATCTCTCTCATTTGTTCCCAAGACTTAACGAAAATTCTAGAAACCATCCTACTACAGCCTTGGGACCTTGTTGTTTAAGAAAAAATCCTCAAGTAGCTCGAATACTTGCCTTAATGAACCCATCTCGACGATTTTCCACCACATGACTATGAAAGGTATAGATCTTCTTCCCCTCACACATCTTGTTGTTTTTCTCCTCTCCCACGGGGATGCATTGGATTAAATTTTGATGGTGCTTATAAATGGAACCCCAACCACAGTGATTATGGGAGCATCTTGCACGACGACTCCGAGTCCCATGGGTAGCCTACGAGATTTAGCGGCACCCGACAAACGATGTTGGAGAATTATCGGGGCTTGAAGAGCCCGGTCTTACCGTGGCCTTACACATCTTAGCTATTCTAGGATTCACATTATATAGGATTCTTGTTTCATTTGCGATATGGCTCGAAAATCATAAATGAATCGGATCCTCGAAGGTTCTGAAAGTGTTGGCAACGAGGAAGCCCAAACTTTATCATATTTGGTGATCCCTCATATTATTTGAATAAGTTACCAAAAGTCACATGTTGTGCTTGGGAATAAAGGTAGAAGCCCGGTTTGCAAACATAGGAGAAAATGGACCTAAGTGTGAGTTCTACGGTGCCTCAATGGATGTCCTCTCCAAATCGAGACCTTGACCCAAGAAAAGTATGAACACTTTAATTCCTCATGGATGCACATCTTGAAGTCCACGATGGGGGTGTCTCATCAAATAGACAAGTGGGGGCGGTTTTGCTGTGGGATGGAAAGGTCTAACGACATGTGGCACCGACGAAATTGAACCACCTTGCATTAAGATATTTGTAATCGAAGAGAGAAAATGCGTGGAAAAGGAAATGACTTTATCACCCTTTTAGACATGGCAAATGACATAGTGTAGTTACGGCCGATGGTAAATTTGTGGGGAGGTCTCACCTGTGCGTATCATTGGCACCTGAGAAGCTTTGACTTGAGCCTCGAATGCATGAAGTGTCTTGGTAGGAGAGGGAGAAAGCGAGGCACCGGGGATGGTGGCGTAAGTTCCCATGGGATCTGGTAGCCGGGGTCTTAGGATAAAAGGGGTTGCGAGAGGGAGTGATTGTGGATGGGATGGTGGTCGATAGGTGCCCATTTTGGCATGCCTTATGTGGAATTCTTGGTTCATAGAGGAGATGGTGGTGACGGTAGAAGAGGAAACTAAGGAGCGGTGTTGAGTACGGGCTCAAAGCCCTCCCGGTCCAACAATGGTTTGGTGCGTCGCAAGTGGAGGCTCCTCTCAAGTTAGTGGAAGACGTGAGGACTTGATACGTATTGCGGTATTATTTTGTGAGTTGGCGGGTCTTTGAAGTAGCTGGATGGAGGTTTTGGTTTGAGCTACTACACTGCAATTCAATGAACAACACTCCACATCGGTGGCAGAAATTCTAGAAAAAGAATGGGTATGGGCACAAAAGTTACACATGCCACAAAATGCGATCATGCATGAAGAGGCGGTCTTGATCATAGAATGGAGGGAGCATAGTCAAAACGGGGACTGAGCTCGGATTTAGAGTCTACGAGATTCAACACTCCTTGGGTACAATCGTAACGATCTCTCCATCGAAGTTGCCTAGTCAAATTGACACTGCGGTCACCATGGATGCGATTTCGGTCAATTGCAACGAGATCCAACTCAATTTGGACAACATGCGGGAACATAGGTATGAATAACGTAATGAGCTCTTGCTTACATTAATGACATTTGACATATGAAATGAAACTCTAAATTCTCTAGGAAATTTGCAGATTGGTTGTGATGGAAATCTAGATCAAGCACATCCAGTTTGCCATGGCACTGTAGGAGGTTTCTTTATAGGGCCACCACCAGCCCCTCCATATCCTCCTCCATGAAGCATTGTATTTTCTTGTTTTCTAGTTTTGTGCTAGAAATAACTTGATAGCACCATTGCCTTGGATTTCACCTAGAACAAGTATGTCCTTTTTTGCAACTTGGCTTGCTGTTGTAACACAACAACGCTAAGTTATGTTGTAACTTTTGAACTGAGAATATAATATAAATTAGACTTTAACAAAAAAAATACTGCTTATAATTAATATATATGTGTTAGATACTGAACTTATTTTCACTTTAGCATTTATTGGTTCATATGTATAATTATGGATTAATAAGAATATGCTATTTTTTTTTATTGTTATGATAAAATGTATATTTTAGTTATGGAAATTTTCTTGAGCACAATATTTATATTTATTGGTTACCGAGAAAATATATTTTAGATTATTTTTTTTTTAAGATCTTTTAAAATTTAAAGCAATTTTTAATGATATAAATAATTTTATTGTACAGTATTATAAAATATGTTGCTAATTTATGAATAACATGAAATATATGTGGTATGCATAAGAAAAAAAATATGTTGCTAATTTATGAATAACATGAAATATATGTGGTATGCATAAGAAAAAAAAAAACTATTACTTTTAGACATAATTCACAACACAAAGGAAAAAACATTTAAAATAGAAAAATGTCATAAATTGTTGAATAAATTAACTAAGCAACATGGACTATAACTCCTTGTTTATAATATATTTTGGTGAATCATTCACTTTCATATCATTAATACTTACATTTTAAAGGTAAAGTATAGATACTTATTTTATATTATACTTCTCATCTTAAAAGGTCCAAGTTGGATTGATATCCATTCACCTCCATATCATTAATATTTAAATTTAATATATCTATACATTGACCATCTATCACCACTTTTTAAAGTTAAAATGGAAATTATTATTATTATAATGTACTCTTCATCGAGAAAGATCTAAATTGAGTCTAAATTGGGTTGATGTAGGGAACTGTGATGTTATCATTAATATTTAAATTTAATATATCTATACATTAACCATCTACCACCACCTTAAATATTAAATTTAATATATCTATACATTAACCATCTACCACACCACTTTTTAAAGTAAAGTGGACATTGATATTATTAGAATGTACTCTTCATGGAATATTAATATATCTATACATTGACCATACACTACCACTTTTTAAAGTTAAAGTGGAGATTGATATTTTTACAATGTACTCTTCATCAAGACAAATCTACATTGGGTTAATGTAGGGAACTGTAATGTTAGCTGAAAAGAAAAATTTTGTGGTTAAATTTTTAAATCTTTGAATTTTATGTTTTTTATAATAAAAAATATTAATATAATATTTTTTATTTAAATTTAAATATTATATTAATAATTAAAAGTATAATAAAAGTATAAATGGTTTAATTCAAATTATTCCAAGTATCAAATTGATGTTTGAGAATTTACTATGGTGTAATAAATTATTTAGAAAAAAAACAATGGTTTCACTTATACCAATTTAGTTTATTAAGTAAAATTTAGTTAGTGTTTTATTTAAACTTATAACCACATCAGAACTAAACTAAATAAAATAAAACATATAAAACACATCCATCAAGATATATTCTTAAAATGCTCAATAAAATTAAAAACTATTTAAATATTAAGTAAACACATAAAAATATACAATATTTTATATTTTGAGAAAATACATAATAACTGTAAAAACAACTTTACACACCTCCCTACCGTTCCAATGGTAGCTTTACTCCCGACGAAATCAATTTTGCATATTCCTAACGGAAAGTGATCCGATGATATTTTAAAACGTTCAATATTGGAGGGTACAACAATAAGGATAACAATGAATCAATTATTTGCAAACCCACTACAGATTTTGGGAGAAAGTCAGTAAATGTGGCATAAAATGATCCAAAAATAAAACCCAATGCTTGGTGACCCTGGTTCGAAAACCAGCCCAAAATAAAAGTAACGTAAATAACTGAAGATATCATTGCGTAAAATGTTTGAACCCACTACAAATTTTTGGAAAAAGAACATGGAGAATCTATCCTAGATGGTTGAATTTAAAAACCTTCATGCGAAATGATCCAACATAGACCCAAGGCTCCGTGACCTGGTTCAAAAGACGGTAGAAATTTACAAACATCGTACATATCTGAAGGCAAAATGGCCTCGGTTTAATTATCTATTCAATTATCTCATTTCGTATCGCTACCTAAGGCCAACGCTGGACAATCCCTCGGGCATTTAAAACCCTTCATACAAAATGATCCTCAAAATAAAACCAAAGCTCGGTGATGAGCTGCTTCTAAAACCGGTACAGATTGATAAACAACGTATATGAATTCAATTATCTTATTTCAATTCAATTGCACTCTGCTTCACTATCAATTCAATTATCTCATTCCAAGAATGGGTGCCTAAGGCCAAGAAACGTTGTTGGATTTGAAGGACGACACAAATAATCTGGAGGAGATGAGGAGTGAAAGGGCAACGTGATGCTCCTCCTTACTCTTCGATATGGATTGCACATTGATATTTTCAATTCACTATTAAACATCATTGTCCATCCGCTGATATTTGATTCCGCCCTAAGAAACATAGGGCCTTCCTGACCTGAATCATATTAGGTTTACACCATTCCGGAGCCCCTGGCCCTTCGTTCAACCTCCACATGCGAGTACAGAGACAAACACAACTATAAACCATTAACACCACTCGTCCATCACATCTGCCCAATTCGAAACTGCCCAATTCGAAACGGTTGTTAAGGAAGTCACATCCGCAACCCTTAGGCAATCCGATTTCGGTCCAATGCCTGTCTCTAAAAGTGAATGCTATCAAGCAAGTTGTGCTATCCCAAGAAACAATCCAGTACACCTTTCCTTTAGAATAGATACCCTTTCCTATAGGGCACATGAACATCGGGACTGTCATCGTAACCGTAGTCCATACCTGGGATTCTGAATTATAAATCTGCATCACCATTTTACGGTCATCTGCTTCTGGTAATCTAGAGTGTTTGCACCTAGCAGCACATTGCAGCGCCTCCTTGTAGCATCATAATGCATTCCAATGAAGTTCCACCAATCTAAACGGTGAGGTCTAGGCAGATGTCTCACGAGTTCCGGTAGCGATATTTCCTTTTCTGTGAGAACAGTAGATATTCCTGGAGGCACTGGACAATGACGACATCACGAAGATAACGTGTCTTACGAAAATGTTCATGTGTGAACTATCACCTCCTAAGTATTCTATAACCCAAGTTTCCGCAATATGTTCCCAAGCCTCAACTGAACCAAGAATCGTGCACCGACAAATTTGCACCAATTCTTTTAGGGTATCCGGAGATAGCCGATCTTTCCATTGTTGCGAAGATTCCTCATTTTGGCAAGAACACGCATAGGCAACATGTCAAAAATCTTGAGCAGCAAATCTTGTGGGAGAACTTGCCAAATCTTCGTTTCCATCAGAATGTCAGTTCGTGGCTCCCAGTACTGGTCCGGAATGGATCGCCAAATTTTTTGTTCCCTCACCATCTCTCTCGTTTCTGCAAATTGTCACTCCGCACATATATATCCAATCGTTCTTTATTTTTACCTATTTATATTATTTTTAATGCCAAAAAGGAAGCAACGTCAATCAAGATTTGGGGCTGTCTCGCAACGGAGAGGGATTGGTATCGGTAACACTCACTTGGCATTCAATGCCGTTAGTGATAATCAAATCAGGACTCGGACGTGTTTAACCAGTCTCCCATTTAATACCGAGATTGTCATAGGGCATTTAATGTCTCTATGATTATTATTTCAAATACATTATGACATCTCAAGGTGGCCGCCCTTGCCGATTCAACAAGAGTAGGGAGCAGCTTATAGGCATGTTTGTTGGAATTTCTGAACAATTTTGAACAATAAAAGGAAATGGGAATTCCCTCTTCCAAAACTCAAAGATTCAATTAAATTTTTTTGGACAGAGATGCATAAAACTCAGCATTTTTCATTGAACTTGAAAAAAAAATTATTACAGAATTGCCATAGAACTGCTATTTTTGCTTTTAAAAAAAATTACAACTGCTGCTCCAAACACAATGTTCTATCTCATGCTCTGTTTCAAAAATTGACTCATTCTCATAATACTTTGTTTTTAAAAAATACATACAATCTGTGCTTTTTTGTTTGCCTTCGAGCTTATGTCCCCTTTTAAAAAATACACAGTCCTTCATTTGCAATAGCCTTTTAGCGTTTTGTTTTATACATAACATAAATCTATTTTTTTTTTAAACAAGCTATCGTTATATATATATTACAAACTTAACAAGTTTATATATATATTAAAACGAATATATATATATATATATGTGTGTGTGTGTGTGTGCGTGTGCGCGCGCCTTAAGTCAAATACTTAACAAAAAACATTGCGGTATTTTTAAAACATATAAAGTCATTAAAATAAGGTTTAGAACCTTATTGCATTTGTATATACATACAAATAAAACTTTAAACTTAAGGTATTAAACCTTATTCGAATATGATCATCACGGATTTCAAAATTAAACCAAAATTTCTCTTTATAATTTATCGCATCCATTTATGAGATGTATGGCTGTGCAAGGCATGTGAGTAGCCTTTTGATTGGTCAATGGTGGACTCCCGGTGGATTTCAAAACAATTCAACCAAAATGCATAAGGTGTATCGCATCCATACGGGGTTGGTGTGACGTCGGCTCCCTTTTTGTGCGATTGGCATGCCATTGGACAAGGCATTTTCCGACGTACAAGAGGTGGGTTCCATGGAAATTAGCGTGGCCCATTTAAAAATTGCAAACGACGGGATGTCTATTTGGTTGGTGTATTGGAGTTATGGTGGTATGGTAGTTTATACGAGGTTTGTGTGATTTGAATGTGAATTTTGTTGCGGGGAGTATGTTAGGACCATTAAACTAAGAATTTGGTTTTGCGGGCTTTAAAGACAAAATTTGAGTGCGTGAGTGGTGAAGATCGCACCAAGATAAAACTCATTGTTGTTGCATCTTCTCCCATAAAAAATTTAATCTCTCCCCATCCCCTTGCTCCGGTCCACCGGTTGGAATTATTTCCAACACTCCCCCTTAATTACGATTGCATTCTCTTACATACTCAAATTTTTTTTAAAATGATTAAAACTTTTATGCCCCAATGGTTTGTCAATATATCAGCAAACTTCTCTTCAATTCTACAATGTTGCAAAACAATTTCACCATTGCTCACTAGCTCTCTGATGTAGTGATACTTGGCATCCAATGTGTTTCGTTCTCTTGTGAAGGCTCTTGAATTCTTTGAGAATGCTATTCATGAGCCTATTATCACAATAAATTGGTGTGCCTTTTATCTGTTCATGACACAAATTCATCAACATTATCCTCATCCAAGGCTGTGCTTGACATGTTGTTGTTGTAGGTGCCACATACTCTACCTCTCTTTGTTGATAAAGCCACAATTGGCTATTTCTTAAAAGCCCATTAGATGACTCCTTATCCCATATGAAAAACATAGTCAGAGGTGTTTTTCACATCTCTATACTTCCAGCCCAATCACTTTGTCGGTATATCCAATCAATTCAAAATTTTCTGGTGTGGTGTATAAAATACCATAGCTCTTTTGTTCCTTTCACATACCTGGAATTATTTTACTTGCTTGCCAATGCCTCCTTTGACGCTCCATAAATGCGGAAATTAAACTCTGACATGCATAATATCGAGCCTAGTTGGAGTCAAATATATAAGGCTTTCAAATATGTTCTTATATAAACTTGGATCAAAAATCTTTCCCTCTTGTCTTGTTTGCTCGGTGTCAATCCCATCACTAGAGGGTAATTCTTGCCTTGCAATCACCGCATGTTAAATCTTTCAAGAATTTCTTTAACATACTTTGCTTGAGAAATATAAAATTTATTTTCTTTTTTCTCTACTTTATTCCTAAGAATTATTTCGGCAATCCCATATCGGTGATTTCAAATTCATCCTTCATGGTAATTTTAAAATTCTCAATGAGAGGTAAGCATTATTACCTTAAATATCACATCATCAACATACAAAACAATAATAAACATCTTACTATCTTTCTCTTTGATGTATAATGTGGGTTCTCCTTCACATTTCTCAAAACCCATTTTCAGTCGATAGGCATCTATCCTCTTGTCTCCGCCTCTTAGTGTGTTTCGGACCATACAATGCTTTCTTCAATTTGCATACCTTGTGCTCTTGGCACACTTTCTCATATCCCAAAATTGTTCAACATAAATCTCTTCCATATTCTCCATTTAGGAATGTTGGTTTCATCCATTTGGTAAACTTTCCACTTGTGTTGTCTTGCTATGGACAACACTTCTCTTATTGTTTCCATTCTTGCAAGTTTGGTGCAAAAGTTTCCTCATATTCTCTTCCTTGTTCTTTGCTTGTAGCCTTTGACAATAAGTACAGCCTTGTTCCTTTCAATCTTACCTTCAGCATTGGTTTTGGTTTATAAACCCATTTTACTTAATAACTTCTTTGCCTTTTGGGAGATCAACTAATTCCCATGTCTTATTTTTCTCTATGGCATTTATCTCTTCATGTACTTGTCTATCCATTTCTTATCTTTTAAAGCTTCTTCAAAATGAATAGGATCCTCTACATGACAATATAATGCAAATAAAGAATTCATACCTTCATTTGTTGCCTCTTGCTCATAAATTTCATTTAGACCTGCGAATCACGGTTCTCTTTCACTTGCTAAACGTGTGCTTATAGAAGCACTCAAATCTCTTCCTTGTGATGTGCTTGGAGAAGCAACATCATCATCTCGGTGTTCTCATACACCTTATGGTGTCCCTTGTCTTCCTTGGTTGGTGCAGGTGGTGTTGCTAATGGGGGATGTCTATCAACCATTTATTCCTCATCAGCATCACGAGACAAACAACTTCTCACATTCACTTTGTTTTCTCCATGCTTCCATCCCAAGCTTCTTCCTTAATGTTGTACATCTTTGCTTATAACAAAATTCTTGGTGAATGGGTTATAAAATGTATGCCTTTCATTATTCACTATATCCAATAAATATGCACTTCTCCCCCTTACTATCCAACTTCTTCCTTAGCTGATACGGAATGTGTGCATAAGTCATACAACCAAAAACTCTCATATTGACAAACTATTTTATGCCACTCCATGCTTCTTAAACTACGATTTCATTCTGACTTTAGTTGGGCATCTATTCAAGATGTATGCTGCACAATGTATATCTTTAGCCCAATATTCATTTGGTAAATGTTTTTCCTTTAGCATACTTCTTACCATGTCCATGATGGTTCTATTTTTCCTTTCGGCAACTCCATTTCTTGTGGTATATACCTTCTTGTAAATTTCTTGTGTATCCCATTTTCTCTACAAAAATGCGAAATTATTTTGAGATATACTCCTCTTATGTCTGTTCTTAAGAATTTAATATGCTTCCCACTTTGATTCACAACAAGAGCTTTAAAGTGGCGAAATTTCCTCAAACACTTCACTTTTAAATTTCAAGAAATAAACCAATGTTCTTCTTGTGTAATCCTTGATACAAGTCAACATATAATGGTTGTACGCTAATGATGGTGTTTTCATTATTCCACACAAATATGAATGGAATATTTCTAAGGTGTCTTTGCTCTTATGCTCTTTCACGATGGAAAACTTTCTGTATTGTTTTCCCCAAATGCAACCTTCACATGGGTTATGCAGTTTCAATCAATGGTAATCCCTTTACCATTCCTTTTCTATGCAACAAATTCAGACCTCAAAGTTGAGATGTCTAAATATCAAGTGCCATAACCATTTTTCATCCTTAGCTTCTCTTTGGAATGTTTTTTATACTTGTTGAAATGGCATCTCCTTTTCTTCAAATCTATTCTCATCTTGAGAGAACATTATGTTTATTGTCACCTTCACTTGTGAAATGCATTTCTTGCTTGGTGGTTTATCCATGATGGTGCATTAATCATTTTCAAAGAAAACAATATAGCCCTTTTGAATGAGTTGTCGAATTCTCAAAAGAGTTACACTTCCTACCGGAGCACATAATAAACATCTGATATGGTTTTTTCTTTCTCCCTTATTTGTGAAAACACTTGCTCGCCTTTTCCCTTAGACAAATACTTTTCTGTGTTTGTCCCCACAATGTTCTTGGAGACTTAACATTTTTATCAGTCATGAAAAACATAGAAATTTTCAGGTCATATGATTGCTACACCACTGAATCTAGAAACCATATATATTCACTTTTCCTTGACCATATTAGATGCACAAACAACTTCTCTTGACTCATATTTTCTTTAAGTAAAATTATGTGGTCTATTACCCATGTCACTCTATTTCTTCCTACATTCATTGGCATAATGGCCATACTTCCGATGCAGGGATTACGGTATAAAACAGATCCTTGTGCCTGATACGATGTGTTTCCTTAGCATGTAAATTTCATCAAATTCATCATTAAAAACCACCTTTTAATTCATCTCAAAATATATACAAAGAAGAAGAGCCCACACAAACAAAAATGCTAGTATATAATAACACATGAAATTAAGATTCAAACCAATTGCAGATTTTGTGGGCCTCTCGGCTCTTGGCCTTTTAAAAAACTCTCACACTAATTCTCTCTATCTCTCATTGCATTCCTCACTCCCACACCAAAGCTCATATTTACACATGATTATGAATTAACTCCAATCCATGATTTTCTCCACACAAATCTCAACCAAAATCTAAATTAGATTTATCCCTTATTTGACTCAATTGAGTTCTATTGAAGGAATTCTTGATCCCTAAATTATACGCCTAACTCAATTCCACTCATATCCTCAATTTATTAAAATAATATTTACAATAATCCTTACACTCACATTTTCTCTCAAATTATTTTTAAAATGTACATAATTTATAAAATAAATAAATAAAACTACACCCCCTAAATCACACAAATAAATAATGAAAATTTAAGCAATGCTCACACGTGGAGCTCCCCATGTAGAAGTTTCCATAGACCTGCGATACATGGTCTTGTCACTTTTCTATAATAATGTGACAACCACAAGTCTTGATGACTTTCTCCCTCAAGATTCCAAACTGTTTCTTGCTAGTCCTTTAAAGTATCATTTCCAATTTGTAATTCATCACATGATTCTCAAAATAGTATTTTTATAAAACTATCGAATGTAACTCTTGCTTTTCCTTACCACATCATCTTTATTTGAAATTGCATACTCGTGTAGAAACAACGATATCCATTCTTACGGTCTCCAAACTGCGAAAGGAATCTCAAACATTAGCATCATTCATTCTATCGACCGCATTCCATCGACCTCTCCAACAATTTCTTTCTCCAATTCCTTGGAGTAATTCTTATTTGTCTAATGCTTTCGTCTCCAATTACGCTGAACACTCAACTTACCGAAGTGAAGGATAATAAAAAATTTCTTCTTGATCACAACTATAATCATTGATTGATTTTTATAGTGGCAAATTTCTCATCGGTGATAATACTGCATTCATCGACAAGCTTTGTTAGTTTTAAAAAGATAAGACCTCCTAGCCTCTTTTGATGGCTAACAAATCTATCATGAACTTTGCAGTTCTAAAAATCAGTTGGAGATATTGGGATGTTTTCATCTTTATCATGTTGGTTCAATACTTTTGTTTCCATTATATCTCTAAGGACATAAATTTCTTAACATCTTCAATATTTCATCTCATCCCCAAAGTAATTTACCTTACGATTTATCGATTTCAACATCATATTTATTTATGTTTCATACTGACACCCTCACAATACATCATTATTTGAAAAGTTATAACATTCACTCAACTCTATAAATGTTAAAAAAAATTCATCGCTATCATACACGGTAATTGCAATCTCTTCTTTATCGGGTTACGCAAGTTTCATCTCCCCTTCGGGTTCCTTCGCCATCCTTCCAAGAACTCTATTTCCATGTGAAATATTTCCACCGTTTCATCACAACCTTCATTCTGACTTCATCCTTCTTACGGTAATCCTCCTGAGTTATTCGGTTTCTATATCATCACATTGCAAAATTTTGTCGTAATTTCATTAAACAAATTCATTTTTTTACCACCTTGGGAATATCAGGCTCGGCATTTTCCTTATGCCTGTTGCTCCACCTCAAATTCAATGGTTGTCTTACCCAAAATATGAATTAATTTATGAATTCTTTTCTGCTACAACAAATCAATGCCTTCCTTCTCTAAAGGCATTCTCCATCATACTTCACCTCAAGGAAGTTTCATTCATCTCTATGACAGTTTCACCTAAAGCTGTCCATCATCTTACGCATATCCTGCAAACATACACAAACTATGAGTGCTAAAAATATAAGGCTTCATGGCCTCATCTTCTTACATTTGTCAACATATATAGAAAATTATTACGAACTATTCCAATATTTCATGATCTTTCTCATTGATCTCTTCACCCGAAATTTCACCTGTGCCGGAGCCCACAAATGGAAACTTCATTTCAACTCCAACCTCTGAATTCTTTACATCTCAATTTCACACTCATCATCTACTCGAGTTTCCTGAATCTTCTATTAATTGTATGTTTACCTTTTGTTCTCTCTTTGCGTGTAGCCTCTTGCCACTTCACTTTCTTCCTCATGAGTCAGCCATGTCTCTAGTCTTTCATATTTCTCTACAACAATTCCATCGATAACTCAAGGTGAGCTATTATCTCAACTTTCTCCCACTCGTACTCTTCATCGATCAGCGCTTACATATGCCATTTACCTTGGTATTTTCCTTCTTCTTTCTTAAAGCTGTGCTCTTTCTCGAACCTGCGAAATGAGCGCGGTAGTCATCTTCTCTTCCTTTGTGATCTTCATCTAGTTCATGTGTGGATTTCACTCCAAATCCCATTTTTAGCAAACCTTCATACTTTCCATTCAACAATTCAAGCTCTCTTACTACACTTGACCTTTTCATGACTCATGTTGTGATGGCCAATTCGAAATGGTTTTCCTAGAGGGGTCGTAGAAGGAAAAACAAAAGAGTCCAGGGAAGGTCAAGCCATCTTGTCTGGTGGAAAGAATTGGGGTAAATATCATGACAAACATTATTAATTATGTCACGAATTCTTACTTGGGAGGCCAGCATTAGAAATCAAGAAGATCATTGAGGATTGGGAAGAAAATTTACCCAGCACGGGGAGGCCTGATAATTGGTCGGGGTAAAGGACGGTGAATTCTAGAAGACACACGGGTCATGCTTTTGGTCACGCCATGTAGTTCAAATAGACCCCCTTGCTTATCTTGGTTTTATGAAAACTATCTTGGGTAACACCATGGAACGGTTGTAGTGAATATAGTTGTTGTAGTGCAATGCATCCCCAAATACAAGAAGGAGTTTGAAGCTATAGTTCTAATTGCGAGAACGGAATGGACACTTCCGATGCA
Organism: Pinus albicaulis; assembly: GCA_034641835.2. Taxonomy (NCBI): domain Eukaryota; kingdom Viridiplantae; phylum Streptophyta; class Pinopsida; order Pinales; family Pinaceae; genus Pinus; species Pinus albicaulis. The sequence goes on from CM076582.1 coordinate 1,640,669,457, forward strand.
TTGAAAACCATATACATGCGGGATCTAGCAGCTCGGGACCCACCTTTGGTGGAATACTGCCTCGAGTGAAGGCACATAATAGCATTGACTAGTCCCTCTATTTGTTTGTTTTTTTTCTCATGTGAGAAGCTTTTAAATTTTTGTATGTTACTAGTTGTATCGGTAGGTCATTTGTATCTAACATATGAAAATACACTCGGTAATATATAGCTTGGTTAGAAAGACTCATGAAATTTTCTTTTTGGATGACATACCATGTAGTTGAGTGGCCTCTACTTGGTTTCTCACACCGGAAAGTTACAACCGCATATCCACTATGAACTAGGTTTGTAACTTTATTTGTTTATTAAAGAAAAATAGCGTCACTACCAAGATTACCAAAAACAAAAAATATATATTTATAAAATTTAACTTAATTATAAAGATACAAGGAATTTAATTGAAAATTTAATATAATAAAAGATACAAATAAATAAAATAATAATTTATCATTGTTTAAAAAAAATAGAACATTATATGGATACATAGTAATTATATTTTAAGTAATTTTGTTCAATATTTAGCATAGTGTTTTTTAATAACTAATTATGAGTAATAATTTTGAAGAAAACATAGGAAACATAGTGCACACAAAATTATTCATATATTCCATTGTTTTCCAAGGATAAGATAGAGTTTGATAATCCCAAGAATATGGATGAAGTGGTGGGAAAAGCAAGACTATGTTACTAGCGGTTCAAAGGCGAAACTAAACAAGCAAAGAATTGGCGAGAACAAAGAGAAGGGTGATTCTGGTAGGGAGAAAAGAACAAAACTATTATACTTAAAGAACTTTGGGAGAAATCACCAAAGAAGAAGTTCACCAAAATTGGAGAAAATCAACTAGCTCGATCACAAACAAGGTCCAAATGAATTAATGAAAACAATAAAGAGGAAGCATTAGAAATTGAGGGAACCTCCCTAAAGTGCGGGGTTGTGGAGAACCTCATTGCGAGAGATTGTCCACATAGAAGCCTTCGAGACCATACAAGTGTTGAGAGAAGAAACTACGTTTGTAAATGATGTAGCCAGAAACATTCCCAAAATCGATTGCTCCTGGAAGATCGTCAGTTGAACACCGAGTCTTTTATGGTCGAAGTAGAGGTGTGTCGTTGAACAACATCATTTGCATTGTAATAGATCCGGTGAAAATTTAAGTTATATAAGTCATCGAATGATGAAAAATACGACTTAAAGTAAAAAAAAATTCGGCGAGTCATGGTTAGTTCGGTAAGCCACTAGGACAAAAGGAAGGTGACTCATAAATTACCCAGACAGCCATAAATCTAAATGGATACCAAAGCTGAACTTAATATGAATATTCTACCTTTAGGGTCCTATGATGTATTGGTAGAATGGGTTGGTTAGAAAAAACAAAATGCCATGTTGAATTGCTTAGACAAAACAATACAACGCATAAATGGGGAAGGAAAACCTTTGTGATAGTGAAAGTAAAACCCAAACCCATATCACAATGAGACAAATTTCACACTTCAAGTAAAAATAATTGCAAGAAAAGGTTTCCAAGTGTATTATGTGCATGTAAGAAGGAAATTGTGACAACAACTTTGAAGAGAATCCTTTAGAAACATTACCGAGTTATTAGAGAGTTCAAAGATGTGTTTCTAGATGAAATTCTCATACGATCCCTAGAGAGAAATTGACTTCTCAATTTACTTGTACAGAACAACACCGGTTTACGAGGCCCATATGGAATGACTACCCCAAATTGATGGAGTTTGGAAATGCAATTACAAGAGTTGCTGAAGTAGAGAGATTACATCAGACCAGGTATGTCTATGGAAACCGGTGTAATGTCTCTCCAATTCACCACAACCTTTTTTTCTCATTCAAATCGTTACTATTATGTGCCATTAGGTATTTCCCATGTACTATTATTGGTTTTATATACATTGGTTTATAGTTTGTCATTTTGTGACACATCTCTCTCTTATTGGGCATTATTCTTCATAATACCGATTTATGATCTTACTAACCTTGACATTATACTTAAATGCATTTGTTTCCATTATAATATAAAACACTTACCATACTTTGAATTTAGATGTTCCAATACCCAAATGTAATGAGAGTGTGAGAATATTTATATGTATAGATCAACGTATCAACCTTAACTTAGGCTTGAGATACATATAATATTTGAACATGAAAATCTTTTTACGAAGGTTTCACATATGTGTCGTATAACACTTATATACCAACTCGTTGAACTTGTCTGTTCCATCCCAACGGCAAGCGTCGTAACTTGTTTCATTCATAACTATAGTGTTTAGGGTGTAAAGATTGGAATGGCCCGAGACCGATTTCGTTTGCTTATCATTTTATTCTCTATTTAACGTTACGTCTTTTTAATTGTACTTAATTCCTTTGAGATATGTTGCGTTGTGTCCACTACAGCACGTTTTCATTTATGAGGATGAAGTATGCACATCGTATTTTATGAGTTTCATATAGTTGTTGGTGTGGGTGAGTACGATTGTATTTATTTATAAATATGTAGCTTATCTTTGTGAAGATCTTGTTGCCTTTCGAGGCCCTTTTGGTAAGCATTGACTTGGTTGGGCATCGCTCTCCATATGGACGGTGGAGATAAGCGATGAGTTAGGGTTTGGTCTCGATATATTATTCGATCCTTCACTCTACTTGACTTTCATTTGTCACATTGATATTTTTCTAGAGAACACGAGAGGTCTCTCTCTCTTGCGATTTAATATTAGCTATCCGGAGTGCCATTACACGATCTCTTGTAGACTCCCATGATGCCTTTTAACTCGATGTTGAGGTAAACTTCGCCATGGTTTTATTATAGCTTTTATCTTAATGTATCGTTATTTCTTCTTTCAATATTTATATGATGATAAAGTATACGCTGGCTTGATTTCATGTCTGGTTGATTCAATTTCTTCTCATTTTGTTTCTGTTGATGTGTTATCATTCGTATTCCTACCCATATCGACCATTTTAGGTAAGGTGAGAATGATATTTTTTCTTATCTTGACTTAAATTTTATAACCGTTTGAGGATGGCGTCGTGAGGAGGTAAATCCCCCCTCACGGCGGGACGAGCGATCCTAGCCACGACGGTCTAGCAACAATAAAAAATGTTACGATGCAAGTTTCCTAGTTACGAATGAAAAGAATAAAGATAGAAGCCTACCTGGAATCCAATGCTACGATCTGAAGAAGAGAGCGTTCCCGTTCCTCAGCCTCGGCAGATCACGATCCTCCACGATCTCCGCGGATGGACACCTGCACATGCAAGAAACAAACAGATACAAGCATAAAATCCAGCATACGTAACTAAATATCAGTCAGAAAGGACATTACTCATATTAACATCATTGAAAACAGAGTGGAACCATAATCATAATCATTCATTAAATAACAATCGAAGAAAGATTACAACCAATGTTCTGACGTCGTGGTCTCCTTCGAATGGGTCTCTAGTCGTTCACGTCTCGCAAAGCTCGCCAGGGAAAGGGAAAACCTCTCCAGAGTCTCGACGATAGTCTCCTTACTTGAGTCGGCCTTAAGGGAAGAAAGAGGGCTCTTACAGCGCAAAGGCTCTTGGGAATTTGGAGATTCAAAGCTTAGGCACTTCAAGACTAGCTTGCCATGGAATTGAGCAGGCTTTTATAGATGGGGAAGGAGGGAGTTGGGATCCCTATTATTGTGGGATTGGCCCTATCAACAAGGAAGGTTCCATGGGAGGTGGCAAAACCACTTCCCTTCCATAGAACTCCCGCAACCAAACCTCCCAACTCAAGATAGACAATGGTTTCTGAGTTTGTTGAAACTCAACTTCCACCATCTTTATTTAAAAAACACTCCTTAAATTGGCTAGCGCGACTACTGCTCTGGGACAGAGCGCCAGTTGGCACGACCTCTTTGTAGGATTTTCCCCATTGGTGCGAGTGGTGAACTGTCTGCCCGCGCCAATGCAAAAAGAGATGTTTTTATGATTTTTTGCAAGGAGATGTCTTTAGGGAAATTGAAGCTCATGCTTAGAGGAATGCATTGATGATGTTTTCAAGGCATGACAATGTTCACAGGTCACAAAATGGGTCCTCCATTGTGTGGGACGGGGAATGGTAGGGACGGTGACAAATTACTGTGTAACAGATGCCCCCTAAAGTATGAGGCCCGAGAGAGAGAGGGGTGAAATGCTTTACGAGAACATGTTCAACTGAAGCCCCGCCATCGGAAAATCTGCGCAAAAAAATACAATTGATATCTCAAGTACATGATGTATATGCGGTATGGGCGCAGCCATCCGAAATAGAGTACACTATAATCCGGATCCAGGGTATGGGCGCAGCCATCCAGCGAGGATCAAATAAATAGACTCAGGTATGGTCGCAGCCATCCAATCAGTGAGTCATGTACATAATGATAATAATCCACAATCGCGGCCTGGATTACAACAGACACAATCCAGGGTCTTGCGCTCCATCTCGACCCAAACAAGTACAAGTTCTAGCATGCGAATGTGTGAGCTGATGTCGAACATGCAAGAACATCGTCTGATTACCAGCCAATGATGAAAGCTGTTAACAGACGCGAGAGAAACCACCAATAATGACAATGGTCCTCAAGGTACTACAGGTACAATCTACGGTGTGTGAATCAATGAGTTGGTGTCGAACACCCGCAGAATCACTCGATCGGAGGCCAATGATGAAAACCTCACGTCGAATGCGACGAACCTGCCATTGAGGCATGCAGGCTCCAAGGTACCATAAAGGAGTCTCTAGATCAGCTTCCTGGATAATGTGCTGAAGTCGACAGGAAGTGACCTTGATCGAAGGTGGGCCATAATGTTTCCCACATCATCGACACGAGATAGAGGAACATGATGTTTTGTTGTGAATCAGGATCATATGAGAATCAGAGGAAGGTTGATATTTGCAGAGGCCAACTTCTCTTGAACATATAAACGGCACGACGGTGGACTTGGCAGTATTTGACATCAACGGATCAGAGGTCATGGTGACGAGGCAGTGAACAGATGAGAGGTCAAAAGGGATTATCCAAACCCACGGAGGCAAAGTGAAGAAACGAGATGAGATGTCCCCAACCCGACACGAATGCAGACAAGTGCCATGTTCAAGAGCGACATACTGCCGACGACAACGATGATGGTTCCATTTTTCCCCCACCATTTCTGGCGAGTACCCCAATTATTTTTAATAACAAGCTTGAAGGGGATAGCATATGCTTGCGATATAAGTCTGCCCTTCGGGCGAATCCATCCTAGTGCATTTAACGAGTCCCAGGAAGGAGAAACTCGGAGAACGTCATTTCGACTAGGTCCGATGTCATCAGGGTTTAACGAGTCTGACAAAGGAAGAACTCGGCGTCTTTTCATGTTTAGAGAGTTTGAAAAGACAGCGGAAAAGAAAACTCCACAGGTCCCTTTTAGTAAATAGTTCCCCAGATCCGAAAAGGTAGAAAACAATATCCGGGAAAACCTCCTAGTCGCGATAGGCTAGGGTATTCCTTTTTCGTAATCGATCCAGCCCAGCCCGAAAAAGGGTTAAGCATTATCTTTTGGGTAGATGTGGGTCAGGGTCGATTTAGCAGGGTCGAAGCGACAAGGGCGCCAATCTTTTCATGTTTAGAGAGTCGAGAAAAGAAAAGAGCTGAAATATGACTCCAAAGTGACTTTTTCGTGTATTTACCGAGTCCGAAAAAGTATAAAATACAACTCGTTTCCATCGTTAAAGTCACAAAAACCTGCTGCTGCACATACCAGGCAAGCGTAAAATCCATTTTCGACATAACATATAAAAATATTTGATAAAAATGACTTTTTACAACTCATCTTATGTCAAAAATTTATAAATATGTCAAATTGGTAAAAATAAAATTACATTTACTATTTACCTTGGTAAAAAGCAACAGTGGTCCATTTGGAGCAGAAACTTCTGACGGTGATTGCGACAAATCCAGTTGACCATTCAGCTTCTCGTCTGCTACAGGTAAGAGGCGCTCCCTTGCTCTTCATTTTCATCCATTTTTTAATAGTTTTACCCTGTAAATCAGTTCTCTAGGGCCACTTTTGAAAATTTAGGGCCGCGCTCATTGGCGCGGGTATCGGGCACGGACCCGCGCCAATGGACTCTTTTATACAAAGGGCTCGCGCCACGTGGCGCGACTGTTCACAAAACAGCCACGCCAGCGGCCGAACCTAAAAATCCGCCTAAAAAATCGACATTTAGACCAAATTGCATGGAATTTGAGGCTCATCAGAGATCTAACTAAGGGTTCATGACCATATGAATGCAGGTAATCAAGAAAAATGGCGATTGAATGGAAAGAACGAGAGCATGGAGAAGAGGATGAACAAGCCATCCAAAGTCAAGCTTGCATGAATGCCCTTAGAAACTGTGGGCTGAAAAAGTTCTTCCTCACACCGTGTCTACGAGCTCAGCCCGAGCTCCTCCAGTATTTAATCAGTATCTGGGATGAACATGAACAGGTGTTCAGGTTACGAGACCAGGTATTAGAGCTGGAGGTTTTTGATGTTTATTTTATCACTAGATTGTCCCGCAGAGGTCCGATCCCTGTCTTGACTGGAAGCAGACCATCTGGGGAGAAGATGGAAGAAGTGATGGCACGAGTGTGCCGAGGAGCACAAATGGGATCAGGAAGCAAGAAGGTGGATATCCACACTATCCCCGATCTGGCATTGAGAGTTGTCCTACATACCATCACGCGGGTTGCAGGGTCGCAGGCACCGCATGAGGCCACAAAGGCCCAACTCCTGCTGGCCTCAGAATGCATGAGTCCCTTACTGTTTGACTGGGCAACAGCAGTAACAATAAATATGAAAAGGCAGCTCACAAAATGCAAACAGGGTAAACTAAAACAGTTTGGTTATGGTTCCATCCTGGTATCATTCATTCTAGAATGCTTACCAATCTTCCAGGGGAAAGGGGCCCCAGTAGCAGATCCGATACCACGAGAGCCGAGAATGGCTCACTGGGCAGCATTAATGCCCAGAGCTGGAGGCGGCCAACAGATGTCCTGGAGGCCGGAGTTCTTTAGGTGGTTACGGCGCCAGCTGATTGTCGTGGAAGACTGGCCTTATGCAGGAACTGACTTCACCAGAGACCCAGATCTCCCACTGCCATAAGGAGATGATTGGGACGAGGAGTTGGGTAAGGCCTCATGTTTTTTATTTTTATGTTTTATGTTTTTTTTTGTTAATACACATTCTTCCTAACACATTTTATATATGTATGCAGATGTGGGACCTGAGAGACCAGCTGGGATGTCTCCAATCTCACGGAGGACACAACTCGCCCCTGATCCTCAGGGAGAGTGCACCGGAGGAGAGGAGTTGATCCAGAATCTTGAGGGCATTTCCCGAGGGATTCCGGGCTATGCTTGGCTAGCGGACGTACCGATGGCATACCAGTGCCACACGGTGGGAGTTCTAAATCGGATCCACCGAATCCTGAGATGCTCAGTGCGTGCAGTCACATGCTATCATGAGCACCATGCGTATTAGCTCTTAGGATTTATACCACACCTATTTTTTGAGAGACGTATCGTCTCCGGATTTACTTAAGATGATTATGTATATTTTGACTTTTATGTGACACACTCTATGTAAACATTTCGATATCTATATATATGTGCATATCTATTTCTGGATGGATCTTTCTTTACATGTGATGATGATTTACAAATTGCGCAAATGTCTGTCTAATACCAAATTTGCTACTGCATCTGTTAATGTATTCAAATGCATGGGTATATGTTGATATGTAATGTAGTCAAAATTCCTTTCCAGTAATCGAATACGCAGATACAGACGTAAAATGGACGGGTTTCTTACCGAATAGTGTTCGTTTAGTTGTAACACTACAAGTTGCGAATCTAGATACACAAGAAATTCACGGATACCAAGGTTTACTGCCTCGGTTAATAATTCTAACACAACACTATATTCCGCGATGTTGTTCGTAGTACGTCCTAGACACACTCCTTGCAGGTTGACCAACTCACCAGCAGGATCATAGATTACCCAGGCTGCTGAAGACAGATTCCTGGTACTGCGGGAGGCACCATCCGCGAAACCAACAAATGGATGAAAAGACATCTGCACAACCAGGAAGACCCGATCAGCAGAAAGATGTTTACAAAGCACACCACACTATACATGCACACAAATGAAAATCACACACCTATGTACACACACCACACCAAGAAATCACTTCAGGCATAGTAATTTTTGAGGTACAACCCATTTCTGGGCTGCGCCAGCGGAACTCCTTCATAATCTATAAGCTCGTAGGCCCCGTTTTTCAAAACGCGTTTTACTATATAGGGCCCATGCCACATAGGCTGGAACTTACCGGCTCCAAGCTTATCATGTGCTTGATCGTACAGGAGGACGAGGTCCCCTTCAATAAAGGAACGAGGAGAAACAGATTGATCAAAATGAGTTTTGACCCTCTTCTTTTGTGCTTCGATAACCAAAGCAGCCACACGACGGGTTTCATCTAACCGTTCCAGATATAGAAGACATTCTTCCTCAGCAGAAGTATTAGGTAGAAGCTCCACAACTAATTTCAATGAAGGAATCTTGCATTCAACCGGAAGAGTGGCTTCTAGACTGTACACCAATTGAAATGGTGTGAATCCAGTTGCACTCTTAGCAGATGTTCGGTATGCCCAGAGAGCTGAGAACAGTTGGAGATGCCAATTGAATTTGTGAATACCAACTGTTTGTTGAAGCATAGTGACCAGAACCTTGTTCACTGCTTCAACCTGACCATTCGCTTGAGGGTAGTATGGTGTTGAGCTGTCGTGACGCAAGCCCAACGTTGAAGTCAGCTCCGCCATCATGTAATCGCGAAAATGAGTACCGTGATCAGTGACGATGGCTTGAGGAACCCCGAACCGTGCAATAACGTGGTTGAATATAAATGAAGCAGTCGTTTTCCCGTCAGCAGCTAGTGTAGGCATCGCCTCGGCCCACTTAGTGAAGTAGTCGATGGCGACAATGATATACGCATGCCCCCCGGCCGAGTGAGGGTTACACGTCATAAAATCCATGCCCCATTTCGCAAAAGGGCCGACGGTAATAACGGGATGCAATGGTAAAGGCGGCGCGCGCATCTTGCGCTGAAATATCTGGCATGGATGACATTTACGGACTGCAGTGATACAGTCTTTGAATATGGAAGGCCAGAAATAACCTGCTCGTAGAATCTTCTGGGCAGTAGCATACCCGGACATATGTCCACCACAGGCGCCACTGTGGCAGTCATTTAGGACCTTCTCAGCCTCTTCCAAGGTTAGGCATCGCCGGAGCACTGAATCTACTCCAACGCGATATAAGGTATCTCCTACTATACGGTAAGGTTGGGACTGGTGCCGAATCCAACGGCGGGCAGCTTTATCCAACTCAGACCGAAATGTCGAGGTTTGAAGATACACTATTATGTCACCGTACCAAGGGTCATGAGTACTGATGAGGAAAAGCATTTCGTCCAGTATATGGTCTTCAGAGTGTGAGGGAGCAGAGTCTGTAGGGAGAGAACATATCAAATCCGCGAAGACCAGTGATTTAGTTGACTTAGCAGTAGTGAACTCCAAGTCAAACTCCTGCAGGATCACAATCCATTTGGAGTACTTGCCCCCCAATAATTGTCTAGAAAGAATATACGTCATAGGGTTGCAGTCTGAAACCACTGTTATCGTGCGCAAAAGGATGTAATGGCGAAAGCGTTGTATAGCGTGTACTGCTGCTAATGCCAACTTCTCGACATGTGCATAATGCGTTTCTGGGTCGAGAAGGTTCCGTGACAGGTAATAAACAACATATTCATCACCGTGATCATCATCTTGCACCAAGACCATGGCTATGGTGCTAAATGCGGCGGCTAGATATAAAGTGAAGTCGCGGTGGTAGTCCGGAGGACGAAGCAACGGAGCATTGACAAGCAACGTCTTCAGCTTCTCAAAGGATTCCTGAGCAATTTCGTCCCAATGAAAGGGAACGTTCTGCTTTAACAAATGAGTGAATCCTTTGGCCACCTCGGCATAATTCGGGATAAAGCGCCGAAGAAAATTCGCTTTCCCTTGCAGACTCTGTAACTGATACAGGGAGGAGGGTGATGGGAGATTTACGATGGCCTCGACCTTTAAAGGGTCAAGGCGAATTCCGTCTTTCGAGACTATGAATCCTAAAAGACGGCCAGAATCAACGCAGAAGACGCATTTATGAGGATTGAGCCTGATATTGTAACGTCTGCAACGAAGAAAGATCTGGCAGAGACGCTCAGGATGGTCCTCTCGCTTACCCAAATGGGCTGGCAAGTCGTCCAGATAAGGCTGAACGATATGACGAATGTCATGAAAAGCATAGGACATTGCACGCTGAAAAGTGGCTCCAGCGTTTTTCAAGCCGAACGGGAGTTTCTTATACGCGAAAGTACCCCACGGACAGATGAATGTGGTCTTGTGTTGATCCTCAGGTGCAATATTGATTTGGTTATATCCTGAGAAACCATCCATTAAGGAATAGATCTCACTCCCGGCACATTCGTCGATGATCTGGTCTATAAACGGAGTGGGATAATTATCCTTTGGACAGGCGCGATTGATGTCGCAATAATCCACACAGACTCTAATCGTACCCTGCTTTTTATCGACAGGGACAATGTTAGACACCCATTCTGTGAGGGGGATGGGATAAATGAAACCCGCGTTCAGAAGTTTTTCAACTTCTGCCTTGATGGCGGCGGCTTTTCGAGGATGCATGGGGCGTAAGCGTTGGCGCACGGGTTTCGCACCTGGATAGGTTGGAATCTCGTGGACCACGATACTGGGATCAATCCCCGGCATTTCCTCGTAAGACCATGAAAAAACATCTCTGAATTCTTTGAAAAGCTCAGTATAGACTTGAATCTCATTGGGAGAACAAGTCACACCCACATGAATATTCTCAACAATCCCCGGTTTAACGGAGATGTTGATTGGAACAGTTTGAGTAATGTTACTCAGATTACCCTCCGAAAAAACCTCGTGCGTCAAGATAGGTGTTTGAAGAGGAGGGGAAGGAACCTGAGTAGCATAACGCTCCAGACAATCAGTCATTGCCCCCAAGCTAGGCATAAACGAGGAGCGATGATGTCCATCGCCCCAAGGCAGCTCCTCAAGAGACATAGTTTCAATGATGGCCTCATCGGAAGGAAAAGTCTCTTTGAGAGGATCAGGTGAATCAGCCTGACCAAGCCAGGGGGATTGAGAGTAGACGTCGAGAGCCATGCTCAAAGGAGCATGCTGAGGAGGTGGAGGATTAGATGTGGCAACAATTTCACAGTAGCTGATCTCTACTGGAGTCAAGGGCATTGATTCTCCAAACTCAAACACCTGCTCAGGCGTAGGAATAAGCCAGGGGTCATCGGACCTGGACATCATGTTGACTTGAGCGGTGTGCGGTGGCGGTGCGGGAAAAATACCCATGAGGACCGGGTTTTTGAAGAGACCAGGTCCCACACTGTCCGGGGGATTCAGAATTTGATCCACGTATGGCACGTTGTTCTCAGAGGTAGAGGTGAAAAATGACAACTGATCCACTGTGACAATCTTGCCCTCGTGAGGGAACTTAATGAATCGAAAGACGGTGGACGGCACGCAGAGCATGGCATGGGTCCAGCTGTGGCCAAGAAGTATATTGTAGTTGAGTTTAGCGTCAACCACTTCCACTTCTACGTTGACATTTTTTCCCTGTAATGTGATCGCGAGACTCTCGAGAATGCCCAGGGGTTTAGATTCCCGACCATAAAATGCCTCAAGGGCATTGGGAGATGACGATAAGGCTGGAGAGTCGATGGCCTTCCAGCAAGCGGAGGACATAACACAGGTAGATGCACCCTCATCTACGACGGCCCTATGAATGTTCAGACCGTTAATCCCGACTTGAATGACCAAAGCGATTTGATGTGGAAGCCGGGGAGTAAAATTCTCCAGATCGAAGGTGAGAAGACTCGAGTCGGCGGGATCAATGCCCCCGATCGCAGACAGTAAAGCCTTCCGTTGTGAAGGACAACTTTGAAGAACCTCAAGTGCAGACATAGCACATGGCGCCTGTGCCAGATCCTCAACAATACTGTAATGTTGAGCGGCACGAGCATTTGGATTATAAGAAGATCTTCGAAGAACACCTTTGGGAGGTGGCTTCACAACGGGTTCGAGAGTCGGCTTCTCGATTTCCAACGGACCGGAGATAGGTGGGGGAGGCGGCCCATCCGCAACTGCCTTCCCGGGTGCCTGCCGCGGTTCGTTGTAATCCTTCGACCGCGTAGCGACAGAGATAGGTGCAACACTCTTCACCATGAAAACCTGAGACCCAAACGGTGCAGATGGTGATGCCTGTTCGACCATCTGGGTCTGCTGAGATGGAAATGGCTCTTTTAAAACAGCCGGAGTCCCTTTAGGGCCTTTAATAAGTTGACTAACCTCGGATCGTCGTGGACAATCCTTAGTATAATGGTCCCCTTCACAGATGAGGCAAGGGTACTTCGGTTTACGCTGGGAGCCATCCTCAGTACGAGACTTAGATTCTGGTTTCGGGGCATCAGATTTAGATTTGCCTTTGCCCTTATTCTTCCCCTTGGAGGATTTGTCCGCAGGATTGGCTTGAACGGCATTCACCTCCGCGGTTTTACCAGAATCGGATGAGGCGGGATTGGCAGAGGTATTGTTGGAAGAATTAGCCTTCTGCTTCCCATTCGAAGATTTCTTCGAATTCTGAGAGACAGAACCAATGACACCATCCACCGCAGGGGTGGGCGGAGCCTTAGTGGTTCCGGGCCGTGGAGCATCAGTCAAGATGTCATAAAGCGTGCCAGACTGTGAATAGACAAGATCCAGGTACTGGGCACGCGCGATGGCTTGTTCCTCTGTCACGCACGCTCCCATCGCGATATCCTGAGCGATTTTATTCACAAAGGAGGTGGTGAACCAGTGAGTCAATATCTGATCAGGTATGTGAAACTTGATCAGTCGATGAAGGCGTCGCCACTCATGAATGTGATCTAAGATGTGAGTGGCTTTATCCTGCTTCAGGGAAGTCAGGAGGTGTGTCCCGGCTTCATACCGAACTGGTAACTGGAAATGCGTGAGGAAAGCCATGGCTAAAGAGTTGAAATCTTGAAAAATGCCACGGGATAACTCTATGTACCACTTAGCAGCAGCTCCAGTTAAAGTACGCTGGAAGAGGCGTAGGTGAATCGAATCGTCGACCCAAGAGTTAGACGAACACCAAAGATGATACGTCATCACATGCGCCTGGGGGTCCTCCCCAGCTTTTCCCTCAAACTTGGGACAATCACCTGGTATCTTGGTGGGAACCGGAGGCCAATACGGATTATGTAAAATCAGATCATTGGTCAACTTTGAAACATCCGGCAGCTCCAAGGTAGCCAGGAACGGCAATGGAGGATTAACTGCCATGCCAGGCCCAGGATGAGGTTCGGTACCCATACTCCACGATGGTTGTGAATATCCTTGCCCCCACAGGTTCTGTCCTGCAGGATTCTGACCGTAGGGGGCGTAGGTCGTATAACCAGACTGATTTGGATGTTGGTAACCATAGTGTGGGGCTTGATAACCAGGGTACGGACCCTGATTATGTGTCGGCCCCGTATAAGCAGCGTTTGGATTTGGCTGCTGAGCGTAGGTAAAACCGGGTGGAGGAGGATAATACTGAGAGCCTCTGGGGTGGTTATAGTTCGGTTGAGACGGACCATGAGAATAATAACCACCCTGAGGGTGAGTAGGCTGCTGAAAAGTGGAACCCTGCGGAGCCTGATACGTAGGGCGCAACTGTTGATTTGGCTGCGGCATTGAATGAACAAGCTGCTGAGCAGAGTGAAGGGAATGAGAGGGCTGCCCTGAATGAATAGGTTGACCCGACTGAGAGGGCTGACCCGAATGACCAGGCTGACCCGGATAAACAGGTGGCGCCGGTTGCGCAGGTTGACCTGGTTGTAAGTGAGCCCCAGGTTGCACCGGATGGGCCGGCTGGCCTAGGGGCGGGACACCGGGTTGTGCCGGATGAACCGGTTGGCCTGGTGGTGGAATAGGACCAGGTGCTTGCTGGAAACCGGTTTGACCTGAAGCAGAACCATAGGATGGTCCTGGCTGATATGCAACGTTAGAAACAACAGGATACTGCGGTTGCATCGGTAAAGAAGGCTGGATTTGCCCCCCAGGACCATAGACCGGTCCCGGTTGATACCCCGACTGAGGCTGAACAGGTTGACCAGAAGGGCTATAATACTGTCCTTGCGGACCGTACGATGTCCCTTGTTGGCCGACAGGGTAGCCTTGAATGGGTTGCCCCTGTGGATCATAAAGATAGCCAGGTTGGCCCGTAGGTTGGCCTTGGAAAGGCTGCCCTTGCAGGTTATAAGCCTGGTTATACGGTAAACCTTGAGCATAGAGATAAGCCTCAGGAGCGGGTAGACGCAAAATCTCCCCGTGCTCGTCATACTGACCTGGAAAAGCATACACGGGAGTACCATCCTGTGCATAATGCGAAAAGTAAGATCGGTAGGGATCTTGGGAGGACGGTCCAACCTCGGCGTTCGGCTGTTGCAAAGACAACCGATACTCCTCCGAAGAGATGTTCTCCGGTATAGCAGTGGCTAGATAAACATCTTCAGGAGTTGGCCCAGCCCTAGTAGCAGATGCTGAGACAACAGGAGAAGAGGCGGCCACACAGACAGTGGGCCGGACGGGAACAGAAGTGACGGGCGTCTGAGGAGACACCCCGGGTGTAGTAGCAGCTGGCCTCGAAGCAGGAGATGATATTCCCATAGAGGCTGCAGCTGAAATGATCTGACCCAGAGATCTGTATCCCTATGGTAAAGAAGGACTGGCTGTTGACATGTTAGCCAGCTCAGAGTTGTCTCCCTCAAACAATCTACGCGGGAAGAGCTGATATTCTTCACCGGACGTTGGGATTTCCTCACCAGAATCACTCATGGTTGATCCTGCCGTTAAATCATGCAAAAGACGGCGAGGACTAGGAGGAAATACAGCAGCAACAAAAGGCGAACCCGAGGTAAGAGAAAGGAAATCAGCTCCTAATCTCAATTCAGACACAGGGTCCGAAAAGGGCCAATTGAACTCAACTGGTCCTCCAAAGGGTTGCTCAGCGAGAACTGGTCCCCCGTCAGGAAACTCAGAAACAACAGGCTGCTGTGGTTCGACAGAGGATTGGGAAGCCTCTGAAGAGTCGTCCGTGTAAGGACTACCAGTAGACGAAACCGAAGGTTCCGCCACTGTGGCAAAAGACCAGAGAAAAAAAAGCGAACACACACACGGGATGAAAACGAGTTTAGACACACGATCAAACGATCAACAAGCAATATCTAAGCGAGCGTGTAATCGTGGGTGATTAATTTTTACCACATTGAAAAGTAAGAAACTCTACCGTTTCATGTTTTAAGAGTCGAGAAACGATAGAAAGATGACTCTATCTCTTTCGGATTTGATACAAGCGTGAAAGGACAAGCGCTCGACGGTCTTTTCAAGTTTAGGGAGTCAGAAAAGACCAAATGACTGCTCAGGAAAAACTAGGCACAAAGGGTGTACCAAATATCCGTGAACTGCAATATACACCTTGGTTTCAATAATGAAACAAAAATCGACCAAGGACTTTCCGTACGTGCAGGCAATCTCCCCGAATGCTGTGTTCGGTGTATCATGAGTATAGGGTGGCAGACTCGGCTTCCTGTGGATAAAGGATTGAAAACCTAGAGGGGTCTCCCTTTATATACGCGACGGTACGGGGAGCACAAGTCTGTACTAGCATTGTCTAAAGACAAAAGGCGAACGACAGCTGCTAGGTTTAAAGACGCCGGAACACGTCTCTAGCCTAGACCTCTAAATATGTTTCGTTAGATTTCAATGCTGCCTTAGGTTAATTGGATAGATTTTAAATTTGATCTTCAATTAAGTTTCAATTTTCAGGCCCTATCGTATGTAATGTCTTAAAAGACTCTTAAATGCAAAGCTACATGCCACAGTCCAACATTTCGTTCGATGAAAACTAGCTACAGAAGAGTTGAGAGCTTTTACACAAACGAAATGATCGGAAGACAAACAATGAGATCTCTAATGCAACTAATGAAATTGAAAACTTTTCATCCAAATCACTAATCACTAGCAAAATCAAAAAGATTACAATTTTCACTAATTAACCAAAAGCAAAAGAGATTTTTTTTTAAATTTTCAACGTTTGATAGCTAATATGCACTAAACAAACTGAAAACAAACGGAACAACTTGAGAAACGATATTGAGAGAGCAAAACAAACAAATTTCACTCAACAACACAAGCAATCAGATCCCAAATCGACCAAAGTCTCTCAAAACCAAGAAAAGACTCAAGGGCTCCAATGGGCCATGTGATCTAGGCCCAATGCAAGACCAAACGAAATTTGAATGAAGGAATGAGAAATCACCCAAAAATCGCAACAAAACAATGAAAAACTACTAAGAGGATGCGGAGAATCAATCAGAAAGTCGACCGGACAAACGAAACACCAAAACTCCCAAGGAGGGCTCGATACACTAAGCCACTAGATGCCCTAGGGCTCAAAACATGAAATCGATAGATAAAAGCAAACAACCAAAGGACAGAGGTGAATTCCCAGTCAAACAGGACTCCAACACACTCAGGCAGTCAGAAAATCAAGAAGAAAAACACTGACCAAACCCAGAGAGCTCAAAAATGAGGAAACTCAAAAACCTTACAGGAGTGGCGCGACTGTAAGGCTGAAACTGGAGCCAGAAAGCAATTGACGCGGGCTAAACAAAAGCAACATGTGCCAATTGGCGCGACTGTCGAGCTAAAAAGCGCGCCAGTCGAGTTTCTCAGCCAAAAACAAAAAAGAACTACTCCAGAAGCAGATCAATGTATACTAAGCAAACCAAGAAATAAAGAACAGCAAAAGAACCCAACCCAGAAGGCTCATCAAGCAAGGGAAATCATAAAATAATCAAAACGAGACAATACAAACGAGTGTTAGGTCCCTATATCACTAGTATAGCCCCTTATTATTGTTAGTGTAAACCCCTTATTGTTATTATTGTACCCTTGTAACCCCCATTTTGTTATTATTGTGCCCTTAAATTATTATTGTTAGGTCGGCTAGGATTACATTGTGGCCCACTAGGATTACATTATGGCCCCATGGACTCCTATATATAGAAAGGAGGTTTTGTAAATTGAATCATCCAAGAATTGTTCATTCATGTAATGTATTGGAGGTTTCCCACTCGAAGTGGCTCATTTCTAAGGCGTGAATATCTCTTTTCTTCTCTCTTTGGAGCTGGTTACACAACATTTGGTATCAGAGCTTTGGGATTCTAGGGTTTCGCTGCTCCAAACAGGTCATCGTGGCATTTTCGCTATAAATTTTTTTCTACGAAGCTTCAAAAGCTGAAATTTTTAAGGTGCGAAGCTGAAATCGTGAGGAAGGTTGTCTAAAAATTTCAGATCTTGGTTCGCAATATTTGAGGAGATATCATCTGTGGAAGTTAGGTATTTTTTCAGGCTCATAAACAGGTCATCGTGGCATTTGCGCTATAAATTTTTTTTTACGAAGGGTCAGAGTCTGAAATTCATATGGTGCGACGCTGAAATCCTGAGGAATTTCGTCAAAAAATTTCGGAACTTGGTTCGCAATATTTTTGGAGATATGATCTGTGGAAGGTAGTGCTTTTTCAGGCTCCTGAATTTCATCTCAAAGAGGTGATCGTGGGAAAATTTCAATAACTCTCTCTCTGAAGATTGGATTGGAGTGCCGTCAAAAGTGGTCACAAGTACACAGCCTTTAGTTTCTTCGCTATCAATTTCAGAGACAAAGGACAAAACAGTGACACGTGGCAAGTCGTACAAGTTCGCTCTACTGAACCAGTCCAGAATTAGGTCATTGTGGGAGATTGGACACAACGTTGTTCCTCTACGATCTCCGTGGATGGATACCTGCACGTGCAAGAAACAAACAGATACAAGCATAAAATCCGGCATACGTAACTAAATATCAGTCAGAAAGGATACTACTCATATTAACATAATCGATAACAGAGTGGAACCATAATCGTAATCATTCATTAAATAACAATCGAAAGATATTACAACCAAATTTCTGACGTCGTGGTCTCCTTCGGATGGGTCTCCAGTCGTTCACGTCTCGCAAAGCTCGCCAGGGAAAGGGAAAACCTCTCCTGAGTCTCTCGACAATAGTCTCCTTACTTGAGTCGGCCTTAAGGGAAGAAAGAGGGCTCTTACAACACAAAGGCTCTTGGGAATTTGGAGATTCAAAGCTTAGGCACTTCAAGACTAGCTTGCCATGGAATTGAGCAGGCTTTTATAGATGAGGAAGGAGGGAGTTGGGATCCCTATTATTGTGGGATTGGCCCTATCAACAAGGAAGGTTCCATGGGAGGTGGAAAACCACTTCCTTTCCATGGAACTCCCGCAGCCAAACCTCCCAACTCAAGATAGGCAATGGTTTCTGAGTTTGTTGAAACACAACTTTCGCCATCTTTATTTAAAAAACACTCCTTAAATTGGCTGGCGCGACTGCTGCTCTGGGACAGAGCGCCAGTTGGCGCGGCCTCTTTGTAGGATTTTCCCCATTGGCGCGAGTGATGAACTGTCCGCCCGCGCCAATGCAAAATATGTGCAGGTCGGCCTGAAATGAAATGTAGGCTTGAAGCCCCAGCAGCTGTGTCACTGTTGAGGAGGTAAATCCCCTCTGCGGACAGAGGCGATCCCTACTAGCCCAGCAGGGGTCTAGCAACAATCAAACAATGTTATGATGCAAGCTCCTAGTTACGAATGGAAAGACTAGGAATAGAAGCCTACCTGGATTCCAACGCTATGATCTGAAGAAGAAGCGTCCCCGTTCCTCAGCCTCGGCAGATCACAATCCCTCCACGATCTCCGCGGATGAACACCTGCACATGGAAGAAACAAACAGATACAAGCATAAAATCCAGCACGTGTAACTAAACATCAGTCAGAAAGGATGTTACTCGCATTAACATGATGGAAAACGGAGTGGAACAATAATCATAATCATCTATTAAATAATGAACGAAGAAAGATTACAACCAAGTTCTGACGTCGCAGCCTCCTTCGAATGGGTCTCCGGTCGTCCACGTCTCGCAAAGCTCGCCAAGGAAAGGAAAAACCTCTCCAGAGTCTCGTGACAATGGTCTCCTTACTTGAGTCGGCCTTAAGGGAAAGGGAGGGTTCTTTACAGCACAAAGGCTCTTGGGAATATGGAGATACAAAGCTTAGGCACTTCAAGACTAGCTTGCCATGGATTTGAGCAGGCTTTTATAGATGGGGAAGGAGGAGTTGGGATCCCTATTATTATGGGATTGGCCCTATCAACAAGGAAGGTTCCATGGGAGGTGGCAAAACAACTTCCCTTCCATAGAACTCCCACAGCCAAACCTCCCAACTCAAGATAGGCAATGGTTTGTGAGTTTGTTGGAACTCAACTTCCGCCATCCTTATTTAAAAAATAGTCCCTAAATTGGGTGGCGCGACTACGGCTCTATGACAGAGCGCCAGTTGGCGCGACCTCTTTGCAGGATTTTCCCCATTGGCGCGAGTACTGAACTGCCTTCCCGCGCCAATGCCAAAAGGGATGTTTTTCATGACTTTTGCAAGGAGATGTCTCAAGGGAAAATGAGGCTCATGCTTAGAGGAATGCATTGATGATGTTTTCAAGGCATGAAAATGTTCACAGGTCACAAAATGGGTCCTCCATTGTGTGGGACGGGGAATGGTAGGGACGGTGACAAATTACTGTGTAACAGATGCCCCCTAAAGTATGAGGCCCGAGAGAGAGAGGGGTGAAATGCTTTACGAGAACATGTTCAACTGAAGGCCCGCCGTCGGAAAACCTGCGCAGAAAGATACAACTGATATCTCAAGTACATGATGTATATGGTATGGACGCAGCCATCCGAAACAGAGTATGCTATAATCCGGATCCAGGGTATGGGCGCAGCCATCCAACTAAGATCAAACAAATAGACTCAGGTATGGTCGCAGCCATCCAATCAGTGAGTCATGTACATAATGATAATAATCCACAATCGTAGCCTGGATTACAACAGACACAATCCAGGGTCTTGCGCTCCATCTCGACCCAACAAAGTACAAGTTCAAGCATGTGAATATGTGAGCTGAAGTCGAACATGCAAGAACATCGTCCGATTACCAGCCAATGATGAAAGCTGTTAACAGACGCGAGAGAAACCACCAATAATGACAATGGTCCTCAAGGTACTACAGGTACAATCTACGGCGTGCGAATAAATGAGTTGACGTCGAACACCCACAGAATCACCCGATCGGAGGTCAATGATGAAAACCCCACGTCGAGTGCGACGAACCTGCCATTGAGGCATGCAGGCTCCAAGGTACCGTAAGGAGTCTCTAGACCAACTTCCTGGATAATGAGTTGATGTCGACAGGAAGTGACCTTGATCGAAGGTGGGCCATAATGATTCCCACATCATCGACACGAGACAGAGGAACATGATGTTTTGTTGTGAATCAAGATCGTATGAGAAACAGAGGAAGGTTGATATTTGCAGAGGCCTACTTCTCTTGAACACATGAACGGCACGACAATGGACTTGGCAGTATTTGACATCAACGGATCAGAGGTCATGGCGACGAGGCAGTGAACAGATGAGAGGTCGAAAGAGATTACCCAAACCCATGGAAGCAAAGTGAAGCAGCGAGATGAGATGTCCCCAACCCGACACGAATGCAGACAAGTCCCATGTTCAAGAGCGACATACTGCCGACGACAACGACGATGGTTCCATTTTTCCCCCACCATTTCTGGCGAGTACCCCAATTATTTTTGATAACAAGCTTGAAGGGGATAGCATATGCTTGCAATATAAGTCCGCCCTTCGGGCGAATCCATCCTAGTGCATTTAACGAGTCCTAGGAAGGAGGAACTCGGAGAACGTCATTTCAACTGGATCCGATGTCATCAGGGTTTTACGAGTCTGACAAAGGAAGAACTCGGCGTCTTTTCATGTTTAGAGAGTTTGAAAAGACAACAGAAAAGAAAACTCCACAGGTCCCTTTTCGTAAATAGTTCCCCAGATCCGAAAAGGTAGAAAACAATATCCCGGAAAACCTCCTAGTCGCGATCGGCTAGGGTATTCCTTTTTCGTAATCAATCCATCCCAGCCCGAAAAAGGGTTAAACTTATATTCGGTGGATGTTGATTCGTGTCCATTTTAACGAGATCGAAACGACAATGGCCTCAGCAATCTTTTCATGTTTAGAGAGTCAGAAAAGAGCTGAAAGATGACTCCAAAGTGACTTTTTCGTGTATTTACCGAGTCCGAAAAAGTATAAAATACAACTCGTTTCCATCGTTTAAGTCGCAAAAACCTGTTGCTGTACATACCAAGCAAGCGTAAAATCCATTTTCGACATAACATATGCAAATATTTGATAAAAATAACTTTTAAAACTCATTTAACGTCGAAAAAGTTATAAATATGTCAAATTGGTAAAAACAAAATTACTTTTTACTATTTACCTTGGTGGAAAGCAACAGTGGTCCTTTTGGAGCAGAAACTTCTGACGGTGATTGCGACAAATCCAGTCGACCATTCAGCTTCTCGTCTGTCACAGGTAAGAGGCGCTCTTTTGCTCTTCATTTTCATTCATTTTTTAATATCTTTCCCTTAAAAATCAGTTTTGTGTGGTCATTTTTGGAATTTTAGGGCTGCGCCCATTGGCGCGGGTATCGGGCACGGACCCGCGCCAATGAGCTCTTTTTTATAAAGGGCTCGCGCCATGTGGCGCCACTGTTAACAAAACAGCCGCGCCAGAGGCCGAACCTTAAATTACGCCCAAAATTTCGACATTTAGACCAAATTGCATGGAATTTGAAGCTCATCAAAGATCTAACTAAGGGTTTTTGACCATGTGAATGCAGATAATCACTCAAAATGGCAATCGAATGGAAGGAACGAGAGCACGGAGAAGAGGATGAACAAGCCATGCAAAGCCAAGCTTGCATGAATGCACTTAGAAACTGTGGATTGAAAAAGTTCTTCCTCACGCCATGTTTACGAGCTCAGCCCGAGCTCCTCCAGTATTTAATCAGTATCTGGGACGAACAGGAACAGGTGTTCAGGTTACGAGACCAGGTGTTAGAACTGGAGGTCACCGATGTTTATTTCATCATTGGATTGTCCCGCAGAGGTCTAATCCCTGTACTGACTGGAAGCAGACCATCTGGGGAAAAGATGGAAGAAGTAATGGCACGGGTGTGCCGAGGGGCACAAACAGGATCAGGAAGCAAGAAGGTGGATATCCACACCATCCCTGATCTAGCACTGAGAGTAGTTCTCCATACCATTACGCGGGCTGCTGGATCGCAGGCTCCGCACGAGGCCACGAAGACCCAACTCCTGTTGGCCTCAGAATGCATGGGTCCCCTACTGTTCAACTGGGCAGAAGCAGTAACCATCAACATGAAAAGGCAGCTCACAAAGTGCAAACAGGGGAAACTGAAACAGTTCGGGTATGGTTCCATCTTGGTATCGTTCATTCCGGAACGCATACCAATCTTCCAAGGCCAAGGGGCCGCAGTGGCGAGTCCGATACCACGAGAGCCACGAATGGCTCGCTGGGCAGCACTGATGCCCAGATCTGGAGGTGGCCAACAGATGTCCTGGAGGCCAGAGTTCTTTAGGTGGCTATGGCGCCAACTGATCGTCGTGGAAGATTGGCCCTATTCGGGAACTGACTTTACCGGGGACCCAGATCTCCCACTACCAGAAGGAGATGACTGGGACGAGGAGCTGGGTAAGACCTCATATTTTGATTTTATGTTTATATGTTTTTTTGTTAATACACATTCGTCTTAACACAATTATATATGCATGCAGATGTAGGACCTGAGAGACCAGCCGGGATATCTCCAATCTCCCGGAGGACACAACTCGCCCCTGAGATTCAGGGAGAAGGCACCGGAGGAGATGAACTGATCCAGAACCTCGAGGGGATTGCCCACGGGATCCCAGACTATGCCCGGCTAGCAGACGTACCGATGGCATACCAGCGCCACACGGTGGGAGTTCCGAGTCGGATCCACCGAATCCTGAGGCGCTTAGTGCGTGCAGTCACGTGCTATCATGAGCACCATGCGGATTAGTCCTTAGGATTTATACCACACCTATTTTTGAGAGACATAGCGTCTCCGGATGTACTAAGACGATTATGTATATTTTTTGAGTTTTATGTGACACACTCTATGTAAACATTTCGATATCTATATATATATACATATCTATTTCTGGATGAGTCTTTCTTTACATGTGATGATGATTTATAAATTGCGCAAATGTCTGTCTAATACCAAATTTGCTACTGCATCCGTTAATGTATTCAAATGCCTGCGTATATGATGATATGTAATGTAGTCAAAATTCCTTTCCAGTAATCGAATACGCAAATACAGACGTAAGATGGACGGGTTTCTTACCGAATAGTGTCCGTTCAGCTGTAACACTACAAGTTGTGAATCTAAGTACACGAGCAATTCACGGATACCAAGGTTTACTGCCTCGGTTAATAATTCCAACACGGCGCTATATTCCGCGATATTGTTCGTGGTACACCCTAAACAAACACCTTGCAGGTCGATCAACTCACCAGCAGGATCGTAGATTACCCAGGCTGCAGAAGACAGATTCCTGGTACTGCGGGAGGCACCGTCCGCGAAACCAACAAATGGATGAGTAGACATCTGCACAACCAGGAAGACCCGATCAGCAGAAAGACGTTTACAAAGCACACCACACCATGCACACAAATGACAACCACACACCTATGTACACACACCACACCAAGAAATCATTTCAGGCGTAGTACTTTTTGAGGTACAGCCCATTTCTGGGCTGCGCCAATGGAACTCCTTCGTAGTCTATAAGCTCGTAGGCCCCATTTTTCAAAACACGTTTCACTATATAGGGACCGTGCCACATGGGCTGGAGTTTACCGGCACCAAGCTTATCATGTGCCTGATCATACAAGAGGACTAGGTCTCCTTCAATGAAAGAACGGGGAGAAACAGATTGATCAAAATGAGATTTGACCCTCTTCTTTTGTGATTCGATGATCAAAGCAGCTAGACGACGGGTTTCATCCAAACGTTCGAGATACAGAAGACGTTCTTCCTCAGGGGAAGTATCCGGTAAGAGCTCCACAGCTAATTTAAGCGAAGGAATTTCACATTCAACCGGCAGAGTAGCTTCCAGACCGTACACCAATTGGAATGGTGTGAATCCGGTTGCACTTTTAGTAGATGTTCGGTATGCCCAGAGAGCTGAGAACAGTTGGAGATGCCAATTGGATTTATGAATCCCAACTGTTCGCTGAAGCATGGTGACCAAAAACTTGTTCACTGCTTCAACCTGACCATTCGCTTGAGGGTAGTATGGTGTTGAGCTGTCGTGACGCAAGCCCAACGTTGAAGTCAGCTCCGTCATCATGTAATCGCAGAAATGAGTACCGTGATCAGTGACGATGGCTTGAGGAACCCCGAACCGTGCAATAACGTGGTTGAATATAAATGAAGCAACCGTTTTCCCGTCAGCAGCTAGTGTAGGCATCGCCTCGGCCCACTTAGTGAAGTAGTCGACGGCGACAATGATATACGCATGCCCCCCGGCCGAGTGAGGGTTACACGTCATAAAATCCACGGCTAGTGAAGTAGTCGACGGCGACAATGATATACGCATGCCCCCCGGCCGAGTGAGGGTTACACGTCATAAAATCCACACCCCATTTCGCAAAAGGGCCGACGGTAATAACGGGATGCAATGGCAACGGCGGCGCGCGCATCTTGCGCTGAAAAATCTGGCATGGATGACATTTACGGACTGCAGTGATACAATCCTTGAATATGGAAGGCCAGAAATAACCTGCCCGCAGGATCTTCTGGGCAGTAGCATACCCGGACATATGTCCGCCACAGGCGCCACTGTGGCAGTCATTTAAGACTTTCTCAGCCTCTTCTAAGGTAAGACATTGTCGGAGCACCGAATCTACTCAAATACGATATAAGGTATCTCCTACTATACGGTAGGGTTGGGACTGGTGCCGAATCCGACGGCGGCAGTTTTATCCAACTCAGACCGGAAAGTCGCGGTCTGAAGATACACTATGATGTCACCGTACCAAGGATCACGAGTACTGATAAGAAAAAGCGTTTCGTCCGGTATATGGTCTTCAGAGTGTGAGGGAACAGAGTCTGTAGGGAGAGAACATATCAAATCCGCGAAGACCAGTGATTTAGTTGACTTGGCAGTGGTGAACTCCAAGTCAAACTCCTGCAGGATCACAATCCATTTAGAGTACTTTCCCCCTAGTAATTGTCTAGAAAGAATATACGTCATAGGGTTGCAGTCTGAAACCACTGTTATAGTGCGCAAAAGGATGTAATGGCGAAAGCGTTGTACATCGTGTACTGCTGCTAAGGCCAACTTCTCGACATGTGCATAACGCGTTTCTGGGTCGAGAAGGTTCCGAGATAGGTAATAAACAACATGTTCATCACCGTTATCGTCATCCTGCACCAAGACCATGGCGATGGTGCTAAATGCGGCGGCTAGATACAAAGTAAAGTCGCGGTGGTAGTCCGGAGGACGAAGCAACGGAGCATTGACTAGCAATGTCTTCAGCTTCTCAAAGGATTCCTGAGCAATTTCGTCCCAGTGAAAGGGAACATTCTGCTTTAATAAACGAGTGAATCCTTTGGCCACCTCGGCATAATTCGGGATAAAGCGCCTAAGAAAATTCGCTTTCCCTTGCAGACTCTGTAACTGATACAGGGAGGAGGGTGATGGGAGATTTACGATGGCCTCAACCTTTAGAGGGTCAAGGCGAATCCCGTCTTTCGAGACTATAAAGCCTAAAAGACGGCCAGAATCAACGCAGAAGATGCACTTATGAGGATTGAGCCTGATATTGTAGCGTCTGCAACGAAGAAATATCTGGCGAAGATGCTCAGGATGGTCCTCTCGCTTACCCGAATGGGCTGGAAAGTCGTCCAGATAAGGCTGGACAATATGGCGAATGTCATGAAATGCGTAGGACATCGCACGCTGAAATGTGGCGCCAGCGTTTTTTAAGCCGAACGGGAGTTTTTTGTACGCGAAAGTGCCCCACGGACAGATGAATGTGGTCTTATGTTGATCCTCAGGTGCAATATTGATTTGGTTATAGCCTGAGAAACCGTCCATTAAGGAATAGATCTCACTCCCGGCACATTCGTCGATGATATGATCGATAAACGGAGTGGGATAATTATCCTTAGGACAGGCGCGATTGATATCGCGATAATCCACACAGACTCGAATTGTACCCTGCTTTTTATCGACAGGGACGATGTTGGACACCCATTCTGTAAGGGGGATAGGATAAATAAAACCCGCGTTCAGAAGTTTTTCAACTTCTGCCTTGATGGCGACGGCTTTCCGAGGATGCATGGGACGTAAGCGTTGGCGCACGGGTTTCGCACCTGGGTAGGTTGGAATCTCGTGCACGACAATACTTAGATCAATTCCCGGCATTTCCTCGCAAGACCATGCGAAAACATCTCTGAATTCTTTGAAAAGCTCAGTATAGACTTGAATCTCCTCGGGAGAACAAGTCACACCCACATGAATGTTCTCAACAATCCCCAGTTTAACAGAGATGTTGATTGGAACAGTTTGAGTAATGTTACTCAGATTACCCTCTGAAAAGACCTCGTGCGTCAAGATCGGTGTTTGAAGAGGAGGGGAAGGAACCTGAGTAGCATAGCGCTCCAGACAATCAGTCATTGCCCCCAAGCTGGGCATAAACGAGAAGCAATGATGTCCATCGCCCCAGGGCAGCTCCTCAAGAGACATAGTTTCAATGATGGCCTCATCTGAAGGAAAAGTCTCTCTGAGAGGATCAGGTGAATCAGCCTGACCAAGCTAGGGGGATTGCGAGTAGACGTCGAGAGCCATGCTCATCGGAGCATGCCGAGGAGGTGGAGGGTCCGATGCGTCAACAATCTCACAGTAGTTGATCTCTACTGGCGTTAAAGGCATGGATTCTCCAAACTCATATACCTGCTCAGGTGAAGGAATAAGCCAGGGGTCATCAGTCCCGGACAACATGTTGACTTGAGCTTTCGCATCTTGCATAAGGGAATATACCCATGAGGACCGGGTCTTTGAAAAGACCAGGTCCGAGGCTGTCTGGGGGATTCAATTTGATCCACGTATGCCACGTTGTCGCAGCTGGAGGCAGAAAATGGAAATCGATCTACCATGACAATCTTTCCCTCATGAGGGAACTTAATGAATCGAAAGACGGTGGACGGCACGCAGAGCATGGCATGGGTCCAGCTGCGGCCAAGAAGTATGTTGTAGTTGAGTTTAGCGTCAACCACTTCCACTTATACGTTGACAGTTTTTCCCTGTAATGTGATTGCTAGACTCTCGAGAACTCCCAGGGGTTTATATTCTCGACCATCAAATGCCTCTAGGGCATTGGGGGATGACGAAAGGGCTGGAGAGCCGATGGCCTTCCAGCAAGCGGAGGACATAACGCAGGTAGATGCACCTTCATCCACGACGGCCCTATGAATGTTCAGACCGTTAATCCCGACTTGAATGACCAAAGCAATTTGATGTGGAAGCCGGGGAGTAAAATTCTCCAGATCAAAGGTGAGAAGGCTCGAGTCGGTGGGATCGATACCACCGATTGCAGATAGTAAAGCCTTTCGTTGTGAAGGACAACTTTGAAGAACCTCAAGTGCAGACATGGCGCATGGCGCCTGCACCAGATCCTCAACGATACTGTAATGTTGAGCGGCACGAGCATTTGGATTGTAAGAGGATCTTCGAAGCACACCCTTGGGAGGTGGTTTCACAACGGGCTCGGGAGTCGGCTTCTCGATTTCCAACGGACCGGAGGCAGGTGGGGGAGGCGGCCCATTTGCAACTGCCTTCCCAGGTGCCTGCCGCGGTTCATTGTAATCCTTCGACCGCGTAGCGATAGTGATAGGTGCATTAGTCTTCATCAGAAACCCGAGACCCAAACGGTGCAGATGGTGACGCCCGTTCGACCATCTGGGGTTCCGCCGAGATGGAAATGGCTCTTTAAAATGTACCGAGTCCCTAGAGCTCAAGAAGCCGACTAACCCTTCTGACCGTCGTGGACAATCCTTAGTGTAATGGTCACCTTCACGCATGAGGCAAGGGAATCTCGAAGCTAGCGCCGGGAGCCATAAGCCCGGGGATTTAGATTCTGGTTTCAGGGCATCAGATTTAGATTTGCCTTTTCCCTTCTTCTTCCCCTTGGAGGATTTGTCCACAGGATTGGCCTGAACGGCTTTCACCTCTGCGGTTTTACCACAATCGGATTAGGCGGGATTAGCAGAGGTGTTGTTGGAAGAATTAGCCTTCTGCTTCCCATTCGAAGATTTCTTCGAATTCTGAGAGACAGAACCAATGAAACCATCCACCGCAGGGGTGGGCGGAGCCTTAGTGGTTCCGGGCCGTGGAGCATCAGTCAAGATTTCATAAAGCGTGCCAGACTGAGAATAGACAAGGTCCAGGTATTGGGCACGCGCGATGGCTTGTTCCTCTATCACACACGCTCCCATCGCAATATCCTGAGCGATTTTATTCACAAAGGAGGTGGTGAACTAGTGAGTCAGTATCTGATCAGGTATGTGAAACTTGATCAGTCTACGATGGCGCCGCCACTCATGAATGTGATCTGAGATGTGAGTGGCTTTATCCTGCTTCAGGGAAGTCAGGAGGTGCGTCCCGGCTTCATACCGGACCTGTTGAATCGGAAGTGTTGAGGAAAGCCATATTCTACTCCAGTTGAAACTCAATTCTACCACGAGGTAATTCTATGTACCACTTAGCAGCAGCTCCTGTTAAATTACGTTGGAAGAGACGCAAACGGATGGAATCGTCGACCCAAGAGTTAGACGAACACCAGAGGTGATACGTCATCACATGTGCCTGGGGGTCTTCGCTAGCTTTTCCCTCAAACTTGGGACAATCACCTAGTATCTTGGTGGGAACCAGAGGCCAATATGGATTATGTAAAATCAGATCATTGGTCAACTTTGAAATGTCTGGCAGTTCCAAGGTAGCCAAGAATGGCAATGGAGGGTTAACTGCCATGCCAGGCCCAGGATGAGGTTCGGCGCCCATGCTCCACGATGGTTGTGAATATCCCTGGCCCCACGGGTTCTGTCCCACAGGATTCTGACCGTAGGGGGCATAGGTCGTATAAATCCGGCATCGATTTGGACTCGTGTCCATAAGTGGCTTGACAACCGGTGGTTCGGCTCGGGACAGGCGGCTCCGTCTCCGTATGCGCGCGTTGATTCGTCGCCGAGCGTAGGTAGAACCCAGGTGGAGGAGGATAATACCGAGAGCTCCGGATGGTTATAGTTCGGCTGAGACCGACCATGAGGATGACAACCACTCTAGGATGGCAGGCGCGAGGCGTGAACCCCCGGCGGAGTCGTGGGCACGAGGGCATATGTACCGTTACCTGTCATGATGGAAATGGAACAGCGATGAGTGAACGAATGAGGCCGCCCGAATGAACAAAGTTGGCCCGACTTAATCCCGGCTTGAATGACCAAAGCCGGCCCGATAAACAAAGCAAGGCCGGGTTATGCAAAGTTGGACCTCGGTTGACCGTGATTGACAGTTGTACTCCTGATGGGCCGGGCCGGCTCGGGAGGTGGGAACAGACTGTGTGCTTGCTGGAAACCAGTTTGACCTGAAGCAGAACCATAGGATGGTCCTGGCTGATATGCAACGTTAGAAACAACAGGATACTGTGGTTGCATTGGTAAAGAAGGCTGGATTTTCCCCCCAGTGCCCCCCAGGACCATAGGCCGGTCCCGGTTGATACCCCGACTGAGGCTGAGCAGGTTGACCAGAAGGGCTATAATATGGTCCTTGCGGATTGTACAATGGCCCTTGCTGGCCCGCAGGGTAGCCTTGGATGGGCTGTCCCTGTGGGTCATACAGATAGCCAGGTTGGCCCGCAGGTTGGCCTTGGAAGGGCTGTCCCTGCGGGTTATAAGCCTGGTTGTACGGTAAACCTTGAGCATACAGATAAGCCTCAGGAGCAGGAAGGCGTAAAACCTCTCCGTGCTCGTCAAACTAACCTGGGAAAGCATACACGGGAGTGCCATCCTATGCATAGTGCGAAAAGAAAGATCGGTAAGGATCTTGGGGGAATTGTCCAGCTTCGGCGTTCGGCTGTTGCAAGGACAACCGATACTCCTCCGGAGAGATATTCTCCGGTATAGCAGTAGCTAAATAAACATCTTCAGGAGTTGGCCCAGCCCTGGTAGCTGAGACAACAGAAGAAGAGGCAGCCACACAAACAGTGGGCCGAGCGGGAACATAAGTGACGAGCGTCGAAGGGGACACCCCGGGTGTAGTGACAGCTGGCCTCGAAGCAGGAGATGATATTCCCATAGAGGCTGCAGCTGAAATGATCTGACCCAGAGATCTGTATCCCTGCGGTAAAGAAGGACTGGCTGGCGACATGGTAGCCAGCTCAGAGTCGTCTCCCTCAAACAATCTACGCGGGATGCGCTGATAGTCTTCACCAGGAATTTCCTCACCAGAATCACTCATGGTTGATCCTGCCATTAAATCACGCAAAAGACGGCGAGGACTAGGAGGAAAAACAGCAGCAACAAACGGTGAACCCGATGTAAGAGAAAGGAAATAAGCTCCTAATCTCAATTCAGACACAGGGTCTGAAAAGGGCCAGTTGAACTCAACTGGTTCTCCAAAGGGTTTCTCGGCGAGGACCGGTCCCCCGTCAGGAATCTCGGAAACAACAGGCTGCTGTGGTTCGACAGAAGGCTGAGAAGCTTCTGAAGAATCGTCCGTGTAAGGACTACCAGTAGACGAAACCGAAGGTTCCGCCACTGTGGCAAAAGACTAGAAGAAAAGAGCAAACACACACACGGGCCGGAAAGGAGTTAAGACACACGATCAAGCAGTCAACAAGCAATGTCTAAACAGGTGTGTAATCGTGGGCGATTAATTTTACCACATCGGAAAGTAATAAATTCTACCGTTTCATATTTTAAGAGTCGAGAAACGATAAAAAGATGACTCTATCTCTTTCAGAGTTGATACAAGCGTGAAAGGACAAGCGCTTGACGGTCTTTTCAAGTTTAGGGAGTCAGAAAAGACCAAATGACTGCTCAGGAAAAACTAGGCACAAAGGGTGTACCAAATATCCGTGAACCGCAATATACACCTTGGTTTGAAAAATGAAACAGAAATCGACCAAGGACTTTCCGTACGTGCAGGTAGTCTCCCCGAATGCTGTGTTCGGTGTATCACGGGTATAGGGCGGCAGACTCGGCTTCCTGGGGATAAAGGATTGAAAACCTAGAGGGGTCTCCCTTTATATACGCGACGGTACGGGGAGCACAAGTCCGTACTAGCGCTGTCTAAAGCCAACAGGCGAACGACAGCTGCTAGGTTTAACGACGCCGAAACACGTCTCTAGCCTAGACCTTCTAAATATGTTTCGTTAAGTTCCAATGCTGCCTTAGGTTAATTGAATAAATTTTACAGTTGATCTTTAATTAAGTTTCAATTTTCAGGCCCTACCGTATGTAGTGTCTCGAAAGACTCCTAAATGCAAAGCTATATGCCACAGTGCAACATTTCGTTCGATGAAAACTAGTTAGAGAAGAGTTGAGAGCTTTACACAAACGAAATGAACGGAATACAAACAATGAGATCCCTAATGCAACTAATGCAATTGAAAACTTTTCATTCAAAACACTAAGCACTAGCAAGATGGAAAAGATCACAATTTGCACTAATTACCAAAAGCAAAAGAGATTTTATTTTTATTTTTTGAGTTTCAACGTTTAATAGCTAATATGCACTAAACAAGCTTGAAAACAAACGGAACAACTTGAGAAACGATTTCCAAGAGAGTGAAACAAACAAATTTCACTCAACAACACAAGCAATCAGATCCCCAAATCGACCAAAGTCTCTCAAAACGAAGAAAAGACTCAAAAGCTTCCAATGGACCATGTGATCTAGGTCCAAGGCAAGACCAAACGAATTTCGAATGAAGGAATGAAAAATCACCCAAAAATCGCAATAAAACAATGAACAACTACTTAGAGGATGCAGAGAATCGATCAGATAGTTGACAGGACAATCAAAACACCAAAACTCCCAAGGAGGGCTCGATACACTAAGCCACTAGATGCCCTAGGGCTTAAAACGTGAAATCGGTAGATAAAAGCAAACAACCAAAGGACAAAGGTGAATTCCCAGCCAAACAGGACTCCAACACACTCAGGCAGTCGGAAAGTCAAGAAGAAAAACACTGATCAAATCCAGAGAGCTCAAAAATGAGGAAACTCAAAAAACTCACAGGGGTGGCGCGACTGTAAGTGTGAAACTGGCGCCAGGAAGCAATTGGCGCGGGCTGGACAAAGGCAACGTGCGCCAATTGGCGCGACTGTCGGGTTAAAAACCGCGCCAGTCGAGTTTCTCAGCCAAAAATTAAAAACAAGCTACTCCAGAAGCAGACCAATGCAAGCTAAGCAAACCAAGAAGCAAAAACAATGAAAGAACCCAACCCAGAAGGTTCATCAAGCAAGGGAAAACATAAAACAATCAAAGCGAGACAACACAAACGAGACAATGAAATCCGGACGATCCTCAGTGGAGTCGCCAATTTGTTGAGGAGGTAAATCCCCTCTGCGGACAGAGGCGATCCCTACTAGCCCAGCAGGGGTCTAGCAACAATCAAACAATGTTATGACGCAAGCTCCTAGTTACGAATGGAAAGACTAGGAATAGAAGCCTACCTGGATTCCAACGCTATGATCTGAAGAAGAAGCGTCCCCGTTCCTCAGCCTCGGCAGATCACAATCCCTCCACGATCTCCGCAGATGAACACCTGCACATGGAAGAAACGAACAGATACAAGCATAGAAACCAGCATACGTAACTAAACATCAATCAGAAAAGATGTTACTCGCATTAACATGATGGAAAACAGAGTGGAACCATAATCATAATCATCTATTAAATAATGAACGAAGAAAGATTACAACCAAGTTCTGACGTCGTGGTCTCCTTCAGACGGGTCTCCGGTCGTCCACGTCTCGCAAAGCTCGCCAAGGAAAGTGAAAACCTCTTCGGAGTCTCTTGACAATGGTCTCCTTACTTGAGTCAGCCTTAAGGGAAAGAGGGGATTCTTTACAACACAAAGGCTTTTGGGAATATGGAGATTCAGAGCTTAGGCACTTCAAGACTAGTTTGCCATGGATTTGAGCAGGCTTTTATAGATGGGGAAGGAGGGAGTTGGGATCCCTATTATTATGGGATTGGCCCTATCAACAAGGAAGGTTCCATGGGAGGTGGCAAAACCACTTCCCCTCCATAGAAATCCCGCAGCCAAACCTCCCAACTCAAGATAGGAAATGGTTTGTGAGTTTGTTGGAGCTCAACTTCCGCCATCCTTATTTAAAAAACAGTCCCTAAATTGGGTGGCGCGACTACTGCTCTATGACAGAGCGCCAGTTGGCGCGACCTCCTTACAGGATTTTCCCCATTGGCGCGAGTACTGAACTGCCTACCCGCGCCAATGCCAAAAGGGATGTTTTTCATGATTTTTGCAAGGAGATGTCTCAAGGGAAGATGAGGCTCATGCTTAGAGGAATGCATTGATGATGTTTTCAAGGCATGACAATTTTCACAGGTCACAAAATGGGTCCTCCATTGTGCGGGACGGGGAATGGTAGGGACGGTGACAAATTACTGTGTAACAGTCACACACCCTCATTGATGGATATAAATAGGTCAACGTTGGAGGTCATTTTCACTCATCCATCACATCACATTATGTCTCCTCATATGATTGGTTCAATCATATATTGGAGTCTCTTCTTCTCACATGTGGGAAAACGCAACAAGAATATTTATGTTTTTCGAACTAGGGTTTTTCAACGCAGAATTGACTAGTGTTGACTTTGGTCAACGCTTGGTAAAAATTACCCAAATTTTCTTCAAAATTCTGATTTCTGCAATTCACATTTTCTAGCATAGAATTTGAGGTTGACCATTGACATTGACCATGCTACGTTGAATTTTTGCTGCTGCTTTTTTGCGTTGACCGTTGATTGGGACGTCGTTGACTTTGGGTTGACTGATATAGCCGTCCGAGAGGGTTGTGTGACACTTCCGGTTGGCTGACTGTATTGAGGCTTTGCTGGTTGAAGCATCTTGTTGACCACCGTAACGCACCAACACACATATATATTTTTGACTTGTCTTCTGTCGATCTACTAGTATGTTCTATCAACATTTTACTTTCTTGTTTATGTGATTGCTGGTTGATATTGGGGATAAAAAGCAAAGTTGCATCAAGCATAGAACATCTACAAAAATTTACAAAAGAGCACATCACATAATGATAAATATACCATACTCATAACCAACATTTAACCAGAAACCAACAATGAAAAACTAGTCATATACTCATATACTAAAACATGACTTGTGTTCATTGATATCATTAAAGATTAAAACATATTACCATATGCAAATGCTAACCAATTCATGGACTTCCAAGTACCGACTGACCATAAGTTGGGTTGAACCAAATATTTCTTTCAGCCAATTACCCCCATGCCATATTCCAAGCATGAATGTTGGATCATATGGGATTACTAAAAACAGAACCAACCAGGGCTTCCAAAGGCTAAACCACCTCAACCCTCTACCAAAGTTATTTCACCTAAACTAGTCCAGAAACCACCAAAACAAAACAAGCTTGGATCTGTGAAACTTTATTCACCATACACAGAGGACTTTTCCTATTTTCACCCACCTGTCAAGAGTTACAAGAGAAAACCATCTCCATCCTCAACCCTTGGGAATTTCCCTGATACCATCTTATGCAGGATCTGAAATATATTGGCAATCCAAAGCTTAACATAATCAAAGAACCCAACACATCATGGTTATCCAAGAAATGGAAAAGGAAAGGTTCTACACCACTGTCAATCCAGGAAAATCCCATGCCAATGACAACAAACATAAATAATAAACCAATGCATAGACCATGCATCAAATCTCAACATGCTAAATCACACATGCACAATATTACTTGAAAATCCACAACTATTTTTTTCCCTTACTTGTTGTTGTTCAAAATTCCTCTTGCGCTCCCTTGTTTTCCTTGCTTTCCTGCTCCCTTGCTTGTTCTATCCCTTGGAGTTCAATTTCTTCCAAAACTAAGGATGTCAAAAGCTGAAACTGATCAAAATTTTTTAATGGTTTCTCAAGTGCCTTTTTATCATTGACGTCTGGTGTCTCTTCCTTTCATTTCCTCATTTTTTTTAATTTTCCTTTATTTTCTCTTTAATTTCCTTTGCATGCATATTATTGTCTCTTGATCTTCCTTTTCTCCTATTTTCCTTTATTTATTTAATTAATTTCCATTTATTTCTCTTTTCCTTTGCCAATTCCAATGCTAATTTCCATAGCCATTAATTAACCACAAGTGACCCAAATGTGATGTTTTCCCACCCCATTCAACTTGGAATACGTGTCCCATGACCTTGGTTGTTTTTTTCCTTTTTACATGGAAATATAACATGGCGCTGTTACATAGGCTGATCTTGTTTACAAAGGTTGACAATTCATTATCAATAAATTTTTTATCATTTTCCAAATCCTTTTTAATATAAGAAAATTAATGAATTCTTTGCACCAAATTCCTCAAATGTAGAGCAATTTCCCATGGTTCTTTAATGATTTCCATTCTCTTATTAATGTTAGTTACAATGTAGGATCTAATTTTTGTCAGTAAGTGTGTCAGTTTTCTTATATGATGGGGCATTCTTGATATTTTGCTATAGACTTGAGTTCTTTCATAGATATGGGGGTCATGAATAAGGGTGTTGGATTAAGAGTGTCTTCAAGCTCATTTATTCTCCTATTTAGTCTTATATTTTCCGCTTCATGCTCTGTAAGGGAGTGGGCTAGAGATTCATAAGTAGTTTGGTGTAGTTTCAAGAGTTCAATTGCTCTTATTTTAGAAACGTCCACTCTTGTTTTCAATTGTTTAATGAACCTTTTATTATAAATGCTTACCCTTTCAATCTTTAGCTTTTTGTTACCTCAATCACAACAAACATCTTGCATGGTTTGTGGAAAATCATCAAAGAGGGTGGGCTCTTCTCTTATCTCTTGAATCGTTCTTTGGGTTTCAGCCATGTGGTCTTGTTAACCCATTTTTATGTCACACATAAAATTGACTAATTTTGAAACAACATGGTTTTAGTCAGTCCTAATATTCTTGATGTAAGACCAACACAGATGGTTTATATTTCGAATAGAGAGAGGAAAATAAAATACATTAGAAAGAAAGAAACTAATGTTTATCTTTTCATTTGATAGCCATGTTTCTCAACTTTGTCCAACATTGCGGTATAAAATAGAAGATTTTATGCTAGAGATATCACTATTCCCCCCCACATATCTCTATTATTTCTCCTTTTTTCATTTCATTTATATATTTTCCATTTTCATGACTAAGTATTGTTTAATGAGGAATTATCATACCTCCATGTTGTAGCCGCTACAACCCCACCCAAAATTTACACATGTGCATTAAAAATTTTCTCCCCCTCTTACTTGTTCAAGTTTCATGTTTTAGATTCCCTGATGCTAGGCTCCTTTTGACAAAGTCCTCCTTCAAAGTCTTTCAATAGGTATTATGCTTAACACCTCTTTCCTGTATTTGACCCATAATATTATAAACTCAATTGGCTTCTTAAAATGGAATCTATGGGTCCTTGGTGCTATTATAGTTTTGTTTTCATTGTACATCTCTAGAACCGTCTATGGTGCCTTTTCAAGATCTAATTCATTATTCAAGTATGATTCCCATAACTATAAGATGTGTTTTGTGGAATATGGGTTCAAGTAGATTGCTAATATTGATATGCTTTTTTCACTTATGATAATCATTGTGCATGATGTTGATTTATCCCTTTCAACCCCTTATATCCCTATTGTTCTCACCTTTATTATAGAAGAATTACTACAACACATTGTTACACCACTTTATTGGAGAATGTTGGAGAAAATGTATCTCGTGGCGTAAAATGAATTCTAAGGATGAGTTGTTATGCTTTGATAAATCATAATTTCCCCTCACTTGGATTCTTTCCATTTTTTTTCATAATACAATTCGAATGGCCTCATTCTTTTACAGTTTAGTGTCAATGTTAGGGATATTCATGTTATATTTCTCTGTTTATTTTTTTGCACAAGTCTAATGTTAGGAAGTTTTTGTGCAACTAGAACACCTTTTTGTGCAAATATGGCACCTTGCCTCCTTATGCACTCATTACTGAGATGGGAACACAATTCAAGGGAACATTGAGAGGGATGGAATCTAGAAAAAACATCT
This sequence comes from Pinus albicaulis, assembly GCA_034641835.2. NCBI lineage: Eukaryota > Viridiplantae > Streptophyta > Pinopsida > Pinales > Pinaceae > Pinus > Pinus albicaulis. Next base: position 1,640,707,118 of record CM076582.1, read on the forward strand.
TCCATTTTTCCTATTATAGTATGAATAGAATTTTTATTTTTAGGGATTTTCTAGACTGGTAATTACTTCCAATGATTTTATCCATTAAATTGTCTCATCTTACATTCATAATTAAGCAATTACACATAGAAATTTTTTAATAGTAACAATAATTCCAGTAAGATCAAGAAAACACAACTTAACACAAGAGACACAAAATTACCTTGGGAAAAGCCCAGGGGAAAAAACGTGGGAAAAACCCAACAACCTTTTCTTACAAAAATTTGTTCATTCAACAAGAGATACAATTTGAAATTTCTAGTATAGAAAATCTAACTTATCAGTGATCAAATAGAGATAAAATTCAGCCTCATAAAATTTCGCCTCCTAAATTTTGGCCTCCTACCTTAGATTTCATCCTCTTCTCTCTACCTCAAACTAAGCCTTAGACTTGTCCTTATGATGATCTGAGTTGATGCCCAAATGGAGAGGACGAAGACCACTTTTATAGTGATTAAAAGTGCCCCAAATGGTGCATCTATAGGGCTGAGTTGACTTGAAAATTTTTGGGCCCGACCTGTCATTTGTTTGGAGGAAAAATTCATACTTTGAAAAAATCATTTTTCTTCTTTCAAGGCTGACTTTAAGTGCAATTCGAATTTGAAAATTTTGGAGTGAATAATAAAAATTATGAAGACTGATTGAAGCTACAAAACTTCGACACTCCCTCTTAGCTAGGGAGGTATTGATAATAACTTCCACAAATGTTATCTTATTTAAAATTTCTCTAAGAAAAGGTTGAATGAACCCATCCACCATATGTTTAATACCATAGCCATGTGGGAAGCATCCTACATCAACATCACGAAAAAAAGGAAAAAGCTCAATTCAATAGCCAAACACCATGGAAATACAGTCAGAACTCATCTGAACGTGGGATAAATCAACAGTTTTCATGAGGCCAATCTCTCCAACCATAAATAATGGTTTCTTGATCAAGAAAAATGAACCAAGAGAGTAATCAAATTTAATCTCTCTGACCATGCCCATTGGTCTCTCGGCCAAACCTAATGACCTAAGAGAGTAATCAAAAGAAATCTCCCCGACCAAGACTACTGGTATCTCGGTCAAACAAAATGACCCAAGGGAGAAATCCAAGCCTCAGAACCAATCTCGCCAACCATAGTGGTTTCTAGGTAAAAGTCAATGACCTAAGGGAGAAATCAGGGACATTCTTCCCAACGATAAACCATGGTTTCTCAGTCACGCCCAATGACCCAAGGGAGATTTCCATTCTCATGATGGTATACAATCAATGCTTCCTCTCTCCAAGAGAGGTATTCTCAACCACTCCAAGCTTCTCTCTGAAGTAAACAAACTTCATCAAGGACAATGGATTTTCCAAAGCATTAACCTACTCATTAGTAGAGATGTATTGGAGTCTCACTACTTATTTTTGGATAACATTCATGATGCAGTAATACTTTATCTCAATGTGCTTCAACATTTCATGAAAAAATGGATTCTTAGAAATATTTACACAATTTCTTTGTTTGTCACAATATATCAATGTCGATTCCAACACCCGATAAAAAATTCTAGCAAGCAACTTTCAAATCCAAGCTACTTCATAACAGGATAAACAAGAAACTATATACTCAACTTCATCCAAGCTAAGTGTAATAGGGGTCTTATCTCTACTCATCCATGATATCATAGCAGAGACTAAACTAAAACAACATTCAAAAGTGCTCTTCCCGTATTCAGTGCATTTAGGCCAGTCAGAATTTGTAATTCCATGTAACAATTTGAATTTATCCCAACAAATAATTTCCATGTTTAAAAAAATCTTGCTGAGAAAATATATTTTTAGACCCCTGTATTTCACAGTATCACTAGGTGACCGATTATTGTTTAGATTCTTCTCACTAAAAATAATATTCCATGGTTATCATTTATTTTCAGAGAAAGAAAGGGAGAGCCTGACTTCCAAGAGCTTCAGAAGAATTCATCTGCCATTCTCAGTTCATGGAAGAAGGAAAGGGTTGCTGAGTAAGTGTAATAGTGAGAAAAAATACATACTGCCCTGATTCAGTCCATCTGCCTTCTTCTGACCTTCTTTTGCCTAAAAAACTCTGTACTCCAATGTTCTAAATCCCCGTTTGACCCTAAAACCCACACACACCTAACCATTCTTGGGCTTATCGTTGTATAAAATCCACTCATTATCTAAGTCCGAAGTTCTATACCATAGCTCCGCCTGCCCACCAAACAACTGTTTGTATGCAACATAAACCTTACCTGTTGCCCGCACTTCGCAGCCTGCAGATTTTTAACCTTACCTCTTAAGAGTTATGCCAAATCTTGTTTTTCTGCTGATGTGATGAAGTGGGACCCACCATAACTTTACCACATTGTCCAAACCACATGCAAACCTTTATATTTCTCATTTTCCTTACCTTTCGTCGGTTCACACCTCTTCGCGCTTAGCGCGTCGCATTTCGCACGTCGCGCATTTCGCAACATACCCCATTTCAGTGCCCACAAGTTAAAAGTTTTAACTTGTGATATGCAGACTGGCGGGACCCACATTTCCCTTGTACAACTCCGAGGCTTGGAAATATTTCATATTATGGGTCGAGTGACTTTTTCCATATTTTAACTAAAATTCACTTGCACGCTTGAAGAAATTTATGGTGAACCCCATCTCCCGATCGCAATTGAAAATCACAATGCTTAAAGGATGGACACGAGAGGTAAACGTTAAGATCGCCAAAGTGCGATGTGCGATGGGTGGGGCCCAATCACAGATCACATATTTTAGAAAACAAGTGCAAAGACTAATGTTAAATTCGCCGAGCTGCGATGTGAGAGGACGTGGCAGATGACGTGGCTTTGACCCCACTGATCGTAGTTGACTTATGATGACGTGGCAGCGATGTGGCTTGGCTCATGTACTGCACATTGCAGATCTCATAGGTTAAGTTTATGGTTAAAAGTTAAAAGTTGCAAAGTGCTATGAAGGCCTGGATGCGATGTAGTTTGAAAGGCACATTCCAAAGGATTTCAAATCCACATACAGGGCCTTTTCAATGTTAAATAACATCAGAGGAGGAAAAGGGATTACAACGTAAAAATGAATGGAATGCCGATGTAAGACGTGCGATACGGTGGGACCTGATCGCAATGCGCAAAATGAAAATGTTAAAAGACAAGTGCTGAGGAAAAGTTAAGAACGACGAAATGCGAAATGCGACATCATAGCGAATGCGATGTATTCCAGAACCAAGATCTAAGCATTTTCAGGTCCGGCTGAAGGAGTTTTTACGTTGTTTTATGTGTAAAAAAGGTCAAGTCGGGGGTACGAGGTTTGAAGCTAATTTCATGAAGAAATAAGGTTAAACATGGAGCAAAGGCCAAATATCACCGCAACAAAGAAATGGACCGAATAAGGTCAACTCGGGCAAAGGGTACGCACGCAGAACAGTTACCATATACCATAAGAAAGCAGAAAAGGTGACAAAGACATCAACATAATAAATAATCACTAAAAAGTGTCTAGTACCACACCAAAATTAATTACCCAACGCCGATCTTTTGAAAAGCAGGGCCAGATGTCAGAACCATCATTCGCTGCCTCTTCAGGATCATCACATACCACTTCCAAGACTACCTTTGATCTTACAAAGAGATATTGAAGCTTTTAGATACATGAAGAGCCGCTCAAAATTAATTTTATAGGCGATGTTGTCAGAGATTTTCTTTGTTCGGGCCTTGCATGGCCATACCTGTTTAATTTTCAGTTGTTTGTAATAAATGAAGTTTTCCAAAGTATATTAGGGCAACCGACTTAAGTTGTTAGTTAAATATTCCTTGAACTTCCAGTTTAAAGGGTTGGATATTGTTAGCGCCTGCATTGTAAGAACTAATCTGTTGGAACACTGTAATTTCAGAGCTGGACAACAATAATCAAAGACCGTTACAGGATTCCTGAGCTGTGTCAAAATGGTGAAGTGCCTCTTCTCTATTTTAAATGTTTCCACTATTTTCCCGGCTGTGTCTCTTTTCATCTAATTATAAATCAGAAATTTTAGATTATGTTTTGCTGTCTGAGCACCTTAATTCTATCTACTTTTATAGTCTAACTGTTTTTTGCTGAAGTTTGATTAAAGAATTCTTAACTACTCTTTAGTCATTACTGAACCTCACTATTTCTTTCACCTCATAATTCATATAGCTCTTAAGATCCATTTAGCACAATTAGCTTACCCCATGATGCTCTTGAATGTTGATGTGCCATTCCAGCCTTTTGACCCCATAGCGCAATGGAATAGTCCCTGCAGACTTGCTGGCCAACCACCCAATCAATCAAATAAACAACCCCCATCATTGTAACTAAGCTAATATCAACACTTATAATCATCAAGTTAAATCATAAAAATAGAGAGATCCCTCTCTGAGTCTAGGAAGGCTAGGTCCTGGACTCCAGTGTTTGATGTTGTGCTTTATAGTTTAGTCTTGCCAATCTCCTAAATTATAGAGTGCTAACATAATGGCGACCATACTAGGGAACTTATTGAAAAGCTCATCTTTCATCCGAACTCAGAAACCCCAGTCGAATTACTAAGTGATTTAAGTATTTTCTACATGTTGGTTTTTGCAAAAAATATTCAGCCTGTTTGTGCTTTGGGTTTGAATTTTGGCTTCTAGAAAAATATTTACCAGATCCCATCCTGACCCAAATCCACCTGCAGTAGTTGAGAATCCAGAGAAGATTATGAGAAAAACTCCTAGATCTGAGAATCCAACTATTAGCAAGCCTCTTCACAAAGCAAGCTCCCTCCCTGAAAACCTTGCAACCTTGCAGGATATCTAGTTCGACTTACACTTTGAGCAAAGCTTATTCAGGATCAAATCTCAGAATTGGATAGCCCAGACAGTTTTTGACCTATCCATCCTACAACAAAGTCCTATTGGGGAAGCCTCTATCTCCACTGAAACTAACTCTCAGCTTCTCCAACACTTTGACTCCCTTCAAGGTCTGGTAACAGAGCTCACCTTAGCTATTGATGATGCTTATCTTCAACAGTCTGTGGAATTATCTGCTATGACTGCAACAACTCCTTCTGTTATTTCCAAGTTCGCTCATTCACATTGAAATTTCTCAAGTGTATATGCTACGCCTACCATTTCCTTGAACTTCTCCCACCAAATTTCCCAAACCTCCACTCATATTCCCACTATCCACCTTCCTCCATTCAACCCTCCACCTCCCTTAGTCAACCCTCCTCTTATTAACCCCCCTTGGTTCCCCCCACCACCAATCATGGCAACCTGGTATGCTCTATTAGTGCTACCACTACCTTTGGCGCCTCTGCCACAGGATTATTAGTCCAAAATTCCCCTATTTGATGAAAACAGTCCTACCACTGCTCAACAACATGTGCATAAAATGGATGAATATTTTAACCGTCAAGAGATAGAAGATGAAATATTAAGTTGAGGATGTTTGCCCAAAGCTTGGGGGGAGAAGTAAGAAAGTGGTTTAAAGGCTTGACCCCAAATATTATACATAACCTCCTTGCTCTTCACTAGATGTTCATAAATAAATGGGAAGTTAAGAAAAATCCTCTCCAAATCTTATCAGAATATGAAAACATCAAGATAAATGTTGGAGAGAGTGTCCAAGATTACCGTACCAGGTTCAATAATGTATACAACGCCCTCCCCCCTCACATGAAACCCCCACAAGGTTTAGCCCTAATGAAGTTTCCGTATGGTTTCAACCCAGAGATGGCTTATCAGCTGAGAGAAAGAGATCCTCCTACACTAGAAGATATGCAGAGGGGTGCAGTAAGTGTGGAAGCAAATCTGATTACAAAGAGGGTTAGAATGAGAAATGAGAAGAGAGTCACTATTAGGGAAGAGCCTTCAACCTCCACATCTGATGCTAATATTGAAAACCTGATGAGAACCATGGAGAGAATGATGGAGAGGATCAACCTGAATGAGAGATCTTCCCCTCGAGAAAATCATCCAGCTCCTCAAAATAGAAACCAAAACTTTAGAAGAAGCCCCCCTCAGATAAGACAGAGAGGACTTGAACAGCAAATTAGGCCGCCATTCCAAGAAAATTATGCTGACGAAGATGAGGGGATAGTTGAAGAACTAGGAGAAAGTCAAATTAATTTGATGGGAAGTAATAATGAAGATATTGTTTTCCTCACTGAGGAAGAATGAGATTTATTTTATTTGAATCAAACTGAAGAAGAATTTGAAGAGTCTGAAGATTATAAACAAGGATTCGAGAATTCCATAATGGAGGTGCATAGACAGTATAACCTCTGAAGCAAGAAAAAATTGGACATTCCCAAGATAAAGAATTCTAAAAACTCTGATAAAATGGCCCCTGAAGCTGATCCCAAGAAGACAACAGAGAGTTCAAAGAAAAGTACTAATATCCCTGGAAAGAATGAACTAGAAAGAAACACTAGTAGACCAGTAGTCAGATCTAGCAAAACTGTTTTAGCTGATACCCCTAATACAAGTCAACAATCTAAAGTTGCTGCAAAAATAGTGCTTGAGAAGAGTGATTAGAATCTGCCAAAAACACAGACACCATTCAACATTGAGAATGAAATTGCCAAAATAAAAATCTTCGTCCCTCTCACTGAATTGGTGAACCAGGATGCATATAGGTCCCCAGTCCTAAAAGCACTGAACATAGGAGAAATTAATGACATTATCAATCTAAATGATGACAAACCTGAACTTTTGTTTGGGCTAGAAGTAGAGGGTAAATTACAAGAGGGAGGTGTTCCCCCATTTTATCTCAGTTTGAATGTTCATAATAAAATCCTCCATAATGCCATGATAGACTCAGGTGCATATCATAATCTCATGCCAAAGGCAGTTATGGAGAAGCTTGGCCTAGAGATAACTAGACCCTAAAAAGACCTATACTCATTCGACTACAACAAAGTTAAATTTCTATTCCTCATCAAATATCTCTGTATTACATTAGCTCAGATATCGGCGAAGAGTCTAGTGATGGACATAGTGGTGGCTGACATCCCTCCCAAATATGGTATGATTTTATCATGTACATGGGGAGCCAAGATTTCAAGAACCCTCCAAATGGATATGACTTACGCTACCATACTAGTTTTCAGCCAACAAAGGAGATTGTATAGGGAGACTCTAATGAAATACATGGTGAGCAGTCTAGAAAAGCCTCATAACTACCCCCTGTAATCTGTCCATTCTGACCTTCACTCATTTATTCTTTACAATGATGAAAATATTGAAGAAAAAGTAGCTGGAGAAGAAGGAATACCAGAAGAGAGAACAGTCAGACCAAATGGAAATTGTTCAACACAAGTCTAAACCTGAACCTTTTTGGAACATGAGTTTTGATGGTTCTTGTGGAAGAGCTGGCTCAGGAGCAAGAGTGTGGGTATGCAATACTAAAAATAACCATGCAGAAGGGCATTCTTACAAGCTAAACTTTCATTGTACCAACAATATAGTAGAATATGAGGCACTCCTTTTGGGTTTGAAACTACTAAAGAAATCAGGAGCCAAAAGGATCTCTGTTCATGGAGATTGTGAGCTGGTCATTAAACACATCAAGGGAGAATATTCAACTAAGATTCCCAGATTGAGAGCATACAAAAATGCTTCCCTAGACCTCCTGAAAACATTTGAAGAATATGACCTTGCCACAATTCCAAGAAATCAGAATATCCTGGATAATGGGCTAGCATTTTCAGCCAGCACTTGTCAATTAACTCATACTAACAAACAATATAGTGTAGGTCAAACACCGCCCAGCAGTTCCCGACAATATGAGGTATTGGCAAGTATTTGGAGATGACAAATAGATTGAAAATTTCCTGCAATTCAAGGGCGAGTTTGAAGATTCCAATTTGGACCTGGACTGTGAAGAAGTTTGCTCCATTAAATAACAAATATGCAGGGGGGAAACTCCTCCCGATTCTGATATTAAATTTTCAGCAAATGAAGACCTGCATAGGACAAAGATGCACGATGATCCAGAAAAGGAGGAATTTGAAGTACTGCAATTCAGAGACAACACCTTGCCTAGAGGATTTGTCCCTTTGGAGGAACTATTTGATTTCAATGATGTGGCTAGGAAATCAAAAATGAAATCTATAGAAGAAAGTATGGAGGAGCACAATCTGGGCAGTGAGCAGGAGCCCAAAATGATAAAGTTATCAAAAACACTACCCGCATCCATGAAGCAGAAATACATTGATTTGTTCAAAGAGTTTATTAATGTGTTTGCCTGGAGTTATGAAGACCTTAATAAACACATTAATAAAATGTATGATGCCAAGATAATAGTCCCAATCAGGGACTCTGAATGGGTTTCCAATATTGTACCTACGAGAAAGAAGACAGGTGAGATTAGACTCTACGTTGACTTCAGAAATTTGAACAAGGTATCACTTAAGGACAACTACCCTTTACCAAAGATGGACCAAATATTGCGAAAGGTGGTGGGCTCCAAGAGAATCTCTCTGCTGGATGGCTTTTCAGGGTACAATCAAGTGTTGGTGCATCCAGATGATCAACCTAAAACAACTTTTACTACTCCTTGGGGCACCTTCATGTATGTAATAATGCCCTTTGGATTAATAAATGCTGGTGCCACTTTTCAAAGAGAAATGGATATTGATTTTTTAGAAGAAATTGGTATTTTCATTGTGATCTACCTTGATGATATTATAGTGTACTAAAAAAATGATGAAGAACATTTGGCTCATTTGAGAAGAGTATTTGAAAAATGCAGATCTGAATCCTAAGAATTCATTATTTGGTCTTGAGGAAGGAAAGCTCCTAGGCCACATCATATCTGAAGAAGGAATCAATATTGAGCCCAGAAGAACTGAGGGCATACTACAATAAATCATCCCAGAAAATTCAAGGAGCTACAATCTTTCATTGGAATATCACTCTTGAGGAATATCACTAACATGCTCAAGAGAGACTCAGGAGTCAAGTGGACCAAGGAGGCTAAACAATCTTTTGACCTGGTAAAGCAGAAACTCACTAAAGCACCGGTCCTGATCAACCCTGATTTCACCAAGGATTTCACCATTTTCTCCTTTGCATCAGTGCACACAATTGATGCAGAAAAATAAGGATGGACAAGAGCAACCCATAGAATTTTTCAACCAAGCTTTAAGAGATGCACCTTTGAAGTACAATATCATGGAAAAGCAGGCTTATGTTTTGATCAAAGCACTGAAGGATTTCAGAGTTTACATTCTGCATTCACACATCATTGAATTTGTGCCTAACACAGTTGTCAAAGATATCCTAACACAGGATCCCGATGGAAAAAGAGGCAAGTGGATTGCTGTTATCTTGGAGTACGATTTAGAGATCAGACCCACCAAACTGATCAAGGGACAAGGATTAGCCAAATTGATGGTTGAAACAAATTTTCAAGCTCTAGATATTAACATGATTCATTCACTGGATGAAAAAGAGGAGCTAGCGACTCCACCTATTGAGGAAGCATTCCTAAATTCTCCGTGGTACGCAGATATATTATATGTTCTATTTAATTTAAATGATCCTCCTCATTTGTCCAAAAAAAAGCTAGATTCTTGAAATTGAAAGCGGTAAAATTCTGCATCCTAGAAAATGTTTTGTACTGGAAATATTCTGGGGGCATATTGCTTAAATGTTTGCTTCAAGAAGATGCAGATAGGGTTACAAAATAATTCCTTGAAGGGGATTGTGGAGGCCATATCTACTGGAAAACCACTGCTAATAAGATCCTTAGAGCTGGTTTCTATTGGCCTACTCTTTTACCAGACCCCCACAAAATGGTAGCCATCTGTCATAAATGCCAAATATTTGAGGGAAAAATAAAGTTGTTGCCTCTTCCTTTACAACCAATCTCTGTTGAAGCTCCTTTCCAGCAATGGGGTTTAGACTTCATTGGAAAAATCCACCCTTCATCCTCTAGCCAGCATAAATGGATCCTTACGGCTACAAAATATTTTACCAAATGGATAGAGGCCATTCCTTCCAGAAATGCTACTGACTCAGTGATCATCAAATTCCTTGAAGCTAACATCCTGTCCAGATTTGGTTGTCCTAGGAAAATCATTACAGATAATGCTGTTGCGTTTAAATCCAAGAAGATGGTGGATTTTTGCCACATATATCACATTTCTTTGGGGTATTCAACAACTTATTACCCTCAAGGTAATGGACTATCTAAGTCCTCCAACAAGAGCCTGGTCAACATCATCAAGAAGTTACTGGAAGACAATAAGAAATTCTGGCATAACAAATTGGTGCATGCATTATGGGCTAACAGACTGACAACTAAGAAATCAATTGGCATGTCACCATACCAGTTAGTCTATGGAATGGATGCAGTTTTCCCAACATCCTTAGGAATGTCAGCCATGAAACTCATTCAAGAAGTGCAGGCTGAAGAAAATGACCATTCAAAGAAGAATAAGCCAGACCATTCAGCTGCAACAGTCTAGAGATGGCGCAACCAAAGTTGCGTAAACCCACAAGTGCATCACTTACAATAACTCATGCACTATTCACATGCATATCAACCCCATTTTTCACATGGAAGTTGTTCTTCTTAACCTTCCATCGGACATTTCCTTTTTTTTTTTTTTTAAATCATGGTTATAAAACTCAAAAAGTAGAATTATTTAATCAGAATTAAATTCCTTTATCAAAATTATGTTTCTAAACCATAATCAAATGTCGAGTCTTGATTTGATCCATATATATGACTCCTAACCTTGGTTAATACTCATAGTGTCAACATATATAAATCCGCCCATTTTTAAAATCCCGAATTGAAATTTGGAATGACAAAAATGTAATTATGGTAATTCATTTATAAATTTGACTTTGGATAAAAACCCAAATTTCCAATCTTAAATCATATCCGGATCCATAGCTTTATTAAATCACCTTTGCCGATGATTGATATGCCTTACCTTATCCAACGTCAATCGCACATAAATATGTATGTCATTTAACGTTTTTCTATTCACGCAAAATAGCCGATTTTGAAATGAAACATGTCACCCTCTTAATGCTATCACACTCTTTCCAGAAATACTACTTACCTCTTTACATCTGTGCGATAATACCACTGCAGTTTTATAAAACTGCTTCCCTCCTTCTTCTACACCATCGATTCATGTTTTTCTGTCTTTATTCATGAATTTGACTAGAACCATGGCTCCAACCTGAGAGAATTCCACAACAAATTTTCCAATTTCAAAATCTGATCGGTTGCAAACAAAGAGCTCCACAATTGTTTATGCCGCTAATCCATTTCATACATCTGAGCTTCTGCTGAGTAATTTAACCAAGAATACCATCCCTCTAAACAATATCGATGCTTCTTATATTAATTTATATTTCTCACTTGAATGCACCTCTGCTGCATATAGTTTCAAGTCGATTTCTGGCTCTATATAATGTATTCAGATCTGCACACTGGAATTAATTTCAATTTTCAACGTTCAACTCTTCAACGCAGGCTCCTCCTCACATTTGGTAAAACGCTCAAGCAATCCATCGATTGCTACCTCCTTGTGCCTATTAGTTATGCTTGTTTCCATCCAATTCCACATTCTCATAATCTCCAGAATGTGCAAATGCAGCACGTCTAAAAAGTCAAGGTATTGAGACGAAGGTTTTAGCACAAGCTAAAATCATCTGGTCTGAAAATTGGTCGAGAACATTCATCTATACAGAAACGTGTTTACGAATTCTCTGACCTTCTTACTCTACACAGTGTGATTTGGTCAATGACTTGAAAGACTAAGTTTCTTTTTAGAGGCATCGATCCATTCTGTGATCGATGCTCAATCTTGACATATGAAATCCATCCATAATTCAATTACAAATTGAATGTTCTACTTCTTAAACATACACTCATAATAACATAATTCCTTTTATTTTATCCGATTCACCTGCACACATATATATTGTGCCAAACTCTGATTTTCACACTAGTTATAAACTGAATCAATCAACGCATAATCACTCACTTTGTAATCAAATTTTCTCTACATATATACAACCAAACAATTACAAAGATTACTTCTCTCTGGCCTGACATTCTAATCAGTGGCATTTTTGTCAAATTTTCTGTAGGCTTACAACAACAGGCCTCTGTCTGTCTAAAACCTGAATCTCTCTTTCTATGCCTTGAGGCTTATAATTTATACAAATGGACTCTATAACCAATTCTGGTTTAAATCCATAACTTACTCAACAAATTCGTAAGAATCCTCTAAGTCCTAAAATCTATCCTTTATCCCTAAAAATTATTTCAAACCCATAAAATCATGAAACCAATTCTAATTTAGGAATTACAATTAATTCTCAAATCTCTCATTCCCTATGGAATCTCAACTATCCCACTACTCTCATGTTCTCCAATCATTCGGGAACATTTACAAATTCCCCTCGATAATTAATTAATTCCTATTTAAAATCACTCAAAACATTAATAATTACATTAGTGAACCCAACATCCTTAAAAACACAAGACCCCTATGTCTTATAAAATACACAGAATTTTCTGAGCCTAATGCTCTTGCATCAGACTCCCAAGGTTAAAAATAATCATGATCTCCCGATCATGTGCTTTTAATCTTTGTCTTCTTGGATCCCATACCTTATTCTGTAACTTGTCATCTATTTCTGTTGTTGTTTATTACTTTTCTCCAAGTCTCCACACCTTATGCTGCATTGCCCCATTAGTTATGCTTTTACAGTCTACTGTTGTTTTTATCTTGCTGCTACTGCTTCTTTTCTTTCTTGCTGATGTCTTCCTCCGAGACACTTTCATCATTATCCTTCTTATCAATTCAATTTATCTGTCCAATAGATATTCTGACTGCTGATTACTTTGACTTTTTGATTGCTGAAATTTTATTATTACTGTCGCCCTGTCATTCGTACCCTCTTGTTTTCTGCAACTGATAACTTTTTCCTAATTGTCACTTATGACAATTTCTTTGTCTTATTTATTCAACAATTCCTTGAACTGGTACGTAGTCTACCATTTACTACTATCTTCATCTCTTTGATTTAGTTCATTGCTGCTATCCTCTATCTCTTGCATCTTCACATTCTGCACTTCTTCAAGCTCTTTATCTTCCTGCATTGAATCCTGATTCTTTAGCATATTTTCCACCATTCTAATATCTCTGTTCCATGGATTAAATATTTCCACATAATTTTCTTCCTCTTTCTTTACTTGGCTGCTCATCTGTGCCAAAGTTTCTCCAACATCTGCAACAAAACCTGCTTTCACGAAACAATTATTAAAATAAAAACCATAAGGCCTCAATGCCTCTTTTTCCTCTGACAACATTTCAGTATGATGCTATGAAATTTCCTCCTTTATCATCTCATCAGTATGTTGATTCAATCTTCCCAAATAATTCTCTAAAGGAATCTTGAGACTGTCAGCAAGTCTCTCTTCCACACCATCTGCTTCCATGATGTCTTTGCGTTCTTGTCCACTGTAGTGAACTCTGTCTTCTGTAATCTTTCTTTCATAATTTGAGTTTTCCAGCAAATACTCTAGTAATGAAATTTATTTTTGAAATTTCTTAAGTAGTTCATCATCACTTACAATTTTTGCATTTATACACAAATTTTCAGTTTGAAAATTACAAGGTTCAATAGTCTCAACTGTTGCTTCACATATCAGTTCTTCAGACTGAATCGCTTCTCCTTCTTCCACAAGAAATTTTTCCTGTGTTGTAACAACTTCAAATATAAATGCATCACTGCTTTCCTCATTCAAGAGACATTCTTCATCATTCTTCAATGTAGAAATTTGAATAACTGATATGTTATCCACCGAGATTCTCCTGATCACACACTATTTTAGCTTCATGCATAATACAGAATCTCTTATACCATTGATCATCACATGCAGAAATAAAATCAATTGCATGCATACATTAAAACCACAAGCAATCACACATATGAACACATTATTGTTGGAAAACTTAAGTGAAAACCCCAACTATACGTATATTATATGTCATGGAGATCATGTAACAATCATAGGCTGAAATCTCTCTAGCTCTCATGTACACCCTCAATTGCTACACACTATCGAAGCTAGATCTAGCAAAACACATGCTCCAATATTTTGCCACTTGATAGCCGACCTCTATTATAATTAATGCTATGGGATGGCTTCATTAAATAGATAAACCACACAGCGAGCGCAATCCTCATGAGCTACTCCACTATCATGTGTTTACCAAATAGCAACGGTATAGTCTGTTGATGGTTAACACAACTCTTTCTACATCTACACATGAAGATATCACTTTGTTGTCCCTGCAGGGGATTAGCGGTGCATTCTTTAGTTGATTTATGAGTTTATAATTAGTGAATTAATTAATAATTAATTCACACCACTCTCACTAATTGTATCAATTAGTTAAATTGAATACAAATAGCTCAACTATGTTTGAATTAAGTTAAAGCGAATACAACTCCACTAACTTCCTCAATCAACTCCACCAAACTACTACGCAGGTTCTAACTGAAGTATCCATGCAATAGCTCACATAACCCTCGGGAATAGCCGTAATTCCTTCGCTTCGGCTCTGTGCCACATACATGCACTTGTTGAAGTGCTCAGAGAATAAGATAATGTTTAGAGTCTAAATATTATTAAGAGCTAATAATATTTGACATATCTATTTTTAGACTGGCAATCTAAAAATAGATTCCACCCAATATGTCTAAAAACAGAAGTCCATCTATTTTTTTCCGACTTGACCAACCATCCACAAATAGCATCTTGCAACTCATAGAGCATGATCCATATGTCTAAAAATAGACTTTGCGCCAAAAATAGCCTGCGAGCCCACTTAGTGAAGGCGACTCCTTTCCACTAAGCTCATCATCTTGTTGCAATCTCAACATTCAATTCAGAGTATTTATCTTCTTCCATACTTTTGACAGTTTCAAAAGATTTCTCATCCTCTGCAAAACCTGTAATCACATCAAAATTATTAGATTAAAAAATACAAGGCTTTACATCATCTGGCTGATCTGAACTTGCCCAATAGTTCAGGAAATCATCAATAATCCCTTCTTCAGCAAGGTAAAATTCTTGATGTCTTAAATCTTCACAATAATTCATAAGATCTTTCACAGATCTCCAATCTTCATCTTTACCCATAACTTCACCCTGTTATGCTTCACAAATGGAAACTTCCATTTTCAACTCAGCTTCTCTGAGTTCTTCACATATCAATTGCACACTCATCATCTGTTCAAGCTTTCTCAACTCTTCTGCTAACTGTATATTCACTTGATATTCTCTCTTCTGTTGTAGCCTTTGCCACTTTACTTTCTTCTTCATGGTCCAACCATGTCTCTGGTTTTCCTTTATCAACATTGTTAATACATCAAATTCTTTTCTTATCTCAGCCAACTTCTTGTCAAGCTCCTCTTGACTCATCCAGTTCTTGCGGATTTTTTTAGCATTCTTCATCTTCATCTTGTAGCTTTCCTCTGAACCTTGCACATGACTTTCCATAGTCATCTTCTCTTACTATGAGTTTTACTAAAGCCTTTGCAATAACAAGTCCTCCTTGTTACAACTTACCTCACCAATCCTTTTATTTAGATTTGGTCTTTTGGCAAACACTGGTTCTCTATCTTCTGGAACCTCTTGAGCATTCCTCTCTGCTCCTTCTAGGATTCAACTCATCTACACCTTTTAAAAACACAATTGTTATTTTTATCCAACTTCTGTTGGAATTCTTCAAAGTTCTGCCACATTTTACTCAGAAACTCTTAGCAGTTTCCTTTATCACTTCTCTTAAGACTGTGATCTTCTTTTGCTGAGATTTTTTTAACTGTCTGCAATCTAAATTCTGCAAACATATTCTTCAAACCATAGTTAAAATAGTACTTATCATCTTACCTTCAAGATCTCTGTGTGATCTTGTTTCACAATTCATCTGCACTGTATCTTTATCTGCTGGAATCTATCAGATTCAAAATCTGATCTCCTTTCTGTCATCACCATTGTACCTATATACACACCTTTCAAAATATAATTATGTTAATCTCCAAAACATATTTTCTTTTTAATTCAGATTCCACAAATCTGAATTTCTCATAGTCTTAGACTACTATTCTTCCACTGCATACCTTTTCCAATCTGCGACTGCTGCCAATCAGATTTAAAATATGAGCTTTCCTTATTTCCTTCATCACGCATGCATTCTTTACAATTTAAAAAAAAAAAATATCCTTCAAAAGAAATTTTCCAACTCTGATACCAAATTGACGCATCCAAATCTGCATAAACCCACAAGTGCATCACTTACAATAACTCAAGCACTATTCACATGCATATCAACCCCATTTTTCACACGGAAGCTGTTCTTCTTAACCTTACATCGGACATTCACCGATCTGAGATGTGAGAGGACGTGGAAAATGACGTGGCTTTGACCCCACTGATCGCAGTTGACTTATGATGACGTGGCAGTGACATGGCCTGGCCCGCGTACTGCACATCGCAGATCTCACAGGTTAAGTTTATGGTTAAAAGTTAAAAGTTGCGAAGTGCGATGGAGGCCCGGATGCAATGTAGTTTCAAAGGCACATTCCAAAGGATTTCAAATTCGCATACAGGGCCTTTTTAGTGTTAAATCACATCAGAGGAGGAAAAGGGATTACAACGTAAAAAGCCGTGGAACACCGAAGTAAGACGTGCGATACGGTGGCACCCGATCGCAATGCGCACATCGAAAATGTTAAAATACAAGTGCTAAGGAAAAGTTAAGAACGATGAAATGTGATATCAGAGCAGATGCGATGTATTCCAGAACCAATATCTAAGCATTTTCAGGTCTGGGTGAATGAGTTTTTGCATTGTTTTATGTGTAAAAAAGGTCAAGTCGGGTGTACGAGGTTTGAAGCTAATTTCATGAAGGAATAAGGTTAAATGCGGAGCAAAGGCCAAAAGTCACCGCAATAAAGAAATGGACCGAATTAGGTCTACTCGGGAAAAGGGCACTCACATAGAACAATTACCACATACCAGCAGAAAGCAGAAAAGGCAGCAAATAAATCAGCGTAATCACCAATCAATGAAAAGTGGCTAGCACAACACTAGAATTAATTACCCAACACCGATCTTTTGAAAAGCAGGGCCAAATGTTAGAACCATCATTCGATGCCTCTTCGGGATCATCACATACCACTTCCAAGACTACGTTTGATCTTACGAAGAGCCATTGAAGCTTTTAGATACATGAAGAGCTTCTCAAAATTAATTTTACAGGTGATGTTGTCAAAGATTTTCTTTGTTCAGGCCTTGCATGGCCATACCTGTTTAATTTTTAGTTGTTTGTAATAAATGAAGTTTGCCAAAGTAGATTAGGGAAACTGACTTAAGTTTTTTGTTAAATACTCCTTGAACTTCCATTTTGAAGGGTTGGATATTGTTAGCCCCTGCATTGTAAGAACTAATATGTTGGAACACTGTAATTTCGGAGTTGGACATCAATAATCAAAGACCATTACAGGATTCTTGTGCCGTGTCAAAATGGTGAAGTTCCTCTTCTCTGTTTTAAATGTTTCCACTGTTTTCCTGGCTGTGTATCTGTTCATCTAATTTTAAATCAGAAATTTTAGATTAAGATTTGTTGTCTGAGCACCTTAATTCTGTTTGCATTTATAGTCTAAATTTTTTCTGCTGAAGTTCGATTAAATAATTCTTAACTGCTCTTTAGTCATTACTGAACCTCACTATTTCTTTCACCTCATAATTCATACAACTCTTAAGATCCATTTAGCACAGTTAGCTTGCCTTGTGATGCTCTTGAATGTTGATGTGCCATTCCAGCCTTTTGACCGCATAGCCCAATGGAATAGTCCCTGCAAACCTTCTGTCCAACCACCCAATCAATCAAACAAACAACCCCCATCACTGTAATTAGCCTAATATCAACATTTATAGTCATTAAGTTAAATCATAAAAACAGAGAGAGCCCTCTCTGAGTCTAGGAAGGCTAGGTCCCAGAATCCAAAGTGGTTTGATGTTGTGCTTTATATTTTAGTCTTTCCAATCTCCTAAATTATAGAGTGCTAACATCTAGGATGCTCCCTCTGTCATGAGAATCCTTCAAATATACTGGTTTTTTTGCTTCTTCTGAACAAGGATCACTTCCAAAATGATTATATATATCAACACAAATTATCCCTCTTAAACATGAATTGTTCCAGGGAGAATCATCTTGTCACATGCTTTGATTCATTCTCCCAATACTTCCATCTTCTTCCAAAGCCTTGGAAGCATTCACTATGTACATGTAATCCTTACTAGGAGGCCATGGAAGAACAATTACGACCAAGCAAAGGGAATAAAGACAATATACTAACTACTAGTAAAACAACAATAGTAATAATCAAAGAAGAGAGATATAAAATACTTATTTTTTGAGAAGAATGTCAGCTCCCTCTTGATATTTATGCTTCTTGCATCCCTCTTGCAACTTTGTCAACTTCATCCACATCGTTATGATTTCATTCCTTCCTTACAAGTCCTAGGGCTTCTTCTTTCAACAAAAATGTTGATCTAAATCTAATCCTATGGTTTTGTCCATAAACCCTAAGACTTTCTTATCCAAGCCTTGTTTTTTGCTAGGGTTTACAAACCATAGATATTCAATTGTTCAATACCATATAATCACAATGTTCTTGATTAATGAATCAAGGATTTCTAATGATGATCCTTGGTCACTTATAACTAAGAAACTCTACTCTCTCAAAATCATTTTAATAACAACAACATTTTTTAAAGACTTGGTCTTCATTTCGATGTGTAAGAGCATTATATCCATAACAACGGTTTTGATCAAACACTTCAAGTAAATATGTCTTCATACATTTATATCCTTGGCCTGCTATAATACTAGGTTTACAAATGTCAAGAGAGCCTTTCATTTATGATCTTGAAGAGGGACTTGGTCTCTTAAGAAAGATTCCTTTTTCGTTTGATGTGCAAAGAGTATATTTTAAGACTGAGCATTATAGGTACCATTATTATCAACAATTTTTATGTAATGTTGAGTTGCACATAATACAACATCTCCAAAGAAAAGCACATGTTTGATACATCATATTTCAACCTTTCCTTCTCAAAAAATAACTCAAGATATTTTAGTCAACTGAGTTGAATACGTGACCTTAAGAGGACCATCTTTATATTTTTGTTGAATTTATAGAGAGGCTTCTCAAATTCAATAATTTGAACTTTAGGTATTTCTATGATCAATAATCTTTCTTAACGTTCTCTGATCCAATGAAAAACTTCAGAGACTAAATTATTTTAAATATATGTTATTGATTTCACTCCATATCATATTTTATAAATCTTAACACATTTGATCCATTGGTTGTTGTCATGGCTTCCAATAGATATAAGATTCCATATTTTCATCCTTCAGAGATTGGTTCTTACTAGAAATCAATATAAAATTTCCATACATAGTTTTTACTGTCATAGTTCCTATATGATGGGAAGAGATCACGAGGTATAAGAACACTCACATTCCAGGGGTTCAAGGAGCATCAAACTTCATACTTATAGCTTCACTGTACTCTATATAATTCTTCATTTTACAGGTAACATTAGTAGCAAACTTTCCATATCCAAGGTATTTCAAGATCATAGAATTTTTGTGCTTCCTTGATTCTTCAAATCAAGTAATTCCACCTCCTTAAAACCATCAACCCTTGAGATTTTAAATCATAGGAAAATGTGTCATCAATTCATGATATTTAATGCAAGTATATCTAGGTGTTGTAGCAAACATAAATCCCAATTTTTGTTTATATCATAATAAAATGAGAACTCCTTTAAATTTCTAAGCCTAATTTGTCTTTAACATTCATTTAAAAAACTCAAAAAATATTTAATTTTATATTATATATATTTCAAACTTGGATTTTATTTCATGCCTTATTAAATAATAAAAAATATATTAATAAGGCTGTAAGCCAAAACAATCACATCTGAGTGCTATCTAAATAAAACCAAAGTTTTATGCTTAAAATATTTTATTTAAAACCCTTGTGTGCTTATTTTTTACCGCTTGACACATCACCCATAGGTTCTTCTCCATAGCTTTTATAAGCCTTGCTTTCCAATCCTCCTGGGGATCACCTTCTGGGGTGATGTAAACATACAACTTGGCTTATGCGGGTGCCCATTTTCCACACATATTTCATTTAAACTTTACCCTTAGTGCTCTTCATCCTATGATTATAACACATCATGCTGACCCTCCTTCCCCAAAGATTTTATGTTCTCTTTCATTCAAAAAATATGAGGATGAAATCCTGGGACAACTTAGCTTGTATGCCCTCGTTACACTTCCGCTTCAGTTATATTATTGGGCTTGTAGACCTCAACTTCCACGTAATCCCAGCTTAGCGTTTTTCAAAACTCTTATCGTGTAATCCCTTTGTTTTTTTCGAGACACTATCCCTGGTATGACTCAACTTTCCCACTCGGCTTCATAATAGTTCGTAGCATATCCTAGTCAATGAGGTATGACTATTGTCCACATCATCCTGGATCTAGTCACCCCAAAAATTTCTTAAGCGCACATCCTTCGTTCCTTCCGGGATTTAGCTCCCAGGATGATGTTAATAGCCACGACAATGCCAAATCACAACTGTAATCTAAAACAAAAGAGTTCAATGGTGGAGCACATTGAGAACTTCCAAAAATTGAATATAAGAGTAGATGATATTCCAGAGAAACACATGATTGATGTCTTCATAGGGAATTTAAAGGATAACATTCAACATGAGGTTCACCTTTGGGAACCTGATTCATTGGAGAAGGAATCCAGGTTGGAAAGAAAAATTGAATGTAAAATTATGGCGACAAGGAAGCCTACCACTCACATCTATAAATATGGAAGTGTTGCTTCTCCTATACTTCCATAACTTACAACATTGATACCGCAACAGTTGGATGAAAAAAGAGAAAAAGGGCTTTGCTATAGTTGTGATAGAAAATACACTAAAGGTCATAAGTGTGCTGAGAAGAAATGATTTTACATAGATTTTGAAGAGGAGGAAGAAAATGAACAAGAAACTTCAAAAGAAGAAGATATACACCAGGAACCAACCCTAGAGAAAGAAGAAATGAGTCTGACCATATCCTGTAATGCATTGTCAGGAATTACCACTCCTCAAACTCTCAATATAGAAGGACATATCAAGAAGAGAAAGGTAGCAGTGTTGATTGACTTGAGTAGTACCCATAATTTTATTCATTGTAAGGTATCCAAGGAATTGAATTGCTTCCTATACCCAACACCAGAATGTCAAGTGATCGTTGCAAATGGAGGAAATATAAATTGCTCTGGAAAATGCCATAATATTAGGCTAACCATGAGGGAATATGTATTGAATAGTACATTTATTTCCATTCCAATGGGAGGTGTTGATGTTGTAATAGGAGTACAATGGTTACAATCTTTGGGGATGGTAACTTTTAATTTTCAAATGTCTAATGTCATGACAAAGCTTCTGAGGAAAGAACAACGAGGCGTCATTGCACAGTTATGCTCACTAGAAGTTCCAATATCAAAATCATCTATTTCTCCAGATCTCCAAAAAGTCTTGGATAATCATTCCAAGGTGTTTGAAACTCCCAAAGAACTACCACCTATTCATGATCATGATCATGCTATTCATTTGATTCCAAGAAGTTTTCCTTCAAACATCAAGCCTTACAGATATCCTTATATCCAAAAGAGAGAAATTGAACGTATGATTGCAGAAATGTTAGAGGCTAGTATAATTCAACCGAGCCAAAGTTCTTTCTATGCTCTAGTAGTATTGGTTCACAATAAGGATGGATCATGGCGCATGTGTTCGGATTATAGGAATCTCAATAAGCTCACTATTAAAGATGAATTTCCAATTCTTGTGCTTGATGAATTAGTGGATGAATTACATGGAGAAATTTATTTTACCAAGTTGGATCTTCATTCAGGATATCATCAAATTAGAATGAAGACTGAAGATATTCCGAAAACAACATTTCGAACTCATGAGGGTCCTTATCAATTTTTGGTCATGCCTTTTGGCCTTACCAATTCACCTTCTACATTTCAAGGGTTGATGAATTCCATTTTCAAACCCTTTATTAGAAAATTTGTGTTAGTATTTTTTGATGATATACTAATATACAACAGGTCTTGGAAGGATCATGTTCAACATGTTGACATGGTGCTCAAACTATTGGAGGAGAAACAATTATATGCAAAAAACTCCAAATGTTTCATTGGAGTACAAGAGGTGGAATATCTGGGTCATATTGTGTCTCACGAGGGTGTTAGGGTAGACCCTAACAAAATTAAAGCCATTAAGGAATGGAAAGTCCCCACAACCATAAAGCAGTTGCTAGGATTTCTCGGGTTAACAGGGTATTATCCCAAGTTTGTTAAGAATTATGGGAGAATAGCAACACCTCTAAAAACATTATTGAATAAAGATTCATTTTCATGGACTCCTGAAGCAAGTAAGGCCTTTGAACATATTAAAGAGGCAATGTGCCTAGCACCGGTCTTAACTACGCCACACTTCACAAAAACCTTCATTTGGGAAAGTGATGCCTCAAGAAATGGAATTGGTGTTGTTTTAATCCAAGAAGGAAGACCCATTTCTTTTGAAAGTCCTCCAATCAAAGGAAAGTATTTACAGAAAGCTATTTATGAGAAGGAAATGTTGGCAATACTACATGCACTAAAGAAATGGTGACCTTACCTAATGGGAAGACACTTCAAGGTAAAAAATAATTATGATCTTAAATACTTTTTGGAACAAATACTATCTTTAGAAGAGAAATAAAAATGGGCCACAAAGATGTTGGGTTATGAATTTGAAATCATATACAAAAAAGGGAAGCTAAATGTTGTTATAGATGCACTCTCAAGAAAGGATGAAGAGGTGGAAGCATTTCTTTGTGCCATTTCTATTATCCAACCAGATTGGATAACCAAAGTAAGGGATGAATGGAAAAAGGACGAAGAAGTGGGGACACTCATTTAAAAGTTGCAGCAAGATCCTACTACATCTGATACATTTATTTGGAAAAATGATTCCTTATGGTACAAAGATCGATTATATATTTGTAAGAATTCCTAACTAAAACAAAATATTCTTTTGGAATTGCACACTTCTCCCTTAGGAGGACACTCAAGATTTTTAAAAACTTACCACAGGGTGAAGAAAGAATTTTTTTGGTATGGCCTTAAATATGATATTCAAAAGTTTGTGGCGGAATGTTTGGTTTGCTAGCAAAATAAAGTTGAGACAATTAATACCCCGGGTCTTCTACAACCTTTATCCATTCCATGTCAATGTTGGGAGGATATTTCAATGGATTTTATCACAGGTTTACCTAAGTCTAAAGGAAAGAGTGTCATCATGGTGGTAGTTAATAGACTTACCAAGTATGCACACTTTTGTGCATTACCTCATCCATTTAAAACAAATACAATTGCTACTTCATTTATGGAAAAAATTCAAAAGCTACATGGAAACCCAAAGATTATTGTAAGCGACAAAGATCCCATTTTTATTGGAAATTTTTGGACGGAATTATTTTCTTGTTTGGGTACTCAACTAGCTTAGATCTCATCTTATCATCCTCAATCCGATGGGAAAACTGAGGTAGTGAACAAATGTTTGGAAGGATATCTTCGTTGTTTTGTATCTGATAAACAAACACAATGGGTCAAGTGGTTACCTCTGGCTAAATGGTGGTATAACACTTCCTTCCACACTGCAAAAAAAAATTACCCCATTTATGGCAGTTTATGAATATCATCCACCGTCCATCACATCATCTTAAGAGAAAATTATAAGGTTCAAGCAATGGAAGATCACATCAAGCATCAACAACATGTTCTCCAACTCTTAAAGGATAACCTAAATTTGGCACAAAATCAAATGAAACAACAGGAAGATCAACATCGCGGCGAGAGAAGTTTTGATGTAGGAGACTAGGTATTTTTACAGCTACAACCATACAAACAAATGTCCCTCAAGCAAGCTAAGAAGGATAATAAATTATCGCCAAAGTACTATGGTCCTTACAAGGTGTTGCAAAAGATTGGTACTATGGCATATAAATTGGAGCTTCCTACTTCTTCTTGAGTGCATCTAGTTTTCCATGTTTCATGCTTAAATAAGGTTATAGGTGACAAACTTCCAGTTCAAACAATATTGCCCAAACTGAAGGGAAAATAATATTGGAACCTGAAGTAGTCATGGAAACAAGGACTCGATAGCTACGAAATCGATCAATTTCAGAGTATCTCATCAAGTGGAAGAACTTACCCATTGAAGATTCTACATGGGAGGATGAGAATTTTATACAGAAGCATCCAGAGCTACTTAAGTGTTGAGCACAACATCTAGTTTTGGGAACTCTTTAGGAGTGACAAAATCCACTTCAAAACCAATGATGAACAAAAAATGTGTCCAATCTCTGCTTAATATCTTTAACTCTTCTAACACCAACAACTTGATCAAACCATGGTGAAAGAGAGAAGTTTAATTTCCTTCTTCTTTAACTTGGACCTTATTATCCATTTTAGTTAGACTTCTGTATAAATAAAGGGCAAGTCAAGAGACCTCTTACCCACAAAATGCAGCAGAAGCCTAAGGTGGTAGGAGTAGACTATGTGAAACCTCCCTTCACAGGTGAAGTACTTCTGAATGATCAGCAACATCTTTGAGTATTTGTCCTTCATGTAGCTCCTTGGGATAGCATTTGTGAGATCAATTTCACTATGATTTGGCTTGATGAATTCTTTGCAGTCTTGCATAGTGAAATTGATGCCTTTAAAACATTGTTCCCCTCCTCTAGGGATTCATGTTGCTGCTACAATGGTTTCTGGTGTTACTGTGAGGTTTAACATTCCCACCTTTGAAGCTGTCCCATTGAAACTGATAGCAAACTCCTTAGAAACCTGCAGATGACAACCCTGCAGCATTTGGAAAAATTGCAAACAACCTGTTCTTCTGAACATCTCCAAGGCAGTTGGGTCTTCATTCAAAAAATTCATGTCCATGGGCTCATATATAAGGTAGTGACCACCTTTATTAGTATTCTTTCTTGCAGCCATGGTGATTTTATATCTTCTCAGGCTCGCTTGATTAGTGACACCTGCAACCTTTGAAAATGTCAGCAACCACCTTGGCTCGGTGAAGCAGCTCTCCAGAAACTCAATAACATGCAAAGATGAAGTGGAGAATGACAAAAAGACTCAATTGGGTAATTTTTTAAAGTTTCGATGACAACTCATGCCTTAATCATGACACATGCATGCTAAAAACAATAATGATGACCTCAAACATGACCTTTGTACCTTGATTTAACCCTAACAGACTCGAATGACATCCACCCTAACTCCACCAATGATGAACTAAAACTTCACCTTAGGTTTGACAAGATAGACAGAAAAACATATTTTCGTAGCATATCTAGTTCAATTTCTGACAGTTTTGCTACGAAACTATTAGGCAGTTTCGTAGCGAAAACTGTTGTTTCACAATGTAAAACGCTACGAAAAGATGTAAAAGTAGCTTAAGTGTCCCTTTTGAATTTGAACGCTTAGGAAATGAAATATGACACTTAATGATGATTGATGGGACATAATATGACCTAAATGGAGGTGGATTTGAACCTTAGGATAGGTAAAATATGAAAAAAAATTAAATTAAATTTTCCTATACCAACTTGTGACAAATGAACTCTATGACCATGTCAAATAATGTTTCAATTTTTTTGAGTGATAACAGTGGCTCCACTTGGGATGGTGTGCCCCTGTGGTACACCAAAGAACCTGTAGTTCCAGTGCTATCCATCTTCTTAGAAATAAAAACTATGAAATTTGCCAAGCTTCCTTCAAACTCTAATGGCCTTGACCTCGGGCTCAAGCTTGATGATCAACTTATATTTATTAGCAGAAAAACATAACAAAATGGAATTTATACGATGGAATGAAAGATCCATAGAACTTAAGAGGAATAGTGCTTCAAAACCTGCCATTGACAGGCCCTCTAGCACAAGGTTGTCCATCCATCTCCTGCAGTATGTAAATGCTGTTCCCAAGGAATGCAACCACTATGAATGGACCTTTCCAGATATTCTAAAACTTACCATGTTTCCCCTTTTCTTCAATTATGGCCTCCCACTTCAATACCACATCTTGAATCTAAAATTTTTCATCTTTGACCTTCCTGTAAAATGTCTTCTTAATTTTGTTTTGAGATTGCTGATTGCTGTTATAGAATTCCTCCCCTTTTTCCTGCAAAGCTATCAACTAGTTTATTCTCCTATGAATTGCATTTGGCTCATCCTCTAATACTTGCAGTAGCTTCATAACAGGCACTACCAAGGATGTGGAAAAATGGCTTCAGCTCCATACACCAACTCATAGGGTGAAGTACCAATTGACCTTTTTGTGCACACTCTATCAACCCACATAGTATACTTCAGCTTCAGATGCCATGAATTTTTATTTTCTTGCAACACCTTCTTAATAATCCTCACAATGCTTTTGTTAGAAGATTCAGCAAGACCATTAACTTGTGGATAGTAAGCAGTAGAGTGTCCAAGTGTAATACGATATTGATGACAAAAACTGATCAGCTTCTTGGATTTGAAAGCCTATGCATTGTCAGTGATGATCTTCATAGGGCAGCCAAACCTAGACAATATGTTATTCTCCAAAAATGAAATGATAATTGAATCATTCGCTTGCCTAGTTGGGATTGCCTCAATCCACTTGGTGAAATAATCCGTTGTTGTCAAGATCCATCGATGCTGACCTAAAAATGATGGATGAATCTCACCAATAAAATCTAGCCCCCACTGCTGGAATGGCGCCTCAACATAGATAGGCATCGAGGGTAAATGAACAAACTTTTTCTTACCATAAAAAATCTGACATTCACAGCAGGTAGCTATCTTTTTGTAGATATCTTTGAACATGGAAGGCCAGTAGTACCCTGCTATGATAATTTTGTTTGCTATGGCCTTCTAGTAATGATGACCTCCACAATCTCCTTTGCGAAACTCCTCAATCACTTTTTTAGCTTCCTCTTCCAGCAAACAATTCAAAAGAATACAATATATTTCCAATGCAGATTTTTATCTATGATGCTGTACCTCAGGGATTTCAGTTTCACAAACCTTGCTTTAGATTTTTTCAATTCAACAGGAGCTCTATGATGATGTAAGACAAAAAAATGTCTCTGTACCAGTCAGATAGGATGTAATTCTCTTCAATGGGAATCAACTCTTCATCTTCATCTAATAATTTTGAAATTTCTGCAATTAAATTCATATCAAGACAGTCAAAATTGGACTGTGCCATCAACTTTGCTAGCCCCTGACCTTTCACCAATTTTGTAGGTCTGGTTTCTATATCATATTCCAACAAGTTAGCTATCCACTTCCCTCTCTTACCATCAGGATCAGCTTGAGTCAAGATGTCCTTCGCAACAACATTAGGAACAAATGCTATGACATGAGAATGCAGAATGTAAATTCTGAAATCTTTGATGGCTTTGACCAAAGCATATGCTTGTTTCTCTAGGATATTGTACTTCAGATCTAAATTAGCTAGGGTCCTACTGAAAAATGAAATAGGTTGCTCAGTACCTTGCTGCCCTTTCTGCAGCAAAAATCCAGAAATTGTGTTTTCTGATGCAAATGTAAAAACCAGAAATTCCTTTGAAAAAATTGGGCTAATCAACACTGGTGCTTGAGTGAGTGCCTTCTTAATTTCCTCAAATGAATTCTTTGCTTCAACTGTCCATTTAATGTCAGCTCATTTCTTCAGAATCTTGGTTATGTCTTTGACAATCTCAACAAAATTGGGAATAAACCTCCTCACAAAATTTACTCTTCCAAGGAAAGACTGAATTTATTTCCTGCTTCTAGGAAGATCTACTTTCTGAATGGCATTGACCCTGTTTGGATCAATATTAATCCCATATTTAGATATAATATGCCCAAGTAACTTCCTTGAAGTCAGAGCAAAAATAATCTTAGTGGGGTTAAGAGAAATACCAAACCTTCTAAATTTCAGCAGAATCTTTTCTAGATGCTTCGAATGGTCTTCCTCTCTCCTTGAGAAAACTGTTATGTCATCCAGATATGCAACCACCAAATTATCCTTCTCCTCAGCAAAGGCAATGTCCATTTCTCTTTGAAAATTCGCTCCTGCATTCATCAAACCAAAGGGCATTTTAGCATACATGAATTTCCCCCATGGTGTGGTAAAGGCAATTTTCTCCTGATATTCTGGGTGCACTAGTATCTGATTGTATCCTGAAAAACCATCTAGCATAGACATCCTTTGGGAACCAAAAATGTTCTGCAAAATTTGATCCATCTTAGGGAGAGGGTAATTGTCCTTCAGAGAAGCTTTGTTCAAGTTTCTGAAGTCAATGCAGATTCCTATCTCTCCACCCTTGTTTTTGAATGGAACCAAGTTAGCAAGCCATTTTGAAAACTTGATGGGAACAATGATCTTTGCATCAAAGAGCTTCTTAATTTCCTTCTCAATCAGAGGCATGAGAAGTGGATTAATCCTCCTCAACTTCTGTTTGAAAGGCTTCTCATTTTCTTTAATAGGAATGGTATGTTGAATAATGGTAGGATCATATTTCTTCAAATCAGCATGACTCCATGAAAAAACATCTATGAACATTTTCATCATCTCAATATATTTCTGTTTCATGTCTATAGAAAGAAACTTTGAAAGCTTAATCATTTTTGGCATTGCTATTGTACCAAGGTTAAAACTCTCTAACTCTTCATCATCAGCTTGTATCCTAGGAGATTTGAACACATCATTTTGGTCAAAAAGATTTTCAAGTGGGATAAGACCTTTGGGTATAGAATTATTTTTCAGTTGCAATACTTCAGAATTACCCTTTGTCTCAGCAAGCATGTTTTTTTGATCTACTTGTGTGCTTTCAAACTCCTTTTTCAATTCTATGAAGTTTTTGACTTGCTGGTCATCTTCAAAAACTTGCCAATGGATGATGTTGTCTGGGATAGCAAGCCTATGGTGAACTTCAACCTCATACCTTTCAGTGGAATGTGTAGGGATAACAAACAGACTTGCAGAAACAACTAGGGAGTCAGCGACTGAGTTTTGGTCCCTAGTCTTCACAATAAATGAATATTCTTGAAAATTCTCTAACATCTCCATGAGAAAATTTCTATATGCTCTCATTCTCACATCTTTGGTTTGATATACACCCTCAACTTGTTTAATAACTAATTCAGAATCCCCACAAACAGAAAATTTTTGGGCACCCAATCTTTTCAAAATTTCTAAACCCAAAAATAGAGATTCATACTCAGCCATATTATTTGTGCAATCAAAGTTTAGTTTGAAATAAAAGAACTTACTTTCATCCTCTGGCGTTGTGATCCAAATTCCTAATCCATCCCCTCTCTTCCATTTGATCCTTCAAATTGTAACAACCACCAACCTTCTGCCTTCTCTTCACTGATTTGTTGATTTTCTGCTTGCTGATTTTCAACCTCCTGAATTTCTGCTTTCTGTAGTGCCCCACGCTAGATTTCTGACCTTGATATGACATTAACAATGATTTAGCCTTAAGGCTCACACATTATTATTTGAGGACCTCAGGTGGAGGATACAAACACTTCACTCTACTATTAGTGGATGTGTTTATTCCTAGTCGGTGTTAGGATGATGGTAGCTTTGATGGATATGTATTTTTCTATTGATGTTATGATGATTATAGTTGTGATGGATGTGTTCCTTATGTTGTCTACTTACATTACTTCTGGTTCATGATAAACAATGATGTGGATGACTATTTCATGTTGATGATTTTGTTATGACAATGACTAACACTAAGAAACTTGGTTACTGATGATTATTGAGTATTACAGGAAACCACCAGAGGCACTCGCATATGATGAGTTGACAACATCTGGTTTGATAGAAATAAATATTTTGTATTTGAACTTTTAAGTTCCGTTTGAAACTTGTTATATATATACATATACTCTGATGATATGTCATTGGTTGCAGGAACATGTTAGTTGCTTGGCCGAATGACACACATATGGGTGATGGGGTTGTACAATTCGATGGAACAACATGGGAGGGGTAGAACAATGTTCCTGATCTCACCTGCTAGCCTCCCGCCGTGACTTAGGTTGGAAAGGTCGAAGTACCTTTGCCTTGAAGATCACGATGTCGTGAGGGCAGGTCCCAAATTTGTTTTTCTCACGAGGATTTTCTGGGGGGCGTGCATCAAGGTAGATTCCTTGATCCCCAGCACCATTAGTCTCACTATAGCAGGCAACATACGAGATGATAGGGGTATCTGGTGTTGCACATATAATTTCCCCTCGTAACCACTGGATACTTGAAGGGCAAGTGGTGTGGTGCCCTTGGAATTTCAAGAGAAATTCTTGAAGGGCACGACTGACTTGGCACCCTTGGTATTAGAAATAAATTCTTAGGCATGGCACCCTTGGAACTTTGAATGG
The DNA here is from genome assembly GCA_034641835.2 of Pinus albicaulis. Taxonomy (NCBI): domain Eukaryota; kingdom Viridiplantae; phylum Streptophyta; class Pinopsida; order Pinales; family Pinaceae; genus Pinus; species Pinus albicaulis. Next base: position 1,640,737,767 of record CM076582.1, read on the forward strand.
AAGTTCTTGAAGGGCATGACCAGCTTGACACCCTCGACATCATTAAAGAAACTAATAAGTATAATCAATATATGAAAATCCAACTATTCATATCAAGTCATATAGGATGTTAGAACCAAAGGAATTAAATCAAGAATAAAACTTAGAGTAAGGGAGGAATAGGAAGAGATAAAATATTTTACCATGATAACTCTACCCTTTCCATGTTAAAACAAAATATTAAGTACATAAGACTTAATTAGGAAAAAAGGGAGAAAGAGAGACATAGAGTTAAGTAGAAAAATTTATTAAAAACTTCATTAAGAGAAGAGGGTGGTGAATTAAAATAAGATTAATAAATTAAAATTTGAGAAATTTAGAGAACGTCCATGTGGCAAGAGCCATCATAAAAATATTCATCATAAAGGAAAATTGAGGTAGGATAGGGGACCAAATCTGAGACTTATCAATTAACTTCAGTAATAAACAAAAATTAAGGAGTAGAAAAGAGGGAATCAAGAGACAAATAGGAGAAGAAATAGGAAGTCTTGTTGGGTTGAGGAAAAAAACTATTTTAAATGAATAATTAAGTAAATTATTTTTGGAGAGTCTTGATGAGAGGGTGACACATGGGTGGGTGAATAATCAAATTTTGAGTTAATAAAAATTAATTATTTATGTATGAAATTCCAAGTGTCACCTATGAAGCCTTCTATAAAAGAAAGGGAAATGGAAGGGAAATGCACCTTTTTTGTTTACCCTATTGTTGGATGGAGGAGATTATGTCATTTTGAGTGGTTACGAGCTATAGTGAGTTTGGTGGGATAGAGTATTATAGAGAGGGGACTCTTGAGCCAAGAGAGGCTCACCTCTATCAGCTAGCACTTTCCTTCATTGTACAACCCCATTGCAACTCGGGGGTCCGCGGGGAAGGAGAGTACCCAAGGAGTAGGCTGGGAGGTTAACCGGTGGGTCATTACATTCGGCTTGAGCACGACAACATTCAGGCTTGGAGGTAGACGACAAAAAAAGAGCTCAAGTAGCGACAAGTCAAGTTTGGCTCTCGTCTAAGGGTGAACGGTACATGTGTTAGTTATATTGTTTTTATATAGGATGCTTCATTATGCCTATAATCAATAAGTAAATGTATGTATGTGTTATGATGTTATGAAGTTAATCTATGAACTTACTATAAGTGATTTAATTTTACTGAGTTTCAGAACTTGTATGATTATGGTTTTAAAAAAAAAAAAAAAAATTTAAAGCCTAGCTTTCATCTAGCAAAATATAGGGTTGGTCTCTACACTTTCTTCTCATCTTCTGCTTCATCAGTTAGTTCATTGAAAAATATAGCAGATCCTAATTCAGTCTCAACAACATAAATTGGGAAATTCTGAGGTTTTTCCTTACTAGTTACCATATAATCCATCCTTGTTTCTCTGTACAACCTTCTTTGCTCACCAAAAACAAGAATGGTGGCATATGTTAGGTCCATCTGCATGGTGCCTTTTATCTTTGTTGCCCAAGACCTGGATAGAAGCATGCAAAACTTGGGTGGAATTTCTGCTACTAAAATGTCCATTACCATTGTCTTGGCAGGGACTTGTGTGAGACCAACAACAACATCTTTTATCAAACCAATGCATTGAACTATTTTTGAATCAAAAGAAAACAAATCCTTATATGGCCTAGTGATTTCCAATCCCATACTTTCCATGGTCACTTTAGGCATGAGGTTATGAGAGGCCCTTGAATCCAACATGGCATTGTGTAATGTCATGTCATGAATACTAAGACTGACATAGAAAGGGGGTACCTCTTCATTCTGCTCATATTCCAATCTTGGTCCCAAATAAATGGTAGGATGGTCCTCTTGTACATTAAGGATGTCTGCAGCTCCAGGTTGGGAATTCAACATTTTTACAATTTTATTTATGTATTCATTCACCTTAAGAATTTCTCAAAAAGGGACTGGGATCTTGATCTTGGAGATCTCATTCTCCAAACTGAAAACAAAAGAAAAATTTTCAGTCTCTTTGACAGGAGGAGGAGGTGGTGGATCTTTTCTAACCTCAGCTACTTTAGGGGCATCTTTCTTGGGTTGTGTTTTGTTTGCAGTAATAGGAACATTTCTGTTTCTGAGGTTGTATTGCTTCTGCATCTCAAAGATTGCATGTTGGTAATCTTTAAGGTAGTCAGATGGTTCCTCACCCTTGTTTACATCATGATCAGACTCATCATTTTCTTCCTTAGTCAAAAACATTCCTGACATGTTTTCATCTAAGAAATGAATATAGTCTTCTGGTATTTCAGGATTATCTTCTTCATCAACTAAATTTTGCTGAAAAGGAGGCCTTACTTGAGGGCCAGACTGATTTCTATTTTCCCTTGGTATCTACTGATTTTCAGGTCTTCTGAACCGAGGATTTATAAACTGAGGTTCATGTTCTTCAGGAGGAGAAAAAGTGTTTCTAAGGGCAAGCCTATCCATCAGCTTTTCCATTGTTTTCATCATGGAGTCAAATTTTTCATCTAAGGTGGAAGGCTTATCTTCTTCTTTCAATTTAGTCTTTCCCATCTTGGAATTTTTAGCTACTATCATATTTACCTCCACCTTCATAATATCATTTTGCATTTCAACTAGTGAAGGGGATTCTCTTTCTCTTAGCAGGATAGAAAAGTCATTGTCAAAGGCCTCATCATATCTCAGTTGAGCTGCTCCCGGTGGAGGCTTAAGATGGGTAGGAATAGAATCATAGACTTTATTAAATCTCTTGGAAAAATTTTGGACAATTTCATCTATAGCTCTCTTCAAACTATTATAATCAGTGAGGGCTTGCATAGGGTTTGTTATATTTCCCCACTTTCTCAAGAAGCTATCTTCAAATTCATTCCAATTATACAGGCTTCCTGCAGCAAGGGCTTTGAACCACTTTTTGACCTCACCTAATAAAGCTCTGAGCAAATAGTGTCATCTTGACATCCTCATGGTCAAGCTCCTCCCTGTCTATGAAGTCAATAGATTGGTCTACATGCTCTTCAGCTATAATCTCTTCATCACTTCCCCAAGTTTTGATTCTAACAGAATATTTGCTAGGAAGGGCATTAAGGACAGTTGGGAGAACAAGAGGGGCATACCTAGCAGGTGTAGCAGCAAGTGGAGGCGGTACATTTCTAGTCATGATGACAGGAACTGTGGTAGTTTTAGGGGCAATAATAGTAGAGGAAGAGGAACTGTTAGGAGGTGGACTGGTTGGTCTTTGTAGTCCAGTTACAATTGAACTCCAGTCAGGTAGAGGGACACCAGACTTTCTTCTTAGCAAGATTTCAAATGGGTATAGTTCCTTCAACTTATCCAAATATTCCCTCTAACAATAACTCTGATGTGACTGCTCCCCAAAATTCTTCTTTATCTTTTTGGGTCACTAAGGCTGAGGTATCAATACCTCTTCTATGTAGGTCTAAGACAATTTCAGTCAATTATTTTTCATTTTCAGACCTAAACAAGACTTCCTGAATTTTATCATCAAAATTTTTATCTTCGGGACTTCTTAAAACTTCAGAAGACAAGGCATTTGTGTGTAATGGAGTACTTAATTGTGTAGAACTGCCTTGAATGCCTCTGGAAATTGTGTTTGGATTATCCACAATTGTAGGTGGATTTGGGTTAGGATTACTCCTCGTATATCTCCTTTTCGAAGCTATTTTTGAACATGAGAATTTTGAATGGAGTCACCAAGGTAGTTGCAGCCTCGAACAGATTCTGAGCTCCTGCCACCTTCAAGAGTTCAGCTTCAAAATTTTGGGAAAAGTGTATCTTCAGTCTCCCAGCAGATGCACCAAAATGTTATCACAAAACTGTACTTGATTGGCTACTCATCAAACAACTCAGTGTAACTGTTTCAAACCATTTCTAACTGAAGCTTAGCCTCTTTAGTTTGAGAGGGATCCCTCAAGGGGTTTTATGATATTGAATAATGATAGTACTAGATGCATAACTCTATGGGAAATGTAACTTGTTTTTTATGTTTGCAAGTTGAAAAGAATGTAGGCTTGCTACCATTGGGCTTATGGAGTCAACAATCAGTAGTTTCAGTGACAAGGTTTCTTGACTTGGAAGCTGAGGCAGATAGAGGTATTTAACAAAGGAAATTCACACATAAAACATAGGAAAACACAGTCATTTCATCGCTAAAGGAAGTCAGAGAATAAGACTATGAATTATGATTAATAGAAATGAAATATACTGCAAGTGGTAAACATAAAGATATAGATCAATAAGACATTAAAAACCTCATGAGAATCTCATGTTTGTCAAGAAGAAAGTCACTATGTATTTCTGATATAAGTCAAATACATAAAAGCAATAGTTTTGTGCAAAAAATATCCATCCCCTCACTATTTTGATGCTTTGTATTTAAATAGAAATTATTTACAACAAGGATGATCTGCTTGGTGGCTAGACCATCGAATTCTCCTATGACACATGACATAACTAAAATACATGACTTCTAACAGAAAATCGATAGCTACACCTTAAAGAAAACATCTCCTAATAGGACTCTAACTCCTATTTATTACATAGCTCTACCTTATCTCTGAAACAACTACATGATAGTTAGAACATAAGTATCACATGCTCAAAAAATCCATGACATAGTTCATCACCACTTTACATATTCAAAACCCTCCTAGACTTGTGGAACATAACCGTACTTTTTAGGAATGCATAACCCTTATCTTCAAAGTTGCTTTGGCTAATGACATGTCTCCACAACACTTCCTTCGAGTCATAAATATATGATGATAAGCTCCCTTGACATATTGGAGGAGTCCAGCTGTCCAAAACTTCCATTAAGATGCTCCAAAACCTTTAATAATTGCTCGCTACGAAAATAGGACAGTTTCATAGCTATTTTTGGTAGCATTGAAAAAATGGCTTCTGCACCCAATAACTTCGCTCCTTTGATGTTCCATGGTGTCAATCAAGTCATGACACATCACCACCATCAATATCCATCCTTGAAAACAGAAAAAAGTGGCTTTAGAGGCAAAAAGGCTGCTATACGTTTTTTGGTAGCGTTTTCCTAGGTTTAAGCCTAGGGAATGCTACGAAACTGTGTAAAAGTGCAGAAATTGCACATTTAAAATTTGTCTTCACAAACTGACCTCTAGGCTAAAAAAACTTGATTTTCTGCATGTAATGAACCCTCTAAAGTATATTCAAATCTCAACTTATGACTCTTGTGGTGTTTCCTCCTCATTTATGATCAGTTAAGCAATGGGCTCCTCAACCACAGTCATCTTCAAACCTTTCTTTTCCAGTTCTTCATGAATCAACTCCAATTGCTGCTCTAGGTATTTCACTTGATCCTTCAGTGTCATGTTCTTGGCTTGCATGTGTAGATTTACCTTTTTGATGTGCTTGACCTCTCCTCTTAGTGGTTGAGTCCACTTTATCAGTTTTTCTGAATTGTCCAAGGTCTTTGAGACACTTGTGACTTGATCCACCCAAATCTTGCTCATTTGTTCAAACTGGACCCTTTAAGCTCTATGCTTCTTTGCCTCTTTCTTCAGGATTTATATCTATTCCCTTGCCTCTTTCAACTACTCCTTAAGGGTTTCTACCTCTGACTTTTCAGTGATTTTCTCTTTTCCCTTCTTCTGTTTTATGACCAAATCTTCTTTTGCAAGTGAGGAGAGGTCTATGATGCTTGGTGGTGGCTGAGTAGTTTCAGCGACCTTCTGAGCCTCTTTTCTGCTTTCGAATACCTTTATTGCATGTCTTGTCATTGGTTTTCTAGCTTGAAACATGAATCCAGCATCATCACCTGCAAACTCTAACTTCTTAGTTTTTTTGCCTTAAGACTCTATGTATTCATCTTGGACAATGGGAGTTTCTTCAATATAAATGGCATGCAAGATGTCCTATAAGTTACCCTTGACCACTGTTTGGCTCCTAGTAACTCTCTTGCTGCCATGTTTGCTACCTGTTGGATTTTGTTTTGCAGGTGTAGCTTTGGGCGTGTCAGCCTTCTGCAAAGGCTTTGTCTCCATGTTCACTAGTTCAAACTGCTCTCCCACTGTTGGTGATGGAATATCTCTAGGTTTGGGAACTCTTTTAGGAGTGACATCATCTACTTCAAAACCACTGATGAAAAAAAAATATGTCCAATCTCTGCCTAATCTCTTTAACTCTTCTAACACCAACAACATGATCAAACCACGGTGAAAGAGAGAAGTTTCGTTTCCTTCTTTTTTAACTTGGGCCTTATCTGACATTTTATTTAGACTTCTGTATAAGTAAAAGGGCAAGTCAAGAGACCTCTTACCGAAAAAATGCAGCAGAAGCCTAAGGTGGTAGGAGTAGACGTTGTGAAACCTCCCTTCACAGGTGAAGTACTTCTGAATGATCAACAAAAACTTTGAGTAGTTGTCCTTCATGTAGCTCCTTGGGATAGCATTTGTGAGATCAATTTCACTATGCTCTAGCTTGATGAATTCTTTGCAGTCCTGCATGGTGAACTTGATGCCTTTAAACCATTGTTCCCCTCCTATAGGGATTCATGTTGTTGCTGCAATGGTTTCTGGTGTTACTGTGAGGTTTAACATTCCCACCTTTGAATCTGTCCCATTGAAACTGATAACAAACTCCTTAGAGACCTGTAGATGACAACCCTGCAGCCTTTGGAAAAATTGCAAAAAACGTGTTCTTTTGAATATCTCCAAGGCATTTGAGTCTTCATTTAACAGATTCATGTCCATGGGCTCATATCTAAGGCAGTGACCACCTTTATTAGTCTTATTTCTTGCAGCCATGGTGATTTTATATCTTCTCAGGCTTGCTTGATTAGTGACACCTGCAACGTTTGAAAATTCCAACAACCAGCTTGGCTTGGTGAAGAAACTCTCCAGAAACTCAATAACATGCAAAGATGAAGCGAAGAATGACAAAAAGACTTTATTGGGTAATGTTTTAAAGTTTTGATGACAACTCATGCCTTAATCATGACACATGCATGCTAAAAATGGTAATGATGACCTCAAACATGACCTTTGTACCTTGATTTAACCCTAACAGAATTGAATGACATCCACCCTAACTCCTCCAATGATGAACTAACACTTCACCTCAGGTTTGACAAGACACACAAAAAAACATATTTTTGTAGCGTATCTAGTTCAATTTTTGACAGTTTCACTACGAAACTATTAGGCAGTTTCGTAGTGAAAACTGTTGTTTCACAGTGTAAAACGTTACGAAAAGATGTAAAAGTATATTAAGTGTCCCTTTTTAATTTTAACGCTTGGGAAATGAAATCCGAAAACTAATGATGACTGATGGGACATAATATGACCTAAATGGAGGTGGGATTGAACCTTAGGATAGGTAAAAGATGAAAAAAATAAATAAATATTCTTATACCAACTTGTGACAAATGAACTCTATGACCATGTCAAATAATGTTTCACATATTCTGAGTGATAACACCATACATATCCAACATAGATTTCGCTCAAGTAATGTATGAGGCTCTATCCAAATTATTCACCATCAAGAACATTGGTCAAATAGAAAGCCTCAATAATGAATTAATAACTATCAAGATGACAAAAGACGATACTATGGAATCCTACTTTATAACGATATATAGAATCAGAGATGAACTCCAAGAAATAGATGAAATTGTACTGAAAAAAAGCTCGTAATTACTGCTCTTCTAGGTCTACCGAAATCTTGGAGTGATTTTGCATCGGGGATCAATAGTTGGAAGGATACTCCAACATTTGAACAAATGTGGCATGCATGCAGTCAAGAAGAAGCCTGAATATCGTTAGTAAACAAAAAGAAGGAGGATGAAGAGGAGAACATCTCAAATTCGTATTCGGCTCATCGCAAGAAGAAGGGAACCTTCAAGAAGTTAAAAGGACCAAAGAATAAAGTAGACCTATCAAATATTGAATGCTACAATTGTCATAAGATGGGTCAATATAAAAAACAATGTCTAGAAAATCCAAAGAATGGGAAGAGAGAAAGAGAACATGTGAATTTAGTTGATGAAGGTCCGCCAGAGAAGAACAAGACAAAAAAAATCGAAGTCAAAGACCTATTTTCTAGAGACTCTTAGGGATATTATCCCTTGCATATCCTTATACTTTAATTTTTGAGTTTTTTTCCTATACACTTTAATTTTTGAATTATTTGATAAGTTGTAGGTGTTCGTCAAAAAAGATAGAATTAAGAGGGAGCCTCCACCATTTTACCAAAATATAAGTATTCAGTTCTTTTTTTGTTCAAGTTTCATGTTTGGTTTCCTTCTCACATCAATATTTTGTTTGTATTATGCGCTAATAACCTTTATATTTTCCTTGGTTAGGAAGTGCTACTAAATAGTCTAAGGTTATGGAGGAGACTTCAAAGGATAGGCTTTTAGTTGCAAAGGAAGCCCTTCAAGAATTGATGTCCGACAAGGTTTGTTAAGGAAAAAATCAAGGTATGACTTAAACTATAACCTTTGTTAAAAAATTCTCTTCATGTAAAAGGTACAATCATTCTTCTTTTAATTTGATTTACATTACTAACATCATTATGTCTAGGATTTTGAATCGTAAAGATTCTTGTTAGGGTGATTAATCATTTGATTCAATCTACCCTAATTATAGTATCATTCTTGTGGAACCCTAAAAAGGTTCAATATTAAACCCTAACCTAAGGGTATGTCAATATTAATGAAACCCTAGTCTACTTAGGGTTATCGATGAAATCTAAAAATCCTATTCTTTTTATGTTTAAGGTTTTGCTATTGTTATGATGGAAACCCTAGTCCTTTAGGATTTGTTGTTAATGTCTAAATTATGTATTGAAACCATAGATATTTTTGGTTTTGTAAATTAGTGTTTATGAATAAGACCCTTGCATTAGCTAAAATAAGGTCCTAGGATATAAACCCCAGGTATATATTTGTATATATGAATAAAACCCTAGTCTAAATGAAAATTTTGTATATCTAACTTCAATGTATTAATGTTTTGGGTTTACCTAGTATATATTGATGTGAAATGCTAATCCATTCTAGTTATGAATAAGTATTTTAAATTATTGATGCTCATAATTTATGAATTCTAGGAAGGCCCTAGTAGAATACTTATATTCTAGGATATGATGATATTGTTTTTAGATATGGTTTAGTTATATAAAATCTAGGGTTTGCAACAAACCCTAGTAGTGTCTGAAATTTTTTGAAACCTTAGATGCGTAATATAATTTTTATTTGATTGAATTGATGATATCTAAGGATTTTTGTCTCAAAGAAGGAATATAGGGTTTTCAATTAATCATAGTAGAGTTTTTCATATATCTCTGAAAGTAATATTGAGGCCCTAGATATAATGAGACTAATATCTTGATTGAGTTGTTGATGGAGTCTAGGGTTTATGACTAAACCCTGCCAAGAAATTGATGGCTCTAGTATGTAAAAAGATGTATCTCTTGTTTATTATGAACCTAACTAGATTTAGTTGTTTCATGTCTAAAGTATAAATGCTTCCATTATAGTAACATAATTTTGGTAGAGTTAACTTCAAGCTTATGTATGTATGTTGTACTTGCTATTAAAATTTTGCAGGTACATGATCTTCAAGATGATGACGATGTTTGTATAAGCATGATAAAGTAATTTATATATCAAGATGACCTTGATGATGTAAGAAGGAATGAAGTTGATCTAGGTGGCTCCAGACACCCTCAGGAGACCAAGAGGGCTAAAAAATGGTTAAAATTCAAATTCGTCAGATTGCTCTTGAACCAGGTTCAGATTGAAGTGCTCGTTGCCCTGATTCGAACAGTGTGAAAGGATCTCCAATCTGAGCTCATATGGAGAAGTTAGAGCAAGTCAAAGTTGGGAAGTGGGCCAGGTTTAAATGTCCTAAAATTTCGCCGTCATCTAGCAGGGAACCCAGCACCCGAGAGTAGGTGAAATCGTGGCCTCTTTAAATTGCGCAATAACTCTTATTTTGGAATAAAATGAAAATAGCCAATTAAAAAAAAATGAAAAAATATATTAAAAAAATGAGGGTGGCAGGCCACCACCCCCGCCACCCCACCACTCATTACAAAGGAATATATTAAAATCGGGCTGACAAGTGGCCAAACCCTGCCGCCGGCTAAAGCCCAAACAACACATATAATTAACGTGAGGTGGGTTGGGTTGGGGCCACGTGGAGCGGACCCCGCCCACCAAGCGTTAAATGTAACAAACATATGCCACAACTAATTTATGCGGGTGAAGACCGAGGCCGACGGGGATCGAACCTGCCCGGCCCACATGGAAGGCCCCCATCGGGCATCCTCACCACTACACAACACAACATTTCCGTATTACTAAGAACGATTATTTAAAACCGTTTGCCATATAAAATTAAAACGTGTGCATTGTTGGCGTTGGAATCAACACTTGGACTGCATCAAGCGCTTGACCAGACACATCTTAAGCTCTGAGATCTATTCTTATGATTTGATTGGGTTTTTTGGAAAGTGGTTGGATATCAAGCACTCCGAAAGTAATGTTGAACAGATAAAAAATCTCTGACACATATGAGGGCACTAGTGTATGATGTGGTAGAAAAATTGAGTTTGTAGCCTCATGGTTAGAAGAATGGAAGAAAGACAGTGGGTCTGTATGACAGAAATCCACTAGTGGGAGGAAAAATGACACAAATTCTAGATCTGAAATATATAGTGAATGAATGTTTTTAAAAGAATTACAAGAATCTCACTTTACATTTAAAAAATCCCATTACAAGGAATGCTTCTGACTAACATCACCTCATGAATCAGGAATGCTTGGTGAATCAAGACTGACAAAAACATATTAACATGCATACTAGATCAAAATACTTACAAAAACATGAAATAGAGTTTAATTCCACCTCAAGGAACGCTTATGAAAAATCTTCAATTCTGAATCAGGGAGCTTGGAACAAAACTTACAAAAACAGATCCATATTACTTGGAGGTTCACAAGACTAATAAAAACATAAGATAGAACTTTATTGACAAACCTGGAAAGACAAATAAGGTATGTAAAAACAAAAGGGAAAACAATACACACACCATAATATTTTTTGAATTCTCAATAGTGTAACTGGAATATATTATGAGTTCAACAATACACAGCTTTAGAAATAGCATGAGGATCAACAACAGGTCCAAGGCACTAGGCCCTGTGCCACCAACTATCTCTCTTTTTTTAACATAAAACTCAACTCTTAAATAGATTTGCACAAAACAAACTCCTGCTCATTTTTAGGAATGAAATTAAATAAAAAAAACAGTAAAAAAATCAAACTGTTGCATGAATTTAGAACTGCTGAATGGTTCAAGGCTTCAAAATTTGATGCATGAAACTATTTGACTACCACATAAGCTTCTTTCTGCCACCTTCCCTAACTGTCTTCAATTGCTGCAAGAAAGGTGGAATTGTAAAACATGCCACTTTAATCAATCCTAACAGATCTCTAATGGAATTAATAATATTGATAAACTGTCTTTGAGCTTTAAGAAGATATTGTTATTTCCTAATAGTTGTCGAATCTTTAAAGTCTTTGTTGTCGGATTTTTTGTAAACCTGTGATTGTTTCTTCTGTACCAGCCACTGCTGCCATATCATTACAGTTCCATAGAAACGCCTTTTTCCCGACCTGACCTGTGGATTCTATCTCCTTATCATTGCGACGTTCAACATTACTATGCTCTTTGATCTTTTTCGGGTCTTATCCTACCTGAGTAATTCTACCGTGTTTATCCTTTTCTTCATAAACAACGTAAAAAACCTTATACACATGAACCTAAAGCATTTTAAAATTTATCTCTGAAGTGGCATTGCATTCGCGCACTTCGCAACCTTTACAGTGAAGAATAAAATCGAAGATGTGATGCGATGGGGAGGTGACGTGGAGTGTACGTGGGACCGGACCGCAACGCATATCACAATTTGTAGCGTTTAATTATAAGCATGAAATATTTAAACTTTAAAAACTGTGAAGTGTGATGCGCGGGGGAGGTGATGTGGCAGGGAAGAAGTGTGACCAGACCACAGTGCAAATCGGAACATTTTAGCTTTTAGTTAAAAGTTGCGGGGGTTAAATTTTAAAATTTCTAAAGTGTGGGGAAGAGGGACCCACTAGCTATGTGGTGGAGTTTTATGAATCGGAGAAGGTTTAAGCAGTAAGTGTTACAAATTTTATATGGTATATCAATCTATTGCGACGACTGTGCAATGGGGGCGAAACTGCTGAGGTGGGGCCGACTTACCGCATCGCAAATTAAAATAAATAGACTGCGGGTGCTCACAAAGGTAAGTTAAAGTATATGTGATGTGATATCGCAAATCTTCCATCGCATTATTTACAGTTTAGTTCCTAATGCAAAACATATAAAATCTGTGAAATGCGACGAAGGCCCCACTTTAATCGTGATCGGGGTTTGAAAAGCGATGAAAGGTAAGGGTATCCAAATGGTTAAGTGCGGAAAATATATATGATATCATATATGTAATATATTATATATATATTAAAGGTTGGATGTGGCGGGCAGAGCTGCTTTGCGTTGAAATTTAGCATTTGGGAAAATGAAGCATAAGGGGTTAGAGGCCAAATAAAATGACAAAGAGGGAAATTTTCAAAGAAATCAAAACCAGTGCTAATAGTGGCTCTAATTGGGGATGATATGCCCTCTCCAGGCTATCAAGAACCATAGTTCCAGTGCCTTATCCAGCTCTTATTTCTTCAACCTGCAATTCTGCTTATTGACTAAAAAAGACCAGTATGCCTAGCCATTGGGTAATGGAGTCAAAAGCATCATTTCAATTCTGCAACTTATTTCTCCAAACTGAAGTTGGATTCAAACTGAAAATTGAAATCTATATTTCTGAAAAATTTCTCAAAACAACGAGCTTATTCATTCCTCTACTTCTAATATGATTTGAATGGCAATCTTCATGCAATATGAAATTTGTCGTACAACCATTCAAACAACTGAAAAAACCTCATATGGATTCTAAATCCGAAAGGCAAAACTGAAAGAATCCATATCATAACATAGTGCAGCTCATGATGAAAATAATAACAACACAGGATACTCATAAAGTATTCAATTTCTGCACTATAACAAGACTCCAAATCATCAGCTACTGAATGAGGAAAAACATTAAATGCTACCTTTGCCATGATGTCCCTTTCAGAATTTCGAAAGGTGTAGCTGTTTGTCCAAAACTTCGACTGAAAATTTGATCTTTGCATCCCTGTGAAGTTGCCACTGGATCCGGAACAATTGAGTTGCCAGGTGAAAAAACTATAGTCTTCTTCAAATCACTAATTCTTGTTCACCATCAAGAACTGATCTTCAGCAAAAACAAGAGACTCGGGAGAATAATTCACCTCAAGGCCTTCGTCTCTTGGCAGACGCACCAAAAGATGTTGGAGCTGGAATCAACACTTGGACTGCATCAAGCGCCTGACCAGACACATCTTAAGATCTTAGAGTTATTCTTATGATTTGATTGGGTTTTTTGGAAAGTGGTTGGATCTCAAGCACTCTAAAAGGAATGTTGAACAGATAAAAAAGCTCTGACACATATGAGGGTACTAGTGTATGATGTGGTAGAAAAATTGAGTTTGTAGCTTGATGGTTAGAAGAATGGAAGAAAGACAGTGGGTCTATAGGACATAAATCCATTGGTGGGAGGAAAAATGACACAAATTCTAGATCTGAAATGTATATTGAAAGAATAATTTTAAAAGACTTACAAGAATCTCACTTTACATTTAAGAAATCCCATTACAAGGAATGCTTCTGACTAACATCACCTCATGAATCAGGAATTGTTGGTGAAGCAAGACTGACAAAAATAGATTAACATGCATGCTAGATCAAAAGACTTGCAAAAACATGAAACATAGTTTAATTCCGCCTCAAGGAACGCTTATGAACAATCTTCAATTCTGAATCAGGAAATCTTGGAACAAGGCTTACAAAAATAGATCCATATGACTTGGAGGTTCACAAGACTAATAAAAACATACGATAGAACTTTATTGATAAACCTGGAAAGACAAATAAGGTATGTAAAAACAGAAGGGAAAAAAATACATACACCATAATATTTTGTGAATTCTCAAGAGTGTAACTAGAATATATTATGAGTTCAACAATACACAGCTTTAGGAATAGCATGAGGATCAGCAACAGGGCCAGGGCACTAGGCCCTGTGCCACCAACCATCTCTCTCTTTTTCTACCTAAAACTCAACTCTTAAATAAAGTTGCACAAAACAAACTCCTGCTCATTTTTAGGAATGAAATTAAATAAAACAAATAGTAAAAAAATCAAATTGTTGCATGAATTTAGAATCGTTGAATGGTTCGAGGCTTCAAAATCTGATGCATGAAACTATTTGACTGCCACATAAGCTTCTTTCTGCCACCTGCCCTAACTATCTTCAACTGTTGCAAGAAAGGTGGAACTGTAAAACCTGCCACTTTAATCAATCCTAACAGAACTCTGATGGAATTAATCATATTGACAAACTATCTTTGAGCTTTAAGAAGATATTGTTATTTGTTGATAGGTGTTGAATCTTTAAAGTCTTTGCTGCCAGATTTTCTGTAAAACTGTGACTATTTTTCTGTGTCGGTTACTGCTGCCATATCATTACAGTTCCGTAGAAACGCCTTTTTCTCGACCTGACCCATGGATTCTATCTACTTATCATTGTGATGTTTAGCATTACTATGCTCTTTGCTCTTTGTCAGGTCTTAACCTACCTAAGTCATTTTGTCGTGTTTAGCCTTTTCTTCATAAACAGCGTAAAAACCTTATACACGTGGACATAAATTATTTTAAAATTTATCTCTAAAGTGGCATCGCATCCGCGCACTTCGCAACCTTTATAGTAAAGAATACAATCAGCGATGCGATGTGATGGGGAGGTGATGTGGAGAGTAGGTGGGACCGGACTGCAATGCATATCACAATTGTAGTGTTTAAATATAAGCACGGAATATGTAAACTTTAAAAACTACGAAGTGCGATGCACGAGAGAGGTGACGTGGCAAGGAAGAAGTGGGACCGGACCGTAATGCAAATCACAACTTTTAGCTTTTAGTTATAAGCTGCGAGGGTTAACTTTTAAAATTTGTGAAGTGCAGGGAAGAGGGACCCACTAGCTATGTCGCGGAATTTTATGAATCAACGAAGGTTTAAGTGGTAAATGTTACAAATTTTATATGGTATATCAATGTACTGTGACGATTGTGCAATGGGGGCGGAACTGCTGAGGTGGGGCCGACTGACCGCATCCCAAATTAAAATAAATAGACAGTGTGTGCTCACAAGGTAAGTTAAAGTGTATGCGATGCGATATTGGAAATTGGCCATCGCATTATTTATAGTTTAGTTCCTGATGCGAAACATATAAACTCTGCGAAATGCGACAAAGGCCCCACTTTAATCAAGATCGGGGTTTGAAAAGCGATGAAAGGTAAGGCTATCCAAATGGTTAAGTGAGGAAAATATATATGATATCATATATGTAATATATGATATATATATTGAAGGTTGGTTGTCTGGGGAGGAGTAGCTTTGCGTTAAAATTTAGCATTTGGGAAAATGAGGCATAAGGGGCTAGAGGCCAAATAAAATGACGGAGAGGGAAATTTTCAAAGAAATCAGAACTAGTGCTAACAATGGCTCTAATTGGGGATGATATGCCCCCTGTGGGCTATCAAGAACCATAGTTCCAGTGCCTTATCCAGCTCTTATTTCTTCAACCTACAATTCTTCTAATTGACTGAAAAAGACCAGTATGCCTAGCCATTGGGTAATGGAGTCAAAAGCATCATTTCAATTCTGCAACTTATTTCTCCAAACTGAAGCTGGATTCAAACTGAAAACTAAAATCTATCTTTCTAAAAAAATTCTCAAAACAACAAGCTTATTCATTCCTCTACTTCTAATTTGATTTGAATGGCAATATTCCTGCAATATGAAATTTGTCGTACAACCATTCAAACAACTTAAAAAACCTCATATGTATTCTAAATCTTAAAGGCATAACTGAAAGAATCCATATCATAACATAGTGCAGCTCATGATGAAAATAATAACAATGTGGGATAATCATAAAGCATTGAATGTCTGCACTATAAGAAGACTCCAAATCATCAACTACTGAATGAGGAAAAACATTAAATGTTACCTCTGCCATGATGTACCTTTTAGAATTCCGAAAGGTGTAGTTGTTTATCCAAAATTTCCACTGAAAATTTGATCTCAGCATCCCTGTGAAGTCACCACTAGATCCGGAACAATGGAGTCGTCAGATGAAAAAAATACAGTCTTCTTCAGGTCACCGATTCTTGTTCACCATCAAGAACTGATCTTCAGCAAAAACAAGAGACTTAGGAGAATACTTCATTTCAAGGCCTTCGTCTCCCGACAAACGCTCCAAAATATGTTGGCGCTGGAATCGTCACTTGGACTGCATCAAGCGCCTTACTAGACACATATTAAGCTCTAAGAGCTATTCTTAAGATTTGGTTGGGTTTTTTGGAAAGTGGTTGGATCTCAAGCACTCTGAAAGGAATGTTGAACAAATAAAAAATCTCTGACACATATGAGGGCACTAGTGTATGATGTGGTAGCAAAATTGTGTTTGTAGCCTTATGGTTAGAAGAATGGAAGAAAGATAGTAGGTCTGTAGGACAAAAGTCCATTGCTAAGAGGAAAAATGACACAAATTCCAGATCTAAAATGTATAGTTAAAGAATTCTTTTAAAAGACTTACAAGAATCTCACTTTACATTTGAAAAATCCCATTACAAGGAATTATTCTGACTAACATCACCTCATGAATCAGGAATTCTTGGTGAATCAAGACATAAAAAAATAGATTAACATGCATGCTAGATCAAAAGACTTACAAAAACATGAAACAGAGTTTAATTCCACCTCAAGGAATGCTTATGAACAATCTTCAATTCTGAATCAGGAAAGCTTGGAACAAGACTTACAAAAACAGGTCCATATGACTTGGAGGTTCACAATACTAATAAAAACATAAGATAGAACTTTATTGATAAACCTGGAAAGACAGATAAGGTATGTAAAAAAATAAGGGAAAACAATACACACAACATAAGATTTTTTGAATTCTCAAGAGTGTAACTGGAATATATTATGAGTTCAGCAATACTCAGCTTCAGGAATAGCATGAGGATCAACAATAGGGCCAGGGCACTAGGCCATGTGCCACCAACCATCTCTCTCTCTTTTTACATAAAACTCAACTCTTAAATAGAGTTGCAGAAAACAAACTCTTGCTAATTTTTATGAATGAAATTAAATAAAAAAACAGTAAACAAATCAAACTTTTGCATGAATTTAGAACTGATGAATGGTTTGAGGCTTCAAAATCTGATGCATATAACTATTTGACTACCACATAAGCTTTTTTCTACCACCTGCCCTAACTGTCTTCAACTGCTGCAAGAAAGGTGGAACTATAAAACCTGCCACTTTAATCAATCCTAACATAACTCTGATGGAATTAATCATATTGACAAACTGTCTTTTAGCTTTAAGAAGATATTTTTATTTGTTGATAGGTGTTGAACCTTTAAAGTCTTTGCTGTCAGATTTTTTGTAAACCTGTGATTGTTTCTTCTGCATCGATTACTGTTGCCATATCATTACAATTCCGTAGAAACAACTTTTGCCTGACCTGACCCGTGGATTCTACCTCCTTATCATTGCGACGTTCAACATTACTATGCTCTTTGCTCTTTGTCAGGTCTTATCCTACTCGAGTCATTCTATCGTGTTTAGCCTTTTCTTCATAAACAACGTAAAAAACCTTATACACCTGGACGTAAAGTCTTTTAAACTTTATCTCTAAAGTGGCATCACATCCACGCACTTCGCAACCTTTAATGTGAAGAATACAATCAACGATGTGATGCGATGGGGAGGTGACCTGGAGGGTAGACCGAACCGCAACGCACATCGCAATTCATAACATTTAATTATAAGCACGAAATATTTAAACTTTAAAAACTACTTAGCGCAATGCGCGGGGCAGGTGACATGGTAGGGAAGAAGTGGGACCAGAAAACAACACAAATCACAGTTTTTAGCTTTTAGTTATAAGCTGCGGGGGTTAACTTTTAAAATTTGCGAAGTGCGGGTAAGAGGGACCCATTGGCTATGTGGCAGAGTTTTATGAATCGGTGAAGGTTTAAGCAGTAAGTGCTCCAAATTTTATATGATATATCAATGTATTGCGATGATTGTGCAATGGGGGCGAAACTGCTGAGGTGGGGTCGACTTACCGCATCACAAATTAAAATAAATAGACTGTAGGCGCTCACAAGGTAAGTTAAAGTATATGTGATGTGACATCGCAAATCAGCCATCGCATTATTTATAGTTTAGTTCCTGATGCAAAACATATAAAATCTGCGAAATGCGACGAATGCCCCACTCTAATCGTGATTGGGGTTTGAAAAGCGATGAAAGGTAAGGGTATCCAAATGGTTAAGTGCGGAAAATATATATGATATCATATATGTAATATATATTAAAGGTTGGATGTGGGGGGAGAGATGCTTTGCGTTGAAATTTAGCATTTGGGAAAATGAAGCATAAGGGGCTAGAGGCCAAATAAAATGACGGAGAGGGCAATTTTCAAAGAAATCAAAACCAGTGCTAACAGTGGCTCTAATTGGGGATGATATGCCCCCCGTGGGCTATCAAGAACCGTAGTTCCATTTCCTTATCTAGATCTTATTTCTTTAACCTGCAATTTTGCTCATTGACTGAAAAAGACTAGTATGCCTAACCATTGGGTAATGGAGTCAAAAGCATCATTTCAATTCTGAAATTTATTTCTCCAAACTGAAGCTGGTTCCAAATTGAAAACTGAAATCTATCTTTCTGAAAAATTCTCAAAACAACGAGCTTATTCATTCATCTACTTCTAATCTGATTTGAATGACAATCTTCATGAAATATGAAATTTGTCGTACAACCATTCAAACAACTAAAAAAACCTCATATGGATTCTGGATCTTAAAGGCAGAACTGAAAGAATCCCTATAATAACATAGTGCAACTCATGATGAAAATAATAACAACGCGGGATACACATAAAGCATTAAATGTCTGCACTATAAGAAGACTCCAAATCATCAGCTACTGAATGAGGAAAAAAATTAAATGCTACCTCTCCCATGATGTCCCTTTCAAAATTCTGAAAGGTGTAGTTGTTTATCAAAAACTTCCACTGAAAATCTAATCTCTGCATCCCTGTGAAGTCACCACTGGATTCGGAACAATGGAGTCGTCAGATGAAAAAAATACAGTCTTCTTCAAGTCACCAATTCTTGTTCACCATCAAGAAATGGTATTCAACGAAAACAAGAGACTCGGAAGAATACTTTGTTTCAAGGCCTTCATCTCCCGGCAGAGGCACCAAAATATCTTGGCACTGGAATCAACACTTGGACTGCATCAACTGCCTAACCAGACACATCTTAAGTCTAAGAGCTATTCTTATGATTTGATTGGGTTTTTTGGAAAGTGGTTGGATCTCAAGCACTCTAAAAGGAATGTTGAACATATTACAAATCTCCGACACTATGAGGGCACTAGTGTATGATGTGGTAGAAAAAATGAGTTTGTAGCATGATGGTTAGAAGAATGGAAGAAAGACAGTGGGTCTATAGGATAGAAATCCACTACTGGGAGGAAAAATGACACAAATTCTAGATCTGAAATGTATAGTGAAAGAATTATTTTAAAAGACTTACAAGAATCTCACTTTACATTTAAAAAATCCCATTACAAGGAATGCTTCTGACTAACATCACCTCACGAATCATGAATGCTTGGTGAATCAAGACTGACAAAAACATATTAACATGCATTCTAGATTAAAAGACTTACAAAAACATGAAACAGAGTTTAATTCCACCTTAAGGAATGCTTATAAACAATCTTCAATTCTGAATCAGGAAATCTTGGAACAAGACTTACAAACACAGATCCATATGACTTGGAGGTTCACAAGACTGATAAAAACATAAGATAGAACTTTATTGATAAACCTGGAAAGACATATAAGGTATGTCAAAATATAAGGGAAAACAATACACACGCCATAAGATTTTATGAATTCTCAAGAGTGTAACTGGAATATATTATGAGTTCAACAATACATAGCTTCAGGAATAGCATGAGGATCAGCAATAGGGCCAGGGCAATAGGGCCATGGCCACATCCCATCTCTCTCTTTTTTTACATAAAACTCAACTCTTAAATAGAGTTACACAAAACAAACTCCTGCTAATTTTTAGGAATGAAATTAAATAAAACAAGCAGTAAACAAATCAAACTTGTTAGCCACCTATAAAAATTTGTCATACCAAATGGTGGCTAAATATTTTTTAGCCTTCAAGAAACAATTCATGTCCAAATTGTGAGTTCTTGAAGTCTTATGATGATCTTTACCCTCTGAGTTAATCTTCACTGTTGTTTCACCATTAATCCTAAAGAACCTGTTGTTCATCAAGAGAAAAAACTGCTCATGAGGCTCCTTTTTCCCTCATTACACTTCTCCATTTCATTCTCCATATTCATCCGTAAAGACCCTCATTTGACTTCTAAACCATTCCAAAAACCTTTTTAAACCTTATGTCCCCCTTTCATTTGGTTAAAAAAACCCTTTTTTCCTTATCGGAACCCCCGAAAACCCTTCAAAAACCTTTATTTTGGCCTAAAAACCTTCATTTTTCTATAAAGGCCTTAAGCCCCTTTCGTCTTTAAGCCCCAACCCCTTTTCTGCATATGACCCGCACAGTGACCGAGCGCGAAGCGCTCATCACATCGCAAGTATTCATCGCATCGCAAAACACATTTTACTTGTTTTTCATGGTTATTTGCCTCCTGCCGATGCGATCTCGCGATCAATTCTCCACCGTTGATCTGATATGCTACGCCCAGATCTAACGGCCCATATTTCTCCTTGTTCCAAAACCCGCCATTCCTCCTTTTTCTTCATTGTTAAATCTCCCCCGTCGATCTAGTTTTCAAATCAACGGCTCTCGCTCCATCGCAAATCGACAATCACATTTTCCCTTTGTCATTTCCTTTCCCTCCTTCGATGCCGATCCCCCAATTTAATCTCAGCCATCGAATCCACAAGAACCGACGGCTAATATTCAATCGCGCTCTGCCCATAGACCTCTGACATCAACCCGTCGATTTAATCTTGATCGTTGATCTCTCTTAGATCGAACGGTCCGCCGTAAATTGCATCGGCACATCGCATTGCCACTTTGCCCTTTCCTCCCGCCAATACGATCCCGCGATGAAATCTCGACTGTTGATCAAGTTTTATCGAATGGTCCGTGCTCAATCACATCATCGCCTTTCTCCCCTCCCCTCGCACCATTCACGTCCTAGGCAATTCTGCGATGCAATCTCCGCAGTTGATCTTCTCAAATCCGACGGCCCAAAATACTCTCGTTTTTCACTGTCACGCCCAAACTCCTTTTTCACCTGGTTAGCTGTTCTGCCAGGATTTTCCTCCCTTTTTTCCACTACATCCACGTTCTTCCTCACTGCTCCTCCACCCTCACAAGCCTCTAAAGCAGTCTTAACCAAATTCCACAAGATTTTATAATGAGTTTGTGTGTTTTGCAGGGTTCTTAATGGTGGTTGTTCTGTGTTTTTCCACAGTCACATACAAGTGACAAAAAGGCCCAGAATGACGATTCTGTGGCTTAAAATCAAAGAAGAAAGGATCTGCAGGGTTTTTGAAATCCAAGTTTAAATCATTTGGATCACGATCCAGGGTTTAACAATAACCCTCCATCTGCATAAAGCCACCTGTATAAACAAAACAAAAAAGTTTATCAGTGAAGAAATTAATAGTAAAGGGATTAATGCCTAAGCCTGAAAATCAGAGTTTTAATCCTCAGGTTTAAAGAAACAAAGACAGTATCAAAGAACAAAGACCCGAAGCGAAGATCAAGGGTAGTTAAGCCTAAAACACAGACCGAAAGAAAATTAAAAGTGTTTTAAGGTTAAACAGAGAGTTATATCAGTGGAAGGAGACCTCCACTACCACATCAGAGGCCAAAAATATCCTCTTCAGCTACCAAAGTGCCACCTGCAGCCTCAATAAATCAAAATAAGGCATAGTTACTGCCCAGTTAGTGATATTTTGTTTGAAGACAACCAGAGTTATTTCCAGCCTGCCCAAAAGAGTTTTAAAGTCAACAAAATCTGCCAAATAGCCTAAAAACTTAATAAAAACCAATTAATATAGAGAAATATCAGAAATCTTCTCTGTTGAGTTTCTCAAAGGCAGAGAGGCATTAACTTGTATTAATTGAACCTAAAGATCTTTTCTTTCATCCCACCTCCTCATCTTCTTATAAAATCTCCTTGAGGAACACATTGTAAGGGGTTGGTTGTTGGACTTTGATGTAATACTTGTTGATCAAAACTTTCTGCATGTAAATAGTTCTCAGAGGTTGTTGAAGCTCTGTTTGTAATCGAGGAAGTTACGCTGAGAAGAGAAGTTGTTGTTGTACTGAAACATTGGACTTGAAGTATGTAACTGGATTGACATCAATACACAAGCTGATTCATGGGATCCTGGTCTATACCATTGGTGATGTGCCTCTCATTGTTCTTGTTTTCCTTCTTATGCTTTTCACAAAATTGTTCATTTTTCTCTGATAAAGAACAACAAATATAGAGCTAGGATTTACTCTTACAAGTACCTTACTGTCACTGATAAGCTTTATCTTTATGTTTTCCTCCTTTGTGTATTTAAGAATGATTTAATACAGTCCAAGCAGTCAAGGAATGTTGGTGAGCCCATGTCTTACTTTCTAAAGTTTAAACATTGTTCTTGAATGATATTTTCATTACATGCTAGGTAGAGTTGGACTAGGAAAGTTTATGGTTTGCCCTGTCTTCTAGTTCTTTCTCCAAAGGTTGTTTGAAAGTTTCCCTAAGAGTATGCTGAAAGCAGGCCTAGATTTTAATGATATCTTACTTGATCTTAATCTATACTTTGTTTTCTTATATGTTTTCATCCTTTCTGAAAGTAGTCATGTTGATTACTGGATTGTTTGTCTGATAAGTTAGCTTTAATACAAGCTTTTCCAAATAAGTCTATGGTTAGCCCTGTCCTTTGGCTGGTTTCAGACAGTTACTTAAAAAGGTTTTTTCTTGTTCGGAAAGCTGATAAATCCTTGTTGAAATTATTGGCTTTTTCCACCTTCACAACACTTTTAATGTTCCATTCCATCATTTAATCCAAAAGATCCTTTTTTATATATGACTTGCCCCATGGACCACTCTTGAAATTGTTGCACAATTAAAACCTTTTGTGACTCCATAGCCCAATGGATTAAGTGTAGTTTCAGACCTATCCTATCAGCTGGACCTTGTTTTGATTGTAAGCACCTTCACCCCTTTAAAACCATTTCATTTTCAAAACTTTCTACTCAATTAAAGATCATACCCAACCAAACAAACAAACAAAACCCTTGTTCTTAATAACTAGCCTAAAATCACATTATAGAACCTTAAAATAAAAATCAATCTTTGCACTTATAGAGAGATCCCTCTCTGGATTCAGGAGGGCTAGATCCTAGAATCCCAAAGTGGTTCATATGTAGGCTCTGCATCTTTATATTTTCCAATCTTGCAAACTACAAAGACCTAACAAAACTATTGCATGAATTTATAACTATTGAATGGTTCGAGGCTTCAAAATCTGATGCATGAAACTATTTGACTGCCACATAAGCTTCTTTCTGCCACCTACCCTAACTGTCTTCAACTGCTGCATGAAAGGTGGAACTGTAAAACCTGCCACTTTAATCAATCCTAACAAAACTCTGACAGAATTAATCATATTGACAAATTGTCTTTGATCTTTAAGAAGATATTGTTATTTGTTGATAGGTGTCGAATCTTTAGATTCTTTTTTGCTGGATTTTCTGTAAACATGTGACTGTTTCTTCTACTTTGGTTACTGCTGCCATATCATTACAGTTCTGTAGAAACGCATTTTGCCTGACCTGACTCATGGATTCTATCTCCTTATCATTGCGACATTCAACATTACTATGCTATTTTCTCTTTGTCAGGTCTTATCCTACTCGAATCATTCTGCCGTGTTTATCCTTTTCTTCATAAACAATGCAAAAAATCTTATACACCTAGACATAAAGTCTTTTAAAATTTATTTCCGAAGTGGCATCGCACCTTCGCACTTCACAACATTTATAGTGAAGAATACATTCAGTGATGCCATGTGATGGGGAGGTGACGTGGAGGGTAGGTGGGACCAAACCGCAACACATATCGAAATTCGTAGCATTTAATTATAAGCGCAGAAATTGTAAAATTTAAAAATTGTGAAGTGTGATGCGCGGGGGAGGTGACGTGGCAGGGAAGAAGAGGGATCGGACCATAATGCAGATCATAGATTTTAGCTTTTAGTTATAAGTTGCGGGGGTTAACTTTTAAAATTTGCGAAGTGCGGGGAAGAGGGACCCACTGGCTATGTGGCGGAGTTTTATGAATCAGTGAAGGTTTAAGCGGTAAGTGTTACAAATTTTATATGGTATATCAATGTATTGCGATGGCTGTGCAATGGGGGAGGAACTGCTGAGGTGGCGCTGACTTACTGCATCACAAATTAAAATAAAAAAACTATGGGCGCTCACAATGTAAGTTAAATTATATTCGATGTGATATTGCAAATCGGCCACCGCATTATTTACAGTTTAGTTCCTAATGCGAAACATATAAAATCTGTGAAATGCAACGAAGTTCCCACTTTAATCGCGATTAGGGTTTGAAAAGCGATGAAAGGTAAGGGTATCCAAATGGGTAAGTGTGGAAAATATATGTGATAACATATATGTAATATATGATATATATATTAAAGGTTGGTTGTGGGGGGAAGAGCTGTGTTGCGTTGAAATTTAGCATTTGAGAAAATGAAGCATAAGGGGCTAGAGGCCAAATAAAATGATGGAGAGGGAAATTTTCAAATAAATCAAAACCAGTGCTAGCATGCGCCATTGTTAAAAAAAATAGCCAAGGTTGGAGGTCGGCGGGGACAGAACCCCCGACCTGCCCGCCTCAACCCATTCGCCTTAACCAATGCACCCCAATTTCCTTCTTGTATTATTTGCCCATCAAATAAGTATATGAACCCCTTGCCATTCGACCACCGAGGGGAGGGGCAGTACAACGGAGAGGAGACCGACGTGAATTTCTTGAATAATATTTTTTTATTGCAAGTGTAGAACCATTAGTTACTAGAGGGGAAGAACTTTGCCAAGGGAATCTTGAGGGGCATCAAAAAGATTCCTTAAGGTCCCAAACTTGTCGGAGTCCATTTTTTTAAAATGTTATGTCAATTTTACACCTCTCGGCAACAGGAATTCAATGGCGATGTCTGTTTCAGTAGCAGAGAAACCATTTTCCAAATTGGAGTGACGATGTCAGATTCCAAAATGTCAACAGTCGATTTTATGCCTCTCAATGCTACGAATTGGATGGTGCAGCTAGATTTAGCAACTGAACATCCACTTCTTCAGCCAACTTTAGGGGTTGAGGCATATGCAGTATAGATATCATGTGCCTCTTTTATAATTTGCTGTGAAATGTAATATGTTGTTTCGATCCTTTCTTGATGTATATTGTGTGATCTGTATTTCTACTTCATGTGAGATGTATTCGCCATGGATCATTATGATCCCTATGTAACCTTGTTGAAGGGATCCTCATCGTCAACTTGTGTGAGATAATGTCATGTTGATAACAGGCATATTGTGAGTGAGAGTTCCTGTAGTGGAACGTCTCGTGGAGAGACAAGCCACTCATGTTGAGGGCATATATTTGTATGACAGAAAACATAGTGCACTTTCATTATCACCATTTCCAACACTGTATGAAGCAGCCTACCCCATTTTGACACCGAGCCCGGAGACGTAGCCCACATTGGGTGAACTCCGTTATCAACGTCTCGTGTTCTTATGTTGCTGATAGTTGTCTTGTTTTCTCTTGCTTATAGCTTGAATATGTGTTATTTTAATGCTCTTTTCAGTGCAATTATAACCACATCACAAAATTAAAATATCATGGGTAAATCCGGTAGCTGAAGGACCCGGATCAGAAGTCGTGAAAAGTTCTCCTATGTGGTTAATCTCCCTAAGTTAAGAGGGATACTGGTTAGAATAAAAGGTATATCTCCCCAGTTGAGAGGGAGGGCATATTATGACAGTGAATACTTTGAAGCAAGACAAAGTACTATGTATAAAAATTCATGAAGTTACAAATAAAAGAATTGAAAAATTTGAAGAATTATTTGGTGTTGTTGAAGAAATGAAAGAAGAAGAAAGTTTCTGAAAAATTGAATATGAATAACTTGATGATGAAAAGTAGCATCAGAATGATTGAGGACCCTGAAGTTTTGTGTTTACTTATATGTATATTTGAAAGTTTATTATTTTTGGGGTTGTGTTTATATAGGTAAATATCTAAATAAAAAGGTTGAACACTCTGGAAACATGCATGGACAAACATATATATCTATTTTTATAGGGAGAGTTGAAGCATCTAATGGTAGATGCTTGGGAGGACATCTGGACGGCCTATGTGTGATATCTAGATACTGAAGAGGGAGGGTGGCATTGGTCATGGAGCTCCAACCTTGGATACGCACCCAGATCCCTAGTTTGGTTAGTATGTAAGCTTGATGGTACTTAGACTGGCTGAATACCTACCTAGTTAAGAGGGAGTGCTGAAGAATATAACTAGTGTCAGTCTTCATAATTGTACTTGAATCATAATGTAATGTATTTATCAATAGAAAGAAAAAACAATTTATTATTAAAGAAATTGACTTATTAAAGCATGGTTTTCATGTTTGGGTCAATTTGTTTTAGGCCAAAGCCTCCATTGCAGCCTTCTAGGGTTTTTTTCAAGTGTCATTGTCCATGTCATAATGTAAAGAACCCTTCTTAGGATTTATTTGTAAAAAGAGAAAATTATTTTATTGTAAAATAGGTCACTTAGGCCTCCTCCACTAAGTCGGCCTCAAACTAGACAAGTTGGCCTAAAATGAGGGGAAAAATCACTATATAAAGGCAATTACATACAAAACTCTTCTCACAAGAGCCATCAATACATCATCTAATTGTCTCACATTGTCATACAAAAGTTGGCAAATTCCTTTTCCAATTTACTGTCTCCAGACAACTTGCCTTCACTCTTCTCATTGGTGTATCTTCAGCTACAAATAGCACAACCGATTTTAACTCACTTAATTGAGTTAAACTGATTTACAACTTGCACCAACTCATGCACCATTGCACTTTGAACTTTGTTACAACTAGAATTACTCTACATGTCCCACCAACCAACCACTAACTCGAAATTCACTAGCTAGCTAAATTTTCCACTTCAGTTAACTATTTCAAGTCCACATTGAGAATAGATTACAGTTTAATGTCCATCTAAATTAAGGGATAATAAAAATAGACATGCACCCAAAAATAGCCAAGTGGGCCCCATCCTAGTGTAGGGGCTTAATGCAACCAAGTGCTTATTGCACTAGTGTGGGTGTTGAATCTTCTTGTTGAATCTCAACACTCCCTCTCAATAAGAAAGGGATTATCCTTCACCCTGATCCTGTCTCTATGGTATTCGAATTTTCTCCTAGTGAGCGCATTCGTCAGAATATCTGCATCCTGGTCTACCATGGGAATGTACTAAAGCAACATAATCCTCCTCTGCACACAATCTCTGAGATGATGGTACCTGATATCTATATGCTTGGACCTATCATGAAACACGATATTAATCGAGATTTTAATGCAACTCTGATTATCACAATGAATCATTGTTGGATCCATCTGAGAACCAAACAAACCAACCAAGATATTTCTCATCCAGATAGCCTCACATGCAACTTGGTTTGCTGCCATGTATTCCACTTCCACTGAACTGAGTGCCATTGATCGTTGTTTCCTATTGTATCAGGAAACTATTGTCGATCCAATGCTAAGTTTCCCCCATGATGTGCTATTTTTGTCTGATGGACTTCCAACACAATCTGCATCTGTGAAGCCATGCAACTTCACTCCATTCGTTCTTCTGTACCATAGACCATACTATGATGTGCCCCTCAGGTATCTCAGGACATTCTTCCTAGCCTTCCAAAAGAGCTTGGTAGGCTTAACCATAGCTTGACTCAGCTGGTTAACTGCGTAGCAAATGTCTGGTCTCATGTTCACTAGATACATTAGCGAACCCATTAACTCTCGATAGACAATAGCATCCACTACCTCTGCAGAAGTAGCATCCTATTTCCTCCAATTTCCTGGAAGAGGAGTATCCATGGGTTTGCAGCTCTCCATGATAAATTTACCCAGAATCTCCTTTGCATACTTGCCTTGAGACACAAAAATTTCACCATCCCGCTGCCATATTTCCAATTAAAGGAAATAATGAAGGAGGCCCATATCCTTCATTTCGAACTCCCTTGCAATATCCTCCTTGCATGAGTGTATCAACTGCTCACCACTAGTCAAAATTATATCATAAACATAAATAACAATGATCAATAAGTTACCCTCAACCACAATCTGGTACAGGTTTGAATTTTCTTCACTTTTGGTGAAGCCCAATTCGGTGAAATAGTTGTCTATCCAAGTGTACCAAGCACGAGGTGCTTGCTTTAGCCCATACAATGTTCTTTTGAGTCTACACACATGTGACTCACTATTGAAGATCTCGAAACCTTCAGGTTGCTCTATGTACACCTCTTTCTCAATGATCCCATTGAGAAATGTAGTTTCACATCCATCTGATGAATGTGCCAGCCCATCTGCACTGAGAGTGCAAGGATGGATCTTATGGAAGAGTGCCTTGCGACAGGCGCAAAAGTCTCATCATAATCTACCCCCTCGATCTCTGAGAAGCCTCGGGCCACAAATCTGACCTTTTATTTCTCCACACTCCCATCAGTAGCTTGCTTTACCTTGTAGATCCATCTCGAACCTACCATTGATTTGTCAACCAGCCTTGGGACTACCTCCCATGCACTATTTTTGACAATGGATTCATACTCCTCCACCATTTCATTAACCCAAGTAGGTTGTTGCACTAATTCATGAAACGAACATGGTTCAGTCACAATACATTTTCTCATAAGAGCCATGTATCCAGTAAATCGGTCAGGAGACTGTCTTTGTCTGCGCTGTGAAGTAGGGGATCCTACATTCTGTGCATCATCAAGTCTCAGCCTATGATCTTCCATGGTGCGCCTTCTGCCATTTCTAATGGATGGCTGTGCATGAGTGATTTCCTCCACTACATCAACCTCCTCATGTGGCTAATCCACATCTTGAGACTCATCCTTGGGAACCAGCAATTCCTCCTTTGCATGCAAGTCTAGCTCCCTCTCAAGGGACAACCACATGGCTTTCCCCTCATCAAATTTTATATCCCACCGCACAACAGTCATTTTGTTGTTTGGAAAATACACACGATAATTATGAGGTGTTTCTGTGTACCCCACAAAAATCCCAACTTCAACAGTCAATTCCAGCTTCTTCCTAACGTCCTTGGTCACATGCACATAAAAAAATGAGCCAAAAATATTAAAGTGTGAAACATAAGGTTTCTTACCAGTGAAGGCCTCTCTAGGTGTACTCATGCCAAGTACTCTATGAGAAAAATGGTTTTGCACATAAACCGCAGTGTTGCATGCTTCCGCCCACAAATGCATTGGTAGGCCCTGATCATGCAACATCACTCGTGCTACACCCACGATCGTTATGTTCTTCCTCTCCGCGACCCCATTCTGTTGTGGGTTATGAGGCGCTATGAGTTCTCTTCGAATTCCTTCTTCGCTGCAGAAGTTCTTGAATTCGCTAGAGATGTATTCTCCACCATTATCGCTAATAAGAGTCTTCACTTTCTTCCCCGAATCTTTCTCCACCAATGCCTTAAACTCATAGAACTTAGAGAATGTTTGATCTTTCTTCTGCATGAAGAAGATCCAGCATTTACGAGAAAATTCATCAACAAATATTACATAGTACTTATGTTTTGTTGTTGAAGCAACAGAGAATGGTCCACACACGTCTGTGTGAATTCTCTCAAGGATCCTCGAAGATGGTTCTCCTTCTCATGAAAGGTGGACTTTACATACTTCCCCATGGTGCAACCCTTGCACTGATCTAACTGAGCAAGCGTTCCCATTGGAAGTCGAGCATAAATTTCTTGCATGACTTTCGAGGCTCCATGATGAAGATGGCCCAATCGCTTGTGCCATAATTTTCCCTCATCTCGGCTCACCACTTTTTCCTCTTTGCCCGTCATGGCAGCGCAACCATCTACCTCTAGCTTGTAGAGATTCTTAACTCAAATCCATATCCTCTTGGTTTTACTCGTTGTTTTATGTCGCGGGAAAAAATTTCCATCACTAAAAACAACATCATAGCCTTTGTCCTCCAACATTGCGACTGAAACCAAATTTTTCTTCAGACCTGGTACATGCATCACATATTTTAATTGAAATGGTTTACCTGAATCTCTTTGAAAGGTAATGGTACCAATCCCGTTAGCATTGTACCATCCATTGTCGCCCATCTCAATATGCATCTGGAGATATTTCTCCTCCAATTCATTGAAAAGTTCCTATCTCGCGTCATGTGAAAGGAAGTGCCACTATACAAATACCACAACGATCCAAATTCACTCGACACCATGCATGCAATTAAGGAAAATTCAAGCTCAAATTGAAAGGAAATGGCCTCACCAGCTGCAGCTCCAATAACCTTCTCGTTCTTCTTCTTTTTTGGATAGTTAGTAGAAAAATACCCATGTTCGTGACAATGAAAACACTTCACCTTGGACATGTCCTGCTTCTTGCCTTTGGACTCGAATTTTGAGGGAAATTTCTTCCCTTTCCCTTTCCTCGCCTTGGCAACCAAAGCACAATCCTCTTCATCCTCATTCTTAGATGAAAATCCATCTCTGGTGTTCCGTTTGAACTCCTCTTGCACCAAATCCAACCACAGTCATTCCCAATCCGGAAAAGTTTCCCATATGTTGACATAGACTTGATAACTATGCCAACTCTTAGGAAGTCCTAGAAGATCCAAACTCACCAAATCATCATCAGCGACTATTATTCCCACACTCCCCAGTTCATCCCAACATTGGAAAAACTTTGTGAGATACTTTGGAATGTTGTTTCCCTTTTCCATCTTGATCTCCCTGAGTTTATATTTGAGCGCCAATTTCCTATGGTCATTGCTGCTTTGGAAAAGATCCGTCAAAGCCTTCCACATAGCATATGGTGTGGCTTTCCCATGGAGGCTTGAGACAATGTGGTCTCGTACTCCCTCCAATAGGATCCTCCTCGCTTTTTCCACTTTCTTTTTCCATGCATCAAGATTGGCCACATTTGCAACATCCGGCTTTGGAACATCTTTGTCAATGAATTCCTTCAAGCCGTTGTCTTCGAGTACTGCCTCCATCCTGCCCTTTCAAGAAATGTAGTTCGAGTTTCCCTCGAGTGAATACTCTAACTTCAAGCCATTGAAATCCATTTCGATCTTGAATCAACTGTAGCACCAAGAATGTATTTCTGCAAATTTGAATTCTATATAGTCACAAAATCAGCTCCTGCTTCACTCTTGCAATTTCCTGTGATCTGATACCATGTAGAAATTATACAACAAGCATGTATATCTTGGATTCACCTGATCTAACAATGTGCTAAAGTTAAATACTGAATCGCTTCTACAAATCTTTCACGGAATTAAAAACATAATTGCTAATCACGTGAACATGAAGAAATGTCAATCACACACAACATAGATAATTACCTGGGGAAAGCTTACAGCTAAAAAACCCACTATCTTCTATTGTATATTATATCATGGATCATGAAACAATTACATACAAAAATATTCTCACAAGAGCCCTCAGTACATCAGCTAATTGTATCACACTGTCATACAAAAATTGGCAAATTCCTTAGCCAATTTACTGTCTCCAGATAGCCTGCCTTCACTGCGCAATCCCTACTAAATGAAATCGTTGAATGCCTTGACTGCACAAGTATCATGGGCACTCCAATGAGTGTTTGCTTACATGTGTGCAAGCAGGTAATGTCACAACTAATATTCAACTTCCCTTTCACCTAGAACTCAACGTGGTCTCCACTGGATCTAACATGCATGCAGCTAATAATAGTAAATCCTCAGTTGCATGTGAGATCACTAATTGTGAATTAATTTATATTTAATTCACTACATCTCTCACTAGTGTATCTTCAGCAACAACTAGCACAACTGAGTTTAACTCACTTAACTAAGTTAAACTAATTTAAAACTTGCACCAACTCATGCACGACTGCACTTTGAAATCTGTTACAACTAAAATTACTCTCCATGTCCCACCAACCAACCTCTAACTCGAAATTCACTAGCTAGCTAAATTTTCCACTTCAGTTAACTATTTCAAGTCCACATTGAGAATATATTACAGTTTAATGTCCATCTAAATTAAGGGATAACCTCCTTTACATTACATAAATGAACAATTCTTGGATGCTACAAATGACAAAACATCCTTTTTAGATATAGGAGTCCATGGGGTCACAATATAATCCTAGCTGACCTAACAATAATAATGTAAGGGCACAAAAATAACAATATGGGGGCTAAAAGGGTACAACAATATAATAAGGGGGCTACACTAACAACAATAAGGGACTACAATAGTAATATAGGGACCTAACTTGCCCCTCTCCTTGAAAAAAGTGTTGTCCTCAATGCTTGAGTAGCTCTAGATGCTTCTATATAAAATTTTCATCCTCCCATGTGGAATCTTTATTGGGTAAGTTCTTCCACTTGATGAGATACTCTGAAATTGATCAATTTCGTAGCTGTCGAGTTCTTGTTTCTGTGACTACTTCAGGTTCCAATATGATTTTTCTTTCCTCATCAAGTTCTGGAAATATTGTTTGAACTGGAAGTTCATCACCTATAACCTATTGAATTTTGCAACAAGAAACAATGAAATTGGCATCAGAAATAACTTGACAACAACTATACTAGTGTGGGACCACAGGTCGTGTAGTGATGGGTCCTAGAGATACATTAGTGTGAAATTCAATATATTTAAAAAATTGGATATGTGTCAAATTTAATTATCCCTTAATTAAATTGGACAATAAAATGTAATCTAATCTCAGAATAACTTGTAAGTTAACTGAGTGTGATAAACTCAGTTAACTCATGAATTTCTAGTTGAGGGTAGTTGGTGAGGCATGCAATGTAATTCTAGTTGTAACAAAGTTTGAAGTGCAAAGGTGCATTAGTTAATGTAGGTTGTAATCAGTTTAACTTAGTTAAGTGAGTTAAACTCAGTTGTGCTAGTTGTAACTGTTAGATACACTAGTGAGAGATCAAGTGAATTAAATATTATTTAAGTCACAATCAATGTTCTCACATACAACTGAGGATTTACTATTATTAGTCGCATGCATGTCAATTCCAGTGGAGACCTAATTGAGATCTAGGTGAAAGAGAAGTTGACTATCAGTTGTAGAATTATT
This sequence comes from Pinus albicaulis, assembly GCA_034641835.2. Taxonomy (NCBI): domain Eukaryota; kingdom Viridiplantae; phylum Streptophyta; class Pinopsida; order Pinales; family Pinaceae; genus Pinus; species Pinus albicaulis. The sequence goes on from CM076582.1 coordinate 1,640,771,480, forward strand.
GGGTTGCACCCATGCAACCAAACACCCATTGGATTGCCCATGATCCTTGTGCAGTCAAGGAAGGCCAAAATTCCTATGGAATAGGGATTGCATTCCACATGAATTGCGCAAGAAAGGCAGGTTGTTTAGAAGCTGAAAATTGCCTAGGTGTTAGTCAGTTTTGTCCAGGACAGTGTGAGACAATTAGTTGAGTACAAGAGGGCTCTTGTGAGAAGAGTTGTATGTAATTGTTTCATGTATCCATGTTGAATATACAATAGAATATAGTGGGGTTTTGAGCAGCAAGCTTTCCCCACGAAATTATCTGTGTTGTGGTTTGATTGATTCTTCTTTTCCTCATGTGATTGGTGATTGTGTTTTTAATTCTAAAATTGATTTGTAGAATTGATTCAGTATCTATCTTTAGCACATGGTTGGATCAGATTGAACCCATGATATACATGCTTGTTGTATAATTTCTACATGGTATCAGAGCACAAAAAATCACAATAGTGAAGGAGGAATTGAGTTTGTGACTGAATAAAATTCGAATTTGCAGAAGACTTTCTTGGTGATACAGGTAACTAAGGATTGAAATGGCTTTCAATGGCTTGAGATTAGAGTATGCACTCAAGGGCAGATCTAACTATATTTCTTGGAAAGACAGGATGGATGCACTACTCAAAGACAATGGCTTGAAGGAATTCATTCACAATGATGTTCCTAAACCCGTTGTGACAGATGCTACAAATCTTGATGCATGGAAAAAGAAAGTGGAAAAGGCAAGGAGGATCTTAGTGGAGGGAGTATGAGACCACATTGTCTCAAGTATCCATGGGAAAGCGACACCATATGCAATGTAGAAGGCTTTGACAGATCTATTTCAGAGCAGTAGTGACCATAGGAAATTGGTACTGAAAGATAAACTCAGGAAGATCAAGATGGAGAAAGGCGACTCCATGCCAAAATATTTAGCAAGGTTTTTCCATTGTCGGGATGAGCTGGGGAGTGTTGGAATTATTGTCGCTGATGATGATTTGGTGAGTCTAGCTCTCCTAGAAATTCCCAAGAGTTGGCATAGTTATCAAGACTCTATCAATGGAAGGGAAAAGTTGCCAAATTGGGAATGAATGTGGTCGGATTTGGTGCAGGAGGAGTTCAGATGGAATACCAGATATGGATCTTCATCTAAGAATGAAGATTAAGAAGATTTTTCTTTGGCTGCCAAGGCGAAGAAGGGGAAAGGAAATAAGTTCCATTCCAAATCCGAGTCCAAAGATGGAAAGAAATGCGACATGTCCACGGTGAAGTGTTTTCGCTGTCACGAGCATGGGCATTATGCCACTAACTGTCGACAAAATAAGAAGAACAAGAAGGCTTCAGGATCTGCAACTGGTGAGGCTTTGGCCTCAAAATTTGAGCTTGACTTCTCATTGATCACATGCATGGTGTCAAGTGCATTGGGATTGGTGTGGTATTTGGATAGTGGTGCATCCTTTCACATGACGGGGGACAAGGAAATTTTCAGTAGCTTGGAGGAGAAGCACCTCCAAATGCATATTGAAATGGGTGATTACGGGCGGTACAGTGCTACCTAGATTGGTACCATTACCTTCCAGAGAAATTTCAGTAAACCATTTCAATTAAAATATGTATTACATGTACCAGGCTTGAAGAAAAATTTGGTCTCAGTTGCAATATTGGAGGATAGAGGTTATGACGTTGTTTTCAGTGAAGGAAAAGCTTTCCTACGACACAAAACAACAGGACAAACCAAGAAGATTAGGATTCGAGTTAAGAATCTCTATAAATTGGGTGTAGGTGGCTGTGCAGAATTGATGGGCAAGGCGGACAAAGTGGTGAGCAAGGATGAGGGTGAGTTATGGCACAGGAGATTGGGCCATCTTCACCACAGAGCCTTGAAATTCATGCAACAGATTTCTACGGGTCTTCCCAAGGGTACACTTGTGCAATCAGACACATGCAAGGGATTTACTATGGGAAAATATGTAAAGGCCACCTTTCATGAGAAGGAGAACCAAGCCTCGGGAATCCTTGAGAGAGTTCACACAGATGTGTGTGGACCATTATATGTTGCTTCGACAACAAAGCATAAGTACTATGTGATATTTTTTGATGATGTTTCTCGTAAGCGTTGGATCTCTTTCATGCAGAAGAAAGATCAAACATTCTCAAAGTTTCGTGAGTTTAAAGAACTGGTGGAGAAAGACACGAGGAAGCATGTGAAGGCTCTTAGGAACGATAATGGTGTGAGTACATCTCTAACGAATTCAAGAAATTATGAAACAAAGAAGGAATTCAGAGAGAACTCATAGCGCCTCATAACCCACAATAGAATGGGGTCGCTGAAAGAAAGAACAGAACGACTGTGGGTGCAGCAAGAGCATTGTTGCATGATTAGGGCCTACCGATGCGTTTGTGGACTGAGGCATGAAACACAACAGTATTTGTGTAGAACCATTGTCCTCGTAGGACACTTGGCATGAGTACACTAAAAGATGCTTTCACTTATAAGAAACCTGATTATCCCTTAATTAAATTGGGCAATAAATGTAATCTAATCTCAAAATAACTTGTAATAGTTAACTAAGTGTGATAAACTCAGTTAACTCATGAATTTCGAGTTGAGGGTAGTTGGTGAGGCATGCAGAGTAATTCTAGTTTTAACAAAGTTCAAAGTGCAGTGGTGCATTAGTTAATGCATGTTGTAGTCATTTTAACTCAATTAAGTGAGTTAAACTCAGTTGTGCTAGTTGTAACTGTTAGATACACTAGTGAGAGATCAAGTGAATTAAATATTATTTAATTCACAATCAATGATCTCACATGAAACTGAGTATTTACTATTATTAATTGCATGCATGCCAGTTCCAGTGGAGACCCAGTTGAGATCTAGGTGAAAGAGAAGTTGACTATCAGTTGTAGGATTATTGGGTTGCACCCATGCAGGCAAACACCCATTGGATTGCCCATGATCCTTACGCAGTCAAGAATGGAAAAAATTCCTATGGAATAGGGATTTCATTCCACATGAATTTTCCAAGCAAGGTAGTTTGTTTAGAGGCTAAGAATTGGCTAAGTGTTAGTTAGTTTTGTCCAAGACAGTGTGAGATAATTAGCTGAGTACAGGAGGGCTCTTGTGAGAAGAGTTGTATGTAATTGTTTCATGTATCCATGTTGAATATACAGTAGAATATAGTGGGGCTTTGAGAAGAAAGTGTTCCCTAGGAGATTATCTGTGTTGTGGTTTGATTGATTCTTCTTTGCTTCATGTGATTCGCGATTGTGTTTTTAATTACACAATTTATTTGTAGAAGCGATTCATTATCTAGCTTTAGCAAATTGTTAGATCAGATTGAATCCATGATATACATGATTTTTGTATAATTTATACATAAACTTCTTTAAGCATGAAGCATGGAAAACTGGGTGCACTTGAGAAGAAGCACGAAGCTCCAATTTGTATGCCATAGTACCAATATTTTGCAACACCTTGTAAGGACCATATTACCCTCAAAGTGGCTGATTTTTAAGTCGTTGATCTATATTTCCTTCTATTTTGTGAGTTGTTTTCATAACACTATTGGTCTAGGGTCTTGGTCTATCTCATTTTGAATCTACTGAAGGAAGAGTTCCTGACTTGGTTTTCCCCTATAGCCCTAATCGAGTGCCTACATTTGGTGTCTTTGATTTTCGTGTTTTGGTTTTGGTAATTGCTTGATTAACTAAGATAAAATAATAACATAAGAAAAATAATAAGAACTAAAATAAATCACAAGTAATTATCAACAAAATAAAATATTTCTGCCTTTCCGATTTTCTAATAGATGTAGTAGGGTTGGCGAAATCTTGTTGTAGGCGAATTTTCCGGTGATTGCTTTAAGGTTACAATTTTTTTGCTAATGATCAAATGATGTATATAATCACTCGGTCCACTAAAAATTATTTGGGCACTAAACCTTGGCAAGTATATTACTACTGGATTTCTGGTTGTTGAGGGTTGGGATTTAGAGAGAGTATGGCGACAATCAAGGTTTTCGTTAGGGTTTTGCAGACTTTCACAGCTGCAGAGAAGGCTATTCTTGGAGCCGCAGATCTGGGGAAGTTCGCTCTTAGTGCGAATACAGTGGCATTCGCAGCTGTTTCTTGGATTGAAGGAGACCCAGAACCTCTTGATTCGACAAAAGCGGCTCTGGTCTGCGCCTCAGGGTTGGATCTCTGGTTCCAAGTTAATGGAGTTAGCAAAGATAGATTAAATGCTATCTTCCCACATCAAGGATCTGCGGAGAGGGACGAAACTAGATCGAAGGACTATTGCCTGCCAAACCAAATTGGTAAGTCTTACCAGGGCGATGGCAATGATGAAAACGCTTTGGAATCGGGCCTTTTTAATGGCGGCAAGAAGAAGGAAGCCAACAGGGGAAGAAAGACCTTTGATATTTGTAAGGAACTGCAAAGGATCATAAGTATAAGTGTTTTTGGATTCAGATCTGGTTCCTGTCCCAGATCTATGGCTTTGGAGCTCTGTTCTGAAGACAACGGCCAGCAAATAGGGAACGGATCTAACGTTTTTCTGTTCCTTTCTGTTAGCCAAGAGATGCTCTTTGTAGAAGAGTTTCAGGCGACACTTTTGGTCAGGAAGGCAATGATTGCATGTACCGAGGATCCTCTAGTCAGCCCTCTTTTTAGCGAGCTATTTCTACTGCTCCATTTAAGGCCCTGCCTCCCTCTCTTACGCAGTCGTGTGGAGGAACTGGCTGTAAAAGCCAGAGACTTAGATCAGATCAGCTACCAGCGGGCTCTAGAATCTCAGATCCAGGTTGGATCTGGAGATTTTTGCATAGCAAAGAAGATTTTCAAGGGTCTCTCGCTGAAGACAGCTTTGCCCTTAAAAGCCATAGGTATAGAACGAGCTCGACTTCTCTGTTTTCAGTATGTGCTGCAGAAGAGGCCTATCCTATACTCACGACGGGATCTGTCTCCTTTCTTGCACCTGGAGGCAGAACAATGTAATGGGCCGCCAACACCGTCAAAACAGAGGCAACAGGTAATATCAAACTGTTTTCAGATTTTTATAAAACCCCCTGTGGGGAAATCTTGCTTAGTCTGGGTACATGCAGATAATTCCATTCTGCAGCTGAAACAACAAATATGGCAACTGATGGGATACCCTGTTCAGATCCAACACTTGGTCAGTGGCAGACACTCCCTTCAGGACAGCAGAACCCTGAAGAACTATGACATTAGTCCAGAAACAACCATTGGCCTGAACCTCAGGCTGAAAGGGGGTGCTGCGCCCCAAGAAAAATCAAGCACTACAGGAGGAGATCAAGGGAAGAAGGCCACCTCCCAGCAACAACCTACTGGAGGCCTCTCCTATAAAAATATTTTACAGGGTAATAAAAATGCAGGGTCCTCTCCAGACCAAAGTGGACATACTCCTAGGCCTTATATAGTAGATCAGCTTGGGCAAACCCCAGCCCTTAATATTGACTCTGCAGGAACAGAAGAGTATGTCAAGTTATATGAAACTCAGGCTCTAATCTGTCGTTTTAACTGTTTTTGGCCAAAGCCAATGGATCTATTTCACTGGATCTTCACTCGTTGGACCATGGAATGTGATATACATCTCTGTTCTAAGGGGTTTTTTATTGTTAAGTTTGCCTCCTCGGAAGTTAGAGATACAGTTATCAGATCAGGGCCATGGTTTTGGGGAACAACGGGTCTTTTTATGACTCCATGGTTTCCAGATTTTGACCCAAACACAATGACTGTCTCCCGAATGCCAGTTTGGGTTCGGCTATATAACCTTCCCCTCCATTTTTGGAGTGAACGAGTTCTGGAGGGAATTGGGAACAGCATAGGGAAATACATCAAAACAGATCTGGAGAGACTTGAGGAGAGGATCTACACCTTTGCACGCATTTGTGTGGAAGTTGATCTAAGTAAAGGACTGCCGGAAAATATAATGTTGATCTACAAACAACAGAACTGGCTGCAAAGACTAGACTACGAAAACACTGCATTCAGATGCAGAGTTTGTAAGATGATTGGACATTTGCAAAATACATGCCCAGAAGCTAAGAAAGCAAACAACAAGAAGAAACAGAAAGGGAAACAGAGAAAAGGGTAGCAATACCCCCCTCCTGATTCAGAGGAAGAGGAATCAGAAGCAGAAGAGGAGATTACTCCCACAGAGAATATTGAGATTACCCAGGGACAAGAGACTCAAAAGGAAAACAAAACAGCTAATCAGGCTTCACATCTCCACCCAAATCAGGCAGAAAAGACTAGTGAGGAATTGAGTACCAGAGGGATCAAACGGCACCATTCGTCAGATACCTCAGATTCAGACAAGGACATAGGTTCCCAAATGGCCAAAAAACAATTAGTTCTTGCAACGATTGAGCCTTCTCAGGGAGAATGGCGCAAGGTTGAAAAGAAGAAGGGGAGGAAAACCTGAGGTGTGAGTCTTCTACTCACTCTCTGGAAGCAATGGCTTTTTCTTAGTTTTCTCTCGCCTTCCCTCTCTCGATCCCCTTTCCTTTCTTTTTTCTTTTACTTTTTCTTTTTCTACTTAATGCAGTCGTAGCCCAGCTATGATGCATTGTGTGCCATAGCACATGAGCCCTATGGGCAGTTGTCTGAGAATGCTTAAGTGCATTATTCTCCATGTAACTTTTCATTTTCTTAATAAAAAGTTACTGATTTTTTTCTATGGAAAAAAAAAAGTATATTACTATTGGAGTTCCAAACCTAATGTTGTCTAAAACTGAAGAAGAGAGCATAATTGGTGGATGAACAAGACACGCGAGGCAAGTGATATGCCTCCGGAGAACGAGGCCATTATATTAAATCCTGAAACTCTAGTTCCTGCACATTATGATAGAGAATTTATTGTCTCATTAGTTATTATGGGAGCATTCTAGATGGTTTCAAGAATATCATGTATGTGACTACGCTCAATAATGAAGAGATTCGATAGTTATTTTAAGACATTTACATAGTATGAGAATAAAAGGCTAGCTGTCCATAATGTTATGAGTGTCCAATCAATTTGGAAACTGATATGACAAATTACCTAAGGCTAACAGTTTCACATTGCTAGGGAGATCCACAACAAAGTTTAATGGTTTTCAATACTCCCTGGCAACCAGCATGGTAGAAGATTTACTAGTTGCGCTACCCATGTTTGACCTAGAGGATGTTACCTGAGATAGTTCAAACAAGGAATGTGTATCAAATCCATCCAACAACAGAATATTTGGTATTTTTTACACTTGCACGAGATGTATTGTGGAAACAACAAGACGAAAACATATCCTAAATGACAATAATTTCCATGAAAGTATCAAAAAACGTTGTCTAACATAAATCTGAATCAGAAGTAAGGAAATAAAAGACACCCACAAGCATTATAATTTGGGTAATAATTCATGCCTTTACCTAACCCTGACCCTAAAACTACACACAATAATCTATTATGCATTTTGAAAATCTACGAAAGATCCATTCCATACTGTTGAATGACAAACATCTCATAGTGCACAAGTGAACGATGGAGAGAAAACTATGGTTTGATAGATTCTCAGAGGTACAAGAGCCTATTCTATATTTTACCCCCATGAAAATAAGTATTATTTATGCAAACATAATGTATCCATATTTCTTTCATTACTACAATTGAATAAGATTATAAACAAGTGGTCTTGGTGCATGTCAATCATTCAAGTGGTGATATAGCATCATGAGTAGAAATCGATAGAGAAACGAGGCAATTGAGACCAACTCCTTTTAATCCTAGTGGGGCATCTATTGAATTCAATCTAGAGCTTCTATTTTAGGAAGAACAACCATATGAGTACAATTCAAAGCTTTTAGTTTACAAATTCAGGGATATTTATAGCTTGTTAGTGGTTAGATCCATTGTTGGGGTTGAGGAAATGGAACTTGAGCCTTCACTTCACATTCACTAACTTACCTATATCAATGATGATATTTACAAATAATTTTTTTCTTTTACTTGATCTAAATACTGATCAAATAACTCCATATGCCAAGGATGGTTGGTAAGGATTCAAAATAACGACTGGAAATAACAACATTTCAATAGCAACCGTATTAGAGAACTTTTTAGGTCTAAAATAGGCCTCCTAAGAAAAATGTACAACCAAAATAAACTTTATAAGAACCAATAGGATTCAAGATGATGATGTCAACGATGGGGGACGATTCACCATTTTTGGGGTAAAAAGTTAAAAATATTAAAAGATAATAAAATAATAAATTACATTTTTAACTTGTATTTTAACCTTATCTCCCTATGGTTTTACTCAAATTTCGAGCAGGAGTACTCATTGGATGCAAAATTTAAATACTCATCCAAGGAGTACCCATGTTACATACTTTTGATGGACCGTGCTACACGAAAAATGAGAAATACATGAAAAACATAATTGCAATAATGTTTTTTCATGTATTTCTGATTTTTCGTGTAGCGGGGTCCATCAAAAGTATGCAACATGGGTACTCCTAATGACGAATCGAATTATGCATCGAACAAGTGTTCTCGCTCGAAATTTGAGTAAACCCATAGGGAGATAAGTTGAAAATACGAGTTGAAAAAATAGTTTTTTCATTTTTTCCTCTAAAATTTGATGATGTAATCCAATCTTATTTTAATATTTCCACTATTATTTTATAATTTCCTTAGGAGGCTCATTTTAGACATCACAATTTCCCTAATGAAACAAGGCTCTGTCTACCTTTGATATGCGATAAAGGAAACGAGTTTGTGGAAAATCTTGAGTGACCATGGACCACACTTGTTCCTAATAAATCATGATACAAATGGGTAGCTTGTAACCTAGGTATTATGAGCTCGTGTTTTTCATATTACCCTATAGAGAGAACAAAGGTGAATTCATATAAGGAGAATGGTTCTAGAACTTTATCAAATAGGAAGAGGGAGAACTCATTTTCGTAGCATGTTAAGAAGAAGGTTCTTACCCATCTGGAACCAATATTGGAGTCACAAGTACACAACCTCAATATGGAGTTGATTCGAGGGATGTAATTCTTCTGAATCCCTCAATAATGATAACATTAAGCAAAAATTTTCATAATAAATTGGAGGATAATCATTGCACATTTTTTTATGTGGTTATGCTAAAATGCTTCTATTTTGTATTCTAATTGTTGGTTGTGTGCATGAAAGGATAAATTGTAGGGATGGTTGATGATTATGGGAAATTACTTGCTACAGCCTCAAAATCCATAACCTCGTCTTATCTTATTGTAATATTGTGTCACATTTATGAGAATAATAAACGGTAAAAGTAGTCCAAGGGTAATTTAGAATTTGAAAAAAAAATCGAGTTGAATGGGCGATGGGGGAATATGAAAATATATGGGAGAGTTGAAAGGTCACTCACCCACTTACATAAAGAGACCTTCATGCCTTATTCGAGAGGAATTTTGACAGTTAACTTTTGTAGCATAGCTGTAGCATTCTAGGCTTTGAGTGATTTTTCTCTTGGTAGCTTATAGGCTAAGTGATTGTGAGGTTAGGGCTTGTGTCTCATACATTATATGAACCGCCTTCATTCCACTATTGGAATTTTACGGGCATACAATGCATGTATTTGGATTAGTCAACATATTAATTAGAAGCTTTTCATTCCTTACATTGATTTTCATGCGTGTTAATGGAATTTGTAATGGTTATTCAACGCCTTTGTTGTAGATGCATGTGTGCTTAAATATTAGTTACATGTTAATAAACTAATTTGTGGCATGTGGCTTATATGTTTGCTTTGGACATTTGTTCCTTTATTCCATGCAGATGCTAGTGATTTAATGTGAACTAATTTGTACTGTAACTCTAATATTTCTCTTGTTTGTGTTTCTTAAGATGATATTAGCTAATTGATTCCTCTTGAGGAATATTATTCTCATTATTTTGTTGCTATGGTATTGTATATTGTTTTGCAAGTTTGACATTGGAAGGTTGATTTCATCCTCATAATCTAAGCATTTCACTCTTTCTTTCACACTAACATCGCTGCATTTAACAACCAAGAGAAGCACACACATGGTGGCAGTTGGGCCCACGTACCAAATGGGGCTTCTATCCCAAATGATATTGGGCCTAATTGGGACTTCACACTGGTGAGACCCCCTAACTGTTGGCAGTACATTTCCCCCCATTAATATATTTTAAGCTCAAAGGATGGAAGATGACAAGTTGACCCTATGCAATCCAATTTTAAATATTTCATCTTGAAATGGATTCTTCCCAGATCTATATTCCCGGTTGTTTTTATGAAAAGGTAAATATTTCAATCCCTAGGAATCTATTTACTCTCTTGTTAAAGAATAATTTTACTAGTGAAGGGAAAATATCTGTGCTTGAGCATATCCTTTGATTTTTTTATATTTGTATCTCTAATTATGTGCGTCATGACAATCCCCTATGCAACCTTTTCACTTTCAATTTTGAAGGTCGCATCATGTTATGGTGTAAAACCTTGCCATATGCATCTATCCATTCTTTTGAACAATCCATAGATGAGTTTATATATGATTTTCAAGAGTTTAGTTCTGAAAATTTATTTAAAGAAATTAAACATAAAATGAGATCAAATGAATCAATGGAATAGTTTTCCAATAGATTTCTCAACATTTTATATAAAATTCTTGATAAAGATAAGGATGGGTATCATCTAATGAGAGAGTTTCCACATCTAGTTGGTATTTCCGAGAGATAACTTAAATTTGAATTGAACATTGACAAACAAACATCAAAGTATTCTAGTAGTTTTCTTCCTAGTTTCATTATGCCAATTTTTTGCTTCAAGTGCAAGTCAAAGAAAACCTCAAATCTCAAAGCAAGAAATGGTTCCCCCTAACTTCTATTTTCCTCCTTCGTATTCATTGTAAAATGAAATAAATTCTTATAATAACATCCAAATCCCTATTGCTGATGAATAAGGTAATGAAGATGATTTTCTTGAAAAAGAGAAAAGTGGTCTTACTTTATAAGTTTCAATAAACCATGTTGAATTGGAGCAAAGATCAAACTAAAAATCACATTGGTAAACCATTCATTGATTATATTGTTGATGAAAGTTCTGTTAATTTAGTTAATCTTCCATATTCTCATGATATCCTCTTACATTCACCTCCCTCTTTTATTTTTTTCAATGATAGCAGCTTGAATGATGTAGATACTCAACTTGTAGAAGTAAAAGATGTTCCAGAGATTTCTAATTGTATCAAAACAATTTTAGAGAGGGGAAAAGAGAATCTACCAAGTGCTTCAGAGCAGCCATTAGATAAGGCAGAGGAAATTTCAGATCAGAATCAAGAAGTAGCCTGGAAAGTTGAGACGGAACAGAAATCAGAATTCCAGCACTTGGATGATGAAAATGGTTTATGGACCATGGATTTTGATGGTGCCTTAGGGAAAGACAGGGCAGGCATTGGAATTTGGATGTGCAGCCCTCTTCATCAGCCTGGTAAGGTTCCTAAGAATGTTAGATTATGTTCTTACAAATTGGCTTTTGATTGTTCTAACAATGAGGCGGAATATGAAACATTGATCACCAGTCTCAAGATCTTGAAAAAGTTGGGCGCAAGAAGAATTTCAGTATATGGCGACTCTGAACTTGTGATAAAATAGGTAAAATGGGAATACCAGGCCAAGCATCGAGAGCGTACAGGAATTTTGTACTGGATATCCTAAAAATGTTTCCTGAACATACATTGTCTGTAGTGCCGAAAATTCAAAATCTCATGGTAGATTCACTTGCCACAACAGCAAGTAATTTTAAAATCCCTATATATTCCAATAGAAAAATTGAAATTCATGTTAAGCATCGGCCCACTGTTCCTGACAACTTGCGGTATTGGCAAGTATTTTGGAATGATAAGCAGGTAAACAATTTCTAGCAGAATGAAGGAGAATTCGAGAATTCTTTCATTGACGAAGTTTATGACAAGGAAGATCAGGTAATTGAAGCTACCCAGGTTGATATTTTACAGCTAAAAGACAACAATATTCCAAGAGGTCTCAAACCTTTGGAAGAATTGTTTGATCGAGATGATGTGGCTCGGAAGCCAACATTGGTTCCTACGTAAAAGGGTGTGGAGGATGTAAACATCAGAACAACGGACAAGCCGAAGATGGTCAAATTGTCAAAGTCTTTATCTCCTCAAGTAAACGAAAAGTAAATTGATTTACTTTCTGAATTTTCTGATGTTTTCAATTGGGATTATGCATAATTAAAGGTCTATAATAAAGATATCATACAACACACCATTCCAATTAAGCCTGATCAAAAGCCCTTTCAGCAAAAGCTAAGAAGGATCAACCCGAGGTTGCTGCCATCCATAGAAAAAGAAGTGAACAAGCTCTACAAATAAAGTATCATTGTTCCTATCAGGTCTTTTGATTGGATATCTACTCTAGTCCTGGTAAGAAAGAAGACTGGTGAAATAAGGCTTTGCATAGATTTCATAAATTTATACAAGTTGTCCCTTAAGGATAATTACCCCCTTCCCAAAATGGATCACATCTTATAGAGAGTGTTTGGGGCTTCCAAAATGTCTTTGCTTGATGGATATTCGAGATACAATCAAATTTTAGTGCATGAGAAATATTAGGACAAAACTGCCTTCTTTACACCTTGGGATACATTCAAATATGCAAAGATGCCATTTGGACTAAAGAATGCAGGGGCTACCTTTCAGCGGGAGATGGATATACCTTTGCTGATGAGAAATATGTTTTCCTAGTGGTATATTTATATGATTTCACAGTTTTTTCCCATTCCGATGATGAACACTTGTATCACTTAAGGATTAATTTTCATAAATGTAGGAAATTTGGAATCTCTCTTAATCTGAAAAAGATCCTTTTTGCCATGGAGGAGGGAAAAATTCTCAGTCACATCATCTCCAAGGATGGAATCTAGATTGACCCTTCTCGGGTTAAGGCAATTCAATAAATTTACTTTCCACAGAGCAAGAAAGAAATTCAGGCTTTCAATGGTAAGATGAATTTTTTACGCATATTTATTCCAAATTTTGCTGAGCACCTTCGAGAAATGACCAACATGTTGAAAAAAGAGAATGAGGTAAAGTGGTTAGAGGATAGGAAAAAGTCCTTTAAACAAGTGAAGTTTGCCTTCACCACAACCCCTATTTTAATCAGCCGAAATCATTCAATTGATTTTATCGTTTTCTCATTTGCCTCCAAGCATACATTGGTTGTAATATTGATGCAGAAAAAGGATAAGACTGAGCAGCCCATAGCATTTTTCAGCCGAACCATCAAGGATGCAGCTCTTCGGTACAATATCATAGAGAAACAGTCTTTGGCTTTGGTAAAAGCGTTGAATGATTTCCATGTATATATTTTACATTCGCATATCTTGGCTTATGTCCCCAATGCAGCAGTAAAAGATGTTCTTATGCAAACATATCCGGAAGGTAGAAGAGGGAAATGGATAGCAACAATGTTGGAATATGACCTTGAGATCAAGCCCACAAAGCTGATCAAAGGTCAAGGTCTAGCAAAGCTTATGGCTGAGTCAAATTTGCATGTCTTAGACATCAACCTTATTACAACATTGTCCAATGAAGAAGAGGATGTCACTCTTATACAGGTAGCTGATATGTTTCTTTAATCTCCTTGGTATTCAGATATCATATATGTTCTTCAGAATTTTAACCCTCCTCCAGGTATGACTAAGAGTAAGGGTAGGTCTTTAAAGCTAAAAGCTTCCAAATACTACATTTTGGACAGTGCCCTTTATTGGAAAGATCCAGGAGGTATTTTACTAAATTGTTTAGTTGAAAATGAAGCCCAAGAAGTTATGAATGATTTTCATAAAGGAGACTATGGGGGCCATCTTTTCTAGAAGACCATGGCTAATAAAGTGTTGAGAGTGGGATACTATTGGCCAACTCTTTTTGAAGACTCGTAAAAAACAGTGATGAGTTTTCATGAGTGTCAATTGTTTCAAGGTAAAAGAAAACTTCTTCCTTTACCTCTACAACCTATTTCAGTACATGCACCTTTTTAGAAGTGGGGACTTGACTTCATCGAAGAGATTCACCCTACAAAATCTGCACAACACAAATGGATATTAACAGCCACCGACTACTTCACCAAATGGATCGAGACGATCCCAACAACGCAAGCAACATACCTAGTAATAATTCAGTTTTTGGAGACTAACATATTGTCTCAATGGTAGGCTCCTTAAGCATTATCTTTTCTTATGCAGATTTCAAATTTCTCAAATCCATTGTAAATATCAGTTTAACTTTCTGCAAAGTGTGAAGCGGAGAATCACCAGAGCTTGGAGCCCGAGGTGGAGGCCATAAAGTTTCATTGGTTTTTTGTTGTTTTCAAAAATTAAGTCAGTCAAAGTCAAGTCAGTTTTGAGTCAAGTTTAAGTCAATTTTAGTCATTTTTCAGTCAGTTTGAGTTTGTTTCAAATCAATTTAAGATTGCAATTTTCAGTTTGTCTTTTAGCTTTCAACTCCATGCCTAATGGATAGGCACTTGGTCTACGGTGTTCTTAGCACTTCCAAGGAGCTACCATCCCCAGTTGGAGCCAATGTTAGTGTCAGTGTTTGCATCCTTCCACCAATGATCAAATAAACTCTTTCATGTCATGTTAAGGGTCTCATTCTCAAATTTTTGTCATTCCATTAGGTCATCATGCAAAAATTTGGTCACTTGGTGAAAATTTAGGTCAAACTTCACTATTTTCAGAAATTTCATTACTTGCTAGCTCATTTCACCACTTTGTTAAGTGTACATCAGTCATGAGTTATTATCAACATATCAGTCCTTTCATCATGAATTTCATTCAGTCAAGGTCTTCATTAGTTCTTAGGGTTTTCAAGGTGCATCAAATCACCATTTGCATGCATAAAACACCAGCAAGTAAGAGAATGACAATAAAAACATCTCATTATGAAAGTTTGATTTGTAAATTTAATTTCAAATCAATATGTAATTTTATGTTTCCTAATATGTAATAATTTCTCATGGTTCCAAGAAGTTGCATACTCAAGGTTCCAAATAGTCAAAAAGTCAATGTTCTAAAAAGCTACAATGTTCAAAATCCATCAAAAAGATCAAATCCAAAGAATCGGGTTCAAAAGGTAAAGTGAAATGTCAAAGTTGAGTTTTAAAGGAAATGTGGGTCTTGTTGGTGTTCCGTGTTTTGATAGTTTGGCAAATCAAAAGACAAGGCAACATCAGAACCAATCTTTAGAGTTACAGGATCTAGTCCTCCCATTCTCAGAGAGGGATATCTCAAATGTTTGTTTGTAAAGGTTTATCTTGTGTGCTTAGAATATGGATTTTAGACTAGTTATTAAGTGCAGGTGTTTGTTTTTTTGGTTGGTTGGATTGATACAACAGAACATGAAAGGTCTAGGAGAGATATATAGAATGGAGAAACATCTGGTTCATTGGGCAATGGAGTCAATAAGAGGTCATAACATACTCATCAATGGATATGGGATATCAGAGGGAAAATATAACTTGGCCGCAGGATCCTTTGGTTTTTGGAATGAGATGGACATCAATGATTTGGAAAGAGAAGTTTAATTCTCAAACAAAGGGAATTTGAAAACACAATTTGAACAATAAAGAGCTTTTTGATAGACAGGGCTAACCATAAATTCTACAAATCACACCTTTAAGCAAACAATGATTTCAAAACAAATTTTAAAATGAAATCTAAGATTCGGGGAACACCCTGTTTCCTCAAACATTTTATTTCAAATGACTTAGAAAACATAAAATATTCACTGATAACTGCAGTCATAGAAGAGGGAACACCTAACACATCTATGATTACAACTATAAAGACATTTGAGACAACTGTTTAAGTAAGGACAAAGGGCAAGATCAGAACAAACCTCCTTGGCTCACTGTAAACAGAAAACTACAAAGGGAGACTTCAATAACAGTTTTTAAGTGGCAGCGGACAAGCAGGGAAAACCATAAATCATGTTGAAACCAACTATTCGAACTATTAAGGAAATGAACGAGCATGAAGACTAAAGAGAGAGATAAAAGACTCTAAAATACTTCAGCAAAAGAAAACATAAAACAATGAAGGATGAACAGGTCTAAGGTGCTTCCAGGAGTCATTTCTTAGCCTAAAACTTTCAACCTACTGTAGTAAGAATTTTTGGAACATAATGAAAACAAGGGAAAAACATTAAACAGTTTAGAATACTTCACCAATAGCCAAGCTCATGGATCCAATGATAGAGCCTTCTCAGTCACAAGCATGCAAAAACATCATCAGGGCTTCCAAGACTTCAATTTGTTTTTCAACTTCAACAGACTATGTATTATTTCAAAGAGTTCCAATATTACAACTAGTGATCAACCAACCCCTCACTCATCTACTTCAGAAGTATATATAGAAGAATGAGGAGGTGAGATATGATAAAAGATCTCAAAAACTAATTAGTACAGACTTAAATGGCTTCTTGGCCTTTGGGGGCTCAATGAAGCAACTTACATAGGTGTCCTTTGTATAAAATCATTTACATTAACTATTAGGTTTGCTGGAAAGAATTTGTTGACTTCGAGGCTCCTCATCATCCTTGTAATAACTTCTGCCGACAACTACAATAAATTCCTTTGGTTGAAATAACTGTTCAGCTGTATTGATGCAAAATATCTCCTGGTCTGATAATAACTTCGACTTTCCTTTGATTGTTTTTAGGCTGTAGGTGGCTCTGTGATGGTTGGGGAATTTAATTAGCCCCTGATGTGGCAGAATATGCTTTCTATCTGATAAAACACTCATGATTTTCTTTAAACTGTGTTTTAGGCTTCTGATAATCCATTTTAGCCATAATCCCTATAGATCTGTCTTTAATTTCCTGTCTTGATATATTTTTGTCTTCGGCACTGATACTCTTTGATTTGTGTCTAATTCACTGTGCTTTGCTGGTATGCAGGGTCGCATAGGGATGATATGGCATTAATGCCTCGTGAATCACTGATGAAACGTGAATTTTAAACCCTGCGAAGGATTTTCTTTGATGAATCGAAGGCAGGAGGATCGTCACCCTCTACCTTCAAATTTTCTTCAGACATAGCGGAAAAACCATAAAACCCTGCAAAAATACAAACAACTATTATAAAATCCTGCATGTATAGGTTAACTACTTCAGAAGGCACGTGGAGGGAGCGTGGCAGCCTCAGATCGGACAGTGGACGTCAATATCGCGTCGGGTCCACGTCCGATTTTTAACGCGTGATGGACGGATTTTTTATGAACAGTGCCCAAGACACGTGTCGGCCAGCGTATGGAATTGCTACGAAATGGAAAAAACAGCCCCGCGCTCAAAAGCAGTGCGATGAAATCCGCTTGGTTTTTGCAATCAGCGAGTGGCTGGCGGGGACCACCCGGGCGATGGATTGCGCGTTGTTGATCTGCGGATCAAATCGATGGTGGAGATCGCCTTGAACTTTGGACCGGCGGAAAAATTATAATATAATAAAAGCCGACAGATTTAATATATGACCAAAGGTTTATACTTTGGGCGGACATAATTAATATTTAAAATGGCTTGGCGCCTGATTGCGGGGCCTTTGGGCGCATGGAGGAACATATGACCAGGGGTTAAAAAGGAGGGGCTAATCGCAATTGGGCAACGTGATAAGCGCTTGGGGGGTTGGTGCTCGGTTCTAGCACCAAGACGTATGGAAGGGAAGGTTAAAGGCTCAGCCCAAGGGGGCTTAAGTCATAAACAATGTATTTTTATGGATTTTTAACGGTTTCCAAAGGAGTTTGAGGGTTTCGATAAGGATAAGAAAGGGTCTTAGACCTTATCAAAGGGGTTTTGGTGAAGAGAGAAGGCGAAAACATGAGAATGAAGGATTTGATGGGAAAAGAAAAGGCAAAGATGAGGTTAGTTTTGGCAGAAGGGGGAAAAGGAAAATGGTGGTTGCAGCGGTATTCTTTCTTGGGAATCAGCAGGATTTCTGAGTTGAAAAGGGGGAAAAGCAGTGACGATTATCCAAAAGATAGGATATTATCAAAAGACTTTAAGCATCAACAATTTTTAGCAAATGAAATTGTTTCTTGAAGGCTATCCAAAATCATTTAGCCACCACTTGATATAACAGAATTTATAGGTGGCTAACAGTGGCTCCACTTGGGTATGGTGCCTTTTTGAAGGTATCAAGAATTTCAGACTTGGATTCTCTGGGAGGTTGATCAGTTGCCTCATCCATTGGGTTTCCCTTCCTTTGCTGGGATGATCTTGTTTTGAAAACATATTAGCAGCCATAAAAACAATGGATCTTCATCAATACAATCTTTCTACCTACCCAATCCTACTAATCTAACATTTTTTCTTCATTAGAGTGCACTTGGATGGGCAAACTCTTTCACAACATTTTATTCTTTTTGAAAGCAGGAAATCTAATCTATTTCTACTTATTATTTCTCCATGGACTCAGATTAGACAGTTGAGCCCTATATGATTCTCTACCTAATCTATTATCTATTGGGATTAAATTGTCCAACAGACTTTATTTCTCTAAATTTTAAAACATAAATTTAAAAACAGTCAAGTCAAGATTAAGTTGTTTGACTTGCTGTAATCTATGGCAGAAAAACAAGCTGCACATAGACATTTATTTTGCAGAAAATTTAAAACAAAAATGGAAGGTTTGAGATCTGAGATTTTAAAACATTTCCTTCCTCTTTTCTTTAGCTCTATTTTGACTCTTTATTGAGTTGTCTTTCCTTTATTAACCGGTTCAGACTTTGGGCTGATTAGAACCAGATTTTTACATCTTTTGACTCAGAACTTGAAATAGATTTGAGTCATTTTCTCTTTGGAAACTCAGGTTCAGATTTTGATCATGTTTGAACCTTTAATTTCTATCCTAAACTATCTACTGATAAGCCAAGATTAAACAATTTGGCCAACCGAATTCACTATCCTATCAGCAGAAAATTTAAAGCTAATTAGTCAAGATTAGGTTGTTTGACTAACTAGAAGTGTGTTTTTTAGGAGTGGCATTTGGGCTTGCACACTTTCAGAATTTGTTTCTCTTTTTTGGTATGGGGCTATACCTTTCTTGTTTTTTACAATCTGCCCTCTTTTCTTTTTTCTATTGTTTTTAAATTTTTCTTTTTCTTTCAAAGACAAAAAATCAAAAACTAACTAAATGCTCAAAGCTGAGCTTTATTGACATTCCTATCTAACCTAATCTAATCTTGGAGTATTTACATGTTTTAGTTGATGAACTCTCTTTTCCAGTACAACCAATCCAGTAAATGATTCCACGATTGGTCCTTTTTCATCTCCTTGGGTAGGCTGGACAAACAGGGCCACTCCCATTCCTTTTGTTTTTTAGCAGCAGTGCTAAATAATCTTCTTGCTTTTGGTAATACACTGCTCCTAATGACCTTGATCCCTTCTTCAAATGCCTTCAAGAAGTGAGCATAGGGATCTTGAAATAATGTCTGGTTAAGAGTATTCGGAAGATGTGTTTCAACCAGGATTATCTCTTTTTTCTCCACTGGATTAAGGAAAAGATTCTTATGAGAAAGAAAAACTTCCTTATCTTCATTATTATCTGAACTAGAGGATTCATCATATATTGCAGTGTTGTCCTCTTGTAGTCCTGGTATGCTCTGACTCAGTGGACTGTGCTCTGTGAAGAGATCATCATGTTCTTGAGCAGGGGTATCTTTTATTACCTCAACCCTTTCAGGAGGAGGCTCCTTATATGCATCTTGTTCAAGAAATTCCTCTTTCTTCTCAACCCCAACATTACAACTAATAGATAGTTGATTCCCAATTATGTGAAAACTATTCCTGATGAATTGGACAAGCTGATTGCTGCTTTCAAGCTGATTATAATGAAATTCATGACACTAATCAACTGTTGGTTGTCTTGCATGATTAGTTTCTGTGTGGAGCTCATCCTCATCATCAGATTGATTAGAAGTTAAAAAATCTTTAGTATAAACAATTTCACCAATCAAGCATATTGGGTTATCAGTTTTTTCCTTTAGCTGATCTACAAGTTTATTTTATGTTTTAAGACAACAAGATTTAGTAGGTAAATGAGCAGAAGTGTTTTGTTCTAATAAAGAATTGAGGGCTAGCTGTTTATTTAATATCTGATCAATTTCTTCCTCTGTAAAAGAGGAGGAATTTTCTCTTTGTTTTGGACAGAAGAACAACAGTCCTCTCCCTCTTGTGTTAACTTGTTTTGAGGCTGGATGTATTCTTGAGCCTTTTTTAAGGAATCATTACTCGTGTTTGCAGGGGAATTTTGAGGATTCTCTTCCTTTTCATGATCTATCTTAATTTCAAACAACTCCTCATGATTTTCGTGGCAGTCACTTTGACTATAAGGTTCATGAGTTGTTTCAAGTATATTGTCAGGATGCCATTCTTCTTTAATAATCTGAAATGAGTCATAACATAACGGCAGAGAAATGAGTCATAACATAACGGCAGAGACTCTGGTTGTGTTGTCTCTTCTCCCATTTCAGATTTTGTGAGTTCAAGATGGCTTATGTTTTCCTCAAGGCACTGCTCACTATAAGTATTTGTAATTTGATCATGAAGTTCTCTTAATAGCCTTGTACAAGATATAGGTAGGTAATTAGGAATTTCCTGACAACCTTCTTCATTGCTTTCTTTTTAATCTTGTTCATCGTACATATCTTGTAGTTTTTGGGTTTGTTCTTGATTTGAAAGGAGCATGGACTGCTCTAGATCATCAATATTTAAATTGGCCTCATACCTTTCAAATATTTTCCCAAGCATGTACACCATTTTCTCCATCATGATCAATAATTTTTCTTTATTGTTTTCTCTATAATCTTGCTCACCTTCTTCTATAAAGTCTTGATCATCATCTACATATTTCTCATTGTCTAGGTCTTGTAATGGTTGAGTTTGTGTTTGATCTGGGAAAAACATAGGTTTCTCTAGATAATCAACATCTATATCAACCTCATGCCTATCCAATCTTTTGTCAAGTATGTACATTATTTTTCCAATTAGGTCCAATAATGTGTTTAGTTTAGCTTCCCTGTCCATACTTGGATCCATATTTGTAATAAAGAGGTCACTATATCTTTTCAACCAGTTTAGAGTCTTCCTCTAGTGGATTCATTAAGTCTTTTATGTCGGTGTCCCGTGTTTTGATAGTTTGGCAAATCAAAATACAAGGCAACATCAGAACCAATCTTTAGAGTTCCAGGATCTAGTCCTCCTGTTCTCAGAGAGGGATTTCTCAAATGTTTGTTTTTAAAGGTTTATCTTGTGTGCTTAGAATATGGATTTTAGACTAGTTATTAAGTGCATGTGTTTGTTTGTTTGGTTGGTTGGATTGATACAACAGAACATGAAAGGTCTAGGAGAGATATATAGAATGGAGAAACATCTGGTTCATTAGGCAATAGAGTCAATAAGAGGTCATAACATACTCATCAATGGATATGGGATATTAAAGGGCAAATCTAACTTGGCCGCAGGATCCTTTGGTTTCTGGAATGAGATGGACATCAATGATTTGGAAAGAGAAGTTTAATTCTCAAACAAAGGGAATTTGAAAACAAAATTTGAACAATAGAGAGCTTTTTGATAGACAGGGCTAACCATAAATTCTACAAATCACACCTTTAAGCAAACAATGATTTAAAAACAACTTTTAAAATGAAATCTAAGATTTGGGGAACACCCTATTTCCTCAAAGATTTTATTTCAAATGACTTAGAAAACATAAAAGATTCACTGATAACTGTAGTCATAGAAGAGGGAACACCTAACACATCTATGATTACAACTATAAAGACCTTTGAGACAACTGTTTAAGTAAGGACAAAGGGCAAGATCAGAACAAACCTCCTTGGCTCACTGTAAACAGAAAACTACAAAGGGAGACTTCAATAATAGTTTTTAAGTGGCAGCAGACAAGCAGGGAAAAACATAAATCATGCTGAAACCAACTATTCGAACTATTAAGGAAATGAACGAGCATGAAGACTAAAGAGAGAGATAAAAGACTCTAAAATACTTCAGCAGAAGAAAACATAAAACAGTGAAGGATGAACAGGTCTAAGGTGCTTCCAGGAGTCATTTCTTAGCCTAAAACTTTCAACCTACTGTAGTAAGAATTTATGGAACATAATGAAAACAGGGGAAAAACATTAAACAGTTCAGAATACTTCACCAACAACCAAGCTCATGGATCCAATGATAGAGCCTTCTCAGTCACAAGCATGCAACAACATCATCAGGGCTTCCAAGACTTCAATTTGTTTTTCAACTTCAACAGACTATGTATTATTTCAAAGAGTTCCAATATTACAACTAGTGATCAACCAACCCCTCAATCATCTACTTCAGAAATATATATAGAAGAATGAGGAGGTGAGATCTGATAAAAGATCTCAAAAACTAATTAGTACAGACTTAAATGGCTTCTTGGCCTTTGGGGGCTCAATGAAGCAACTTACATAGGTGTCCTCTGTATAAAATCATTTACATTAACTATTAGGTTTGCTGGAAAGAATTTGTTGACTTCGAGGCTCCTCATCATCCTTGTAATAACTTCTGCTGACAGCTACAATAAATTCCTTTGGTTGAAATAATTGTTCAGTTGTATTGATGCAAAATATCTCCTGGTCTAATAATAACTTCGACTTTCCTTTGATTGTTTTGAGGCTGTAGGTGGCTCTGTGATGGCTAGGGAATTTAATTAGCCCCTGATGTGGCAGAATATGCTTTATATCTGATAAAACACTCATGATTTTCTTTAAACTGTGTTTTAGGCTTCTGATAATCCATTTTAGCCATAATCCCTATAGATCTGTCTTTAATTTCCTGTCTTGATATATTTTTGTCTTCGGCACTGATACTCTTTGATTTGTGTCTAATTCATTATGCTTTGCTGGTATGCAGGGTTGTGCAGGGATGATATGGCATTAATGCCTCGTGAATCACTGATGAAACGTGAATTTTAAACCCTGCAAAGGATTTTCTTTGATGAATCGAATGCGGGAGGATCGTCACCCTCTACCTTCAAATTTTCTTCAAACATAGCGGAAAAACCATAAAACCCTGCAAAAATACAAACAACTATTATAAAATCATGCATGTATAGGTTAACTGCTTCAGAAGGCATGTGGAGGGAGCGTGGCCGTTGGATGGCATCATCCAACGGTCGGTATCGATCAGAGGAATTCAAAGGGAAGGTAGAAAAGGAATATGAATTGGAGCCGTCGATCGCGCAGAGATCGACGGTCGAGAGCAGAGGTGAAAAGTCAAAGTGGAGGAATCAGGGCGATGAATGGTGGGCCGTCGATCTGCAGATCAGATCAACGACAGAGATCTTTTAAATGCCGCGCCGTAGCCTGGTTAACTGTCGGGCTTCTTTGTCGAGCGATCGTCGTCCGATGGGCGGCCTCAGATCGGACAGTGGACGTCAATATCGCGCTGGGTCCACGTCCGATTTTTAATGCGCGATGGACAACGGTTTTATGAACAGTGCCCAAGACACGTGTCAGCCAGCGTATGGAATCGCTGCGAAATGGAAAAAACTGCCCCGCGCTCAAAAGCGGTGCGATGAAATCTGCTTGGTTTTTGCAATCAGCGAGTGGTTGGATGGGACCACCCAGGTGATGGACTGTGTGCCATCGATTTACGGATTAGATCGACGGTGGAGATCGCCTTGAACTTTGGACCGGCGGAAAAATTATAATATAATAAAAGCCGACAGATTTAATATATGACCAAAGGTTTAGATTTTGGGCGGACATAATTAATATTTAAAATGGCTTGGCGCCCAATTGCGGGGCCTTTGGGCGCATGGAGGAACATATGACTGGGGGTTAAAAAGGAGGGGCTAATCGCAATTGGGCAACGCGATAAGCGCTTGGGGGGCTGGCGCTCAGTTCCAGCACCAAGACGTATGTAAGGGAAGGTTAAAGGCTTAGCCCAAGGGGGCTTAAGTCATAAACAATGTATTTTTATGGATTTTTAACGGTTTCCAAAGGAGTTTGAGGGTTTCGATAACTCTAAGAAAGGGTCTTAGACCTTATCAAAGGGGTTTTGGTGAAGGGAGAAGGGGAAAACATGAGAATGAAGGATTTGATGGGAAAAGAAAAGGCAAAGATGAGGTTAGTTTTGGCAGAAGGGGGAAAAGGAAAATGGTGGTTGCAGCGGTATTCTTTCTTGGGAATCAACAGGATTTCTGAGTTGAAAAGGGGGAAAAGCAGTGACGATTATCCAAAAGATAGGATATTATCAAAAGACTTTAAGCACCAACAATTTTTAGCAAATGAAATTGTTTCTTGAAGGCTATCCAAAATCATTTAGCCACCACTTGATATAACATAATTTATAGGTGGCTAACAGGTCCCAAATCCAAATTATGAAGATTCACCAAGTATAAAAGGTCATCAAAGACCAAAAAGACACTCATTTGATCCTCATGCATTGAGCTCTCGAACTCCCAAGTCAAAAATCAAATTTTGAGCAAGAAAGTCAATATTTTTTGCAAGCGCTGCACTTCTCCTTAAGGCGTTGCACTTTTGACAGACAGGGCGTTGCACTTTTACCAGGGAGCCACTGCGCTTATCCTCAAGGCACTACACTTTTTTTAGTTTTCTTCCACAACTCCAAATATTCAGTGCAACTACTCGAGCCATCAAACAAGGGTTTATTCAGTCTAATGCAAGTAGGCTACACCTCTTTTAATCCTCCCTTCAGTTTATAATTTGAATTCATGGTGTAAACCCTCCTCATTTACCATTTCATGTTTTGAGCCAAGAAACCATAGTTTTTACCATTGCAAGCTAAAGTGTTTTCCCCTAGAGCCTATTTTCCCTTCCCATACTCTAAAATCACTCCCCTTATCCATAGATTACCCTATCCCTTATCCCCAAGTCCCATTTCCTAAAACCCTGATCCTAGGCTCCATTTTCCTAGGCAGTCATACCATATCCCTGTAATCATTAGGGGAATTTTGAGATCTAAAATGGGCCTCCTAAGGAAATTATAAAATAATAGTGGAAAAAATCAAATAAGATTTGATGACATCATCAAATTTTAGAGGGAAAAATGGAAAAACTACTTTTTCAACTCATATTTTCAACTTATCTCCCAAAGGTTTTACTCAAATTTCGAGCGGGAGTACTCGTTGGATGCGAAATTTAATTCCCCATCCAAAAAGGAATTACCCATGTTACTATCTTTGATGTATCGGGATCCATCGAAAGTATGCGACCCATGGAAGTACTCCTTGGATCGTTAGATGAAAAAATTAATTCCTTATCGAGGAGTACCCATGTTGCATACTTTCGATGGATCTGCTACACGAAAATGAAATACATGAAAGCATTGATTGTAGGAGTACCCATGGTCTTTGCATACTTTGGTGGATCAAATACCTGAAAAATGAGAAATACATGAAAAATGTGATTGTAATCACATTTTTCATGTCATTTTTATTAAAATGAGATCATCGAGAAAATTGCAACATGGGCCACTCACTTGAATGAGGAATTAATTTTTACATCCAATAATTAATCACATTTTTCATGTATTTCTCATTTTTTGTGTAGCAGGATCCATCGAAAGTATGCAACATGGGTACTCCTTGGATGAGGAATTAATTTTTACATCCAACGAGTACTCCCGCTCAAAATTTCAATGAAAAGTTTGGGAGATAAGTTGAAAATACGAGTTGAAAAAGTAGTTTTATTATTTTATTAATTTTTAATACTTTTACCCTTTTACTTAAAAAATGGTGAATAATCCCTCATGGTTGACATCATCATGTTTAATCATATTGGTTCTTATAAAGTTTATTTTGGTTGTACATTTTTCTTAGGAGGTGTAGCGACCAACCCTATATTTTACTAGATGAGCGCTAGGCTTTTATTTATTTATTTATTTATTTTTATTTTTTTACTACAGTAACTAGGAATTTAAACCATAATCATATAAGTTTGAAACTCAGTAAAATTAAATCACTTATACCAAAGTCCATAAATTTAACTTCATAACACATACATCTATTTAACTGGTTGATTATAGGCACAATGAAATCATCATAAATAAAAACAATATAACTAACACATGTACCGTTCACCCTTAGCCGAGAACCAAACTTGACTTGCCACTACTTGAGCTCCTTTGTTGTTGTCTACCTCCAAGCCTGAATGTTGTCGTGCTTAGTGAATGTAATGACCCACTTAGGTTGACCTCGACCTCTCCTTGGGTACTCTCCTTAGCGCGGACCTAGGAGCTCACTGATAGGGTTGTATAACGAAAGAATGTGCTAGTGTTTGGTAAAGGTGAGCCCCCTCTGCGCTCGAGAGTCCCCTCTCATGGCCTCTACCTCACCAAACTCAACTATAGCTCGTAACCACTCACAATGACATAATATCCTCCATCCAACCATAGGGTAAGAAAAAATTCCCATTCTCTTCGCTTTCCCCTTCTTTTAAGAAGGCTTCATAAGTGACACTTGGAATTTCATGCATAAATTTTTTTTTTTTTATTAATCCAAAATTTTATTATTCACCCACCCATGTGTCACCCTCTCATTAGGGCTCTCCAAAAATAATTTACTTAAAAATTAATTTAAAATAGTATTTTTCTCACCCCAACAAGACTTCCTATTTCTTTTCCTAGTTGTCTCTTGATTCCCCCTTTCCTACTCCTTAATTTTTGTTTATTACTGAAGTTAACTGATAAGTGTCAGATTTGGTCCCCTAACTACCTCTTAATTTAACTCAATTTTCCTCTTAGAAGAATATTTTTATGTTAGCTCTTGCCACATTGAGGTTCTCTAAGTTTCTCCAATTTTAATTTATTAGTCTTATTTTAATTCACCACCCTCTTCTCTTAGTGAAAATTTTAACTATTTTATGATTAACCTTTATACTTAACTCAATGTCCCTCTTTCCCCCTTTTTCTTAATTAAGTTACTTTTGTACATTATCCATTTAATATTATTTTTATTTTATTATATATATATATATATATATATATATATATATATTAAACATGGAAAGTGGTAGAGTTCTCAGGGTTAAGTATTTTATTTCTTCCTATTCTTCCCTTACCCTAAGTATTATTCTTGATTTAATTTCCTTTGTTCTAACATCATATATCACTTGTTATGAAATAATAGGATTTTTATGTATTGATAATATTTATTAGTTTCTTTAATGATGACGTGGGTGTCAAGTTGGTCATGCCCTTGAAGAACTTCCATTCGAATTTCCAAGGGTGCCATTCCTAATAGTGTATTTATGATGCCATGGGTGCCAAGTCGATCGTGCCCTCTAAGAATTTCTCTTGAATTTCCAAGGGTGCCATGCCACTTGCCCTTCAAGCATCCAGTGGCTACGAGGGGAAAGTATAGGTGCAATGACATAGAGCGTTATCATCTCGTATGCCACCTGTTATAGTGAGACTAATGGTGCTAGGGATCAAGGAATCCATCTTGATGCGAGCCCCCCATAAAATCCTCATGAGAGACCCAAATTTGGGACCTACCCCCATGAAATTTTGATCTTCAAGGCGAAGTTATTTCGACCTTTCCAGCCTAAGTCACGACGGGAGTGCTAGCGGGTGAGATCAGGGACACTGTCCCACCCCTCCCATGTTGTTCCATCCAATTTTACAACCCCATTTCCCATATGTGAGTCATTCATCCAAGCAACTAACATTTTCCTGCAATCATTTTCATATCATCAAAGTATACATATATCTATAAAACAAGTTTCAAACTAAACTTAGAATTTCAAAGACAAAATATTAATTTCTATCAAACTAGATGTTGTCAACTCATCATATGTGAGTTCCTTTGGTGGTTTCCTATGATACTCAATAATTATCAGTAACAAATTTTCTCAGTGTTAGTCATTATCATAATATAAAAATCAACATGACCTAGTCATTCACATCATTGTTCATTTTGAATCAGAACTAATGTAAGTAGCTAACATATGGAACACATCCATCATGGTTATCATAATGGTAACATCAATGGGAATTTAGCATATCCATTAAAGCCATCATCATCGTAACATCAATAGAAAACATACCTATCCATCAACTCTATCATCATCATGATATCAATAGAGAACATGCATATCCATTAATGATACAATCATATCAATAAAGAAAGTACATAACCATTAATGATCTCATCATCACAGTATCAATAAAGAACACACATAACCATGAAATCCACTAACAATAGAGTCATATGTCCAGATCCTCATCTGAGGTCCTCAAAAAATAAAGCGTGGTCCTTAGGGCTAAATAATGTTAAAATTCTTATCATTGTCAGTCAACTAGAGTAGGGCACTACATACACCCCCTCTTAATAATAGACTTTTTCTCGAAATCCTTGGAATAGATAAAGAAAACAATGATGCATCTCTTCGGCATCCTCCCAAGTGGCTGAACTAGGACTGTAATTGTCCCACTGGACCTTAACCTGGTCTAACAATAATCGTCTAAGCTGAAAAGTTTGCTAGTCCAATATGCGAACTGGTTCAACCATCACCTTGTCTTCATCCGAAACCTTCAAGTGACCTAAGTCAATAACATGCGATGGATCTGAAATATAATGAAGCAAAACAGAAACATGAAACAAATCATGAATACATGCTAGGGATGGAGGTAATGCAAGTCTATATGCTACCGACCCTTTTCTTTCTAAAACTTCAAAAGGTCCCACAAACCTTAGAGACAAATTTTCTCCCTTTCCAAATCTTATAGAGCTCTTTTGGGGCCTTACTCTCAGGAACACCCTATCTCCCACTTCATAACTTTGGTCTATTCGATGAGAGTCAGCATAACTCTTTTGTTGATATTGTGCTTCTTTTAGCCTCCCTTTAATCATAGTCATTTGTTCTTCCATCTATTGCACCACTTCTGGCCCTATTAATACTCGGTCCTCTAGTCGGTCCCAACTAAGAGGTGTTCTGCACGGTCTTCCATACAAGAACTCAAATGGTGCCATCTTGATGGAACTTTGATAACTATTATTGTAAGCATATTCCACCAAAGGTAAAAACTCCTCCCATTTCTTTTGTTGGTCCATCACATACATTTGTAGCATGTCTTCGAGGATTTGATTAGTCCTCTCTGTCTGACCATCTGTCTCAGGGTGGTATGCAATGCTGAAGTTCAATTGGGTTCCCAAGGCTTCTTGGAAACTGGTCCAAAACCTTCCTGTAAACACTGCTCCCCTATCTGATATGATCTTCCTAGGAACTCCATGTAATCTTACAATCTCATCAATAAAAACTCTCGCTATCTCTGGTGCCTTATATGTAGTCTTAACTGGTATAAAATGGGCACTCTTGGTCAATGTGTCCACCACTACAAATATGGAATCATGTCATCTTGAGGTCATTGGTAGTCCCACAATGAAGTCCATTGATATAACTTCCCATTTAGATTCCAGTATCTCATGGGGTTGCAATAACCCTGCTGGATGTCTGTGTTCAGCTTTTTCTCGCAGACACTCTAAGCATCTTGCTACAAAGTCTACAATGTCCTTCTTCATTCATTTCCAAAAGAAAAGTGGTTTCAGGTCTGCACTCATCTTCTTAACACCAAGGTGTGCCATGTATATTGCACGATGTGCTTCATTCAAGATCAACTGGCATATATCTTCATTTGGTGGCACATATATCCATCCTCGGAAACGTAGAAGTCCATCACTATCAAGAGAGTATTCTTCATATTTTGGGATTCTCATTTCGTCCTCCCTCAAACTCTTGCTAACCTCCTTGTACCAGGTGTCCTTAAATTGCAAGTCAAGCAACTTCTCCCTCAAATTTGTCTGTAAGGGAATTACTGAAAATATTTGAGGCCTCCTACTTAAAGCATCAGCCACCCTATTTATTGTTCCTTTTATGTAAGTAATATCAAAATCATATTCACTGATTAGCTCAGACCATCTTCTTTTCCTTGCATTTAAGTGGTCCTAAGTGAATATGTGTTGTAGCCCACAATGGTCAGTTCTAAGTTCAAACTTCCTTCCTAAAAGGTAGTGTCTCCAAATATTTAGTGCATAAAAAATTGCTGCCATTTCTAGATCATGGGTTGCGTAGTTCTCTTCGTGGGTTCTAAGTTTTCTTGATGCATATGTTATTACTCTTCCTTCCTGCATCAATACACAACCCAACCCTTGCTTGGAGGCATCAGTGTAAACCAAAAATTCTTGTTCCATATCTGGCACTTTCAAAATTGGTGTCGTTGTTAACAATACTTTCAACCTTTGGAATGCCTCTTCACATTTTTCAGTCCAAATGAATTTCTTGTTCTTTCTTTGGAGCTCGGTAATGGGGCTTGCTACCCTCGAAAACCCTTCGACAAATCTACGATAATACCCTGCCATGCCCATGAAACTTCGTATTTCATGAACATTGGTTGGTGCTGGCCATTCCATGATGGCTTCTATCTTTGTCGGGTCTACCGTGATGCCATCCCCAAAGATAATGTGCCCAAGATAATGAATCTTTGATTGGTAAAAGGAACACTTTGAAAGTTTTCCATACAATTGGTTTTCTCTAAGACATTGAAGAACTATCCTCAAGTGTTCGTCATGATCTTCTGAGGTCCTTGAGTAGATCAAAATGTCATCGATAAATACTTGTACAAACTTGTCTAAGTAATCCCGGAATATCTCATTCATCAAACTCATGAAAACACCCGGGGCATTTGTCAGTTCGAAGGGTAAAACTACAAATTCATAATGCCCAAACCTTGTCTTAAAGGCTGTCTTCAGAATATCTTCTTCCTTGATTCTTAATTGATGATATCCTGACCTCAAATCTATTTTTGAAAACACAGTTGCCCCCTTCATTTGATCAAACAAGTCATCTATCATAGGTAAAGGATATTGATTCTTTATTGTCACTTTGTTCAACTGGCCATAGTCAATGCACAGTTGCCAAGACCCATCCTTCTTCTTAACGAAAATCACGGGAGCTCCCCATGGAGATATGCTGGGTCGTATGAACCCCAAGTCCAACAATTCCTTTAATTGTATTTGCAATTCCTTTAGTTCTGGAGCTGACATACGATAAGGTGTCTTTGTAATAGGCTCAGTGCCTGGTTTAAAGTCGATGGTGAAATCAATTTCCCTTTTTGGGGGTAGGCTAGGTAATTCTTCAAGAAATACATCCTTGAATTCAACAAGAATTGGATGTTTATCAAAGGTTTCAGAATCACCCTTATCATTTAGAGCCAACACCGTGAACATTTGACACCCCTTTCGTCTATATTTCATTAGTTGCATGGAGGAGATGAACCTTAGGGACACCCCTCGGTTCTTTCCCCTCAATGATTTTCTTTGTCCATCATCATCTGTGAAATATAGTACCTTATATTTGCAATCTAGGAGTGCCTCATGTCACTCCAACCAATCCATTCCTATAACTACGTCATAGACTCCTAATATCGTAGAATACAAGGATACCTTGGTTTTACATACACCCAGGTCCACCTCACAATCCCTTACCATCTTTCCTACATTTCTTTTCATACCACAAGCCATTTCTACATGTCTAAAATCATGTTGAGAAATTTATTTGTGTTTAATCCTTGATAATGCATTTAAAGAAATAAAAGAATCAGTAGCTCATGGATCTATTAAAATGACAAAACTCATACCATCAATATTACCTGTGGTTTCCAACACAGTGGACTGATGTTCGACCTGACGATTGTTCACCGCTGCATGGATGCGATGAGCCTTCCCCAGGTCCCCCACTGTAGCTAATTTCTGAGTTGATTTGGTATTACCTGTCTTTTGAGGGAAATCCCTCTCGTAGTGAGCACCTCCACAAGTCCAACACCCCCTCTTAGGAGCTTGGCTTCTATTATTGACTGAACTGGGAGTTGTCCTGGAACTCTGTTGGAAAGAGCTAGACTGTTGGGATCGATGCTGAGGTGGTGTGACTTGGTGTTGTTGCATAAGACGATGAGGTTGTTGTTGACGAGCTTGCTGAGGTACCCTATGCAGCTGCTGAGTTGGATGCCTATAAGGTGTTCCAGTAGACCACTTTTGATGATTGAGCACAGGACCCCTTTGAAAATTTCTACGTTCCATACTATTTCCATTGTTTACTCCTGATCCTGCGGGCATGTTTGTCTTACTAGGTCCACTATTCATGATCTCCTCCTCTACAATAATTGCTCGTTGAACTGCCTTGTGCAAGGTGCGAGGTGTTAAGATCCTAACCTTAGCCCGAATGTTACCATTTAATCCATACACAAATTTGTTCACCTTGAGTCTTTCTGTGTTTAAATGAGGGGAATAACAGAGTAATTCCATGAAACAAGCCTCATACTGCGGTATAGAGCGACTCCCCTGCTTTAATGAATTGAATTCATTTAATTGCCTCTCAAGAAATTCCTCTGATAGGTAGCGTTCTCTAAACTTTTCTTCAAACAATTCCCAAGTTACTGCTGAGATATCCATCCCCAATTAGGGTAATAAAGTCTTCCACCAAAGTAGTGTGTTTCCCTTTAGCTGGAATATACCCATATTAGCCTTCACGTTTGAGGTATACTCTCTCAGGGTAAAGCACATAGCCATGTTTTCTAACCATGCCTCTGCAGATTGACCATCTGTGGACCCCCAAAACTCTAGAAATTTTACTTTTTCCAAATCTCGATGCACATCATTTCTTGTAGTGTTTCGGGGTGCTTCATTTTGTATTATTGATCCTCCATGATCTCGTTCCAGACGGTTTATTAATGCCTAAGACATGTGCTGGAATGATTTCATTAAGTTTAACACTTCTCCTGTTGGTATTTATTCTTGTGTTGAGATTTTTTCCTCATCATTGGGTGGGGTGGCAGGAGTTGGTTGTTGTGGTGGCGCAACGTTGCGCCCTCTAGCTGCCCCACTCCTTCTTGTACTTCTTCTAACCATAGTTCACCAATGAATCCTACCAAAATTTAACACGATTTTCCTTGAATATTTGTTTCATGTGTAAACCTGAAATATATATATATATATAGTTAAATGTCCATCATTTAGATAATTTAGAATTTATCTTTTAACATAATTACATTTAAAATTTTAGACTACACAGCATATCAAAAAAAAAAAAAAAATTACTTTTATACACAACATAAATAATTTAAAATTTTGAAATACTACATTATATGAAAAACCATCACTTTAATACACAACGTAGATAAATTTAACCTTTTAAACTATAAAAATATTAATTTAATACACATCTAAAAAAAAAAAAAAATTAAACTGCAAAAAGTATTACTTTAATATACAACACTTTGGGTAACACATGGAATTGAATTTCTTTTCTTTTTTTTACCCATTTAAATTCCTTATACCTTAACAATAAAGATATTTTTAGTTGGATTCAAAGTTTAATGTTCAATATAATAAAGCAATAGGATGGCCCGCGTTGCAGTACATTACACTGGCACCCTTCTGGATGGAACGCGATTCAATTCCAGCCTAGACAGAGGAACCCCTTTTTAGATTTAAACTTGGCCAAGGTAAGTGACTGTGTTTTGTTTTCATGCATTCTACGAGTATAGCATATCATAGATTTATTTATGTGTTCTACCATCAAGCATAGCATATCAATTATTATTATTATTATTTTAATTGAGCCAACATTATGTTTTATCATGACTTCATTTAATACTTCACTATATTTACTCTATAATTGAGAAGCCATTTTTTTAATATAAAATTTAAAATTAGTGTTTTTTTTATCAAAATCTCCACTACTAAGTCTCACTCATATTGGACTATCTCACCCATATGGAGTTGTAAAATGCCTAACACAATTATGAAAAAAATGATAATTTAAAATCCACCAAAGTAAAAATAGTCTATAATAACATTTTTATAAATTTGTAATTAACTTTTATTTCTTTATAATATACATCATTTTATTCACCGACATAAAAGATATTACTATTATACTTTCATTAATATAAATAAATAAAAATAGGATCTGAAATTACTTTTAATTGGTTAAGAGCTAAGTTTCCGTTCATGTAAGTAAACAGATTAATGATCGAAGATTCAGAAGTATTTCACAGGCCTGAAAATCTACCCTTGCAGAGCACCAATCAATCATTTACTTTAAGTGATAGAATACCTCACATTCATGGATTGTAAGTCATTAATTTCAAACTGAGCTATTTTCCTACTGTTCAAAAAGAAACGAAACACACCGCAGATAGAAAGCATTTATTTTGAAAATATTCCATTCTAAGCAAATTCAGGTTAGAAGTTATGTTGGTTGGTTGAAGACCTAACTCTCTCACGTCACAAGCGAACCTCAACGCCTTTCTCCAACCTTTCTAAGAACTTTCTCAACACATATGAAAAGGCGAAACATTTTTCCTTCTCCATCTCCAACCAAACAATATCTATACCTAAGACGACATCATTCATCATATCTCTTGCTTTTGGGACGTCTTTCCTTACCTAGTTCCGTTGACTCACTCTGCTCACAATATTAAATCAAATAATCCATGAATTTGCATGATAAGACAACCTTGACTTTGATTGGCTAGCCTAGTCCCGGGCGTGAAACATGAAAGAAACTTCCATCTAAGGCTCCAGAAGAAGATCTGGTCAATTTCTAAATTTAAAATTCCATGAGAAATCCATTGTTAAAGGAAAGCCAAAGTTTGATGGACTTGAATTGGTCACCAGAGTTTATCTATACGTGGTCTATGATCGTGGCATATGGTACAGAAAAAATAGAAATAATTTAAATATGCTCTGAATCTCTATATTCTAGAGATCCTACTTAAATAATTTTGTTCAAACCCCGATAACTATTACAAGAAGTTGGTCAATTTCAAGCGAAATCCAGTCCATTTTCGCAGAGAGTGCCTTAATATCAATTCAATTATTTTCCTGCAAAATTCCCCTCATATGTTGCGGGGAAATATCTCTCCAACCGATTAATTTGCAAGCAAGAAAAGACCAACATACAGGAAACGAGCAGCAGAGAAGCAAAGTGGACCAAAATTTTGGATTTCTCCATTTGGCCTATTGCTTCCAATTTATACCCACAGGCATCACTGCAGAAGATCAAGACTTGAAGGCGAGGCTGAGCCTTCGAAATTTCCTTGGAATCCCTTGGACACCCAAAGCAAAAAAAAAAAATTTTGCTTCAAAACATTTCTAAGACCTCCCTGAGACTTCGAAACATAGTCTTTGCAATACAGATCTCATCTAAATTATGGCCATAGAGGAAGGAGTATTTGAAACTCTGGTTCAAACCTGGCTTAATGCGAGGATTTGTTTGGGTCGAGGAAATTGTCCTATATGAAGCAGAGGACGAGCAGTCTCTTCCTCCCGTGATGGTTTCTGATGAATTTGAGCCTTCGGGTATTCGACTTTCCATGATTTTACTCAACACCTTCAGGCTACGCCCTCGGGATGCACACTGGTTTGTATTGAGTGAGGATGACACCATCTTTTCCACAAAGAATTTGATGAGTGTTTTGGCCAAGTATGATCCTGAAGAGTTGGTTTATGTTGGAGCAAATTCTGAGAGTCATCTTGAGAATCATGATAATACACATAAGATGGCTTTTACTGGGGCAGGCATTGCTATCAGTTACGGTCTTGCACAAGCCCTGTCCACTATGCTCGAAGTTAGGTATTGTCACGTCGGGAGACATGGAGCCCATGATTGAAGTTACGTATTAGATACATCAGGAGATCTGGAGTCCAAGATTGAAATCAAGAACGGAAACTGATGAATCAAAGGATTTAGCCGTTGTCATTAAGAAGACAATGCAGCATCCCGCAGATTCTGTGCCCATGGTATTGTGGGCGTTAGCTTATAGGTTGGGAGTGGGAAGAGTGAATCAAGCCTCTTTGCAACAGAGAAACTCTGAGTGGAGGAGAAGATTGCGGAGGGTTTTCTAAGTCTGGAGATCAGAGCTCGATGAATCGCTGAGAGATGTTGAGGAGAAGCAGAGAATATGCGGTATTCTGGTTTTAGTAGTTCGGAAAACTGTTAGTAGTGCTTGAATGTGCAGAACACATGATTGAATGCCAATGTCTACTCCTACTAATGTGAGATTAGTTTGATTTTAGCTGTGGACTTAATTTGGTGGTATGATACAATTGGAAGCAATGTGAAAGTGAGGTCAATAATTGATCTCGTGGAGAGTTCGATTCACTGGTTTGTGAGCCGACTACAATTCTCCTTCCCAGATAGTCAGAAAAGGCAGATATCACCTTTCTGAAGTGTACATGGACATGGAATAAACCCTTTGGAAGGCCAAGTTCCATTCTTACCCTCCTGCCAAGTTATACTTGACAAAGGGGTCGATTTTCCATTATTGTTGGGTCAAAGCCCTCTTTGTTTGCCGCATCTTCTTTAGCTTTTGTATTATTTTTCTTCACCATGACTAGTTGGGAATTAATATGAATTTTTAATTTCCTTTAAAAATCTCTTCCTAACCAGGGAAATTAATTACTTTGTTAATTACATAACAATCACAGAAATATTAGATTAGTTTAATCATTATGTGTTGATGGAGTGATCATACACCAAGCATTTCCAAGTCTTCATACAATAGATTAAGAATTTTTAAGATACATTTATATTGTCATTGTGCATTTTACGTTAACATCATGCTATATTTTACATGTTTTGTCATTGATTTGATTACTCCTTGAAAGCATGGTTCAAGGGTTGACTTTTTTTTTTTTTTTTGTTAATGAACATAGCACGTTTCAACATAATTAGAATGTTACAATTGTTATATGAGGTTATGAACATTCTAGTTATCTGCCGTGTTCACAGAACATGGGTTTATAACCTCTCTAATCCCTTGAGTTTTCAGATTGTGGCTACTGGATTCACATGGGACCATGTGGTGTGTGATATGGATGCTAAGCTGGATTACACATATTTCAAATAGTGCTTCAACATAAATATATGCCTTATGAAACATCTCACTTGTCATATTGAGTAGCTTGGGTTGAGCATCATCTAAACCGATGTTTTCTAAGTCCACAAAGACTACAAAACTCATGGCTCACAAAAATAATACAAGGAAAACCTTAATACTTTATGAGCCTATAGGTCCTAGAGGTTGAACCTTTGCTTTGATACCAAGTGTAGCGACCAACCCTATATTTTACTAGATGAGTGCTAGGCTTTAAAATAATTTTTTTTTTAATTTTTTTATTTATTTTTTTTTACCATAGTAACTAGGAATTTAAACCATAATCATACAAGTTTGAAACTCAGTAAAACTAAATCACTTATATCAAAGTCCATAAATTTAACTTCATAACACATACATCTATTTAACTGGTTGATTATAGGCACAATGAAATCATCAAAAATAAAAACAACATAACTAACACATGTACCGTTCACCCTTAGACAAGAACCAAACTTGACTTGCCGCTAATTGAGCTCCTTTGTTGTCGTCTACCTCCAAGCCTGAATGTTGTCGTCCTTAATCCGAATGTAATGACCCACCGGTTGACCTCCCAGCCTACTCCTTGGGTACTCTCCTTCTCCGCGGACCCCCGCGCTGCAATGGGGTTGTACAACGAAGGAATGTGCTAGTTGGTAGATGTGAGCCCCTCTTGGCTCAAGAGACCCATCTCTATAATACTCTACCTCACTAAACTAAACTATAGCTCGTAACCACTCAAAATGACATAATCTCTTCCATCCAACAATAGGGTAAACAAAAGGTCTTTTTTCCTTCCATTTCCCTTTCTTTTATAGAAGGCTTCATAGGTGACACTTGGAATTTCACGCATAAATAATTAATTTTTATTAACCCAAAGTTTGATTATTCACCCACCCATGTGTCACCCTCTCATCAAGACTCTCCAAAAATAATTTACTTAATCATTTAAAAATATTATTTCCCTCAACCCAACAAGACTTCCTATTTCTTCTCCTAGTTGTCTCTTGATTCCCCCTTTTCTACTCCTTAATTTGTGTTTATTACTAAAGTTAATTGATAAGTCTCAGATTTGGTCCCCTAACAATTTTACTTTTAGATGAATATTTTTATGTTGGCTCTTTCCACATGGAAGTTCTTTAAATTTCTCAAATTTTAATTTATTAATCTTATTTTAATTCACCACCCTCTTCTCTTAATGAAGTTTTTAATAAATATTTATACTTAACTCTATGTCCCTCTTTCCCTTTTTTTGCCTAATTAAGTTACTTATGTACATTATCGACTTAATATTTTGTTTTAATCATGGAAAAGGTAGAGTTATCATGGTAAAATATTTTATCTCTTCCTATTCCTCCCTTACCCTAAGTTTTATTCTTGATTTAATTCCTTTGGTTCTAACATCCTATATCACTTGATATGAATTAGTTGGATTTTCATATATTGATTATATTTATTAGTTTCTTTAATGATGTCGAGGGTGTCAAGTTGTTCATGCCCTTCAAGAACTTCCATTTGAAATTCCAAGGGTGCCATGCCTAAGAATTTATTTTTAATGCCAAGGGTGTCGAGTCGGTCGTGCCCTTCAAGAATTTCTCTTGAAATTCCAAGGGTGCTACACCACTTGCCCTTCAAGTATCCAGTGGTTATGAGGGGAAATTATATGTGCAACGACAGAGACCTCTATCATCTCGTATGTTTCCTGCTATAGTGAGACTAATGGTGCTAAGAATCAAGGAATCTGCCTTGATGTGCGCCCCTTAGAAAATCCTCGTGA
The DNA here is from genome assembly GCA_034641835.2 of Pinus albicaulis. Lineage (NCBI taxonomy): Eukaryota > Viridiplantae > Streptophyta > Pinopsida > Pinales > Pinaceae > Pinus > Pinus albicaulis. Next base: position 1,640,810,277 of record CM076582.1, read on the forward strand.
GCGAACCAAATTTGGGACCTGCCCCCACGACATCGTGATCTTCAAGGAGAAGGTATTTCGACCTTTCCAGCCTAAGTCACGGCAAGAGTGCTAGCAGGTGATATCAGGAACACTGTTCCACCTCTCCCATGTTGTTCCATCCAATTGTACAACCCCATCACCCATATGTGAGTCATTCGGCCAAGCAACTAACATGTTCCTGCAACCACTGACATATCATCAGAGTATATGATATATATAACAAGTTTCAAACTGAACTTGGAATTTCCAAGACAAAATATTAATTCCTATCAAACCAGATGTTATCCACTCATCATATGCGAGTGCTTCTGGTGGTTTCATGTCATACTCAATAATCATCAGTAACAAAGTTCTCAGTGTTAGTCATTATCATAATAGAAACATCAACATGACCTAGTCAATCACATCATTGTTTATTTTGAATCAGAACTAATGTAAATAGTTAACATATGGGACACATCCATCATGTTTATCATAATCATAACATCAATGGTAAATTAACATATTCATCAAAGGCATTATCATCGTAACATCAATAGAAAACAAATTTATCCATAAAATCTATCATCATCATGATATCAATATAGAACCAACATATCCATTAATGCTACAATCATATCAATAAAGAACATGCATATCCATAAGTGTTATCATCATCATAGTATCAATAAAGACATAACCATCACATCCACTAATAATAGAGTCATGTGTCTGGATCCTCAACCTAAGGTCCTCAAAGAATAAAGTGCAGGTCTTAGGGATAAATAAAGTTAAAATTCATATCACTGTCAGTCAACTAGAGTAGGGCACTACAAGAGGCCCATTTTAGACCTCAAAATTCCCCTAATGAAAATTCCCTACCCTGTTTCCCTAATTTTTTCTATCCCCCACCACTTCCCTAAGATCTCTAACTCCCTTCCCCAATTCCCTAAATTTTCCTACACTAATCCCAATTCCCTAAATCTACATCCTACCCCTTTCATTTACCCTTCCCCTTCCCTAGGGTTTCAAAATAAGACAAATGGAGGAGGAAAGACATATTGTAGAAGAGGAGATGAACATATAAGAGGAAAGGAGACAACACAAAGGAGGCAAGATTTTGATGCTTGAACCTGTTAGTGTCACTCTAGTCATACTGCCATCAGTGATAAAAATTTCTCTTTTGCATTTGCATATTAGGAGTCCCATAATAATCAATTTCGCCATTCCGTTAGGTCATGGATTCATTGATGGTAGTAATTTGTTACCAGTTTTCCCTCATGAGGTACTTGCTGATTTTCCTTCCTATGATCTTCAGTCATTTGTCACTTTCATTCTCAAAATCATAGTAGTAGGTCATAGGATGGGTCTCATTAGTCTCTAAGGTCTCGCCATGGTCAAATTAATGAGTCAAGTGGCAAATAAAGATCAGCGAAGTCACGAGGAAGTCAATAAATACAAAGTCATAGCACCAGGAAGATCAAAGATATCATTTGTTTGGTTTGATGCAAGCTTCACCTCAAAGCATGGTTTTGAGGTGAAGACATGATACTTTGCCTTTCAGCCACAATTCAGAAGCTGTTATCTCCACAAAGTGATGTCTCTGCCTTCAGAGAAGTTTTCCGTAGTATGTTTCAGTGCCAAATCATCTTCAAAGCAGATCCAACAGAAAGAGCCCAGAAAGAGCTTTCCAACGATATACTACACTCTCAAAACTGGCTTCTGGGTTGAAATTTATGCTCAAGTGAAGTAAAAGTCCCTATATCCTCACATATCCCCTATTTCCCATTTTTTCCCTTTAAAACTTTGTATTATTAAAGTTTTATATTTCCTTTAAAAATTCCCTTTTTCCTCTTTTCTGATTATAAATCGCATTATTATATTAAATCCGACCCCAAACCACTTCCCCACCACGCATATAATAAAAAACCTTATGATATAAAGTTTAAATTTCTTTGTTATAAATCGCAATCGCGAAAAATGGTTCAATCGCAAAATATTTCACGTATGTCCCGATTAACCAATCGCTCGAATCCCCGATGCGATTGATCGCACCATCCTCTAATTGCGATCAATCGCAGGTCCCTTTCGATCCTCCGATTGCGATCAATCGCAAGTCCTACCCTAATCTTTCCAATCGCACCAACCCCCGATTGGTCCAGCACCGTCGATCTTCCCCGCCGATCGAAGGGCCCATATTCAATCGCGCAATCGCAATCGGCATTCCCATATATGTCACATTTCGCTCCCTTCCGATCTCCGATTGCGATTACTCTCCGCTTCCGACCTGCAATTGCGATTGGCCCTTGGGTCCCACCATCAGTACTTCCACCCATTCATATAATAAAGGGCCTTTCTCCTTTGTTAACACGAAATTTTGGTTTAAATTATAATACAAAGGGTTTTTTCCCCCCAATCGCATCGGAAACATTGTATACACCATTCTGCTCCGTCCCACCTCCGGATTTGCGATTGCGATTACCATGTTATATATATCCCACTGCCCGTCCATTCCGATTGCGGTTGTAAATATGGGTCCCGCCTCCATTTCCCTTCCCTTTTCCCATTTAAACGCATTTTTCCCTTCACGAAAAGCAATTGATTTCGTTCTGTCTTCTTTCAACGGCAGATTAATAAAAATTCAATTTTCTTCAAAACGGAAAATAGAAAGCGAAACGTCAGGGGCCAAGAAATAAAATTGTAACAGTCACATTTTTAGTTACGGTTCAAAGGATCTACACTACAGGTTTCGCCTCCTCATTGTTAGGAAAGATTATTGGCTCTTGGTGTTCCATATTCAGTTGAAGTTTCTCCTCTTTCTATCATTCTATATTCCCACAAAATCTGTCTATTTATTGTAACTGGAAATCATTCGAGAGATCTGAATTCTGGGAAAAGTGTGGCAAAAAACATCTCTGTGCTATATTGTACAGTTTGACAGGAATTAATAAGAGATGCAGCTCTGATTTGTGGGATTCATGTGGTATGATTTTAGCATATGTCTCTCCTTTGTGTTTCATATGTACTTCGTTATGTTTTACCATTCATTCATAAACATTTCTAGTTGAATGTTTTCAAGATAGAAAGGTAGAATCCACTCTTATATGCTCTGCCTTGGGGAATCATTCACACTCTGTGTATTTTCTTCTGTCTGAAAAGGATTCATTTAGTATGCCCTTTTCAGCTTCTCAACAATCTTTCCACTCCACCTTATTTCAACTTGATTGCTAAATCTCCTGCCTATCTTGCCCCATGAAATACCCTGTATCCTGATTTAATTTCTCTGTTCATACTGTCCTTTTGTTCCATACATCCCTGAAGTTTCAGTTATTCATCAAAACTCTTTTTCCCATTTATATACCTAGCCTAAAATCAGTTCATTACCATTTTATTGAATATCTATTCTACAGAGAGAGCCCTCTCCTGTCCTTGTAGGGCTAGCTACAAGGCTGAGCGTGGTTTAGTTGTTACCTTGATTTGGCCTTTTTCAGCCTGAGGTTCAGATTGGGTTCTAACATCTCTGGCGACCATACTGGGGACAACAATTACAAACTTTTGCGTAGAAGATTTATCACCCTAGTAATATTTTTCTTGCAAAGTCTCGATGATAATATTTCAGAATTTTCTAGGTTGATATAAATATTGTATAGTAGTAAGTTGACCACACTGGCTTCAAGAAGATATACAAGGGCTAATCCTGATCCAAATCCTCCCCCTGTGTTCGAAAATCCGAATCTTATCCCAAGAATAGTCAGAAGACAAGAGGGATCGCCAAGTCCTACACCTATTTTCAGGTCCCATACTTGGCCCAGTGAATGTTTTTTTGTAGAGGAGATTTCTTTTGATGAGAATTTTGAGCTTTCTTTGTTTAGAAGTAAGTCTGAAACTGCACTTGAAGACACGGTTTTAGATCCGGATTTTCTTGTAGATATTGAAGTTCAGAGAGAAAATTCTTCCATTGATGACTACATTTTGAATTCGCCTCAGTCCATCACTGCAACTTATATTCTTGAGCCTTCAGAATCATCAGGCGCAGCATTCCATCCTCCTGATTCATCAGCATTCCCATCAATCAATTCCCAGTTTTCATCTCCTCCATCAACACCGACCTCAAATTCCAGCATTACAAACGTTGTGGTAAATCCTCCCAGAAATATGGCTGCCCAGTATGCACCCTTGGTTTTACCTCAGGTTCTCAATGATATGCCTGCTGATTATCAGAGTAAAATTGCTATCTTTGATGCCACTCAGGGCATTATAGCCCAGCAGCATGTTGACAATATGAATGACTTTTTTGACTTGCATGAAGTGGAAGAAGAGAATGTAGTAACCAAGTTGTTTGTTCAAAGCTTCGGAGGTGAAGTGAGAAAGTGGTTCAGAGCTTTACCAGCAGGCTCTATTCACACTTTGCAGAGTTACACACACAGTTCCTAGACCGGTGGGAGGTGAAAAGGAACCCACACCAAATTCTGTCTGAATATGAGAATATGAAAAGAAATGTGGGTGAAACTGTGCAAGACTATTGTTTAAGATTCAATGCTACATACAATGCTATTCTGTCCAACCTCAAACCACCCGTGGATTTAGCTATGCTAAAGTTTCCGGACGGTTTTGATGCCGATATGGCATATCAGCTGCGTGAAAGAGATCCACCGTCTCTTGAAGAAATGAAAAAAATAGCAGTAAGCGTTGAAGCTAGTCTGCTGACCAGAAGAGCTCGAGCTAGAACCGAAAAGAAAGTCGTGGTGAAAGAGGAAACCTCCACTTCGGACAGCAGAATGGACACTCTAATTCGTACAATGGAAAAGATGGTTGAGCGTTTGACGATTTCCGACAGACCCGAAACTCAAATAAGAAATATAAATTTTAGAGGACAGCAGCAAATGCAATTCAGAATTAGACAGAGAGAACAAAGGGCGCAGGACCAAGCGGCACCACAACAGCCAATTAAAACACCGTTACAGCAGAACTACGTGCAAGGGACTGACTCAGACGACGATGGTCCTCTGTTTGAAACCAATCATTTTTTCACAGCTGATGGTGCACCCATTTTCCTCACAGAAGATGAAGAATACATAGTGGCGACTCCAGACATTCAAGGGGATGAGAATTTCATTTTTGCTAATGACGTGGTGTTAGAAAAGGAATTTGATGACTACCAGAGAGGTTATATGAACGCACTGTCAGCCCAGCAAGGGCAGTATTCTCTAAGGAACAGAAACGTCACCATCAGCCCCATTCAAAGGAGAAAAGAACTACAAATTAAGGACGAGGCACAGAAGAAAGGAAAAGAGTCGGCCAATCCTTCATCCAGCAAAGCACCCACAGCTGAGAACGTCGCAAAAGAAAAAGGCCAGCAGAACGTAGCGAGAGAACAAATGGAGAAGAAAGACCCTCCTATTAAAGAGGTAGAAAAATCTCCCTCCTTTAATTTAGAAAATGAAATTTCCAAGTTGAAAGTGTCTGTGCCCTTGACCGAGTTGGTAAAGAATAGTGTATATAAAAATCAGGTGTCTAAAGTCTTGCAAATTGACCCTCTTTCTGATATGGTTAATGTGGAGGATGACTACCCCGAACTTATTTTTGGTCCAGCCACACAAGAGTCTGAAGAAAATGAAGTTCCCCCCTTTTAACTCAGTCTTAGGTTACATGAGTTTATCTTGCATAATGCCATGTTAGACTCCGGGGCCTCCCATAATTTAATGCCCAAAGCTGTCATGGAGAAGTTAGGCCTTGATGTTACTAGAAAATACCATGATTTGTACTCTTTTGATTCAAGTATGGTCCACTGTATTGGTCTCATCAAAGATTTAGTAGTGTCTTTAGATCAAATCCCAGCCAAAAATGTCTTGATGGATGTAGTTGTTGCTAATGTCCCACCAAGGTTTGGAATGCTCCTATCTAGGTCTTGGGGTGCCAAACTTAAGGGGACCATATAACTTGATTTCTCCTATGCCACAATCCCTGTGTTTGGCCAGTTGAGAAAGTTATATAGGGAAAAGAAAATGAAATACATGATCACTAGCAAAGACAAGCCAGTAAATCATCCCATCAATGCAGTACACACAGATTTAGAGTCTTTTGTCTTATATTCATATGGTGATTTAAATGATGAGGATGTTCAGTTGGTACAAGTGGAGGAGATACCTGAGATTTCAGAAAATTTCAGAGAAATCCTCAAACAGGAAAAAGACAAAGCAGCAAGTACTTCTAAGCCTTCTGCCTGCCAGCAGCAAATGGATAATGAACAATCAGAAATCAGCGAAGGCAAAGAAGAGAAAGACACAAATTTTTAGCATCTACAAGAAGAAGAAGAAGGTCTGTGGAGTATGGATTTTGATGGAGTTGTTGCTAAGGATGGAGCTGGCATTGGAATATGAATTAGGAGTCCTATTTTTCAACCTGAGAAGGTCCCTAGTAATGTTAGAGTATGTGCTTACAAGTTGGCTTTTGAATGCTCTAATAATGAAGCAGAGTATGAAGCTCTGATTGCAGGCCTCAAAATCTTGAAGAAGTTGAAGGCAAAAAGGATTTTTGTGTATGGTGACTCTGAGTTAATAATCAAGCAAGTGAAAGGAGAGTACTAAGCTAAACATCCAAGACTCAGGGCATACAAAGATGTAGTTCTGGACATTTTGAAGACATTCCCAAAGTACACTTTGACAACAGTGCCCAGGATGCAGAATCTTATTGTTGATTCTCTTGCAACTACAGCAAGTAACCTGAAAATTCTGATGAACTCCAGCAACAAATTCGAAATCCATGTCAAACATAGGCCTGCTGTTCCGGATAATTTGAGGTATTGGCAAGTATTTTGGGATGATAATGAGACAAATGCATTTTTGCAGGGTGATGGAAAATTCAAGGACACTCTCATAGAAGGTGAGTATGTGGTGGATGATCAAGAAATGGAAACAAACCAGATGGACATATTGCAGCTGAAAGATAATGTAATTTCTAGAGGTCTCATACCTCTAGAGGAGTTGTTTGATCAGGACGATGTTGCAAAGAAGCCAAGCTTGGTGTCCACAGAGAAAGGAGTTGAAGATGTGAATCTTGGAACACCTGATCAGCCCAAGTTCGTGAAATTGTCAAAGACATTGTCCCCTGAAGCGAAGGATAAGTATGTGAAGTTGCTTTCCTAATTTTCTGATGTATTTGCATGGGATTATTCAAATTTGAAAGCGTATGATAGGAACATAATCCAACATACTATTCCTATCAAGCCAGATCAAAATCCATTCAGACAGAAGCTGAGAAGAATCAATCCGAAGCTGCTGCCATCCATTGAAAAAGAGGTAAACAGATTATACAAAGCTGGTATCATAGTCCCCATTAGATTTTCTGACTGGATTTCAAATTTGGTCCCGGTACGTAAGAAGACTGGAGAAATAAGGTTGTGCATAGATTTTTGGAACTTGAATAAGGCTTCCTTAAAGGATAATTATTCACTTCCAAAAATGGACCATATTCTGCAGAGAGTAGTTGGAGCATCCAGGATGTCATTACTTGATGGCTACTCAGGCTACAACCAAATCTTGGTGCATGAGAATGACCAAGATAAAACTGCCTTCACAACACCCTGGGGAACCTTCCAGTATGCCAAAATGCCTTTCGGACTGAAGAATGCAGGAGCTACTTTCCAACGTGCAATGGACATCGCCTTTGCAAATGAAAAAGATGTTTTTCTGGTTGTTTATTTGGATGATTTGACAATGTTTTCAGGATCAGATGATGAGCATTTGTACCATTTGAGAGTTGTTTTTCAGCGATGCAGAAAGTTCGAAATTTCTCTCAATCCTAAGAAGTGCCTCTTCGCCATGGACGAAGGAAAGCTGTTGGGACATATCATCTCCAAAGATGGTATTCGCATCGATCCAGCTAGAGTGGAGGCAATCCAGCTCATAGACCTGCCACGAAACAAGAAGGAGATCCAAGCATTCAATGGTAAGATGAACTTCTTACGTCGATTTATACCCAATCTGGCTGAGCATTTGAGGGAAATGAATAATATGCTAAAGAAAGACAACACTGTTAAATGGAGTGAGGAGGCTATCAAATCATTCAATCTGGTAAAGTTTGCTTTGTCCAATGCCCCAGTTTTGATCAGTCCTGACTACACTCAAGACTTTATCATATTTTCGTTTGCATCTGAGCATGCTTTAGCGGTTGTTTTAATGCAAAAGAGAGACGAGATCGAAAAGCCAATTGCCTTTTTCAGTAGAACTATTAGAGACGCTGCTTTGAGGTATAATATCATTGAAAAACAGGGATTGGCCCTTATCAAAGCATTGAAGGATTTCAGGGTCTATATTCTGCATTCACATACTATAGCATATGTCCCAAACGCAGCAGTGAAGGAGGTGTTGATGCAAACTGATCCAGAAGGTCGAAGAGGTAAGTGGATAGCAGCCATGTTGGAGTATGATCTGGAGATCAAGCCCACGAAATTGATCAAAGGCCAAGGCTTGGCGAAATTGATGGCCCAATCAAATCTGCACGCCTTAGATATAAACCTTATAACAACAGTGGCAGAAGAGGAAGATGAAGTTTTGCTGGTTCCAATTACAGACATTTTTATACAGTCCCCGTGGTATTCAGATATTGTTTATATCCTTCAGCATTTGTCTCCTCCTACGGGCATGTCCAATAGCAAAGGTAGATCTCTGAAGCTAAAATCTGCAAAATACTGCATTTTAGACAGCACTCTGTATTGGAAAGATCCAGGAGGTGTTCTGCTCAATTGTTTGGTTGAAGAAGAAGCGCAGAAGGTAATGCATGAGTTTCATAAAGGCGACTGCGGCGGTCACTTATTTTGGAAGACTACAGCTAACAAGATATTGAGAGCAGGATATTATTGGCCCACATTATTTTCTGATTTATAAAAGACAGTGATGAAATGTCACGAATGCCAAATCTTCCAAGGGAAGAAGAAATTGCTTCCACTTCCTTTGAAACCAGTTTCAGTGAACGCACCCTTTCAGCAGTGGGGGCTCGATTTTATAGGGGAGATTCATCCCGCGTCCTCAGCACAGCACCGATGGATCTTGACAGGGACAGATTACTTTACTAGATGGATCGAGGCCGTCCCAGCCAGGCAAGCAACAGACGCGGTAATCATTCAATTCTTGGAATCAAATATTCTATCTTGTTTTGGCTGCCCCTGTAAAATCGTAACAGACAATGCAGCAGCGTTCAGATCCAAGAAAATGATCGACTTTTGTGACAAATACAACATCGCGCTGGGCCATTCGACAGCTTATTATCCACAAGGAAACGGCCTGGCTGAGTCATCTAACAAATCATTGGTGAATATAATTAAAAAAATGCTGGAGGCAAACAAAAGAAATTGGCACCGAAAGCTCATCAACGCGTTGTGGGCAGACAGAGTTAGCAGTAAAAGATCAATAGGTATGTCACCATTTGAGCTGGTTTATGGTACTGACGTTGTTTTTCCTACATCCCTTACAGTCCCAGTTATGAAATTATTGCAAGAAGTTGGCAGCGAGGACAATGACAATCAGCGAAGAATCAATCAAATGATCCACCTTCAGCAAACAAGAGAGGAAGTGTCACAGAACGTTATTCAGTTGCAGGAGAAAATTAAAAAGATCTATGACAGGAAGACAAAGGCAGAAAAGTTTCAGTTGGATGATATAGTGTTGAAATGGGATGCCAGAAATGAAGACAAAGGGAAGCATGGTAAGTTCGACAATCTGTGGAAATGACTATACAGGATCTCAGCTTATAGAGGACAGAATGCCTTCTTGCTTTCAAAAATGGATGGTCAAAATTGTCCTGGAGGAGCAGTAAATGGTAGGCTTTTGAAGCACTACCATTGTTGAAAACAAAGGATCAGGATATATGTCATCATCATTGTATATACCATGTTATGTTTATCAGAGTTCAAAGTACACAGTCATTGAAGTTTGGGGCCCGAAGTGAAGGCTATAAAACTTGAATGATATGTTTATGGTTTGGTTTATTTCAGTTTTTCAGTCTTAGTCTTGAGTCAGTGTCAGTATGCATTGTGTCAGTTTTTCAATATTTTTGACTCCATGCCCAATGGATAAGGCTACTTGGTCTAAGGTGTTCTTGGCACCTCCAAAGAGCTACCATCCCCATTCGAGTCAATGTTAGTGTCACTCTATTCATACTGCCATCAGTGATCAAAATTTCTCTTTTGCATTTGCATATTAGGAGTCCCATAATAATCAATTTCGCCATTCCGTTAGGTCATGGATTCATTGATGGTAGTAATTTATTACCAGTTTTCGCTCATGAGGTACTTGCTGATTTTCCTTCCTATGATCTTCAGTGATTTGTCACTTTCATTCTCAAAATCATATTAGTAGGTCATAGGATGGGTCTCATTAGTCTCTAAGGTCTCGCCATGGTCAAATTAATGAGTCAAGTGGCAAATAAAGATCAGCGAAGTCACGAGGAAGTCAATAAATACAAAGTCATAGCACCAGGAAGATCAAAGATATCATTTGTTTGGTTTGATGCAAGCCTCACCTCAAAACATGGTTTTGAGGTGAAGACATGATACTTTGCCTTTCAGCCACAATTCAGAAGTTGTTATCTCCACAAAGTGATGTCTCTGCCTTCAGAGAAGTTTTCCGTAGTATGTTCAGCGCCAAATCATCTTCAAAGCAAATCCAACAGAAAGAGCCCGGAAAGAGCTTTCCAACGGTATACTACACTCTCAAAACTGACTTCTGGGTTGAAATTTATGCTCAAGTGAAGTAAAAGTCCCTATATCCTCACATATCTCCTATTTCCCATTTTTTCCCTTTAAAACTTTGTATTATTAAAGTCTTATATTTCCTTTAAAAATTCCCTTTTTCCTCTTTTCCGATTATAAATCGCATTATTATATTAAATCCGACCCCAAACCACTTCCCCACCACGCATATAATAAAAAACCTTATGATATAAAGTTTAAATTTCTTTGTTATAAATCACAATCGTGAAAAATGGTTCAATCGCAAAATATTTCACGTATGTCCCGATTAACCAATCACTCGAATCCCCGATGCGATTGATCGCACCATCCTCCGATTGCGATCAATCGCAGGTCCCTTCCGATCCTCCGATTGCGATCAATCGCAAGTCCTGCCCCGATCTTTCCAATCGCACCAACCCCCGATTGGTCCAGCACCGTCGATCTTCCCCGTCGATCGAAGGGCCCATATTCAATTGCGCAATCGCAATCGGCATTCCCATATATGTCACATTTCGCTCCCTTCCGATCTCCGATTGCGATTACTCTCCGCTTCCGACCTGCGATTGCGATTGGCCCTTGGGTCCCACCATCAGTACTTCCGCCCATTCATATAATAAAGGGCCTTTCTCCTTTGTTAACACGAAATTTTGGTTTAAATTATAATACAAAGGGTTTTTTCCCCCCAATCGCATCGAAAACATTGTATACACCATTCTGCTCCGTCCCACCTCCCGATTTGCGATTGCGATTACCGTGTTATATATATCCCGCTGCCCGTCCATTCCGATTGCGATTGTAAATATGGGTCCCGCCTCCATTTCCCTTCCCTTTTCCCATTTAAACGCATTTTTCCCTTCACGAAAAGCAGTTGATTTCATTCTGTCTTCTTTCAACGACAGATTAATAAAAAGTCAATTTTCTTCAAAACGGAAAATAGAAAGCGAAACGTCAGGGGCCAAGAAATAAAATTGTAGCAGACACATTTTCAGTTACGGTTCAAAGGATCTACACTACAGGTTTCGCCTCCTCATTGTTAGGAAAGATTATTGGCTCTTGGTGTTCCATCTTCAGTTGAAGTTTCTCCTCTTTCTATCGTTCTATATTCCCACAAAATCTGTCTATTTATTGTAACTGGAAATCATTCGAGAGATATGAGTTCTGGGAAAAGTGTGGCAGAAAACATCTCTGCGCTACATTGTACAGTTTGACAGGAATTAATAAGAGATGCAGCTCTGATTTGTGGGATTCATGTGGTATGATTTTAGCATATGTCTCTCCTTTGTGTTTCATATGTACTTCGTTATGTTTTACCATTCATTCATAAACATTTCTAGTTGAATGTTTTCAAGATAGAAAGGTAGAATCCACTCTTATATGCTCTGCCTTGGGGAATCATTCACACTCTGTGTATTTTCTTCTGTCTTAAAAGGATTCATTTAGTATGCCCTTTTCAGCTTCTCAACAGTCTTTCCACTCCACCTTATTTCAACTTGATTGCTAAATCTCCTGCCTATCTTGCCCCATGAAATACCCTGTATCCTGATTTAATTCCTCAATTCATACTGTCCTTTTGTTCCATACATCCCTGAAGTTTCAGTTATTCATCAAAACTCTTTTTCCCATTTATATACCTAGCCTAAAATCAGTTCATTACCATTTTATTGAATATCTATTCTACGGAGAGAGCCCTCTCCTGTCCTTGTAGGGCTAGCTACAAGGTTGAGCGTGGTTTATTTGTTACCCTGATTTGGCCTTTTTCAGCCTGAGGTTCAGATTGGGTGCTAACAGAACCATCCAACACTAGAGAAGTTTTGGCCTCACCCATGATAGTCAGTTGCTTCAAACATGTGGGTTGTTTTGACTTCTGTGAAATGGTCCAAAGAGTACAACATCACCCTGCTTTGACTAGAGTTTTTATCTCAAACCTCAAAGAAAATCAAGTGACCATTGCAGGAGTAACCTTCACCATCTCCACAGATACTATTGTTGTAGCCACAGGGATACCTAATGTGGGTGAGAAGTGGTTTAAGGCCAAATATATAGATAACCAACATTATGAACCATTTCTAAAGACAAGGTACAAAAATAATAAAAAGAAAGTCTTTCCTTTCAGCCACCTACTTGACATATTTGCTCCCATGATGAAGATCATCATGAATTATTTCACTTGTGAGGGTGTATTCTCCAGACTATATACCTATCACATCAGACTGCTCATGCATTTCACAAGGGTGAAATTGATCAACATCCCTCGCTATTTGTACAGGAGTATTGATAAAATATCATACATAGTGCAGAACAGAGAGTATGAACATCATATGAACGGCATGTTTCATCACTCTCTAATAAAAATAATTGTCCTTCATCATCTCAATCAGCTAAATATTTCCTAGGAGACCTTTATTAAGAATGATGCCTTCAATACTCCACCACCAGCTTCAGTGTCTCAAAGACAAACAGGGTCATCTAGCAAGGCTACAGTAAAAGAGGTCAAAGAAGTAAAAAAGGTCAAAACCTATCAGAGGGGACCTAGGCAAGTTTTTGCTCCACAAATTGTGGAACGGGCCTTTCCTTCTTCATCAACAAAGTAGATACACCAGGATGAGCGGTAGGAAGAAATATTTGTCCATGAAGAGGAAGATCTTCATGAAGAAGAAAGAGAATTTGAGTAGATGGATTTAGATGATCAAGATGATCAGGAGGCCTCAAAGTTGATCATCAAAGAGAAGGATTCCATGATCAAAGAATTGCATGACAACATGGAAAGAGCTCAATTTTTCATATCATTCCTTGAACAGGAGAACAAGAAGCTGAAAGACAAACAAGTACTCATGGAGCTAGAGTTGCTCAAAGAAAAAATACCAGACACCAAGGGTGAGGCAATGATGGAACTTAATGATTCTGACCATTATGACACTCGAAACATCAAATCAAGACCAAAAACAAGAGGTCTGAAGAGTGCTCTAGAGCAGCAAAAACATGAGGCAAAGCAACTTAGTTTTGAAGAAAGGATTGCCAAGGAAGTTGAAGATGATAGAGAGGTATGGCTAGACAGGTTAAACCTCCACCTTGAGAAGCTCCTTCACAAGGCAAATAAAGACAATGAAATTCTCAGACACATGTCTAACATTTACATCACTAGAAATAAGATCTACAACATTAAACTCAAGCAGTTGAAGGAGAAGTACAAGCAAACCCTAATCAAGAAAAAGCAGAAAGATAAATTGGAGATCCTGGAGAAAAAAAGTTGTAGGCTTGTTAACTTTAATTGTAAAATACACAAGAGGTATTTGTAATAACAATATATTATATATAAAATGTATAAGAGATGATAAAATGTTACAATGAAGCCCTGCTTATATACCTACGCAGGTGGTCTTTCATGAATGGGCATGTCTTTTAGACATGCCCTTTCACTAACTTAATGACTACTTACATAATCCTCATTTGGCTATTAATAACTATATTTATTATATTTGTTATGAATTATATTCATAACATTGCCCCTTCCTTCAAAAGCTTTGTCCTCAAAGCTTATAATTGACACTTTCTTCAGTTCAATCAGGCATCGTTTTCTTCATTTGCTATTGTCATTTTTTTTATAAGTGTAACGGGTCACAATTTTATTTTAATGTCTTGCCCAACCTTTAATATGATACTCCCAACCTATAATGTATCAACTTTTATTTATTTATTGGCCCTTCCTTCAGAACTTTGTCCTCAAAGTTTTATGGATAATAATTTATTTTGCTCTAATTGCTAATCATTTCCTTCACTTAGTTCACATCATTTTTGCTCAGCATGTATAATTTGCTTTTATACTATCTTGAACTTGGGGTTATAGCCATTCACCCCCTTCTCTCTTTTTTTTCTTTATTTATTTCTTTATTTATTTTATTTTTATTTTTATAATAATAATAATAATATACGTAAATTTTTTTTTAATTATATAAATTATTTATAATTTATATAATTAAAAATTATATGTATTAATAATTATATCAATTCTTAAATTATAATTATAATTAACCTTATATCCGAACCGTTCCACTGTAAGTTTTAAAACGTCACACCGTATCTACTGTGTCTATGTATTGATGTTGTTAACACACCGGAATGCGGGTTGAGCGAGTAGTGTTGACTGAGTGTATTGGACGGTACGCGGCAACATGGATGGGGAGATTGCCTCTGGTGTCGTGGACGATAGCGTGGATGATTGTAGTGGGAAGCATGCTCGACGGCGACAACAAATGCGGTGTTGTGTAGTGGTGGAAGGGGTGCGGTGTCGAGCAGAAGGTCGTCGGTCTATCGAGAATGATGGAATCGGGTAGAGAGGGGCGAGTAGGGGCCAAGGACACAGTGGGGTGCCTGGTAGAGGCCAGACAACGTAGGTTCTAGTAGACCTGAAAAAGTGTTGGTCGTCGACATAACTGAACACGCAGCAGAGCTCAACGACGGAGGCTGACCAACACGTGTAACAGAATTAGTTGGAGAAACATGTCGGTTTGAGCCACTCTTACTAACAGGTAAGGACTCAACAACTATGACACGGTTAAATATTAAGGCCACTGCTTGTCGTAATGTTGCTGCAGCAGTGTTGCGAATGCTATCTGGACATCGACTGTTTTCCAGAAGCCGCAGACTGATACCCAGTACTATTGCCATATCATCCCGACTGGAAAAACTTTTACCCGCAGAGATAGTCAACGGGAAGGCATCGTGTGGGACGAGGCACCGTCTGAGTAGATGACCAGGGTTTTCCTTGTTGATGATCTCGACATTGGCTCCAATACGAGCAC
This sequence comes from Pinus albicaulis, assembly GCA_034641835.2. Lineage (NCBI taxonomy): Eukaryota > Viridiplantae > Streptophyta > Pinopsida > Pinales > Pinaceae > Pinus > Pinus albicaulis. The sequence goes on from CM076582.1 coordinate 1,640,825,805, forward strand.
TTTTGTCAATTATTTCCGTTTTTACGTGGCAGTCTTTTCCAATGCCAATTGGGACACCACGTTTATTCGAAAGCAAGCTTCACTCTTCATCAGTTTCATAGTAATCAACACCCATGAGCAAGGCATCCTCTATTATTACACCCTTTGAAATCCAAGAATGTAGTCCAACCTCCGAGTGGCGAATTTGACAGTTCTTTATGACACATCCCTCGCCACTAACATTATCCGTCATATCTGCATATTCTTCTTTCAACTTCCCCTTATGATACTCATTCAGGTAACTAGTTTGATCATGAATTGGATGCTCAAAATTAGGCTTGACGCATAGAGAACATGTCTGTGAATCTCTTGATGCCCATGGAACCTCACAATCCCCAGAAACCCTTTGTGCTATTTTTTGTATGTTTGCAACCCAATTTTTCCCAAGCTTAGTGCACTTTAATTCTAAAAATTTATTTGCACAACGTGGACATGGGATCAAGCGATCAACATTATCTTTAAAATTAGACAATGGTAGTTTAGAATCAACTTGACCTTTACTTTTATAATCTTCAAGTACTGACATCTTTTTTGAATAACATCCAAGCAGTTTCCCTTGCCTAACCTCACGACAGCAAGAAGGGCAAAGATCACACTCACAATCATTGCAACTTTTGTAGAAACTTACGATAGATGTGTTGCAGTTGCCACAAAAATGATGCTCTCCTACTGGGTCCACATCATATTCTGGATTCTCCATGTCTTGTGTAGGTTGTAGTGAATCTTTATGATTATCTTCAAAAATTTCTTTTTCCACATTATCTTCACAAATATCTTCTTCTTTTTCTGAATAGGCTGAATTGTTCTGTTGATTATGTCCAATATTCAGAAATATTGGTTCTTGCGTCAAATTAATCTTGTCCCAAATGGCGTTTATCTTCTGCATTGCTTTGTTATGATTGTATATGGACTCACTATGTGTAAATTTATGTAGATGTTCTATGCTTGATGCAACTTTACCTTTTATTACAGCAATTACATAAACAGTCAAGTAAAATGCTGATAGAACATACCAGTGGATCTATAGAAGACAAACTAGAAACAGAAGAATTTGTTGGTGCAGTACGGCGGTCAGTAGGATGCTTTAACCAGCAAAGTCTTCTTGGCCGGCCAACCCATCTTGTGTCACAACAACCCTCAAATAAGTCACCTAGTCAACTCAAAGTCAACCCCAGAAAAGTCAACGTTGTCCAGAAAAAGTCAACACATGGCAGCAGTAATAAAGTCAACGTAGCTCAGACTTCGGTCAACCTTTTGACCTTCGTTTTTGTGCCAATGTGTACGACCTTCCAAAATCGAATTCTCCACCAATTTTCAGCCCTTTTGGACCATGTGTTGACCAAAGTCAACGCTAGTCAAACTAGCATGGAAACCCTAGCTGCGGTGAGTTGCAGTAAATTCGGTCAACCCTTGCTGCAGTAATTTGTCCTCTTTCCCACGTGTGAACCGAATTTTCCTCCAAGGAGCTCGTACTAAATCAGAAGAGGAGATGTGTGTGATGAGAGTGAGCGAAATGATCTCCAACGTTGACTGTATATATATCCATCATTGAGGTGTGTGACACATCTGCTGGGGGTGTAAAACCTTAAGGCTGACCTGCACATATTTGAAATTATTAAAAATCAATTCAAAATAAATGTTCCGCTCATCGGATTAAGATAAATTTTATATCGATCTTACACCTCTCCGAAAGAGGAACCCAATAAAAATATTGGTATCTTCATCTGAGCATCACAACATGGAGTTTGGACCTAGTTGTCCAATTTTAACATTATGGTTTTTCCAAATTTGTCTTGCTATCTGATCTGTTGTGTCTTGAAGTTTTTTGATGTCGTCAGAATTTCTTGTAACCTTATCCTCAAGATCGATTAGTCTTTTAGTGAATTCATCAGAATTGTTATTGATCTTACTCTCAAGATTGATTAACCTTTTCTTGAAATTGGACATCAATATTGATGAATACATCGAGTGACAGCGATTTCAAAGAACATTGAATGCGGCAGCAGTACCACTTGTAACAACTGAAGGCAGCCAGCAGCAATGGCATAGGTGTTTTCTTCCAGGCGAGAAGATCGACGCTCTAATGTCTTGCCCAACCTTTAATATATCAACTCGTTTTTGTTCTGAATACATAGCTTGGTTGAGTTATCTGCTCCCGTGATTTGGATGTTGATAGGGAACTTTTTTGGTTTGATTTTGATTTTCTTTTGGCGAGGATCTTATTGAGTAGGTTACAGAACCTTCACTTAGAATGTTCCTCATTCGTCTGGCATCTAAGTTTGCTTCTTCTGCAACTTTCTTGTCGTCTTCTTCAGTTGAGACATTTACTGGATCAATGTTCAATTTTTCTTCACTTGAACTTCTATATTTGAAGATTTTGATGCTTCATTTTCAACAAGTTGTTGCACCTTGTTTTCCAACGACTTCTTGTCTTTCTTTAGTTTCTTAATTTGCGTTAGAAAATTTTTATTATGGTCCTTAAGGCGAGAAACTTCTTCATTCTTGTTAGTTATGATTTTGTCAACTTCTCTTTGCAAATATTGTATTGCTTTTTTATTTTCTGGAAGAACTACTCTTATGATATCTAATATGTCTTCCGGTGTTAGTGAGTTCGGCTTCATCGTGAGATCTTGTAAAGTTATGTTTTTCTTTTTGTAAGAAAATGTCAAAAACGTTTTTTTCGTATTAAGGATGAATGACCCTAGGGATTCGATCCAGAGTGAACCCAGAATTATATCACTATCGTTACAAAATAAGGTTTTAACGGTAAATTGCAAGACCAAAGAATACTCCCCAATATTTAGGTGTAAATTCCTTATGTCGTATTGTTTTTCATTTGCGTGAATTGAATTTGTTTCAATTATATTTGATTCAGGGATCACTAATTGGTTAGCACATTCAGTACTAACATAATTATTCTCTTGATTAAGATCGATACATATGAGAACTTCCTTTCCCGCAAGTGACCCCTTAATTTTAATTAGCGCACAAACAAACATACTATAATTTTCAAGAAATCTTCCCTCTTTCATTTCCGATTTAGACTTCATTTATATTTATCGAGATGAGATTAGGGTTTTTTTTTTTTTAAGGTAACCCTCCCTAATCTTTAAAATCTTCAAAACTTACTATTCCTTCAAATAATTTTTCGTTGGACCCTTAGTATTGAATCCTTCACAATTTCTCCTTTATCTTTTTTTAGTCAAATGGATAAACTTTATAACTTAATAATGGTAATCTATAAATAATTTCTCTTTGATTTATCCCTCTATATAAAAATATCTTTTTTACTAGAGTATGCACTCTTAATGAACCTTTTAAAATACCCCTAAATATATTTTTATAATACCACCTTTTATGATACTCCTTTATTACCTTATTTTCTTAAATTAATATTCCTTTTCCTTTTAGTGACTGTATAAGTTTATATATATAAACTTTTTCATATAATATAAAAGTTTATAAAATTCTTTGACTTTAATTAAAGTGCTTGCTACTTTAATTAAAATATAATTCACTTGTTTTTAAAACCCTATTTTCCTTAGGACGAGGCTTTTAATTCCTTCACTATTAGATATCTTTTTTTTCTTTAACCTTCATTACTTCCTTTGAAAAATCGTTGATTTTTAAAATTAATAAACCACTTTTTTCTAATTTTCCTCTAACATTTTTTTTATCTCCCACTTTACCCAAGTTAGGGTCACGACTGTTACAGAGGGACACAATTTGTATGCATGTCACAAATTGTCGTTTTATATGAACGATTATAGAAAATATGGACTGCGCAGATTTGTACAATCACTGAATTGTAGTGAAATATTTTCAAGGCACAGTAATAACTTGTCCTATAGCCACATATTTTAGTTTAATTCAATTCGCAGTGCTTCTGTACATCAATGTTAACAAAATATAGTGGTGGTTTTTGCAATCGGACGATGGTCTTGTTGCGACAGCAGTTGCAGATTTCAACAGGGACGGAAGGCAGCGGTTGCCCACGGTGACCAGGGTTTTGATAGTGATGATGGTTGGATGAGACAACAACGGTTGTATTCGGCGTAGAGTGGATGGAACGTGTCGCAGAGTAAGTCAGGAGACAACAAAAATTGTGTGGATCATAGATGGTTGTAGTGTAGTCACTGGATCGGTGGTCCTGTGATGGTAATTACAACGCTACCACGATAATGAAGTGAACAGTGGTTGACAACGTAGGCAGAAATTGGCTCGACGGTCTTGGCAATGGCATGTGGAGTTGACGCGAAAACTCGGGAGTGACTGTTGCTATTCGGGCGACGATGGTTGCGGAAAACCTCAGATAAGTTGTTTTTTTATTTTTATTTATTTATATACAATTTTTTTCCACCTTTTTTTTTCACTTTCCAATTTTATTATTTTTTTTAACTTGACTTCTTCTTCTTTTCTTTTATATATACCCCTCTTTTTTTTAATATAATTCCTTTTTTTTTTTTTAAATTTTTTAATCTCCCCTCTTTTTTTTAAATATTTGACTTTTATTTTTTTCTAATATAAATATTGATTTTTTTTTCTTCGTCTTCTTTTTAAAAAAAATTGGCCAAGGGCCTCTGATGAACTCAGCAGTAGCGGAGAAACTCCAAAGGTATAGTGAAACGCTTCGACGGCAACAACGTTGACAAATTTCGATGGCCAAGGGCCTGGATTGGAGAGCGTGGCTCTATGCAGCGTGAGCGGCCAGAAGATCAAACAGCTCTGATACCAAATGGAGAAAAAAAGTTGTAGGCTTGTTAACTTTAATTATAAAATACACAAGAGGTATTTGTAATAATAATATATTATATATAAAATGTATAAGAGATGATAAAATGTTATAATGAGGCCTTGCTTATATACCTACGCAAGTGGTCTTTCATGAATTTCACTAACTTAATGACTACTTAATAACTATATTTATTATATTTGTTATGAATTATATTCATAACAGATCCTTTCTGATGCTTCCCTGATTTCTTGAGGCATATCATCAGCACAGTCCACTTGTCAAAAGCGCAAAGCCCTTCTAGGAACCTCCAAATGACAAATGGCCACCACCATTGGATTCATAAGGCCTTCTACATCAACTTTTGACTATTGGAACACCAAAATTGGACATTTTGGCAGGGAGAAATGGCCAAAAACACCCAAAAAAAACACCTTTCTGCCTCATTTTTCAGGCCAGCGCTGCGCTTTTGACCAGTCTTAGGATATTTGACTTTTGAGGGCCTTAAATGCATCATTTTCAGAACTTAAGGGAACTTTTGGAAACTAGACAGGAGCAACTTTCCAATGAGATATCATGAGCTCAATTTTGACTTCAGGAAGGCCTCCAAAAGTAGCCTTGAAGTTGGCGTTGCGCTTCTACTTGAGGCGCTACGCTTTTTCCAGTTACCTGATATTTTCAATTTTTTCCAAAATTCTCAGTTGTTGATAGAATTTTTGAATTTTTACTGATGTAATTCATCCTTGTAAATGTAATTATGACCTAAATAGTTACTAGAGGGTAGATACATTAGGTAAAAGTGTATTTTTGGCTAAAATGAATCAGTTTCACCAAAGTTAGGGATGAGTTTTTTTTACCTCCCTAGTCTTTGAGTTTCAAGTTGTGCACTTTGTGGATCAGTTCCTCAAGTCAAGGATTCGACCCCTAAGCTGGGGAGAATCAGTTTTGGTCTATATTATTCACTGCTTTTCTCATAGCAAAGGTTGGATGTTGTTGGATTGATCTTGGAACACTTTTTGTAATCATTTTTTTGGCTAATAATAACAAACAGAGTTGCATCTATATTGATGGAATTCGTGTGGTAAATGATTTAGCATTATTTATTCTCTTGTTATGCAAATGTGTGAATGTATTGTAGCTCATATTCATTCCATTTCTAAATGTGAATGTTTCCTAAGTCAGAAATATAGAAATCATTAAGGTTATGCTCTCTTTTGGAGGGATATTTACTGTTTGTCTCATTTTCTTCTTAGTAGAAAGGAACTCATAGCTATTATACTCTTTTCTCAAAACCCTATCAATATAAACCATCTCATCAGATACCCTCTTGTGTTGATTTGTTTACCTACCTTGCTCCATCATATCCTTGCAATTTTGATCCTTGTTTTCCCTGACCTAATTTCTTCCCTGGCCTATTCACCATCTAGCACCTCAAAAAATCAATCAACCAAACCCCTGTGCTACTATACCCAACCTAATATCTCATTGATCTAGTCATATTGACTGAGATCCATTAGAGAGAGCCCTCTCTTTCCTATTAGGGCTAGCTACTTGGCAAAATATTGGTCTGGGTTACCTTTGTTGGTCTCTTCTCAACCTTGGAGATTTGATGGAGTGATAAAATGATTCATCATCACTTCCTTTGTGATGAGGGATATTTCTAGTTGATTTCTTCTTAATGACTAAAAATTCATCTTCATCAGACTCATCTTGTTTGGAGAAGAAGTTCTTCTTATTAAACCCTTTATTTTTTTAAACCATCCTTTTAGAATCTTCTTCATCATCACTATCATGTTTATGAGGATATTTTGCAGCATAATGACCTATTCTTCCACATTTGAAACAAATGAAAGGGTACTTACCTTTTAGCCTGGGTCCCTTCTTTAGTCTTCATACAAATTGTGCTAATTCGGTTTCAGCATCGGAGTCATCATTGTTGTTATTCCATCCTTTTCCCTTTTTAGATTTTGAGGCTTTCAATGTTGCATATTTGGAACTTGGGATTCCTTTTCTCATCTCATAAGCCCCATGAAGTTCGTCCATCTTGAGAGTATCTAGATCCTTTATTTCCTCTATAGCACTTACTTTGGAGTCAAAACTGTCAAGAAGAGATCTTAGGACCTTTTGAACAATCGTGCTTTCCTCAAATTTTTCTCCCAATCCTTTAAGAGAGTTGACCACTTCTGCAACTCGGAGAAAATATGATGCAATATCTTCTTCATCATCCATTTTTAGACTTTCAAATTGCCTTCTATTAGTTTGAAGTTTATACTTCTTAACTTTGGAGTCCCCATCATATAAAGCAACCATCTTATCCCATGTTTCTTTGGTTGTATCACAATCCATCACTTTTGTAAATTTAGAGTCAGAAATTCCACTAGTGATGGAATTTAGAGCTTTGGCATTAGCAATGTAAGCTTTCCTTTCGTTGGGATCAATTGGAAGGGTGGAGGGAACTTTGTATCCATTCAAAACCAAGTGCCAAACTTTGGGTCCAAGCGACATTAAATAGTAGGATATCCTCATCTTCCAAAAACAATTTTGTTCCATCAAACATAGGAAGCTTTCCTATCACTTATTGATTCTTCATTGTGGCTAAGAATCCTTCTTCCATATGTTAGGCTGATAATGAAGAAGATGCCTTTGATACCAATTGTTAGAAATATTGAGAGGGGGGTGAATCAGTATTTCTTTTCAATTGTTATTTAACCAGTTAGATTCTTCACAAAAACAGAGAAATGAATAATTTTATTATAGAATGAATGATTATGATCTTTTTACAAATGAATGAGTACAATGATGTTTAACAGCACCAACCCTTCAACCTTCCAGGCTCTAACCTGTTGCCAAGCACCAACTTGGTCTTTTGTGAGGATCCAACCTTTAGGGCTCCAACCCTATCTTCCACAAGGCTCCAACGTTGTCTTTATGAGGCTCCAACCTCTAGGGCTCCAACCCTCTCAGTATTTACAATAAAAATGAATTAGTAACTTACTTGAATTGCTTCACAAGCTTCTTCATTGTCCAATATTTCACTTGTCCAAAAACTCCAAAAATATTAATGCTTCACTGCTCACGGATTTTTACTTTACTATTCAGAATTATGCCTTCAAATTCATCACTACTCCAACATCCAAATCTTTACATTCATCATTGTTTCATTGTTTTATTCTTCATGAGCTTTTTACTGTTTATGAGTCTTCACAATTAGAAGCTATACTCCATAGGCATGAAGCAACATACCACAGGTCAAGGAAGGTAAGTCTAAGATTCTAATTATAAGTTTGTTTTGAGTCTCCCAACAATAACCGATCCTTTGGAATAAATGAACCCTGGTCTGAATCTGTTCAGTGACTAGATTTGAGCCTTAGTTTATCTCAACAGAAATATTGTAGATGGTTGTGAGGTGCTAAGTGAGGTTGTTAGGTCCCTATATTACTAGTTTAGTCCCTTATTGTAATTAGTGTAGTCCCCTTATTGTTATTGTTGTACCCCTGTAACCCCAATATTATTATTATTGTGCCCTTACATTGTTATTGTTAGGTCGGCTAGGATTATATTGTGGGCCGATGGACTGCTATATATAGAAGGAGGTTTTGGTCATTTGTATCATCGAAGAATAGTTCATTTATGTAATGTATTGGAGGTTGCCCCCTCGAAGTGGATGATTTCTAAGGCGTTGATCTCTCTTTTCTTCTATTTTTGGAGCTGGTTTCATAACATTTGGTATCAGAGGTTTGGATTCTAGGGTTTCGCTACTCCAAATAGGTCATTGTGGCATTTTCGCTATAACTTTTTTTCTACAATGGTTCGGGAGTCAAAATATTTAGAGTGCGAAGCCGAAATCTTGAGGAACATCCTCGCAAAATTTCAGAGCTTGGTTTGCAATATTTTCAGAGCTATGATCTGTGGAAGTTAGGGCTTTTTGCAAGCTTCTGAATTTAACCTAAACAGGTTATCGTGACATTTTCGCTATAAATATTTTTCTACAAGGTTTCAGAAGCTGAAATTTTCACAGAGCGAAGTCGAAATCCTGAAGAACCTCCTGTAAAAATTTACGATCTTGGTTTCGCAAAATTTTTGGAGATATGATCTGTGGAAGTTAGGATTTTTTCAGGCTCCTGAATTTCATCTCAAAGAGGTGACCGTGGGAAAAACGCCATAACTCTCTCTTTGAGCGTCGGATTGAGATTATGTAAAAAGTGGCTGCAAGTAAACGGACTGTAGTTTTTAGTATATCAATTTTAGAGCCGAAGGAGGAAACAGTGACACGTGGAAAGTCGTACAAATTCTCTCTACTGAACCAGTCCATAATTAGGTCATCATGGGATATTGGGCATAACTTTGTCTTGAAGAATCCAAATCAGGTCAGACCTGTGGCATTCGAAAGATGATTCAGGGGGCTACTTCAGGGCTGAATTTTAGATATTGAATAGCTGACATCACAGAGATAATTCAGTTTCAATATGGAGCTCCTCAAAAGAAAGAAAAAGCTGTGTATTTTTTCAAATTACATAAGTCTCGTTTGAAAAAAAAAAAAATAGTTTGAATTTATTCCAAGACAATATTGAAGAATAGATATCAGTATTGGGTTCTAAAATTCCCCCTAAAAAGAATTCAACATCCATTAAGCCTTCAGAAGGCTTTACTATGACTCATGAAGACGAAGAAACACAACATGATATATCAAAATTACAAGAGAAAGTGCACTAAATTTCGCTATCGCAAAGAGAAACAAAAAATGAAATGGAAGTTTTGAATAAAGGCGTGGAAACTAAGATGGATGGTTTGAAGAAAGGCGTGGAAGCTAAGATGAATGGTTTGGAAGCTAAGATGGAAGGCATGGAAGCTAAGATGGATGACATGGAAGCTAAGATCGATGAAAAAATGGAAAACATGAAGAATGATATAAAAGTAGACATCGAAGGTTTGGCAAAGTTGATACAAGAAATGTTTCCTCATGGCAAAAAGATAGTAGAGGAAACTCATTATGAGAACAAAATAAATGTTAATCATGATTTCATAAACTCTAATGTTGGATGGAAGAACCACCATATTCCAAAGATGGATATGAGGAAGTTTGATGGCAAGGATCCTATAACATGGATACTACAGATGGAGCAATATTTTGATCTCAATAATGTGCAAAACACACAAAAGGTACGCATTGCAACTTTACATTTAGAACAAAATACATTTGTATGGTATCGATGGCTTTGCTCCGGTAAAAAAATTGTCACTTGGTCAATTTTTACGGAGGAAATGATAGCACATTATGAGGATACAAAGAGCAACACCTTCTTTACCCAATTGATAAATCTCAAACAAAAGGGTTTAGTGGGGCAGCACATTGAGGACTTCCAAAAATTGAATATAATGGTAACTGATCTTACAGAGGAACACAGGATTGATCTCTTCCTAGGCACTTTAAAGAATAACATCCAACATGAAGTTCGCGTTTTGGAACCTGATTCATTGGAGAAGGCATTCAGGTTGGCAAGAAAAGTTGAATGTAAAATTATGGCGACAAGGAAACCTACCACTCAATTCTATAAAGAAGGAAGTGTTGCTACACCTAGATTTCCACAACCTACAAGGTTGACACCACAACAATTGGAAGAAAAAGGAGCAAAAGGGCTTTGCTACAGTTGTGATAGCAAATACACTAAAGGTCATAAGTGTGCTGAGAAGAAATTATTTTACATAGATTGTGAAGAGGAAGAATAAAATGAACAAGAAGAGGATATACACCGGGAACCAACCCAAGAAGAGGAAGAAATGAGTCCGACCATATCGTGTAATGCATTGGCAATAATTACCACTCCTCCAACTTTCAAGATAGAAGGACATATCAAGAAGAAAAAGGTAATAGTGTTGATTGATTCAGGTAGTACCCATAATTTTATTCATTGTAAGGTAGCCAAGGAATTGAATTGTTTCCTATACCCAGCACCAGAATGTCAAGTGATGGTTGCAAATAGAGGAACTATAAATTTCTCTAGAAAATGCCATAATATCAAGCTAACCATGCGGGAATATGTATTGAATAGTCCAATGCTTTCCATTCCTATGGAAGGTGTTGATGTTGTACTAGGAGTACAATCGTTACAATCTCTGGGGACGATAGCTTTTAATTTTCAAGAAATTTTCTTGAAATTTTTTTCAGAAGGAAAGGAAGTCAAAATACAGGGTATCACAGGGAAGCCAGGAAAAATAATAAGCTCTAATGTCATGACAAAGCTTCTGAAGAAAGAACAACGAGGCGTAATTGCACAATTATGCTCACTAGAAGTTCCAACATCAAAATCATTTATTTCTGCAGATATCCAAAAAGTCTTGGACAATCATTCCAAGGTGTTTGAAACTCCCAAAGGATTCCCACCTATTCGTGATCATGATCATGCTATTCATTTGATTCCAGGAAGTGTTCCTCCAAACATCAGGCCTTATAGATATCCTTATGTCCAAAAGATCGAAATTGAACGTATAATTGCAGAAATGTTAGAGGCTAGTATAATTCAACCTAGTCAAAGTTCTTTCTCTGCTCCAGCAGTATTGGTGCACAAGAAGGATGGATCATGGTGCATGTGTCCATATTATAGGGAGCTCAATAAGCTCACCATTAAAGATAAATTTCTCATTCATATGATTGATGAATTATTGGCTGAATTACATGGAGCAATTTATTTTACCAAGTTGGATCCTCGTTCAGGATATCATCAAATTAGAATGAAGACTGAAGATATTCCAAAAACAACATTTCGAACTCATGAGGGTCATTATGAATTTTTGGTCATGCCTTTTGGCCTTACCAATGCACCTTCTACATTTCAAGGGTTGATGAATTCCATTTTCAAACCCTTCCTTAGAAAATTTGTGCTAGTAATTTTTTATGATATACTAATCTACAGCAGGTCTTGGAAGGATCATGTTCAACATGTTGACAAGGTGCTCAAACTATTGCAGGAGAAACAATTATATGCAAAATCATCCAAATGTTTCTTTGGAGTACAAGAGGTGGAATATCTGGGTCATATTGTATCTCACGAGGGTGTTAAGGTAGACCCTAACAAAATTAAATTCATTAAGGAATGGAAAGTCCCCACAACCATAAAGCAGTTGCGAGGATTTCTCGGTTTAACACGGTATTATCGCAAGTTTGTTAAGAATTATGGGAGAATAGCAGCACCTCTAACATAATTATTGAAGAAAGATGCATTTTCATGGACTACTAAAGCAACTAAGGCCTTTGAACATCTTAAAGAGGAAATGTGCCTAGCACCAGTCTTAGTTACGCCAGACTTCACAAAAACCTTTATTGTGAAATGTGATGCCACAAGAAATGGAATTAGAGTTGTTTTAATGCAAAAAGGAAGACCCATTGCTTTTGAAAGTCATCCAATCAAAGGAAAGTATTTACATAAAGCTATTTATGAGAAGGAAATGTTAGAAATACTACATGCACTAAAGAAATGGTGACCTTACCTAATGGGAAGACACTTCAAGGTAAAAATTGATCATGATAGTCTTAAACACTTTTTGGAACAAAGACTATCTTCAGAAGAGCAGCAAAAATGGGTCACAAAAATGTTGGGTTATGACTTTGAAATAATCTACAAAAAGGGAAGCTAAATGTCGTTGCAGATGCACTCTCAAGAAAGAATGAAGAGGTGGAAGCATTGCTTTGTGCCATTTCTATTATCCAACCAGATTGAATAACCAAAGCAAGGGATGAATGGAAGAGGGACGAAGAAGTGTGGACACTCATTCAAAAGTTGCAGTAAGATCCTAGTACATCTGATACATTTATTTGGAAAAATGATTCCTTATGGTACAAAGATCGCTTATATCTTTGTAAGAATTCCCAACTAAAACAAAAGATTCTTTTGGAATTGCATACTTCTCCTTTAGGAGGAAACTCAGGATTTTTAAAAACTTACCACAGGGTGAAGAAAGAATTTTTGGGATGGCCTTAAATCTGATATTTAAAATTTTGTGGCGGAATGTTTGGTTTGCCAGCAAAATAAAGTTGAGACAATTAAGACCCCGAGTCTTATAAAACCTTTATCCATTCCAAGTCAACGTTGGGAGGAGATTTCAATGGATTTTATCACAAGTTTACCTAAGTCTGAAGGAAAGAGTGTAATCATGGTGGTAGTTGATAGACTTACCAAGTATGCACACTCTTTTGCATTATCTCATTCATTTAAAGCAAGTACAGTTGCTACTACATTTATGGACACAATTAAAAAGCTACATGGAAACCCAAAGGTTATTGTGAGCAATAGAGATCCCATTTTTACTGGAAATTTTTGGACGGAGTTATTTTCTTGTTTGGGTACTCAATTAGCTCATAGCTCATCTTATCATCCTCAATCCGATGGTCAAACTGAGATAGTGAATAAATGTTTGGAAGGATATCTTCTTTGTTTTATATCTGATAAACAAACACAATGGGTCAAGTGGTTACCTCTCGCTGAATGGTGGTATCACACTTCCTTCCATACTGCAGCAAAAATGACCCCATTTATGGCATTTTATGGATATCATCCACCTTCCATCACATCATCTTTAAGATAAAATTCTAAGGCTCAAGCAGTGGAAGATCACATCGAGCATCAACAAGAAGTTCTCCAACTCTTAAAGGATAACCTAAATTTGGCACAAAATCGAATGAAACAACAGGCAGATCAACATCGCGGCGAGAGAAGTTTTGATGTAGGAGACTGGGTATTTTTACGGCTATAACCATACAAACAAATGTCCCTCAAGCAAGCTAAGAAGGATAATAAATTATTGCCAAAGTACTATGGTCCTTCCAAGGTGTTGCAAAAAATTGGTACTATGGCATACAAATTGGAGCTTCCTGCTTCTTCTCGAGTGCATCCAGTTTTCCATGTTTCATGCTTAAAGAAGGTTATAGGTGAAAATCTTCCAGTTCAAACAATATTCCAAGAACTTGATGAAGAAGGAAAAATCATATTGGAACCTGAAGCAGTCACAGAAACAAGAACTCAACAGCTACGAAATCGATCAATTTCAGAGTATCTCATCAAGTGGAAGAACTTACCCACTGAAGATTCTACATGGGAGGATGAGAATTTTATACGAAGCACCCAGAGGCTACTCAAGCGTTGAGGACAACAATTTTTTGAAGGAGAGGGGCATGTTAGGTCCCTATATTACTAGTTTAGTCCCTTATTGTTATTAGTGTAGCCCCCTTATTGTTATTGTTGTACCCCTGTAACCCCAATATTTTTATTATTGTGCCCTTACATTGTTATTGTTAGGTCGGCTAGGATTATATTGTGGGCCCATGGACTCCTATATATAGAAGGAGGTTTTTGTCATTTGTACCATCGAAGAATTGTTCATTTATGTAATGCATTGGACGTTGCCCCCTCGAAGTGGTTGATTTCTAAGGCGCTGATCTCTCTTTTCTTCTATTTTTGGAGCCAGTTTCATAACAGAGGTATGATCCTTGAAACAAGTCTTAGATATATATATAGCCCACAAGTCCGAGCTCCAACGTTGCTTCAATAGGTAGAGGTCTAAACTATGTATACACTCCACAGGTCAAAGCTCCACCAAGATTGCAATAGATCTCAAATATTAATTTGAGTCATTGAAGGTAGGTCTGAACCATTGTTTACTAAGACCGAGCTCACTAACCAAGACTGTGATGATAGCAAGTCCAAGCTTGACTCCAAGACAGTGAGCCTTTATTTTCTTAAATATTTTTCCCTAGTATCTCTTGTGCATAGGAGGATAGTAGCTTGAACAGAGGTCCTATGGATATCTTCATCCAAGAATCATTAATGATATTTCCATCAATGCCAATTATTGACCAACAGGCCCTAGAGAGAAAATCACGACAGTAATACCTCTTTCACTCAAAGACAGAAAATATGGTTGATTCACACCCTCAAACGAGATTTACAGAACTCGAGCCATTTCAGGCCCATCGAAAACCTCAGCGTTGTCCCTCGGCCCTCTATGTCAACCTTTCTGGCCTGCGTCAGTCTCTGCGCTGCTCTGGAAGGGCCTGTGTCACCCTCTCTGGGCTTGCGCTGCCCTGACTGGGCCTGCGTCTCCCCTAAAGGGTTCTTGTTGCCTCTGCGTGGATCTGGCTTAACTGCGTAGCTCTGTATGGCCTTTGCGCTGCCTGGTATGTTGCCTCTCTACCGTTGTTGTAAACTTGGCCTCGGATCATATCATCCCTCGCCAATACTGCCCCTCACCGCACTATAAACTCACTTCAAAATTCTTAGCAAACCAAGCCCTAGAATTTCGACTTAGCTTCAGTGCTCTTCCAATGTGTGTGTCCTCCAACTAACCCCAAGCCCTTCTCTTCTAATTTTTTCGTTGGAAAACCAACGGTCGTGATCTAATCTCTAATCAACGGCTAAGATTAGAAGCTGCTTGATCCAAGTCACTTAGAACATTCTCATCACATGTTTAAGTAATTCACTTTATTATTTTAATTTTCCTAAGTTAGACTTAGGGTCCTTAATTAAAAAGATTAATTATTTGAATAACTATTAAACGAGATGGAATTTCTCCAAACGCTTTTTGAGTCTTGGAGATTTCAAGTACTCCAGCTCCTCCACAAAATTTCGAAGCTAGAGCACATCCGATGCTACCCCAGCATATCAACACCATCATGTCGATCTTGAATCATTTAATCATGTTGAACCCTTGGACAAACATTGTCTTGATCATCCTATTCATGCAAAATTGCATGATGATGATTATCCAATTTTAATGGATGATTCTTTGTTTTCGCAAGAATACTTAGATTTACATAACTTCCAATTAGAATAATATCTGATAATTCAAGAGTTTCTTACAGCAATATATTTCCTCGTTGATCATACCTTGTGTTATGATGAATCTGCTAGTTTCTCAAAATTAGATCTTAAACTAACACAAGGAAATGAGGGATTCCAAGAAGATGATATGTTGATCATTGAATATTTTTGTCACAATCTTGAAAATTTGTTTGATGATGATCACGCAATCTATGAATCTTTTGATTTTAATGACTCTTATTTGATTTGTGATGATCTTATCAAAGCAAATTATCAAAGTTGATTTCTTCCAGATGTTGGACTGACTGTACTTAATTGTTCATCATTTGAAAATTCAAAGGTCTCCTCAGGAATTCCAGGCACCTCAGTCTACATTGGTGGTTATATCAAATTCTCGCTACACTGGTGGAATTTTTGAACTTAGTCAGATTAAAATTTTCTTGCAAAATTATTTTACCGGCATTGTCTCATTAGATGTTGATTCACTCTTGAAGGATGTTTTGTATCTTGACATTGATCTCTTCAAACTTCAAGATAAATTTTTTGATCAAATACATGAATCCTCGTTGATGGATTCCACTTCGTACAAATATTTGGTCTTGAATTCGGAAACAAAGAATGTGTTAAACGCTTGTCAAATCCTTTGATTTGACACCCCATCATCCTCACCCATCATCGGGTTTGATCCACACAGTAGCATTGATAATTTCAAATTTATATGTGATTCTTCATTTGATCAAGATCAATCTATGATATCATTGCTTGATCTTTCATATGATGCAGATAAGTTCATTGAGAATCTATCTTCGCAAAGTTTTCAAGTTGGTTGTTTTTACGATCCCATTGCAGATTAGTTAAAAGGATCATACCTGGCGAGTTCAATAACTCGAAATAAGCACCTTCGTGAGTTTGACCAAAATCTTTATAGATGTAGGTCTGAGAGGTGTTCCCGAGATGTCTATTTCCATAATCCATCTCACCACCACCAAATAGCGCAGATATATACTTCACTTTGCTTTCCTTGCACTACACACCTTTGTTTTGATGTGCAGATGATTTGGTTATGTTTATCTCTTGTTGTGCATGATGTTACTTTGGTTTTACTCGTATGTGTTTTTCAATGCAAGGATCGGGAGCATATTTTATGGCTACATTGGAAATTTCACTTTATTTAACCCTGATCTTCTAGCCTCTTAGTTTAGGTTAGGTCTAGATGCATGGAGTTAGTTTGCTTCGCATTATTTCCTTTCATTCTCATCACCCTTGTCATTGTCTTTTCTCTTGTTTCAAGTTGATGTATTTTGTTTTCAATAAGACCACACATGGAAGTTGCTTTGTTTAGCTATGAGATAATGTGGCTAATCTTTGAAAAGGAAAATTGTAGTGACATGCAACTCTTGGCTAACTTGCAACTTTTCTTCTTTGCTTGAGTCTAAAGATATTTTAAGTAAAAGAGGTCTGGATGAAAAATATGATTCATTCTAGACAGAGATCCTCTAACAGAACTATGAAGCCCGTATTTGTATTAGAAACTTTTCTCTGACTCGGCCTTGCTTTGAACTTTGTTTCCACTTGTTGACTCAATCGAGTAGAGAAGGGAAGGAGAAAACTTTGAACGAGTATATTAAATTTGGTTCTCTTTCAAATCCCTTAAGTCAGGAACAACCTCTCTTGCTCACTAAATAAGTCGGGATCCCTCTTCCACCTGTGGTACAAATGTTCAATAAATTCTTCAAGCATATCTCTCAAATAAAAATAAAGGGTGAAGAAGAGAATGGTTTCCTGCACAGAGAGGTGAAGCAAGAAACTTCACCGAGGTATTAAAGCAATGCTTGTGATTCCTTGAGGGGACTCTGTCACGGTACTGAACAGGCTCCCTAGCAACAGAGCAACACCAAGGAATGTACTTTAACTATCAATATCAAAATTTCGTAGACTTATTATCCTTTCCCTAATTGAAACAATTAAGTTACAACAAGTCTTTTATTGTGTTTTAAGCCGATAAAATAATATGAGGGAATATATCTTTAATCAGGATTAGTGGTGAAGCTAAGGTTATCCATACAATGAATCAATACTTCCTAAAGGATTGAAACTGCATATGAAAGGCCAAATCCCAAACAGAGAAGATGGAGTTCTTACATTGGGTCGCCAAGTGTTGACGTTGCGACAATGACCCTCCAAAATTTTTGCCTCATTCAATTTTGGAGCCTCTATTTTTTCATAAGTTGTCGCTTCGAGATTTTGTTGGTCGCTTTGTCGTTCGTTTATGTTTTCTCCTAAACATTGATCATCATTCAATGTCTCTAAGTGTTACCTTTTGTCCTAGGTCAAATCTATTTAAGTGTCACTTTATAATCCTTTAGAAGTTTGGGTTGTTGCCTTTCTAAAGATAGGAAAAGTAACTTTCTCTATGACCTAGTCAGACTTTCCTCACTTAACATGCACACCTTACAAAAGCAAGAAAGCGCTTATTTCTTTCCTAGTGAGAGCGCACTTCCCAAATTTATTGACCACACATGCACTGTCAAAAAATTCTACGCCCTTTTGAGTTAGAGTGCACTTCTTGTAGAAATTTGATAACAACCCTGGTTTTCAGTGTCTCCTTATTTCTCCCATAAAGTTAAATGCCTATTCCCATAGCCATACATTCAATAAGCTGGAAAAATAAATATTTTCTGAAAACACTAATTCTGGAAATTTCACAATGCTAAAATGCAGAAAATAAAAACTCAGAAAATAAATCAGCCACACATAGAATTTTGACACGCTAATTTTTGGTCAACTTGACCCTGGAAAAACCCCCTACAACTCTTGGGGAAAACCAGTTCGAAAGCTCCTCTTTATTTTCTAAATATTGCTTTTACAGTGAAACAGAACAAAAAAAAATTTAACACAGTAAAAATTCCAACAACCAAATTTACAGACTTATCTCGATTTCCGTGCTTGCACACTGCCTTGGAAATTGTGCCAAATCATCAACTTGCAAAACAGAAAATTTTACAGTATTAATGACAGCAATAAATGCGGTATTCCCACCTCAAGAAGCGTGACGGAACAGACTGTACGGTGTTGTACAGACTGTACGAATTTGTACAGCAGCCCTCCTCGAAATTTGTGCCAAGAAACAGCCTTGAAATCAGCGTTGAAGTTGTTGTCCTTTTTCTCGATTTTTGTGTCGAAAAAAAAGCAGCACTTATCCTCGATTTTTTTGCCCAGATTTCTGCCTCAAACTTCGTGCTTAATGCTGCTGCCCCCTTCCTCGATTTTCATGCCTCCCTTTCTTGGAAACAGTGCCTCTCTCTTACTGTACAAATTTCTGCCTTGGGATTTGTGCCAATAAATGTTGTTGTACCTTTCACTGGATCTCCTCACTGCTACCCTCTTTCTTCTCACTGCTCAAAAAAATCTCCTTAGCTTTCTCTTCTCCTCTCTCAATCTACTCATGAAAGAATGATTGACCTTTTCCCTCATTTTCCTCTTTTAACCTAACCCTAAGTGACTTTTGGGGAATCCCTAAATCCAATGGTTGAGATAGCTTTAGATCTAGGGCTAAGATTAAATATTCATTTAAATCTCACTTTCTATTTTTTAATTCACCCCACTTTAATAAAGACCCACTTAGTCATTTATTTCCAAAGTCACTTTTCCTTTTTAATTTCACATTGACTTTATTAAAGTCACCTTAAAATTAGGCTTTAGTAACTTTATCACTTAAAGTCACTTTTAAATTAGATTTGACTTTATAACTTTATAAAGTCACTTTAGGAGAAAAATTAAATTCTTTTTTGACACTTTTCCCTAGGCCAAAGACCAAATCCTTAAGGAACCACCTGTCCTCCGGTAACCAAATTTCAACACTCCCTCTTACCGAGGAAGGTTTTCCTCACCACAGCCATCTTGTCTCTGAAGTAGACATGCTTGCCTCGTGGTAAGGCTTTGGTAAGAATATCTGCAACCTGCTCATTAATGGGAATATACTCAAGCTTCACAGCTCCCTTTTGAACATAGTCTCTGATGAAATGATATCTTATGCCGATATGCTTTGACCTGTCATGAAATACTGGATTCTCCGTGAGTTTAATACAACTCTGATTATCACAGTAAATCACTGAAGGTCTCAACGGCTGCCCAAATAAGCCAAACAACATCTTGCAAAGCCAGACGGCCTCACAACTAGCTAGACTGGCTGCCATAGACTCTGCTTCCGCTGAACTCAATGCTACTGACTGCTGCTTTCGGCTGAACCACGACACCACTGCCGAACCCAACCCAAAACAGCACCCTGAAGTGCTCTTCCTATCAGAAGCACAACCTGCCCAATCAGAATCAGTGTAACCTATAAATCTCACTCCATCACCCTGCCTAAAATCTAGACCATATTCCATTGTCCCCTACAAGTACCGCAAAATCTGTTTTGCAGCAACCCAATGCACCCTCCTAGGCTCACACATGAACTGGCTCATCGTGTTGACTGCAAAACAAATATCTGGTCTAGTGTTGACCAAATACATCAAGGAACCAATCAGTTGTCTATACAATGTGGGATCCACCAACTCGGAATCTGAAGCATGAAGCTTCTTCCAATTAGTGATCATCGGTGTCGACATGGGTCTACAATCCTCCATGTGGAATCTGCTAAGGATGTCCACAATATACTTCCCCTGCCCCAGGAAGAAATGCCCCTCCTCCTGCCACACCTCCAAACCCAAAAAGTAATGCATCAAGCCAATGTCTTTCATCTCAAACTCCGACGCAAGATCTCTCTTGCAGTGCTCTATGAGTCTCTCTGCACCCATAATGACAAAGTCATCCACATACAACACCAGAATGAGAGGCTCCTCACCTATCACAATAAAGTAAAGGTTTGGATCTGCATCACTCTTTTTGAAATTCATCCCCTGCAAGTATGTATCTATCCTCGAGTACCAAGCTCTAGGAGCTTGCTTTAGGCCATAAAGGACCTTCTTCAGTCGGCACACATGGGACTCCTTCCAATGCACCTCAAAGCCCTATGGTTGCTCAATGTACACCTCCTCCTGTATGAAGCCATTGAGAAATGTGGTATTCCCATCGATCTGGTGGATCTTCCAACCCATCTCTGATGCTATCAATATGATGGAGCGAATCGAAGTATATCGAGCAACAGGAGTGAAGGTCTCCTCATAATCAACTCCCTCTACCTGGGAGAACCCTCTAGCCACAAACCTTGCTTTGAATTTCTCAATGCTACCATCTGCAGCATGCTTTACCTTGTAAAGCCATCTGGAAGTAACCACGGATTTTCCCTCAAGCCTCGGCACCACCTCCCAAACATCATTCTTCATAATAGAAGAACACTCCTCCTGCGTGGCCTCTCTCCAGACCTACTGGCTAGTTGCCTCCTCATAGCTAGAAGGCTCAGAGTCAACGATGTTGGCAACCATTTCCATATAGCTACAAAACCTATGAGGTGGTCTGCTCTCTCTGACCGGCCTCTTAGGCCCAGCAACAGATGTGGCCTCTCTCAAGGTATCCTGAAGCCACTTGGGCTTCCTCTTCCCTGAGCACACTTCTCCCACCGAAGAATGAAACTCCTCCTCCTCATCATAAGGAGCCTGAACTCCTGACTGTATGTCTGCTATCCTCCTGCCTGAACCTGAACCTGTAGACGCTGAAGTATCGTGCGAACTTTCCATCAGTGGACTCCCTAGTGAACTGCTCTGCATGATGCCCGAAGCACCACCCCTTTGACTCTGTGAGCCACTGCTCACTGATGGACCTGACACCGTAATCGATTTACCTTCGGATCCTCGTAATCGATGTACCTCCGGATCCTCCTAATCTCTGCCCACTAGATCCCTGCGACTGACTCAGCTGCTCCTGAGGGTCTGGCTGATCCAGATACTCTAACTCCCATGACCTCCTGAAAGCCCTGTCCTCCTCGAATTTCACATCCCGTCTGACAACAACTCTCCTCTGTGCGGGAATATAAATCCGAAAGGCCTTCAAGGTCTCACTATAGCCCACAAAGACACCCTTCTCTGCGGTGGGATCTAGCTTGGTCCTCTTCTCCTTAGGTATGTAGGAGAATGAAATACACCCAAAGATATGAAGATGACCAACATCAGGCTTCTTCCCAGAAAAAGCCTCCTCCGAAGTCACATGCCCCAAGGCACGATGCGGACTCCTGTTCTGCAAATATACAGCAGTGTTGCAAGCCTCTGCCCACAAAAACAATGGTAACCCCTGATCATGTAGCATGGCTTTGGCAGCCCCTCCAATGAATCTGTTATTCCTCTCTGCAACCCCATTTTGTTGGGGGTTGTAAGGAATTGTGAACTCCCTCCTAATGCCTGCCTCCGCACAATAATCAACAAACTCACCAAGGGTGTACTCTCCTCCATTTTTCGACCTCAGAGACTTGATTTTCCTGAAACTGCTTGAAAACTTCACTCTTGGTCTTCAAGAAATAAATCCAGGTCCTCCTGGAGTGATCATCAATGAATAATACATAATACTCATATCCACTCAAGGAAACATGAGACATCCGATTGCTCACATCGGAATGAATCAAATCAAGTATCCCAATCGATCTGTTGTCACTACTGGGAAAAGGGGATTTGGAAAACTTGCCCATCGCACATCCTTTGCATGTATCAAAGTGATCAGTACTGAAATCTGGCACACCTGTAGTGATCTCCCGCAATGTCCTCAAGGCCCCATGATACATGTGCCCCGTCCTGCAGTGCCAAATCTCACACAGCTCTGAACTACTAGCTCTGTTGCTAGTACTACTACTCAATGCCAAAAGGGGCTGAAATGAAAACTTGTACACCTTTGCATAACGTACACCAATCACTCTAGCTGAATCAGCTGGAGTGCCCCTGGGATATATCAGCACCTGTCCTCTCCTGAACAATATCTCATATCCTCTGTCCTCCAATGTTGAGACGGATATGAGGTTCTTCCCCATCCCTGGCACATATAGAACATCTGACACCTTCAAGGGAGGTTTGGGTTCCCTATCAAATGTCAATGTCCCCACATCGACTGCTCTAACAATGTTGTCATCTCCGAGTACTACCTCTATATCAGTGCCACTCTCTGAAAGCTCTGAGAAGTACTCATGGACTCCTGTCATATGACGTGAAGCCCCACTGTCAACAATCCAGATACCTGAATATGCTCTGCTAGTGGAGGGAAATGCACACTCCCTCTCAACCTCCGTGGCAGGTGATCTTGCACTAGTGGACTCACAAACAATGAACCTAAACTCTCGGTCAAAGCTATTTGTGAAGTCCTCTATCTCTGCTGATGTTGCCATGCTCTGGTTCTTCCCCTTCTTCTTCTTCTCTGAACACACAACTACATAGTATCCCATCCTCTGACAATTCCAACACTTCACCTTGGAATAGTCCTTCTGCGTGTTCCCCTATTTACTTTTACCTTTGTCTTTGCCCCCACCACCACTTGTGGAAGCTTGCTTCTTTACCTTGCCTTTCTTGCCTCCTGCCAACAGTGCTACATCCTCATCATGCTTAACTGGTTTGGCTGCCCCAAGCTGGCTCTTTCTGATTTATGTCTGTATGCAATCATCCCAAAACCTCTCCCAAGAGGGAAGGGTCTCACGTGCACAAACCCCATCAACAAAGTTCAGCCATGAACTGGGAAGGCCATTCACTGCAATCTGCACCAACTCAGTGGGTGGAATGACCTCTCCAACTGCTGCTAATGCATCTCCCACATTAGTAATATTTGTGAGATATCCAGCTGCACTATCAGTCTTGCCCATCTTAATGGTCTTCAGCTTCTCCCTTAGGACCATTTTCCTGTCTCATTGGTACTCTGATAGAGATTGGTCAATGTTGTCCACATTTCATGAGCATATCTCTTTCCTCTCACGTGAGGAATGCAATGGTCTTTGATTCCATCTAGAATCAGTCTCTTACCCTTGTTATTCTTCTTATTAAATGCTTCCAACTAAACAGCATCAGTAGGCACATTAACAGGGTTCTGTATGGTATGCAGCATGATATCCCAGACTTCTCCCTCCTCAAAGATGATATGCATTCCCTCTTTCCAAACACTATAGTTACTATGCCCATCCAACCTATCCTCCACCCTCAAGCCCAAAGACATGTTTTTTGTCCTAATAAACTGAAAATAACACTGTTGTAGTAGAGGTATTGTTTTCTATGTGAAAAATCAGTTTGCTGTGATTTTTCTTCCTGCTGTCCCAAACTGCACTTTTCAGCAATCTAGCTCTGATACCATGTAGAAATTTGATAACAACCTTGGTTTTCAGTTTCTCTTTATTTCTCCCATTAAGTTAAATGCCCATTCCCATTGCCATACATTCAACAAGCTGGAAAAAATAAATATTTTCTGAAAACACTAATTCTGGAAATTTTACAATGCTGAAATGCAGAAATAAAAACTCTGAAAATAAATCAGCCACACAGAATTTTGACACGTTGATTTTTGGTCAACTTGACCCTGGAAAAACCCCCTACAACTCTTGGGGAAAACCAGTTCGAAAGCTCCTCTTTATTTTCTGAATATTTCTTTTACAGTTTTAAAAAAAAAAAAAAAAAACAGTAAAAATTCTAGCAACCAAATTTACAAACATATCTCAATTTTCGTGCTTGCACACCGCCTGGGAAATTGTGCCAAATCAACAACTTGCAAAATAGAAAATCTTACAGCATTAATGATAGCAATAAATGATGTACAGCCACCTCAGGAAGTGTGCCAGAATAGACTGTACGGTGTTGTATGGATTTGTACAGCAGCCCTCCTCGAAATTTATGCCCAGAAACAGCCTTGAAATCAGCGCTGAAACTGCTGTCCTTTTTCTCGATTTTTGTGTCAAAAAATCAACAACACTTCTCCTCGATTTCTGTGCCTAGATTTCTGCCTCAAACTTCGTGCTTAATGTTGTTGCCCTCTTCCTCGATTTTTGTGCCTCCCTTTCTTGGAAACAATGCCTCTCTCTTGCTATACAGATTTCTGCCTTGGGATTTGTGCCAATAAATGTTGTTGTACCTTTTGTTGAATCTCCTCACTACTGCCCTCTTTTTTCTCACTGCTCAAAAAAATCTCTTGAGCTTTCTCTTCTCCTCTCTCAATCTGCTCATGAAAGAATGGATGACCTTTTCCCTCATTTTCCTCCTTTAACCTAACCCTAAGTGAATTTGTGGGAATCCCTAAATCCAATGGCTGAGATAGCTTTTGAGATAGCTTTAAATCTGGGGAAATTTTAGAGATTAAGTTTTTAGAGATTAAGTATCATTTATTTCTCACTTTCTACATTTTTTAATTCCTTGCTAATAAAGACCCACTAGAGTCATTTTATTTAAAGTCACTTTTCCTTTCTAATTTCAACATTGACTTTATTAGGGTCACTTTAAAAATTAGACTTTAGTAACATCATCACAAGTCACTTTTAAATTAGATTTGACTTTATAACTTTATAAAGTCACTTTAGGAGAAAAATTAAATTCTTTTTGGACACTTTTCCCTAGGCCAAAGATCAAAGCCTTAGGGAACCACATGTCCTCCGGTAACCAAATTTCAACACTTCTCTTTCCGAGTCGAGTGCACTTTTTCATAACAGTGGAGTAGATTTATAACTACACCTCAAATGCCCAGAAACTTAAGTTGTTCCATGTTACTCTTAAAGGAGTTGCGTTAAGATGGTTCATGGGACTTGGTGGTGCATCAATTTATTCTTGAGATGACGCGAAGAAAACCTTTCTAAAAAAATATCAAGATTAGGGACCACAGAGCATAGGGAGGAAATTTTTATAATGTTCTAGGAGGATGAGAGCTTGGAAGATAATATCAAGTACCTCCAATACAATTTACAGAGGTCTAAGCATAGTGATTTGGAAAATGATATCTTAAAGACAATTTTGATCTAGGGAATGAAGGATGATTATCTGGGCATGTTGAACCTCATGAGGAAAGGGGACATATCAAAGGATCTCTATGATGACATAGTCACACTATTTGAGGAACTCAAGAGTATCATCTATGAACAAAAAATTAGCACAAGATGTTTCTACTATAATATAGAAATCAGCGAATGGCAAGGTAAGGAGGGCAAAATTCGGTAATTTAATTGGAAAATTTTAAACTGATATTGTTAGTTCTTTGTCTTCTTAATTAGATATGTTACAGGTGAAACAAAAGGAGGTTGAAGCCAAGAAATCTCTTTAAATATTCTTCCCCAATTGTAAGAAGACGCACCCCCTTAGAGAGTGCCTACTTAATAAAGTGGAAATATCATTAGAGAGATTTCGAGGTTTAAAATGGGCCACCTAAGGAATATGATAAAATAATATTGGAAATAGTAAAGTCAGATTAGATTACATCATCAAATTTTAGAGGGAAAAACGAAAAAACTACATTTGCAACTTGTATTTTCAACTTATCTCCCTACGGTTTTACTCAAATTTCGAGTGGGAGCACTCGTTGGATGTGGAATTTAATTCCTCATCCAAGGAGTAATCATGTTACATACTTTCGATGGGCCATGCTACATGAAAAATGAGAAATACATGAAAAAATGTGATTACAGTCACATTTTCATGTAGCAAAGTCTATTGAAAGTATGCAACATGGGTACTCCTTGGATGAGGAATTAAATTATGCATCCAATGAGTGATTCTGATCCAAATTTGAGTAAAATTGTAGGGAGATAAGTTGAAAATGCAAGTTGAAAAAAGTAGTTTTTATTTTTTTATTTTTTTATCTTTTTACCTTTTTACTCCAAAAATGGTGAATCATCCCCATGGTTGACATCATCATATTGAATCCTATTAGTTCTTATAAAGTTGATTTTGGTTGTACATTTTTATTATGAGGCCCATTTTAGACCTCAAAATTTTTCTAATGGTAACATTTGTGAGCAAGATCATTCGACAGAACATTGCCCAATGTTTCCAAGGTTAAAAGCAGTATTCAAAGAATCAAGTGAAGAGACTAAGTTGGCATATTTTATTCGCTCTAAGAAGCCATGGAAGGCTCAATCACTAGGTATGGCTTAAGACCCATCATCTTCTTTCAATACTTTGGCTAATATGTATAATCCTCAGCAAGTTCCTGAGCAATTGTAGTATCCTAAAATCGCTTGGCGATTTCCTAACCCTCTAATTCAATATCCTACACCTTGGCCCTAGTGGCCCTCTCCTCTAAATCAAACATTTCCATGGCCTCAAGGATGGCACAAAACCTCTTTTCCAAGACAATTCTCTATACAATTACTCATGCAGTGACAATAGCTACAACTTCCTTCCAATACGCCATCAAGTAACCCTCCTTTGTGACCCTAACTACCCATACAAACTAACGCAAATCCAAATAATAAAGAGACGCAACAAGTTGTAGCACCCATTTTTCCCACTTACTATATCTCCCTCGTTGGATGTAATAAAGTACACTTGTGGTCGGGGATGATAGTAAATCCAAGACTCTCCTTTGTTATTACAAAACACAAAGAAGAAAATTCACCAACGGAAGAAACTCCAATCCAAGAATTGTTAGATGGACAAACATGTTGAGACTCTTGTACACCGCCTTGCTTGTTGAACTGTCAAGACTTGTACACCTTTTTAATCCGTGTGCATGTTCATTTAATGACAAATTGCAATTGTGAGCACAATGATTAGTTTGAAAAGTTGTCATTGTGGAGATAAGTGTCAAAGCACTAAAGGAAAAAAAACTTTCTAAGCATCTAAATCATTCACCATCACACACAAGCATGCAACATCTATTTGACCCTCTTATTCCACTTTTTAGACAAGTCAATGACATAACTACAATTTAATTTTATTTAAGATTGAGATTCGCCAACCATTTGGTCGTAGGGTCTCCATGTCCATGTCTTGTATGTTCAAAGTGATATAAATATTTACAAAAGTTAAGGAAACATTTTTGTAAAGAATTTCACATTAACCATTTTACAAACACCCTCCCCTATTTGTCTCTTTTATAAAAATGCAATGTTGTAAAATTTGCTTAACAATCTATTTATGTTACCGATTTTTCTTTACCCTCTTTGTTTCTCCTACAAAAATGCAACATTATAAAATTTATCAAATTATGGTCAACACTTCATAAACTCTCAACACAACATTCTCATAAAGCAAATTGTTAATCTTCTTTCCCAAAATTATTATAAGACTGAAGCAAAATTTTCATATAAAAATAAATCATTTTTCATATAAAAACAAACCATATATATCACTTAGTCACTATGAGATTCAATGGTGAATTAAAAAACAAATAATGGACATTCGACATGTAGCTCTCATAACAACTCCTTTCTTTGAACTTTGATGATTCACATAGAAATTTGGGCATAAATGGAAAACCAACAAAGACTCTATACTTTGGGCGATATTATCCATATGCCACCTTTAAATGCATCACATGTGTGTTTCGGGAAATAATACCCTAAAGGCCTTGGGTTGACAACCTTCACAGATAAGGGGCATGCCATTCAAGAAGGGCTCACTTTAACCAACTTCTATACTAAAAACTAAATCCTACTGGTTGCAGAACTTACCCAAAAGTCCCTCAGTTGATGTAGATCCTGCGGGGTGCAAACCCCCTGCAACACTTTGTGCTCTGAAACCTGTAAATCCACAAAGAACGGACACAAAAAACTAGTTGTACAACATATATAGTTCCTAGATGTCAGGGAAAACCATACATAATGTGATAAAAACAATGTGAAACATTCAATTAACGATTATTACACATGTATCAAGCATCATAAACATGTGAACATCGTGAACAAGATGGCTCTTCTTATTATGAATGACACGTACAGTAATCAAAACGTGGAGAGATCACCTAAATCCTGCCACGGCCTTCGAACATACCGTCCTCTGGATCCATCCAGCCCTAGCCTCGCAAGAATTCTTCCAATATGTGTGCACAATAGATGTCATATAGGATGATGAACATCTCAAGGAAACAAAGGTTTCCTGAATATACCTGAGAAGTGCAGGAGGCACGGGAATATCAGACTTGAATAGGGCTGCAACATAGTATAATAACTATATATTTCTCTCTCCCTCTTAAGCCATTCCTTTGAGGGGCTTTTATACTACCTCAAATTAGTTTCTGCAGTTAGGAGCAATTAGGCCACGGGTTGGGGTGGTTGAATTACTGGAATAACCATCAAACCCACCTCAAATATAGGGAAATTATATATTTTTTAATAATTAAAAAGGCATACGCGGATCTCTATGAATGGACTCGCGTGTATATGCGGTAAAGTCTGGGCAGAGTCGCGTATGGGTTTTAAGATACTGTTTTTTGAGAAAATGTTCAAGTCTGGGGGAAAGGGTGCCCAAGGCCAAAGTTTAAATCATCAAGTACATGAAGGTGATAAATGACACTATAACAATGTGACTTGTACAATAAGCAAAACATGGAGAAAACCCTTAGCCTCGACGAAAAAACATCGATCTTTAACTACAAAACGTTGATTATTCAAGCATTCAAGCAATGATTTAAAAATCATGAGATACCCATTTGAATGAAGACTTGGGCATTCTATATAGCAGTGTTATTTCCAAATAATATAGTATATACGATGAGAAGAACATGTTTTCACTAGCAGCATTTACTTTACATTTTAGGTAGTGTTTTCACAATATTTATCTTCGACGGGCTTTTATCTACCTTTGAAATAGCCTTCCAATGTCATATTATTTGCTCAATTGGTTTGTGTATGATGGCCATAATATGCAATTTAGTTATTGCATATCCCAATTTTTACACCCGAGGGAATGCCAACCAAATCCAATAGAAAAAGACAAGCTAACTTGAAGTTACATGAAAACTAATTTACCTACAATTGACAATGCCAAGACATTTACTACTTTCCTGGTAAAAAAACCCAGGAATGATCATGGATTTTACCGAGGGTCCTTTTTCCTTTTGTCTTTCATACATCAATCCATTCCAAGGAGTTACCAGGAACAAATGTAGAAGAGACAATGACTACATTTCCTTGGTCCAATTCCAAACCTAAAGGTTTTGCTACTTTAGTTGTTTTTGTTGTTGAATATTTTTTGGCTTGTGAGCTGAAGAAGTCTTAGCTCCTTTTGGAACTTTTGGATCTTTCCAGCTCGTGACTTATTCCTAGAATCAGAGGAGAAAAGAGACCTTTAAAAGAGGGACAGAAATTTTGGAGATGACAAGGGTTCTTGACAGGTCCTATAATGGAATGTTGCACTTTCGTAGCCCACCGAGTACGAAAAGATGAAGTCATTCCACTCAAGGAGAATATTTCCCAACAACCCTTTGCTAAGACGATTCCAACACATATTTGAGAAAAGGTCATTATACCACTATCAAGCATTTTTGCGTCTATTTTAATGAAACAACAGGTGAGTTGCCCACACTCACTAAGATATCTACATGTAGCAAGAGAAGGGGTAAATTTGGGAGTCTTACCCAAGCTGGAGTGACCGTAATTGGCATATAAAGAGAGTTAAAACCAACAAACCAAGTTCTGAAAAGATAGAAATTAATTAAAAATAAAAAAATAAAAACCAGCGCAACCCCTAAACAAAGGCCCTTGATCAAAGATCTTTTGATAATCCTTAAGATCTTTAGAATACACACAGAAAACCTTTTTGAGCAAAAAGAACATATTTGTATTTGGGGACTAGGTCTAATGCAGCCATTCCCGGAATGCAGATGTCGTCGGCCATAACCCATTAAATCAACAGATAATGGCATGTGTCAAAAAATCCATATAAGGATCCTCGAATTGAAGATGATCCACTTTAATAGATGGGATGTTTTCCACCTTATCCGCAATGAAGGTTGGCCCTTGTTGAAAAGTGTAACTAGGATCGGTCTTCATGTTGACTATGTAATTATGCATTTATGTAAAGAAGAAGACAAAGATAATAAAATGTATCTTGGTGTACTTGCTTCAAGGGTTTCATGAGCAAGATTTTATTATGTAGATAGACTTCTTCTTGATGTCTATTAGGTTTTTGTCTTCTAGGAATAAACAGAATTAAGTGTCTCATACATGAAAGATCTAGTCTAGGAATATATGCTCCAAGACCTTGTGGAAGAAGCTCACAACAACCCTCAAACAACGATAGAAGTAAATGCAGTGAAGAAATGCCTTATCAAACACTGGAATAAACTTACTCTAGTCGGCCTAATTCACCATGGAAAAGTTGGCCTAACACACAACTGTATGGTCGGCCTATTTAAAGGATTATGACCTATATATATACATAGGTCATGCAAAGTTCAAAGTTTGGGTTGGAAAGTCAAATCAGTTTGCAAGGAAGGCTCTCTAGCTACTTCAAGAAAGATCTCCTATCTCATTCAAAGGATCAACTCATTCAAGAAAATAATCTTTGACATCAAATATTTTCACTCAAGACATTGTTTGAGCAGGACATCAATTTCTGAAAATATCCTCTATCATCGAGGATTCAAGTACACCTACATTGAATATTTCTATCTTAGAAGATGCTCTTCACTTAATCTTCAAACATCTTCAAGGAAGCTGCAAGCCTCTCTACTCAAGTAAGTATCTATGACCTTACTTAAATATGTCAAGATGCCTTATTGTAAAGAAAGCAACAAGCGGGTTGGGTCATCAAACTTTGGTGCATGGAAGAAGAGCACTGATTTGAATTTAATTGAAGACGAATTTATGAACTATATCGAAGGATCTACAGTTCAACCCCCAAAAGAAGATGCTCCGGCTCATGCCAAGTACATGAAGGGAGAAATTAGAGCTCAGATGATTCTCATAGAATCCATTAAGGACTCACTCATTCCTTATGTATCAAAACTAAAGTTTGCGAAAGATATATATAAGAAATTGGTGGAGCTATTTTCTATGAGTACTGCAGGAGAAGCAAACTCTCTGAGACAAGAACTATACAAAATGAAATTATCAAGGGAAGAAGGAATCACTCCATACTTTATGAGGATTTCTGAAATAAGAGATTAGATCTCTTCATCTCATACCTACTCTCCTACTCTTCATATCATAAGCAAGGAACGACAAGCTGGCATAATCTCATACTTAGCCCAAGGTACAAGCGTGCAGTGAGCGACAACGAACTAGTTGTTTCCCTATACTAGACCTTACAAGTGGTGGCATCATGGCACTCTAACCGTACGTGACATTCATCATACGGTAGTGGAATGAGTATCCATCCTTGTCTAGAACAAGAAAACAACCCCAGTACTATTGTTTCTCGCTATCTCTCCAGCCTCTCGGGACTATTGTCCATCCCCACAGGAGCATCCTAGTCAAAGTCCTCGGCTAATAACCCACCACTTATCCAACCTTTTTGATTGGACAGACGAGCTTGGTTGGCTGCAGGAACTGGGAGAAGTAATGTCTGACACTGAGATGACTGCAGTGGTGTTGAATGCTCTACCAAAGGAATGGGAAAACTTCACTTCTATTTTATACGGGAAGAAAGAAGCCACCTCATTCCATGATTTATGGTCTATATGTAAAATAGAGGAAACAAGAATAAAAGCCAAAGTTGATACAGGACCAAGTGAAGAGAATCATGCCTTTGCAGCCTCATACAAGAGGAAAGGAAGATTCGGAAAATTTGGCCCTCAAAATAAAAGAAATAATATGGACAACGTACGATGCTTTGGATGTAATGAACTTGGGTATTATAAAAGATATTGTCCTAAATCTGGAAAGGACAAGAGGGAAAAGGAAGAAGCCCATGTCACTAATGAAAGGGAAGAACCTGATGCTAAGAAATCTAAGAAAGAGGAAGCGAGAGATCTCTATTATGATTGAGATTGTCTTTCTCTTTAAGTGATTTCTGATTGGTTGTAAAATAGTATGATAGGAAGCAATATACATTAATAAGCATCACAATAGAAGCATGGAAGGAGCTCTCGGTGGAACAGTTTCTAGAAAATTTCTCTAATAACATTACTAAAGTAAAGCAGTCATCAAGGTCAAGGGTCATCATGGAGACAAAATTCTAGGATGTGATGACATATTGATGGAGCAGGCCAAAGGAATGAAGCTCTTCATTCTAAAGAAATTGATACATGATGACTCAAGGGAAATAGGTATGAGGTATATATATATATATACTGGATGCTGTGAATCCATGTCATATGGTTGCAGGTAATAAACTTCCATATTTAGAAGTATGATCTATAAAGAAGGATCTCTCAGTGCACTGACAGATGAAATCAACATAATATGTCCTCATGGAATATGAGGTGGTTGTATATGAACGAGAAACTGAAAATTTGTAAGTTCCTGGGAATGGAGAATGTGCAGAAAGGAAGATATCATGAAACACAACCATGTCAAGAGGCAGTTATCATCCAGAAGCCAAGAAGATGTGACTTAGAGATCTCCTAGGAAGATATGTAGACTCTGACGGAAGTCTGGTAAAGAAGAAAGACCCTTGGCAAAACATATCATTAGGAGATGTGTTAATCTGAATAAAGGATGTCGATGCCTACAGGAAGATGTCATGGTGAAAGATCATCACTAAGGGCTGCTAATCATGAGAAAGGATGTATGATCCTTGGAGATGATTCGAAGGAAAGCAGCATGGTATAAAAGTGGACCAGATAAGGATGTCTGATGAATCACTTTCTCATAATTGACATGACTCGTGGATGAAAGTGATGGATGATTTGTGCCCTATGAAGCTAAAAGTTGAAGATTCCTCAATATCGAAATCCATGACATCGAGGGCAAGAATTCTTCATGAGCAGCTAGGTGTCTCACCATTTTTGTTGGAGGTCCCTGGTTAAGAGGGAGCCTGGTGTCAAGTTTCTTACTTGGAAGAAACTTGGTAATTCCTAAGAATGAGTTTAGGTAAATTCCTTGTATAGGAATGAGTACATTCCCTTGTGCAATAGGTCCTCCCTGGTTGAGAGAGAGAGATAGACACATCATTCTGGTCTTCACTTGGGAAGACAGAATGGAGGATTGGGTAATCATCTAGCATTCGATACTCTTTGAGAATGTGTTAGGGCATTCAAGATAAGAGTATTTAGGGATCGATATTCTTTGAGGACTAGCTACCCAAGAGAAGAATAGTCCAAGAAGGTCATACT
The DNA here is from genome assembly GCA_034641835.2 of Pinus albicaulis. Classification (NCBI taxonomy): domain Eukaryota; kingdom Viridiplantae; phylum Streptophyta; class Pinopsida; order Pinales; family Pinaceae; genus Pinus; species Pinus albicaulis. Next base: position 1,640,859,486 of record CM076582.1, read on the forward strand.
TTGGGAACACTCGGGTGGAGAATCTACCTTGGAGAGACAATGACTATGGTGTTTATAAGTCATGTGTCTCGCCAACATTGTAGCCCATTGTCTCGTTGAGAGATGGGGTTGTTAGTCAAGACCTTGCACTAGGACAATGCTGGTTGATATGATGCTATACAAATGTGATTACCAATCTGATTCTTCTTATGAGATTCTTCAATTTGAATGTGACCATGTACCTGTATGAATACCTCCCTAGTTAAGAGGGTGTGTTGAAAAGTGTAACTAGGATCGGTCTTCATGTTGACTATGTAATTATGTATTTATGTAAAGAAGCAGACAAAGATAATAAAATGTATTTTGGTGTACTTGCTTCATGGGTTTCATGAGCAAGATTTTATTATGTAGATAGACTTCTTCTTGATGTCTATTAGGTTTTTGTCTTCTAGGAATAAATAGAATTAAGTGTCTCATACATGAAGGATCTAGTCTAGGAATATATGCTCCAAGACCTTGTGTAAGCTCACAACAACCCTCAAACAACGATAGAAGACAAGCTTTAAATGCAGTGAATAAATGCCTCATCAAATGCTAGAATAAACTTAATCTAGTCGGCCTAATTCACCATGGACAAGTCAGCCTAACACACAGTTGTATGGTCGACCTATTTAAAAGACTGTGACCTACATATATACACAAGTCATGCGGTCATGTTGGAAGCAAGCGAATGCAGATCTATCTGAAACAGAGGTACAGAAAGGTACAGCTTGCAGAGAAGTACAAGAAGGTACAGATTTCGGATAAGAAGGTACAGATTGCAGATAGCAAGGTACAGGATTGCAGATTGATACAGCAAGATTGCGGATTAGTGCAGGAAGGATACAGTGCAGATATCTCTAGTTTTGAAGTGCATAATTCAGAAGATTAGTTCATGGTTCAAACTATGGACTTACCTAAGTTATCTCAGCTCCTATCATGGACCATAAAGCAAGGATAAGTTGTGGATATATTATTGTTAAGGGCAGTTGATCTGAAGAAAGAATTTGCTGAAGTTGAGACAGTGATCATAAGGAGAAAGGCAGTAATAGTGAGGAAGGTAAATCTGTGATTTATCTTCCTACAGTTCAAGCAATTTCAACTACAAGTGTATGCAAGGTGAAGATCAAGGTCTCTAGTACTGATGCGGGACTTAGCAAATTGGTGAAGAAAAGAATCAAGGTTGAAGAATTTGTGACAAGGTCTTGAAAGCATATCTAGGTCAAGGGTCTGAGTCTTGGTCATGGTACTTGTCATTTGAAGATCTATCAGAAGAATTATTTGTGGGGTTTTGTAAATTTTTGTAGATGTTCTATGCTTGATGCAACTTTACTTTTATCCCCAATATCAAACAACAATCACATAAACAAGAAAGTAAAATGTTGATAGAACATACCAATAGATCAACAGAAGACAAGCTAAAAATAGACTTAACTTAATGAGCGAAATATATGTGTTGTGGTGCGTTACGACGGTCAATAGGATGCTTCAACCAGCAAAGTCTCAATACGGTCAGCCAACCAGAATGTGTCACACAACCCTCTCGAACAGCTCTATATCAGTGAACCAAAGTCAACAAAAGTCGACGTTGGCAAAAATAGCAGCAGCAAAAGTCAATGCAACCGGTCAAAGTCAACGTCCAGCCTCGATTTCTGTGCCAAAAAATGAGAACTGCAGAAATCGAAATTTTGGAAGTGTTTTGGGTCAGTTTGACCATGTGTTGACCAAAGTCAACGCTAGTCAAATCTGCGTTGAAAACCCTAGGTGAAAACAAAAAATTCCTCTGCTACAATTTCCCACGTGTGAGAGAAGAAGAGCCTCCAAGGTGATCGAACCAATCAAATGATGAGAGAAATGTGTGATGAGGGATGGATGAAAATGACCTCCAACGTTGACCTATATATATCCATCAGTGAGGGTGTGTGACACACATGTTGGGGCTTCAAGCCTACATTACAAATTTGGCCAACCTTGCACATAAGTGGAATAAATTCAAAATAAATGTTCTGCTAAGTGGAATAAATTCAAAATAAATGTTCTTCTCATCGGATCAAGATGATCTTTAGATCGATCTTGCACCTCTCCGAAAGAGGAGTCCAATAAAAATATTGGCATCTTCATCTGAGCATCACAACATGGAGTTTGGACCTAGTTGTCCAAAATTAACACTCCCTCTCAACTAGGTAGAACTCCATCTACCTGTGCCATCCAAACATCGTGCGTCATCCTGTCATAGCTTGCTTTGTTGGCTTCTTTATTTCAGAACAAAAGGTGAGTCACAAAGACATCACTCCCGGCTGACAAATTCAACTCAGAGGTTTGAAACCTCTATAGGACTCAAAGGAGTCACATACCAACCCGAAGTTGGTTTACCTGACCCGAAGTCAATTAGAGGTCTGAAACCTCACTAGACTTGATCCCAGATCAAGTGGTTGGATACGTGCCATCCTAGACATAGAGTGTGAAATTTTCAAGAGAAAAATATTTCTGCAATACTTGGCTTATTTCTCCTACTTATAAGATAAGTTATTTACATATGCTTCTGTAAATTTTGAAATAAACACATTTTCAGATCTTCACTATCACTAAGAGCATAAGAACAGAAAGATAATTTACACCAATAGCACAATAGAAATCACCACAAGAACACGGATGTTTTTGGAAAATTCTCCCTAGAAAAACCCAATGTGGGAAAACCGGTGCAGCAGATGAAGGTTTTATATTTATCTTCAGAAATGGAAAGTACCTTTACAAGAGTCTGATGAGCAGAAGAAAATTAGCAAACACCTGGCTGAATTTTCTAGACCTTCTAGACAATTTTCGGACCCTCGAGGTGACCTCCTTCACCCTCTGCATCATCCAACGTGAATGCTATGCGCAATCCCTCTCTGGACTATGTGATTCTACGTGGAGGGGTTCTTCTTGCTGATCAGCTCACCCTTCCCTTCACCCTCCTGAGTTCTACTTCCTGATAACTGAGTCCTCCCTCCTCCTTCTGCTTCTGCAATCCTAGCCTCTACAAACTCACCCACTGAAATCGATTTCCCTTGCTTCAGAATCGATTTCCTTCGGGTACTGAGAGTGTCCCTGACTTGATTTCAAAATGGCCCTCAAGTCTCATCTTATAGTCTTCTCATTGATGAATCAACGGCCAAGATAATATCTTTAATCAATGGCTCAAATTAAAAGACGACTTGATCTTCGTCTTCTAGAATATTCACACTCTGCTCTATTAATACCCTTTAATTATTTAATTTCCCTAAGTTTATACTTAGGGTCTGCATTAAAATAATTAATTATTTTAATAAAGTCATATTCGAGTGGAATTTCCACAAACAATTTCTGGGTTCTTTGGATAACTGATGTCTAAGCCTCTCTTCCAAAAATGAGACTTAGAACACTTTCCGATGCTATAGAAATCATCACTCCCTCTTAGAGAGGAAAGTGTTTAAGCAAGATACCGTTGTACTGCTCTTACTCTACACCATCTGTTGCGTTGATGATGTCCTGGTTGTTGCCCCTCATCTTTGCTTTGCTGCTTCATGTACTGCTGCCCTGTCACTACAACATCCATACTGCAGCTCCCTCTTCTTCTAAAGACCACCCTTTCCTCTAATGGAAGAGGTTCTTGACCATCCCCATCTTCTCTTTGAAGTAAGTGAACTTGACCTTAATTAGAGCCTTTGTGAGGAAATATGCCACTTGTTCACATGTAGGAGTGTATCGCAATTGTACTGCTTCCCTCTAGACATAGTCCCTAATAAAGTGACACTGAATGTCAATGTGCTTCGACCGGTCATGAAACATAGTATTTTCAGAGAGCTTAATGCAACTCTGATTATCGCACATAATCCCAGTCAGTTCTATCTGCTTCTTGAGTAAGTTCAAGAGCAATTTGCAGAGCCATATGGCCTTGCACGAAGTTGTGCTTGCTGCCATGTACTCTGCTTTGGCTGAGCTCAGTGCTATGGACTTCTGATCCTGCTGCACCAGGAGGTCATTCCTGATCCAAGGCTGAAACAGTACCCACTGGTACTTTTCCGATCTACTGTGCTTCCAGCCCAGTCTGCATCTGTGAACCCACTCAATTGGATCTCATTTCCCTTGGTGTACTTTAGCCCATACTCGACTGTCCCTCTCAAGTATCTAAGAATATGTTTCGCTGCTACCCAGTGAGCCCTCCTTGGTTCCACCATGAACTCACTGAGGGTATTCACTGCATAACAAATGTCTGGTCTCGTGTTGACCAGATACATCAATGACCCGATGAGTTGTCTATACAATGTGGGATCAGCCTCATTATCCTCTTATGTGTCTATCTTCTTCCAGTTAGTAATCATTGGCGTGGCCATGGGTCTACAGTCTTCCATCTGAAATCTCTTCAGAATTTATGTCGTGTATCTTCCTTGTCCTAGGAAGATTTCCCCTTCCTGCTGCCAAACTTCTAAACCAAGAAAATAGTGCATCTGCCCAAGGTCCTTCATGTCGAATGTTGATGCTAGATTCTCCTTGCAGTCTTTGATGAGCTTGGATGACCCAGTTAAAAACAGGTCATCCAAATACAGAACAAGAATAAGTGGCTCGTATCCTACATTGAAGTAGTATAAGTTCGAATCTGCGTCACTCTTGACGAACTCCATCTTCTGCAAGTAGCCATCAATCCGACCATACCATGCCCTGGGGGCTTGTTTTAAGCCATACAAGGCTTTCTTAATTCTGCAAACATGAGTCTTCTGTTCATGTGTCTCGAAGCCCTCTAGTTGCTCTATGTACACTTCCTCCTCTATCACACCGTTCAAGAACGCAGTCTTGACATCCATTTGGTGAATCTCCCATGCCATCTGCGCTACCAAAGAGATGATGGATCTGATAGAAGTGTATCGTGCAACTGGAGCAAAGGTTTCTTCATAGTCAATGCCTTCTTTCTGGGCATACCCCTTTGCTACAAATCTTGCCTTGAATTTCTCTATGTTGCCATCTGCAGCATATTTGATCTTGTAGATCCATCTGGATTCTACAATAGATATGTCTTGTGGTCTAGGGACTACTTCCCAGACATCATTTGTTATGATGGAGCTATACTCCTCCACCATGGCATCTACCCATACCTAATGTTGAGCTGCTTCCCGAAAGGTAGAAGGTTCTCCAACCTAAGCTACTAGTGCCTGATATCTGTTAGGTTTTTTCCTTATCCTCTTCCCTTCTCTAGGTGCTCCAACAAATTCTTCTGCATCTCTAAGAATCTGTTGGAGTTCTTTGCTCGGTCTCCCATCAGTGGTGGGCGGTCTCACCTGTTCTTCCTCATGTTCTTCGTCGAAGGAGCTTCCCTCAGAAATATTGAGCCTTGGAGAGTCACTGGACCTCTCCTCCATAGGTCGTTAAGGTTGTATCAATGGATCTTCCTCAATATGCATATGTGTGGCCATCTCTCGAGATTTCCTAAAGGCTTTCTCCTCCAGGAATTTTACATCCCTTCTTACCACGACTTTCCTGTTCTCTGGAATATAGACGTGGTATGCCTTTGCATTCTCACTATAGCCCATCAGAAAACCCTTTTCTGCAGTTTGATCCAGCTTCTTCCTCTTTTCCTCTGGAACGTGGAAGTATGTTATGTTGTCGAATATCCTGATGTGGCTCACTTTTGGCTTGCTTCCTGTGAACACACTCTCGGGAGTAACCTTTCCCAAGGCTCTATTGCGAACTCTATTATGAATATAAATTGTTGTGTTGTAGGCCTCTACCCATAAGAATTTGGGCATCTCTTGGTCGTACAATATTTCCCTTGCAACTTCTATTATGGTCTGATTCTTCCATTCTGCAACTCCATTTTGTTTTGGATTGTAAGGAGTTGTCCATTCTCTCTTGATGCCTTCTTGTGCACAGAAATTGGTGAGGTCTTTATCGATATATTCTCCACCGTTATCTGACCTCAACTTCTTGATCTTATTTCCTGTAGAGTTATCCACCAATGCTTTGAAATATTTAAACCAATTAAAGACTTCATCTTTGGTCTTCAGAAAATAGATCCAAGTTTTCCTAGAATAATCATCAATGAAGGTGGCAAAATACTTTGCCCCACTAAGAGTTGTTATGGATATTGGACCGCAAATGTCCGAGTGTATTAACTCTAATACACCTTTGGCTCTGTTGCTGCTTCTTGGAAATGCTGCCTTAGTGTACTTCCCTAGTGCGCATCCCCTGCAAACTTCGTCTTTCTTTGTGCTGAGTTCAGGAGCCCCTATGACAGTATTTTTGAGAATCCTCAAGGCTCCATGATGTAGATGCCCCATCCTTCTATGCCATAACTCATTCAAATCTATGTCGTCTATACTACCGATTAGGGCCACCGGAGTTTCAAGTTGGAGCTTATACAACTTGTGACTCCCAGTTAGGGTGTTTGACATACACCTTATCTTGAATAAAGTATACGTCATAGCCCTTGTTCTGAAGTTGAGACACTGAGTAAATTCATCCCCAACCCTGGTACATACAGAACATTCGTGGCTCGAATCTTGTTTCCATCCTATGTCTGAAATGTTACGATACCTCTCCCGATGGGGGTACATTTTGCCTTACTTCCCATAGTTATTTGGAGATTCATCTACTCTTCTTCATAGCTTGAAAAGCATTCTCGAACCCCCGTCATATGAGTAGATGCTCCACTGTCAATATTCCAAACACTTGGAGGAGTTGTACTTGACACACAGGCAAGATCCTCCTCTAGTCTAGATGCTAGCACCTTCATGTCATGCTCTCTCTACATTTCTGCCCTCTAGAGGACTACGTGAACCCTTCCTTTGGTCCATGGCAGATCCTCCCTTCCAGTTTTTAGCCCTTCACTCTGATACCATGTGAAATTTTCAAGAGGAAAATATTTCTGCAATACTTCGTTTATTTCTCCTACTTATAAGATAAGTTATTTACAGCTGCTTCAGTAAATTTTGAAATAAACACATTTGCAGATCTTCATTATCGTTAAGAGCATAAGAGCAGAAAGATAATTTACACCAATAGCATAATATAAACAACCACAAGAACACATATGTGTTTGGACGATTGTCCCCGGACAAACCTAATGTGGGAAAGTCGGTGCAACAGATGAGGGTTTTATATTTATCTTTAGAAATGGAAAGTACATTTATAGGAGTCTAGTGAGCAGAAGAAAATTAGCAAACACCTGGCTGAATTTTCTAGACCTTCCAGACAATTTTTGAACCCTCAGGGTGACCTCCTTCACCGTCTACGTCATCCGACGTGAATGCTCTACACAGTCCCTCTCTGGACTGCGTGATTCTGCATGGAGGGGTTCTTGTTGTTGATCAGCTCACCCTTCCCTTCACCCTCCTAAGTTCTGCTTCCCAATAACTGAGTCCTCCCTCCTCCTGCTTTTGCAATCCCAACCTCTACAAACTCACCCACTGAAATCGATTTCCCTTGCTTCAGAATCGATTTCCTTCGAGTACTGAGAGTGTCCCCGGCTTGATTTCCAAATGGCCCTCAAGTCTCATCTTATAGTCTTCTCGTTGATGAATCAACGACAAAGATTATATCTTTAATCAATGGCTCAGATTAAAAGATGACTTGATCTTCGTCTTCTAGGATATTCACACTCTGCTCTATTAATACCCTTTAATTATTTAATTTCCCTAAGTTTATGCTTAGGGTCTGCATTAAAATAATTAATTATTTTAATAAAGTCATATCCGAGTGGAATTTCCACAAACGATTTATGGTTTCTCTAGATAATTGATGTCTAAGCCTCTCTACCAAAAATGAGACTTAGAACACTTTCTGATGCTATAGAAATCAACAGAGAGTACAACAATCTTTGATGCGTCCATCGGTCTTTGCTACTGGTCTCTAACTTTTCCCACCTCACTAGCCAAATGAGAGGTACTTCCCATGAATCTGGGACTCAAAGGGTAGGATGCATACGGGGCACAGATCATGAGAGATGAACCAACTCAATATCATAACGGTGGGGCAGAAGCACACAAACAAGGTTCGACAAGCCTAGCCTTGTGGTTGCTTATAGCTCCAAGAAGTTATCCCCAAGGCCCCTTGGAGCTCCCAGAACTCATCGTCCAACAGGACCCTCAGCATAGGGTCGTTCCACGATACCAAGATTCTCATGGAAGGTTAGGAAGTTGACCTTCCCCAAGGGCTTTGTGAGAATATCCACGACCTGCTCATTAGTTACTATATGATCGAGCCTTACGGCACCTCGTTGTACCATATCCCAGATAAAGTGGTACCTGATATCAATATGCTTGGATCGATCGTGGAACACGGGATTCTCGGACAACCGAATCCCACTCTGGTTATCACAAAGGATAACGGTGGTATCTAGCACATGCCCTAACAGCTCACTGAAGAGCTTTTGCAACCAAACTACTTCACAACAGGCCATACTTGCTGCAACGTATTCGGCCTCATCGGTGCTCAAAGCCACCGACTTCTACTTCCTTCTCATCCATGATATCGAAGCAGACCCAAGTGTGAAGCAACATCCAGATGTGCTCTTGTGATCCACCACACTACCAACCCAATCGGCATCAGTATATCCATGGAGTTTCACGCTCCCGATAGTATATCTCAGCCCATTGTTTATCATGCCCCGAAGATATCTCAACAGATTCTTGGCAGCAACCCAGTGAATGTGATGAGGATCAACCATGTGTTGACTCAAAGTGTTCACTGCAAAACATAGGTTTGGACGAGTGTTCACTAAGAACATCAAGGCCCCTACGAGTTGATGATACTCAGTAGGATTCGCTAGCATGGGCCCAGCAGCACTCCCACTCAACTTCTTAAAATTGAGCTCCATCGATGTCGACAAGGACTTACAGTCCATGATTCCAAATCTTTCCAGCAGCTTCACAAAATATTTTCCATGAGAAAGTAAAATCTCGCCAAGTCTCTGCCAGACCTGCAGGCCTAGGAAGTAATGCATCAGTCCTAGGTCCTTCATCTCGAACTCAGAAGCGAGCTCCCTCTTACACTAATGAATGAGAGGGTCAACACCTATCAGGAAGAGATCGTCCACATACAGCACCAGAATGAGAGGCTTTTCTGTATCAACCTTGAAGTAAAGGTTTGGATCAGCATTACTACGAGTGAAGCCCAGCTTCATCAAGTAGCTATCTATCCTCTCGTACCAAGCCCTGGGGGCTTGCTTCAACCCATAGAGGACTTTCTTCAACCTGCATACATGGGTGTCCAGATCCTGGACTTCGATCCCCATAGGTTGCTCCACATACACCTCTTCTTTTATCGCACCATGCAGAAATGCGGTCTTCACATCCATCTGATGAAGATTCCATCCTTGCGTAGCAGCAAGGGCTACGATAGATAGGAAGGTGGTATATCGAGCCACATGTGCAAATATATCATCATAGTCTACGCCTTCCTTTTGAGAGAAGCCACGGGCAACGAATCTTGACTTGAACTTTTCAGCACTACCATCAGATCCATGCTTGATCTTATAGAGCCATTTCAAGGCGATAATTGCTTTGTCCTCTGGTCTCGGAACCACATCCCAGACATCATTCTTCATAATAGACTCATTTTCTTCGTGCATAGCATCCTTCCAGAATTGATGTTTTACAGCTTCTTCAAACGATCCAGGCTCAGATTGTATGATTGTACTCATGGTTGCTAGATACGCTTGGTATCTATTCGGCTTCTTGCTTTCACGGAATGTCCCCCTTGGGGCCATATGTCTATTGGCATCCTCGAGAGTATCCTTGAGCCATGAGGGTCTCCTCTTCATTAAAGGAGGTGGATCAATAGGGTCCATCGGTCCTTCAACATCGGGCATTTTCTGATCCTTCGGTTCTTCCTGATTTCTAGCCCTTATTTCATGATCTTCCTCAGAGTTTCGGAAGATTGATTACTTTCCTGAGGGAAGCATCTTCATCAAAGGTAACATCGTGGCATATCTCCACTTCTCTTTGACCAGGCACATAGACTCTATAAGCCTTCGAAGTTTCAATGTAGCCCACAAACATTCCCTTTTTCCCAGAAGCATCCAGCTTGCTCCTCTTCTCTTTCGATACATGAATATAAACGGGACAACCAAAAACTCTAAAATGTGAGATGTCAGGTTTCTTACCAGAGAAAACCTCTTCGGTAGTTTTGGAGTACAGTGCAGAATGTGAGCATCAGTTTTGTATGTACACAACAGTTTTCGCATCTTCTCCCCATAGAAACTTCGAAAGACCTTGGTCACATAGCATGGCACGAGTAGCTTCCACAATGGTCCCGTTCTTTCTTTCAGCAACGCCATTTTTCTCAGGAGTATATACGGTTGTGGTCTCCCTCTTGATGTCAGTTTCTCTGCAAAAGATATTGAACTCATTTGTCTCATATTTAGTGCCATTACCGGTCTTCAAAATCTTGATCTTCTTCCCTGTTTGATTTTCCACCAAGGCTTTGAAGGTACGGGACCACATGAAAGCCTCATCCTTCTTCTTCAAGAAGTATATCCAGGTTTTGCGAGAGAAGTCGTCTATGAACGTCATATAATAAGAACATCCTCCCAAGGATGTCACAGGCAGCATACCAGACAAATCAGAATGTATCAATTGCAAGACATCAGATGTCTTTGTGACAATTGGGGGGAAAGGTCCCCTTGTATGCTTTCCTTCGGCAGAGCCCTGGCATACACCTTCATGATCATTTTTGAACTCGGGCATCCCTGCCACCACCTTCCTTACTTTAGGAAGGGCTTTGTAGTGAAGGTGTCTAAACCTCCTGTGCCATAGTTCAGTTTGTCAGATAGTATCACATGTCATCGCTCCCAGTGGACTTCCTCCAACCTGGTAGAGTGTATCAACTCTAAACCCAATCGTGATAGCTTCCTTGAAACTCTTCTTCCAGATGCGCACCTTCCCATCAATGAATGCCACATTGAAACCTTTGTCTTTCATGGCCGAAATTGACACAAGGTTCTTCTTCAAATCAGGGACATATAGTACATATTGCAACCACAGGACCTGACCTTGAGATAAGTGGAGGGTCACAGTCCCTATCCCTTTCACGGGATATGTGGCATTATCTCCAAGGATAATTTTCAGATTAACATCCTTCTCAACTAAATCAAAAAGTGCTTCCTTAAACCCAGTGAGGTGCCTTCAAGCACCACTATCTATCAACCAGACATCCATAGTGTCAGGTGGAGATGCAGCAGAGAGGGCAGATACAAGAATGAATTCATTTCTTTTATCATCAACAACATTAGATTCCTCATGCCTGGAATTTCTCGACCTTTTGAAAGGTTTCCCATTTCCACCAGAGGGAGCCTTCCTCTCGCCTTTGAACCTGTTGTTCCTTTGATTGCCATTCCTCTGGTTGTAGTTGTTGTCATCATCCTCAGGAGAATCCTTGAAAGGGCATTCTCTAGCATAGTGGTCGGTCTTGTGACATGTGTAACATTTTCCTTTCTTTCCTTGGGCCCCTACTCTTCCTTTGTTCCTCGGACCACCATTGTTCTTCTTCTTAGCATAAGCAGTGAAGGCAGCATTACCTTCATTTTCATATTCATTCATCCTTGTTTCCTCTTGTACGCATCTCGATAATAATTCATCAAAATCAGGGATCACAATGTTATTGAGAATGGTAGTATTGAATACATGCCATTCGGAGGAGAGACCTCCAAGAGCAGTGAGAACCTTTTCTCGATCGGCTATTGTCTTCCCAATGAACAAAAGGTTATTTCTGATTTCGATCAACTTCAGAAAATATGATTGGACGGATCCATCCCTGCCTTTCTTCAGATTCTTCAGTTGGTTCATGAAGAAAAGGACTTGATTTGCATTGTTGGCCTTGAACATGTTGACCAAGTTATCATACAGCTCCTTAGATGTGCCCAGCTCAGAGATGCAGGCTACCAGACTCTTATGAATTGAATACCGAATCATCAGCTTTGCTTTGATTTCCTCCTTATATTTAGACTTGGCGGCAGCAAGTGTAGATGATGAAGGCTCTTGGATTTTACCCTGCACATAGTCCATGACATCTTAGTCTTCCAACATAAGATCCAAAGTCATCTTCCAGGCATGGAAGTCTTCCTTCCCAGTCAACTTGTCATCAGCGTTGAAGCCATTATAATTTGAGGTACCCATGCTCTTCTTTGGTGATTGCTACAAATGTGGGCTTTGTCTTCACCTTAGCTCCGATACCATGTAAATTTTTGTAGATGTTCTATGCTTGATGCAACTATACTTTTATCCCCAATATCAAACAGCAGTCACATAAACAAAAAAGTAAAATGCTGATAGAACATACTTTAATAGATCGACAGAAGACAAGCCAAAAATACACTTAACTTGATCAGAAAATATGTGTTGTGGTGCGTTACGGCAGTCAACAGGATGCTTCAACCAGCAGAGTCTCAATACGGTCAACCAACTAGAATGTGTCACACAACCCTCTCGGACAGCTCTATATCAGTCAACCCAAAGTCAACAAAAGTCAACGTTGTCCCAGTGAACGGTCCATGCAAAAACAACAAAAGTCAACGCAACCCAAAGTCAACGTCCAGCCTCGCCAAAAAAAGCGAACTGCAGAAATCAGAATTTTGGGAGAGTTTTGGGTCAGTTTGACCATGCGTTGACCAAAGTCAACGCTGGTCAAATCTGCGCTGAAAACCCGAGGTCAAAATAGAAAATTCCTTTGCTGCAATTTCCCACATGTGAGAGAAGAAAAGCCTCCAAGGTGATCGAACCAATCATATGATGAGAGAGAAATGTGTGATGAGTGATGGATGAAAATGACCTCCAACGTTGACCTATATATATATCCATCAGTGAGGGTGTGTGACACATCTATTGGGGCTTCAAGGCTACATTACAAATCTGGCTGACCTTGCACATAAGTGGAATAAATTCAAAATAAATGTTCTGCTCATCGGATCAAGATGATCTTTAGATCGATCTTGCACCTCTCTGAAAGAGGAGTCCAATAAAAATATTGGCATCTTCATCTAAGCATCAAAACATGGAGTTTGGACCTAGTTGTCCAAAATTAACGGTTTTCCTCTCCAAGAGGGAGAGGTTTTGCCCTAGCTTTAGGAGCCTAACTTTTGTGTCTTGTGCATTTTGATAATTGACTTGATCAAAGATTAACTAAGCTAAAAGAAGAGAAGACATAAGTAACACAAGTAAGCTCACAAGTATTATCAAAAAGAGAATTTGTATTAATCACCAACCCTCCAAAATTCTCAACAGCCCTGAGATCTCTTTGGAAGTCGATTGTGCAGGCCTTGGCTTGAGGGTATTCTTGAAGGCTTTTGACTAAAAGGTAGAGGACACACCCCAGCCTTTGGATCCACCATTTAAACTTGAAACCTTTGTTGCACGGGGACCCGTCCCCACCAAAATTCTTGGTGTTTCTTTCGTTCTGGGTACTTTGGAACTCGTCGGAAACTTCCCCAATTGGTTGGGGACTCCATCGAGGACTTGGAGACTTCCAAGTTGTCCCCGGGCCGTCCCTCGAAAAATTGGGGACTTTAGGACGTCCCCCAATATCATGCACAATTAACTTTAAAAAAAAACCAATTTAAAAAAACAAAAAAAAATTAAACCGAAGTTCTGAAGTTTAAAATCAAAAAATTAAAAAAACAAATTTTGAAACCTAAACCCTATCGCAACCTAAACCTATCGACTAAACTAAATGCATCGCATACACACTAAACTAAACCTATCACATATTACACACTACACGACATGTTGGCGACAAAGGTAAACATTGTTACAGAGATATAGTGACGAGGGTAAACACGGGTTGCAAAGGTTGTAGGTAAACATTGAGCTCGAGTGAAGGTTGTAGGTAAACACAGGTTGCGAGGGTTGCATGTAAGATTTGAGTGAAGTTTGAGATGGTGGGCGAAGGTAAACGATGAATAGAGAACTCCATTCATGGCGGCAAAGGTAAACAGAGCTGAGAGAACTTGAGTGAAGGTTCCAAATGAGGTAAGAGTCGAGCGACATGGCGAAGCCTGAGAGTCTTAATTTCGGATTTACAATTAAATTTTAATGAATTATTCATGTTTACAGTTTACAATCACAATACTTCATGAATTAATATGCCTTAAATTTGAACTTGTCTCCTTCTCCATGTATGTGACAAACATTTTCTTGGCATGAACCTTTGAAATTTCCCTATGCCACAATCACCATGACTTTAATACCATGTTAAATATATGCAAGAGACAAACATGAGAGACTAGATGATATATCAATGTGCTACTAAATTAATAGTGGTGTTGTCTATATACGTAGCAAACTCCATTATTCATTTTAGGAACCAATCAACTAATTCCCTGGATACATTAACATAAACATTATTTATTATATATAATTTATTTCACTTAATCACATTATTACGTTTGTGCATAACATTTGTTACTCCTGAAATAAACATTACAATGGCTAACTCATCTTTAACGCATAATGTTATAAGGTAAATGGATAGGATGGTAATACTCTTTGTGCTAATTAAATAATAGTGATTCTGAATGATTTTGATATACATTACACGTCCCGCAAAGTTCTTAATTTCTAGGCACTTAATTTGGGATTTGTAATTAAATTTTAATGACTTGTTCATTTTACAGTTTTATTAAATTTTACTTCTAGTCTTTAAAGTTTAACTGCTACTTAAATTTTGAAATGATTTATCATGCATCATAGAATGATTATGTAGATTGTATGTTGTAGCAGACTAATAGTACTTCTTAGGTTCTTGTCAATGGGCAAAGATAACGAGATTTGCTTTTGTGATGCACAATGATCAATTAGATACGATTAGACTTTAATATTTTATTTTGTAATTTGAGTTTCAAAATTAGTAATAGTTCTAATTTTTATATTTTAATTTATCATTCATGTTTATGCTGAATTACTAAATTTTATTTTATTTTATTTTATTTAATAAATATAAAAATTAGTTGTTGCACTTGTTGTCCCCAACCTGCCTTCCCCTGAAAATTTGGGGGTGTGCTCTAACCATCCCAGAAACTCTTCCCCCATACCTCCATCCCTCGTCCCCACAGCCAATGCAACATAGCTTGAAACTAAAAATGTTGAAGCATCCTTAGATATGCCATAATCTCTAAGAGAATTCCTTTCTTGAAATTGCCTACCTCCATGAAGAAGCCGCATAAAAATGGTGGGAATTCCTCTCCGATCTTGAATTTTGGCAGCAAGCATAGAGACAAGATCAGTGGCTTTCACCTGAATACAGAAAGCACCCCCTGAAATTGGTTTCACGGAGACTGAAAAGTTCAAAGGATCTGAAGCAATAGCTTCAGATTGGATGCAAGAAAAACCCTGCTGCGAAAAAAAATCCTCTTGTTTACCAGATCTGCAGCCAAAGCAGCAATATGAGGGGATTTCCAGCAAATGGCATAGTCCTGAAGAAAAAATTCTCTCAAGAACGGTGCGGCGGCTGAAGGCATGATAGAAACTTGAAAAACTATGAATCACTGAAAAAATATAAATAATGAAAAATAAATACTGATTTTACGAATTGTCACTACAAAACCAACAGAATTCCTCTCCTATAATGTATTTTCCTCAAATTTCTTAATTTCTAGCACTGGTTCTTTCTTCATCGTAGGTTCAAGTATATGCTAGTTTCTATTCTTCAATAGGCCATCGAATGCTTACAACCTTCATATGTCCGTTATTGTCATAGCGGCATCATCACCATTGATGAAACTTTCCATGGAACACATCCATAGGGCAGGTTGCAGGCCCTTAAGACCATATGGGGCTTTAACACCAATTGAAAGAATATATACAACAAAATGATAAGCTGTGTGACTTTTAAATGTGAAAGATGCAAAGAGGTCGTATAAGACTTGACGATTGTATATGAGCCATACGCTAACATATCATATCTTTGCGTGCTCTTATCTTAACAACTTTTGGCTTATAGATGTAAAAAAGGTTGAATGAACACAACTATCATAACTCTAAACAAGGTAAAGTTGATATGCAACTCTGTATTTAGAAATTTTACTATCAACATTTCCATCATCGTCTTTCCATGTTAAATTCCAATTAACAGAATCAAACGTGAGAATTTTTTTACATGGTTGAAATGATTACTTCAACATTGGCAGTGACATCTCTTACATGTAAATAGTTGTGTGATGCAAATACCCCCATATTTATCCTGATGATTTGATTACCCGTGAGATTTTTCATATTGATGGGATGATTGCTTCAACATTGGCAGTGACATCTCTTACATGTAAATAGTTGTGCAATGCAAATACAACCATAACTATCATGATGATTTCACTACGGGTAGCAGGACCACATTCACTGTCATGATGATTTCATTACCGCTAGCAGAAGCACATTCACTGGCCAATGAGAGGGGCAAACTTCTTGTGAACTGCACGGGTTAATTTCATTCAAAAGTTCCTGCTCTGGTGTATGATAGTTGCAAGAAAGCAACCAATATACTCTTCAACCCATTAGAAACAAACGCGTTCAAAAGAGGTGCAATTTTTGCAAAAATTTGGCTATGGAACCAAAAATTAATACTAGCCGAAATAGACCAAACAAAAAAAATCCAATTCATATGATCCATTCCTAAAGCAGTATTAATCGGCCCATCACAGCTTCCCCTCAAAACAGATTTGTGACAAATAGAAAGTAAATATATAAGAGAAAAAATCACTCCCAGATTAGTAAGTGGCAGCCAACTCATCAAAGACAATAACGTTTAAACTGTTTCAATATTCTAGACTTGGCTCATTTTTTGAAGATCGAGTCAAATGATACAGATAAAGGGCTAATCAACTCACTTACAAAGCTTCAACTTCTTGAAAAAAGGAGCAACCAGAGTTTTTGGGTAAGGTTTTGTTGCCAAACAAGTAGGTATATTTTCAGGTTGTTCAATCCATAGTTTATGAGCAATTTCACTTCCTCTAAGCTTGTCTGACAGGTTGATAAGTTGAGCTTCTCCTTTCACTTCCAAAGTAACCTGTAAGATGTCATTAAGATGAATTAAGTAGTCCACGCAATTCTATAATTACTAATCATGAGTAGCGCTGAAATATGTAACTAGGTTCGGTCTCCATAATGTTTTATGTAATCTTGATTTTTATAAAAGAAAAAGAAAATTTATTATTTTTTTTTATAGCATGGGTTTCATGCTCTAGGTCAATTTGTTTTTAGGTCAAGCATCCATTGCGTGCTTCTAGGGCTTTGTCATAGAGTCAAAGAAGTCAAAGAGTCATTGTCATATGTAATAGACCCTATTGGGCATTTTGTATCATGTAAGAAGAATTTAATATGAGTCAAAAGAGTCAAAAGTCTCCCTCTAAGACCAAGCTGGCCTACAAGAGAAGAAGTCGGCCTCATGAAGGGCTATTCGACCTCCCTAGAAGCCTATATATAAGAGGTACTCGACCTCATTTGAAGGATCATCGACATCCGATCAAGCAAGAGAAAAATTTCAATCATAAGGAGAAAGAAGGCTAAAAGGCAATGAAGTTCAAGTAAGAGAAATCAAGGTTCTGAAATCTGTTTTTGGGCCTCTATCTCTCACACGTGCGAAAACTAGGCCATCATTTCTGTTGCAGCAAGTTCCAAGTTGAAGTCAAAAGGAGTCGAAGTTTGGTGTCAAGAAGATCAAGTTTGAAGGCCGAATCAAGGTTACATGGGAGCAGGAGCAAAAGTGGGGAGCAGGATCGAGGAGAAACATTTTCAAAAGCTCTCAGTTCGGGAGTGAATCGGGAGTGAATTTTTATATAATATATATTTTTATCTATTTTGATGCATATATGTGAACAAAAGCATGTAGAATGATGAATTAGATATAAAAAGCATAAAACATAGATTAAACCATATAACATCAATCATCTAGAAGTTATAATCTTCATCAACCACATCCACAAGTTAGTAACATACAACATATCGAGTCTCACGATTCATCAATCTTAAAGTTTCAAGCTTTCAAAATTCAATACATAACATTTCTCATCATTGATCACCAAAATTATATAAAAATTCTAACATGAAATGAAATGAAACAACTTTCACGAAGCATTATATTCATAATTCATTACCAATGAGTTATAATTGCCAACTTCTAACTTCAAACTTAAATTGCCATATATTGTTTACAAAATATATCGTAATAAATATGAAAGAGTCTGAAGCGAACAAAGTTCCTTTTCTAGTTAAATACTCCAGAAGACTTGGAATATCAGAATATCTATTGAGGATACAAATATTATATTAAATGTATGATGAATGAGATGATTGATATTTACAAATGAGGCCTGCTTATATACCTACGCAGATGTCTCTTCACGAAAGGTCATGTCTCATCAGACATACCCTTTCAACCTAATTACTAATTAACTAATTAATCATTATTTATATTATTTTATTCATTACATTGTCTTCCTCCTCAAAAAGCTTTGTCCTCAAAGCTTGTTGATGAAAAGGCTTGATCTCTTTTTCTACTATGCATGTCTTGTCGTCTCGGGGCAGTCATCCTTGTCGATACAAGTTGATATGATCATCTAAGTGAAACAAAACTGTCACATTGAGAATGGATCAGACCATCCTAAATCAATCTTCTGTGGAATCTAACGGTGATTTGTAACTTGTGATAAATTATCAATTGAGCGGACTGTACTAACATGAGTATTCTTCAAAACATCAACTTCTTGTTTTTGTTCTGAATAAATAGCTTGGTCGAGTTCTCTGCTCTTGTGATTTGGATGTCGATAGGGAACTTGTTCGGTTTGACTTTTTTTATTTTCTTATGGCGAGGCTATTATTGAGTTGGTTACATAATCTTCACTTAGAATGTTCCTCATCTAAACTGCAACATCTAAGTTTGTATCTTTCGCAACTTGCTTGTCTGCTTCTTGAGTTGTGACATTTACTGGATCAATGTTCATTTTTTCTTCAACTTGAACTTCTACATTTGAAAGGTTCGATGACTCCTTTTCGACAAGTTGTTGCACCTTGTTTTCTAATGACTTCTTGTCTTTCTTTAGCTTCTTAATTTGTGTTAGTAATTTGTCGTTGTGGTCCTTGAGGCGAGCAACTTGTCCATTCTTGTTAGTGGTGATTTTGTCAAAGTATCTTTGCAAATTTTGTATTGCTTTTTTACTTTCTTGAAGAACTACTCTTGAGATATCTAATATGTCTTCTGTTGTTACTGAATTCGGCTTCACTGTGACATCTTGTAACGTTATTTTTTTCTTTTTGTAAGAAAATGTCAAAAATTTCTTTTTCGTATTAAGGATGAATGACCCTAGTGATTCCATCCAGAGAGAACCCAGAACTATATCACTATCATTGCAAAATAAGGTTTTAACAGTGAATTGCGAGACAAAGGAATACTCCCCAATACTTAGGTGTAAATTCCCTATGTAGTATTGTTTGTCATTTGCGTTAAATGAATTTGTTTTAGTTATATTTGATTCAGGGATCACTAATTGGTTAGCACATTTGGTACTAACATAATTATTCTTTTGAGGAAGATTGATAGATATGAAAACCTCATTTCTCGCAAGTGACCCTTTGATTTCAATTAGCGCATAGACACACATACTATAAATTTTAGGAAATCTTCCCTCTTTCATTTCTGATTTGGATTCAATTTCTTTTTCATCAATGATTGATTCCATTTTTGTTTTGTCGAGTTGACTTTAGGTATTATGTAATCGCTTTCGCTTTTTTGTTTCTTTTTTTTCTTTGTTTTTTAATCTATTTATTTTAAATTAAATTATATAATTACAAATTATATAAAATATATAATTATATATAAAATATAGTTATAAATTATATAAAACTTATATACTTTAAACCTTGGTTATAATTTATGTAAATCGACCCAGCCACTTTAACTTAGGTTATATATATCGACCGAGCCGATGGCCATAACATATCGATTGACCATCGTATAACGTTGACCGTTCCGAAGGAAAGTGTAAGCCAGATGCCTTCACCCAATATCAAATCGACATTGTAAACGTCGTTTTTCTGGTTGACCCGGAGTGATGACAAACGATGACTGAGTCTTCTGACCGCGAATAGTCAGAATTGGTCGGACGGGTGTCGTGGTCGGAGGAAGAATCTGTGCAAAGTCTTCGGTTAGAGGAAGTCGAATGGGGTCGTAAGAGTCTGACAGCACATGTACGCAGCAGCGAGGATGGCATCGTGGGAGGGACAGGAGTGGCAGTTTGAACAAAGTAGACTACACAATGGTCTATGGGCAGGACTGTCGATACAAGACGGCGTGAGGGGCACTTAACGATTCGAGCTTGCTGGCGGCTGTGGACGGAAGTAGGGTTGCGATTTTTTATCACTGGTAGGTATGGCGGCGGCCTGTCCTGCCAAAACAACAATTTGAATAGTTGTAGGAGTAGAGCGACAATCTAGCACTGTAGCTGCGTGGTGCAGTGGTCGAGGCGGCAGCTCAGGCCCCCAGGTCTACGTTACAAGGGAGGATGGTGAACAGCGGTTATGGGGAAAAGGGGGGAGCAAAGAACCAGCAGACAGTGGCGGCGTGAGTGGTTGAGAAAACAAAAGTAACGGCGGCTCGAGTGGTTGCGGAAACAAAAGGAATGGCGGCTCAAGTGGTTGCGGGAACGAACAAAAGGAACGGCGGATTGATGGTGGCAGCCACTGTGTGGGAACCACAGCGTGCAGATAGGGTGTCGTTAGCCACCGGAGAGACGCCAATGGGAATGCAGGGTGTCGCGGTTTAACAAAGCGAATTGAGCAAGGTTTTCGGAAGTTTCGCCCAACTGCAGCAGGTAATGATGGCCGATCGACAGTTGACTTCAACCTGTTGTCTATTGTGGGGGCACCTACACACGATGGGTTGGTTTGGATGCGAAGTGGTTGGCGGCTTGACTGTGTCAGGTAATGTTGTTGTTTTTTTTATTATTACTATTATTATTACCTTTTTTATTTTTTTCCTTCCAATTTTTTTTATTTTTTTTTTTACCTTTTTTATTTCTTTCCTTCTAATTTTTTTTTTTTTTAAATATATATATCTTTTTGTTTTCTTCTTTTAATTTTAATGGCTAAAGGCCTTTGACGAACTCAGTGATGGAGAAACTCCAAATTGTAGCAAAAGGCTCCAACGGCAACAAGGTTGATAACTTTTGACAGTCAAGGACTCGAATCGAAGAGCGTGGCTCTGTGCAACGTGAGTGGCCAGAAGATCGAACTGCTCTGATACCAAATGAAGCGAACAAAATTCCTTCTCTAGTTAAATACTCCAGAAGACTTGGAATATCAGAATATCCATTGAGGATACAAATATTATATTAAATGTATGATGAATGAGATGATTGATATTTACAAATGAGGCCTGCTTATATACCTAGGCATGTGCCTCTTCACGAAAGGTCATGTCCCATCAGACATGCCCTTTCAACCTAATTACTAATTAACTAATTAATCATTATTTATATTATTTTATTCATTACAGAGTCAACAGTTATAAAAACTACTAGAAACTAGAAAAGACGATTAAATCTATTATCTATTGCTAATGCTTGGACCTCTTGCCGCCATGAGAAATGTCTTATGAGCAAGTCGTGGTGGTCTTCTAGGAATATCCTCCTGCATAGTCGCATAACCAGAACTAGAAGGCACATGCCCTCCACGTGAGGATGTAGATGGAGGCGACGGCAGCAAAGGAACAGTTGTTGGAACTGGATGGAGGGAGGTGGCATGGTTGTTGTTGCTTCATCATCATCTTTCAAAATTTTTGCTTCTAATTCTTCTAGATTTTAGATGTATAGTGCCATCCTCCAAATTATCATCCTTTGGGTTTGTCACCTATCACTTTGTGGGTAATATCCCTAGGAGAAAAAATTACTCCAATATGGTCCTCAGTCGGCAGCCAACAATCCCTTGCAGCCACCAACTAGCTCGTTGTGGCATTTCTCCGCCACCTGAGCCAGCCATGTGGTCCCTCACCCATCTGTCATGATCGTATGTTTGAAGGTGGGCCTCCCAAACCTGAAGCTGTGTCTTGTTGTTTGGTAATTGAGTATTGAGTTTGCTTATCATGGACACTCCTGGGCATGTATTAATGGGGGGATTCAGCGGAAAGAGTGAGATTAGTTTCTGCTTTTGTCCCCTAGACTTCTTTTGGATGTTACCCTTGGATCTTAGTCCCATGGGATCTCCTCTTCTAACCATTTGGTTTTAGGGTGGTACTACTTGGGAAACCCCGATTTTCATTACGTGGTCCCGCTACCTCATCCACATATATCACTTCCCTTCCATTCATTATAACCCCATTCATCATTTTTCCCACCTGGGTTCAAATAGGGTTAGCCTCCCCTTTCCCTTACCCCCACCTTGGGTCAGGCTTGGAACGATGCCCCGAAGGTCGAACCAGCTGAAAAGAAAAAGTAAAAGCATAAATGACCACATTCAACAGGAGAATGTACAACAAGATGCAAAAGATGGTTGGGACAAACATATTTAGCACGTGGGCAAAAGCCAATGCATGTGCTCTACCACATACCCATGGCCATCACCCAGGTTCCATAGGCCCTAGATGAGCCTCCTTTATCGTTCAAGAACCCATGATTGTCCCAAACCCTAGAGGGCAATGAACCGCCCTACCTAAAAGGGGGTATCCATTGTTATATCTCACACATCATGCTCTTATCCTTTGAGCCCCGAACAGTTAATCAAAGAAAAAACATAAAAGGAAAAAAGCATATAAAGAAGGGAGGAAAAATCCAAGGTCGGGGCACCTCATCTACCACGATTGCTCCCTCCTATACATTATATACCCAAGTGTGGGCTTCCCTTATTCTAGCTATCCTAGTACCCCGATATGTGGCTTAGGATGACCCCTTTCATTCGCTACTCCATTCACCTCTTTATCACATGCATCCACCATTTGAGGGATATACCTTGGACATACTATCCCCTCTAAAGGTAGAAACCACCTAATAAGGTACTTGGTTAAACCCCCTTGGAGCTTGGAGACATTGGCACATGCAAAAAGCCCACTATGGAAGGGAATACCATTATGAAGTGTCCACTTGTTGTCCATGGTTTGCAAGCTCTTTCACCCGATTACTTTAATGACTTGTTGTGCTAGAAGGCTAGGGGACGTATGGGATTTTATGCAGGATTGTAGATGGTGTCCATTTTGAGTTTGGTCTCCCTATACGGGGCCCTAACTCTCCAAAGGGCTACATTGGCACATGTAGGGTGTGTAGAGAGCCATGGGCCTCCACAGCAGTAGACAGCACTCCATGGATCCCCAAAGATTGCTCGAGATCCACATATTGAACGAGGAAGATGCACCTGGTACACCATGCCCAGTCGGCCCCACAGTTGCACCATACACATGGTAGGTGACCCAGGACTTGTATACTAAGATGGCATCATTTACTTCAACATTTGAGCCCTTACAAATGGTCTACAGGCATCATCGACTTACTTGGAGACCCATGAGGTTATTTGCGTGCCCCCACACCCACTAGGAGCACCACAGGTTTATTGTTTGGAGAACAAAGGACCACCTCCTTGTCCATCACTTTTGAGAGTCCTATTCATCATTATGGCACTTATGGACCTCATCAGGCCTTTTGGAGCGTCCAACGACATATATTGTTCATCATTTGACCTCTTGAGAGGCTTAGTATTTCATTTATGAGCTAGTTTGGTGGGCTTGTCACCAAAAGTTAGTTATTTTGCACATTATTTTATTTTAGGGGCTAATGTAGGCCCAATTAGGTGAATCAAACTCCTAAGAAGTGTATAAATAGGAGTGATATGAATTCATTTTGTATCATCACTTGGATTGGATCATTCTCTCTCTTGAGATTTTCGCCATTCCTTCTTGGTGGACGAAGTTGGAGCATGGATGAATTTTTATGAGTGGATTATATTTTCTTAGCTTGGAGCTTCTTGATTGGAAAATGTATTTATGGTTGGATATATTCTCTTACATGTAAGTACAAACTTAATGGTATTTTCTTTTACTTTGTCACATGCATTGATAATGGGATTTTCACTACTTTAGGGCTAATTGTTGCATGCATTTACTGCTTAATGGTGGAATTATGTTTCTATATAGCACATCTCTATGTATGGACCATGTTTGTTGAACGAATTCTCCTAGAGATAGAAGTCACCTTGATAAGCCATCTTGATTTGTAAACAAGGTATAAACGCTTTAAGGTCACTCTCTTTTTCCCTAATGCCAAACGAAGTCGTCCTTGGAGCCTCCTTGAGATAGAAATGAAATCCATTCTCATTATTCTTCTTGACTCCATATCCCCAAAGGAATTAGACACTGATCCACCATAAGGTGATCACCTTCTAACCATTTTTCTTCACCTTTTCCTCCTCCTCTCTAGATATAGCCACGTTGTTCCACCTAAGGCATCATTTTCCCAACAAAATAGCCATATAAAAAGTTCGATCTCTTGGCCTCTCTTGCGCTAGCGTGTCCTCAAGGTCTCCTCCAAATTTGAAGAAATTTCGACGGTGGGATTCTGAGATATCCCAAGCCCTAGCCCTGAGACCGAACTTTTCCCTAGGTTTCCCTAGGCTAGTACCTCATAGGATCATTTCGACATCTTTAAGTGGAAATTATTTCTTTGATCCTCTTCCCCTCCTTGTTTAGGTTAATATCATCATTGGTTACTAAACTCCCTCCTCTTAACCTAGGTTGGGTCCACTTGGTCCCGTGTGGTCCCATTTCTCATCAAAGTCAATTCTTCAAAGACAACTCGGGAATCCAAGTATTCCAAGGATTTTAAGGATTGGGAAGCTCCTTCACAAGTCACACTCCTTTAACCTAGCCCTCAAATCCTCACCTCCTTCTAGAAAGCCTTGTACCTTGCTCGAGGAGCAAGCAAGCCCCATTCTTGACTCTCTTCTATGGAAGAACCATTGAGGTCACTTCATATCCATTTATTGATATATCCTTCATAAGTGACTCTTTATATATTGGGTCTCCTCCCATCGGTGAAAGTTCGTAAAAAGTAGGGAGCCTTGGCTGAGGTGACAGTGGGCTAAGTCTCCATCGTTGCCCTTGACCTAGTAGTTGTCCCTTATATGTCCCTTGCTAGTTTGAGGGGTAATATTTCTGGTGTCATTGCCAAGGAGAAAGCAAGTCTGCCTCCCTAGTGAATCATTGAGGAATTGATTCATTAACGACAATCTCATTATTCCTCTGGCAACTCCACTCATTGTCCAAGCCCCTAGTTTGCTTGAAGGAGACAATATTCCTCCTTTAACTAGGGCTACTACAAAAACGAAGGAACGTGATCCATCACCTATTGGAACCGCCCTTCTCCCCAGATTTGAAAAAGTCATTGATCCCACCCCAGAGATGGAAACTAGTTCTACCACTGACAAACGCAAGATGACCAAAAGTGAAAGACATTTGGTCAGTGTATTTGCTCCTTTTAAATTGAGTGATGATCCCAAGCCATTACATGAGAAATACAATCGATGGTTACCCAATTTTAAAGGAGATGCTACCACAATTGCCAATGACTTTGTTGAGGAATTCTATTGGAACATGTCCCCTAGGATGATTTTTGATGAAGATAGGCTCATGATGCTCTTTGCTCTATCACTTGAGGGACAAGCTAGAGAATTGTACCTTAGTCTTCCCTCGGCATGCATTGAAGATTCTGATGAATTTGAGGACCTATTCATGAAGAGGTGGTCTTACAATGCCAAGGGGCCTTCAACATTGAGAAGTTTTATCAAATAGCAAGGGGAAGAGAAGACATTGGGGAATTCATTCAAAATTTTGATAGGGTTATTTGGGATATCCTTGATCACCTAAACCCCTTTGATGCCAACATCCTTGACAAAATTTTCAAAGTCGTAGGGGGCCAAGAAACCCTCCACATTGGTCAAAGCTAAATAAATGGCAATGCAAGTTTAAGAAAATTGTGTATCTCAAGAATAGATGCCAATGACCTCCCCAAAGCCAAAACTGAGGCCAAGAAGGAGAAATCGAAGGATCAACATGAAGAAACCCTTCTAGCTATCGTCAAGAAGATGGAAAAGCTTAGTGAAGAGGTCCACTCACGAGATAGGATTGTTAAGAACAAAATCACTGTTTGGAGAAGGCCCAAAAGTCTAGCTACATTCCAAAGGGAAAACCTTTTCCTAAAAAGCAAAGTGAAGAAGATAAGCCAAGCTCATCTCAAGTCCCAAACACTTTGGGTCCAACCAATGCAGTGGAGCAAGACTCATCTTCCGAGGATGAGCGAAGTGAGAGTGACGAGAGTGATGATAATGAAACAAATGAGCAGGCTAATCTTGTAGATTCCGATGTATTCAACATTTTGCTTGGGGGTTCATATACTCATCCTCCTGTTAGTGAGATCAAAACCAAAGAAGAGAAAGAAGAACCTATTCTTAATGTTGATGATAGTAATGGGAGATTCAAAGGGGTGCAATATTCAAGAAAGGATAATAATAAGGACCCCGCAACTTCCAAGGAACCTAACAAAGATAACCCTCTTCCCAAGCAAGACCCTCCTAAGGATGTCCCTTCTAAAGATCCTCCTAAAGAGAAAACCATTTCCAAGGATACTCCTAAAAAGGATTCCCAAAATAAAGCCGAGCCTAGAAAGGGTTTCCAAAAGGGAGGAAATACCGAGAAGAAAGAAAAGGGCAAGCAGTGATGGCTTAACATTGACTTGGAAGTTGTTATAGGGGAGATGATTATATTTGTTTCTCTAAAGGAGATTGTGAAACTTCCTGAACAACTACAGCAAATTAAGAAGTCCCTGGGTTTTGAAGAGGAAGAATTACCTTAAGACTTGCAAAACATTCATATTCTCGATCGTAACCCTATACATGAACCTTTTATGCTCACTTTGGTTGTCATTAACCTTTATCTTCATAATCATGTGCTTGACTTAGGGGCTTCCGCAAATATCATGCCCTTAAAAGTTATGAAGCAATTGGGTCTTAGCATCACTCGACCATATAAGAAGGTATGTGGTTTTAACTCCAAGCCTGTGGAGGTGGAAGGTCTCATAAAGGACCTTAAGGTTTCTTTGGCTAGGAACCCCGACATATCCCTTCTCATGGATGTTGTTGTCATTGATATTCCTCATGTATGGGGAATGCTATTATCTAGGAAATGGAGGGCTACCGTTGGGGGTCACGTTCAAATGGATTTATCATATGCTACCATCCTACAATCTAATGGGACCCCTTTTATCCTCTATAGGGAACCCATCTATCTCTACCATGTGATTAAACCTGGACCATATTACGAAGCGCACGAAGTTGAGAAGCCTTCACCTATTCTCCCTTCACAAGAGATTCGTATCCTCAAAAGGCCAAATCACAAACCAGCAAAAAAAGTGGAAGCTTAAGAAAGAACACAAGGTAGGTGACTTAGTCTTAGTGGACAAAGATTTGA
The DNA here is from genome assembly GCA_034641835.2 of Pinus albicaulis. Lineage (NCBI taxonomy): Eukaryota > Viridiplantae > Streptophyta > Pinopsida > Pinales > Pinaceae > Pinus > Pinus albicaulis. The sequence goes on from CM076582.1 coordinate 1,640,886,936, forward strand.
TGCCCATCAAGATTCATGGAAAAGTTGGGGATGACTATTATTACATTGCTAAACTCAACGATGAACTATGGCCACAGTCGGTCAAGTTAAAACGTATCACCCCTTTCCTTATTACTTGACATTGTACTATATGCATGTTAGAGCAGGATGCATCGCATGATGAGTTTTGCATTAGAACTAATGTCATATGATGTTTCTCATTATAGATTAGCTGAATTTAGATTTAAACTTGCATATTTTATAACTTGTTGATTTTACGGCATGGCATAAAGCATGGGTGAATAAGACATCATGAAAAACATGTTGCCCTGTGGCTTTAGTCGTTGATATGTGCAGGTAACAAGTTAACAGTGATTAGGAGATTGTTGGAGTTCTCGTGACCTCCCGTTCGAGTAGCTTCACCCACTTCTTTGAGAGATCACGTCCCAGTTGGAGCCAGATGTTACCCACCACTTTGTGGGTGATATTCCTAGGAAAGAATGTTTCTCCAAGATGGTCCTCGTTCAGCATCCAGTAGCCACCAACTAGCTCATTGTGCCATTTCTCCGCCACCTAAGCCAGCCATGTGGTCCCTCACCCATCTGTCATGATCGTATGTTTGAAGGTGGGCCTCCCAAACTTGAAGGTATGTCTTGTCATTTGGTAATTGAGTATTGAGTTTGCTTATCATGGACACTCCTGGGCATGGATTAATGGGGGGATTCGGTGGAAAGAGTGTGCTTATTTTGTACTTTTGTCCCCTAGACTTCTTTTGGAAGTTACCATTGGATCTTAGTCTCGTGGGATCTCCTTTACTGACCATTTGGTTTTAGAGTGGTACTACTTGGGAAACCCTGATTTCGGTTGTGTGGACCCGTTCCCTCATCCACATATATAACTTCCCTTCCATTCATTATAACCCCATTCATCATATTTCCCACCTGGATCCACATTTCTTCACTGGGTCCACATAGGGTTAGCCTCCCCTTTCCCATGCCTCCACCTTGGGTCAAGCTTGGAACAATGCCCTGGAGGTTGAAGCAGCTGAAAATAAAAAGTAAAAGCATAAATGGCCACATTCAACAGGAAAATGTACCACAAGATGCAAAAGATGACCATGACAAATATATTGGGCACGTGAGCAAAAGCCAATGCATGAGCTCTACCCCACCCATGGCCATCACCCTGGTTCCATAGGCCCTAGATGAGCCTCATTTATCATTCAGGAACCCATGATTGTCCCAACCTGTTATATCTTACACATCATGCTCTTATCCTTTGAGCCCCGAGCAGTTAATCAAAGAAAAATTGTAAAAAGCAAAAGGCATATAAAGAAGGGTGGAAAAATCAAGGTTGGGGCACCTCATCTACCACGATTGCTCCCTCCTATACATTATATACCAAGTGTGGGCTTCCCTTATTCTAGCTACCCTTGTACCCCAATATGTGGCCCAGGATGGCCCCTTTCATTCCCTACTCCATTAACATTTTATCACATGCCACCACCATTCAAGGGATATGACTTAGACATACTATCCCCTGCCCCTTTCATTCCCTACTCCATTAACATTTTATCACATGCCACCACCATTCAAGGGATATGACTTAGACATACTATCCCCTCTAAAGGTAGAAACCACCTAATAAGGTACTTGGTTAACCCCCTTTGGAGCTTGGAGACATTAACACATGCCAAAGCCCACTATGGAAGGGCATGCCATTATGAAGTGTCCACTTGTTGTCCATGGTTTGTAAGCTCTTTCACCCGATTACTTTAATGACTTGTTGTGCTGGAAGGCTAGGGGACGCATGGGATCTTATGCAGGAATGCAAATGGTGTCCATTTTGAGTTTGGTCTCCCTATACAGGGTTCTAACTCTCCGGAGGGCTACATTGGCACATGTAAGGTGTGTGTAGAGAGTTATGGGCCTCCATAGCAGTAGACAGCACTCCATGGATCCCCAGAGATGTTCATCGATTGCTCGAGATCCACCTATTGGACGAAGAAGATGCACCTGGTACACCATGCCCAGTTGGCCACACAATTCCACCATACACTTGGCAAGTGACCCGGGACTTGTACATTGATGTGGCATCATTTACTCCACCATTTGAGCCCATACAGATGGTCTACAGGCATCTTCGACTTACTTGGAGACCCATGAGGTTATTTGTGTGCCCCCACACCCACTGGGAGCACCACAAGTTTATTGTTTGGAGAACAAGGGGTTGTTGATTTTTGTAGCATTGGAAAGTATTCCATGTCTCAAAATTTGTAAGGAGGCTTGGACATCAGTATTTCAAAGAACCCATAAACCGTTTGTGGAAATTGCGCTCGGTTTATGTTTTATTAAAATAATTAATTATTTTACTGGAGGCCCTAAGTCTAAACTTAGGGAAATTAAATAATTAATGGGTATTAATAAAACAGAGTGTGAATCTTCTAGAGAGCGAAGATAAAGTCAAGTTTTAATCTTGGCCATTGATTAGACTTCTAATCTGAGTTGTTGATCCATCAATGAGAAGATTATAAAAGAAGGCTTGAGGGTCATTAGAAAAGTAAGTCGGGCATACACTCAGTAACCCAAAGGAAGTTGATTTTGAAGGAATAGAATTAGATTTCGGAGGGAGAGTTCCAAGGCAAAAGAAGCAGAGGGAGTCAGCTGTGATAAGGGTCGAGGAAAGAAGGACGCAGAAGGCTGGAGAAGGTAGCTCAGAGAGCCCACACAGAGTAATGCAGTCTCACGTAGGCATTGCGCAGAGAGACACGCAGAGGGATGCAAAAGGAAGTTGGGAGTCTTCCAAGTGTCAGAAATTCTCCAGAGGATTCATGAGAATTTATCTCAGGTTTTTTCTACTGAAGTCTGTCAGTCTTTTTTGTGTAAGGAATTTCATTGCTAAAGAATAATATATAAACCCTCATCTGCTACACCGATTTTCCCGCATTGGGTTTTTCCGGGGACAATTGTCCAAAAATAAGTGTGTATATGTGATTGATTCTTATGCTTGTACTTCTTACTATATTATTCTTTGCATATACTTAAGCGAATGTTGCAGTAGTATTTATTTCGAAATTTACTAGAAGAATCCTGTAAATAACTTATTGGAAATAATAAGTAGGAGAAATAAATCTATCACTACAAAAGTACTTCTAGGATTGAAATTGTCACATGGTATCAGAGCAAAGATGAGTAACAGGAGCAGAGAACCGACGATGGAACGTAGATTAGATGTTGCTGCCGTAGCAACTCGGAAGGGTTCACGTAGTTCTCCAGAGAAGAAGGAAAGCATGAAAGAACAAATGGATCACGACGTTTTTGTTCTGGCATCCAGATTGGAAGAAGAATTTGCTTATGTCAAGCTCTGTTTCTCCTGAGATCTAGTATATTGACAATGGGGCTTCTGCTCACATGACAAGAGTGTGAGAATGTTCCTCAAGCTACCAAGAAGAGCAAATGAACTTTAAAATCACCATGGGCAATAGGACGAAATATACCCCTATTGGAAGAAGTAACATAGTATTTCAATCAGAAGCTGGTAATAAGCTTTGGGCCACCAATGTGCTGCATGTGCTTGGTTTGGGCATGAACTTACTCTCTGTGTCGCAACTTCAAAACAAAGGCTATGGTGTTTACTTCATTGGCAATAAAGTATACGTCAAACACCCGAGTTGGAAGAAGAAAGCACAAATCAGAGTCAGGAGCAATAAACTCTACAAGTTACAGCTCGAATCCACGATGGCACTGATAGGCAGCAATGATGAGAACGATTTAAATGAGCTATGGAATAGGAGAATGGGGCACCTACAACATGGGGCATTAAGAATTCTCAAGAAGATTGTCACGGGAGTTCCAAAATTGAGCACCAAGTGAGACGATGTCTGTAGAGGGTGCGTATTGGGAAAGTATGCCAAGGCAGCGTATCATAGAAGCAGTAATAGGGCTAAGAGTGTGTTGGGCTTAATACACTTGGAAATCTGCGGACCAATGTCCACTAGAGCTCTTAGCAGTGCCGAATATTTTGTCACTTTTATTGATGACCATTCCAGGAAGACCCGGATCTACTTTCTGAAGACCAAAGACGAAAGTTTAAAGTTGTGGTGGAGAATCTGACAGGGAAGCGGATCAAGACACTGCGATCAGACAATGGTGGAAAATACATTGATAAAAACTTCACAGAATTATATGCAAGGGAAGGCATCAGAAGAGAGTGGACAGCTCTGTATAATCCGAAGTAGAATGGAATTGCAAAGAGAAAGAATAGAACTATTGTCGAGGCTGCAAGGGCAATGTTGTATGATCAAGACATGCCCAAATCCCTGTGGGTTGAAGCTTGTAATACATCTGTCTACGTACAAAATAGGATGCCTCACAACGCATTGCGTAAGATCACTCCAAAAAGTGTCTTCACTGGCAGCAAGCCTGAAGTAAGCCACTTAGGATCTTTGGCAGTGCGGCATATTGTCATGTGCCCAAAGAGAAGAGGAAGTAACTGGATAAGACTGCGGAAAAGGGATATCTAGTGGGATATAGCGAGAACGCAAACACTTACCGTATTTACATTCCTGAGAGCAAGAATATTGTGGTACAGCGGGATGTGAAGTTCATGGAGGAAAGGGCCTTCAGGAAATTTCAGGAGATGCCTTCTGCTACGCAATCTGAGGAGGATCCGCTGGTCCAACCACAACGACCTGTGGAGGGTAATACGAGTCCCTCTCCAAGGCATGGGGATACAAAGGATACATCTCCCGAGGACTTGCAGGAAGGAGAGCAGGTAGATCCACCCACTACCAATGGTAGGACAAGTAGGGAATTACGACAAATTCTGAAGGATAATGGCCAAAGTGTCCTTAGACACGTAATTTTATTAATCAGAAAAACAATTACATTTGGAATTATGCAAGAGTTTACACCCGAACAACAAAAACACTCTTGCAATGAGCTATTTATATGCTCAATGTCCTAACTTCCACTAATTATGGATCACTTATTAAATAACAAGTGTCCACTTACATTAAATGACCTTCTAACTATTCTACTAATTTTATTCCTAACTTAGAGCCTAGGAAACGAGTCTATTCTAGAGTCCTATTTTTAATAACAAAATTCTATTTCTAAGTATCTCAAATATTTATTAAATATTTCAATTTAATAAATATTTTTATTCTCTAATATTTATTAAATATCTAATTTAATAAATATTTTATCCTAAGTTTATATTAACATATTTGGATCATCTAACATTCCCCCCTATGATCCAAAGATACATTACAACAGATACCAAGTTCATCCCTAAACTTAGTAAATTTTATTCTTCCAAGAGGTTTCGTGAAAATGTCGGAGGTTTGATCTTCTGAAGGACAATACACTGGCTTGATGACGTCCTTTGCAATGAGAGATCTAATATGATGATACTTGTTGTCCACATGCTTTGTCTTTGAATGAAAAACTGGATTCTTGGCAAGCTTTATTGCTCACTGATTGTCGATGAATAAAGAAGTAGCTTCTGCTGGAGGAATTCCCAAGTCCTGTAAAACTCGATGTAACCAAACAATCTCACATAATGCTTCCCATGCTAAAATGTACTCTGCTTCGACTGAAGAAGTGGCCACTGTAGCTTGCTTCTTGCAACTCCAGGAAACTGCAGCTGACCCCATGTTCATTAAGTAACCTGAGGTTGATGCCCTGTCATCAATACTGCCAGCAAAGTCGACATCTGAAAATCCACCACGTACAAAAGTTTTAGTCTTTTTGTAAAGAAGACCAAAATCTTTTGTTCCTTGGATATATCGAAGAACTCTTTTGGCTGCATTCCAGTCATTGTCTAGTGGTTCCTGCATAAAATGTGAAAGAATACTGACTGCATAAGATAGATCGGGACGAGTGGTTGTTAAATAAATCAAGCTACCAATCAACTGTCTGTAAGTAGTGTTGTCCACCTTTCCCCCCCTTCAAATTTTGAAAGTTTCAAGTTTTGTTCCATAGGGGTAAGGACAGGCTTGCAATCCTGCATTCCAAATCGCTGAAGAATTTCTGCTGCATATTTACTTTGAGAAATGAAGATCTGATGTGGACGTTGGAATACTTCAACTCCAAGATAGTAGTGAAGTAGTCCCAAATTTGTCATCTTAAACCCTGCATGTAAATCCTTTTTCACCTGTTCAATGTGATCATCATTGTTGCCTGTGATGATCAAATCATCGACATACATAATCAAAATCACCAGACTTTTACCTTGTTGGCGTACATACAAGGTATCATCAGATTCACTGCGATGAAAACCAACTTTGCGAAGGTATTCATCCATTTTGGCATACCAAGCTCGGGGAGCTTGTTTTAACCCATATCAAGCCTTTATCAGTTTGCAGACTTTATGTTCTTGGCCCTCAATTTCAAAACCTGGTGGTTGTGTCATGTACACTTCTTCCTGTAAATCTCCGTTGAGAAAAGCACTTTTTACATCCATTTTATGAACTTTCAGTCCTTGTTGAGCTGCTAAGGCAAGTGTGAGGCGAATGGTGTTCCATTTAGCGGTAGGAGCAAACGTTTCCTCATAATCTATCCCTTCCTGCTGCGCAAAACCTTTAGCAATAAGTCTTACTTTATACTTGTCAATATCACCATTTTGCTTGTACTTAATTCGATAAACCCATTTGCATCCAATAGGTTTAACACGCTGAGGACAATCAACAAGTTGCCAAGTGTTGTTGTCTTGAACTGCCTGATATTCATCAACCATTGCTTGTTGCCATGCTTTATGTTTTACTGCCTCTTGATAAGAAGAAGGTTCAGTAAAATCATTTGCTATCAAAGCAAAATTGCCTTCATTTTGTTTCGATCCCCTTGTTCCTGTTTTATTTTGTTCATTAGGCCTTACATCTTTCAAGAGTTGAACCGCCCATTTCGGCAATTGATGTTCACTGGTTTGGGCTTGAGCAACCGCAGGTTCTGGGGGCGGAGAGTCATTGCCAGAAGAACTGCTACTGCTAGGAGAGTTGGATGAACTGCTAGAAGACCTGGATGGCATTGATGAATAAGACGGATTGGATGAATCATCGTCAGATGAAGGAAATTCAAGTTCATACCAACTTGGTGAATTTGGTTGACTTTGTAAATTTCCATGTCTTTTATCAGTTTTTGTTTCTAACTTTTGAAGAAGACTTTTAACTTCTTCAGCACTCTTACTCTCATTTTCATCAAAGATCACATCTCTGCTTACAATAAATTTACCATTCGACAAAATTCGGTACCCTTTCTTCTCATCAGAATACCTGATCATTGTGCACTTTAAGCTTCGTGCATCAAGCTTAGTTCGTTTTTCCTTGGGAAATAAGGCATAATAGATAGATCCGAAAACTTTGAGATGCTTAACCCATGGTTTGAATCCAAGCCATGCTTCATAAGGTGTGATTCCGTCTAAAGAAGCTGTGGGAGATCTGTTTCTCAAGTAGACAGTGGTATGAACTGCTTCAGCCCAATATGAAGGACTTAACTTTTTGAAAGTTAACATAAATCGCTCCATTCCTAACAATGTACGATTCATTCTTTCTACTACCCCATTTTGTTGCGGAGTGTAGACATTGGTAAGATGTCGTTTTATTCCATTTTCCATGCAATACTTTTTGAATTCATTTGAAGTGAATTCTCCGCCATTGTCAGTTCGAAGAGTGCCAATCTTCTCCTTTACTTCATTTTCAATAAGCTTATGAAAAGTTTTGAACTTTTCAAATGCTTCTGATTTTTGTTTCAAGAAATATACCCATGTCATCCTGCTAAAATCATCAATAAAAAGTAAAAAATATCTGCAACTTCCAAGTGAAGTTGGGAAGGGTCCACAAATATCACTGTGAACCAATTGCAAACGCCTGTCTGCTCACCAGGAACTGGTGGGAAAAGTCTCTTGATGTTGCTTTCCAAAAATGCAAGATTCACACTTTGCATTTTCCCTTTTGAAGGTTGGAAGTCCTTTAACCATGCCCTGTTTTTGTAACTGAGAGAGACTATCAAAGTTGAGATGGCCATATCTGACATGCCATAATCTGATTGGTGAAATATCTGTACTTGCTGCGCCTGCAAAGTCAGAATATCTTGGAATAACTGTCCCTTTCATCCTTAACAATTTTCCATCTTCATAACCTGTCATTACTGTTTGCATGTTTTGTTTGACTGAGTTGATTTTAACTGAGCCATCTTCCATAATCATTGTATGCCCTGTTTGTCGAATTGTGACTAAGGACAACAAATTTTGCTTGAATGTTGGGACATACCATACATTAGAAATCATTCTTTCTCTGATGCCTGGTAAAAAAACTTTAACTACACCTTTGCCTGAAGGAGTATGTTTGGTTTTGTCAGCAAGATAGATTGAATTCAGATGACATTCTTTGAAACTCCAGAAGAAGTCACGTCGAAATGTCATGTGTTGAGTTGTGCCTGTATCAAGAATCCATGCATCTTCATAATCACCGCGGAGAAAGCTTGAAACCTGTAGAGTTGTTGCTTCTGTGTTTGTGAAAACATATTCAGAACTATCAGGATCATCTTCATCATTTGCAAACTGAGCTGAGTTTGGATGAAACTTAGAAATTTTCTCAATAGAAGTTCTACAATCTGCTGCATAATGACCAACTCTGTTACATCGCCTGAAACAATTTGACTCAAATCGGTGCCTCTTCCCTGAGACTGTCCCCTGCCTTGAGACTATCCTCGACCTCTGCTTTGTCCTTTGTTTTGAGTTTGTCCTCTTCCTGGACTCTGTCCTGTGCCTTGATGATATCCTCTGTTTTGATTGTTGCCTCTGCCTTGAAAATTGTTTCTGCCTGAATTGGAGCCTCTGTTGGAGTTGTTTCCTCTGTGTTGACTGCGACCACGACCTTGCGTTCCTTGATTTGGATTGAAATTACCTCTTCCTTTGTTTATGGAATTGTCAGCCGAGGAGTTGCTTGAACTGGCTTCGGTGAGGAAGACATCTTCCCCAATCTGCTTCTTCTTCCCGAAATTCTTATCATGTTGTGCTAACATGTCACTCATTTCATCAAATTTGATCTTCTCTAACTTGCCAGTGACTTGCAAAGTTTCCAAAAAATGAGTATATGATGATGGCAATCCAGCGATTAAAATTGTAGTTAAGAAGCTTTCATCAACAGCTTGAAAACCAGCATTGATGATTTCTTGCTTAATGTTTTTAAGTCGTGAAATGTACTCAAGGACATCACCACCTTCATTTAATTTTTGTTGAAGCAATTTTAATTGAAGATCAACCTTCTTTGATTCAGGTTGTGTATCAAAGAGATCTTTGAATGTGTGTAAAGCAGCCCATGCATCTGAAGAATTCTCAATGTGTATGTACATTTCATTACTAACTGAAGCTTTTATAAGAGCTAATGCCTTGGCATCTTTTATTTCCCATTTTGCAAGTGAATCTGGATCTGTTGGTTTATTTGGCTTAATGTTGCCATCACAAATGCCATGCCATAATTCATTAAAAATAAGAGTGCTTTCAATTAGACGTCGCCATATCTTATAAGATTTCACTCCTTCTAGCTTATCAGTTTCAGATAACAGATTAATTAATTTCGACATTGGAGTGTTGAAGCAGTGCACCAAAAGAATCAAGCACAAAATTAAGCAACTTGTCACACGAAACACACCACGCAAAAACGACACACGCCGCGCAAAAAACGAGTTATCGGGGCTTGGCCTTGACCCTCGTATAGTCGTTGAAACAGGAGAAAAATGACTGAGCTTTGCACTTGGCTCTAATCAATTTCTCAAATATTTACAAGGTAACTTTCAAAATTTGACTTTTACAATAATGCTCTTGCCCAATCTGGTAAAAAAAAAATTACCCCCCCTCAAAGTAAAATTACTTTGAGTCACACTTATCTCTCCAGAAACAAATTACAAAAAATCACCTTATTACTCCAAAAATATTACAAATAACCTTATTACTCCAACAAATTACAAAATCCTTATTACTCCCAAAAAAAAAAAATATTACAATGTTCTTTAGAAAAAAGAAAAAAAAATTATACTTATTCCTCCAAATACAAAGTGTTATTTCACCTTATTGCTCCAAAGTGCTATGCCACCTTATGATCCCAATTACAATTTTAATTACAAAAAAAAATATGATCACTTGAGTCTTTGACTTCTTCTACCACTGGTCCCTCTTTGGAATCGGTTTCAAAGTCTACCTTCCTCAGCGCTCTTCAGATTTGTATTAGGCCAGCAATATTCTGCCAGTTAATATTTTGAATTAGGCCAGCAATATTCTGGATAGTGACAGTGTTAAATTTTTGGTTTCTTCTTCCACGTCAAGCTCATTGAGCGGTGATTCGGCTTCTTCACTGGGATCGAAATTATGTACACAGCTCCGGTGGGTATTCCATTGGAAAGGCAAACTTGTTGCACGCTCGATCTCAGCAATTTCAGAATGGCACCATGAAACTGCGTTTACTACCATTTACAAGTAATATACGTAGCTTTTTTTTCGGAAATGTTGAACAGTAGTTGCAAGGAAAAAGAAAAGAATCTGCAAAAGGACAATTCGTCATGCGCACCAGATGGAATCCAACGTTTAAACTTATTGGAAGCTGTGTACACTGTACAATCAAGGGATTCACATTCCCAATGCCGATCAAATAGGAAACAATCACTAAACTTGAACACATGTCACTAACAGCCCCTCTCAAATCCGGGTGGATTTTACAGTGAACAAGACTGCGAAGCATATAAGAGTACAACCACGACAACGTCCGAGCACCTGACGGAGTGACTTTTCAGCTCTGGCATCATCCAGACTTCTTCAAGACTTTTCGAAAGAGTTCAAACTCGTTATAATTGGTGGAATATTAAAGCTTCTCACAAGGAAGCTTTCAGATTGCTGCAGTTCAATTTGAAGGACTTTACCAGAACACTGATCTAACTTTGCAGTTTAAATGGGAACTTCGTTGTGCCATCGAGCGCTAATGGGCAGATAGTCCAAGGAGTAAACTGTTTATGAATGGCCAATAAACGCATATAGTCCAGGGAGTAATATACTTAAAAAACTGTTTATGAATGGCTCTACAGTGAAGATACAAAAAGCAAATGGCGCTAAGGACCTATTGCAGTCACTATGATCTGTTTCGATTTTCAGCGTATTAAAGCTCAATCTCTTCTTTTACATAAGTGCAAAAACATTACTACATGGATTCAGTTCAAATGCTAATACATAGATTCGGTTTCAACCTTTGAAATGGGCGCATATTCAGATTTAAAAATAAATCACAATTAAATTTCTTTTCTCAAAAAAAATGTAATAGATTGCATACCAATTATCTGTTGATCAATTCAATGGAGTTTCCCAAGAACTTGTAGAGCTGGAATCTCCTCCTCACATTCACTGCAGCATTACCGTAGCTCTGATACCACACTAATGGCCGAAGTGTCCTCAGACACGTAATTTTATTAATCAGAAAAACAATTACATTTGGAATTATGCAATAGTTTACACCCGGACAACAAAAACACTCTTGCAATGAGCTATTTATATGCTCAATGTCCTAACTTCCACTAATTATGGATCACTTATTAAATAACAAGTGTCCACTTACATTAAATGGCCTTCTAACTATTCTACTAACTTTATTCCTAACTTAGAGCCTAGAAAACGACTCTATTCTAGAGTCCTATTTTTAATAACAAAATTCTATTTCTAAGTATCTCAAATATTTATTAGATATTTCAATTTAATAAATACTTTTATTCTCTAATATTTATTAAATATCTAATTTAATAAATATTTTATCCTAAGTTTATATTAACATATTTAGATCATCTAACAAGGGACACAGAAGAGTTTGTCGGAGCCCCCAGAAATGAGAAGAGGCAGCACAGGCAACCTGAAAGGTACTAAGCTTTGGGAACGCAAGTTGGGGAATCCTCTAGTTTTCAAGAGGCAGCTTAGCACCAAGTATGGGTCAATGCAATGGTGGAAGAATACAACTCCATCATGACAAATGATGTCTGGGAAATGGTTCCCAGGCCTCAGGACAGATCAGTTGTAGGTTCGAGATGGATCTACAAGATCAAATATGCTGCAGATGGCAGCATCGAGAAATTTAAAGCCAGGTTTGTGGCTAAGGAATACGCTCAGAAGGAAGGGATAGATTATGAAGAAACATTTGCCCTAGTAGCCTGATATACTTCTAATAGATCTGTGATATCCCTTGCTGCGCAGATGGGATGGGAGATTCACCAGATGGACGTCAAGACTGCGTTCCTGAATGGGGTGATAGAAAAAGTATATATTGAACAACCACAAAGCCTGGAGACTCATGAGCAAAAAACTCATGTGTGCAGGCTCAAGAGGGCCTTGTATGGGACTGAAGCAAGCCCCTAGAGCTTGGTATGGTTGAATTGACATCTACTTGCAGAAGATGGGATTTGTTAAGAGTAACATAGATCCCAATCTCTACTATCTGAGAGTAGGGGATGAGCCTGTGATACTAGTGTTGTATGTAGATGATCTATTTCTGATAGAATCATCTAGGCTCATCAAGGACTGCAAGGAGAATTTAGCTGCAAAATTTGACATGAAGGATCTAGGGCTGATGCATTATTTTCTGGTGTTGGAAGTTTAGCAACAGAAGGGTGAGATCTTCCTTGGTCAAGGAAGGTATACTACAGAAGTTCTGAAGAGGTTTCAGATGGAGGATTGTAGACCCATGGCTACTCCAATGATTACCAACTCGCAGAAAATTGACACATCCGACGATGATGAAGTTGATCCTACTTTGTATAGGTAGCTCATAGGCTCTCTGATGTATCTGGTAAACACGAGACCAGACATCTGTTATGCCGTCAATACTCTCAGTCAGTTCATGGTGGAACCAAGGAGGGCCCATTGGGTAGCAGTCAAACATGTTCTCAGATATCTACAAGGAACCGTGGAGCTTGCACTGAAATACACCCGAGGCAATGAAATCAGGTTGAGTGGGTTGACTGACGCAAATTGGGTTGGGAGCCCAGTAGATCGAAAAAGTACCAGTGGTTACCGTTTCAGTACTGGATCAGGAACGACATCCTGGTGCAGCAGAAAACAGAAATTCGTGGCTCTGAGCTCCGTAGAGGCTAAATATATGGCAGCAAGCACGGCTTCGTGTGAGGCCATATTGCTTCGAAAATTGCTTGTGAACTTACTCAAGGAGAAGATGGAGGTGACCAACATTCTATGTGATAATCAGAGTTGCATCAAGCTCTCTAAAAATCATGTGTTTCATGATCAGTAGAAGCAAATTGAGATCAGGTGTCACTTCATCGAAGACTGTCCAATGGGGAGCTGTACAATTGCAGTACACTCCTACAGGAGAACAAGTGGTAGATATCGTCACAAAAGCTCTGGGGAAGACAAAGTTTGTCTATTTCAGAGAAAAGATGAGGATAATCAAGAATCCATTTCAGTAGCAAGAATGGAATGGATAGGCTCAAGATTCAGAGGGATTTGCAGTAGAGATGAGGTAGTGACAGTGACAAAGTCATGGGCAGTAGTACAAAAGGCAGCAGCGCAGCAGATGAGGGGCAGCAGCCAAGCATCGGCAACACAGAGTATGCTTCAAAATAGAGCAGCATGCAGCAGGCATTTTGCTAGAACACTTTCCTTGCTGAGAGGGAGTGTTGATATTTGTAGCATCGGAAAGCATTCCAAGTCTCAAAATTTGTATGGAGGCTTGGACATCAATATTCCAAAGAACCTAGAAACCGTTTGTGGAAATTCCACTCGGTTTATGTTTTATTAAAATAATTAATTATTTTAATGGAGAACCTAAGTCTAAACTTTAGGGAAATTAAATAATTAATGGGTATTAATAAAACAGAGTGTGAATCTTCTAGAGAACGAAGATCAAGTCAAGTTTTAATCTTAGCCATTGATTAGACTTCTAATCTGAGTCGTTGATTCATCAATGAGAATATTATAAAAGAAGGTTTGAGGGACATTTGGAAAGTAAGTCGGCATACACTCCGTAACCCGAAGGAAGTCGATTCTGAAGGAATAGAATTCGATTTCGAAGGGAGAGTTGCAGGGCAGAAGAAGCAGAGGGAGTCAGCAGTGAAGGAAAGAAAGACGCAAAAGACCAGAGAAGGCAGCGCAAAGAGCCCACGCAGAGTGACACAGTCTCACGCAGGCACTGCGCAGAGAGACACGCAAAGGGATGCATAAGGAAGTTGTGAGTATTCCGAGTGTCAGAAATTCTCCAGAGGGTTCATGAGAATTTATCTCAGGTGTTTTCTACTGACGTATGCAGTCTTTTCTTTGTGAAGAATTTCATTGTTGAAGAATAATATATAAACCCTCATCTGTTGCACCGATTTTCCCGCATTGGGTTTTTCGGAAGACAATTCTCCAAAAATAAGTGTGTATATGAGATTGATTCTTATGCTTGTACTTCTTACTGTTTTATTCTCTACATATACTTGAGTGAATGTTGCAGTAGTATTTATTTCAAAATTTACTGGAAGAATTATGTAAATAACTTATTGGAAATAATAAGTACGAGAAATAAATCTATCACTACAAAAGTATTTTCAGGATTGAAATTTTCACAGGGGCGACCCCCTTGTCCATCACTTTTGAGAGTCTTATTCATCATTATGGCACGTATGGACCTCATCAGGACTCTTAGAGAGCCCAACGACATATATTGTTCATCATTTGACCTCTTGGGAAGGTTATTATATGAGCTAGTTTGGCGGGCTTGTCACCAAAAGTTAGTTATTTTGCACATTATTTTATTTTAGGGGCTAATGTAGGCCCAATTAGGTAAATCGAACTCCTAAGAAGTGTATAAATAGAAGTGACATAAATTCATTTTGTATCATCACTTGGATTGGATCATTCTCTCCCTTGAGATTTTCGCTATTCCTTCTTGGTGGACGAAGTTGGAGCATGGATGAATTTTTATGTGTGGATTATATTTTCTTATCTTGGAGCTTCTTGATTGGCAAACGTATTGATGGTTGGATATATTCTCTTACATGTAAGTATGAACTTAATGTTATTTTCTTTTACTTTGTCACATGCATTGATAATGGAATTAGTTATTTTCGGGCTAACTATTGCATGCATTTATTGCTTAATTGTGGAATTATGTTTCTATATAGCATATCTCTATATATGGGCCATGTTTGTTTAACGAATTCTCCTAGAGATCGAAGTCATCTTGATAAGCCATCTTGATTTGTAAATGAAGTATAAACGCTTTAAGGTCACTCTCTTTTTCCCTAATGCCAAACAAAGTTGTCCTTAGAGCCTCCTTGAGCTAGAAACGAAATCCATTCTCATTATTCTTCTTGACTCCATATCCCCAAAGGAATTAGGCACTGATCCACCATAAGGTGATCACCTTAAAAACATTTTTCTTTACCTTTTTCTCCTTCTCTCTAGGTCGAGCCACGTTGGGCCACCTAGGACCTCATTTTCCGGAAAAAATAGCAATAGAAAAAGTTTGATCTCCTGGCTTCTCCTGCGTTGGTGTGTCCTCAAGGTCTCCTCCGAATTTGAAGAAATTATGACTGTGGGCTTGTGATATATCCCAAGCCCTAGCCCTGAGACCGAACGTTGCCCTAGGTTTCCCTAGGCTAGTACCTCATAGGATCATTTTGGCATCTTTAAGAGGAAATTATTTCTTTGATCCTCTTCCCTCCTTGTTTAGGTTAAGATCATCATTGGTTGCTAAACTCCCTCTTCTTAACCTAGGCATGGTCCACTTGGTCCCATGTGGTCCCATTTCTCATCAAAGTCAATTCTTCAAAGGCAACTCAAGAATCCAAGTTTTCCAAGGATTT
This sequence comes from Pinus albicaulis, assembly GCA_034641835.2. NCBI lineage: Eukaryota > Viridiplantae > Streptophyta > Pinopsida > Pinales > Pinaceae > Pinus > Pinus albicaulis. The sequence continues at coordinate 1,640,902,742 of CM076582.1, forward strand.
TAGGGATTGGGAAGCTCCTTCACAAGTCACACTCCTTTAACCTAGCCCTCAAATCCTCACTTCCTTCTCCTAGAAAACCTTGTACCTTGGTTGAGGAGCAAGCAAGCCCCATTCTTGACTCTCTTCTAGGGAAGAACCATTGAGGTCACTTCATATCCATTTATTGATCTATCCTTCATAAGTGACTCTTTATATACCTGGTCTCCTCCCATCAGTGAAAGTCTGTAAAGAGTAGGGAGCCATAGCTGAGGTGACAGTGGGCTAAGTCTCCACCATTGCCCTTGACCTAGCAATTGGCCCTTTAGGAGTCCCTTTTAGATCCCCTGTTAGTTTGAGTGGTAACAAGGTTGTTCTCCCAAGTTTTATATGACGTATGCTCATAAGCCTGATCACAATAATGACTCAACAACCTCAAGTTTTAGTATGCATAAATCAAGCTTTCTGCCGAGTTTTCATTTAGTCTGTTTCTTCTCACATTATGGATGAAGTTTTAGGTGTTGCAACACCTCTCTACAGAAGAAGTATTTATAACCTATGAGAGCACCTTTTTGCCAATTTTGGCAAAATTCCTTGGCTGCCATATGCTTCCCACCATGTGAGAGCATCAAATTTGTCTTTATCTTCCATTACATGCAAAGAACCAAACGAACCAGTGCAACTGAAGCATCTTCCTAATTCAAGACGCAGATTGGCACACTCCTTGTCAAGGACCAACTCGTCTAATGCTTCCATATATCCTTTAGATACCTTTGGATCTGTATGGGGTTTGATCCTAACCCCACCCCCAGGTGCAAGTTGGCCCACCCAAGATGGAGAGTAGTATTTTGGCATAAGGATAAACGCCAAGGCATGTAGTGGAACATTAAGTTTATTCCACCATCCACACACACAATTGTGAATCATTGGATACAAGTTGGGATCTTTTTCCTGAACAATATCTTTTATTTGCCCCAACATGCTATCCATCTGCTCATACACCTCCCCAAGCATTGGTTTACTTGTATCTACAAAACGAATCATGCTATAAATGGGCTTGGTGAATTGCAAAACTTCCCTCACACGTGCCCAAAACAGACCATCAAAAGCGGTCTCCTCCTCCTGTTTAAAACCTTGCCTGTCAACTACGGTTGGAGCCTTGTCCTTTAATACTTGTCAGTGTTGACTTGATACCATGTTATCCAATGACTCTCTTACCTTCAAAATCCGCCTGAAGGTGAGGAAATTGCCAGCAAATATTGTCTTCGCAATCTTCAACAACTCCAAACTTGAGTGGTTGTGGAAAATCCCATGGGTATTGCTATGATTTGTAATAAATTTTATCATTTTTTTTCCTCTCTTGTACAAATCACCAATCCATTTGTATTGATGGTTTTTGTTCTTAATAATATCATGCATCAAAAGGTTCATTGCATGAACCAAACACCCAGACCAAAATATGTTGGGGTATTCATCCTCAATAATTACTCTCGTTGCCTTACAATTAGAAGCATTATCAGTGATGACTTGGATGACATTGTATGGCCCAATATGTTCAATTGTTTGAATTAATGGTTCTGCAATGTTGATGGCGGTCTTGAACTTTTCTGAATAATCATATGTTGAAAGGAAGATTGCACCATTAATAAACACGGCAAGAACACTTATCAATGGCTTGCCTTTTACAATTGTCCATCCATCAGATACAATGGATACCCCATGCTCAGTTCAAGAATTTGTCATTTTACCCAAAGAATGTGTTATTTTTGCTTTTTCATGGTCAAGTCACACGGCTCTAGCCTTGTCATACCCAGGGCTCTTGTATCCTTTAAGGGAATCATTAATGGCAGAAACCATTTCATGCCAATAAGGTGAGCGAAGAACATTAAACGGTATCCCACATGCATAGACAAACTGGAAAATTTTAAAAAAATTTAATCCACACCATTCTTGCACCCTTCATCAAGGAAATCCGATATGGTTCTACGCCTTAAAGAGATATTTGTTCCAATGCCTCCCTATCCACTGTCATGGGAGGATGTTGATGGAGTTCTTTGTGCATGTGATTATGGGCTATCATGTTCAAAGGCACCCTTTGATATTTTAGATCTATATTGGGCTTCCTCTTCTTCCCTTATGTATTTGGCTCTTTGTGTTGCTGACAAACTTAAACATGTTCTGATTCCTATTTGTTTATCTCCATCCCATGGCCTTTTCCCATAGAGGTGCCTTCTGGTGCAAGTGTATGAACCTGTGTAAGTTTTTTTGCAATGGAGGCATGTAAGTTTGGTGGTTCCACCCCCTTTCCCTCCTTTCAGCCTAGAAACATATTTCCACAATGGGGTTTGGTCTGGTTTAGATTTTGTGCCCTCATCATCTCATCTCTCCTCTTCCTCCTCGCCAAGGTACTCCTCCTCTCCATGGTTTTCATCAAATCCACTAAAACCCACTTCTTCATCCTCTTCATCGTGATCAACCCTCCTTCTACTCTTCAACACCATAATAAAAAAATATGGAACCGACAACAAGAGAATGCCAAGCCATATAGCCATGATGTTTTAACTTTTGAGCCTGCAATAAAATGGAGGAATGGGAATGGAAAAGAGAAGAGAATATTTTCATTTAGCAATGAACATATAAAAAACACAAATGCTAGATTAGAGTGTAGATCCTACCTCTTTGGCCTTCAATCCCAAGTTCCATCTCCCTTGCAAGCTCCTCAAGCTCCCAAGCAATCCTCTCAATCTCCCTCCTCAACTCAAGCTCCAAGCCTGCAATTCCAAAATCCCTCCTCTCTTTCTCTCTGACTGTGCAAATGGTGAATAAAGGGAGGAGAGGAAGGCCTTTTATCTTTTTTTCCCTCCCCTTCCCTCGCCTTCCTTGCCCGTCTGCTACCCATCCGTCGCATGGCTCTTTCGCCGGCGAGAGCGAAATCTTTTAAGGAGGGAGCGATCGAGAGCGTTCGCTTCCCGACCGCTCCCCCCTTAAAAACATTTCGCTCCCGAAGCGAAAAAGGGGCAATCAGGGAGCGACCACTCCCTCATTCGCTCCCTTAAAAACATGGAGCGCAATTTTTTTAGGGAGCGGAGCGTGCTCTAGGAGCGGATTCGAGATGGGTGTGGGGGGGGGGGCGCTCCCCCACAACCCTGGGCCGGATATCTAAGGAAAGAAGATCAATCCAACCGAAGGAGAAAAGGACCTTATTCTGCCCTAAACCACACACGTGCAAAAATCAAAACTGTAGTAGAAGCCGAAAAGTTGCAGACCTGAAGCAGTAGCCGAAACTCTGGAATAAAGGATGAAATCTGAAGTTTTGTAGAAGTTTGACTTTGGTTGACCTTGTGAATGATAAGCTCATCAAAGGAGAAGTTGACTTGGTCGTGGAGGGGTCTTTGTCTTGGGTCTAAATTGTCTTGGAATTCGTCATTTGAAGATTCTATAAGAAGAGAAGCATTTTGTAGATGTTCCATGCTAGATGCAACTTTACTTTTTCTTCAATATCAAACAACAATCACATAAACAATAAAGTAAGGTGCTGATAGAACATACCAGTAGATCAACAAAAGACAAGCCAGAAATATATAAGTGTGTTGGTGCGTTACGGCGTTCAACAGGATGCTTCAACCAGCAAAGTCTCAATATGGTCAGCCAACCAGTAATGTCACACAACCCTCTAGGACAACCAAACGGTCAACTCAAAAGTCAACCCAAAAGTCAATGTTGTCAGTCAACACAAACAGCAGTAGTAGCTAGGTCCACGCAAAAAAGTCAAAGTCAACGTCTTGCCTTGGGAATAGTGCCAGAAAATGTGGATTACGAAAATCGAACTTTTGGGAGAGTTTTAGGTCCTTTTGACCTTGCGTTGACCAAAGTCAACCCTAGTCAAAGTTTGCTGCATAAACCCTAGACCAAAATCATAAATGTGTTGCTGATGGAATTTTCCCACATGTGGAGAGAAGAGCCACCAAGGTCATCGAACCAATCATATGAGGAGAGAGAAATGTGTGAGGATGAGATAAGTGAAAATGTCCTCCAACGTTGACCAATATATATCCATCAGTGAGGGTGTGTCACACAACTGTTGGGGCACAAAACCTTAAGGCCGACCTACGCATATCTTGAATAAATTCAAAATAAATGTTCTGCTCATCAGATCAAGATGATCTTTAGATCGATCTTGCACCTCTCCGAAAGAGGAATCCAATAAAAATATTGGCATCTTCATCTGAGCATCACAACATGGAGTTTGGACCTAGTTGTTCAAAATTAACACTCCCTCTCAACTAGGGAGAACTCCATCCACCTGTGCAATCCAAACATCGTGCGTCATCCCGCTGTAACTTGCTTTGCTGGCTTCTTTATTTCAGAATAGAAGTGGGTCAGTCACAAAGACATCATTTCCGGCTGACAGATTCAGCCCAAAGGTCCAAAACCTCTATAGGACTCACAAAGAGTCTCATACCAACCCGAAGTTGGTTTATCTGACCCGAAGTCAGTAGGAGGTCCGAAACCTCACTAGACTTGATCCCAGATCAAGTGGTTGGACCGTGCCATCCTAGATAGAGAGTACGACAATCTCTGATGTGTCCATCAGTCTTTGCTACTAGTCTCTAGCTTTTCCCACCTCACTGGCCAAATGAGAGGTACTTCCCATGAGCCCTGAACTCAATGGGTAGGATGCATACGGGGCACAAATAATGAGAGGTGAACCAACTCAATCATCACAACGGTGGGGCAGAAGCACACCAACAAGGTTCGGCAAGCCTAGCCCTGTGGTTGCTTATAGCTCCGAGAAGCTATCCCCAAAGCCCCCCAGAGCTCCCAGAGCTCATCGTCCAACAGGACCCTCAGCATAGGGTCGTTCCACGATACCAAGACTCTCACAGAAGGTTAGGAACTTGACCTTCCCCAGGGGCTTTGTGAGAATATCTGCGACCTGCTCATCAATTCCTATATAATCGAGCCTTACGGCGCCTCGCTGTACCATATCCCGAATAAAGTGGTACCTAATATCAATATGCTTGGATCGATCATGGAACACGGGATTCTCGGACAACCGAATCCAACTCTGGTTATCACAGAGTATCATGGTGGTATCTAGCACATGTCCGAACAGCTCACTGAAGAGCTTTCGCTACCAAACTGCTTCACAACAGGCCATACTCGCTGCAATGTATTCGGTCTCCAGTGCTCAAAGCCACCGACTTCTGCATCTTGCTCATCCATGATATCAAAGCAGAACCAAGTGTGAAGCAGTATCCCGATGTGCTCTTACGATCCACCACACTGCCAGCCCAATCGGCATCAGTATATCCATGGAGTGTCATGCTCCCGACAGTGTATCTCAACCCATGGTTTATCGTGCCCCGAAGATATCTCAACAGATTTTTGGCACCAACTTAGTGAGTGTGATGAGGCTCAACCATATGTTGACTCAAAGTGTTCACTGCAAAACATATGTCCGGACAGGTGTTCACTAAGAACATCAGGGCCCCTACGAGTTGACGATACTTAGTAGGATTTGCTAACACGGGCCCAGCAGCGCTGCCACTCAACTTCTTGAAGTTGAGCTCCATTGGTGTTGACATGGACTTACAGTGCACCATACCAAATCTTTCCAAAAGCTTCACAATGTGTTTTCCTTGAGAAAGGAAAATCTCGCTAGGTCTCTGCCAGACCTGCAGGCCTAGGAAGTAATGCATCATTCCTAGGTCCTTCATCTCGAACTCAGCAGCGAGCTCCCTCTTGCATTGATGAATGAGGGTCAGCACCTGTCAAGAAGAGGCCGTCCACATACAGCACCAGAATGAGAGGCTTCTCTCTATCAACCTTGAAGTAAAGGTTCGGATCAACATTACTACGAGTGAAGCCTAGCTTCATCAAGTAACTATCTATCCTCTCGTACCAAGCTCTGGGTGCTTGCTTCAACCCATAGAGAGCTTTCTTCAACCTGCAGACATGGGTGTCCCGAACCTGGACTTCGAACCCAGAGGTTGCTCCACATACACCTCTTCCTTTATCACACCATGCAGAAATGCGGTCTTCACATCCATCTGATGAAGACTCCATCCTTGCGTAGCAGCAAGGGCTATGATAGATCGGATGGTGGTATATCGGGCCACAGGGGCAAATATATCTTCGTAGTCTATGCCTTCCTTTTGAGAGAAGCCATGGGCAATAAATCTTGCCTTGAACTTTTCAGCACTACCATCAGATCCATGCTTGATCTTGTAGAGCCATTTCGAGGTGACAACTGCTCTGTCCTCCAGTCTTGGAACCACATCCCAGACATCATTCTTCATTATGGACTCATACTTTTCGTGCATAGCATCCTTCCATACTTGATGCTTTACGGCTTCCTCAAAAGATCCAGGCTCAAATTGTACAATAGTACTCATGGCTGCTAGATACCCTTGGTATCTATTCAGCTTCTTGCTTTCACGGAATGTCCCCTTTGGGGCCATATGTCCCTCAGCATCCTCGAGAGTGTCCCTGAGCCATGATGGTCTCTTCCCCAGTGAAGGAGGTGGATCAATCGGGTCCATTAGTCCTTCAACATCGGGCATTGTCTCATCCTTCGGTTCTTCTTGATTTCCAAGCCTTGCTTCATGATCTTCCTCAGATCTCGGAAGATTGACTACTTTCCTCAAGGAAGCATCTTCGTCAAAGGTGACATTGTGGCATATCTCCACTTCCCTTTGACCAGGCACATAGACTCTATATGCCTTCGAAGTTTCGTTGTAGCCCACAAACATTCCCTTCTTCCCAGAAGCATCCAGCTTGCTCCTCTTCTCTTTTGGCACATGAAAATAAACAGGACATCCAAAAACTCTAAAATGTGAGACGTCAGGTTTCTTACCAAAGAAAACCTCTTCAGGAGTTTTGGAGTCCATAGCAAAATGCAGGCATCGGTTTTGCATGTACACAGCAATTTTCTCAGCTTCTCCCCACAGAAACTTCGGTAGACCCTGGTCACACAGCATGGCACAGGCAGCTTCCACAATGGTTCTATTCTTTCGTTCAGCAACATCATTCTGCTCAGGAGTATAGACAGTTGTGGTCTCCCTCTTGATGCCAGCTTCTCTGCAAAAATTATTGAACTCGTTCGTCTCATATTTAGTGCCATTATCGGTCCTCAATATCTTGATCTTCTTCCCTATCAGATTTTCCACCAAGGCCTTGAAGGTACGGAACCACATGAAAGCCTCATCCTTCTTTTTCAAGTAGTATATCCAGGTTTTGCGAGAGAAGTCATCTATAAATGGCATATAATAAGAACATCCTCCCAAGGATGTCACGAGCAGCATCCCAGACAGATCAGAATGTATCAATTGCAAGACATCAGATGTCTTTGTGACACTTGAGGGGAAAGGTCCCCTTGTATGTTTTCCTTCGGCACAACCCTGACATACACCTTCATGATTATTTGAAAACTCAGGCATCCCCGTCACCACCTTCCTTGCTTCGGGAAAGGCCTTGTAGTGAAAGTGTCCAAACCTTTGGTGCCATAGTTCAGTTTGTCGAATAGTATCACACGTCATCACTCCCAGTGGACTTCCTCCAACCTGGTAGAGTGTATCAGCTCTAAACCCAATCGTGATAGCTTCCTTGAAGCTCTTCTTCCAGATACGCACCTTCCCATCAATGAATGCCACATTGAAACCTTTGTCTTCCATGGTCGATATAGACACAAGGCTCTTCTTCAAATTAGGCACATACAGTAGATCCTGCAAGCGGAGGACTTGACCCTGAGACAAGTGGAGGGTCACAGTCCCTGTCCCTTTCACGAGATATTTGGCATTATCTCCAAGGATAATTTCCAGATTAGTATCGTTCTCAACCATATCAGAAAGTGCTTCCTTGAACCCAGTGATGTGCCCTGAGGCACCACTATCTATCAACCATACATCCATACTGTCGGGTGGAGATGCAGCAGAGAGGGCAGATACAAGAATGTATTCATTTCTTTTATTAACAACATTTGATTCCTCATACCTGGAATTTCTCGACCTTTTGAAAGGTTGACCATTTCGGCCGGAGGGAGCCTTCCTCTTTCCCTTGAACCTGTCGTTCCTTTGATTGCCATTCCTCCGGTTGTTGTTGTTGTCATCATCATAGGGAGAATCCTTCTTGAAAGGGCATTCTCTAGCATAGTGACCTGGCTTGTGACAAGTGTAGCACTTGCCTTTCTTTCCTTGGGCCCTTGCTCTTCCTTTGTTCCTTGGACCACCAAAGTTCTTCTTTCTAGAATGAGCAGTGAAGGCAACATTTCCTTCATTTTCATATTCCTTCATCCTTGTCTCTTCTTGTACACATCTCAATGGTACTTCGTCAAAGTCAGGTATGACATTGTTATTGAGAATGGTAGTGTTGAACACATGCCATTCAGATGAGAGCCCTCCAAATGCGGTGACTGCCATCTCTCGATCAGCTATTGTCTCCCCAATAGCCAGCAGATTGTTCCTGATCTCGGTCAGCTTCAGAAAGTATGCATGAACAAACTCATCCCTACCTTTCTTCAGATTCTTCAATTGATTCTTGAAGAATAGGACTTGATTCGCATTGTTGGCCTTGAACATGTTGACCAACTTATCATACATCTCCTTGGATGTGCCCAACTCAAATATGTAGGCAACCAGACTCTTATGAATTGAGTCCTTGATCATCAGCTTCATTTTGATTTCCCCCTTCTTATACTTGTTTTGGCAGCAGCAGTTGCAGTGGATGGAGGCTCTTGGATTTTACCCTGCACATAGTCCATGACATCTTGGTCTTCCAAGTTAAGATTCAATGTCATCTTCCAAGCATGGAAGTCATCCTTCCCAGTCAATTTGTCATCAGCCTTAAAGCCATTGTAGTTTGAGGAACTCATCCTCTTCTTTGGTGATTACTACAAATTAGAGCTTTGTCTTCACCTCCACTCCGATACCATTAAATTTTTGTAGATGTTCTATGCTAGATGCAACTTTACTTTTTCTTCAATATCAGACAGCAATCACATAAACAATAAAGTAAAGTGTTGATAGAACATACCAGTAGATTGACAGAAAACAAGCCAAAAATATGCAAGTGTGTTGGTGCGTTACGGCGGTCAACAAGATGCTTCAACTAGCAAAGTCTCAATATGGTCAACCAACCAGCAATGTCACACAACCCTCTAGGACAGCCAAACGGTCAACTCAAAAGTAAACCCAAAAGTCAATGTTGTCAGTCAACAGTCAATGAAAACAGCAGTGGAAGTTAGGTCATCACAGAAAAGTCAAAGTCAATGTCTTGCCTCGAGAATAGTGCTAGAAAATGCTGATTAGGAAAATCGAACTTTTGGGAGAGTTTCAGGTCCTTTTGACCTTGCGTTGACCAAAGTCAACGCTGGTCAAAGTTTGCTGCAAAAACCCTAGACCGAAATCAGAAATGTGTTGCTGCTAGAATTTTCCCACGTGTGGAGAGAAGAGCCACCAAGGTCATCGAACCAATCAGATGAGGAGAGAAAAATGTGTGAGGATGATATGAGTGAAAATGTCCTCCAACGTTGACCAATATATATCCATCAGTGAGGGTGTGTGACACAACCGTTGGGACACAAAACCTTAAGGCTGACTTGCACATATCTTGAATAAATTCAAAATAAATGTTCTGCTCATCGGATCAAGATGACCTTTAGATCGATCTTGCACCTCTCCGAAAGAGGAATCCAATAAAAATATTGGTATCTTCATCTGAGCATCACAACATGGAGTTTGGACCTAGTTGTCCAAAATTAACACATTCTTGTGAGTTTTCCTCTCTAGGAGAGGTTTTGGCCCTGGCTAGCAGCCTATACCTTGTGTCCTCTTCTTCTATTGATCTTCATAGTTTGATAGTTGTTTGACGATAAGAACATTATAATAATCAAGTGAAGAAGAAGCTAATTACAAGTACATCAAATTTAAGGAAAAGAACATCACAAGTAGTTATCAAGTATAGAGAAATCACCCTAATCTAGCTCCCATAGATTTCTCAACATAGTATCAAAGCTACCGTGACAATGAAAGGCAGCTTGAAGATCATTCAATTGAAGAAGGATACAAAAGGGCCGAGCATAAGAAGAGCATCAAGGATATCTAAAGACCCTATCATCTTGAATGAAGAAAACTCTTGGAAGAAGAAAAGAAGACCTCTGTTGAAATATGTAACTAGGTTCGGTCTTCATAATGACATATGCAATCATGATTTTATGTATTTGTTGTAAAGATAAAAATAAATTTAATATTGCCATACTTCAGGCATGGGTTTCATGCTCAAGGGAAATTTGTTTTTATAGGTCAAGCACCCATTGAGTGCTTATAGGGCTTGTAATTGAGTCTACAAGTTGTTGAGAAATCTAGGGCATCAAGGTTAATTGATTTCTCTAATTGTTATAACTGCTTGTGAATGCTTTTTACTTTCTTAGATTAGGATCTTCTCTTTCTTAGATTATTAGTGTTCTTCTTCATCAAACAGCTACCAATGCATAAACCATAGAGAGACAAGAGACACAAAATATAAGTGATCAGCGAGGGCCAAAACCTCTCCCACTTGAGAGGAAAACCCAAACAAATTCTTCTTCTTATAGAGATTCCAATTGACCAATACCAAGACCAAGACACTTGACCTATTTGCCACTCCAAGACCAAGACACAAAGCTTCCCTAAAGAGATCCTTAGTCAATGATAGCCAACCTTCTGCTCCTTCCTCCTTATCAGCTTTTCTTTGACTTCAACTTTCTTCTGCTTCAAACTTATTTCAGCCTCCTTGATCAAAAACCCTAGATCAGACATAAGACCTTCTCTTATGCCTTGTTTTTCTTCGCTTCAGTAGGAGGTCTCTTCTTTGGTAACTCGGCTTGTAGCATACCCTTGCTTCCTCCTTGAATTACCCTTCGAATAGGTCTGCAATAACTTCAGCCTTTTCTCCGTTAGAGAAAAGTTCCTTTATTTTGCACGTGTGAAGGGAGATCAACCTTAAACCAGTCCCAAAAATACTCCCAAAGACTTTGTTTTCCTTCCTTCAATCTTTGTTGATGATTAGGCTTCTTCTAAGTGACCTTCGCATTCCTATTTCAGATCTTGACCGAAAATTCATCTTTGAAATTGTGTGTTTGAAATAGGGTCGAGCTTCCCTATTTATAGTTGTTGCCCATGCTAATTAGCCGACATGACATCTAGGTCAGCCGACGTGTCCTTTGTGAAGATATTAATATCCTTCTTAAAGCCGACTTGTAGGAGGAGACTTTGCTTGGACTGGGAGGGCTATTTACACTTATCTAATGACTCATACAAAATGTAACATGTCGAAGAAGGGTCCTTCATACATGACATAGACTCAAATTGACTTTTATGACTAGCTGACAAATACTAAAGGCTCACAATGGGAGCCATCACTAAAAATAAAATTCCTTGCTCATGAAAACAATGAGACAAGCATTACAATAATAATTTTATTTTTCTTCTTTTCATCAATTACATAAAATCACAATTACACATGTCATTATGAAGACTGAACCTAGTTATACTTTTCAACACTCCCTCTTAACTAGGGAGGTATTCATAATGGGACTTGATCATTCTCAATCTAAAAATTTTCTCATAAGAAGAGTAGGATTGGTAACCCATCTGTTTAGCATCATATTAACCAACATTGTCACATAGCCAGGCCTTGACTAACAACTCTATCTCTCCACGAGATTTGAGCACAATGTTGATGAGACCAATGATGTATAGACAACCTCATCATTGTCTCTCTTGGAACATACCCCACCTGAGTTCTCAGGGTGTGTTCCACTAGGACTATTCTTTTCTTGGACTCCCAGTCCTCAAAGAATATTGGTCCTCTACAAATAATCTTATCTTGGATGCCCTAACACATCCTCAAAGAGCATCGAATGCCAGATGTTTACCCAATCCTCCATTCTGTCTTCCCAAGTGAAACAAGAACGATGTTTCTATTTCTCCCTCTTAATTAGGGAGGACATATCTATTCCAATAAAGGAATGTACTCATTCCTACAGAAGGAATGTACCTAAGCTCCCTCTTGACTTAGGAATTTTTTTTCCAAGTTTCTACCAAGTAAGAAACTTGTTTTCAGACTCCCGCTTAATTAGGGACCTACAGTAGCTCCTTAGGTGGAGATGATGGGAAAACTAGTTGCTTGAAGAACTCCTCCTCACGATGCCATGAACTTCTTTGCGTTATTCAAGAGTCTTCATGTTTGGGACTTCTACATAGGGCATAGACCATCCATCACTTTCATCTTCGAGCCATGTCATCAGTCCTTTCACTGGAAAGAGATCTATCAATCCATATTTGGCCCTACTTAATGCCATGTTGCTTTCTTCATGCCATGTTTCCTTAAGGATCTTTCATCCTACTACATGGTCATCATCGTTGGAAGACATCCATAGCTCTTCCCCTAGGTAGCCCTGCATAATCCCATCCAGATATCATTCAAAAATGGGAAATTAAATCAAAATTACCTTTGTGATGGTCTTTCATCGTGACATCTTCCAGTTTGCATCCGCATCCTGCATAAATATTGACACATCTCCCAAAGATATCCATTGTTAAGGGTCTCCATCTTTTTCAGTCTTTCATCAGAGTCTTCATATCTTTCCGCGAGATATTATAGTCAAATCTTTCAGTTCTCGGATGTTGATTGCCTTCATAGTTGCACATTCCACGATCTCTTCCTTTCTTTCTCCACACATTTTCTTCTAGGAGAGTTTGCTCATAGTTCCTCCAATTTTGTCAACCACCTCATTTTTCATATGAGGACATATTATGTTGATTTCATCTAGACAATGTGTGACCCATGCCTTCTCGCATCCTTTCAGAGGAGGAGATCCTTTTTCCTTTGATCATGCTCTCAAGATAGAGCATCGATCCATATTACCAGCAACCATGTGACGTGCCTTCAAATTTAAATGAAAGCATACATACCTCATTCTCCTTTGGGTCATCCAGACTTCCTGCAGTAGCTTCCTTGATTGAAAGAGCTTCAATCCCTTGATTTGCTTTACCTTTTATGTCATCATACCATCATCCATGAATTTCACAAGTTGGAATTCCTAATGAAACACTTGCTTCCTATCTTGATCGGTGAACCTTCCAATGAAGATTCCATCAGAGAATCTTGAGGATCTTGAGTATCCCCATCCAGCGGATGTTTCCTTTTGACTAATGTATGATGAGCTCTGTCCTGGATGACTTTTTCCTTTCCATAAGTGCCACTTATGTTTCTAATGAGGTTCCCAAGGGCTATATCCTTCATAGTTGATTGCCATAGATTTTGTTCCAACTATCCTTCATGTTTCCCTATGATGATGTCACGAGCTCTTGCTTCTAATGCTTCCATGATGCTAGGATGCATCCTATCATGCTTCTACTTCACAACAAGAAAACTTGGAAGAAACTAGAAAAGAACTAAAAGAGGAAAACTATCTCAATAGTGGAGATCTATTACTTCCTCCTTCTTGGACTTCTTCATTTCAGCTTCCTCCACTTCCTCGGTGATATGGATTTCTTCTCTTCTTCTTTCGTTATTGTCCTTCTTGAGCTTAGGACAATCACTCCTATAGTGCCCATATTCTTGACACCCATAGCATTGTATTTTAGCCATGTTCTTCTTTTTCTGAGGACCAAATTTTCCCTTTCTTCTTATCATTGCAGCATATAGCTGATTTTGCTCACTTGATCCCACATCAGATTTTTCCTTTAACTTGGATTCTTCAATCTTGCATAGTGACCACAGCTCATAGAATGGAGTAGCTTCTTTCTTCCCATAAATACTTGAAGTAAAGTTACCCCACTCCTCTGGTAGTGCATTTAATACTACTGTAGTCATTTGTCTATTAGACATAACTTCTCCCAGATCTTGTAGTTGATCCCGGATTTCAGATATCCTCATAAAGTACGAGGCTATTCCATCTTTCCTTGACATCTTCAGCTTGTAGAGTTCTTGCCTTAATGAGATGACTTCTCCAGCAGTGCTTAGGGATTTCTTTTGACGTTTTGAGTTTGGATACATATGGGTTGAGGGGATCCTTGATAGATTCTATGAGAATCCTTTGAGCCCCAACTTCCCCATTCATATACTTTGCAAGAGCTTGAGCATCTTTTTTTCTTGGTTTAGTGATAGATCCTTTGACATGTTCCATAACCTCATTTTCAATGAGATTCAGATATGTCCTTTTCTTCCATGCAAGATAGTTTGAAGCCCCAACCAATTTGTTTCTTTCCTTTCAAAAGGACATTTTGACAAATTCATATGTGGACATAAATATACTTACTTGATAGAATACTCCTTCTCCTTGTTGCTTCCTTGATGTTTGATGATGATATAGAGGGTAGAAAACTTCTCCTTGATGAAAGATAGTTTTCTTCAAGAATGATCCTTGATCCCACAAGGAGTGAGATGACACCCCTTTTAATCTAGGTTCCTTTGGATGAATAGTCTTCAAAACACTTTAACTTGATTCGTAGATTTTCTTCAACTTGAGTAGATGTAGCGTTTTGGCCTTCTTTTCTTGATGATGATCCCAATACTTCTTTGTAGACTTCTTTGATCTCGAGTTATGATGCTTCCTTTGACTTCAAGATGATCTTTGCTTTGATGCCTTCCTTGAGATTTGATCCTTGAGTGTCCCTTGATAAGATGCCCTTCCTTGACTTAGTCACCTTAGCTCTGATACCATGTTGAGAAATCTAGGGCATCAAGGTTAATTGATTTCTGTACTTGTGATAGCTGCTTGTGAATGTTTTTTACTTTCTTAGATTATGATCTTCTCTTTCTCAGATTATTAGTGTTCTTCTTCATCAAACATCTACCAATGCATAAACCATAAAGAGAAAAGAGACACAGAATATAGGCGATCAGCCAGGGCCAAAACCTCTCCCACTTGAGAGGAAAACCAAAACAAATTCTTCTTCTTATAGAGATTCCAATTGACCAATACCAAGACCAAGAAACTTGACCTATTTGCCACTCCAAGACCAATACAAAGCTTCCATGAAGAGATCCTTAGTCAACGATAGTCAACCTTCTGCTCCTTCCTCCTCCTCGGCTTCTCTTCGACTTCAGCTTCCTTCTGCTTCAGACTTATTTCAGCCTCCTTGATCAAAAACCCTAAATCAGACATAAGACCTTCACTTATGCCTTGTTTTCCTTCGCTTCAATAGGAGGTATCTTCTTGGTAACTCGGCTTGTAGCATACCCTTGCTTCCTCCTTGAATTACCCTTCAAATAGGTCTGCAATAACTTTGGCCTTTTCTGCATTAGAGAACAATCCCTTTACTTCGCATGTGTGAAGGGAGATCAACCTTAAACCAGTCCCAAAAATACTCCCAAAGACTTCATTTTCCTTCCTTCAATCTTTGTTGATGATTTATAGTTTTTGCCCATGCTAATTAGCCGACATGACTTGTAGGTGAGCCGACGTGTCCTTTGTGAAGATATTATTATCCTTCTTGAAGTCGACTTGTAGGAGACTTTGCCTGGTCTTGGAGGGCTATTTATACATCTAATGACTCATACAAAATGTAACATGCCCAAGAAGGGTCCTTCATACATGACATAGACTCAAATTGACTTTTATGACTAGATGACAAATCCTTAAGGCTCACAATGGGAGCCATCACTAAAAATAAAATTCCTTGCTCATGAAACCCATGAGACAAGCATTACAATAATAATTTTATTTTTCTTCTTTTCATCAATTACATAAAATCACAATTACACATGTCATTATGAAGACCAAACCTAGTTACACTTTTCAACACAAGTCAATTGAGTCATTGTCATGAATGGAAGACCCTCTTGGGCATGTTACATATTGTAAAGGAAAATTTAGTTGAGTCAAAAATAGAGTCAAAAGACCCTCTGATACCTTGTCAAATGTGCAAACAACAAGTCGAAATTATCAAGTGACAAGTCGGCCTATGGGCAGTGACAAGTCGGCCTTCAAGATGTGACAAGAACCCTATACAAAGGGCTCAACCTCATTTGCAAAGATGATCCAAGCAACTCACAATTAGTTCGATCAAGAGCAAGTAGCAAACCTAAAAAGGAGCGAAGAGAAGGAGATCTAAAGGAGGAAATAAATCGAAGTATTTTTTATCTGTTTTGGGTTGAATATCTCCACACGTGCGAGATCTAGGGCGTCACATTTGTTGCAGCAAGGACGAGTTGCAAAAGAAGCCGAATTTTTGTGACAAGAAGACTCTCTTTGCAAGTCAAGTTCCCAAGGAGAAATATCCTACCCAAGCAAACAAGAGAAGGCTTTCAAATCTACACCAAACTGTCCACACGTGTGAAACCGCAAAGTTTCAGGCAAGCTGAGAATTGCAGACCTATAAAAGAAGCTGAGATCTTGAAGAGAAGTTGAAATCTAAAGTGTTGCAATAAGTTTGACCAATGTTGACTTTGTAGAAGAAGAGTTGATCAAAGGAGTGACTTGACTTGATCTTGGAGGGGTTTTGGTCAAGGGTCATAGATCTTGGAATTAAGAAGAGAAGAGTTCTTGTGGGTTTTCCTCTCAAGAGGAGAGATTTTGGCTCTTGCTGATAGCCTATATCTTGTGTCCTCTTTTCTCATTGTTCTTTATTATTTAGTAGTTGTTTTGATGATAAGAACACAATAATAATCAAGTTGAAGAAGAATCTAATCAAGATAAGTAATAAGATATCACAAGCATTTATAAACTTAAGAGAAATCACCTAATTTAGCTACCACTAGATTTCTCAACATGGTGTCAGAGCTAAGGTGACAAGGCAAGGAAAGGCAGCTTGAAGAAGGACCATCAAAAGGAATATTGAAAAAGGTCAAAGCATTAAAAAGGGCATCGAACCATCAAGAAGGGATTCACAAGAGTCGAGCAATCTAAGGAATACCATAAAATACCTCAAAACCCTAGCTCATCCAAAGAAGGGTTCCACACTTGAAGCATTCTTGGGAAGCTCACACATTTTATAGTCATCATCTCAAAGAGAAGATCTCAAGGACCCCACCTCCACTCAAAGAAAGAAGGACTTCACATCGAAGCATCTTGAAGTCTATACATCAAAGAAAAAGCATTTTCATCATCATCAAAAGAATCAAGATGATCTCCCTCTCTTTGAAGAAAGGATCACATCACAACCATATTTGAAGGATTTTTCTAGAAGAAGCATTGTCATCTTCAAGAAGCAAACATCATCATTAATAAGGCATCAAGTTGAAGATATCAACATCAAAGGAGCATCTCCACTCGACAAGTAAGTATCCTTATATCTATGACTGAATCTACTATCAAAAAGACTTCATTCTGCAAGGAAAGCAATAAATTGGTTGCGTCATCAAATATCCTTGCATGGAAGAAGAGGACAGATCTGATCCTCATAGAAAATGAAGTCATTGGACATGTTAAGGGTTTAACTGTCAAACTGCCAAAGGAAGAAGCTCAAGCACTAGCAAAGTATATGAAGGGGGAGATAAGGGCTCAAAGAATCCTTATAGAATCAATCAAGGACTCTCTCATCCCTTATGTAGCAAAATTGGAGAAGTCAAAAGATATCTATGATAAGCTGGTAGAATTATTCTCCGTAAGCACTGCGGGAGAAGTGATATCTTTGAGAACCAAGATATATAGGATGAAGGTATCAAAGGAAGAAGGTATAGCCTCACATCTTATGAGGGTGTCACAAATACAAGACCAACTGCAAGACTTAGGGGAAATAATGTCTGACAAAGAGATGACCATTGTGTTGCTCAATGCACTACCTAATGAAGGGGGCAACTTTGTATCAAGCATCTATGGAAAGAAAGAAGCCACCCCATTTAGTGAACTTTGGTCATTGTGTAAAATTAAAGAAAACCAGGTTGAAGGAAAAAGTGATGTAGGACCAAGAGAACAAGTTCAAGTAGTTGTTGCTATGGCTACAAGAATAGGAAAGTTTGGGAAGTTTGGTCCTCAGAAGAAGAACAAGATCGATATGTCAAAGATCCAATGCTATGGGTGTCGGGAATATGGGCATTTCAAGAGAGATTGTCTGAAACTCCTAAAGGACAACAAGAAAAGGAAAGAAAGAATTGAAGCCCATATCACCGAAGAAGTAGAAGAACATCATGAGAAGAAATCCAAGAAAGAAGGGATAGATCTTCACAATTAAGGTCTCTCAAGTATATAGCAAGGAGAAGTAGGAGGTGAAAAGACCAGAAAAGGAAAGAAAGAATTGAAGCCCATATCACCGAAGAAGTAGAAGAACCTGATGAGAAGAAATCCAAGAAAGAAGGAATAGATCTTCACTAATAAGGTCTCTTAGATATATAGCAAGGAGAAGTAGGAGGTTGAAAGACCTCTACCACAGTTAAAGAATTAATGTCAGATTGTAAGTATGATAGGATGTATCATATTAGGAGATGACATCATATTAGAAGCATATGATTGAAGCAAGAGCTCATGACATCATTATAGAAGCTTGAAATAATCGCTAAAGTAGAAGTCAACATGGAAAGGAAGTAGCTCTTGGTAACCTCATTGAAAGCGTAAGTAGTATATATGGTTGAAAGAAAGTCATCTAGCATGATAGATGATAAAAGGAATTAATTATACATCATCCTCATTAGAAAGGAGCAGTTGCAGGATGGGGATAATCAAGATCCTTCGTTGGAATCTTCATCAGAAGGTTCACCTCTACGTGGAAGAAGCAAGTGTCTCGTTGATCATTCCACCTTTTGTGGGATCCATTGTTTAGAAGGATAATAGTATGGGGACAAAGAAAAGCAACATGTCAAGATGATTGAAGTACTTTCAATCAAGGAAAGGAAGTTGTCGAAGGCAGTCTAGATGACCAAACCGAGAAAAGAGATATGTATATATTTCATAGATTAATTCATGACATCATATAGTTGCAGATAGAATGGGTGAAAGCTCTAACTCATGAGCATGATCGAAGAAAATGGATCTCTTCCTTTGGAAAGATGCATGAAAGCATATGTTTTGAACTAGTTCACATATTTACAAGATGAAATCAACATAACATGTCTTCATATGGAATATGAGGTGGTTGACAAAGATGAAGGAACTATGTATAGAAGTTCTTGGGAACAATATGTGAAGAAAGGAAGAGAAGTTCATGAGAAATGTAACTATGGTCACATAAGATAAGTGATCAACATCCGATGACTAAAAGAATTTTCCAAGACATCTCCATTAAGAAGGTATATGTAGAAATTATACAAACATATGCATATCAATGGATTCAATCCGATCAAGCAATGTACTAAAGCTAGATATTGAATACTTCTACAAATCAATTGCGGAAAATAAACATGGTCGCCAATCACAAGTAAAGAAAGAAGCAAATCAAACCACAACACAGATATTTTCCCGGGGAAAGCTTGCTACTCAAAACCCCTCTATCTTCTATTGTATATTCAACATGGAATCATGAAACAATTACGATGCACTCTTCTCACAAGAGTCTCTTGCACTCTCACAACTGTCTCACACTGACCCGGAGAAAATCGACCAACACTTTGCCAATTTCTTGCCTCTAATCATCCTGCCTTGCTTGCGCAATTCATGAGGAATGCAATCCTTATTCCTTAGGAATTCCAGCCTTTCTCAACTGCGCAATGCTCATGGGCAATCCTATGGGTGTTTCACTGCATGTGGGCAGCCTACTAATGATACAACTAATAGTTAACATCCCTTTAACCTTTGTCTCAACTAGGTCTCCACTCGAACTGACATGCATGCAGCTATTAATAATAAATCATCAGTTGCATGGCAAATCATTGCATGTGAATTAAATCTGATTTCATTCACTTGATCTCTCACTAGTGCAACAAACAGTTACAACTAGTTCAACTGACTTTAACTCAATTAATTGAGTTAACTGATTTCCCATGCATTAAACTAATGCACTAACTGCAATCCGAACTCCATAACAAATAGAATCACTCTGCATGCCTCACCAACCACCCTCAACTCCAAATTCATGAGCTAACTAGTTTATCACACTCGGTTAACTATTACAAGTAATTTTGAGATAAGATTACATTTTATTGTCCAATTTAATTAAGGGGAAATTAAATTAGACACATTTCCAATTTATTAAATAAATTGAATTGCATACTAATGTATTGCTAGGACCCATCACTACATGACTTGTGGTCCCACAATAGTGTAGGTGTTTTCATGTTGTTTCTGGATGCCAATTTCACTGTTTCTTGTTGCAAATTTCAACACTCCCTCTCAACAAGAAAGGAATCAATCTGTCTCGATCCGGTACCTTGGAATGTCCTTGCATACGTACATGCAACTCCTGAATGCGACATGCAACTCTTGCATGCAACACTTCTCTAGTGTTGTCCGCACATGCAACACTTCTCTATTGTTTCTCACACATGCAACTTTTGCTTGCAACACTTCTCTAGTGTTTCAAGCACATGCAACTTTTGCATGCAACACTTATCTAGTGTTTCTCGTACATGCAACTTTTGCATGCAACACTTCTGATACTGAATAGCCTCCAAACAATTGAATCAGTATAATGCATCCGTCATCAGAGTCTTCTGACTGCTGCTAGCTACTGCATGTTGGAAATACTGAGAGGGGGGTGAATCAGTATTTCTTTTTAATTGTTAATTTTACCAGTTAGATCACTTATATTTAGAACAGAAAATGAACAATGATAGAATAGAATCTAGATACGTTTATTAATTTCTTCTTTACAATAAGTACAATAATGATATAAGGCTCCAACCCTAGATGAAGACTCCAATCTTCCAGGCTCCAACCTGTATTGTGCCAACCACCGACTTGGTCTTTCCAAGGCTCCAACCTTGTCAATTTGAGGAACCAACCTCTAGGGCTCCAACCCTATCTCTGGTATAGGCTCCGACCTAGTTTCTTAAGGACTCCAATCCTCTAGGGCTCCAACCCTATCTTCCAAGGCACCGACCTTGTCTCTATGAGGCTCCAACCTCTTGGGCTCCAACCCTCAACTTTAGTTCGTCAAAATATGTTTGGTTATTCTTCACGACTCCCAAAGTCTTCTTCAACGAGCCCTGTCACACTTAGTATCCACGTCACATCATCAATGACAACCTTTTCTTCTTAGAAGGTGTCACCACTGCTCTTCATCGTACCCAAGCGAATGCTCCAACTCACCTCATGATGTCATCAGCATTGCATCATGATCTTCAATATTATCTTCAAGACAACTCACCGAAATGTCTTCAATATTATCTCCAAGGTCAGTCAAGGCTACTTAACAAGAAGGCTCCAATCTGGGATCTTCTTCAATATCACTTCTCAAAGACTCCAAACAAGGTCTTCACAAGTTATTCAAAAGTGTCTTCAATAACCCTTGCCTAAAATATCTCTCCACGAGGATGCTTCAAAAACTTCACTGTCCAATATTGGTCTTCACAATGCTTGCCCAACAAGGTATCTGCACTTGGCCTTTCACTTAGAATTTGCTGCAATCAAGGAGATAATACTGTATCACAGTCACAGGGAGATCACAATCTTCAAGCCACTATTATTATGTTTGTTGCACTATACTCCACCATTGTCCGAGATCAAAAGGTGAATCCGAGTTACTGTTTACGATCACAGTAAGTGATGCATCTGACCTGTAGCACAACTCAATCCGTGTCACAGTCCGAACTGTTAAAGACAAGGAAATGGGACAATACTCCCTTGTTGCTGCACCAATGTCTATATCAGCAATAGCACTTGTCTACTCTCCAAATGACACTACAGTCCAATCTTCATTGTTCCAAGAAGGAGGTGATGCTACAATCCGAGTGATGAGACAGCCTTGTAATAAATACTGTGGTGATAAGACTAGTCACTGTAATGAATGTCGAGTTTGTAGAGGCTGTCCGAGAAAGTTCTACACCACTGTTTCAATTTATCCTGAGCCACAATCTGAAGTTAAAGGATATACTACACAGGAATTCGAGCTTCAGCACATCAGCAATGGATCTGAGCTAACAGGACCGTATACAATTGCTTATCTTAAACGAGCTTCCTGTTTTAGGCGTTGTGCTACCACAGTCCAAAGTCTGAAATAATGTCAAGTCTATAAGAGGCACCGAGCTCACAGTCCAAAGAATCTGAACTGTTGTTTGGATGTATTGTATCAATGTACAGTCCGAGGAAAAGATAGCTATCAAAAATCTGTCACATGTCCAAGTTTCACTGGGTTAATTCACGACAGTTTCGAGCTATGCATATATGTCCGAGCAACTTCGTTTATCTTCTTTGTTTTCCCATACACGCCGTTGTTTTTTTCTTCACCAAGATCTCTCATTCACAACTAGGTGCACAAACGTGTATATATATACCTTTTTTATGAGTCGAATTGCTATGTATGAAGGAGAGCCGACAATCATATTTTTTGTAGCCGACATATCTTTAGCATATTATTTAAAACAAAATATTTGTCTGCCATGTGATGTATGCATTACATCTATCTACCATGTGATGGACATAAATTATATTTGTCTGCCATGTGAGTGTTATATCTCATCTTGTCTGTCATGCAAAAGACCTTGTCTGCCATTTTATCTCATTTTCCAATACATGCTACAATTATACATTGTCTGCCATGTATAGTCATGTATGTCATGTTTGTTTGCCATTAAACAAAGTCATTTCATGTATATGGTAATGGTAAAGTGAACAGGTATATATTGTTTTCGTAGGTGTTTGGGAAATAATATTTCAGGATTAATGTTTAAGATTTTTTAGCTAGAGTTAATGGGTTCCCACTAGAATCATATGATTTGAATTTCATGTAATGACTTAGGGAATAGGGTTTGCTTTAATAAAACAAGGACATCATAATTATAGGGTTCAATAATGTATAGTGTTAGAGTTTCTAATTAGGAACATGATGTAATCTAGGTAAGGGAGAATTTTAGGATTACAGTATTTTCATCATAGGTAACTAGGGTATAAGGATAAGAGTTAGGTTGAGGGTTTCAAAACAATTAGGGTAAGGGAATATTCAACAATGTCATATTGACATCAATGACAACTTTTACCAACAATCTCCCCCTTTGTCATTGATGGCAATATTCTTGTCCTTCCAACAATTTCTCCCCCTTTGACATCAATGACAAATGGGGCGCCCAAGAACTTCCCCTATCAAGTTGCTTCTTGATATGCTGCTCCCATCGTATTTTCTTCATCAATGATAGTTCTTCATGATTGATATGTTGCTCCCCCTGTCCTAGTGCTCTTTCTTCTGAAAATGGTTCATGATAGACATGTTTGCATTTCTTCATGTGATGAACCAAGTCCCTTGCGTGCATAAACCCTTCTAGCTCAAGAAAACTTGTTGCCTTTTAAACAAGTGGAAGAAAAAACCAATTCATTGGATGAATAAGGGATCATGTTCTTCAATGAAGTTGCTCCCAAGAGATGATCTATCAAAGGATGATCGTCAAAGGGTGACTCATCAAGGTTTTCATAGGGCCCATTCACGATAGTCTCTGCAACAATGGTCAAGAATCACAAGCTCCCCCTAACAGTGTGCATAGTCTTCTTCTTGGTAGAAATTCATCATCAACCCTTGTAATGTCATTTTTGCCAAAGATCAAATCAACGACATGTGTTGTTGGCTGGAATTTTTAAGAGACTTCCAGATTCAACTTGTTTCCTTCTCCATACTTGTGTAACTTTTTCCTTTGACATGGTTGTCATGGTTTTAGGGACCCAAGTCAAGTTACACTCACATGCCATATGTCCAATGTTATGGCAATTGAAGCACTCCATCTTGTTCAAGAATGAGTAATCATGACTTCTTTTTGCGAAATTGTTTCTAGAAGATTGACAGGGACCATTATATTTGTCTTTGTGATATTATATTTGTCTTTGTAATCTCTTCCATGGAAGCCATAAGTTTATTCAGGAGATCTTCTTCAAAGTCTTCTTTGTTCTCTTCATCTTCTAGGTCTTCTTTAGCCTTGTTGTCATCTCTCTTATCTTCAGCTTCCTTGATGGATTTTGGACTTATTTCTTGTTTTCCATCATCTTCTTGACTAGAGATCATTGTCAACACTCCTTTTGAGTGAAGATCATGAAGTTTGTCCCATATGACTTTTGCTGACGAACATTTTTCAAAATTAGCCTTCACAAAATTTGGTAACCCTTTCAAAATTGTCTTCATTGCTTTTGTATTGTACTCTTTGGATTCTTTGTCCATCATGTCATTAGTAATCACTGATTTCCAAACTTCAATTCCTTGAGTCTTCAAGAAATTCCTCATTCTTGCCTCCCATATATCAAAATTTCCATTGAAAAATGGAGCCTTCGCAAATTGATTGACTTCAATTTCGATGGTTGAGGAAGACACATTTTTAGGAGGATTGGAGACTTTCTTCCTTGGCTTTGCCATTTGTGTTCTAATGATCAAGCTTCAAGTTGTTAGGCTTTGAATGAAGGTACTGGCTCTGAAACCAATTGTTGGAAATACTCAGAGGGGGGTGAATCAGTGTTTCTTTTCAATTGTTAATTTTACCAGTTAGATCACTTATATTTAGAACACAAAATGAACAATGATGGAATAGATACGTTTATTAATTTCTTCTTTACAATAAGTAAAGTTTTGGAAATACTGAGAGGGGGGTGAATCAGTATTTCTTTTCAATTGTTATTTTTACCAGTTAGATCACTTATATTTAGAACACAAAATGAACAATAAGAATAAATGCTTTTATTAATTTCTTCTTTGCAATAAACCAAGTACAATATACGTAGGGATCCAACCCTAGACGAAGACATTGATCTTCAATCTCCTAAACTCCAATCTGTATTTTCCAAGCACCGACTTGGACTTCCAAGGCTCCAACCTTGGACATGTGTTGTTGGCTGGAATTTTTAAGAGACTTCCCGATTCAACTTGTTTCCTTCTCCATACTTGTGTAACTTTTTCCTTTGGCATGGTTGTCATGGTTTTAGGGACCCAAGTCAAGTTACATTCACATGCCATATGTCCAATAATATGGCAATTGAAGCACTCAATCTTGTTCATGAATGAGAAATCATGACTTCTTTTTGCAAAATTGTTTCTAGAAGATTGACAAGGACCATTATATTTTTCTTTGTGATATGCCCTACAATCTTTTGCCATGTGCCCAAAGTTTGTACAAGAATAGCAATAACCAAGAAATATACTTTGGTACCTCGGAGATGGAGTTTTCTTTGATGTTCTTCTGAAGTCTTTTTGACTTGGGATTCTTTGATGATATTCATTGCCTTCTGTATTCTTGACACCATCTGCAAGTCTCCTTAGAGTAGAATTTCTTCCGTTGTTGTCTTGATTCTTCTCCGTGCCTTTGCTGTAACTGGGAGCATCAACATTTCTTTCTAGGTTCCTCACATCTTTGTTGTTTGAAGCATTATCATTCTTGCTTGAGGATTCACCTGCATAGCCAAGACTTGATTTATCAAGGGGAGACCTTTGATGACATAGGATGTCATCTAGGGTTTGAGAGCTTTTCAAGTTCTTATTCAGCAAGTCAACTTCCTTTTTAAGAAAGACAATTTCTCCTTTCAACTTTGCACAATCTTCATCTTTCATAACTAGTTGCTTCTTCATTTCTTCCATCATCCTTGTTGCTTCATGTGCTTCAATTTTAAGGGAGAGGATATTTGATTTCATTATGAAGACTTCTTCATTCTCCTTTGCTAGACTGCTCTCCATTTCTTCTTTTATTCTTGTAGCTTCACATGTTTTGGCCTTGAGAAGATTGAAGTCTGATTTTAGTTTCAAGATTTCTTCATCCTTTTCTTCTAGTTGGCATATCATGGTGTTTCTCTCCTTTTCTGCTTCATTAACTTGTCCTTCTATGAATTCCAAAGTTTCCATCACCTTCTCGGCTCCTTGCGCTTGTTTCCTTGCTTCTTCTAGTTGAGATCTAAGAGAGGAGACCTCTTCCTTGTATTTACCAATCTCTGCTTCAAGATTGTTCAAGCTCTTAAGTCTTTGTTCAAGGTGGCTTGACAAAGTTTCTTCCCTTTTCTTTGCCTTATCCAATTGATTTGCCATAGATATGACTTCTTCATGATGCTTTCTTTTATTTTGATGAAATTCCTCTTTAAGTTTGGCGAGCTCCTCATCTCTTTCTTGTACTTGAAGCTTGACAAAGTCAACTTCCTTCCTTGTCTTGTCTTGGTTACCATCTTACGCTTTCTTCTTAAGTTCCTCATTTTCATTTTTCAAACTGTTAATCTCTTTCGTGGAAGCCATAAGTTTATTCAAGAGATCTTCTTCAAAGTCTTCTTTGTTCTCTTCATCTTCTGGGTCTTCTTTAGCCTTGTTGTCATCTCTCTTATCTTCAGCTTCCTTGACGGATTCTGGACTTCTTTCTTGTTTTCCATCATCTTCTTGACTAGAGATCATTGTCAACACTCCTTTTGAGTGAAGATCATGAAGTTTGTCCCATATGACTTTTGCTGACGAACATTTTTCAAAATTGGCCTTCACAGAATTTGGTAACCCTTTCAAAATTGTCTTCATTGCTTTTGTATTGTACTCTTTGGATTCTTCGTCCATCGTGTCATTAGTAATCACTGATTTCCAAACTTCAATTCCTTGAGTCTGCAAGAAATTCCTCATTCTTGTCTCCCATATATCAAAATTTCCATTGAAAAATGGAGCCTTCGCAAATTGATTGACTTCAATTTCGATGGTTGAGGAAGACACATCTTTAGGTGGATTGGAGACTTTCTTCCTTGGCTTTTCCATTTGTGTTCTAATGATCAACCTTCAAGCTGTTAGGCTTTGAATGAAGGTACTGGCTCTGAAACCAATTGTTGGAAATACTCAGAGGGGGGTGAATCAGTATTTCTTTTCAATTGTTAATTTTACTAGTTAGATCACTTATATTTAGAACACAAAATGAACAATGATGGAATAGATACGTTTATTAATTTATTCTTTACAATAAGTAAAGTACAATAATGATATAGGGCTCCAACCCTAGATGAAGTCTCCAATATTCCAGGCTCCAACTTGTATTGTGCCAAGCACCGACTTGGTCATTCCAAGGCTCCAACCTTGTCAATTTGAGGCACAACCTCTAGGGCTCTAACCTTATCTCTGGTACAGGCTCCGACCTGGTTTCTTGAGGACTCCAATCCTCTAAGGCTCCAACCCTATATTCCAAGGCACCAAGCTTGTCTCTATGAGGCTCCAACCCTCAACTTCAGTTCGTCAAAATATGTTTGGTTATTCTTCACGGCTCCCAAAGTCTTCTTCAACGAGCCCTGTCACACTTAGTATCCACGTCACATCATCAATGACAACCTTTTCTTCTTAGAAGGTGTCACCACTGCTCTTCATTGTACCCAAGAAAATTCTCCAACTCACCTCATGATGTCATCAACATTGCATCATGATCTTCAATATTACCTTCAAGACAACTCACCGAAATGTCTTCAATAGTATCTCCAAGGTCAGTCAAGGCTACTTAACAAGAAGGCTCCAATCCGGGATCTTCTTCAATATCACTTCTCAAAGACTCCAAACAAGGTCTTCATAAGTTATTCAAAAGTGTCTTCAATAACCCTTGCCTAAAATATATCTCCACGAGGATGCTTCACAAACTTCATTGTCCAATATTGGTCTTCACAATGCTTGCCCAACAAGGTATCTTCACTTGGCCTTTCACTTAGAATTTGCTGCAATCAAGGAGGTAATATTGTATCACAGTCACAGGGAGATCACAATCTTCAAGCCACTATTGTTATGTTTGTTGCACTATACTCCACCATTGTCCGAGATCAAAAGGTGAATCCGAGTTACTATTTACAATCACAGTAAGTGATGCATCTGACCTGCAGCACAACTCAATCCGTGTCACAGTTCGAACTGTTAAAGACAAGGAAATGGGATAATACTCCCTTGTTGCTGCACCAATGTCTATATCAGCAATAGCACTTGTCTACTCTCCAAATGACATTACAGTCCAATCTTCATTGTTCCAAGAAGGAGATGACGCTACAATCCGAGTGATGAGACAACCCTGTAATAAATATTGTGGTGATAAGACTGGTCACTGTAATGAATGTCGAGTTTGCAGAGGCTGTCCGAGAAAGTTTTGTACCACTGTTTCAGCCACAATCCGAAGTTAAAGGATATACTACACAGGAATTCGAGTTTCAACACATCAGCAATGGATCTGAGCTAACAGGACCATATACAATTGTTTTACATCATAACCGAGCTAACTGTTTTAGGCACTGTGCTACCACAGTCCAAAGTCTAAAATACTGTCAAGTCTACAAGAGGCATCGAGCTCACAGTCCAAAGAATCCGAACTGTTGTTTGGATGTATTGTATCAATGTACAGTCTGAGGAGAAGATGCTATCACAAATTTGTCACATGTCCAAGTTTCACTAGGTTAATTCACGACAATTTCGAGCTATGCATATATGTCTGAGCAACTTCGTTTATCTTCTTCGTTTTCCCATACACGCTGCTATTTTTTTCTTCACCAAGATCTCTCATTCACAACTAGGTGCACAAACGTGTATATATATACCTTTTTTACGAGTCGAATTGCTATGTATGAAGGAGAGCCGACAATCATATTTTTAGTAACCGACATATCTTTAGCATATTATTTAAAGAAAATATTTGTCTGCCATGTGATGTATGCATTACATCTATCTACCATGTGATGGACATACATTATATTTGTCTGCCATGTGAGTGTTATATCTCATCTTGTCTGCCCTGCAAAAGACCTTGTCTGCCATTGTATCTCATTTTCCAATACATGCTACAATTATACATTGTTTGCCATGTATAGTCATGTATGTCATGTTTGTTTGCCATTAAACAAATTCATTTCATGTATATGGTAATGGTAAAGTGAACAGGTATATATTGTTTTCGTAGGTGTTTGGGAAATAAGATTTCAGGATTAATGTTTAAGATTTTTTAGCTAGAGTTAATGGGGTCCCACTAGAATCATATGATTTGAATTTCATGTAATGACTTAAGGTATAGGGTTTGATTTAATAAAACAAGGACATCATAATTATAGGGTTCAATAATGCATAGTGTTAGAGTTTCTAATTAGGAACATGATGTAATCTAGGTAAGGGAGAATTTTAGGATTACAGTATTTTCATCATAGGTAACTAGGGTATAAGGATAAGAGTTAGGTTGAGGGTTTCAAAACAATTAGGGTAAGGGAATATTCAACAATGTCATATTGACATCAATGACAACTTTTACCAACACTGCACATGTCTATTGGACTCTCTGCACTGTTGACATCTTAATCCATGCACTCTGCACTGTTACCCATTTGATCTGCGCTCCAGTATCCGACACCTCTCACTCTGATTTCTATCTTCCTAACATTTGACTGCATCAATCTAACCGATCTTGCTACTGTTGTACTATGTGCTCCTCGTAGCCAAGTTCAATCCATGAGACACAACATCTCAATGAACCCTACCCAAATTTCTTCTTGGGATTAATTTTGCAAATCGCCCCACCTCACACCTGGAGGTATAGCTGCATGTACTCCCTCTGCCCATCTAGCTGGAAATTTCCCCCTCCTGGAGGTCTCTGCATGAGTGGTTGCTACCACTCCATGATCCTCATCTTATGGTTGCTCCACATCTTAAGGTTCATCCTTAGGAACCAAGAGTTCCTCATCTGCATGCCAATCAAGCTCCCTCTCAAGGGACAATTGCATGGCTTTCTCACACTTCCCCATGGTACATCCCTTGCATGTGTCTATCTGCGCAAGAGTACCCTTTGGAAGCCCCGTAGAAATCTATTGCATGACCTTCAAATCTCCATGGTGTAGATGGCCCAATCTCTTGTGCCATAACTCACCTTCATCCCGGCTCACCACTTTGTCTGCCTTACCCATTAATGTTTTGCAGTCCTCTACATCAAGTTTATAGAGATTCTTCACACGAATCCCAATCTTCTTGGCTTATCCTGTGGCTTTGTGTCAAAGGAAAGCTTTCCCTTCATAGAAAACCACATCATAACCTCTATCCTCCAACATTGCGACTGAAACTAAATTCTTTTCAAGCCTGGTACATGCATTACATCTTTTAATAAGAAGGGTTTATCTGACTGTCTCTAGAAAGTAACTGTACCAATCCCGGTAGCACTGTACCGCTCGTCATCACCCATTTCGATATGCATCTAGAGGTCCTTCTCCTCCAAGCTACTGAAAAGTTCTTTGTCTTTCGTCATGTGAAAAGATGCACCACTATCCAAATACCACACTGATCCCATCGCACTTGACACCATGCATGCGATGAGCGATAAGTCCAACACAAATTGCAAGGCCAAAGCCTCACTAGCTGCAGATCCTGAAGCCTTCTTGTTCTTCTTCTTTTGTGGACAATTAGTGGCATAATGTCCATGCTCGTGATATTGAAAACATTTCACTCTAGACATGTCACGCTCCTTGCCTTCTTTGCCGGTCTCAGGTTTGGAATAGGATTTCTTTCCTTTCCCCTTCTTCGCCTTACCAGCCAAGGCGCAATTTTCTTCATCATTTGTCTTAAATGAAGATCCATCCCTGGTATTCCACCTAAATTCTTCTTGCACCAAATCTGACCAAAGTCGTTCCCAATCTGGCAGCTTCTCCCTCCCATTGACAGAGTCCTGATAACTATGTCAACTCTTGGGAAGGCCTAGAAGAGCTAGGCTCACCAAGTCATCATCCACGACAGTAATTTCGATGCTCCCAAGCTCATATTGACATTGGAAAAACTTGATTAAATATTTCGGAATGGTGTCGCCTTTCTCCATTTTGATTTTCCTGAGCTTGTCCTTCAGTGCCAATTTTCTATGATCATTGTTGCTCTGAAACATAT
Source organism: Pinus albicaulis (assembly GCA_034641835.2). NCBI lineage: Eukaryota > Viridiplantae > Streptophyta > Pinopsida > Pinales > Pinaceae > Pinus > Pinus albicaulis. The sequence continues at coordinate 1,640,933,590 of CM076582.1, forward strand.
TTGTCAAAGCCTTCCACATTGCATATGGAGTTGCTTTGCCATGGAGACTTGAGACAATGTGGTCTCGTACTCCCTCCAATAAGATCATCCTCGCCCTTGCAACCTTCTTTTGCCAAGCATCAAGATTTGCGGCATCTGCTGCAGGGAGTTTGGGAATGTCATTTTCAATGAATTCTTTCAACCCATTGTCCTCCAGTACTGCCTCCATCATGTCTTTCCACACAATATAATTGGAATTGCCCTCAAGTGCATACTCCAATCTCGAGCCATTGAAAGCCATTTCGATCCTGATCCGCCTGTCGCACCAAGAATAATTTTGCAAATTCAAATTCTATTTAGTCAGAAACTCAATTTCTTCTCCACTATAGTGACTTCTTGTGCTCTAATACCATGTAAAAATCATACAAACATATGTATATAAATGGATTCAATCCGATCAAGCAATGTACTAAAGCTAGATACTGAATCCTTCTACAAATCAATTGCGAAAAATAAACACGATTGCCAATCACAAGAAGTAAAGAAAGAAGCAAATCAAACCACAACACAGATATTTTCTCAGGGAAAGCTTGCTGCTCAAAACCCCTCTATCTTCTATTGTATATTCACCATGGAATCATGAAACAATTACAATGCACTTTTCTCACAAGAGTCTCCTGCACTCTCACAACTGTCTCATACTAACCCGAACAAAATCGACCAACACTTAGCCAATTTCCTGCCTCTAATCAGCCTGCCTTGCTTGTGCAATTCATGAGGAATGAAATCCCTATTCCTTAGGAATTTCATCTTTTCTCAACTACACAATGCTCATGGGCAATCCTATGGGCGTTTTACTGCATGCGGGCAGCCTACTAATGATACAATTGATAGTTAACATCCCTTTAACCTTTGTCTCAACTAGGTCTCCACTCGAACTGACATGCACGCAGCTATTAATAGTAAATCATCAGTTGCATGGCAGATCACTGCATGTGAATTAAATCTGATTTAATTCACTTGATCTATCACTAGTGCAACATACAGTTACAACTAGTTCAACTGACTTTAACTCAATTAATTGAGTTAACTGATTTCTCATGCATTAAACTAATGCACTAACTGCAATTTGAACTCCATAACTAATAGAATCACTCTGCATGCCTCACCAACCACCCTCAACTCGAAATTCATGAGCTAACTAAGTTTATCACACTCAGTTAACTATTACAAGTGATTTTGAGATAAGATTACATTTTATTGTCCAATTTAATTAAGGGAAAATTAAATTAGACACATTTCCAATTTATTAAAAAAATTGAATTGCACGCTAATGTATCGCTAGGACCCATCACTACATGACCTGTGGTCCCACACTAGTGTAGGTGTTATCATGTTGTTTCTGGATGCCAATTTCACTGTTTCTTGTTGCAAATTTCAACAGTATAAAGACTCTGATAAAGTCTATAAAGGAAGGAGACCCTTGACATTGAATGTCTTGGATATGTGTTTATGAATGTGCAGGATGTTGATGTTGCAAGCAAGCTAATGTCGTGATGAAAGGCCATCATAAAAGGTAACTTTGATTTGATGATCATTTTGATTTTTGAACAACATCTGATTGGGTTGAAACAGGGCTACTGAAAGAGAGTTGTAGATGTCACCTACAACCGAGAATGCATGGAAGATCCTGAAAGTAACATGTCTTGGAAAAGGTAGCTGGATGTCTTAAAGAGAAGGATGACATGACTAATATGGTTCGTGAAGGAAAGTGATGGATGGTCGATGCCCTAGGAAGAAAACATAGAAGATGAAGGCTCCATATTGATGAAGATGAAATTCATGATATTGAAAGGAGAAGCTCTACAAGTAGCTGAAGGTATCATGATCTCCACAAAAGAGCAGAAAGTTGTTGTTGGAAACAAGTCCCTAGTTAAGAGGGAGCTTGGAATCAAGTCCCTAGTTAAGAGGGAGCTTGGGTATATACCTTTTATGGGAATGAATATATCTTCCCTAGTTGATAGGAAGAGAGAGACACATCATTCTTGTCTTCATATTGTGAAGAAAGAATGGAGGATTGGATAAGCATCTGGGATTGATTCCGATACTCTTTGAGGATGTGGTAGGGAATCCAAGATGTAAGAGTAGTCGAAGGGAAAATTCCTTGAGGATGTGTTATTCCAAGATAGGAATTGTCCTAAAAGGACATACCTTGTGAACACCCGAGTGGGGTATGTGCCCTGAGAGACAATGATGATAGTTTCTATCAGTCATTGGTCTCGCCAGCATTGTGCTTTGAGTTTGTGGAGAGATAGAGTTGTTAGTTAAGGCCTTTCTATATGACAATGTTGGTTGGTATGATGAGATGCTCTAGCAGAAGCTAAGGAAGTAGCTTATGAGATGGCTTACCAATGTGACTCTTCTTATGAGAATTCTTCAGTTTGAGAATGTCCAAGTACCTTGTATGGATTATGAATACCTCCCTAGCTAAGAGGCAGTGTTGAAATATGTAACTAGGTTCGGTCTTCATAATGACATATGCAATAATTATTTTATGTATTTGTTGAAAAGAGAAAAATAAATTTATCATTGTCTTGAGGCACAAGTTTCATGCTCAAGGGAAATTTATTTTTATAGGTCAAGCACCCATTGAGTGCTTATAGGGCTTGTCATTGAGTCAAGTCAATTGAGTCACTATCATGTATGGAAGACTCCCTTGGGCATGTTACGTATTGTAAAGGAAAATTTAGTCGAGTAAAAAATAGAGTCAAAGACCCTCCAAGACCTTGTCAAATGTGCAAACAAGAAGTCGGCCTTATCAAGTTACAAGTCGGCCTAGGGGCAGTGACAAGTCAGCCTTTAAGATGTGACAAGAAGCCTATATAAAGGACTCGACCTCATTTACAAAGATGATCCAAGCAACTCACAATTAGTTCGATCAAGAGTAAGTAGCAAACCTAAAGAAGAGCGAAGAGAAGGAGATCTAAAGGAAGTAAATCAAAGTATTTCTGATCTATTTTGGGTTAAATCTCTCCACACGTGCAAGATATAGGGCATCACATCTGTTGCAGCAAGGACGAGTTGCAGAGGAAGCCGAATTTTTGTGACAAGAAGACTCTCTTTGCAAGCCAAGTTCCCAAGGAAGAAGTCCCTACCCAAGCAAAAAAGAGAAGGCTTTCAAATCTATTGCAAATTGTCCACACATGTGTAACCGTAGAGTTTCAGGCAGGCCGAGAATCGTAGACCTGTAAAAGAAGTTGATACCTTGAAGAAAAGTCGAAATCTGAAGTGTTGCAATAAGTTTGACCAGCGTTGACTTTGTAGAAGAAGATTTGATCAAAGGAGTGACTTGACTTTGTCTTGGAGGGGTTTTTGGTCAAGGGCCATAGGTCTTGGAATTCGTCATTTGAAGTTCTATAAGAAGAGAAAAGTTCTTATGGGTTTTCCTCTCAAGAGGAGAGGTTTTGGCCCTGGCTGATAGCCTATATCTAGTGTCCTCTTGTCTCATTTTTCTTTATTATTTGGTAGTTGTTTTGATGATAAGAACACAATAATAATCAAGTTGAAGAAGAATCTAATCAAGATAAGTAATAAGATATTACAAGCAGTTATAAATTTAAGAGAAATCACCTAATCTAGTTGCCCCTAGATTTCTCAACAACCTCAAGAACCCTACCTCCATATCAAAATAAATCTACACATTTGAAGTATTTTGGGAATCCTCTCATAATCTACATCATCATTCAAAAGAAGCAAGAAAGAGCAATTCATAATCATCAAAGGAAACAAAGTGATCTCCCTCACATTGAAGAAAGGATCACACGTAAAGCATCTTTGAAGAAAGACATCTCCCTTTATCTTAGAGAAGCAGCATTGCCATTCTAAAGAAGAAAGATCGTCCCTCCTTATAAAGATCATAAGAAGACATCTAGTGGAAGACATCATCATCGAGGAAGCATCTAGTGCAAGACATCATAAAGGAGGCATCTTCATTTATCAAGTACTTTATATTTATGTCTCAATCTACAAACCAAATGACTTCTTTCTGTAAGGAGAACAATAAACTTGTTGGGATATCGAACTACCTTGCATGGAAGAAGAGAATAGATTTGATTCTCATAGAAAATGAAGTTATTGAATATGTCTAGGGCTCAATCACCAAACCTTCACATGAACAATCTCAAGCACTATCAAAGTATATGAAAGGAGAAATAAGGGCTCAAAGAATCCTCATTGCATCGATCAAGGATTCTCTCATCCCATACATAGCAAGTAGAAGACATTGAAAGAAATCTATGACAAGTTGGTGGAATTGTTCTCATGTATATTATTTTATTCTAGGAGCTAAATTAGGCCTAATTAGCTAAATCGAACTCATTAGGAAGTGTATAAATACAAGTCATGTGATTTCATTTTAGCATCATCACTTGGATTGGGCTTGTAACTCTTTAGAGAACTTCACTACCCTTCTTGGAGGATGAATTTTTGGAGCACGGAATGAATTTTGATGTTTGGATCATTTTATCTTGTCTAGGAGCTTCTTGATTGGAAAAATTTTGATGGTTGGATATACTCTTATGCATGTAAGTAAAATTTAATGTTATTTTTTCTTTCTATTTTGTCACATACAGTGTTGCTGGGATTTTCGCTATGCTAGGGCTAATTTACTGCATCCATTTATGTGAAGTTGTGGAAATTTTGTTTCTAGATAGTGTTGCTTCATGTATGGGCCATGTATAATGAGTGAATGTTCCTAGGGATGTTTCATCGTTGAAATTCATCTTGACAAGCCATATATTTTGCAAAATGAACTATAAAGTCTTTGAAGTTGCTTTTGTTGTTGCCCTAACGCTAAGCGAAGTTGTCTTTGAGGCCTTCTTGACATAGAAAATCCAAAATCCATAGTCATAATTCCCCTTGACTCGAATCTCCCCAAAGAATTAGGCACCGGTCCACCATAAGGTGATCACCTTAAACCTAATTTTTCTTTTCCACCTCTTCTTTTCTAGGACTAGTCCATTATGCCTCCTAGGGCATCATTTATCTCGCAAACTACCCACTCAAAAAACTTCGATCTCTTGGTATCTTTTGCGTTCGGGTTTCTCCTAGGTGCCCTCCATTTTTGAAGAAATTCCGACGGTGGGATTTTGAGATACTTCAAGCCCTAGCATCGAGATCAAGTTTTTCCCTTGGTTTCCTTAGGCTAGAAGCCTCATTGGGATCCTCACATTGCCTTCGGTTATAAATTCATTCTTTGGTCCCTTTCTCCTTTCGGATTAGGTCAAGTATATCATAGCTTGTTAAACCCTAACCCCGGGTCCACTTAATCTCGTGTGGTCCCATACACTATTAAGGATAATTCTTCAAAGATCACTTGGAATCCAAGTCTTCACAAGAATTTTAGGGCTTAGGGGCCTCCATCATAAGATACATACCCTAAACCTTGACCTCGAAATTCTCCTTGAGCCCTTCCTTAAGAGCCTTCAACCTTACCTTTCAAAGCAAGCAAGCCATATACTTGAGCCTCTCTTGTGAATAGGCTTCCTAGATCACCTCTCACCCTATCATTGATCCATTCATTTCGTGATCCTTGTTATAACGAGTCTCCTCCCATCGTTGAAAGTCTGTAAAGAGTAGGGAGGCATAGCCGAGGTGTCAGTGGGCTATTGCTCCATTGTTACCCTTAACCTCGTAGTAACCCTTCAAGGACCCTGCTAGTTTGAGCAGTAACATTTATGGCGTCGTTGCCAGGGAAACGAAACATGTATTTTGTTCCCCATGCAACACATTGACATATCATTATTGGCGACTCCATTGGAAGAATGAAGCCCTAGTTCTTCATTGAGCTTCAAGGTCAATGATTGTAGGGTGAAGCAAGCATTTGTCAAGGCAATTTCATTCACCCTGGCGACTCCCATGTCATTAAGGACCCAACAACATGTTGACCACATATATTCCTGCCATAGATATGACAGGGATCCTGAAATATCCCTCATCGAAATCCATGAAGAATATGCCAATGTTTGATGGGGATCCACATCCCACAGCCAACCATGTGGTAAGGTTCATAAGGTATCTTTCAAAGAAGAATATAACTCAACCTTGTGACCAAATGGAATTGTTTGTCCTATCCATTGCCCCAAATACCGATTGGCTTGAGTCATGTAAACCTAAAAGCATTCCTTCTCTTCCAATGTTGACTACGCACTTCTTTTTGCATGAAGGGTCACGTTTCCAATCTCATGAAGACATATCCCAAATGTTGGTTATGGCCCTTCAAGAGGAGGAAGTTATTGAATATGATCTTATGCTTGAGGAAGAGTGTCTTGATCCTTCTCCAAATCAGCAAGATCAAGTGACTGAGGATTGCACCGAAAAAGATACTCATGAATTGGGAAGCATGTCCTCTAAGGATAATGTAGAGGATCTTGACCCCGAGAGCCTTTAGGTATTGCAAGAACCAATGATGGAATATGAAGAGTCTTGCAAGCAACTGATGGCTACATATACCTCCAAAGAGATTTTCTCCCACTATAGTGAGCAATCGAAAAGGCTCTGTAACACGAAGTGTGAATATAAAAAGATTCCTACTGATGACCTTCTTCTTGAAGCATTCTATCAAAATCATATAGTAAATACCATGGATAGCATTCTTCGAGAACGGATGGAGGAGGAAAATTCCTCCTTGTCTAGAGAAGAGAATGAATGGCACCCTAACCAACATCAAATATATAGTGAAGAATGGGATGATTCTGAGGAAGATCATGATAGTCAAATAAATAAAGAATCTACGAGTGAATTTTGAGCTGTTGAACAAGGAATTGGGTATGAATATAAAAATGAAGACCCCATAGTTTCTCAAGTCCATAAAAATGAGCTCAAGAAAGAAGAAGATGCTCTGCCCCTTCTAAATAACAACATTGGCCCTTATGAAGCCATTCCTAGTGATTGGAAGGGTCTCTTCTTTATGTTCCAAGGTGATTAAATCAAAGAAGAGCCTTCCAAATTGTGGGTAATTCTGATGACTCTAATGTAAAAGAAACTGAGGAAGAAGCTTCCTTTAGCCATACAGGGTTTATCTTCATGTTTGAGCATTCCTCCCCTTGTTGTGTCCTTGCCTCGAAAATGGATGTTTGTGATGAAGTTTGTTCCCCTAGTTTTGATGGAGCGTTGGTTTCCCCTACGAAAACAAAGGAATCATGGTTTTTCCCCAAACACAATGATGAGTCCATTTCTTGTTTTCCCAATGACCAAAATAATATCATCCTAAATATGTCTGAGGTATTTACTCCTTACCCTGAGGATGATAGGCCCGAGATAGTTCTTCATCAAAGATTCATATACTTGATCATTGACATTTCCATCTCCTAGTTATAGAATCAAATTCAATTCTCTCAGTTGGTGTCTTTTCCTTCTTCCAAGGTTCCTTTCTATGGCATATGGGTCTCTTGTTTTCCCACCTCCCGCCCTCGTAACCCCTCATACCATTATTCTCATTTGTATTGTCGGTTCCATAAAATAATCATGGAAACATGCATTCTTGTATTGATCAATTGACATGTTGGTTGCATCAGGTCTATGATTATACCTAGCAATTGACATTGTATATTATGCATGTTAGAGTAGGATGCATTGCATGTTGATTTTCTCATTAGAATTAACATCATATGGCATTTCTCATGGTAGATTAGTTTCATTTAGATTAAATTTGCATATTTATTTTCCTGTTGATTTTACGGCCTAACACCAAGCATGGGTGATCATAAGACGCCATAGAAACATGTTTCCCCGTGGGTTTAGTCTTTGATATGTGCAGGTAACAGGTCTTCGGTAACCAAGAGATTGTTGGTGTTCTCATGACCTCCCGTTCGAACAGCTTTGCCTACTTTTTCGAGAGATCATTTCTCAGTTGGAGTCAGATGTTACCCACCATTTTGTGGGTGATATCCTTCAACCTATTCCCTTCTTGAATTTGATGATGATATAGACAATAGAAAACTTATTCTTGATGAAGATTGTTTTCTTCAAAAGTGATCCTTGACTCCAAAGAGATGGAGATCACCTTAAATCTTTTGATGATGCCAACAGCTCCTTTATTCTTGCTTCCCTTAGATGACTATACTTTAAGATGCTTTTTCTTCAATTCAAGTAGAGATAGGGTCTTTTGAGGTCTCCTTCCTTGTGATGATGATTTGAGCAAGGATCCAACAATGCTTCTAGTGTAGGCTCCTTCTTTGATCGATCTAGGGTTTTGACACTTTTCTTCAAGATAATAATGTAGCCCTTTATCTTCTTGGAGATGAGAGGATCTTCTTGATTCTTCGATGCCCTTGATGTCTTTCTAGAACTTTGGTTTTTGAGTGCTTGAGTGTCCCTTATTGAGCTGCCCTTCCTTGACTTGTCACCTTAGCTCTGATACCATGTTGAGAAATCTAGGGCAAAGAGATGAGATGATTTCTCTAGCAATGATAACTGCTTGTGAGGACTTTTTAATTTTCTTAATTAAGTTCTTCTTTACTTAATAATTATTATGTGTTCTTCTTCATCAAACAGTTACCAAACTATAAAGAACAATGAGACAAATGACACTAGATGTAGGCTATCAGCCAGGGCCAAAACCTCTCCAATCTTGAGAGGAAAACCCATCGAATTCTTCTTCTTATAGAATCTTCAATTGATGAATTCCAAGACCAAGACCCTTGACTAACAAACCCTCCCAGACCAAGTCAACCCTTGCTTGAAGATGTAGCAACTTATCCTCCTTTCTTCACCCTCGATCCTGCAACTCAAGTCTGAAATTCTCAACCTCTATCTCTGCAATTTTCAGTTGCATGGAGGTGATTACAATTTCCCACGTGTGACTGAATGAGGGCTACTTAAGCCTTCCTTCTTCTTCGCTTGACTAGGGTTGGCTTCTTTATGACTTCGGCCTTCAATATAGATCTCCTTCTTGCTTTGTTTTAGCCTTCTTGAGATGATTGTGATTTGAGCTTGTTGCAGGAAAAAACCCTCATACGTGTGAACAGAATTACCCAAAAATAGACATGCAATACCTTCGCTCTTCCTTCGACCTTGATATTCTCCTCTTCGCTTGGATGTAATGTTTCTATTTTCGTTCTTCTTATCGAACTAGTTGTATGTATCATGGTCTCTCATGAATAAGGTCAAGCATCCTATATATAGGCTTCTCCTCATGCTTGTAGGCCGACTTGTCATGATCTTAGGCCGACATGTTATCTTGGTGTAGGTTGATTGCTTCATTTGGAAACCGACTTGCTAGTAGCACTTGGACTTGGTCTTGGAGGGTCTTTTGACTCTTACAATGACTCATATAAATATGTAACATGCCCAAGAAGGGTCTCTCACACATGAAAAAGACTCAATTGACTTTATGACTTAATGACCAATCCTAATAGCTCACAATGGGAGCTTGATCTATAAAAATAACATTCCTTGAGCATGAAACCCATGTCTCAAGCATAAAATAATTGTATTTTTCTTCTTTACATTAATTACATAAAATCATGATTACACACGTCATTATGAAGACCGAACCTAGTTACATATTCAACAGGTAGAGCATCTCACAATTTTTAGTCATCCAAATGGCAATCAAAGGGGTCACTCTTCAACAAGATATTAGACCTCAAATCAGCATCAAATCAAGAGTTAGTCAATTCCAGATTCGAGTATGTGGCAGTAGAAATCCTATTGTTTTTATGGCTCGGGTCCAGATTTCATTGGCGATCATATCCAACATTTCAAAGCATAATATCAGTCAACATTTGAACTAAATTTAGATTCAAAGACTCCAACATCTCCAATAGCTCGATACACTTACAGCAATTTCTCATTTATTTTTTATTTTGAAATCATTTGAGATTTTTTATTTCCGGAACAATAGTAGTAGTTTGTTTTACAAAGTCTATAAAGACTATGATTTTGTAAGGATGGGTTTGGTTCTTGTTGAAAAAACTATTGTGCTCTGTATATTTTGGGATATTTTTAATGAAGAAAGTCTGAAGTTACAGCAAAGATTCATGTGTTGGGTGTTCTGAATTTGTTTTCTCCAGTTTGATGTGTTGTTTTTCTTGCCATGATGTATCATCTTCTAATGATTGAATGAAGAACATAAGCAAAATTCGTTCATTGCAATGCTTTGTTTATGGATTCAATTGTTTGCATTCTTCTTTCTAAAATTGTTTTTGGAATTCCTCTATTTGATGCTCCTTCTCATTGCACTGTTCCTCTCACATTTTGCCTTTCATTATAGTGAATTAATGATTCAGAGTTGCTCAGCTACCTTGCCTTTGTTGATTGTTTTAGTGTGATCTTACATTAAGCCAAAATAGACTCCATTTCCCAATGGTGTTTCTTTTTCCCCATATTCCAACCATCACCAGCAATTTTTACATTAATCTGGCCATAGAGAATTTAACAAACCTACTACCGTTGTGACCTAGGGTAGTTGAGGAGAGATCCCCCTCCAAATTGAAGGGCCAAATTCAATCCCAAAGTGGTTAGAGGTTACCTAAGAGTTTTTCCCCACAGCCAGGGTTTTCTCTAAGTGATAACATTTTGACGTCGTTGCTAGGGAGAGAAGGTGAAATTTTCCCTGGGGGAACGACATAGATCCAGATCTGATTGTTGATGGTAAATAGTTTTTAGACATAAGCAAGTTGTGTTTCATTCACCTGGCGACTCCATTGTCAAACAATCCAGTGTTCAATTGTCAAACAATCCAGTGTTCAGAATTTGCATGGAGTCTCCACTATCCAAAGAATTCAGAGCTTGAACTACATATCTAGTTCCCTAATCAATCAAGATGATTGGGTATGCTGGAGATCTTTTTTCTATTGAAGGCTTTAATAAATATTGGGACAATTTTGATAATGATCAAATTGATGAAGCCTTCTCAAGTTTCTTACCTATTTATTTGAAGTCATGCAAATGTAGTTTTGAGGATAAAATTCATTTCGTAGAAGCATTTGCTGAGAAACTTGAAAAGGATCTTGAAGCCTTAGAGATTCAAATACAATCCCATAATTCCCAATATCAGAATTGGTCTATTGAAAGCCATTTTCAACCAAGTCAAGAGGAGGTAGTGTTTCCCTCGGTTGTCAAGATTGAAGAGTGTTTTATTTTTTGGAATGAGTTTGACAACTCACAGTTGAAGTTATGGTTTGACATAGTGAATAGATCTGAGAAATTCAACCATGATTATCCAATCATTCAATACCTTGAGGGTCATCGGATAGATCATCATTTTTATGATCCCGTAGTTGACTACATGGAGGGTTTTTTCAGTTTGAATTTTCAGTCATTTTTTCATTGTGGAGACAAGTTACATCATGAATTGCCTTTCCCACTATACTGTCCAGTTTTGATTTTGCTGAAGCATAGTAAAAAAGCCACGGTATTTGAGCAGCTAGTGGATTGGTTGCATTGGCGTTTTTGTACTATTTGATTGAGCAGTTATTTCAGCAGTTTAGTGTAGGATGAGTGTGCAATAAACTTGTTGGGGCAAGAATGAATTTTCAGTTTCAGTTTTCAGTTTGCAGTGAGCAGTTTGTGGTTTTCAGTTACAAAGTTAATTAGTTGCAAGTAAGGTTGTCGGTTTTAGGTAAGGCGCTGGAAATAGCTCAATGGATCAAGCCTCTGGTCTATAGGAGTTCTTGCTGCAATCTATGACAGCATTCCCGTCGAGCGAGTTGTTATCACAATTTTAGTTAATAGTTTTAAGGCAATGACAGTTTCAGTGTCAGCGCCAATTTGTAAAAAATAGTATGAAAGCGCTGACAACTGGATTATCAACGCCAATTTGAAAGTGCGATCAAGCGAGCGCTGGTCAAATAAATGACTCCTATTTTGGTGGATTTGGCCCGAGTTTCACGGAAAAAATTACTATTTCAAGCATAATGACGCAAACTCAACAGGAAAAAGGAAAAGGTGTCAAAGCATGTTTTGTTTTCACTTGACAAAACTTTGTTTTTTAGACGTTTTTCCCTGTAAAAGACTGTAACTTCGGGCACAGTTTTTGAACAAATGGGAAAGAACTTTTGAAAACCGAAAGAGGTTTTTGTCGGGAACGGGCCCATTAACAAAAAACTCTCTCAAGTTTTGCAAAGCTATCACAGTTTTGGAGATTCGAATGGCTCTTTGAAATCTATTTTTAAGGATTTCACCAGAAAAAATTCATGGACAACTGTTGATGAGCCACCTCATCAATTCGACTTGGGCATCTAATCAACAGGTGGAAAAACACTTGTCAACAGAAGATCAACAGTCAAGGATGAGGTGGAGGTCAGTTACATGTGGCAGAGCTTTTCAAGGCCAAAGTATCAATCAACAGTTGAACTAATTGCAGATTCGAGACTTCAACAGCTCTAGATATTTTGTAATCATTATGACCAATGCTACTTTTAGACCTATAAGCACAAGATTAGCAGACTCAGGAGTTCGATAAGCATTCAAAGTCATAAGTGGCAGAACAACATCAAAGCAAACCCAGATTCAAGGGCATTTGGAAACTTAAAAGTCAAAAGCATCAGAAAAAGATTAATTTTAGATTCGAGTGATCAAACAGTTCCAGATTTTGGGGCAGCATTAAAGTACAAATGGCAACAAAATGTCCAGATTCAAAGGCAGAGATCACTCCAGTATGTCCAGCAGTTTTCCAACTTTGGACCAGCATCTCAACAACTCAAGCATTCAACCATTTTGCAAGTTATTTTCTAGTTTTTGTTATAGTGTTAATTTATTATCGAGTTTGTTTTTCTATGAAGATCAAATCCAGACAGATGGCACTCAATAAGACAACACCAGGTAGCAAATAATGGAGCTGAGCATAGAGGCAAGACAATGTGAATGAATTGCCAAGGCATCCAAATCAGATCATTAAAGTGAGGTTTCGATTACGTTTTTAAGGCAGAAAATGGGCAGCTACAGGATTTTAGGGATTTTAGGTGGATAAAAAACCTTAAGCAGTTGGATCCATGTTTCCAAGGATTTGTTTTTACTTCCAGGCAGCATAATAACTTGAACAGTTGGCAGAGCATCTTACAATTTTTAGGCATCCAAATGGCAGTCAAAGGGGGCACTTTTCAACAAGATATTAGACCTCAAATCAGCGTCAAATCAGGAGTTACTTAGTCAATTCCAGATTCGAGTATGTGGCAGTAGAAATCCTATTATTTTCATGGCTCAGGTCCAGATTTCATTGGCGATCATATCCAACATTTCAAGGCATAATATCAGTCAAAATTTGAACTAAATTTAGATTCAAAGACTCCAGCATCTCCAATATCTCGATACACTTACAGCAATTTCTCATTTATTTTTTATTTTGAAATCATTTGAGATTTTTTTTTCCAGAAAAATAGTAGTAGTTTGTTTTTACCAAGTCTATAAAGACTGATTTTGTAAGGAGGGGTTCGATTTTTGTTGATAAAACTATTGTGCTCTGTATATTTTGGGATATTTTTAATGAAGAAAGCCTGAAGCTACAACAAAGATTCATGTGTTGGGTGTTCTGAATTTGTTTTCTCCAGTGTGATGTGTTTTTTTTCTTGCCATGATGTATCATCTTCTAATGATTGAATGAAGAACATAAGCAGAATTCGTTCATTGCAATGCTCTGTATATAGATTCAATTGTTTGCATTCTTCTTTCTAAAATTGTTTTTGGAATTCATCTATTTGATGCTCCTTCTCAGTGGACTGTTCCTCTCACATTCTGCCTTTCATTACAGCAAATTAATGATTCAGCGTTGTTCAGCTACCTTGCCTTTGTTGGCTATTTTAGTGTGATCTTACATTAAGCCAAAATAGTCTCCATTGCCCAACAGTGTTTCTTTTTCCCCATATTCCAACCAACACCAGCAATTTTTACATTAATGTGGCAGTAGACCTGCTACTGTTGTGACCTAGGGCAGTTGAGTTTGAGGAGAGACCCCCCTCCAGATTGAAGGGCCAGCTTCAATCCCAAAGTGGTTAGAGGTTACCTTAGAGTTTTTCCCCACAGCCAGGGTTTTCTCTAAGTGATAACACTGTCATTCCCTTAAAGGTTGAAACAACTTAATAGGGTCATTTATTAACCTCTCTTGCCAAGTAAGGAAACATTTCAGCATGTCTAAAGCCCCATTTGGAAGGGAAAGCCACTATGGCATGTCTAAAGCCTAATTTGGAAGGGAAAGCCACTATGAAGTGTCCACTTCTGCCTTTGATTAGCGAGCTTTCTTACTCAGTTGCACTAATGAATTATTGTATTGGAAGGCGAGGAGACGCATTGGATCTTATACAAGATTGCAAGTAGGTTTTTCATCTTGGAATTGGTCTCCCTATACGGGATCCTGTTGAAAAGTGTAACTAGGTCGGTCTTCATGTTGACTATGTAAATATGTATTTATGAAAAGAAGAAGGCAAAGTAAATAAAATGTATTTTTAGTATACTTGCCTCATGGGCTTCATGAGCAAGATTGTATTAAGTAGATGGACTTCTTCTTGATGTCCATTAGGCTTGAGTTAAGTATGCTCCAGGACCTTGTGAAAGAAGCTCACAAATCTCAATGCAACAATGGAAGTCTACCATTAAACGCAGTGAAGAAATACCTCTCCAACGCATGGAATTCACCATGATCTAGTCGGCCTCATTCACCATGAAACTAGTCAGTCTAACTCATAACTATATGGTCGGCTTGCTTAAAGGAGATGTGCTATATATATACATGCAATGCGCAGTCATGATTGGAAGAATAAGAGATCAGACATCTCTGAGATACAAGTGCGGATACCTCTGTATTGAATGCGGAAAAATCAGAAACAAGATTGCGGATCATTTGGCACGTTACAATGAAGTAAATGACTGCAGGTATACGGACAAGTCTGAACCTAACACAGAAACATTGCGGATTTAATTCAGGAAGACTTGCAGAGACAATTCAAGAACAGTTTGCGGATTTACCTCAGGAAAGACAGCGGATAACACTGAATCAATTACAGAGATATACCAGATTATACTGCGGATAAAATAAAAATTACACTGTGGATAAGTAACAGCAAAAGGTGCGGTCAACTACAGGAAGAATTGCAGAAAATTTCAGATATAATTGCAAACGTCTCTGAGATCATTACAGTGCGGATTAGCAGCAGAATTCTGTGCAAATAAGTGAAGAAGGATTGCGGAAAGGACTGAATTTAATTTCAAGAAAAGATTTGCGGACTTTTGAAGGATGAAATTACGGTTATAAAGACTATATATACGTGCGTATAAAAGGGAACATATAAGCTCAGCGTATGGACATAAAGGGACGCGTTATGATGAATTCTGAAGTGTAAAGTAATTCCACAATAAAAGTGTTACTTCTGCTTAACATTTGTGTCCTGTACATTTTGATAATTGACTTGATGAAAGATTAACTAAGAGAAGACATAAGCAAGCTCACAGGTAATTATCTACAAGAGAATTTGTATTAACCTTTAAGCCCTCCAAATTCTCAACATGGTATCAGAGCTAAGGTGAGAGTCAAAGAAGGGCATCTAAGAGGCACTCCAGAAGGAGCTCGGTCAAAAACAACACACGATCTAGGCGATCTCAATGCAGCTTGGATCACAGAAATTCACAGGTTTGAATCTCCTCTGAAATTTCTGTGATGAGGTGTAGATAACAGTTCGGTGAGATCGTTTTGTATGGATAAAACAAAGATAAAATCGGATCTTTGGAACAGTTCTCAGAGTTCAGATTCTCTGAGTTTTTCGGAAGAGATCACAGAACAAAGACACAGACCACAGTTCGGATCACCATATGTAGTCTCAGGCTTATCACAGAATCTCATATCGAAATAATGGCAATGATATGCTTGGCACAAACAGTGCAGATCACAGTGAAGACAATCTCGGTCTTCTCAGAAAGATATCACTGTATTCTGGACAGTATATATATGACAAAGCTCCAATGGAATTATGATACGATCTCAGTTATGAGTCTAGAAGAGATCTACAAGGCATCCCAAAGTATAGAGAAGCATTTCTGATCTACATTTATTCAAAGAAGTCAAAGTATCTTGAAGGCAATAAGGCAAGTTCCCTATCATTGCAGCAAGGATCTCATCCTTATCCTTGAATAAGATCATCCGAGAAATCACCAATACATCTTCTTCAACCACCATCAAAGTAATCAAGCTGAAGATTGCACCTTCACTTGTCAATTAAGCATCTTTAATTCTATAATCAAATTTGGTAAAATGACTTCGTGTTTGCAAGAAGATCCATAAGCTGGTTGGGTCATCAAAACTTCTTGCATGAAAAAGAAGGATAGATATAATCCTCGAAGAAAGTGAAGTCATGGAAAAGGGTCTCCTATGAATAGTAATACATGAAGAGGATTCATATAAAAGATCCCATCATATAGTTGGATTGGAGACCTCAAGGGAATATATGATAAGCTGAAAGAAATATTCTTTGAAGATGCAGAAAAGAAGATCAAGGAAAGAGGGAATAAGAGGTCTCTACTATGATTAGGATAGTCTCTCTATGAACATTAAGAAGCATCTCGATAGAAGCATTCAGTGAATCAGCTCCAGGAAAATCTCTCTGATAACATCACTAATGGAAAGCAGTCACCAAATAGCAAAGATCATCGTGGAAACAGATTTCTGGAATATTGATGGAGCATGCCAAGAGAATGAAGCTCTTCATTCTTGAGAAATTGCTACAGGATGACTCAAGGGAAAAAGGGTATGAGGTATGTATATATATCTATATGCTAACATTAGATGTTGTGAAGTCATCTCATATGGTTGCAGGTAATGGACTTACGTACTTAGAAGTATAATCTATGGAGGAGTATCTCTCAACGCATGGACAGATGAAATCAACATAATATGTCCTCATGGAATATGAGGTAGATGTATATGAACGAGAAACTAGAAAATTTGTATGTTCCTGGGAATCAAGAATGTGCAGAGAAGAAGAGATCACAAAATGCAACCATGTCAAGAGGCAGTTATCATCCAAAGGCCAAGAAGATGTGACTAGGAAATCTCCTGGAAAGATATGTAGACTCTGACAAAATTCTGGTGAAGAAGAAGACCCTTGGAAAAACATATCATTAGGAGATGTGTCAATCTGTATGAAGGATGTCGATGCCTACAAGAAGGTGTCATGGTGAAAGATCATCACTAAAGTAACTTTTGTTTTAAAAGGTTCATATGTATATGTTTATCTGGATGAATTTGTGCAGGGCTGCTAATCATGAGAAAGGATGTATGATCCTGGGAGATGAGTTGAAGGAAAGCAGCATGACACAATAAGTGGATCAAATAAGGAATTCTAATGAATCACTTTCTGACAGTTGACATGACTCAAGATGAAAGTGATGGATGATTTGTGCCCTATGAAGCTAAAAGTTGGAGATTCCTCAATATCGAAATCCATGACATCGAGGACGGGAATTCTTCATGAGCAGCTGGGTGTCTCACCATTGCTGCTGGAGGTCTCTCGTTAAGAGGGAGCCTGATGATAAGTTTCTTACTTGGAAGAAACTTGATAATTCCTAAGAATGAGCTTGGGTACATTCCTTGTATAGGAATGAGTACATTCCCTTGTGGAATAAGGTCCTCCCTGGTTGAGAGGGAGAGATAGACACATCATTCAGGTCTTGGGAAGACAGAATGGAGGATTGGGTAATCATCTGGCATTTGATACTCTTTGAGAATGTGTTAGGGCATTCAAGATAAGAGTAGTCGAGGACCGATATTCTTTGAGGGCTAGCTACCCAAGAGAATAATAGTCCAAGAAAGTCATACTTTGGGAACACTCGAGCGGAGTATGTACCTTGGAGAGACAATAATGAAGGTGTCTATAAGTCATGTGTCTCGCCAGCATTGTAGCCCATTGTCTCGTTGAGAGATGAGGCTGTTAGTCAAGGCCTTGCACTAGGACAATGATGGTTGATATGATGCTATATAGATGCGATTACCAATCCGATTCTTCTTATGAGATTCTTCAGTTTGAAAGTGACCATGTACCTGTATGAATACCTCCCTAGTTAATAGGGAGTTTTGAAAAGTGTAACTAGGTTAGTCTTCATGTTGACTATGTAAATATGTATTTATGAAAGAAGAAGGCAAAGTAAATAAAATGTATTTTTAGTATACTTGCTTCATGGGCTTCATGAGCAAGATTGTATTAAGTAGATGGACTTCTTCTTGACGTCCATTAGGCTTGAGTTAAGTATGCTCCAAGACCTTGTGAACGAAGCTCACAAATCTCAATGCAACGATGGAAGTCTACCCTTAAACGCAGTGAAGAAATACCTCTCCAACGCATGGAATTCACCATGATCTAGTCAACCTCATTCACCATGAAACTAGTCGGTCTAACTCATACATATATGGTCGGCTTGCTTAAAAGAGATCTGCTATATATATATATATATATATATATATATATATATATATATATATACATGCAATGCGCAGTCATGATTGGAAGAATAAGAGATTGGACATCTCTGAGATACAAGTGTGGATACCTCTGTATTGAATGCGGAAAAATCAGAAACAAGATTGTGGATCATTTGGCATGTTACAATGAAGTAAATGATTGCGGGTATACGGACAAGTTTGAACCTAACACAGAAACATTGCGGATTTAATTCAGGAAGACTTGCAGAGACAATTCAAGAACATTTTGTGGATTTACCTCAGGAAAGACAGCAGATAACACTGAATCAATTGCGGAGATATACCAGATTATACTGCGGATAAAATAAAGATTACACTATGGATAAGTAACAGCAAAAGGTGTGGTCAACTCAGGAAGAATTGCAGAAAATTTCAGATATAATTGCAAACATCTCTGAGATCATTACAGTGTGGATTAGGAGCATAATTCTGTGCGAATAAGTGAAGAAGGATTGCGGAAAGGACTGAACTTAATTTCAAGAAAAGATTTGTGGACTTTTGAAGGATGAAATTACGGTTATAAAGACTATATATACCTGCGTATAAAAGGGAACATATAAGCTCAGCGTATGGACATAAAGGGACGTGTTATGATGAATTCTGAAGTGTAAAGTAAGGAAGGTAAATCTGTGATTTACCTTCCCACAATAAAAGTGTTACTTCTGCTTAACATTTGTGTCTTGTACATTTTGATAATTGACTTGATGAAAGATTAACTAAGAGAAGACATAAGCAAGCTCACAGGTAATTATCTAGAAGAGAATTTGTATTAACCTTTAAGCCCTCCAAATTCTCAACAGATCCAAGCCCTCCAGACGGTAACAATGGCACTTGTAGGGTGAGCATAGAGAGTCATGGGCCTCGAGCCAAGCAAAGCATTGATTTCCACGCCATGGGCTTCTTCAGCGCCACAACGTGCTTGTTTGTGCCCCAGCTATACAGAGATGATGATGCACTTGGACCACGTTGCGCAGCCGACTACATATTGCACCCGATACTTGGCAGCTGATCCAAGGCCCAAAGGAGGTTATGTTTGTCCTAGGGATACATGGGAGGGTATGTATCATGTTCTCGCCCTCATTAATGGAGCATCGACTTGATCTTGAGCCATTTGGAGACCCATGAGACCCATTTGGAGCCCACATAGCCCAAATTGGGGTTTCGACATGTTTTGCAGCATTTGGAGGGCATCCCCCTCTTATTCACTATTTTTGAGGTCCTCACTCTCATCATCAGCACATGAAGCCTCAACGCTGCCATTCTAGGCCTCCACGTCAACCTAACGTGGCCCTCAAAAGGCTTATTCGATTTAGTTTATGAGCTATCACAGTTGGCTTGTAACCATGGGTGGGTTACTAGAACTCTTAGATCATGTATAAATAGATGAGGCCAGGCTCATTCTATCCATCATAACTTGGATCTTCGATCTCTCTCTTGAGAATTTCGGAGCTGTAGTAAGAGGATGAATTTGGATGTTATTGATGAACTATGATGTTTGGATAATTACGCTATCATTCTTGGAGCTTCTCTTTGGCATTTTTTTGGATGGATATATTCTTCATTATCTTGTAAGTGTTATTTAAAGCTATATCTTTTATTTGGTAAATGTCTAAAGCATGGAATATTTTCTAATGGTTATTAATATGCCCTAATTAATAAAAAATTGTTCGAAGCATTGATACGATTGGGAATTTTGCATGTGCTACTCATAGGATAATGAATGAATGAATGTTCCTAGAGGATTAATTGCATTTCATCCTTGAAACTCCATAACAAGTGTCAAGTATAAAAGCATAAACTTGCCATGTAGTTGCATCCAAAGATAGTGAAGTTGCTTCTTTAGGCCTCCTTGAAGAGTGAGTTGTCATTTCTTCATTTATTCTTGACTCTAATTCTCCCAATAGGCAAGCATTGGGTCTAAGATCCTTGGTGGTCACACTTTAATCAAAAATCATCCATCTTTCACCTTCTTTTCACCCTTTTTTTGGTCCCTTTAAGGATAGGGAGGCCTCTCTAGGGCATGGTGCAAATTCCATCTGAGGAGTGTGTTTTCATTTATGCTTGGATAGATCCCTCTTTTAGTGTCTCCTTTAGTGATCCTCGCATTTTGATGCCATTCCTACAGTTGGATCTTCGAAAATTTGATGCCCTAGCCATCACATCAAGTGGGAACCCTAGAAGTTAATCCTTCAACTTGGGGATTTCTTCAAGGCTTGTGCTTTAGTACTTATTGAAGTATATCATTCATAGCCTTTTCTAGTATGTACCCTGACCTTTGATGAACTCATATATCATCAAATATCTCAACCCTAGGTCTCGTGTAGTCTTTCTTTCAAGGGGTTTTTCTTAGAAAGTCTTCCTAGCTTCTCCCAAAGCTCGCACATTTATTGAACATTTCCATTGAATGAGCCACCTTGCCTCACTTCGAGCGTATCCTAGACATATCAATCACAAGTGAGGAGTACTGGGACTCCTCCCGTTGGTGAAAATCCGAGAAGAGAAGGGAACTTAAGTTGTGGTGACAGTGGGCCTTTATCCTAGGGTATTGTTGTGCCCACTAGCTCTTGCCTCTTTACAAGGCCTGCTAGTTTGTGCAACAACATGGCCCAAGGGCTCAAGTATAGACTCTACTAGAGTAATTGGAGTTCATGAAGGATGGTTGTATAGACTCTTGAAACAACCAACTCAAGCATTAGAGCATAATGATATCAATCCATGTGAACTATGGCATAAAAGATATGCTTGTCTTCACTATAGAGCTTTGCCAGCTTTAGATCAAATGGTTTCAAGTGTTCCAGAATTGCAGATGGAGCATGAACGAGTATGTAAAGGTTGTGCGCTTGGGAAGAATGTCAAGAAGTCTTTTCCAAGCAGTGAAAGTAGGTCCAAGGAAATTTTGGATCTAGTTCATTCTAATGTATGTGGTCCAATGCCAATAAAATCTCTTAGAGGCTCTCCACATTATGTAACTTTTATTGATGACTTCTCTCGCAAGACGTGGATTTACTTTATGAAGACCAAGAATGAAGTCTTCAGCAAGTTTCAAGAATTTAGGGTTGAAGTGGAAAACTTCACAGCAAAGAAAATCAAGATTTTGGAATCAGATAATGGAGGAGAATACACTTCCAAGGAACTTGTTGCCTTTTGTAGAGAAGTTGGGATTAAGAGTGTAGGAATTTACAGAGTAAGTTGCTTAGATCAAACACCAAAGGTCATCGCTTACAAACAGATCACAGATCAGCACACCAGTATTTGATGTGGTTAAAACCCTCAAATAGGGAAACAATCCACGGCTTGAGTCAACGCGGCCACTTCAGACAATTTATTAATATAAAGAAAGAAAATTTACATAAGCTTCTCTCATAAACGGTCACCAGACAGATGAACCTCCATGCTCTTTAAATAGAGATCATAGACCAATAGGGTGTTAAGCCACGGATCAAGTGTTGGTAATACCAAGAGATTGAACCGTCAGATCACTACATATTGTGACAATCAGATTATAAGTTACAAAAGTACATAGTAAAGAAACACATTTTACCTAACTCTACGCTAGACCAAGTTATACTTAACTATTTCTTATGTGTCGGAATATCCTAACACCCCCCCTTAAGAACAACTTGGGATATAGGATTGAAGGATTTACAAAGGTGACACAATAGGAGAAGGAAGGAGGCATTAGAGCCTATCCCCCCTTAATGATAACTTTCCTGAACTCCAAGCATTGATCGAAGTTTGGTAAACGTCGCTTCTATGAGAGCCTTTGTAAAGATATCAGCGACTTGATCATTTGTTCAACAATAGTGCACTTCAAGAACACGATCATGAATGAGCTTTCTGATGAAGTGTATGTGTAGCTCAATGTGTTTCATGTGTTGATGCTGAACTAGATCTTTGCATAGCCGAATGGCACTCTGATTATCACACCAAAGTGTAGTTGGATGTTGCTGATGAAGACCAAATTCGAAGAGGATCTAACAAAGCCACAGGGCTTCCTTGTTGACTTCAACAGCACCATGATACTTTGCTTTTCCCGAAGAAAGAGAGATGGCACTTTGTTTCTTACAAGACAATCTAATAGGTCCTTAACCAAGAGTGAATACATAACCTGCAGTAGACTTTCAACCATCAGGGTCACCAGCCCAATCAAAATCAATGAAACCAACCAACAATAGAGATGCTCCTGCACTGTAATGAATCCCGAACTAAATTGTACCTCGAATATATCAAAGTATTATTTTAGCTGCTTTCCAATGACTTTCATGAGGTTTGTGCATAAACCGAGCAACAAGACCAACGACAAAGGAAAGGTCAAGATGGGTATGGTTTAGATACATAAGTTTACCAACAAGTTGACGGTATAAGGTAGCATCAACTTCAGGGGAAGTACAAGTGACTGAAAGCTTGACTCCAGACTGAAAGGGAGAAGGGGTTGGCTTACAGTCTTCCATGTGAAAGTGGCATAGAAGATCACAGGCATACTTGGACTGAGAAAGGGTAATACCTTCTTTGGATTGTAAGACTTGAAGACCAAGGAAATAATGCAAGTATCCCAAGTCAGTCATTTCAAACTTCTTTTTGAGGCTAGACTTGACATGGTTTATATGGTTGGGATCACTACCAGTAAGGATAAGATCATCAACATAAAGAACAAGGATGATTAAGGACTTACCAACTTTCTTGGTGTAGACAGTGTCATCAGAATGACATCTAGAAAATCCATTATCTGAGAGAAAGCTATCCATTTTGGCATACCAAGCCCGAGGAGCCTGTTTGAGACCATAGAGAGATTTCCTAAGGCGACAAACAAGGCTAGAGTCGTTTTGGATAAAGCCAAGTGGTTGTTCCATGTAGATTTCTTCATGCAAGTCCCCATGTAAGAAGGGGGATTTAATATCCATCTGATGGACTTCCCATTTAAAAGAGGCAGCAAGTGAAAGAACAAGGCGAATTGAATTCATTTTGGCAACAGGGGCGAAGGTTTCAGTGAAGTCAATGCCTTCAACTTGTGAAAATCCTTTAGCAACAAGACAAGCTTTAAGTTTATCCACTTTTCCATCTGGTCCAAACTTTGTTCTGTAAACCCATTGCATCTGACAAGTTTTATTCCATTTGTAAGAGTAACAAGATCCCAAGTATTGTTTGCCAATAAGGAACGATATTCTTCAGTCACAGCTACATCCCAATCTGGATGACCTGAAGCTTCTTCAAAGGTATCTGGATCATGATTTTCTGGAACTTGAGCCAGTAAGGAAGAGGCTCTGTCAAACTGAGAATGTGTACGATGTTGATCTGTAGGGACACCTGCAAGAGAACCTGTTGCATCCCGAGTAGAGTGGACCCATTTTGGAATTTGTGGAGCTGAAGGAAGATCCTAAGGAGGTGGAGGAGGATTGCCATCCTCGTTGTCATCATTCGAAGTAAAAGGAATGCTGTCAGAAGTAGAAGAGAGAGAGAGAGAGAGAGAGAGGTGGCACATATGTCGAATCAGGCTCGCAGGCCAAAGGTGGCACACCCGCCAAACTAGGCTCGCAGGCTGATATATTTTCATCAAATTTTACATCTCTTCTAATGATTACATTTTTGGATTTGGGTTGAAGAAGTCTATATCCTTTGACATCTTCAGAATATCCAACAAAAATGCATTTTTCACTCTTAGGTTCTAAGGCTTTATGTTTCTCATCAGGAATATGGGCCCAAGCTTCACTTCCAAAAATACGAAAGTGACTTACATCTAATTTGATTGAGCTCCAGACTTCTTCTAGAGTGATATTCCTTAAAACCTTAGTAGGAGTGTGATTTACTATGTAATTTGCACAGTTAATTACTTCTGCCCAAAAATTAAGACTAAGTCCTTTAGATTGAAGCATACACTTGGCCATTTCTTTTAGAGTGTGATTCTTCCTTTCAGCTACACCATTTTGTTGTGGAGTATATGGAACAATATGTTGCAAATTTGTTGTTAACATATTCTCCTCCATTGTCAGATCTTAACCTAAGAATGTGATATCCAGATTGTTTTTCAACAAAGGCCTTAAAGGCCAAGAACATGTTAAAAACTTCACTCTTGAGTTTTAAGAAGGATACCCAAGTGCGTCTGGAAAAATCATCAATGAAAGTTAAGTACTTGTAGCTAGAGAAAGAAACAACTGGAAGTGGACCACATAAATCACTGTGCACAAGCTGCAAAGGCGCTGAAGCATGCCAAGGGACACGTTTGTCAAAACTATCCCGATGATGTTTTCTGAGTACACAACCAAAACAAACACCATCTCGGCAAGATACCATAGGAAGACCTATCACCATATTTTCTTTACATAGAGTTTGAAGAGAGCGATAGTTTAAGTGACCAAATCGCTCATGCCAATGTTTGCTCACTTCATCATTATGAGCAACAAAAATGGACGGAAGACATGATGACCCAAAGTTGTCAAACTTATACAACCTTGTGGACTCATCAGCAATGCCAGTAGCTAAAATATGTCTAGGATCTCTTAGGTCCTTAATTACAACATATGAGGTGAGAATTCCATTGTTTTGCCTTCACTTGAATGAGTTATCTGATAAACAGATAGAAGGTTGCACAACAAGGTAGGCACACATAATACATGATTAAACTAAGCATTATCTAGATGAATGGTTCCAAACCCTACAAAACTAAGAGATCAATCATTACCAACATAAATATTTTTGGTGTTACAATCATTTAAAGAAGAAAACATGGCTTTATTTTTGGCCATGCGGTAAGAGGCTCCAGAATCAATGAGCCACTCATGAGAATGAGAAGAAGAATATGCATTCAATGCATAACCAGATCTTGATGCTTGACAACCACATGCAGAAAGTGCCATTCCCGAAGATGAAGTTGAAGAGTTCTCCAAATGGATGTTGTGCTTCTTCATTGTTGCTTCCAAGGCTTCCATCTTCTTAAAACATTTTGACTCTATGTGGTCAGCACGATTACAAAAGTTGCAATGTCTATATGTCTTCTTCCCTTTGTTTTTATTTGCCTTATCAGTTTGTTGAGTTGCTTTTTCAGTTTGCGGCTGAGATTGCTTAAAACCTTTGTTTGGTTTAGGACCATTTTTTTTAGGATGTTGCCTCTAAGGATTCTTTGGATATGGCTGTTGTTGGACTGCTAAGGCTTTCTTAGAAGATTTTTCAGTATTAATAAGACCAAGGTGTAAGAGTTTTTCCTGTTCTCTTATCAAAGAATCGCAAAAGGCATCAAAAGAGGGGGTATTGTAAGGTGTTCCTTGAGAAATGAGGCTTCTCTAGTGGAATGGAAGGTGGAAAGAGATGTTGATTTATGGTAGCATCGAATGTGCTCTAGCCTTGTAATTTTGTATACAGGCTAAGACACATGTATTCCATAAAACCCAGAAAAGAATTTTGGAAATTCCAATTAGAGATGGTTTAATTAAATTAATTAATCGTTTTTTAATGTTTTCCTAAGTCTAAACTTAGGGAAACTGATTAATTAATTTAATTAATTAATCAGTTTCCCTAAGTTTAGACTTAGGAAAACATTAAAAAACGATTAATTAATTTAATTAAACCATCTCTAATTGGAATTTCCAAAATTCTTTTCTGGTATTAATTAAACTAAGTGTGAATCTTCTAAATAAAGTCATGGATCACCTCCAAGTTAATCTTAGCCCTTGACTATGTTTTAATCTTGGTTGTTGAAGGGTCAACGGAAGAATATAAGGAGGGTGAGGGGCCTATCGAAAACACATTGAGCACATTGAGCATTTGGAATTTTCGAGCTTGTGAGAGAGACAGCTTTTTGATCAAGATCGAATCACTAGGGCTGGGTTTGTTAAGTGATTTGATTCAGTGATCAGTTTCAGAGATGGGCAGATGCAGTAACTGGTCAGGAGGGCCAGGAGTAAATTTCAGAGAGAGGCAGCAGTGGCGCAGAGAGAGGCAGCGCAGTCTCCTGAGGGGTGATGCAGTGTCTTTTGTGATCAGTCCAGAGATAGCTGGAAGCTGGGGTTTCTGAGCTAGGAGGGCCAAAACTCAGTTTCAGATCAGCCTTGATCAGTTGCAAAGGAGAGGTGACACAGTTCCAGAGCTTGTCCACGTGGGCTTACGCAGTGCCAGCATAGGCATCACGCAGAGGTAGAGAAGGGCTTCACCAGCGCTGTTCAGATCAGCCGGGATTTGCAGAGTGAGGTATACCTCACATTTCTTTTGTTGCCTAGATTTTCTCTGAAGGGTAAGCCGGATATTGGCACCCTAGTTGTCCTCAAGATTCTGCTACTTAATTATACAAAACCCACAGATCTGCTGCACCGGTTTTCCTGAGTTGGGTTTTTCCGGGGACTTAGTCCAAAAATAACTGTGTCAAATGTGGATGTTTTTCATTGTATTTTGTTCAGTTTGTTTCAGCTCTTAGATTTATTCGGCAGCATTATTTGTGTAGACTGCTTCAGTAATTACTTCGATATTTCACTGTAATGAAATAATTATCAAAATAATATAAGTAATGCAGATTTGTTGCAGTAGGAATCCAAATTTAGGATTTTCCACATGGTATTAGAGTTTATTCAAGCTGAAGTGCAGGAGAAACAAGAGTGAACCAGCAGATTTGCGCTGAAGAAGCTGGGTGCTGCATAAGCAGCAGCAGATTACCCCAGAAGTTACGCAGTCCAGGCCAGGAAGGCATTCCAGCGCAGAGAAAGCTCCCTCTGAGAGAGTTGACAGAGGGGTAAGCTTATTCAGTTGCAGAAGAGGCAGCATAGCAAACCAGCGTCGCTAAAGGACGCAGTTGTTGCACAGCAGTGAATGTTGGTGCATAATCGTCAAAAAATTTCTGAAAAACACAGATTTGGGAATTTCTTGACCTCAGAAAGTTTTCTTACTCGAAGAAACTCAGTTTGTCCCGGGCAGCAATAGAAACATTGACTTACTCCTCAAGGAGTGTGTAAGTCTAGCTAAGCAAAGGGTTAGAGGAAGATATCGACAGTTGAGAAGATGGCCAGCAACGGATTGCGTGACCAAGATAGATTGGAGGGTGCCTCCAACTATGTTATTTGGAAATCAAGGAGTCAGTATCTCCTTGATGAGCATGATCTAAAGGCCCTCATAGACAGCGCAGTTGCAGAACCTCTAGATGCAACACATCTAAGAGCCTTCAAGAAGAACATGGCTAGGGCCAAACCATTGATCCTACATGGTGTGAAGGATCACGTCGTACCTCACATAGCAGCAAAGAACACTGCTAGAGAAATGTGGGTAGGGATAGAAAAGATATACCAAAGATCTTCCGAGCAGCGGAAGATGTATTTGGAGGAGAACATGCGTAATACCAAGATGAAGAAGGGAGAGCGTTTTAACTCCTTCCTGTCTAGAATTCAGGATAACCGAGACCAACTGTCAGCAGTGGGATCAACACCCAAAGACTTAGAGCTAGTAAGGCTCACTTTGAACTCTGTTTCAGAAGATTATCAGGTCTTTGTCCAAAGCATTTTGGGCAGAGAAAAGATTCCAGGATGGGAAGCGATGTGGGCAGCCTGGCAGCAAGAAGAGTTGAGGAGAGATCTCTTCAAAATCCATATTGAGGATGGCAGCAACGGTTTGAAAGTCAAGGAGGAGGAAGAAAACACAACCCTTGCATCAAAGGGGCAACACATGCAGAAGAAGAAAGATCTGTCCAAGATCAAGTGCTTCAGGTGTGGGGAAATAGGACATTATGCCACACAATGTCCTCTTAAGAAAAAGGATAAGGAGGAGAAGCAAGATCCTCAAGCCGGAGCTGCCAAGATTGAGGTAGAAGCTGATTGTGCTATGTTAGCTCATATTCCGAAAGGAGAGAAGTGGGTTGACTTGGAGTTGTAGATCCAAAATCTACAAATGGCAGGATCCTTGAGTATTTCCGAACTCTTGGATCACATGTGAGCTATGGCAGCCTTAAGACAGTAGCAGGATGGACAGTTGCAGCGGAAGATGAAGAGACAATGCAGTGGCTAGCAATACTAGAGCCTGATCAGCGCAGAGGAGGAGCAACAACAATGCAGTGCACAATGGTGCAGCGCAGTGCAGTGCACAGTGGTGCAACGCAGTGCAGTGCAGTGCTCACACAGTGCAGAGTAGCAGCAGCGCAACATATTCAGAGAGCTGGTGCAGAAGTTAGCAGTAGATAGTCTTATTATCCAAGATGCAGTTTTACTTGTCTAATTTCGGATGTTTTTCTGTTGCAATTAGCAACAATGCAGCAACAGCACAGTGCACAGTGGTGCAACGTAGTGCAGAGTAGTGTTTACGTAGTGTAGAGTAGTGCTCATGCAGTGTAGCAGCATGGTTGCAGAATTCAGAGGGAGTTGCAGTACAGTAGTAGTTGGCAGCAACATGTAGAGTCAACAACAATACAAATGCAACATTTTTTGTGCAGTGTTGGTGAGCAACATCAACAACACAACAGTAGATGTTACAGAAGTCAGAGCAACACATAGAGTTGTAGTGCTAGAGCACTTTCCTCGCTAAGAGGGAGTGTTGATTTATGGTAGCATCGGATGTGCTCTAGCCTTGCAATTTTGTATATAGGCTAAGACACATGTATTCCATAATACCCAGAAAGGATTTTGGAAAATTCCACTTAGAGATGGTTTAATTAAATTAATTAATCGTTTTTTAATGTTTTCCTAAGTCTAAACTTAGGGAAACTAATTAATTAAAGGGTATTAATTAAACTAAGTGTGAATCTTCTAGATAAAGTCATGGATCACCTCCAAGTTAATCTTAGCCCTTGATTATGTTTTAATCTTGGTCGTTGAAGGGTCAACGGAAGAATATAAGGAGGGTGAGGGGCCTATCAAAAACACATTAAGCACATTGAGCATTTGGCATTTTCGAGCTTGTGAGAGAGACACAGCTTTTTGATCAAGATCGAATCACTAGGGTTGGGTTTGCTTAGTGATTTGATTTAGTGATAAGTTTCAGAGAGGGGCACATGCAGTAACTAGTCAGGAGGACCAAGAGTACATTTCAATGAGAGGCAGCAGTGACGCAGAGAGAGGCAGCGCAGTCACCTGGAGGGGTGACACAGTTCTTGAAGGAAATCACGCAGAAGTGACACAGTGCCTTTTGTGATCAGTCCAGAGATAGCTGGAAGCTGGGGTTTCTAAGCCAGGAGGGCCAAAACTCAATTTCAGATCAGCCTTGATCAGTTGCAGAGTAGAGGTGACGCAGTTCCAGAGCTAGTCCATGCAGGCTTACGCAATTCCAGCGTAGGCATCACACAGAGGCAGAGAAGGGCTTCCCCAACGCTGTCAGCCTGGATTTGCAGAGTGAGGTATACTTCACATTTCTTCTGTTGCCTAGATTTTCTCTGAAGGGTGAGCCGAATATTGGCACCCTAGTTGTACTCAAGATTCTGCTACTTAATAATACAAAACCCTCAGATCTGCTGCACCAATTTTCCTGAGTTGGGTTTTTCCGACAACTTAGTCCAAAAATAACTGTGCCAAATGTGGATGTTTTTCATTGTATTTTGTTCAGTTTGTTTCAGCACCTAGATTTATTCTACAGCATTATATGTGTAGACTGCTTCAGTAATTACTTAGATATTTCACTGTAATGAAATAATTATGAAAAATAATACGAGAAATAATTCAGATTTGTTGCAGTAGGAATCCAAATTTAGGATTTTCGACAACGGATACAGAGTATGCAGGGCCTAACTTGGCAAGAATGGAATAGATAAGACTATGATCTTCCTTTTTTACCTTACAACCTTCTAAGGGGAGTCTAAGGGTCTTGAATTTGGACAAAAAATCTTCAATAGAGAATAAATTAATGGGGTCCAAGGTAAGCAACTCATCTTCAAGCTGGGGGGCTCTGATTTCATTTTTAATGCCAAAAACAGTATTTAACCTTTTCATAACTTCATCAGGGGACTCAATTTCTTGGATATGAAATCTATGATCTTGAGCAATGGACATTCCTATCAAACCTCGTGCTTGATCTTGTTTATTTTCCCATTTAGCCTTTTTTATCTCCATCAATAGGTTTAGATTCTAGTCCTGAAGCTATTCTATAAAGCCCTTTACTTCTAAGTAAGTCTACCATGTAGGATAGCCAGTGGAAATAATTGGTGTTGTTAAGAATAACTGGGCATGCACTTTTCATTTTCAAAAAATTGAAGCTGAAAAGGTTGAAACTAACTACTCCATTGGAAAGATCTAGAAAAATTAGGCCAGTTCCAAAAAAACGGCTCTGAAAATGGCTTCCGGATGAAGAAGTTATGCATTTTTTAAGGAAAGTTGTAGTAGATGCCGAGTAGTCACGTGATAGGTTGAAAGTTGATGATGAAGTTGTACTTTAAAAAAAAAAATCCCCCATTTTCCAAACTTGATATAATAAGTTCACTTCTAAAAAAAAAATACTACTTTATGTGACCCACTTTTATAATAAGTGAGTGTCACTTTTAAAATATTACTTTATGAACTAATGATCAAGTAGATTTCAACTTAAATAAAAGATAAAGTGGCTTTACACGGTAAGTGACTCACTTTTTATAATGGATGAGAAACGTAACTTTAAAACATAAGTTACATGTGTTTTTTAAATAAAACTCTTTTAAAAAAAATGTAACTTGCCAAAAAAAAATTCAAGAAAAAGTAACTTGACAAAAAGCTTTTTAGAAAAAGAAGCTTGACAAAGAGACTTGAACCCAAGACCTCTATTCTCATAAAGTAACTTTACACCAAGTGAGCTAGTAAAATAATTATGTAATTGTTGGAAAGGAAGAAGGTTTTTTTTTTTTTTTGCTCTTCGAGGTGAGTGTTTTTTTCTTGCAAAAAAACAATCGCGCAAACAACAACAAAAAACACAAGCCTTATGGCAGAACGTTAGATTTCCGGTTAGTCCGTCCAGCAACTATATATTTTTCTCGCTATTTCTAATTTCCCGAGATCGCACAAAGTCATAGGGAAAGAGCATACGTAGCAAAAAAATATAGTCTTTCTGTTTCTGGTTTGCCAAATCGCACACAGCACAGAGCAAAGAGCATACATAGAGAAGAGGGTATAGATCCAGTAATCAAAAAAGACTATAAACCGAAATAAACAGAAAGATAAATAAATATAACTGCAAAAAAATACTTTGTACCTCCAGATCTAAAATGACATAACTTGGGCAACCATAAACCTTTTCGTATGAAACAAAAGGGGTTCCTCACAGGAACAGAGGCTCCAAACACAACAGAGCAGTTCTCCCGGCCTGAAAGTGGTCAGAAACAGTAGATCTGGAAAACAACAGTCGCATGCAGTCAAACCATCTTCAGATTTGGATCAACAACGAATGCGGCCCTCAAAATAACTCTGATACCATGTAGGAATTTACAGGGTAAATTCCTTAGATCAAACACCAAAGGTCATCGGACAAATGACCCTCCATGCTCTTTAAATAGAGATCATGGACCAATCGGGTGTTAAGCCACGAATCAAGTGTCGGTAATACCGATGAGAGAATGAAATGTCGGATCATTACATATCGTGACCGTCGGATTATAAGTTACAAAAGTACATAGTAAAGAAACACACTTTACCTAACTCTACACTAGACCAAGTTATACTTAACTATTTCCTATGTGTCGAAATATCCTAACATCGCCCCTTATGAACAACTTGGGATAGGATTGAAGGATTTACAAAGGTGACACAATAGGAGAAGGAAGGAGGCACTAGAGCCTATTGGTGTGGCCGTAGGAATTTACATGGTAAGTTCCTTAGATCAAACACCAAAGGTCACCGCTCACAAACAGATCACAGATCAGTACACCAATATTTGACATGGTTAAAACTCTCAAACAGGGGAACAGTCCACGGCCTGACCAACGCGGCCACTTCAAGCAATTTATTAATATAAAGAAAGAAAATTTACATAAGCTTCTCTCATAAACGGTCACCGAACAAATGACCCTCCATGCTCTTTAAATAGAGATCATGGACCAATCAGGTATTAAGCCACGGATCAAGTGTCGGTAATACCGAAGAGAGGATGAACTGTTAGATCACTACATATCGTGACCGTCGGATTATAAGTTACAAAAGTACATAGTAAAGAAACACACTTTACCTAACTCTATGTTAGACCAAGTTATACTTAACTATTTCCTATGTGTCGGAATATCCTAACAAAGAGGGAGTTGATAGTCCCTTACAATCTACAACAAAATGAATTTTTTGAAAGAAAGAACAGGTCCATTGAAGAATTTATTAAGGAAATGATGCATGATCGAGACTTGCCCATGTTCTAATGGAGTGAAGCATCCATGACAGCAGTGTATATTCAAAATAGAATTCCTCATCGAATCTCGGAAGACAAGACTCCTGAAGAAGAGTTCACTGGGCAAAAACAAAAGGTTGGACATTTAAGAATCTTTGGTTGTCCACTTAACATTCATGTAGCCAAAGATAAAAGGAAGTAACTAGAGCCTTCGGGAAAGAAAAGAATATTCGTTGGATACAGTGAACCATCAAAAGCTTATAAAATCTATGTTCCAAGACAGCAACAAGTTGAAGTCAACAGAGATGTTACCTTTAATGAGAATGTTGCCTATTGGAAGTCTAAAGAAGTTCTCATGGACTTTGATGTTGATGAAGAACATGAAGTTCCCAAGGAATAGGGTTTAGCTCCATCCATTCCTTCATAGCATCCCATAGATCATAAAGAAGACCCAGAAGGACCTGCTGAACAAATGGATCCAATTGTTGTTGTTGAAATCAGAAAGAGACCAGCTTCGCTTAGATCTACCTATTGAATTTTCCACGACCATGGGTCTAGGTTAGAGTCTTAAATTCACTAACGATACCAAACCAAGAATCTCAACCATAACTACTTTGCATAGCGGAAAAATATAAAGCAGTAAATCACACATGCACAAATATACATAGTTTTTAACAAATTGTACAATAATGTACAAACCCAATCTTTGTTATATTAAACCAAATCTGAATAATACAACAATCTATGGTATACAAGATACAATGACAAACTTCAATGCAACTTCGATGTCGTATCTTGCCCTGTTGGTCCTTCGCTTTCGTACTGCTCACTAGCTGCCCCTTAGTCCTTCAAAGGACAACACATCGAGACTCCAGGAGGGTTGCCACCTAACACTGTTGCAAGTCACTTTTGTAGCATGTACATGGGTTGATCTAATCTGCTCTCTGGGTAGGCCTAATCCCGAGCTCTAATCTGCCTGGTTAGCAGTCACCTTTGTCCATCAAGGCACTACACTTCGGCACCAATCTTCACCCAACCTTCAACTCCTCTTCCTCACTTCAAGATAGATCGTCTAGGGTTAATTTGGGTAGCCAACAAACTGCCCTCCACCAGATCAATGGCACCCAATACTAAATTGCAAGATCTGCACCAATGAAGGCTTATGATCACTCAAACAAGCCTCTGAATTGGCTCCCACTAGCTGCTCTGAATCTGATCCAAATCTAGTCAACTTCCTTGACCCAAGACAAGACAAATTCTGCTCGAATTCACTGTTGTTCTTCATTGTTCCTGGTTAGGGCAATATGCATGCAACAATCACCCTAAAACACCCACACACAGTGCTAGAAGCAGTTGTCACTTCCCTTCACAAGTCTTCCTTGCTTGTTTAACATTGTCCTGGGCACAAACCAGCCCTCTATTTTCTAATGTTGCTACCTGTGAGAGGACATAAGGCCTATGGCCTGTTCTATCCCACAGAACAGCCTCTCGGCCTGTTGTCCTAACCATAACTAGGCCTGCAACCCTCTCCATAGAAGTCTCCAAGGCTACAGCTTGCTTGTTGTAGGTAGACCGCACCTTAAACCACCCTAAACTCCTTCTGAATTAGAGCAGATCTGCTCCCCTCAGCCTCGGCCCTTTAGCCCAGCTACTCGACCCTCCTAACAACAACTCGTTCTCCTCCAAAAAGGCCCTGAACTCCTCACTGTTTGTCCTCCTTGGCTGCGGCTATTTCAGGGGTGTCCTTCTCCCTTGACCGAGTTCATTAATGAGCTCTTGTGTTGCTTGAATGGATGTTCTAAGTCCTCCACTCCACCGTGTATTAATACCATACACAAGGGCTTCTAAAAACGTCATAATTAGGGGCTTCCACAACTTGTCACATGCCTAAAACACCTTAGGCCGACCTTGACACATATGTACAAACCCATCATATAACTTCAAAAATTCATATCTCCACTTCTACAACTCAGAATTCGACGATTCTCGAAGCGTTGGATTCTTCTTTTCGCCCTTTATTGTCTCATGCCATCACATGTATAAATGTGCCCACGAAAATACCCAAAACACGTTTTGGTGTAAAACCCATACTTGGGTTCCAAGCCCACAAGTGACCATGTGGTGCTTTTCCCTCCAAACCCTGAACCTTAGGGCTAGGAGTACCTCCCAAGCTACACAAAAATCACCACTCCCACTTAGCGAGGGAGTTAGTTCCAAGACTAGGATGTAACTCGTCTTCATCATCACTGCTCGCAACACTTGCCCAACTCTTGGCGCTCACAATCACAGCAATTCTTGTTTTGTGAACTACGCCTTTCTCAAAAGTGTCTTGTCACTGCTGAAAGCATCCTGCTT
The DNA here is from genome assembly GCA_034641835.2 of Pinus albicaulis. NCBI lineage: Eukaryota > Viridiplantae > Streptophyta > Pinopsida > Pinales > Pinaceae > Pinus > Pinus albicaulis. Next base: position 1,640,968,619 of record CM076582.1, read on the forward strand.
CTTCTTCTTCTCCTGTATCGCTTCCCAATCTCTCCATGATTCCTTCTTGGTAGATGTGGAGGCATCCTTGCTCCCCACTGACCACGTGCTCTTCTTGGGCTGCAAAGTCTCCCTCTGAACCTGCAAGCTCCCTCTCGAACTCGACTCCCTCTAAGTCTCTGGAACCTGGACCTTCTTCTCAGGAAAGTGTACCTCCTTCTCGAGAACTTGTACCTACTACTTTGAAGTCTGCACCTACTCTTGCTTCTCTAGAACCTGCACCTTTTCCACCTGCTTCTTTCCATGATCCACAGGCTTGCCCATCATCTTGTAAAGACCATGTTCTCTAACTCTAAGAACAATCCCATCGGACTTAGAGCCTCTAGGATTGAGACTTTACTTCCCATCCTAGAACAAGATCTCACACCCCTTCCTCTTGATCATCGAGACGGAAATCACGTTATATTTGAGTCCTGGTACAAACAGTACATGTCGATCCTTCGCTTCAGTACTGCGCACTAGCTGCCCCTTAGTCCTTCAAAGGACAACACATCAAGACTCCAAGAGGGCGAATGTCTTAGCAGTAAATCACGTTTTGGTTTTTCTAGTTTTTTTATTTGGCTGACTAATAGTGGTCAGGTTCTTTTTTAGGGCGTCACCGGAGGCCCAACCAAAAGGAATGCTTAAATGCATGTGCAGTGTAACTCTTTATTTCTCAATAAAAAATTCAATTTTTTCTCTGGAAAAAGCATCCATCAACATGTGCAATTAAAAGGAATTTAGGTTATTAGAATCCATCAAACAAGATTAACCCTTTGACCTTACCCTCTATGTGTTGGTTGAAGAAGCCTTGGGATATCTCATTTGTAATAAGGTGGGTGGGTCAAGGCCTTATAATGACATGTTGGACTTATGGAAGTTTTGGTAACTACCCAGCCCAATTTCAAGTTTTGCAAGTGCTTATGGCATTTGTAATTGTGAACCACCTATTTTTTGTAAAAATAAAAGTAGATATTGTTATATTAATAGTCAAAGGAAATGTCTATTCAAAAAACAGGATGATGCAAAAGAATATCGTGCAGGACCTGTTACCGTTCCCTGCTCTTTACGGACTTTCACCGATGGGAGGAGTCCCAGTACAAGGGAAATCACTAACAATGATAGATCAATGGTAGAGAGGTAGTGATTTCAAGAGCCTATTCAAAGGAGAGACTCAAATGATCAGGATTATATGCTCAAGAAGCAAGATGGACAGCTCTCAAAGAAAGGCTAAGGAAACCTAGACCTAGGGATGAGGAGTGTTTCTTGATATAAAGTGCCCTAGACCTAAGAATCCTGGGAGAATAGGGTTTTCTAAGTAATCCTTGTGAAATTGGATTGACAATGTTGTGGGACCACAAAGAAACCCTAGTGGACCCAAACAAGGTCAAGGGTTTGGGGTGAAACTTCAAACAAAAGGTCTTGACCAAGTAAGGGGGGAGAAAAGGACCAAGGAAGTTAGATTTGTCTTGAGATTTAGTGCAATGATACTTAACGAAGCCACTGACCAAACGAGACCTAGAGCCAAGAACGGAATTGGAGCTAAGGCTTGGAATAATTCCAGAATCCAAATATAGCCACAGGGTTGATCTCGAAATTTGTGGAGGCCTAGAGGACACTCCAGTGAAACTATGGACCAACTCGCCCACCAAATGGATCGCTACAATAAATTTCAGGAGATGCCCTAGGATACACTAGGTTTACGGCTTAGAAAAGAAGAGAGGGAGGTGAAAAGATATTCGTTTAAGTGATCACCAAGGATTAGACCAGTGCCTAGTCTATTGGGGGAATGGATTCAATGAGATTTCAATGTTTCGAGTTTATTTTACCCAATCAAGGAGTTCCCCAACAACTTTGCATAACCCTAAAGGCAGCAATTAGGTCACTATGAAAATTTATACTTCTTGATGTTGCAATTGATGACTTATCAAGGCAATTATGAAGATCATATACCCCTAGGAACATTCATTCACTATACCAAACATGCAACATATGAAAAACCCTCACAAAATCAAGATTTAACAAATTTGCATTTCCATTAGGGCAGCAACTTAAACTTTATGAAAGTTTCATACATTACGCATGTGACATAAATAAAGAGATGGATCATGTAAAAGGCACTCACAAGTATAGCGAATATATCCAATCATCAGTAGAGACAAAAATCAAAGCTCCAAGACCAAGACAAGATTTTTCAAACATCCAAATGCATCAAAGACATCCAATTCGTCCTCCAATAGCTATATCAAAAATCCCAGAAGATATAATGATCCCAAATCCAAGTGATGATGAGAGGAGAATGAGCCTCTCATTAATTTAAATCATCCTCTAAGGGTTTGATTTGCCTAATGATGCCCCAACTAATAAAATAACGTGTAAAAATAGCATTACTTGGTGACAAGCCCACCAAGATAGCTCCATAATACAAAAATAAGCCTTTAAGGGTTTGATTTGCCTAATTAGGCCTAATGATGTCCCAACTAATAAAATAATGTATAAAAACAACATTACTTGGTGACAAGCCCACCAAGATAGCTCCATAATGTTGATTTTTTGGGTAGCATCGGATGTGCTTTAGCTCCGAAATTTTGTGAAGGGGCCGCTTTATAAGTGTGACAACTTGGAATTACATATGGATGTCATTCCATGAGAAAACATTGCAACATCCATTCACTTACTAAAGAGCAGATCAAGACGTGCACAAGATCAACTAAACACCTCCATGATTGTTCCCGTTTCACCTTCCATTACTATTGGCATTCTGATGGACCTTAAAATAAGCATGTTTTTGCCATCAAATGCATCTTCAGACCCTTGCATCTCTGTCACATACCCAATGATGGTCATGTGATTAAGCCTTAGTTATAGGGCACACAAAGCTCTTGCCAATGGCAATATTAGCTTCTATCTATACACACAAAATCCTTACGATTTTCCAATTTGGTATCAACACCTTCGACCGTAACTGCTTGTAACCACACGGGTGATAGAAGTTGAGAAAATAGAGAAAAAACTGGGCGGATACGTTATTTTGCTACAATTATCAGTTTCAGGGCATCGTTGCATTTTGCTTGTGGAATAAAATTAGAATAATACCAGAGTGGCGTCATTGCTCGATATGATTGATTTTTAAAGCCTTATTTTCACATTTGTGACCCTGCCATCCCCAACCTACAGTTTGTGCAGCACTACCCTTTAAATTTGGCTCCTTGTAATTATCAAATATCGGCGGGCGAATTCTTTATCATCTAACAGCTCACTGTCCTCAGTCACATGTTTAAGTCAGCAGAGGCAACCTCACTGCGAGAATGAGGTGGGAGAAGTTATAGGTTGAACTATAAAAGGAAAACACCTAAATTCTATTTTTTATTTTGACCTGGCAAAGCTGGGGTTCAAAAGTAAGTCCGGGCTTATTATGCATCCATGTTCTCACCGTGGCTTGGGTGCCCTGAAAACCTAATAGGGCTATCTGTATTTTGCGGTCAACCAAGAAAATGCCTAACAAAACTACTTGCAGGGATTTGGAAAAATCACCATTTAAGGTTTGTTTTTTTGCAGGCATCTGGTAAAGCACCCAATAAGGAATGAAAACTTAGGATTTATGGGTTACACACAATAAGAATATGCATTCTGCATGCATTTGGCAAAAACGCAATAATGGATGGGCATTTTGCATGTCTCTGGGAAAATATCAAATATGCTGGTAAATTCCACATTAAGGCTTTTTGCGTGTATATATATATATATGAAAAAGTGAGTTTAAAGTTAAACAAGGCTGCTGCATTTTGTTTACCTTGTGCATTTTGTCCAGATTATCATCCCCACAGTACTTGGAGGTATGAGGATCATCCCTGTGCATCCAAACAGCAGCAACAGCAGCATGACAGCCCTGAGTGATGATGCTGCCCATTGGCCAGCTCTCAATTATGTCTCTTCTCATCACCACATACTGCACAAGGATATCCTCAGAATTGCCTACGTCAGATGCCATGCGGGCACCTATGAAATTACCATACTGTTTCAGAGGCCTTGATCTGGATGATATTATCTTAGCTATAGAGGCTGTGGGGTGGAAGAATGAAGTGCATGTGTCTTTTGTGCAGTGGAAAGGCAGAATAGAACGGAGCATTGAGACTGTAAAGGTTACTTATTCCGCATAAGCAGTGGGCATCATCGTCTGTATACTTCAGGAATAAAGTTACAAAATCTCTCACAGGTGTTCAGTTCGTGGTTAAGTGTAGGCTGGAGAGGCAAAGATGTTTCTTAACATTTTTTTAATCAATTATGGTGAGTTTATAGGAGTAAGTTGGACCAGCTTTATGATTTAGTTTTATTTTTATTTTATATTATAATATTATTATCAAGATATAAGGATTAGTATAATTGGTTGAGTTTAATGATTTATTTTTAATTTTATTTTATATTATAATATTATTATTAAGATATAAGGATTAGTTTAATTGGTTGAGTTTTTTTCCTTAAAGTACCACAATATTGAGAGGTTATGTGATCACTTTAATGTATTTGAAGTTAGGTTTTGATTTTTTTTAAATTGAAACGATATAAAGAAATAATAAACTATTTTTCCAACCATTTAAACTAAATCTTTAATATTACTATTATTATAAAAAGAAAGAAACAAATAAATAGAGTATGTTTAACGTCCACGAGGCTAAAAATAGTCTATGGGATAGATTGCTTCTCCATCTCGTCCTTGTATTCTGCCTTTTTCCTGTGGAGTTTTACAATAAACGCTCACAGCTTCTCGACAAACTCTTCGTTGAATAGATTATCCTAAGAGCTAGTTGTTAGAATACCTGCATAATTTTCGTTGCTATTTTTGAAGGCCTCGCATTCTAAAATGAAATGTTTTTATGTTTCCACTTTTCCGGAAGAGCAAAAAATACACTCTTTCCTCCCACATTTCTTTTGGCATTTTCCAGCGCCATGTTTCATAACGGAGTTGATGAGAATTAGTCCTTAATTGAGCAATAAGAATTTTGGATCTCCAATAAATATTGGCCCCTATGTACCATTTTTTGTTGATGATTATGAGTGGGGTTAAACTCTTCAATGTAGTACTTCTTTCTCCCTAGCTCTTTCTCCCAAGTATGTTTGTGGACTTATCCATAATAAAAGTTTTTATCTCTTTGTTGTTTGTAGGACACATGCTTGTAGAAATTATACAAATATATGTATACAAATGAATTCAATCCGATCAAGCAATGTACTAAAGCTAGATACTGAATCCTTCTACAAATCAATTGCGGAAAATAAACACAATCGCCAATCACAAGAAGTAAAGAAATAATCAAATCAAACCACAACACAAATATTTTCCCGGGGAAAGCTTGCTGATCAAAACCCCTCTATCTTATATTGTATAATCCACAAGGAACCGTGAAAAATCACAATGCACTCTTCTCACATTCATTTTTCCCATAATCTTTCACCCCTTTAATAATTATGTTTATTGCTCTATCTTGTCTTTCCTTGCTTTCTCTATCTTGCATGTTGTCAACCTGAATGTTTGTTTCTCCTTCCCTCTTAGCATAATTGTTAATAACTTGAGCCCAGGTTTTGGAAAGTCTTGTGAAACCTCCTATCCTTTCTTCTCTTGATGTCTCTTCATGGTTGTCTATTTGGGCAACTACTTTCCCCTTATCCTAGGATGGTTTGGCATTCATCACCTTTGTATTCTCCACTACAAATTTCTTCATGTTTTACACATCCGCCTTCATCATTGTCATTTTGTCTTCCCTATCAAAAGAGCTTCCCGTAGTAATACCACTTGCTCCTTCAAAACTTTGTTGCTTTCTGCTAAAGCCTGGTTTTCAGATGCTATTATATGGATTGCACAATCTCTTTCCTACTCTTTAGCTTCTACTACCTCCAACCTCTTTTTACATCTAACAGTTCTTTCACATAAAGATCAGATGATCAAGTGAGAGGTGTGGATGTGGGACTATATAAGGCAGAATCATCAATGACTTTTCCTTTTCCTCTGGACTTGTTGTTGCCACATGCTTGCAAAGAGGACTTGTTTGAATATTGTTTCTTGCGAAGGACCTGAGTAATTTCCCTTTGAGACATTTTTTTTCCTTGTTTGCTCCCATTTTAGACGAGCTAGTCTTCATTTTAAAATGCCCTAATACTGTTTGGCATTGACCCAAACCCACTTCCCAACTTTGGCTAATGAGACAATTTTCACTTGTGATCCGGTTATGCCTTGACATAGCAGAATACACATATAACCATAAACACAAAAATGCAAACGAAAAATAGCACTTCCATTTCATTAATATCAAATAACAAAAATATGCTTACAGACATAATGAAAATAAAATAGCTAGGGTGCTGGTAGCGAATCTCTGAGAAGAGATGTGGTGGCTCCAGACCTCTGAACTGTGTTACAATGAGGCTCGAGGGCCTATTTATTGTTGAGAAACAATGTAGAATCTGAAACGTCCAAAAACCTAACCGTAGGAGATGAGGCGCCAAAACCATGGTTGGATTTGGGTAGAAATGGTACGTCAACTTCTCGGAGACGTAACTTTGGCATATGATATCTGTTTGACGCGCTCAATACCTCGTTAGAAAGATATATTTGAGGACTATTGGTATATGACCCTTGTTACTCTTGGTTTTCCCAAAAAAAACGTCGTTTAGGGCCTTAAAACGGCTCCAGAATTTCAGGACCTGAAAAACTGCTAAAAATAATAAATTGTGCTATAATTAAGGAAACTGAAAAACTGAAAGAAACAGTGGTGGGGCCCCAAGTGGAATAGGCGGGTGGCCACCAATATCCACCTGGATCATTCCTCCCCCCTTAGGAAGCAATGGTCCCCATTGCATTGAGTTCTGCCATGAGATGAGGAAACTTTTGTTGAACTTGGTCCTTAATGAACCACTTGCCTTAGTGCAGGAGTTGGCCATATTTGACAACCCGATATAATTGGATCTTCTGTTGGCGAGTGTTCTTGATTTGCATGTCCATGATACAATCTGTGGTGGCATGTTCCATGCAGTCTAGGTTTAACTATGTTGGTGTGAGTTTTCTGCAATGTCAAAGGTGTCCAGTAGAGGCAGGAAGTAGGGACAAAGGCGGTTCACATTGAATGCTGGGTGCAGACTAAGGAATGGTGGAATACTGATCTCGAAGGCATTATTCACTATAGCCTTGGTGATGGTGTATTTCCCATAGTAAAGTCGACGAAGATTACGATGGGGTCCAGTGAGGCGCTCCTTTTGCAAATGTAGCCACACTTTGTCGCCCACCTAGAAATTGTGTGGAACTCGATGTTGATCATGTAGTTGCTTGTACTTAGTATTGGCTCTATCCAATATTTCATGAAATTGTTGGTGTATGTGTTGAATGTGCTCAATGAATTTGTTCGCTTTGTCAGCTTCAAACTGGATGTTATCACTCCACCATATCTTCGAGGCTAAGAAAGAGACCAACAAAGGTAACCACAGACTAATCTTTCACCAAGTAGCTAGCCTAGGTAGTAGAGGGCTCTCTCCAAGAGATCACAGCCAAGATGATTGGATAATAAGGATTTTAGGCTAGGTATAGTATCACTAGGGTTTGGTTGATTGATTTTGGGTGTTGGATGGTGAATTAGGTCAGGGCAAAAAAGGATCAGAATTTCAAAGATTTGATGGGGCAAGGTAGGTAAGCACTTTAACACATTAAGGTATCTTGATGGAGTGTATTAGACTTCTAGGGTTTCATAAAAGAGCATGGAAAACATGAATTCTTTTCAATTATAAGAAAGTGAACATGAAACTGTAATAATTTCTCCAAAATAGAGCATCATCTAATGAATTCTGTCTATTTGACTTAGGAATAAATTACATTCAGAGATGGCATGTATATGGAAATCATAATACATTCAAACGTTTGAAAACATAATAGGAAACAATGCTAAAACACATTACCACAAGAATCCCACCAAAATAGCTGCAACTCAGTCTATTAGTTCCTGCCAAAAACTCTGATTACACTAGTGTTCAATGATCAATTACACAACATCCAACCCTTGCAATGACAAAGGAAATGAAAGATATAGACCAAAAACTGCTTCTCCCACTCTCGGGGGTCGAATACATGACTTGTGGAGTTGATCCTCAAAGTCCTCAACTGGAATCCTAATGACTAGGGAGGTCAACAAACTCATCCCTATCATTTATGACACTGATTCACTTTGACCCAAAATTATGTATTTACATGATGTATCTACCTCTAGTAACTATTAATGACATAATTATGTTTAAATTTTACAATTACATCAGTAAATATCCTTGGAATCCATCAATCAACTGAGAAAATTTGAAGATTCTGAAGAAATCAGTCAATTGTAAAAAGACCAGCGTGCTTGGGAAAGTGCAACGTGCCTGGTAAAAAGCACATCGTGGGCCTTCAAATCCACTTTTGAGTGGCTTCCTGAAGTCCACATTGGGCCCAACATGGCTCATTTGAAAGTTGTTCCAGTCTAGCTGTCAAAAATGTGTTCAAGGTCTGAAAATGGTTGAGTGAAGTTCCTCAAAAATGCAATCTCCAAGACTAGTCAAAAAGCGCAGCGTGAGGCTGAAAAAGGAGGCAGAAATATGTTTTTTGAGAGGTTTTTGACCTTTTCCACTTGTCAAAAGCTCTATGTTTGGTGTGCTAGTAGTCAAAAGTTGATGTAGACATCATTATCTATCTAAATATGCAGGGTTTTTCTCATTTAGAGGTCTCCACAAAAAGTGCATTGTGGCCCACACTACGCTTTTTGTAGGCTGACTGTACAAAAAGACAATGGAATTTTTAGATATAAAATTCGGAATTTCCATAGTCTTTATTTTTTGTCGACGTTTTAAGTCTAAATCAAGACTCATCATCAGGACAAACCTACTAAGAAGAGAGTAGATTAGGGTAAATAAATAGAGGAAAAAGGATGATGGGCAAAAAGAGCCGACCAATTTCTAATAATTTATAAAAGGTTAATTTATTTGATTAATTATTTTACCAAAATGTCGAAAAAATTAAAAACTTACCCAAAAATCTTCAAATGTGTTGGATGAAGTGTTGATGAGGTGTCTCAAGCAACCAAGGAGGCATCAGCAAGTAACTCAATTTCGTCCTTCTCCTTTTGTTTGATTAGGGTTTCCTTGAGTTTGTCCTTCAATTGCTTGATCCTGATGTTGCAAATATTTTTTCTGGTGTTGTAGCAGTCATCCACGTGTGTCGACATCTAATTATCCTTGTTGGCCTTATGAAGGAGCTTCCCAAGGTGTATGTTCACTCTGTCAAGCCACACTTCTCTGTCATCATTGATTTCTCTTGCAATTCTCTCCTCAAAACTGAGTTGTTATGCCTCATGTTTCTCCTGTTCCAATGCTCTCTTAAGACCTCTGGTTTTTGGTCTCTTCTTGGTGAATTGAGCCTCATCATAATCAGACTCATCAGATGCCATCATTGATTTGCCTTTGGTGTCTTGCCTCATGGCCTTCAACAACTCCAATTCCAAGAGGACTTGTTTATCACTCAACTGCTTATTTTCTTACTCAAGGAAGGAAATGACAAATTGTGCTCTGGCCAAATTATCCTGCAACTCTTTGATTGTGGCATATTTCTCTTTGATGATCAAGTTTGATGTTTCATGATCATCTTGGACATCCAAGTCCACTAGTTCAAACTCTTTTCTTCCTCATGATGAAGGTCTTCCTCCTCTTGAACAACTGCCTCTTGTTGCTTTTGATATCCATGTTTTGTTGATGTAGAAGGCAAGGCCCCTTCCACAATCTGTGGAGTAAACACTTGCCTAGGTCCTCTTTGGTAGGTTTTGACCTCTTTTACCCTTTTAGTCTCTTTCACTGTCACCCTGCGAGATGACCTAGTTTTCTTGTGAGAAACTAATGTCGGTGGTGGAATAGGTCTAGCAGGCTAATTTGGTGTTGTAGTAAAGACATCCGCCTCAATGAAAGTCTCCCATGCAATGTTTAGGTACTTGAGGTGATGAAGGACAATGATTTTAATCAGTGAATGATGAAATAGGTTGTTCATTTGAAGCTCATACTCTCTGTTTTGCACTATGTTGGCCATTTTGTCAGTAGTTCTGTACAAATAGTAGGGAAGGTTGATCAATTTCACCCTAGTGAAATGCATGAGAAACCTGATGTGATAGTTGTACAACCTGGAGAATCTGCCCTCACAAGTGAAGTATTTCATGATGATCTTCATCATGGGAGCAAATATGTTCAACAACTAACCAAAAGGAAATATATTTTTGATGTTAGCTTTGTAAGGTGCCTCGAGGTAAGGTTCATAAAGCTGGGCATCCAAATCTTTAGTCTTGAACCATTTTTCACCCACATTGGGTATCCATGTTTTTGCTGCAATGATGTCTGTAGAAATGGTGAAAGTCACCCCTACTAGAGTCACTTGGTCTTTTTGTAGGTTGTTGATGAAAACCCTGGTAAAAATAGGATGGCTCTGCACTCTTTGGACCATCTCACAAAACTCAAAGCAACCTACATGCTGAAAAAATTTCATTGTTAAGGGTGATGCCATCAATTCCCTAGTGTCTGATGGCTCTAGTCTCAAGATTCTCCTTCCTTTATTATATGTTTTATTCTCTTCTTCTGTGGTACTTCTTTCCTCTTCCATGATGTTTCTCCTTTGTCTTGAAACCCTAGGGAAGAAGGGGATGGGAAAGGGAGTAGGATTATAGGGCTAGGGAGTTGGAATAAGTGGGAAATTTTGGGGAAGTGTGTAAGGGAGTTAGGAAGCTTAGGGAAGTGATGGGGGGTTGAAATGTTTAAGGGAAATAAGGTAGGAAATTCAAATACAAGGAGGTATTTAGCTGCCTAGAAAAGCACAACGTAGGGGTAGGGTTTTAGGGAATAGAGCTCGGGAATGGAAAATGAGGGGATGTAAGGGTAATGGGGAGTGAGTTAGGGTGTAAGGAAGGTAAATGGGTCCAGGGAAAGCAAATGAAACTTGAAAATTGTGGAACTAGGGTTTACTTACTTAAAACATGACATAGAGGGAAATGAAGGTTAGGCACCATAAATATATGACCACAAGCTAAAAGGAGGAGCATAGGAGGTGAAAATTACATGCATATGAGTGTAGAAACCCTGTGTTTACATCTTAGAGCCTTTGGAGGCAAGTTTTGAGACCGTGGCTCTCGTCTGCAAAAAGCCCAGCAAAGCCCTGCGAAAAGCGCAGCGAATGACCCAGAACTTGGTTTTTTGCTGGAAAAAAACGATTTTTTGCTTGGGGAACTCGGAGATCTCGATGCTTGAGGATGAAAATGAATGAATTTTTGGTCTTCGAGGGCCTTTTATACTTAGAAATATCATTAAACAAACTTGGACCCACATTTCCTTTCTTGAACTTAACTTTACATTGCTTCTTTACCTTTAACTTTTGAATTTGATCTTTGAACTTCATCTTTTGGTGGCTTAGGAACACTGATTGGATTTTTGGAAATTTTCTCTTTTGTTGATGGAACTTTGAGTGTGCAGCTACTTGGAACTCTGAGAACTTATCACAAATTAGGAACATAAAATTACATTTGCTCTAAAATCAAATTTACAAATCAAACTTACTGATGAAATTTCTTTATTGTCACTCCTTCACTTGCTGGACTTTATGCATGAAATGATGATTTGATGACCTTGGAAACCCTAAGACCTAATGGATACTTTGACCAAATGAAACCATGATGAAAATGACTAAAATGATGATGGCAACTCACAACTGATGGTACACTCAGCAAAGTGATGAAATGAGCCAACAAGTAGTAAGATTTTGAAAGGAGGGATATCAAACCTAGATCTACATCCAGTGACCAAATTTTTGCATGATGACCCAATGGAATGACAAAAATTTAAAAATGGGACCATAATATGACATGATAAGAGTCTATTGGATCACTGGTGGCAAGATGCAAAAACTGACACTAACACTAGACATGGGCCGAATCGGCCTGAGTAGCCACAAATGGCATGGCTACATCAATGGGACATAGTGGCTGGAACACCAGGCCCACCTGAAAGGGGTTGTGGCCAGTTGAGCTGTGGAGAGCCCGGTTATAACTGTGTTGTACATAGGGAAGGCTCTTATCCCATGTGCGTGGATGTGTTGAATTGTACATGCGCATAATGTGTACAATCATCTTGTTGACGACCTATGTATGCCCATCAATTTAGGGATGGAAAGCTGTGGACCTGGTCAGCTTGGTGTCCAACATTGACCAGAAGCTGGAAAAAAATGTGCTATGGAACTTGTTGTCCCGATCTGAGATGATATACTTTGGGATCCCAAAGTGCACCCACACTCATTCAACGAAGAGTTTAACAATGGATTTTGTTGTGATATTCTTCTTGCAAACCAACATAATGGCCATCTTTGAGAATATGTCAACGACCACGAAAACAAGTCGTTTCCATGCTTAGTAGAAGGAAGGCCCTACATGTAATCCATGGAGATGGATTCCCAAGGTCGACTAGGGGTAGGTAACGGGGTATAGAGGTCTTGGTTATTGATGGTCTGTTTGGAAATGATGCAAGCAGTGCAGGATCTGATGTACTTCCCAACATCCTGTCGAAGGTTCGACCAATAAAAATACTTATGCAATACTAACACTATTTTCTTAACCCCGAAATGCCTAGTAAGTCGACTGTAGTGTGCTTCCTAAATCATCTTGGCACGCTCGCTTGAAGGAACACAAAGGTGTCCTAGGTGACATAACAGTGCATCTTGGAGGTGAAAATTTGGAACTTGTGTACCCTCTAAGAGGGTCTTGTATGTGTGGCTAAATTTCGAATCGCTCTTGTAGAGAAGCAACCAATCAGAAGTATCGTGCCCACAAGAGTTGAGAATGGTGGTTAGCGCCATGATCAGTGGTCGGCTGAGGCAGTCTGCAACATTATTGGTGCTACCCTTCGAATACTTGATGTTCAAATGAAATTGTTGCAGATATGTGGACCACTTCTGATGGTGATCGTTCTACAACTTCCCTTGTGTTTGTATGAACTGCAGGGGTTGGTGGTCTATGTGGATGACCGTTTCCTTCCCCAAAATGTAATGCTTCCATTGGCGACAAGCTTGCACAATGGAATACATTTATTTGTCATAAGTGGGATAATTGCGGACTATGTCGGATAGTGTCTCACTGTGATATGCCACTAGATACCCCTGTTGAGTAAGAATTATCCCAATAGCACAGTCAGAGGCATCTGTCTCAATCTCAAATGGTTGTTGCAAGTCTAGTAATGTGAGCATTGGGGCAGAGCAAAGGCGATGTTTCAATTCTACGAACGCCTTCTATTGAGATTTCGACTAAAAGAATTTTTATTTCACTCCTCCCTTGGTGACTTGACTCAAGGGCCAAGTGATATGAGAGAATCCCAACACGAACCTACGGTATAAATTATCAAGACCCAGAAAGCTGCGAAGCTCTGTTAGAGTGGCTGGGGCCGTCCAATCTTGAATTATTTGGATCTTGGTTGGATCCACATGCACCCCCCGTTCATCAATAATGTATCCCAGATACTGGACCTGGTTCATGCCAAAAGTGCACTTCTCCAAATTTCCACACAACTTTGTTGCTGCGGTGTTTGTAGGACCTGTCGGATGTGGTGGAGGTGCTCTTCCCAACTCTAGCTGAATATCAGGATGTCATCCAAGTACACTACTACAAATGAGTTGGTGAATGGCCGCAAGATGTTTTCCATCAGCCTCATGAAGTTTACAGGAGCATTCGTCAACCCGAAAGGCATGACCAACCATTCGAAAAGGCCCTCCTTGGATTTTAAGGCAGTCTTCCACACATCAGAGGGTTCGATTGTTACCTGGTGATACCTGGACTTCAAGTCAATCTTGCTGAAATAATTCGCCCCTTTGAGTTGATCCAAAAGGTCATCAATCCATGGGATCGAGTACCTATTTCGAGCAGTGATCTCGTTTAACGCTCGATAGTCAATATAGAGTCTCCAAGTCCCATCCTTCTTCTGCACCAACATGATCGGGCTCCCACAGGGCGATGAAATCAGTCGGATGTGACCTTTCTGTAGCATCTCCTGAATTTTCCTCTTGATTTCATCGTTCTCCAGAACAGAGCACCGATAGATCGGTCCATTGGGCAACGATGCACGTGGGGTCATATCGATGGGGTGCTTGACGTGACAGTGCAGAGGCACCCCTATGGGTGAGGTGAAGATGTCCTCGTTCTCCTCCACGACCTTGTCCAATTGTTGTTGTCGTGTAGAGGAGCCCTTTCTGGAGGTCGTGGCCACGATCTTCTTCTTTCCCTGGGGGCGGATCATTAGGAAAACAAATTTCCCGGGTTTGGAAATGAGCTTATTGCATTGCTTTGTAGTAACCAAAGAGATATCCGCAGGTGGTGGTACCTCTAGTATCCTGCACAACTTATTGCCTAAAGTAATAAGAATAGTGCGAGGTCGGGACTCATACACAACATGTTGCTTCCACAACTATGGTTGGCCTAATAATACATCACAAAAATCAAGAGGAGAAATGTCACATAATACCTCATCCGTGAAGGGCTTGATGCTATAGGGAAGGTAGCACTGTTGGCTGACGGGGAGATCTCGTCCTTAGTGTAGCCACCTGATGGTGTACGAATGTGGGTGTGTTGTGGTCAGCAAGCCCAACTGCTTCACGACCTCTGCTGAAATGATGTTATTTTGGCTCCCACTGTCGACAATGAATTGTAGCGGGGAACCCTTTACCCACATATGGGAGTGGAAGAGATGCTCCTCCTCCTCTGGATCATTCGGTTCCTCCTTCTGGATCTTTATAGTGGCAATGGTAGCATTGGGCTCTGCATCAATAATATGCTTCCCTTTGTCATTCCCCTTGTCAGGTTCTAATTAAGAGTCGAAGCATGCATATGATTTAGAAGCCTTCATCTCGGGCACTAGTGACTTCTTGGCTCGACACTCACTTGTGTTGTGAGTGGAGCTCTTATGGAACTCACACCACTTTCCCGTGTCCTTCTTCGGCTTCGCAGTATTGTTCTTTGCTTGCGGCTTCGATAGGTTATCTTGGGCCACCATGCCTTGGCTTTGTCCTTTGTTATGTGGTTTGGGGGCACCCTCCTTTGATTTTGATTTGTAGATCCAAAGTCTCGCTTCTTCTGTTTGACTTTATGCTCAATCTTGGCAGCATACCGGTATGTCATACCAAGTGAGGAGATGTCGAGGGACTCCATTTCCTCCTGAATGTATCTATGCAAACAACTGTGGTACTTCAGCACCAAATGTTTCTCTGAATCTTTGATACCCAACTTTGTGCACAGGGTATGGAACAGATTCGTCAGCTCATGCACACCCTGATCTCTTTGCTGCCGCATCATAGTCCATTGTATGTACTTGTCCTCATAGCTCTCCACGGAATAATATTGTTCTTTGATGGCATCTCGGAAAGAATTCAAAGTGGGTACGACTGAGAACATAGAGGGTTCCCCTTCGTCCTTTTTCTCACAGTAGGTTTCCCACCAATCTTGACATGGGGGGTAGGTTTGAGGAGTGCAAAAATAATCTTCTACCGGTCAGAAAAATCATGAACCAAGAAATATCCTTCTAATATATTCAACCATCTATCTACGACGTCTGCATCTATTTGGCCCTCAAATATGAGAATGTAAAAGTTTACTTGTACCTTAAAAGGAGTTGCGCCTCCAGCGTGGTTGCTGGATACAGATGCGCCGCCGGTGGGCAGTGGTTAAAGGATCTGGGCAAAGTTATTTTTCTTCACATTCCTTTGTTTTTCGAGGGCCTCCTCGAGCAATATTTTGATAAGATCTCCTGCTCCCTCATCTTTCTTTTCGTCCCCCATGGGCGACCGTCGGGGTTTGCAAGGCTGATCTTGCAAAGGTTCAACCAGATCAAGCCCTAACTCCTTATACCCTGACCCTATTCGAGACATGCAAAGAAGGAACGAGAAAGAGAAAACAACTCTAATACCACTGATCCAGATTTATGCAGAAACACAACAGAATACACATGTAACCATAAATACAAAAATGCAACGGAAATAACTCTTCATTTCATTAATATCAAAGAACTGAAATTTGTTTACAGACAAGATGGAAATAAACTAGCTAGGGCGCTAGCAGCGTATCTCTAAGAAGAGATGTGGTGGCTACAGGCCTCTGAATTGTGTTACAATGTGGCTCAAAGGCCTATTTATTATTGAGAAACAATGGAAGACCCTAAACATCCAAAAACCTAACCCTAGGAGATGAAGTGCCAAAACTATGGGCCCTGTTTGGGTAAATTGGTACATCAACTTCCTGGGGACGTAACTTTGGCATACGATCTATGTTTGATGCGTTCAATACCTCGTTAGAAAGATATATCCGAGGACTACAACTTTTGAGTGATCAACATTGGTTTATGACCCATGTTGCTCTCGGGTTTCCGAAAAAAAAAAAACATTATTTAGGTCCTTAAAATGGATACGGAAGTTCAAGACCTGAAAAACTGATAAAAATAGTAAATTTTGCTATAATAAGGAAACTAAAAAACTGAAAGAAACAATGGTGGGGCCCCAATTGGAATAGGCGGGTGGCCACCAATATCGACCTGGATCACTTGCCCTATATCATTTGTTTCCACGGGTTCTGAAGTTTCTTGTCCCATTATCATGTTTGAATGCATTTCTTTTACATTCTGAAATCAAACCCTTGAAACCCTTATTTTACTTGATCTGGTTTCTTATGTCAAATATCCATTAACAGTGAAAAACACATTATAAGCTTGCAAATCTAACGACCAAGCCAGTCTCGATCTACTCCACACGATTTTCAAATTGATTTCAAGGCTTCTGATAGGGAACACTCTAAGACCCTTTAGTTTCAAAATTGAAGTTATTGATGCCTACCAGAGCTGTATCCGACCTCTATTAATCGCACTGTGCATCAATGATCAACATAAAACTTATTCAAATATCCACTTCCACGTGATAAATTGGTTGGAAGTGTTTTTCACTTAATCAAACATTTTTAATCAAGGCGTTCAAGCAATTAAAATTGAAGGGAAAACAAAAGCCTACGAATGTGGAAGGAAGCGGCCATTTATCATGTTGAATCTTTCTTCCTCATGGATTAATTACATTATTTTTGGGGCAGTCTAATTAGTGTACGAATGAAAGCCGAGAGGCACTCTGCATCCTAGTACAGGGTAGATGTGTGAGCATTAGATGTAATGTAAGATTGTATGTAAAAAAATTTAATGTCAGGTCAATTGTAATCAATATATTTGTAATAATTAGTATCTTTGTAAACCGGAGTTATATTTACGAATTCTCAAAAAAGACGTAGGGTAAATAAATATAAATATAAATAAACAGAAAGTATGGTAAATAAATAAAACCCATTTTTATACTTAATCCAGAGATATGGTAAATAAATAAAGATATATATAAATTTGAGGCGTGGTAAATAAATAAAACCTCTTTTTATATTTACTCCTTAAGCCTCTTTATATTTATAAAAACTCAAAAAAGAGGTTTTATTTAGATGAAGTCTATGGTTGGAATACCATGAGACAGATTAATATTAATACCATGGGCCAAATACCATATTTATATAGGTATGGTAAATAAATAAATATAAAAGTGGTATAAACAGGTGTGGTAAATAAATAAATATAAAAGAGGTATCAAGAGGTATGGTAAATAAATAAAACCTTTTTTCATATTTACTCCATAATGAGCTTTATATTTACGAACACTAAAAACAAGGTTTTATTTAGGTGAATTCTATGGGCCAAATTATTATTAATACCATGCAAAAAAATTATTATTATTATTATTATTATTAAATCTAATATTCATATTAATATTATTAAATTTGATAACTCAGGATTAATACAATATCAAATTTGTTATATTATAATATATATTAATATATCATGATATATATTAACTCTAGATACATATGGGAGGGAAGAACAAAGACATAGAGTGATAGAGGTGGAGAGATAGGGGGATTAACAAGGGAGAGATGGAGATAAACTAAATAAGAGGGGAGAGGAGGAATGGAGAGAGAGAGAGAGAGAGGGAGAGGAGTGAGAGAGGGGGAGAAGGGTAGGAGAGAGATAGGGAGACGCAAATATGGATGGGGGAGAGCGAAGGAGAGGGGGAGGGAGGTAGTGATAGAATTGGAGGGGGGAGAGAGAGAGAGAGAGAGAGAGAGAGAGAGATGGCAGAAGAGAGAGGGAGGTAAGAGAGAAATGGGAAGAAAGGAAGGATGAGATAGGGAGAGATAAAGAGATGGATTTGGAAGGGGAGAGAGGGAGGGAATAAGAAAGACAGAGAGTGAGAAGCAGAGAGAGGGAGGGAGTGACAAGTGAGACATGGAGAAATAGTATGTATGTTTAAGGGTGAAATAAAGAGACAAAGAAGGAGAGATGGAGAGAAGGGGAGAGAAAAGGATAGAGGGAGGGATATAAAACATAGTTGGAGAGAGAGAGAGAGAGAGATGGGGGAAGAGATAGGATTGGAGAGAGAGAGAGAGAGAGATAGAGAGAGGATTGGAGGGCAAAGAGAGAGAGAGAGGGAGGTAGGAGATAAAGCGAGAGAGGGGAAGGACAAGAGAGAGGAGGAGAGAGGGAGGGAGGGATGGATAGAGAGATGGAGTTGGAGGGGGAGAGAGGTAGGGAATAAGAAAGACAGAGAGTGAGAAGTGGAGAGAGAGGAGGAGTGACAAGGTAGAGATGAAGAGAGAGTGTGTATGTTTGGGGTTGAGATGAAGAGACAAAGAAAGATATGGATACAAGGGGGGAGAGATGGAGAGAGAAGGATTGAGGGAGGGATATAGTAACAGAGTTGGAGGGTGATCAAATAGAGAGAGAGAGAGAGAGGTGGGAGAGAAAGGAAGAGAGAGGATGTGAGAGAGTGGGGAGAGGGAGGGAAAGCGAGATGGACTTGGAGGGGGAGAGAGAGGGAGGTAAGAAGAAATACACAGAGAGAGAAAGGCCGAGAGGGAGAGAGAGAGAGAGAGAGAGAGAGTGATAAGGAATATGGAGAGAGAAGGAGAGAGGATAGGAGGAAAGAGAGATAGAAGTGGGGGAGAGGGAGACAAGGGGAAGATGGAGATGTAGATGGAAGGTGAAGAGAGGGAAGAAGAGAGAGATGGAGAGAGGGAGGGATTTACAAAGAGATTGATAGATATGGAATGCAAGAGCGTGTGTGTTTAGGGGGGTGAGATAGAGAGACAAAGAAGGAGAGATGGACGGAGATATAGATATATATGGAGTGGGGAGAGAGGGAAGAATATTTCTTGCACTAGATGCATTGATTTCAGTGTATATGGTGATTTCTAATCCTATTTGATTATTTGCACTAGATGCATTGATTTTAGTGTAAATATTGATTTCTAATGATATTTTATTGCTTGCACTAGATGCATTGATTTCAATGTAGATGATTTCTAATCCTATTTGATGGCTTGCAATAATGCATTGATTTCAATGTAGGCAGTGATACCTAATCCTATTTTATTGCTTGCACTAGATGCATTGATTTCAATGTAGATGTTGATTTCTAATTATATTTGATTGCTTGCACTAGATGCATGGATTTCAATGTAGATGATTTTTAACCTATTAATATTGGGGCTCAAGAGAGACAGTGTATCATGTTTACAACAACAACTCGAGGTAAAGATTTAAATGGTTTAAGATTTCAATTGTCCTTTTCATATAATCGATATGAAAAGATGTCAAAACTAACAAGAGTGACAATAAAAATAGTAGAAGAAAATAGTTTTAGATTGATCACAATGAAGCATATTTCTTATTATTCACATTTTCTATCATTCAACACTATTGTTTTCACTTTGTATTCAAAAAAATTATTTCATCATTTTTCATAGTTAAAGTTATTAACAATATTTATCATTTCAACAAACTAAGGTAACTAAGAAAAAATAAGATTAGAATGACTAGGTTAATCTTAGACATATTTAGCATATTTAAAATGATTATATTAATATTTGATATATTTACATATTATTTATAAAATTAATCATATCTTCGATAAATTTTCCTTGGCCGCACATGACTTATACCAGCCTAGGTCCATCTTAACGTTGGATCTATCAAGCGCCCAGAGGGTGCCTCCAACTATGTTATTTGGAAATCAAGGATTCAGTTTCTCCTTGATGAGCATGATCTAAAGGCCCTCATAGACAATGCAGTTGCAGAACCTCTGGATGCAGCACATCTGAAAGCCTTCAAAAAGAACATGGTTAGGGCCAAACGATTGATCGTAGATGGTGTGAAGGATCGCATCGTACCTCACATAGCAGCAAAGAACACTGCTAGAGAAATGTGGGTAGGGCTGGAAAAGCTATACCAAGGATCTTCCAAACAACGGAAGATGCATTTGAGGAGAAGATGTGTAAAACCAGAATGAAGAAGGGAGAGCGTTTTGACTCCTTCCTGTCAAGAATTCAGGATAACCGAGATCAGTTGTCAGTAGTGGGATCAACACCCAAAGACTCAAAGCTAGTAAGGCTCACTCTGAACTCTATTTCAGAAGATTATCAAGTCTTTGTTGAAAGCATTTTGGGCAGAGAAAAGCTTCCGCGATGGGAAGAGATGTGGGGAGCCTTGCAGCAAGAAGAGTTGAGGAGAGATCTTCTCAAAATCCATATTGAGGATGGCAGCAGCGATTCGAAAGTCAAGAAGGAGGAAGAAGATAACACTGCCCTTGCATCAAAGGGGCAACAGAGGAAGAAGAAGAAAGGTTTGTCCAAGATCAAGTGCTTCAGGTGTGGGGAAATGGGACATTATGCCACACAATGTCCTCTTAAGAAAAAGGATAAGGAGGAGAAACAAGATCCTCAAGCCGAAGCTGCCAAGATTGAGGCAAAACCAGATTGTGCAATGTTAGCTCATATTCCGAAAGGAGAGAAGTGGGCTACCTTGGAGTTGTAGATCCAGAATCTACAGTTGGCAGGATCCTTGAGTATTTCCGAACTCTTGGATCACATGTGAGCTACGGCAGCCTAAAGATAGTAGCAGGATGGATAGTGGCGGTGGAAGATAAGAAGACAATGCAGTGGCTAGCAGTACTAGAGCTTGATCAGCGCATAGAAGGAGCAACAGCATCAGCAGTTGAGTAGCAGCAGCGTAGTGCTCACGCAACACAGTATTTTTCAGAGAGCTAGTGCAGAAGTTAGCAACAGTCAGACTTATTTTTTAGATGTAGTTTCACTTGTCCAATTTCAGATGTTTTTCTGCTGCAATTAGCAACAGTGCAACAACAGCAGTAGATGAGCAGCACCAGCAGCAAATAAGCAGCAGCAACGAAGTGCACAAGTGGTGCAGCACAGTGCAGAGCAGTGCTCACGCAGTGTAGCAGCATGGTTGCAGAATTCAGAGGGAGTTACAGTACAGTGGCAGTTGGCAGCAGCATGCAGAGTCCGCAGCAGTATAGATCCAGCATTTTCTGCAGTGTTGGTGAGCAGCATCAATAGCACATCAGCAGATGTTCCAAAAGTCAAAGTAGCACATTGAGTTGCCTTGCTAGAGCACTTTCCTCACTAAGAATGAGTGTTGATTTATGGTAGCATCAGATGTGCTATAGCCTTGTAATTTTATATACAGGCTAAGACACATGTATTCCATAAAACCCAGAAAATATTTTTGGAAATTCCACTTAGAGATGGTTTAATTAAATTAATTAATCGTTTTTTAATGTTTTCCTAAGTATAAACTTAGGGAAACTAATTAATTAAAGGGTATTAATTAAACTAAGTGTGAATCTTCTAGATAAAGTCATGGATCACCTCCAAGTTAATCTTAGCCCTTGATTATGTTTTAATCTTGGTCGTTGAAGGGTCAACGGAAGAATATAAGGAGGGTGAGGGGCCTATCAAAAACACATTAAGCACATTGAGCATTTGGCATTTTCGAGCTTGTGAGAGAGACACAGCTTTTTGATCAAGATCGAATCACTAGGGTTGGGTTTGCTTAGTGATTTGATTTAGTGATAAGTTTCAGAGAGGGGCACATGCAGTAACTAGTCAGGAGGACCAAGAGTACATTTCAATGAGAGGCAGCAGTGACGCAGAGAGAGGCAGCGCAGTCACCTGGAGGGGTGACACAGTTCTTGAAGGAAATCACGCAGAAGTGACACAGTGCCTTTTGTGATCAGTCCAGAGATAGCTGGAAGCTGGGGTTTCTAAGCCAGGAGGGCCAAAACTCAATTTCAGATCAGCCTTGATCAGTTGCAGAGTAGAGGTGACGCAGTTCCAGAGCTAGTCCATGCAGGCTTACGCAATTCCAGCGTAGGCATCACACAGAGGCAGAGAAGGGCTTCCCCAACGCTGTCAGCCTGGATTTGCAGAGTGAGGTATACTTCACATTTCTTCTGTTGCCTAGATTTTCTCTGAAGGGTGAGCCGAATATTGGCACCCTAGTTGTACTCAAGATTCTGCTACTTAATAATACAAAACCCTCAGATCTGCTGCACCAATTTTCCTGAGTTGGGTTTTTCCGACAACTTAGTCCAAAAATAACTGTGCCAAATGTGGATGTTTTTCATTGTATTTTGTTCAGTTTGTTTCAGCACCTAGATTTATTCTACAGCATTATATGTGTAGACTGCTTCAGTAATTACTTAGATATTTCACTGTAATGAAATAATTATGAAAAATAATACGAGAAATAATTCAGATTTGTTGCAGTAGGAATCCAAATTTAGGATTTTCGACAACGGATACAGAGTATGCAGGGCCTAACTTGGCAAGAATGGAATAGATAAGACTATGATCTTCCTTTTTTACCTTACAACCTTCTAAGGGGAGTCTAAGGGTCTTGAATTTGGACAAAAAATCTTCAATAGAGAATAAATTAATGGGGTCCAAGGTAAGCGACTCATTTTCAAGCTGGGGGGCTCTGATTTCATTTTTAATGCCAAAAACAGTATTTAGCTTTTTCATAACTTCATCAGGGGAGTCAATTTCTTGGATATGAAATCTATGATCTTGAGCAATGGACATTCCTATCAACCCTCGTGCTTGATCTTGTTTATTTTCCCATTTAGCCTTTTTTATCTCCATCAATAGGTTTAGATTCTAGTCCTGAAGCTATTCTATAAAGCCCTTTACTTCTAAGTAAGTCTACCATGTAGGATAGCCAGTGGAAATAATTGGTGTTGTTAAGAATAACTGGGCATGCACTTTCCATTTTCAAAAAATAAAAAGGTTGAAACTAACTGCTCCAATGAAAAGATCTCGAAAAATTAGGCCGGTTCAAAAAAAACGGCTCTGAAAATGGCTTCCGAATGAAGAAGTCATGCATTTTTGAAGGAAAGTTGTAGTAGATGCCGAGTAGTCACGTGATAGGTTGAAAGTTGATGATGAAGTTGTACTTTAAAAAAAAAAATCCCCCATTTTCCAAACTTGATATAATAAGTTCACTTCTAAAAAAAAAATACTACTTTATGTGACCCACTTTTATAATAAGTGAGTGTCACTTTTAAAATATTACTTTATGAACTAATGATCAAGTAGATTTCAACTTAAATAAAAGATAAAGTGGCTTTACACGGTAAGTGACTCACTTTTTATAATGGATGAGAAACGTAACTTTAAAACATAAGTTACATGTGTTTTTTAAATAAAACTCTTTTAAAAAAAATGTAACTTGCCAAAAAAAAATTCAAGAAAAAGTAACTTGACAAAAAGCTTTTTAGAAAAAGAAGCTTGACAAAGAGACTTGAACCCAAGACCTCTATTCTCATAAAGTAACTTTACACCAAGTGAGCTAGTAAAATAATTATGTAATTGTTGGAAAGGAAGAAGGTTTTTTTTTTTTTTTGCTCTTCGAGGTGAGTGTTTTTTTCTTGCAAAAAAACAATCGCGCAAACAACAACAAAAAACACAAGCCTTATGGCAGAACGTTAGATTTCCGGTTAGTCCGTCCAGCAACTATATATTTTTCTCGCTATTTCTAATTTCCCGAGATCGCACAAAGTCATAGGGAAAGAGCATACGTAGCAAAAAAATATAGTCTTTCTGTTTCTGGTTTGCCAAATCGCACACAGCACAGAGCAAAGAGCATACATAGAGAAGAGGGTATAGATCCAGTAATCAAAAAAGACTATAAACCGAAATAAACAGAAAGATAAATAAATATAACTGCAAAAAAATACTTTGTACCTCCAGATCTAAAATGACATAACTTGGGCAACCATAAACCTTTTCGTATGAAACAAAAGGGGTTCCTCACAGGAACAGAGGCTCCAAACACAACAGAGCAGTTCTCCCGGCCTGAAAGTGGTCAGAAACAGTAGATCTGGAAAACAACAGTCGCATGCAGTCAAACCATCTTCAGATTTGGATCAACAACGAATGCGGCCCTCAAAATAACTCTAATACCATGTAGAAATTTACAGGGTAAATTCCTTAGATCAAACACCAAAGGTCATCGGACAAATGACCCTCCATGCTCTTTAAATAGAGATCATGGACCAATCGGGTGTTAAGCCACGAATCAAGTGTCGGTAATACCGATGAGAGAATGAAATGTCGGATCATTACATATCGTGACCGTCGGATTATAAGTTACAAAAGTACATAGTAAAGAAACACACTTTACCTAACTCTACACTAGACCAAGTTATACTTAACTATTTCCTATGTGTCGAAATATCCTAACATCGCCCCTTATGAACAACTTGGGATAGGATTGAAGGATTTACAAAGGTGACACAATAGGAGAAGGAAGGAGGCACTAGAGCCTATTGGTGTGGCCGTAGGAATTTACATGGTAAGTTCCTTAGATCAAACACCAAAGGTCACCGCTCACAAACAGATCACAGATCAGTACACCAATATTTGACATGGTTAAAACTCTCAAACAGGGGAACAGTCCACGGCCTGACCAACGCGGCCACTTCAAGCAATTTATTAATATAAAGAAAGAAAATTTACATAAGCTTCTCTCATAAACGGTCACCGAACAAATGACCCTCCATGCTCTTTAAATAGAGATCATGGACCAATCAGGTATTAAGCCACGGATCAAGTGTCGGTAATACCGAAGAGAGGATGAACTGTTAGATCACTACATATCGTGACCGTCGGATTATAAGTTACAAAAGTACATAGTAAAGAAACACACTTTACCTAACTCTATGTTAGACCAAGTTATACTTAACTATTTCCTATGTGTCGGAATATCCTAACAAAGAGGGAGTTGATAGTCCCTTACAATCTACAACAAAATGAATTTTTTGAAAGAAAGAACAGGTCCATTGAAGAATTTATTAAGGAAATGATGCATTATCAAGACTTGCCCATGTTCTAATGGAGTGAAGCATCCATGACAGCAGTGTATATTCAAAATAGAATTCCTCATCGAATCTTGGAAGACAAGACTCCTGAAGAAGCGTTCACTCGGCAAAAACCAAAGGTTGGACATTTGAGAATCTTTGGTTGTCCAGTTTACATTCATGTACCCAAAGATGAAAGGAAGTAACTAGAGCCTTCGGGAAAGAAAAGAATATTCGTTGGATACATTGAGCCATCAAAAGCTTATAAAATCTATGTTCCAAGACAGCAACAAGTTGAAGTCAATAGAGATGTTACCTTTAATGAGAATGTTGCCTATTGGAAGTCTAAAGAAGTTCTCATGGACTCTGATGTTGATGAAGAACATGAAGTTCCCAAGGAAGAGGGTTTAGCTCCATCCAATCCTTCATAGCATCCCATAGATCATAAAGAAGACCCAGAAGGACCTGCTGAACAAATGGATCCAATTGTTGTTGTTGAAATCAGAAAGAGGCCAGCTTCGCTTAGATCTACCTATTGAATTTTCCACGACCATGGGTCTAGGTTAGAGTCTTAAATTCACTAACACTACCAAACCAAGAATCTCAACCATAACTACTTTTCCTAGCGGAAAAATATAAAGCAGTAAATCACACATGCACAAATATACATAGTTTTTAACAAATTGTACAACAATGTACAAACCCAATATTTGTTATATTAAACCAAATCTGAATAATACAACAATCTATGGTATACAAGATACAATGACAAACTTCAATGCAACTTCGATGTCGTATCTTGCCCTGTTGGTCCTTCGCTTTCGTACTGCTCACTAGCTGCCCCTTAGTCCTTCAAAGGACAACACATCGAGACTCCAGGAGGGTTGCCACCTAACACTGTTGCAAGTCACTTTTGTAGCATGTACATGGGTTGATCTAATCTGCTCTCTGGGTAGGCCTAATCCCGAGCTCTAATCTGCCTGGTTAGCAGTCACCTTTGTCCATCAAGGCACTACACTTCGGCACCAATCTTCACCCAACCTTCAACTCCTCTTCCTCACTTCAAGATAGATCGTCTAGGGTTAATTTGGGTAGCCAACAAACTGCCCTCCACCAGATCAATGGCACCCAATACTAAATTGCAAGATCTGCACCAATGAAGGCTTATGATCACTCAAACAAGCCTCTGAATTGGCTCCCACTAGCTGCTCTGAATCTGATCCAAATCTAGTCAACTTCCTTGACCCAAGACAAGACAAATTCTGCTCGAATTCACTGTTGTTCTTCATTGTTCCTGGTTAGGGCAATATGCATGCAACAATCACCCTAAAACACCCACACACAGTGCTAGAAGCAGTTGTCACTTCCCTTCACAAGTCTTCCTTGCTTGTTTAACATTGTCCTGGGCACAAACCAGCCCTCTATTTTCTAATGTTGCTACCTGTGAGAGGACATAAGGCCTATGGCCTGTTCTATCCCACAGAACAGCCTCTCGGCCTGTTGTCCTAACCATAACTAGGCCTGCAACCCTCTCCATAGAAGTCTCCAAGGCTACAGCTTGCTTGTTGTAGGTAGACCGCACCTTAAACCACCCTAAACTCCTTCTGAATTAGAGCAGATCTGCTCCCCTCAGCCTCGGCCCTTTAGCCCAGCTACTCGACCCTCCTAACAACAACTCGTTCTCCTCCAAAAAGGCCCTGAACTCCTCACTGTTTGTCCTCCTTGGCTGCGGCTATTTCAGGGGTGTCCTTCTCCCTTGACCGAGTTCATTAATGAGCTCTTGTGTTGCTTGAATGGATGTTCTAAGTCCTCCACTCCACCGTGTATTAATACCATACACAAGGGCTTCTAAAAACGTCATAATTAGGGGCTTCCACAACTTGTCACATGCCTAAAACACCTTAGGCCGACCTTGACACATATGTACAAACCCATCATATAACTTCAAAAATTCATATCTCCACTTCTACAACTCAGAATTCGACGATTCTCGAAGCGTTGGATTCTTCTTTTCGCCCTTTATTGTCTCATGCCATCACATGTATAAATGTGCCCACGAAAATACCCAAAACACGTTTTGGTGTAAAACCCATACTTGGGTTCCAAGCCCACAAGTGACCATGTGGTGCTTTTCCCTCCAAACCCTGAACCTTAGGGCTAGGAGTACCTCCCAAGCTACACAAAAATCACCACTCCCACTTAGCGAGGGAGTTAGTTCCAAGACTAGGATGTAACTCGTCTTCATCATCACTGCTCGCAACACTTGCCCAACTCTTGGCGCTCACAATCACAGCAATTCTTGTTTTGTGAACTACGCCTTTCTCAAAAGTGTCTTGTCACTGCTGAAAGCATCCTGCTTCTTCTTCTTCTCCTGTATCGCTTCCCAATCTCTCCATGATTCCTTCTTGGTAGATGTGGAGGCATCCTTGCTCCCCACTGACCACGTGCTCTTCTTGGGCTGCAAAGTCTCCCTCTGAACCTGCAAGCTCCCTCTCGAACTCGACTCCCTCTAAGTCTCTGGAACCTGGACCTTCTTCTCAGGAAAGTGTACCTCCTTCTCGAGAACTTGTACCTACTACTTTGAAGTCTGCACCTACTCTTGCTTCTCTAGAACCTGCACCTTTTCCACCTGCTTCTTTCCATGATCCACAGGCTTGCCCATCATCTTGTAAAGACCATGTTCTCTAACTCTAAGAACAATCCCATCGGACTTAGAGCCTCTAGGATTGAGACTTTACTTCCCATCCTAGAACAAGATCTCACACCCCTTCCTCTTGATCATCGAGACGGAAATCACGTTATATTTGAGTCCTGGTACAAACAGTACATCCTGGACCTGCATCATACGTCTTGTCTCCATCCTGAATGGCACAACACCCAATCCTCAGATCTCCAACTAACTCTTGACACCCAACACCATGTGCAACTTCGAGTCCCATTCAACTAGAGTCTCAAAAACCTCCTGTGACCCTGTCATATGCTTCGTCACACCATTGTCCACGTACCATCCATCCTCCATGATAGTACCCTACGAGAAATGAGAAATCATAGCAAATTCCTCCTCTTCCAAAATCCTGGAGAGCATCTATCTTAGCTGAAGTGGCAACACCGACGACCTGCTTTCCTTTCCTCTTATCATCATCTCCCTTCTACATCAGACACCTCAACGAAAAATGACCCACCTCGCCATAGTTGAAACACTTGACTTTACTCAAGCCCTTCTTTGGCTTACCCTTCATTCGTGTTGCAAGTGCCACGTCCTCATCTGCCTTCTTTGACGGATGAAGATCCTCGTCTCGCAACTCTCCCTAAATGAAGTCATCCCACAGCCTATTCCAGTCTAGCAATTTCTCCCTGGCAACGATTCCCTTGATGAAGGGCTCCCATTCCTCAGTGAACCCTTTTCAGGCAATCCTTACCATATCTCCATCTGAAACTTTGACACCGACGGCAACAAGCTCTTCTCTGACCTAAGACAACCTCGTCAAATACAAAGTCACTCCTTCATCCTTTATCATCTTGGTGGACTTCAACTTGTCCTCCAATACCAGCACCCGATTTTCGTTCTTATTCTAGAACAAATTCTAAAGAGCCATCGACATCTCGTGTGCGGTGTTCTTTCCGGACAAATGAGGTATTAAGGCATCCTTCACACCATCTAGGATGATCAATCTCACCTTCGTATCCAAGTCTTCTCATATTCTAGCTCCTTAGGGTCGGTTGGCTTCTTAATGACTTTCTTGGCAAAATCTCAGATCTTGTTGACCTGCAAGACCAACCTGATCCTTTCCTTCCAAGGACTATAGTTGGACAACCCCTCCAACATGTCCTCATACCGGAGACCTGCCTGCAACTTCGACATTGTTGTGAGCCCTTCAATTACAATGTGACCAACTCCTTCTCACGTTGTACTTCGTTGCGCTCAACTCTGATTCACCGACTTCCAAAGTAGTTCAGACACGCTCTGATACCATGTTGAATTTTCCACGACCTTGGGTCTAGGTTAGAGTCTTAAAATCACTAACGCTACCAAACCAAGAATCTCAACCAAAACTACTTTTTACAGCGGAAAAATATAAAGCAGTAAATCAAACATGCACAAATATACATTGTTTTTAACAAATTGTACTATAATGTACAACACCAATCTTTGTGATAATAAACCAAATTTGAATAATAAAACAGTCTATGGTATACAAGATACAATGACAAACTTCGTTGCAGCTTCGATGTCGTATCTTGTCATGTCGATCCTTCGCTTCAGTACTGCTCACTCGCTGCCCCTTAGTCCTTCAAAGGACAACACATCAAGACTCCAAGAGGGCGAATGTCTCAGCAATAAATCGTGTTTTGGTTTTTCTAGTTTTTTATTTGGCTGACTAATAGCGGTCAGGTTCTTTTTTAGGGCATCACCGGAGGCCCAGCCAAAAGGAATGCTTAAATGCATGTGCAGTGTAACTCTTTATTTCTCAATAAAAAAATCGATTTTTCTTTGGAAAAAATGTCCATCAACATGTGCAATTAAAAGGAATTTAGGTTATTAGAATCCATCAAACAATATTAACCCTTTGACCTTACCCTCTATGTGTTGGTTGAAGAAGCCTTGGGATATCTCATTTGTAATAAGGTGGGTGGGTCAAGGCCTTATAATGACATGTTGGACTTATGGAAGTTTTGCTAACTACCCAGCCCAATTTCAAGTTTTGCAAGTGCTTATGCATTTGTAATTGTGAACCACCTCTTTTTTGTAAAAATAAAACTAGATATTGTTATATTAATAGTCAAAGGAAATGTCTATTCAAAAAACAGGATGATGCAAAAGAATATCATGCAGGACCTGTTACCGCTCCCTGCTCTTTACGGACTTTCACCGATGGGAGGAGTCCCAGTACAAGGGAAATCACTAACAATGATGGATCAATGGTAGAGAGGTAGTGATTTCAAGAGCCTATTCAAAGGAGAGACTCAAATGATAAGGATTACATGCTCAAGAAGCAGGATGGATAGCTCTCCAAGAAGGGCTAAGGAAACCTAGACCTAGGGACGAGGAGTGTTTCTTGATATAAAGTGCCCTAGACCTAAGAATCCTGGGAGAATAGGGTTTTCTAAGTTATCCTTGTGAAATTGGATTGACAATGTTGTGGGACCTGTTGTCGACAGATATTGTCTCTCCTAGAGACAGTCTAGAGTTGCCATAGACCAGTGCCTAGGACATCTTAGCATAGCAAGGAGCATATAATAAAACTTGGGTGTCAATCCAAAGGCTCCCCTGCTATCTCTTGTAAACAAGGAAATTGATTTAAATGGGACCAGAACTTACAGAAACTGCCACAGGGAAAGTAATGTTGCAGAGACAAGATGCAAAGCTCCAACACAAAAGCATCAGACAGTTAAGAGACAATTTACTGTAAAGAGGGCTGATTCAAATAACATGCCACAGAAATCAAGTATCAGAAGGTGTATGCGGTGAAAGAAATATAAGAAGATATTAGTTAACTTTGGTCTGATACCGAGATACACAACAGAACCATGTATGGACTTATCAATCTAAAAATCCATACATGACAATGGCATTTTAAAAGCACCCTCCCAAAGCAACTAATATAGCAGAAAGATGGATGAAATGAACATGAAACAGTATATCATGCCTGAGCCATATTTAAAGCGCTTGACTGATCCAAGTATGGGTATCAACTAGGATAAATCCTTACCTAAAATCAGTGAGCCACTCGCATTCCAGTACATGATACAAGAAGATGGATAATGACATGTTGTATTAAACACATGAAAGGAAGTTACATACTGTGGGATACCAAAGATACAGATAGAACTCCTCCTCACTGAGACCCTACGGGCTCTGAGCCTTCATACAAGAGCTTTACAAGATGTATACAAAAATGCCTTTCACTGCACAATTTTCTGATAAAAATCTGGAACCTCTACAATGTCGTTCTTTCCGGTTTTTATAGAGGAAGAAGGAGAAAAACCTAATAGAAGAAGTCGGTGAACATTTAATTGACTCATTAAAACCTGAATGGTGAGAGAGTGCCCGCCCACACTGTTTGACGACGCTAAACTGCTGTAAGTACTCTACTGCTACTCTATGGAATAAATGTTGGGGATGGACATCTCCTCAGAAATAAGACATAGAGAATAAAATATTCAAACATTCTGTCCTTTGCTGAAAGAGAAGCCTGCTGCAATAAGACCTGGAGGATGTTGGTGTTTGTGTGTGGTACTCTCGGCCCTACAACTTTGAATTGAGATTCAAAATCATGAGGCCGGACACTGGTTTTCTCGATCTTTCACTGATATTTGTATGCTGCCCCATTAATATTTCTTGCTGTGTAATCTGTCCCTTGAATGCATCTGTAGGGTTCAATGGATTTTATCTCTATTTCCATTAATGAAGTCGTATCACAGCAACTACCCTGAACTCCCCTCTTTAATTCTGCTATTAAGAATCGTCCTTAGAAGTGATCTTGGCCTTTGTGATGGAGGCGATGAATTACGGCAGTTCCTCCTCGTAAACCTGCAAAACCCACAAACGCGTTAGAGAAGACCAGACACAGGGGCGAGGGACGTGGAGGTGTCGATGATGATAGCGGTGAAGACATAGCCAGATGGTAAAATCATGAAGGGTGGTGGAAGGATTACAGGGTGGCAACGAAAGACGCAGCATAATTATGAAAATGGCGAAGAATGCATTGGTGAGGGTTAGCTAACTGTATTAGACTTCAAATATAAACATAACCTTCCAGACGAGACATATAGGCGGACAATAGATAATTACGACAAGAACACGTAGCATGATGATGTGGAGTACAGACTATGGGGTTTGGTCAACTGCGAGGATCAAGTAGATCTTGACCATCCAATTTCGAAGATAATCTACGGTGAAGAATGCGTCTAGGAGCAATGAGGAAGTGGGCTAGGAGCGATGCGGACGGGTACTAAAAGTTGCACAACTTTGGAAAGCAAGAGCCGTTGGATTGAGCGCTCAGGATCGGACGGTTTACATGAATTTCGCTGCACGTCATTGCTCGGAAGTTAATGCGCGATGAGCGGTGGTATTCAAACAGTGACGTGGGACGCGTGGCACTTGCTGAATGGCATCGCTGAGATTTACAAAATAACGCCAGCCCTTCAAAGGCAGTGCGATGGGATCAACTGGTTTCGGGCAGTGGTTTTCGGCGAGGCGGGGACCACCATAACAAATAAGGCTCTGAGTCAGCCATTGATTTATGTGTTAATCGGACGGTCCAGGGCGCGCATAATAGGCATATGTGTTAGGCGCCTTTTGGACTTAACACCCGGTCTTGAGCCTTGGTCACATTGGACGGTAAAATATAGAGGGCCATGACTAAAAGGGGCCGGACATCTTGTGACCTTGAATATGTAATTTGCGGCACTTTCTAACCATTTTAGGGAGTGGGAAGGCAACGATAAGCGAAAACGAACTTCTTAAGCCACAATGGAAAATTTGAAAGGTTCAGGAGGGACGGAAAGCCAAGAATTTAAATGGGGGGCTGACATGGATAACATCGGCTCCAACTGGGGACGGCACGTTCATCCCTGGACGTGTCGAGAACTCGCAGACCACCTGATCATCTTCTGTGCACACTCTGCCCCCCCAGCACTTCTCACTTTTCACTTGATAATTCATTACAGCACCCACATTATTCAAACAAAGATAAAAATAGAAACTAAAAATAGCCAAGCCAAGATTAGACTATACGGCTCGCTGGACTTTGCAGAAATTAGAACAACTACCTACATGCTCATAGGCTGAGCTTTATTCAGCTTTTCCTACCTACCCTACTCTACTCTAGAAAACTCTGATGCTCTAGGTGATACAATAATGCCAGTGCAGCCAGTCAAGCATTAACGAAAAAGGATATGAGTAGTGACCGCTTGTCAGAGATAACCACAGGGCGCTCTGCATGTGGTTCTTCAAAATTGCGGTCATCATCGATGGTGACCATTCTTGATGAATCTGGCCCTGTTGAAATATTAATGCTAGAAAATTTGAGCTAATCAGGGCCTCCATATATTCTGCCATAGGATCATTAAATACATGATATAACACCTCTTCTTTTAGGCCTTCTGTGGTTGGTACGCCATCTTCATCCTGGGCAGCTCTGACCACTGTATTTTCCACTGCATCTTCAGAGTAGCTCTTGAAAGCCTGATTTCCTTCTGCTTGTATTTCAGAGGGCAGTGGAATCCTTTTTTTTTTAAGAGGTAGGAGAGTTTCCCAAACTTTCTGAACATCTTTTAGGATATCTCCCTCTGCAACATTCTCTTGCTCATCACCTGCAAATTTACCTTTAAGAAGTAAATTACCTTTTAATTATTTAACTGCAGTAGCATAATTATTCATTTCTCCTTGTGTACTAGTAAGCATATTCAAGTTCTGCAAACTAGTATCTACTCCTGCTTCTTTCACAACTTCAGGCACTTCCACTTCACTGTCTGCAATTTCATTCTCTTCTCTAAATGTTTTCAACAAACAAATCAGCCATTTATTCTCAAGCCTTTCGTCAATATGTTGCACATTTGTTTCAGCATACTCTTCTTCTTCTTCCTTGACAATCTTCAGTAATTGTCCTTCACCCTCTTGATTGCTTCTGGCAATCAAATCAAGTTCTTCAGATTTTGGACTCTTGTCTTCTATCAGAATAGAATTCTGATTTCCCATCACCGTAGTAGTTCCAAAATTCTGTCCTCCAGTCTCCTCTTTGTCTATCAGGCACATCAGCTCATTCTTGTCATTATCAGTAATAACAAGTTCCTTCCCATGGGGCATGATTGCTTCACCTTCCTTCTTCTGCGAAAGTTCATCTGTATCCGAGACAACTCCAAAGGATGGATTGTCTTCTGCAATATCTGTCAACACAGCCGAATTTTCAGTTCCGAAATCATAAGACCTAATGGTCTTACTTGATGATTCAGTCACCAATTCTTTCCTCAAAAATCTTAAGTCTCTTCCAGGACCCAGGAAGTCTTCACTGTCTTCCTTTCCTTGTATCTTTACATCCTGCAATTCCAAATTTAGAAATTGAGGTTCTTCTTCCTGTACTGAATCATGTTTATTCAACATAATCTCCAGCGACCTGATTTCTTCATTCCATGGATTAAAGTCTTCCACCGAATTTCTTTCCTCCTTTCTTTGACTATCAAGTGGTGTCAAATTTCTTTCATCAGCATCAATCTCCATGTTGGAGAATTCACCTTCTATTTCTAGGAATCCCGTCATCTGTTCTTCATCCTCAAATACCTTCCAGTGCTTGATATTATCTGAGGTGAGTGCTGCTTCTGGAGGAAGTATGAAAGAGGTGACTTGAGATTGATATGCTGGTTGTTTCAACAGTTCAGTCAAGGGGACTGGGATTTTGATCTTCTCAAGTTTTTTTTGCAAATTGAAAGAAAAAGGGGACTTTTCTATTACGACTTCTTTGGACTCTTCATTTTCAGCTGAGGATTTGACTTCTTTTGACACAGGATTAGCCTTAGGTGGATTTACTACTTTTGAAGAAGAAGGGATTTGATCATCAGATTGCAAAGGTTTGTTTAGAAGACTCTTACCTTTGTCTGTGGCCTTCTGCATTGTTGACTCCTTTTGAGCTGATACTTCCTTTTGAAGTGACTTCTCTTCTTGATCTTGAGTCCGACTTCTCTTCCTGGAAGATCTGAGGTCATATTTTCTATTGAAATGTGCTTGCATGAAATCATTAAACTGTTTGCAATAGTGATCAATTTCTACATCTTCTGTGTCTCTGAGCTCTTCTCCTTCTTCATGCAATGGGCATTCGACTTCATCATTGTTAGAGAAAGCAAGATTTGCATCTTGCAGTTCATAGGCAGCATCTTCAGTGGAGTCATCTACTGGACCTTCCAGGTATAATGGGTGTGGAACTTGATCTTGTTGCTCCTTTGCTTCCCTTGGCAATATTTGCAGGGGTGGCTTTCTATACTGAGGATTGTAACCCCTGCTTGAAGCATTCTGGAAATTCTTGGAAGCTGAGTTCTTGGTCTCCAATTCCAGCTTGACCAATTTATTAGAAAGATTCTTAATCATTTTACTCATTTCTTCAATTTTATCTGAATCCTTATCCTGATTAGAAGTAGATACTTCTTCTTTACCCCTTCTTCTGGTGTCTTGTTCAGCTTTCCCTCTTAATTTTCCAGTGGAAGCAAAGTTTGCTTCCAATTCAAGTGCATCCGACTGGGCATCATCTAGAGTGGCAAGCTTTCTTTCCCTAAGAGAGAAACCAAAATCTGAGTCAAAGGCTGCCATGAAAACAACTTTGGTAGCATTCTGATGAGGCTTCAAATCTGCAGGGAGATTTAGATATAACTTGTTAAATATTTTGATAAATTCTGACACTCCTTCATTATGTTTCTTCTTAAGTGTATTGAACTCAGTAAGACACTGTCCATGATCTTTCTTTTCTCCCCATTTTCTGAGAAAGGTATTTTCCATATCGTCCCAAGTGGTTACGGAACGGTTTCCTAATGTTTTGAACCATTTTCTGGCTTCACCATCCAGAGATTGCACAAATAGTCTTAAGACCACATCCAAATGTTCTACATTAAAGTTCTCTGCAAAAGAGCAGAAGGTCTCAAGATGTTTCTGAGCATCTATTTCATTTTCCCCAGTGAATCTGGGCAAGATCTTCAAATAATCCTGTGGCATATCATTCAGCACTTGAGTTAATGCCAGGGGAGCATATTTGTTTAACAAAAAAGCTGGAACATTAGCCATTGGAGGAGGTGGGTTGCAACAACCTCCGGTGTAGAACAGAGAAGAAGTGAGAAGCGGAGTACAATAGTAATAGGGGACATCGTATAAAGAAAATTTATAAAGGGAGATTGTGAAATAATTCAAAGGTTAACAATGCTGCCTTCGGGTGACTTCTTTAACTACTTCAACCCTTGTGATAGGGAAGAAGATTAGTCACCTCTAACACCCCTAGGTGGGCTATCCTAATAGTATTCGTATCTCCAACAAAGGATGTGATTTTTGCCTTGGATTTTCTTTTTGAAGAAGAGGATGATAACCCTTGCCAGAAAATCTGGTGATTCTTACGGACCGATCTCTTCTTTCAACCTTCTATGGCGACCTTCCCAGGTCAAACACCCAAGGTGTTCGCCTAGACTTATCTCGACCTCAAATGTGCTTACGAGGAGCCAGGACTACAAATAGATTCATCAAATAAACAACAGTGGAGTCGCCAAGGTGAGAGATATACAACTCTTCAACTCTCTGTGCTCACCTTATTAGAGAGTGAATAAAGATTGTCGAGGCCCAGGGATAATGATATTCTTAAATTCGTCCCCGGCAACGACGCCAGAAAGATGTTGTCGACAGATATTGTCTCTCCTAGAGACAGTCTAGAGTTGCCATAGACCAGTGCCTAGGACATCTTAGCATAGCAAGGAGCATATAATAAGACTTGGGTGTCAATCCAAAGGCTCCCCTGCTATCTCTTGTAAACAAGGAAATTGATTTAAATGGGACCAGAACTTACAAAAACTGCCACAGGGAAAGTAATCTTGCAGAGACAAGATGCAAAGCTCCAACACAAAAGCATCAGACAGTTAAGAGACAATTTACTGTAAAGAGGGCCGATTCAAATAATATGCCACAGAAATCAGGTATCAGAAGGTGTATGTGGTGAAAGAAATATAAAAGGATATTAGTTAACTTTGCTCTGATACCCAAATACACAACAGAACCATGTATGGGCTTATCAATCTAAGAATCCATACATGACAATGGCGTTTTAAAACCACCCTCCCAAAACAACTAATATAGCAAAAAGATGGATGAAATGAACATGAAACAGTATATCATGCCTGAGCCATATTTAAAGCGCTTGACTGATCCAAGTATGGGTATCAACTAGGATAAATCCTTACCTAAAATCAGTGAGCCACTCGCATTCCAGTACATGATACAAGAAGATGGATAATGACATGTTGTATTAAACACATGAAAGGAAGTTACATACTGTGGGATACCAAAGACCAGAATCCTCTAATACAGATAGAACTCCTCCTCACTAAGACCCTACGGGCTCTGAGCCTTCATACAAGAGCTTTACAAGATGTATACAAAAATGCCTTTCACTGCACAATTTTCTGATAAAAATCTGGAACATCTACAATGTCGTTCTTTCCGATTTTTATAGAGGAAGAAGGAGAAAAACCTAATAGAAGAAGTCGGTGAACATTGACTCATTAAAACCTGAATGGTGAGAGAGTGCCCGCCCACACTGTTTGACGACGCTAAATTGTTGTAAGTACTCTGCTGCTGCTCTATGGAATAAATGCTGGGGATGGACATCTCCTCATAAATAAGACATAGAGAATAAAATATTCAAACATTCTGTCCTTTGCTGAAAGAGAAGCCTGCTGCAATAAGACCTGGAGGATGTTGGTGTTTGTGTGTGGTACTCTCGGCCCTACAACTTTGAATTGAGATTCAAAATCATGAGGCCGGACACTGGCTTTCTCGATCTTTCACTGATATTTGTATGCTGCCCCATTATTATTTCTTGCTGTGTAATCTGTCCCTTGAATGCATCTGTAGGGTTCAATGGATTTTATCTCTATTTCCATTAATGAAGTCGTATCACAGCAACTACCCTGAACTCCCCTCTTTAATTCTGCTATTAAGAATCGTCCTTAGAAGTGATCTTGGCCTCTGTGATGGAGGCGATGAATTACGGCAGTTCCTCCTCGTAAACCTACAAAACCCACAAACGCGTTAGAGAAGACCAGACACAGGTGCGAGGGACGTGGAGGTGTCGATGATGATAGCGATGAAGACATAGCCAGATGGTAAAATCATGCAGGGTGGTGGAAGGATTACAGGGTGGCAACGAAAGACGCAGCATAATTATGAAAATGGTGAAGAATGCATTGGTGAGGGTTAGCTAACTGTATTAGACTTCAAATATAAACATAACCTTCCAGACGAGACATATAGGCGGACAATAGATAATTACGACAAGAACACGTAGCATGATGACGTGGAGTACAAACTATGGGGTTTGGTCAACTGCGAGGGTCAAGTAGATCTTGACCGTCCAATTTCGAAGATAATCTACGGTGAAGAATGCATCTAGGAGCAATGAGGAAGTGGGCCAGGAGCGATGCGGACGGGTACTAAAAGCTGCACAACTTTGGAAAGCAAGAGCCGTTGGATTGAGCGCTCAGGATCAGACGGTTTACATGAATTTCACTGCATGTCATTGCTCGGAAGTTAATGCGCGATGAGCAGTGGTATTCAAACAGTGACGTGGGACGCGTGGCACTTGCTGAATGGCATCGCTGAGATTTACAAAATACCGCCAGCCCTTCAAAGGCGGTGCGATGGGATCAACTGGTTTCGGGCAGTGGTTTTCGGCGAGGCGGGGACCACCATAACAAATAAGGCTCTGAGTCAGCCATTGATTTATGTGTTAATCGGACGGTCCAAGGCGCGCGTAATAGGCATATGTGTTAGGCGCCTTTTGGACTTAACACCCGGTCTTGAGCCTTGGTCACATTGGACGGTAAAATATAGAGGGCCATGACTGAAAGGGGTCGGACATCTTGTGACCTTGAATATGTAATTTGCGGCACTTTCTAACCATTTTAGGGAGTGGGAAGGCAACGATAAGCGAAAACGAACTTCTTAAGCCACAATGGAAAATTTGAAAGGTTCAGGAGGAGTGGAAAGCCAAGAATTTAAATGGGGGGCTGACATGGATAACAGGACCACAAAGAAACCCTAGTGGACCCAAACAAGGTCAAGGGTTTGGGGTGAAACTTCAGACAAAAGGCCTTGACCAAGTGAGGGGGGAGAAAAGGACCAAGGAAGTTAGATTTGTCTTGAGATTTAGTGCAATGATCCTTAATGAAGCCACTGACCAAACGAGACCTAGAGCCAAGAACGGAATTGGAGCTAGGGCTTGGAATAATTCCAGAATCCAAATATAGCCACAGGGTTGATCTCGAAATTTGTGGAGGCGTAGAGGACACCCCAGTGCAACTATGGACCAACTCGCTCACCAAATGTATCGCTACAATAAATTTCAGGAGATGCCCTAGGATACACTAGGTTTACGGCTTAGAAAAATAGAGAGGGAGGTGAAAAGATATTCATTTAGGTGATCACCAAGGATTAGACCAGTGCCTAGTCTATTGGGGGAATGGATTCAATGAGATTTCAATGTTTAGAGTTTCTTTTACCCAATCAAGGAGTTCCCCAGCAACTTCGCATAACCCTAAAGGCAGCAATTAGGTCACTATGAAAATTTATACTTCTTGATGTTGCAATTGATGACTTATCAAGGCAATTATGAAGATCATATACCCCGAGGAACATTCATTCACTATACCAAACATGCAACATATGAAAAACCCTCACAAAATCAAGATTTAACAAATTTGCATTTCCATTAGGGCAGCAACTTAAACTTTATGAAAATTTCATACATTACGCATGTGATATAAATAAAGAGATAGATCATGTAAAAGGCACTTACAAGTATAGCGAATATATCCAATCATCAATAGAGACAAAAATCACAGCTCCAAGACCAAGACAAGATTTTTAACCATCCAAATGCATCAAAGTCATCCAATTCGTCCTCCAATAGCTATAGCGAAAATCCCAGAAGATATAATGATCCCAAATCCAAGTGATGATGAGAGGAGAATGAGCCTCTCATCAATTTCAATCATCCTCTAAGGGTTTAATTTGCCTAATGATGCCCCAACTAATAAAATAACGTGTAAAAATAACATTACTTGGTGACAAGCCCGCCAAGATAGCTTCATAATACAAAAATAAGCCTTTAAGGGTTTGATTTGCCTAATTAGGCCTAATGATGTCCCAACTAATAAAATAATGTGTAAAAATAACATTACTTGGTGACAAGCCCACCAAGATAGCTCCATAATGTTGATTTTTGGGTAGTAGCATCGGATGTGCTTTAGCTCCGAAATTTTGTGAAGGGGCCGCTTTATAAGTGTGACAACTTGGAATTACATATGGATGTCATTCCATGAGAAAACATTGCAACATCCATTCACTTACTAAAGAGCAGATCAAGACGTGCACAAGATCAACTAAACGCCTCATGATTGTTCCCGTTTCACCTTCCATTACTATTGGCATTCTGATGGACCTTAAAATAAGCATGTTTTTGCCATCAAATGCATCTTCAGACCCTTACATCTCTGTCACATACCCAATGATGGTCATGTGATTAAGCCTTAGTTATAGGGCACACAAAGCTCTTGCCAATGGCAATATTAACTTCTATCTATACACACAAAATCCTTACGATTTTCCAATTTGGTATCAACACCTTCGACCGTAACTGCTTGTAACCACACGGGTGATAGAAGTTAAGAAAATAGAGAAAAAACTGGGTGGATACGTTAGTTTGCTACAATTATCAGTTTCAGGGCATCGTTGCATTTTGCTTGTGGAATAAAATTAGAATAATACCAGAGTGGCGTCATTGCTCGATATGATTGATTTTTAAAGCCTTATTTTCACATTTGTGACCCTGCCATCCCCAACCTACAGTTTGTCCAGCACTACCCTTTAAATTTGGCTCCTCGTAATTATCAAATATCGACGGGCGAATTCCTTATCATCTAACAGCTCACTGTCCTCAGTCACATATTTAAGTCAGCAGAGGCAACCTCACTGCGAGAATGAGGTGGGAGAAGTTATAGGTTTAACTATAAAAGGAAAACACCTAAATTCTATTTTTTATTTTGACCTGGCAAAGCTGGGGTTCAAAAGTAAGTCCGGGCTTATTATGCATCCATGTTCTCACCGTGGCTTGGCTGCCCTGAAAACCTAATAGGGCTATCTGTATTTCGCGGTCAACCAAGAAAACGCCTAACAAAACTACTTGCAGGAATTTGGAAAAATCACCATTTAAGGTTTGTCTTTTTGCAGGCATCTGGTAAAGCACCCAATAAGGAATGAAAACTTAGAATTTATGGGTTACATACAATAATGAATATGCATTCTGCATGCATTTGGCAAAAACCCAATAATGGATGGCCATTTTGCATGTCTCTGGGAAAATATCAAATATGCTGGTAAATTTCACATTAAGGCTTTTGTGCGTGTATATATATATATATGAAAAAGAGAGTTTAAAGTTAAACAAGGCTGCTGCATTTTGTTTACCTTGTGCATTTTGTCCAGATTATCATCCCCACAGTACTTGGAGGTATGAGGATCATCCCTGTGCATCCAAACAGCAGCAACAGCAGCATGACAGCCCTGAGTGATGATGCTGCCCATTGGCCAGCTCTCAATTAGGTCTCTTCTCATCACCACATACTGCACAAGGATATCCTCAGAATTGCCCACGTCAGATGCCATGCGGGCACCTATGAAATTACCGTACTGTTTCAGAGGCTTTGATCTGGATGATATTATCTTGGCTGTAGAGGCTGTGGGGTGGAAGAATGAAGTGCATGTGTGTTTTCTGCAGTGGAAAGGCGGAATAGAACGGAGCATTGTGACTGTAAAGGTTACTTATTCCGCATAAGCAGTGGGCATCATGGTCCGTATACTTCAGGAATAAAAGTTCAAAATCTCTCACACGTGTTCGGTTCGTGGTTAAGTGTAGGGTGGAGAGGCAAAGATGTTTCTTCACATTTTTTTAATTAATTATGGTGAGTTTATAGGAGTAATTTGGAATATGATTTATTTTTATTTTTATTTTTATTTTATATTATAATATTATAATTAAGATATAAGGATTAGTTTAATCGGTTGAATTTAATGATTTATTTTTATTTTTATTTTATATTATAATATTATTATTAAGATATAAGGATTAGTTTAATTGGTTGAGTTCTTTTCCTTAAAATATCACAATATTGAGAGATTATGTGATCACTTTAATGTTTTTGAAGTTAGGTTTTGAATTTTTTTTAAATTGAAACGATATAAAGAAATAATAAATTGTTTCTCCAACCATTTAAATTAAATCTTTAATATTACTATTATTATAAAAAGAAATAAATAAATAAATAGAGTATGTTTAACGTCCATGAGGCTAAAAATAGTCTATGGGACAGATTGCTTCTCCATCTGGTTCTTGTATTCTGCCTTTTTCTTGTGGAGTTTTACAATAAACGCTCACAGCTTCTCGACAAACTCTTCGTTGAATAGATTATCCTAAGAGCTAGTTCTTAGAATACCTGCATAATTTTCGTTGCTATCTTTGAAGGCCTCGCATTCTAAAATGAAATGTTTTTATGTTTCCACTTTTCCAAAAGAGCAAAAAATACATACTCTTTCCTCCCACATTTCTTTTGGCACTTTCCAGCGCCCTGTTTCATAGATGAGAATTAGTCCTTAATTGAGCAATAAGAATCTTGGATCTCCAATAAATATTGGCCCCTATGTACCCTTTTTTGTTGATGATTATGAGTGGGGTTAAACTCTTTAATGTAGTACTTCTTCTTTCTCCCTAGCTCTTTCTCCCAAGTATGTTTGTGGAACTTATCCATAATAAAAGTTTTTATCTCTTTGTTGTTTGTAGGACACATGCTTGTAGAAATTATACAAATATATGTATATCAGTGGATTCAATCCGATCAAGTAATGTACTAAAGCTAGATACTGAATCTTTCTACAAATCAATTGCGGAAAATAAACACAATCGCTAATCACAACAAGTAAAGAAAGAATCAAATCAAACCACAACACATATATTTTCCCGGAGAAAGCTTGCTGATCAAAACCCCTCTATCTTATATTGAATAATCCACAAGGAATCGTGAAAAATCACAATGCACTCTTCTCACAAGAGTCTCATGCAATATGCCTATCATATCACACTGATCCAGACAAAATCGGGCCAACACTTAGCCAATTCTCAGCATGTCTTCAGCCTAGCTTGCTCACGCAATTCATGAGGAATGCAATCCACATTCCTTAGGAATTTCAGCCTTTCTCAACTGCGCTAGTATCATGGGCAATCTTGTGGTGTTTTAACTGCATCTGGGCAGTTTGCTAATAACACAACTGATAGTCAACTTCCCTTTAACCTTTGTCTCAACTAGGTCTCCACTGGAACTGACATGCATGCAGCTAATAATAGTAAATCATCAATTGCGACAGATCACTAATTGTGAATTAAATTTGATTTAATTCACTTGATCTCTCACTAGTGCAACAAACAGTTTCAACTAGTTCAACTGACTTTAACTCACTTAACTAAGTTAACTCATTTCTCGTGCATTAAACTCATGCACTTAACTGCAACTTGAACTCTAAAACACATAGAATCACTCTGCATGCCTCACCAACTACCCTCAACTCGAAATTCATGAGCTAACTAGGTTTATCACACTCAGTTAACTATTACAAGTGATTACGAGATAAGATTACATTTCATTGTCCAATCTAATTAAGGGATAATTAAATTTGACATGTTTCCAATTTATCAAATAAATTGAATTTCACACTAATGTATCGCTAGGACACATCACTACACGACCTGTGATCCCACACTAGTGTAGGTGTTGTCATGTTGCTTCTAGATGCCAATTTCAATGTTTCTTATTGCAAACTTCAACAATGCTCAAGCAAATACTCCATTACTAAACCATTTGTTATTTTGTTGCATCCAACTCTTATTTCTTTTGCACAATCTATCATTAAACAAAACCTTAAGCCATATACCCTCTTCCATTTGCTCAATTTTTTTCAAATACATTATGAGTCGCACCATAGCAATTACTTCAATAGGAGAAGACCCTGTTCCATTGAACAAGATAGCACAAGG
The DNA here is from genome assembly GCA_034641835.2 of Pinus albicaulis. Lineage (NCBI taxonomy): Eukaryota > Viridiplantae > Streptophyta > Pinopsida > Pinales > Pinaceae > Pinus > Pinus albicaulis. The sequence goes on from CM076582.1 coordinate 1,641,012,770, forward strand.
AACTACATTTTTAATTTTGAATTTGTTTGTAATCAAACGCTTCTGAATTTTCTCAATTTGTTTCCACTGCATCTTGGTTGTGTTGCTGGCCCACAGTTCATAACCATAGAGAACCACCGGGATCACTAGAAGCCCAAAAAGAGTTAGAGTGGTTTTCTAGTCCCATAGCTCTGCCTCTCTACACTTGTTTTGAAGAGCATAAAATGTTTTCCAACCCCCCAAAGTTCTTTTCTTTCTACAACCATCCCAACTTAAATTTATGTTGAAGTAAATTTTGAGGTATTTGTAATTTTCAACTTCTTCCAGAATGTTGCCTTCAAAGTAGAACGTATGTTGGTTATGCTTTCTTTTGTTAGAGAAAATCACTACTTTCGTTTTGCTAATATTGACTTGCATCCCCACCCTTCTACAAAAATGCTCAAGGGAACATAAGTGCTCTTGCAAACCAAGAGTCGATTTAGCAATCAGTATAAGGTCATTTGTGTACAAAAGAAGCCTTATAACGAACTTGCCCAAATGGATACCATCACCCCCTTGCGAATTTATCCACTCTTCAAGCTTGTCAATATAAACCAAAAAGGGAAGGAGACAATGGGTAACCTTGCTTGATCCCAATATCGCTTCTAAAACTTTCAGAAATGTCTGTTGAAGTTCTAATTTTGACTTTCACCTCTTCATACAGCCTATGCACAACTGCCCTCAAATGCCTGGGAACCCCAAGTTCCTCCATTATGCGCCAAAGCTTATCCCTAGGAACCATATCAAAGGCTTTTCTTAAATCAACAAAACAACAAAAACTTCTTCCTTTTTTTCCCAAACTTTTTCAATGATATGATCTAAAGTTATATAATGATCAACTGTGGAATGTTTAGGTCTAAAACATGCTTGCCTTTTAGCACATTTATCTCTTTCTTCTGCCCACTTACTAATTTTCTTTTCTAACATGCTTCCAAATAACTTTGCAAGCAAGGGGTTTATCATTATGGTTCTATAATTGGAGGGATTATTGACGTTACCACTCTTGAAAAGAGGTATTTCCATACTAGTTGTCCAATCTGTGGGGAACCCCTGTTGTATGATGTTGTTGAAAATTTTTGTGATGTGGGAGAAAGAATTTTTAAGCCCCACTTTAGATACTCTGCTTGGATTTCAACTAAGTCTTTTGCTTTTCCAGCACCCAACTTCTTGATACCCATCTCTACCTCTTGCATCGTGAAGAGTTTTGTGTCTGTGTTGACCAAGGGAGGAGGGTTAACCTTAGGATCATGCTCATAAATTTGTCTTGCATAGTCGAACCATTTAGAAGTTTTAATGTTGTTTCAGTTTGCACCTTTTTCAGTTGGAGCTCATTCCAGAATAATTAGGGGTTGTTTTTCCCAAGGAAGATTTGTTCTTCTCTCCTCGAAACCATGAAATCAACACTTTTCTTTCTTAATATCGGTTTGTAAGCTTTAATCTTTATGTTATCCTTGTCTTATTCCTTCCACATTATCCTTGCCTTTTTGCATTCCTCGTCAAACCAAGCATTAACCGAAAATCAATTTGTTTCAGACTTCTTAATTTTTGCTCTTTTGCACTCAGCAAGTGCGCTTTGAATTAAATGTGTTAATTCATAACTATGAAGGCCATGAAATGAGATTTCCTCCTTCCTGAAGAGCCTCTCTATCATTATTTTGAAGGTATTACAATTTTCTGGAGTCAAAAGAATTCTTTCCTTTGGGGGATTTTGTTGAACACACCAAGTTTTTGACCCTAATTGCTTCTTTCCGGTCCAAGAGAAACTTAAATAAATTGGCTTGTGATCTGATTTTAAGTTCCAATTTTGATTTCCAATCAACACTTCCTCCATTTCTCACACAAACTATGTGAGCAAATTACATAATCTACTACACTTGCTCCATTGTAAGTATTGCAAGTGAAATTACTAGACTTTTCTCATCTAGTCAAACCATTACAAATGACTAAATCGAAAGCCCCACATAGCGTAAGAAATGTATAAATTATATAGAAGCTCTATACCAATGGATTCAATCTGATCTTGTAATGTACTAAAACAAGATATTGAATTCTTCTACAATATTTGCGGAATATAAAACATGATTGCTCAATCACATGCAAGTAAGAGAAAGGGATTATCAATCACACAACACAATATGTATATGGGGAAAGAAACTGCTCAAAACCCCTCTATCATATATTGTACAAAGTCAATTAATCATGAAACAATACAACACTTTCTCATGCTGAGAAAATCCTACACTCTCCTGACTATCTCACTCTGATCCTGCTCAAAACTAACTTGCAATGCTCAGGCAAAATTGACAAACACTTAGCTAATTCTCAGCCTCTGCTAAGCCCAAACTTGTTCATGCTATCCCTAGGCAATTAAGCCCCTACTGAATAGGATAATCAACCTTCCTTGATTTTTCAATCCATCATGGCCTTCCTGTGGCTTTATAATTGCACCCAGGAAATTTGCTAATAATACAACTGACAGTTATCTTCACTTTAACCTCTATCTCAACTGGGTCTTCATCAGAGCTTACATGCATGCAGATATTAATAGTGAATCATCAGTTATCTGATTGATCACTACTTGTGAAATAAATATAATTCAATTCACTGGACCTCTCACTAATTGATCACTCAGTTAGAACTCGTTAAACTGGTTTTAGCTCAATTAATTTGATTTAACTGATTACACTCACACCACACTAGTGCTACAACTACAACTGGACCCCCAAAATATTAGAATCACTCTACATGCCTCTTCTTAGACCCTCAACTTGAAATTATTGGGCTAACTCAGTCTTCATGACTTTGTTAACTAATACAAGTTGTTATGAGATAAAATTACAATTTATTGTCCAATTTATTTTGAAGGGAAAAATAAATTAGACACACACATTTTGCACCAATGTGTAACTGAATTTCTCACCAATGTGTGACTGAAATTCCACACCAATGTGTGTGCATTTTTTGTCCTTTCTGGTTGCCAATTTCATTGTTTCTTGTTGCAAATTTCAACAAGCAATTTTTCTCCAAAGACATTGCAGCCTTTATCCTCTGAAATTCTTTCCCACTGATGATTACTCTCTTTTGTAAGCCAGATAGGATCACAGTATTCTTTACAACAAAGAATGCTAGCTTGTTCACCTGCAGTTCTAGCATTGAAATCCCCCACTATAAGGACTTCACCTAGCTGAGAATATATTGCAATATCTTGTTTTAGGGCTGCAAAGGGATCGTTGTGGTCAAGCCCTCTACTTTTGTAGATTTTTGAAACTTGCGGCGCAAAATAGAATGTTGCAATTCTGATGTGGTTTCCATTTTCTGATATATTGAGCTAGACAAATTGCTTATTTGGGTCTTATTTTTCTAGCTGAATGAAACGAACTTATTTTTCTCTCACTAATACCATGATATCCCCGTGTCCTTTTCCATTCCCTGCTGCCTTGTTCCACATTGCTATCTTCCAATACCCTTCAAACAAAGGTATCTTGCACCCTTCATGCTCATGTGTTTCTATGAGGCAAATTATGTCTCTACCTTCCGTTATAGGCCCAAACACAGGTCCTAGTCTCCATGGGTAACCCCTGCAGTTCCAACAAACTAATATTAAGGAAACCTGGGTACAACTTGATTGCTATTTGTTTTGACATGCAAGACTCACAGTTGAGTCTTTGTCTCTGCTTGCCCATACTAACCTTGCTTCCTCATTTCTTGCTGAAGAGTTTGTTGCCTCTTCTTTGTTATTGTTTTGCTGCCTTGTTTTGGAAGGAGGTCCAAATTGCGCTATCACAGCTTTACCTTTATAAATCCATGCTCTCTTTCCCTCAGCTCATGTTTCCCTAAATTTTTCCATTTCATCCCTCCTTTCCTCTTGTTGTCTTACAATTAAATCTTATTTTAGAAAAAACGAGAACCCCTCAAGAGTTGTTTCTTGCTTAGAAAGATATCTTTATCACGCAAGCTAGGCATGATGACTTTTATGGGCCTGGATCTCTCACAGTTAAGCTTAACTACTCTCCATGCTTGGCATATTTTTCCTCACCATTGCAGCTTGTCTTTCAAGAAGTCTCATGCAAGGTCAAGAGTACATTCATTTTTCCCATAATCTTTCACCCCTTTAATAATTATGTTTATTGTTCCGTCTTGTCTTTCCTTGCTTTCTCTATCTTGCATGTTGCTAACCTAAATGTTTGTTTCTCCTTCCCTCTTAGCACAATTGTTAATGACTTGAGCCCAGGTTTTGGAAAGTTTTGTGGAACCTCCTATCCTTTCTTCTCTTGATGTCTCTTCATGGTTGTCTATTTAGGCAACTACTTTCCCCTTATCCTGGGATGGTTTGGCATTCATCACCTTTGTATTCTCCATTGAAAATTTCTTCATGTGTGGCACATCCGCCTTCATGCGTTGTCATTTTGTTTTCCCTATCAAAAGAGTTTCCCGTAGTAATACCACTTGCTCCTTCAAAACTTTGTTGCTTTCTGCTAAAGCCTAGTTTTCAGTTGTTATTATATGGATTGTACAATCTCTTTCCTGCTCTTTAGCTTCTACTACCTCCAACCTCTTTTTTACATCTAACAGTTCTTTTACATAAAGATCAGATGACCAAGTGAGAGGTGTGGATGTGGGACTATATAAGGCATAATCATCAATGACTTTTCCTTTTCCTTTGGACTTGTTGTTTCCACATGCTTGCAAAGAGGACTTGTTTGAATATTGTTTCTTGCGAAGGACCCAAGTATTTTCCCTTTGAGACCATTTTTTCCTTGTCTGCTCCCATTTTAGACGAGCTATTCTTTGTTTTAAAATTCCCTGATACTGTTTAGCATTGACCCAAACCCACTTCCTAGCTTTGGCTAATGAGAAAATTTTCACTTGTTGATCCAGATTTATGCACGAACGAAACATAATACACATATAACCATAAACACAAAAATGTAGCATAAATAACACTTCATTTCATTAATATCAAACAACCGAAATTTGTTTATAGACAGAATGGAAATAAACTAGCTAAGGCGCTAGTAGCTTATCTCTGAGAAGAGATGTGGTGGCTACAGACCTCTAAATTGCGTTACAATGAAGCTCGAGGGCCTATTTATTATTGATAAACAATGGAAGACCCTAAACATCCAAAGACCTAACCCTGGGAGATGAAGTGCCAAAACTATGGTCCCCGTTTGGGCAAATTGGTACGTCAACTTCCCGGGGACGTAACTTCGGCATATGATATCTATTTGACGCGCTCAATACCTCGTTAGAAAGATATTGTTGTAGAGGTAAATCCCCTCTGCGGACAGAGGCGATCCCTACTAGCCCAGATCGAGTCTAGCAACAATCGTAACACGATATGGCGCAAGTTCCTAATTGCATCAAATCAAATCGCGAAGGAGGCCTACCTCAAGTCCAACGCTGTTGTTTGTAGAGAAGATGAAGCTCCCGTTTCCTTGCTCCAGCAGATCACAATCCTCTCGCTCACCGCGATCGAACACCTGCACACACAAGAAACACAACAAACATAAGCGTAAAACCTGATAGATGCAACTATGTATCAATCATAGAAGACACAACTCATGATCATAATGAACAAAATGAGTGGAACCATAACCAATAGTCGCTTATTATTAATCATACAAAGAAAAATACAACCTGGCTCTGACGCTGAAATCTTCCTTCGGCAGGTCGTCAGCGAAATACGTCTCGGTAAAGCTTGTCGGGAATGGAGACAAGCCTCTCTCTTCGATCGTCAATCTCCTTGCTGTTGATTCGGCTCTATGAGGACAATTACAACATTCTTTAGGCTATGAAAGCTCTTGGAGACTAGCTTGCAAAGGGAAATGGCAAGCTTATATAGATGAAGGAAGAGGAGTTGGGATCCCTACAATCATGGGATTGGCCCTATCCTCAAGAAAGCTTCCATGAGAGGTGGAAAACTACTTCCTCTACATGGAGATCCGGAGCCAACCTCCCAACTCAATTTAGAGACTAGTTTAGGAATTGGTTGGGGTCAATCTTTCACCATTTATTTTTAAAAAACACCCTTTATTAAGCCTGGCGCGAGTGCGACTCTGAGACATAGCGCTAATTGGCGCGCCCTCTTTGAAGGATTTCCCCCATTGGCGCGGGTATAACAATGGTTAGTCGCGACAAGGATGAAAAGGCTATTTTTAGGGTTTTTCACAAGGAGATGCCTTCAGGGGAATGAAAGCCCATGTCTAGGGGAATGCCATGAAAGTGTTTTCAGGTTATGTCACTGCTCACAGGTCACAGAATGTCACTGCAGTGGCCCAATCAAACAATGTGGGGTTCATACACTCGAAGGCTAGTGTAGGCATCGCTTCGTCCCACTTAGTAAAGTAGTCTACAACGACGATTATATAGGCGATCCCTACTAGCCCAGATCGGGTCTAGCAACAATCGTAACATGCTATGGTGCAAGTTCCTAATTGCATCAAATCAAATCGCGAATGAGGCCTACCTCAAGTCCAACGTTGTTGTTTGTAGAGAAGATGAAGCTCCCGTTTCCTTGCTCCAGCAGATCACAATCCTCTCGCTCACCGCGATCGAACACCTGGACACACAAGAAACACAATAAACACAAGCGTAAAACCCGATAGATGCAACTATGTATCAGTCAGAGAAGACACAACTCATGATCATAATGAACAAAATGAGTGGAACCATAACCAATACAACCTAGCTCTGACGCTGAAATCTTCCTTCGGCAGGTCGTCAGCGGAATACATCTCGGTAAAGCTTGTCGGGAATGGGGACAAGCCTCTCTCTTCGATCGTCAATCTCCTTGCTGTTGATTTGGCTCCATGAGGACAATTGCAGCATTCTTTGGGCTATGAAAGCTCTTGGAGACTAGCTTGCAAAGGGAAATGGCAAGCTTATATAGATGGAGGAAGAGGAGTTGGTATCCCTAAAATCATGGGATTGGCCCTATCCTCAAGGAAGCTTCCATGAGAGGTGGAAAACTACTTCCTCTACATGGAGATCCGGAGCCAACCTCCCAACTCAATATAGAGACCAGTTTAGGAATTGGTTGGGGTCAATCTTCCGCCATTTATTTTTAAAAACACCCTTTATTAAGCCTGGCGCGAGTGCGACTCTGAGACAGAGCGCTAATTGGCGCGCCCTCTTTGAAGGATTTCCCCCATTGGCGCGGGTATAACACTGGCTAGTCACGCCAAGGATGAAAAGGCTATTTTTAGGGTTTTTCACAAGGAGATGTCTTGAGGGGAATGAAAGCCCCTGTCTAGGGGAATGCCATGAAAGTGTTTTCAGGTTTTGTCACTGCTCACAGGTCACAGAATGAGCCCTCCAATGTGCGGGACGGGGGATTGCAGGGACGGTGACAAATTGCTATGTAACAGATGCCCCCTAAAGCATGAGGCCCAAAAGAGAGAGGGGTGAAATGCTTTACGAGAACGTGTCCAACTGAAAACACTGCCGTCGGAAAACCTGCGTAGAGAAGTACAACTGATATCTCAAATACAAGATATATGTGGTATGGGCGCAGCCATCCATAACAGAGTATACAATAATCCAGATCCAAGGTATGGACGCGACCAATCCGGTGAGGATCGATAAATAGACTGGGTATATGGTCACGGCCATCGATGAATGAGTCATATGTCCAAATCTGTAATAATCCACAAAATTACGACACGGATTCCAACGAGACAAAATCCGAGTCTTAAAACCATCTCGACCCGAGCAAAGAACAAGTTCAACAAGCATGTGAATAAGTGAGCTGAAGTCGAACATGCAGAGAACTTATCACACGATTACCAACTAATGATGAAGGCACACATTGCAGAGGCCAGAGAAGTACCACCAATAATGACAATGGTCCTCAAAATAACTATCAGTCTGGTCTATGGCATGTGAATTAGTGGTGGCGATACAAGTAGAATCACTGGTGAGAGCCAATGATGAAAACCTCACGATGAGAGCGTGAAGAGCCTACCATTGGGCAATGCGGAGCTCTGAGGTACCCGAGAAGGGAGTCTCTATATCGACTTCCTGGATAATGAGTTGAAGTCGACAGGAAGTGACCTTGATCGAAGGTGGGCCATAGTGTTTCCCACATCATCGACATGAGACAGAGGAACATAATGTCTTTGTGAATCAGGATCAGATGAGAATCATAGGAAGGTTGAGACTTGCAGAGCTCAACTTCTCTTGAACATATTGGCGGCACGACAGTGGATTTGGCAGTATTTTACATCAAAAGATCAGAAGTCATGGTGATGAGGAAAAGAGCAGATGAGAGGTCAAAAAAGATCACCCAAACCCATGGAGGCAAGTGAAAAACGAGATGAGATGTCCCCAACCCGACACAAACGCAGACAAGTGCCATGTTCAAGAGCGACATACTGCCGACATGACAATGATGCTGGTTCCATTTTCCCCACCATTTTTGGCGAGTACCCCAATTATTTTTGAAAACAAGCTTGAAGGGGATAGCATATGCTTGTAATATAAGTCCGCCCTTCGGGCGAATCCATCCTAGTACATTTAATGAGCCCTATGAAGGAGGAACTCGAATATCGTCATTACGACTGAATCCGATGTCATCAGGGTTTAACGAGTCTGACAAAGGGAGAAATCAGCGTCTTTTCATGTTTAGAGAGTTTGAAAAGACATCAGAAAAGTAAACTCCAATGGTCCTTTTTCATAAATAGTTCCTCAGATCCGAAAAGGTAGAAAACTATGTATGAGAAAACCTCCTAGTCGCTATAGGCTAGGGTATTCCTTTTTCGTAAATAATCTATCCCAGCACGAAAAAGGGGTAAACGTATACTGGGTAGATGTCATTTCGTAACCACTTTAACGAGATCAAAACGACAAGGGACTCGGAAATCTTTTCATGTTTAGAGAGTCGGAAAAGAGCTGAAAGATGACTCCAAAATGACTTTTTCGTGTTTTTACCGAGTCCGAAAAATTATAAAATACAACTCGTATCACTGTCCAAGTCACGTAAAAACCTATCGCTGCACATAAAAGCAAGTGTCAAATCCATTTTCGACAAAATATATTAAAATATTGAGAAAAAATGACATTAAAAACCTATTTTTTGACTTTAAAAAGTTATAAATAGGCTCTAAATGGTAAAACAAATTTACTTTTACTTTTTACCTTACTTGGAGAGCAACAGTTGTCTGTTTGTGTGCAAACTTGTGGCAGTGATTGTGACTGATCCGGGACGTCATTCAGCTCCTTGTTTGTTCCAGGTAAAAGGCGTTCCCTTAAACTCCATTTTAATCCATTTTTTATGAGTTTTCATTGTGCATTAGACTTCTGGAGGGCCCCTTTCAAAATTTTAGGGCTCGCTACATTGGCGCGGGTATCGGGCACGAACCCGCGCCAATGGAAATTTCTTCACAAGGGGGTCGCGCCAATGGCGCAACTCAATTTTCCGCTTAAAATGTTCAAAATGTGAGCTACCCATGTGGATTTTCAAATGTACCAGAGGTCTAATAAAGCATTTTTTATTGTGTTGATGCAGATATACAAGCACAATGGTTATCGAATGGAAGGAGAGGGAACATGGGGAGGAAGATGAAATGGCTATGGAAAACGAAGCCTATATGAATGCACTAAGGAACTGTGGACTCAAAAAACTCTTTCTAACTCCATGCTTACGAGCTCAACCTAAGCTGCTACAATACTTGGTCAGCATATGGGACGAAAATGAGGAATTATTTAAACTTCGGGACCAAGTGTTGGAACTTGAGGTTTCCGACATTTACTTTATCACCGGGCTGTCACGCAGAGGCACAGTACCCATTCTAACAGGTAGCAGACCTTCCGGAGAAAAAATGGAACAATTGATGGCGAGGGTGTGCCCAGGGGCATGAACCAGATCGGGAAGCGGGAAGGTAGATATCCACATTGTCCGCGACCTAGCACTCAGAGTAGTGCTACACACCATTACGCGAGCTGCGGGATCGCAGGCACCGCATGAGGCGACCGAGGCCCAACTCATACTAGCCTCTGAGTGTATGAACCCCACATTGTTTGATTGGGCCACTGCAGTGACGATCAATATCAAGAGGCAACTGACAAGATGCAAGCAAGTCAAACTAAAGCAGTTTGGCTACGGTTCCATTTTGGTATCGTTCATCCTAGAACGACTACCCATTTTCCAGGGCCAAGGGGCCATAGTTGCCGAGCCGGTACCAAGAGAGCCGAGGATGGCTCGCTGGGCAGCACTTATGCCCAGGTCAGGAGGAGGCCAACAAATGTCTTGGAGGCCCGAGTTCTTTGGGTGGTTACGACGACAACTGATCGTGGTCGAGGATTGGCCCTATGCTGGGACCGATTTCACCGGAGATCCCGATCTTCCACTCCCGGAGGGGGAGGATTGGGACGAGGATTTGGGTATGATACTCTTTTTTATTTTTATGTATTTATGATTTTTTTGGTAATACATGTCCGTTCTAATAACAGTTTTATGTGTATGCAGATGTCGGCCCAGAGAGGCCCGCAGGCATGTCGCCCATTGCGCGGAGAACCCATGTCGCACATGACCCTCAGGCTGAGGGTGGCGAAGGAGGGGAACTGATCTAGAACTTGGAGGGCATTGTCTGGGGGATCTCGGACTATGCACGGCTAGCAGACGTTCTGCTAGCATACCAGCGACACACTGTGGGGGTGCCTAATCGCCTCCACCGACTACTGAGACGCTTAGTGCGCGCGGTGACTTGCTACCACGTGTTGAAGATGGCAACAAGAAATAGTGAAGGAGGCATTCTGAAACATCTTTCCTGATCCTAGTTGGAAAGTGATCACCTAAACTAGGTGGGGACCACACAAGTGATTTTTGTCGCAAAGTCTATTTTTAGACATATGGATCATGTTCTATAAGTTGCAGGATGCTATTTATGGATGGTTGGTCAAGTTGGAAAAATAGATGGATTTCTATTTTTAGACATACTGGGCGAAGTCTATTTTTAGACTGCTAGTCTAAAAATAGAACAGTAAAATATTATTAGATCTTAATAATATTTGGACTATAAACATTATCTTATCCTCTTGCAACACTTCAGTTCGAGCTACGGATGTGGCACATGCAGCTGACAGAAAGAAATACGCTTTTCCTAAGGGTTAGTTGAGCTATTGCATGGTTGACTTCAGTTAGAACTCAAGTGATTGAGTTTGGTGGAGTTGATTGAGGAGTTGATGGAGTTGTGTTCAGTTTAACTTAGTTGAACTAGTTGTATTTAGTCTAACTGATTAATACACTAGTGATGAGTGGTGTGAATTAATTAATAATTAATTCACTAATTATTAACTCATAAATCAACTAAAGAATACATCAGTTAACTCAGTGCATGCACAGTTCAGTGGAGACAAGTGTTAGAGGTGGGTGAAAGGGTGAGTCTACTATCAGTTGTGACTATAGTAGTGCATGAGTTTGCACCACACATTGATTGAGATTGCCAATGAGGATTGCGCAGTACAAGCCAAGGGGATTCGAACTTGGATCTCATTCATTCTCATCTTGGATTGCGCAGTAGAGGCAGGCAAACAGTGGAGGAGATTTGAACCTGTGACTTGTTCAAATCTGAGCTAGTTTGTGTGTAACAATTGGAGATAGTGCTGGATACTTGTGAGGAGTTTGTACTATGTATTGTTACATGTTCTCTATCATTATAATATACAGATAGTTGGGGGTTTTCAGCTGTAAGCTTTCCCCATTACATATTGTGTTTATATGTGTGATTGTTCATTGTTTGAATGTGTGCATGCGATTATTTTTAATTCTGCAAATTGATGATCAATGGTAGAAGAGGTTATGTGTTATGCATGAAGCTCAAATAGTGTGTGACCAGGATAATATCGGTGAATAACTCATCCATTATTCAAATTTCTGCACCTCGAGCACCATGCAAATTAGACATTTAGGGCTTTTCATGCATATTTTTTGAGAGACATGTCGTCTCCGGCTGTATTAAGACGAACATGTATATTTTTTGATTTTATGTGATGCACACTATGCAAACATTTCGACACACACACACACACACACACACATATATATACCTATTTTTGGATGGATCTTTTTTACATGTGATGATGTTTTTGTTTTATAAATTGTGCAAATGTCTATCTAAAACAATATTAGCTACTGCATCTGTTAATGTATTCATATGTCTGGGTATGTGTTGATATGTGATATAGTCAAAATTTCTCTCCAGTAAATGAATACGTAGATACAAACGTAAAATGGATGGGTTTCTAACTGAATAATGACCATTAAGCTGTAATACTACAAGTTGTGAATCTATATACACAAGTAATTCACGAATGTCGAGGTCCACAACCTCGGTTAATAATTCCAACATGGCACTATATTCCACGATATTATTTGTAGCGAGACCCAAACACACACCTTGCAGGTTAACCAACTCACCAACAGGATCATAGATTACCCAGGCTGCCGAGGACATATTCCTGGTACTGCGGGAGGTACCATTCGCGAAACCCACAAACGGAGTAATAGACATCTGCAAAATCAGGAAGACCCGATCAGCAGAAAGATGCTTACATCGCACACCACACCACACATGCACACAAATGAATATACACACCTATGTACACACACCACCCCAAAAATAACTCAAGCGTAGTATTTTTTGAGGTACAGCCCATTTCTAGGTTGCGCCAACGGAACTCCTTCGTAATCAATGAGCTCATAAGCCCCATTTTTCAATACTCGTTTTACAATGTAGGGCCCATGCCACATTAGTTGGAACTTTCCCGCTCCAAGTTTGTCATGCGCTTGGTCATATAGGAGGACAAGGTCCCCTTTGAAAAAGGAACGCGGAGATACATATTGATCAAAGTGGGCTTTGACCCGCTTCTTCTGTGCTTCAATGACTAAAGCAGACAAGCGGTGGGTTTCATCCAACCGTTCCAAATACAAGAGACGCTCTTCTTCAGGAGAAGTGTCGGGTAAAAGTTCCACAGCTAATTTCAAAGAAGGAATTTCACACTCAACCAGAAGAGTCGCTTCCAGACTGTACACCAATTGAAACGGTGTGAATCCGGTCTCACTCTTTGCTGACGTCCGATAGGCCCATAGAGCTGAGAACAATTGGAGATGCCAATTGGACTTATGAATACCAATTGTTCGTTGAAGCATAGTGACCAAAACTTTGTTCACAGCCTCAACCTAGCCATTTTCCTAGGGGTAATATGGCGTTGAGCTATCGTGTCGTAAGTCCAATCTTGATGTCACCTCAGCCATCATGTAATCTCGAAAATGAGTGCCATGATCGGTAACAATGGCCTGAGAGACCCCGAAACATGCAATAATGTGGTTGAAAATAAATTGGGCAGCTGTCTTACCGTCGGCGGCTAGTGTAGGCATCGCTTCGGCCCACTTAGTAAAGTAGTCTATAGCGACGATTATATATGCATGCCCCCCGGCCGAATGAGGGTTACACGTCATGAAATCTACGCCCCATTTTGCAAAAGGGCCGACGGTAATAACAGGATACAAAGGGAGAGGTGGCACGCGCATCTTGCGTTGAAAAACCTGGCACACATGACATTTTTCGGACTGCAACAATACAGTCTTTGAATATCAACGGCCAGAAGTAACCTGCACATAGAATCTTTTAGGTAGTGGCATATTCGGACATGTGACCGCCACAGGTGCCACTGTGAAAGTCATTCAAGACTCGTTCAGCCTCTTCCAGGGTCAAGCACCGGCGGAGCACAGAATCTACTCCAACCCGGTATAAAGTATCTCCTACAATGCGGTAGGGTTGAGACTGATGCCGAATCCGACGTTAGGCATCCTTGGTCAACTCAGACCGAAACGTTGACGTCTGAAGATACACTATGATGTCGCCGTACCATGGGTCGCGAGTGCTGATAAGGAAGAGTGTTTCGTCCGGGATATGATCCTTGGAGTGAGATGGTGTGGAGTCTGTCGGGAGGGAGCAAATGAGATCCGAAAAAACCATTGATTTGGTCGACTTAGCAATGGTAAACTCTAGGTCGAACTCCTGAAGGATAACGATCCATTTGGAGTATTTGCCCCCCAGTAATTTTCGAGATAGAACATGGGGTTGCAATCTGAAACCACGGTTGTTGTATGCAACAGGATGTAGTGGCGAAAACGTTGCACGGCTTGTACTGCGGCTAACACCATCTTCTCGATGTGAGCGTAACGCGTTTCTGTGTCAAGAAGGTTCCATGATAGATAATAAACGATGTGTTCATTTCCATTATCGTCATCTTGCACCAGAACCATAGCTATGGTGCTAATCGTGGCGGCCAAGTATAGAGTGAAATCACGGTGATAGTTTGGAGGACGAAGCAATGGAGCATTAACAAGTAACGTCTTGAGCTTCTCAAAGGATCGTTGAGCAATCTCGTCCCACCGAAAGGGAACGTTCTGCTTTAAAAGACGCGTGAAACCTTTGGCAACTTCTGCATAGTTCAGGATGAAGCGTTGGAGGAAGTTAGCTTTTCCCTGCAGACTCTGCAGTTGGTGTAACGAAGAGGGTGATGGGAGGTTGACAATGGCCTCGAACTTTAGAGGGTCAAGGAAAATCCTGTCTTTGGAGACTATGAACCCCAAAAGACGGCCAGAATCCACGCAAAATATGCATTTATGAGGGTTAAGCCGGATATTATAGCGCCGACAACGAAGGAAAATCTGGCGGAGGTGTTCAGGATGTTCCTCTCGCCGAGTTGAGTGAGCTGGCAAATCGTCCAGATAAGGCTGAATGATATGGCGTATGTCATGGAACGCGTAAGACATAGCACGCTGGAAAGTAGCTCCAGCGTTCTTTAAGCCGAATGGGAGATTTTTATAAGCAAAGGTACCCCACGGACAGATGTATGCAGTCTTGTGTTGATCAGCGGGTAAAATATTTATCTGATTATACCCAGAAAAGCCGTCCATCAGGGAATAAATCTCACTCCCAGCACATTCGTCAATGATTTGATCTATGAAGGGAGTGGGGTAATTGTCCCTAGGACAGGCCCGATTAATATCACGGTAATCAACGCAGACCCTTATAGTACCATGTTTCTTATCTACAGGGACAATGTTTGAGACCCATTCTGTGAGGGGGATTGGGTAAATGAAGCCCGCGTTCAGAAGTTTTTCAACTTCTGCTTTAATGGCAGCGGCTTTGCGAGGATGCACTGGGCGTAAGCGTTGGCGCACGGGTTTCGCACCGGGGTAGGTTGGAATCTCGTGCACTACTATGCTGGGATCAATCCCAGGCATCTCCTCATAAGACCAAGCGAACACATCTCTGAATTCACGGAAAATATCAGTATAAAATCGTATCTCGTCAGGAGAACAAGTCACTCCCACATGTATATTCTCGACTATCCCCGGTTTGACGGAGATGTCGATCGGAATGGTTTGGGTAATGTTGCTCAATTTTCCTTCCGAAAGGACCTCATGAGTCAATATGGGTGTCTGGAGAGGCGGAGTAGGAACCTGAGATGCAAAACGCTCTAGACAATCTGACATTGCCCCCAGGCTGGGCATGAAGGAGGAAAGATGATGTCCATCGCTCCAAGACAGCTCCTCAAGAGACATTGTTTCAACAATGGCTTCATCAGAAAGGAAAATCTCTTTAAGAGGATCAAGCGAGTCAGCCTCGCCAAGCCAGAGGGATTGAGAATAAGTGTCTAAAGCCATGCTCGAGGGAGCATGTTGAGGAGGAGGAGGATCGAATGCGGCGACGATTTCATAGTAATTGATCTCTACTGGAGTTAAGGGCATCGATTCTCCAAAATGAAGCACCTGTTCAGGTGAAGGGATGATCCATGGGTTGTCAGACCTAGAGACCATATTAACTTGAACGGTGTGTGGTGGTGGCGCGGGAAAAATACCCATGAGGGCGGGGTCTTTGAAGAGACCGGGCCCTACACTGTCAGGGGGATTAGGGATCTTATCCACGTAAGGAACATTGTTCTCAGAGGATGAAGTGAAGAAAGACAACTGATCCACAGTAACAATTTTGCCCTCGTGAGGGAACTTCAAAAGCTGAAAGAGGGTGGACGGTACGCATAGCATGGCGTGATTCCAACTGCAGCTGAGAAGTAGGTTGTAGTTAAGCTTGGCGTCAACCACTTCTACTTCTACGTTGACTGTCTTCCCTTGTAACGTAATCGACAAACTCTAGAGAACACCCAGGGGTTTGGATTCCCGACCATCGAATGCTTCTAAGGCATTAGGAGATGATGAAAGAGTCGGAGAGCCAATGGCCTTCCAGCAAGCAGATGACATGACACAGGTGGAAGCACCTTCATCCACAATGACCCTATGGATGTTAAGACCGTTGATCCCGACTTGAATAACAAGAGCAATTTGATGTGGAAGTCGGGGGGTAAAATTTTCTAAGTCGAAGGTGAGAAGACTAGAATCGGCGGGATCGATTCCACCAATTGCAGACAACAAAGCTTTGCATTGCGATGGGAAACTTTGAAGAACTTCCAATGCAGACATGGCAGAAGGTGCCTGTGCCAAATCCTCAACAATACTATAGTGCTGAGCGGCACAGGCATTTGGGTTGTAGGAAGATCTTCGCAGAACACCTTTAGAGGGTGGCCTCACAACAGGTTCAGCTGTAGGCTTCTCAATTTCCAAAGGGCTGGAGACAGGTGGGGGAGGTGGACCATCCACAACTTCCTTTCCAGCTGCCCGACGCGATCCGACATAATCCTTCAAATGTGTAGCGATTGAGATAGGTGCAACAGCATTCATCATAAAGACCTTGGGACCCAAATGGTGCGGATGGTGAGGGTTGCTCAACCATCTGGGTCTACTGAGACGGGAACGGTTCTTTGAGAACTGTCGGAGTCCCTTTGGAGCCTTTCAGAAGTTGAATAATTTCAGATCGCCGAGGACAATCTTTAGTATAATGATATCCTTCACAGATAAGGCAGGGGTACTTCGGCTTACGTTGGGAACTGTCATCAGTGCGAGGTTTAGAAGACTATGGCGTTGGGGCATCGGGTTTAGATTTTCCTTTGCCCTTCTTTTTTATTTTGGAGGCTTTTTCCGTAGGATTAGCCTGAACGGCGTTAACCTCCGCAGTCTTGCCAAAATCCGGAGGGGCGGGAAGAGTAGAATTATTGGAAGAATTGGACTTCTGCTTCCCATTCGAAGATTTCCGAGAATTTTGAGACACGGAACCAATAACACCATCCACCGCTGGGGTAGGTGGAGCTTTAGAGGTTCCTAGGTGTGGAGCATCAGTCAAAATATCATAAAGCGTGCCTGACTGAGAGTATACCAGATCTAGATACTGGGCACACGCTATGGCTTATTCTTCCGTCACACACGCTCCCATAGCAATATCTTGAGCGATCTTGTTAACGAAGGAGGTGGTAAACCAATGAGTTAGTAGCTGATCAGGTATATCAAACTTGATCAGTCTACGACGATGTCACCACTCATGAATGTGATCAGATATGGGGGTGGCTTTATCCTGCTTCAAGGAAGTAAGGAAATGCGTCCCGACTTCGTAGCAAACCGGTAACTGGAAGTGAGTCAGAAAAGCCATGGCCAACGTATTGAAATCTTGAAAGATGCCACGGGGTAATTCAATATACCACTTAGCAGCAGCGCCAGTCAGAGTGCGCTGGAAGAGGCGAAGACGAATTGAATCATCCACCCAAGAGTTGGATGAACACCAAAGGTGGTAAGTCATTACATGGGCTTGGGGGTCCTCTCCAGCCTTACCCTCAAACTTTGGGCAGTCGTCGGCTACCTTGGTGGGAACCAGAGGCCAATAAGGATTGTGAAGAATCAGATCATTGGTTAATTTAGAAACATCCGGTAATTCCAAGGTAGCCAGGAATGACAACTGCGGATTGAACGGCATGCCAGGCCCTCGATAAGGACCGGTACCTGTACTCCACGCTAGTTGAGAATATCCTTGCCCCCATGGGTTTTGTCCGGCAGGATTCTGACCGTAGGGGGTATAGGGTGTATAACCAGTCTGATTCAGCTGCTGGTAACCAGTGTACGGGGCTTGGTAACCAGAGTATGGACCCTGATTGTATGTCGGCCCCGTTTGAGAAGTCTGCGGATTCGGCTGCTGAGTATAGGTGTAGCTGGGTTGTTGAGTGTAATAATTGGAACCTTGGGGCGGGTTATAATTGGGTCGATATTGACCATGAGAATAGTAACCGCCTTGAGGTTGAGTGGGCTGCTGATAGGTGGGACCCTGCTGAGCCTGATAATTAGGACACACCATTTGATTCGGCTGCGGCATTGAATAAATTGGCTGTTGGGCAGGGTTGATAGAGTGTGCAGGCTGACCTAGTTGAACAAGATGACCTGGCTGAACGGGCTGCCCTGGTTGAATAGGTTGACCCGGGTGAACAGGTTGTGCCGGTTGTGCAGGTTGACCTGGTTGAAGTGGAACACCGGGTTGTGCCAGATGAGCCGGTTGGCCTGGTGGTGGAATGGAGCTAAGTGGTGGCTGGTAACCGGCTTGACCTGCAACAGGACCATAATATGATCCTGGTTGATGTGCAACATTTGGAGCAACAGGATACTGAGGTTGCATGGGTTGTGAAGGTTGGACTTGCCCCCCAGGACCATATACCGGCCCTGGTTGGTACCCCGGTTGACCTGTGAGTCCTTGAGGTTGCCCAGGTTGGACTCCAGGGAGAGGCTGCCCGAGTTGACTTGAGGGGTTGTAATATTGTCCTTGCGGACCGTATAATGGCCCCTGCTGGCCCGAAGGGTAGCCTTGTAAGGGATGTCCTTGCGGGTCATAAGGATAGCCAGGCTGGCCCGAAGGTTGACCTTGGAAAGTTTGTCCTTGCGGGTTATAAGGCTGCCCAGCCTGGTTATGCGGAAAACCCTGAGCATGAAGTTGAGCCTCAGGAGCGGGTAAACGTAAAGGATTCCCGTACTCATCATACTGATATGGAAAAACGTACACGGGTGTAGCATCCTGTGCTTAATGCGAAAAATACGTAGCTGGAGAGAAAGAGGGATTGTTCGATCTCCTTATTCTACTAGGGAAAACGATACCTCAGAGAATATGTTCTCCCAAGATAAATAGATAAGCAGAAGACTGCCTTCGGTAGTGATGCAACCCTTAGAAGGAATAACCGGCCTCGTAGAAGGAGCTAATACTCCCATAGAGGCAGCAACGACGATAATCTGACCTAAGGATCTATACCCTGCTGGTAGTGAGGGACCAGGCGAAGACATAACAGATGATTCAGGGTTGTCTTATGGGAATAACTTTCGGGTTACTTCAGGGAATAGCTGGTAATCTTCACCAGACGTGGGGATTTCCTCCCTAGGAGAATGGCTGGATTCACTCATATTTGATCCTGCCGCTAGATCTCGTAACAGACGGCGAGGACTAGGAGGAATAACAGTAGCTAAAAAAGGCGAACCCGATGTAAGAGGAGGGAAATGTTCCCCTACTCCAAATCCAGACCAAGGGTCGGAAAAGGGCCAATTGAACTCAAATAGTCCTCCAAAGGGAAGCTCAGACATAACCGGTCCCCCGTCAGGAAACTCAGAAACAATGGGCTGTTGTAGCTCAGCAGAGGATTGCAAGACCTCTGATGAATCGTCTGTATATGGACTACCAGTAGACGAAACTGAAGGTTCCGCCACTGTGACAGTAACGACGAAAGGAAAAGATCAAACACAACACACGGGCTGAAAAATAATCAAGGCACACAATCAAACGACCAACAAGCAAAATCTAACAGGGCGTGTGATTGTGGGTGATTTATTTTACGTCATTGAAACTTAGAAACTTCACTGTTTCATGTTTTAAGAGTCGAGAAACAGATGAAAAATGACTCTATCTCTTTCAATTTTGAAGCAAGCATGAAAGGACAAGCGCTTGGTGATCTTTTCAAATTTAAGGAGTCAGATAAGATCAAAATGACTGCTCAGGAATACTAGGTAAAGGGTGTACCAAATAACCGTGAACTGCAATATACACCTTGGTTTCAAAATGAAAGAGAAATCAACCAAGGACTTAATGTACGTGCAGGAAATCTCCCCGAATGCTGTGTCCGGTGTATCGCGGGTATAGGGCGGCAGACTCAGCTTCCTATGGATAAAGGATGGCAACCTAGTGGGGTCTCCCTTTATATACACGATGGTACGGGGAGCACAAGTCCGTACGAGCGCTATCTAAAGCCAAGAGGCGAACGACAGCTACTAGGTTTAAAGACGCCGGAACACGTCTCTAGCCTAGACCTCTAAATATTTCGTTAATGTTTCAATGCTGCCTTAGTGTAAATTGAATGAATTTTAATGTTTATCTTCAATTATGTTTCAGTTTTCATGCCCTAGCGAGTGTTATGTCTCAAAATCGCCTAAATGCGCACTACATGCCACAGTATATCATTTCATTCGATGAAAGCTAATTACAAGAGAGTTAAGAGCTTTTCACACAATAACAAAATGATCAGACAACAACCAATGACATCTCTAATGCAGCTAATGGAAACTAAAGGCTTTTCTTTCAAAGTTTGCTAATAACACCGAAAAGGTTTAATTCACACTAACTAATCCAAAGCAAAAGAGATTTTTTTTGTATTTTCAATGTTTAAGAGCAAAATGCACTAAACAAAATGAAAACTAATGAGACAAGCAATTTGAGAAGTGATAGCAAAAGAGAAAAACACTCAAATTTCACTCAATGCAAACACACAATCAGACCTCAAATTGACAAAAAGTCCCTCAAATCAAAAGACACCCAAAGACTCAATTGAACCATGTAATCTAGGCCCAAAACGAGACAAGGCGAAATTCGAATGAAGAAGAAGCCCATCATTCAAATAACGCAATAAAACAATAGACAACCACCAAACGAGTGCAGAGAAGCAATCACAAAGCTGACCGAATAGACAGAAACTGAAAACTCCCAAGGGAGGCTCGACGCACAATAGCACCTAGATGCCCTAGGGCTAGAATGTAAAATCGATAGAAAAGGGCAAACAACCAAAGGATGAAGGTTGCAGTTAGTCAACAAGGCTCCAGAACACTCAAGCGGTCGTAAAAATAAGACCAAACACCCAGATCAATCTCAGAAGGCTCAAAACATAGTAAACCTTAGCACCTTACAGGATTGGCGTGACTGTAAGGCTGAAACTAGCGCCAGAGTAGAATTGGCGCAAGTAATACACTGATAACATGCGCCAGTGGGCGCGATTGTCACACTGAAAAGCGCGCCAGCCGAGTTTACTAAGGAAAAATGAAAAAATAGCAATCCAAGAAGTAGACCAGTGATGGTAAAGCTAAACAAAAGCCAAACACACAGCAAGAGCCAGCCCAAAAGAGCTGATCAAGCAAGCAAAGTCAAGAATCGACCGAAAGACAAGACAATACTCCTAGTGTTCAATTCATAAACTAGATCGGAGATTGACTGAAGCAGCATTGATCTACTTCGCTAATGCAGAGCAAGAGCGTTTCGAAGGCTATCTGGCTAACTTCAGGCTCCATCTGTAGTTTATAAAGCAAAAAACAAGCTAACTCCCCAGCGGAGTCACCAATTTGTTGTAGAGGTAAATCCCCTCTGCGAACAGAGGCAATCCCTATTAGCCCAGATCGGGTCTAGCAACAATCGTAACAGGCTATGGCGCAAGTTCCTAATTACATCAAATCAAATCGCGAAGGAGGCCTACCTCAAGTCCAACGCTGTTGTTTGTAGAGAAGATGAAGCTCATGTTTCCTTGCTCCAACAGATCACAATCCTCTCGCTCACCGCGATTGAACACCTGCACACACAAGAAACACAACAAACACAAGCGTAAAACCCGATAGATGCAACTATGTAACAGTCAGAGAAGACACAACTCATGATCATAATGAACAAAATGAGTGGAACCATAACCAATATTCGCTTATTATTAATCATACAAAGGAAAATACAACCTGGCTCTGACGTTGAAATCTTCCTTCGGCAGGTCGTTAGCGGAATACGTCTCGGTAAAGCTTGTTGGGAATGGGGACAAGCCTCTCTCTTCGATCGTCAATCTCCTTGCTGTTGATTTGGATCTATGAGGACAATTGCAACATTCTTTAGGCTATGAAAGCTCTTGGAGACTAGCTTGCAAAGGGAAATGACAAGCTTATATAGATGGAGGAAGAGGAGTTGGGATCCCTACAATCATGGGATTGGCCCTATCCTCAAGGAAGCTTCCATGAGAGGTGGAAAACTACTTCCTCTACATGGAGATCCGGAGCCAACCTCCCAACTCAATTTAGAGACCAGTTTAGGAGTTGGTTGGAGTCAATCTTCCGCCATTTTTTTTTTAAAAACACCCTTCATTAAGCCTGGTGTGAGTGCGACTCTGATACAGATCGCCAATTAGCGCGCCCTCTTTGAAGGATTTGCCCCATTGGCACAGGTATAACACTGGATAATCGTGCCAAGGATGAAAAGGCTATTTTTAGGTCTTTTCACAAGGAGATGTCTTCAGGGGAATGAAAGCCCATGTCTAGGGGAATGCCATGAAAGTGTTTTCAGGTTATGTCACTGCTCACAGGTCACGGAATGAGCCCTCCAATGTGCGGGACGGGGGATTGCAGGGACGGTGACAAATTGCTGTGTAACAGATATATTTGAGGAATATTGGTCTATAACCCTTGTTACTCTTGGTTTTCCCAAAAAAACACCGTTTAGGGCCTTAAAATGGCTCTGGAAGTTCAGGACCTGAAAAACTGCTAAAAATAATAAATTGTGCTATAATTAAGGAAACTGAAAAACTGAAAGAAACAGTGGTGGGGCCCCAAGTGGAATAGGCGGGTGGCCACCAATATCCACCTAGATCATTCCTCCCCCCTTAGGAAGCAATGGTCCCCATTGCATTGAGTTCCGCCATGAGATGAGGAAACTTTTGTTGAACTTGGTCCTTAATGAACCACTTGCCTTAGTGCAGGAGTTGGCCATATTTGACAACCCGATATAATTGGATCTTCTGTTGGCGAGTGTTCTTGATTTGCATGTCCATGATACAATCTGTGGTGGCATGTTCCATGCAGTCTAGGTTTAACTATGTTGGTGTGAGTTTTCTGCAATGTCAAAGGTGTCCAGTAGAGGCAGGAAGTAGGGACAAAGGCGGTTCACATTGAATGCTGGGTGCAGACTAAGGAATGGTGGAATACTGATCTCGAAGGCATTATTCACTATAGCCTTGGTGATGGTGTATTTCCCATAGTAAAGTCGACGAAGATTACGATGGGGTCCAGTGAGGCGCTCCTTTTGCAAATGTAGCCACACTTTGTCGCCCACCTAGAAATTGTGTGGAACTCGATGTTGATCATGTAGTTGCTTGTACTTAGTATTGGCTCTATCCAATATTTCATGAAATTGTTGGTGTATGTGTTGAATGTGCTCAATGAATTTGTTCGCTTTGTCAGCTTCAAACTGGATGTTATCACTCCACCATATCTTCGAGGCTAAGAAAGAGACCAACAAAGGTAACCACAGACTAATCTTTCACCAAGTAGCTAGCCTAGGTAGTAGAGGGCTCTCTCCAAGAGATCACAGCCAAGATGATTGGATAATAAGGATTTTAGGCTAGGTATAGTATCACTAGGGTTTGGTTGATTGATTTTGGGTGTTGGATGGTGAATTAGGTCAGGGCAAAAAAGGATCAGAATTTCAAAGATTTGATGGGGCAAGGTAGGTAAGCACTTTAACACATTAAGGTATCTTGATGGAGTGTATTAGACTTCTAGGGTTTCATAAAAGAGCATGGAAAACATGAATTCTTTTCAATTATAAGAAAGTGAACATGAAACTGTAATAATTTCTCCAAAATAGAGCATCATCTAATGAATTCTGTCTATTTGACTTAGGAATAAATTACATTCAGAGATGGCATGTATATGGAAATCATAATACATTCAAACGTTTGAAAACATAATAGGAAACAATGCTAAAACACATTACCACAAGAATCCCACCAAAATAGCTGCAACTCAGTCTATTAGTTCCTGCCAAAAACTCTGATTACACTAGTGTTCAATGATCAATTACACAACATCCAACCCTTGCAATGACAAAGGAAATGAAAGATATAGACCAAAAACTGCTTCTCCCACTCTCGGGGGTCGAATACATGACTTGTGGAGTTGATCCTCAAAGTCCTCAACTGGAATCCTAATGACTAGGGAGGTCAACAAACTCATCCCTATCATTTATGACACTGATTCACTTTGACCCAAAATTATGTATTTACATGATGTATCTACCTCTAGTAACTATTAATGACATAATTATGTTTAAATTTTACAATTACATCAGTAAATATCCTTGGAATCCATCAATCAACTGAGAAAATTTGAAGATTCTGAAGAAATCAGTCAATTGTAAAAAGACCAGCGTGCTTGGGAAAGTGCAACGTGCCTGGTAAAAAGCACATCGTGGGCCTTCAAATCCACTTTTGAGTGGCTTCCTGAAGTCCACATTGGGCCCAACATGGCTCATTTGAAAGTTGTTCCAGTCTAGCTGTCAAAAATGTGTTCAAGGTCTGAAAATGGTTGAGTGAAGTTCCTCAAAAATGCAATCTCCAAGACTAGTCAAAAAGCGCAGCGTGAGGCTGAAAAAGGAGGCAGAAATATGTTTTTTGAGAGGTTTTTGACCTTTTCCACTTGTCAAAAGCTCTATGTTTGGTGTGCTAGTAGTCAAAAGTTGATGTAGACATCATTATCTATCTAAATATGCAGGGTTTTTCTCATTTAGAGGTCTCCACAAAAAGTGCATTGTGGCCCACACTACGCTTTTTGTAGGCTGACTGTACAAAAAGACAATGGAATTTTTAGATATAAAATTCGGAATTTCCATAGTCTTTATTTTTTGTCGACGTTTTAAGTCTAAATCAAGACTCATCATCAGGACAAACCTACTAAGAAGAGAGTAGATTAGGGTAAATAAATAGAGGAAAAAGGATGATGGGCAAAAAGAGCCGACCAATTTCTAATAATTTATAAAAGGTTAATTTATTTGATTAATTATTTTACCAAAATGTCGAAAAAATTAAAAACTTACCCAAAAATCTTCAAATGTGTTGGATGAAGTGTTGATGAGGTGTCTCAAGCAACCAAGGAGGCATCAGCAAGTAACTCAATTTCGTCCTTCTCCTTTTGTTTGATTAGGGTTTCCTTGAGTTTGTCCTTCAATTGCTTGATCCTGATGTTGCAAATATTTTTTCTGGTGTTGTAGCAGTCATCCACGTGTGTCGACATCTAATTATCCTTGTTGGCCTTATGAAGGAGCTTCCCAAGGTGTATGTTCACTCTGTCAAGCCACACTTCTCTGTCATCATTGATTTCTCTTGCAATTCTCTCCTCAAAACTGAGTTGTTATGCCTCATGTTTCTCGTGCTCCAATGTTCTCTTAAGACCTTTGGTTTTTGGTCTCTTCTTGGTGATTTGAGCCTCATCATAATCAGACTCATCAGGTGCCATCATTGATTTGCCTTTGGTGTCTTGCCTCTTAGCCTTCAACAACTCCAATTCCAGGAGGACTTGTTTATCACTCAATTGCTTATTTTCTTACTCAAGGAAGGAAATGAAAATTTGTGCTCTGGCCAAATTATCTTGCAACTCTTTGATTGTGGCATATTTCTCTTTGATGATCAGGTTTGATGTTTCATGATCATCTTGGACATACAAGTCCACTAGTTCAAACTCCTTTTCTTCCTCATGATGAAGGTCTTCCTCCTCTTGAACAACTGCCTCTTGTTGCTTTTGATATCCATGTTTTGTTGATGTAGAAGGCAAGGCCCCTTCCACAATCTGTGGAGTAAACACTTGCCTAGGTCCTCTTTGGTAGGTTTTGACCTCTTTTACCCTTTTAGTCTCTTTCACTGTCACCCTGCGAGATGACCTAGTTTTCTTGTGAGAAACTAATGTCGGTGGTGGAATAGGTCTAGCAGGCTAATTTGGTGTTGTAGTAAAGACATCCGCCTCAATGAAAGTCTCCCATGCAATGTTTAGGTACTTGAGGTGATGAAGGACAATGATTTTAATCAGTGAATGATGAAATAGGTTGTTCATTTGAAGCTCATACTCTCTGTTTTGCACTATGTTGGCCATTTTGTCAGTAGTTCTGTACAAATAGTAGGGAAGGTTGATCAATTTCACCCTAGTGAAATGCATGAGAAACCTGATGTGATAGTTGTACAACCTGGAGAATCTGCCCTCACAAGTGAAGTATTTCATGATGATCTTCATCATGGGAGAAAATATGTTCAACAACTGACCAAAAGGAAATATCTTTTTGATGTTAGCTTTGTAAGGTGCCTTGAGTTAAGGTTCATACAGCTGGGCATCCAAATCTTTAGCCTTGAGCCATTTTTCACCCACATTGGGTATCCCTGTTTTTGCTGCAATGATGTCTGTAGAAATGGTGAAAGTCACCCCTACTAGAGTCACTTGGTCTTTTTGTAGGTTGCTGATGAAAAACATGGTAAAAATAGGATGGCTCTAGTCTCAAGATTCTCCTTCCTTTATTATATGTTTTATTCTCTTCTTCTGTGGTACTTCTTTCCTCCTTCATGATGTTTCTCTTTTGTCTTGAAACCCTAGGGAAGAAGGGGATGGGAAAGGGAGTAGGATTATAGGGCTAGGGAGTCAGAATAAGTGGGAAATTTTGGGGAAGTGTGTAAGGGAGTTAGGAAGCTTAGGGAAGTGATGGGGGGTTGAAATTTTTAAGGGAAATAAGGTAGGAAATTCAAATACAAGGAGGTATTTAGCTGCCTAGAAAAGCACAACGTAGGGGTAGGGTTTTAGGGAATAGAGCTTGGGAATGGAAAATGAGGGGATGTAAGGGTAGTGGGGAGTGAGTTAGGGTGTAAGGAAGGTAAAAGGGTCCAGGGGAAAGCAAATGAAACTTGCAAACTGTGGAACTAGGGTTTACTTACTTAAAACATGACATAGAGGGAAATGAAGGTTTGGCACCATAAATATATGACCACAAGCTAAAAAGAGGAGCTTAGGAGGTGCAACTTACTTGCAAATGAGTGTAGAAACCCTGTGTTTACATCTTAGAGCCTTTGGAGGCAAGTTTTGAGACCGTGGCTCTCGTCTGCAAAAAGCGCAGTGAAGCGCTGCGAAAAGCGCAACATGCTTATGAAAAGCGCAACAAATGACCCAGAACTTGGTTTTTTGCTGGAAAAATGATTTTTTTCTTGGGGAACTTGGAGATCTCGATGCTTAAGGATGAAAATGAATGAAATTTTGGTCTTTGAGGGCCTTCTATACTTAGAAATATCATTAAACAAACTTGGACCCACATTTCCTTTCTCGAACTTAACTTTACATTACTTCTTTACCTTTAACTTCTGAATTTGATCTTTGAACTTCATCTTTTGGTGGCTTAGGAACACTGATTGGATTTTTGGAAATTTTCTCTTTTGTTGATGGAACTTTGAGTGTGCAGCTACTTGGAACTCTGAGAACTTATCACAAATTAGGAACATAAAATTACATTTGCTCTAAAATCAAATTTACAAATCAAACTTACTGATGAAATTTCTTTATTGTCACTCCTTCACTTGCTGGACTTTATGCATGAAATGATGATTTGATGACCTTGGAAACCCTAAGACCTAATGGATACTTTGACCAAATGAAACCATGATGAAAATGACTAAAATGATGATGGCAACTC
The DNA here is from genome assembly GCA_034641835.2 of Pinus albicaulis. NCBI lineage: Eukaryota > Viridiplantae > Streptophyta > Pinopsida > Pinales > Pinaceae > Pinus > Pinus albicaulis. Next base: position 1,641,040,444 of record CM076582.1, read on the forward strand.
ACAACTGATGGTACACTCAGCAAAGTGATGAAATGAGCCAACAAGTAGTAAGATTTTGAAAGGAGGGATATCAAACCTAGATCTACATCCAGTGACCAAATTTTTGCATGATGACCCAATGGAATGACAAAAATTTAAAAATGGGACCATAATATGACATGATAAGAGTCTATTGGATCACTGGTGGCAAGATGCAAAAACTGACACTAACACTAGACATGGGCCGAATCGGCCTGAGTAGCCACAAATGGCATGGCTACATCAATGGGACATAGTGGCTGGAACACCAGGCCCACCTGAAAGGGGTTGTGGCCAGTTGAGCTGTGGAGAGCCCGGTTATAACTGTGTTGTACATAGGGAAGGCTCTTATCCCATGTGCGTGGATGTGTTGAATTGTACATGCGCATAATGTGTACAATCATCTTGTTGACGACCTATGTATGCCCATCAATTTAGGGATGGAAAGCTGTGGACCTGGTCAGCTTGGTGTCCAACATTGACCAGAAGCTGGAAAAAAATGTGCTATGGAACTTGTTGTCCCGATCTGAGATGATATACTTTGGGATCCCAAAGTGCACCCACACTCATTCAACGAAGAGTTTAACAATGGATTTTGTTGTGATATTCTTCTTGCAAACCAACATAATGGCCATCTTTGAGAATATGTCAACGACCACGAAAACAAGTCGTTTCCATGCTTAGTAGAAGGAAGGCCCTACATGTAATCCATGGAGATGGATTCCCAAGGTCGACTAGGGGTAGGTAACGGGGTATAGAGGTCTTGGTTATTGATGGTCTGTTTGGAAATGATGCAAGCAGTGCAGGATCTGATGTACTTCCCAACATCCTGTCGAAGGTTCGACCAATAAAAATACTTATGCAATACTAACACTATTTTCTTAACCCCGAAATGCCTAGTAAGTCGACTGTAGTGTGCTTCCTAAATCATCTTGGCACGCTCGCTTGAAGGAACACAAAGGTGTCCTAGGTGACATAACAGTGCATCTTGGAGGTGAAAATTTGGAACTTGTGTACCCTCTAAGAGGGTCTTGTATGTGTGGCTAAATTTCGAATCGCTCTTGTAGAGAAGCAACCAATCAGAAGTATCGTGCCCACAAGAGTTGAGAATGGTGGTTAGCGCCATGATCAGTGGTCGGCTGAGGCAGTCTGCAACATTATTGGTGCTACCCTTCGAATACTTGATGTTCAAATGAAATTGTTGCAGATATGTGGACCACTTCTGATGGTGATCGTTCTACAACTTCCCTTGTGTTTGTATGAACTGCAGGGGTTGGTGGTCTATGTGGATGACCGTTTCCTTCCCCAAAATGTAATGCTTCCATTGGCGACAAGCTTGCACAATGGAATACATTTATTTGTCATAAGTGGGATAATTGCGGACTATGTCGGATAGTGTCTCACTGTGATATGCCACTAGATACCCCTGTTGAGTAAGAATTATCCCAATAGCACAGTCAGAGGCATCTGTCTCAATCTCAAATGGTTGTTGCAAGTCTAGTAATGTGAGCATTGGGGCAGAGCAAAGGCGATGTTTCAATTCTACGAACGCCTTCTATTGAGATTTCGACTAAAAGAATTTTTATTTCACTCCTCCCTTGGTGACTTGACTCAAGGGCCAAGTGATATGAGAGAATCCCAACACGAACCTACGGTATAAATTATCAAGACCCAGAAAGCTGCGAAGCTCTGTTAGAGTGGCTGGGGCCGTCCAATCTTGAATTATTTGGATCTTGGTTGGATCCACATGCACCCCCCGTTCATCAATAATGTATCCCAGATACTGGACCTGGTTCATGCCAAAAGTGCACTTCTCCAAATTTCCACACAACTTTGTTGCTGCGGTGTTTGTAGGACCTGTCGGATGTGGTGGAGGTGCTCTTCCCAACTCTAGCTGAATATCAGGATGTCATCCAAGTACACTACTACAAATGAGTTGGTGAATGGCCGCAAGATGTTTTCCATCAGCCTCATGAAGTTTACAGGAGCATTCGTCAACCCGAAAGGCATGACCAACCATTCGAAAAGGCCCTCCTTGGATTTTAAGGCAGTCTTCCACACATCAGAGGGTTCGATTGTTACCTGGTGATACCTGGACTTCAAGTCAATCTTGCTGAAATAATTCGCCCCTTTGAGTTGATCCAAAAGGTCATCAATCCATGGGATCGAGTACCTATTTCGAGCAGTGATCTCGTTTAACGCTCGATAGTCAATATAGAGTCTCCAAGTCCCATCCTTCTTCTGCACCAACATGATCGGGCTCCCACAGGGCGATGAAATCAGTCGGATGTGACCTTTCTGTAGCATCTCCTGAATTTTCCTCTTGATTTCATCGTTCTCCAGAACAGAGCGTCGATAGATCGGTCCATTCGGCAGCGATGCACCTGGGGTCATATCGATGGGGTGCTTGACCTGACAGTGCAGAGGCACCCCTGTGGGTGAGGTGAAGATGTCCCCATACTCCTCCACGACCTTGTCCAATTGTTGTTTTCGTGCAGAGGATCCCTTTCTGGAGGTTGTGGCCACAATCTTCTTCTTTCCCTGGGGGCAGATCATTAGGAAAACAAATTTCCCGGTTTTGGAAATGAGCTTACTGCATTGTTTTGTAGTAACCAAAGAGATATCCGCAGGTGGTGGTACCTCTAGTATCCTGTACAACTTATTGCCTAAAGTAACAAGAACAATGCAAGGTCGTGACTCATACACAACATGTTGCTTCCACAACTATGGTTGGCCTAATAATACATCACAAAAATCAAGAGGAGAAATGTCACATAATACCTCATCCGTGAAGGGCTTGATGCTATAGGGAAGGTAGCACTGTTGGCTGACGGGGAGATCTCGTCCTTAGTGTAGCCACCTGATGGTGTACGAATGTGGGTGTGTTGTGGTCAGCAAGCCCAACTGCTTCACGACCTCTGCTGAAATGATGTTATTTTGGCTCCCACTGTCGACAATGAATTGTAGCGGGGAACCCTTTACCCACATATGGGAGTGGAAGAGATGCTCCTCCTCCTCTGGATCATTCGGTTCCTCCTTCTGGATCTTTATAGTGGCAATGGTAGCATTGGGCTCTGCATCAATAATATGCTTCCCTTTGTCATTCCCCTTGTCAGGTTCTAATTAAGAGTCGAAGCATGCATATGATTTAGAAGCCTTCATCTCGGTCACCATTGACTGCTCGGCCCGACACTCACTTATGTTGTGAGTCGAGCTCTTATGGAACTCACACCACTTTCCCATGTCCTTCTTCGGCTTCGCAGTATTTTTCTTTTCTTGCGGCTTCGGTAGGTTATCTTGGGCCACCATGCCTTGGATTTGTCCTTTGTTATGTGATTTGGGGGCACCTTCCCTTGATTTTGATTTGTAGATCCAAAGTCTCGTTTCTTCTATTTGACTTTATGCTCAATCTTGGCAGCATACTGATATGCCGTACCAAGTGAGGAGATGTCGAGGAACTCCATTTCCTCCTGAATGTATCTATGCAAACAACTGTGGTACTTCAGCACCAAATGTTTCTCCGAATCTTTGATACCCAACTTTGTGCGCAGGGTATGGAACAGATTTGTCAGCTCATGCACATCTTGATCCCTTTGTTGTCACAACGTAGTCCATTATATGTACTTGTCCTCATAGCTCTCCACGGGATAATATTATTCTTTGATGAAATCTTAGAAATAATTCAAAGTGGGTATGATCGAGAACATAGAGGGTTCCCCCTCGTCCTTTTTCTCACAGTAGGTTTCCCACTAGTCCTTGACATGGGGGGTAGGTTTGAGGAGTGCAAAAATAATCTTCTACCGGTCAGAAAAATCATGAACCGAGAAATATCCTTCTAATATATTCAACCATATATCTACGACGTCTGCATCTATTTGGCCCTCAAATATGAGAATGTAAAAGTTTACTTGTACCTTAAAAGGAGTTGTGCCTTCAGCGTGGCTGCTGGATGTAGATGCACTGCCGGTGGGCAGTCGTTGAAGGATATGGGCAAAGTTATTTTTCATCACGTTTCTTTGTTTTTCGAGGGCCTCCTCGAGCAATATTTTGATAGGATCTCCTGCTCCCTCATCTTTCTTTTCGTCCCCCATGGGCGACTGTCGTGGTTTGCGAGGCTGATATTGCAAAGGTTCAACCAGATCAAGCTCTAACTCCTTATACCCCGACCCTGTTCGAGACATGCAAAGAAGGCTCGAGAAAGAGAAAACATCTCTGATACCACTGATCCAGATTTATGCAGGAACGCAACAGAATACACATGTAACCATAAATACAAAAATGCAGCAGAAATAACTCTTCATTTCATTAATATCAAAGAACTGAAATTTGTTTACAGACAGAATGGAAATAAACTAGCTAGGGCGCTGGTAGCTTATCTCTAAGAAGAGATGTGGTGGTTACAAGCCTCTAGACTATGTTACAATGTGGCTCAAAAGGCCTATTTATTATTGAGAAACAATGGAAGACCCTAAACATCCAAAAACCTAACCCTAGGAGATGAAGTGCCAAAACTATGGGCCCCGTTTGGGTAAATTGGTACATCAACTTCCTGGGGACGTAACTTTGGCATACAATCTATGTTTGACACGCTCAATAACTCGTTAGAAAGATATATCCGAGGACTACAACTTTTGAGTGAGCAATATTGGTTTATGACCCATGTTGCTCTCGGTTTTTTGAAAAAAAATTTGTTTAGGTCCTTAAAATGGCTACGGAAGTTCAAGACCCGAAAAACTGATAAAAATAGTAAATTGTGCTATAATAAGGAAACTAAAAAACTGAAAGAAACAATGATGGGGCCCCAATTGGAATAGGCGGGTGGCCACCAATATCGACCTGGATCACTTGCCCTATATCATTTGTTTCCACGGGTTCTGAAGTTTCTTGTCCCATTATCATGTTTGAACGCATTTCTTTTACATTCTAAAATCAAACCCTTGAAACCCTTATTTTACTTGATCTGGTTTCTTATGTCAAATATCCATTAACAATGAAAAACACATTATAAGCTTGCAAATCTAACAACCAAGCCAGTGTCAATCTACTCCACGCGATTTTCAAATCAATTTCAAGGCTTCTGATAGGGAACACTGTAAGACCGTTTAGTTTCAAAATTGAAGTTATTGATGCCTACCAGAGCTACAACCGACTTCTATTAATCGCACTGTGCATCAATGATCAACATAAAACTTATTCAAATATCCACTTCCACGTGATAAGTTGGTTGGAAGTGTTTTTCACTTAATCAACCATTTTTAATCAAGGTGTTCAAGCAATTAAAATTGAAGGGAAAACAAAAGCCTACGAATGTGGAAAGAAGCGGCCATTTATCATGTTGAATCTTTCTTCCTCATGGATTAATTACATTCTTTTTGGGGCAGTGTAATTAGTGTACAAATGAAAGCGAGAGGCACTGTACATCCTAGTATAGGGTAGATGTGTGAGCATTAGAAGTAATGCAAGATTGTATGCAAACAAAGTTAATGTGGGGTCAATTGTAATCAATATATTTGTAATAATTAGTATCTTTGTAAACCGGGGTTATATTTACGAATTCTCAAAAAAGAGGTAGGGTAAATAAATAAAAATATAAATAAACCAAAGGTATGGTAAATAAATAAAACTCATTTTTATACTTAATCCAGAGATATGTTAAATAAATAAAGATATATATAAATTAGAGGCGTGGTAAAAAGATAAAACCTCTTTTTATATTTACTCCTTAAACCTCGTTATATTTGTAAAAACTCAAAAAAGAGGTTTTATTTAGATGAAGCCTATGGGTGGAATACCATATCTATAAAATAGGTATGGTAAATAAATAAATATAAAAGTGGTATAAAGAGGTGTGGTAAATAAATAAATATAAAAGAGGTATCAAGAGGTATGGTAAATAAATAAAACCTCTTTTCATATTTACTCCATAATGAGCTTTATATTTACGAACACTAAAAACAAGGTTTACAAGGTTTTATTTAGGTGAATCCTATGGGCCAAATTATTATTAATACCATGCAAAAAAATTATTATTAACCTTAATATTAATTAAAAGATTATTATTATTATTATTATTAAATATAATATTCATATTAATATATTATAATATTAATATTATTAAGTTTAATAACTCAGGATTAATACAGTGTCAAATTTGTTATATTATAATATATATTAATATATCGTGATATATATTAACTCTAGATATATATGGGAGGGAAAAGCAAAGACATAGAGTGATAAAGGTGGAGAGATAGGGGGATTGACAAGGAAGAGATGGAGATAAACTAAATAAGAGGGGAGAGGAGGAATGGAGAGAGAGAGAGAGAGTGACAAGAGTGAGAGAGGGGGAGAAGGGTAGGAGAGAGATAGGGAGACACAAATATGGATGGGGGGGAGAGAGAAGGAGAGGGGGAGGGAGGCAGTGATAGAATTGGAGGGTAGACAGAGAGAGAGAGATGGCAGAAGAGAGAGGGAGGTAAGAGAGAAATGGAGAGAAAGGTAGGACGAGAGGGAGGATGAGATAGGGAGGGATAAAGAGATGGATTTGGAAGGGGAAAGAGGGAGGGAATAAGAAAGATAGAGAGTGAGAAGCAGAGAGAGGGAGGGAGTGACAAGGGAGACATGGAGAGTTGGTATGTATTTTTATGGGTGAGATAAAGAGACAAAGAAGGAGAGATGGAGAGAAGGGGGGAGAGAAGGATAGAGGGAGGGATATAAAACATAGAGAGAGAGAGAGAGAGAGAGAGAGAGAGGGCAGAGAGAGAGAGAGAGATAGAGAGAGGATTAGAGGGCAGAGAGAGAGAGAGATGGGGGAAGAGAGAGAGAGAGAGATAGAGAGAGGATTGGAGGGCAGAGAGAGAGAGAGATGGGGGAAGAGAGAGGGAGGTAGGAGATAAAGGGAGAGAGGGGAATGACAAGAGAGAGGAGGAGAGAGGGAGGGAGGGATGGATAGAGATATTGAGTTGGAGGGGGAGAGAGGTAGGGAATAAGAAAGACAGAGAGTGAGAAGTGGAGAGAGAGAAGGAGTGACAAGGTAGAGATGGAGAGAGAGTGTGTATGTTTGGGGTTGAGATGAAGAGACAAAGAAAGAGATATGGAGATAAGGGGGGAGAGATTGAGAGAGAAGGATAGAGGGAGGGATATAGCAACAGAGTTGGAGGGTGATCAGATAGAGAGAGAGAGAGAGAGAGAGAGAGAGAAAGGTGGGAGAGAAAGGGAGAGAGAGGATGTGAGAGAGTGGGGAGAGGGAGGGAAAGCGAGATGGACTTGGAGGGGGAGAGAGAGGGAGAGAGGATAGAAGGAGGAAAGAGAGATAGAAGTGGGGGAGAGGGAGAGAAGGGGAAGATGGAGATATAGATGGAAGGTGGAGACAGGGAAGAAGAGAGAGATGGAGAGAGGGAGGGATTTACAAAGAGATTGATAGATATGGAATGCAAGAGCGTGTGTGTTTAGGGGGGTGAGATATAGAGACAAAGAAGGAGAGATGGAGGGAGATATAGATATAGATGAAGTGGGGAGAGAGGGAAGAATATTTCTTGCACTAGATGCATTGATTTCAGTGTATATGGTGATTTCTAATCCTATTTGATTATTTTCTCTAGATGCATTGATTTTAGTGTAGATATTGATTTCTAATGATATTTTATTTCTTGCACTAGATGCATTGATTTCAATGTAGATGATTTATAATCCTATTTGATTGCTTGCACTAAATGCATTGATTTCAATGTAGGCGGTGATACCGAATCCTATTTTATTGCTTGCACTAGATGCATTGATTTCAATGTAGGCTTTGATTTCTAATTATATTTGATTGCTTGCACTAGATGCATTGATTTCAATGTAGATTATTTTTAACCTATTAATATTGGGGCTCAAGAGAGACAGTGTATCATGTTTACTACAACAACTTTGAGCTAAAGATTTAAATGGTTTAAGATTTCAATTGTCCTTTTCATATAATCGATATGAAAAGATGTCAAAACTAACAAGGGCAACAATAAGAATAGTAGAAGAAAATAGTTTTAGATTGATCACAATGAAGCATATTTCTTATTATTCACATTTTCTATCATTCAACACTATTATTTTCACTTTGTATTCAAAAAAATTATTTCATCATTTTTCATAGTTAAAGTTATTAACAGTATTTATCATTTCAACAAACTAAGGTAACTAAGAAAAAATAAGATTAAAATGACTAGGTTAATCTTAGACATATTTAGCATATTTAAAATAATTATATTAATATTTGATATATTTACATATTATTGATAAAATTAATCATATCTTCGATAGATTTTCCTTGGCCGCACATGACTTATACCAGCCTAGGTCCATCTTAACTCTGGATCTATCAAGCGCCCAGAGGGATCAAATCTCTTGAGGTGCAAACTTTTCCTCAAGTTTTGCACTCAAAAAATAGGTTTGCACCTCGAGAGATTTGATCCCTCTCAGCGCTTGATAGATCCATAGTTAAGATGGATCTAGGTTGGTTGCGCCGAGAGGCGCTCTACAAGCGAGTATAGGGTAGATGTGTAGGCGTTAAATGTAATGTAATATTGCATGTAAACAATTTTAATGTCCGCTCAGTTGTAATGAATATTCGTAATAATTAATATATTTGCAATTCATAGTTATATTTACCAACACTAAAAAAAAGAGGTATGGTAAATAAATAAAACCTCTTTTTATACATGAGAGGTATGGTAAATAAATCAAACATCTTTTCATATTTACTCCATAAACCTCTTTATAGTTACAAAAACTCAAAAAATAGGTTTTATTTAGGTGAAGCCTATGGGCCAAATACCATGAGACAAATTATTATTAATATCATGAGCTAAATACATTAGGCCAAATACCATATTTATAAAATAGGTATGGTAAATAAATAAATATAAAAGAGGTATGGTAAATAAATAAAAATATATCAAATAGGATTAGAAATCAACATCTAATTATACACCAAGTCTATGGGCCAAATACCATGGTAAATAAAAGAGGTATGGTAAATAAATAAAATATAAATAAACTAGAAGTGTGGTAAATAAATAAAACATCTTTTCATATTTACTCCATAATCCGCTTTATATTTAGAAACACTAAAAAAAGAGGTTTTATTTAAGTGAAGCCTATGGACCAAATACCATCCAAATTATTTTTAATACCATGCAAAAAAATATTATCAACCCTAATATTAATATTAAAAATTTAATATTATTATTACTATTAAATCTAATATTCATATTAATATATTATAATATTAATATTATTAAATTTAATAACTTTGGATTAATACAATGTTATTTTGGTTATATTATAATATATATTAATATATCATCATATATATACTCTAGATATATCTATGGGAGGGAAGAAAAAAGACATAGTATGATAGAGGTGGAGAGATATGGAGAGATGGAGATAAACTGGAGGAGAGGGGAGAGGAGGAATGAAGAGAGAGAGAGAGGGAAATGAGTGAGAGAGGTAGAGAAGGGTAAGAGAGGGAGAGGAAGACACGAAGCTAGAGGGGGCAGAGAGAGAAGGAGAGGGGGAGGGAGATAGTGAGAGGATTGGAGGGTATGGGGGGAGAGAGAGAGAGATGGAAAAATAGAGAGGGAGGTAGGAGAGAAAGGGAGAGAGAGTAAGGACGAGAGATATGACTTGAGAGAGAGGACGAGAGAGGGTGGGATAGAAATATGGAGTTGGATGGGGAGAGAGGGAGGGAAGAAGAAATATATAGAGAGTGAGAAGTGGAGAGAAAGAGGGAGTGACAAGGGAGAGATGAAGAGAGAGTGTGTATGTTTAGGGGTGAGATAAAGATACAAAGAAGGAGAGACAGAGAGGCGGATAGTGAAGGAGAGAGAGGGAGGGAATAGTAACATAGTTGGAGAGAGAGATATGGGGGAAGAGAGAGGATTGGAGGGAAAAGAGAGAGAGAGAGAGAGATGGGGGGAGAGAGAGGGAGGTAGTAGAGAAATGGATAGAGATAAGGGATGAGAGAGAGGAGGAGAGTGATCACGGGGGAAGAGAGAGAGTATTGGAGAGAGAGAGAGAGAGAGAGGACAAGAGAGAGGGAGGGAGGGAATAATAAATGCACAAAGAGTGAGAAGTGGAGAGAGAGAAGGAGTGATAAGGGAGATATGGAGAGAGTGTGTGTATGTTTGGGGGTGAGATAAAGAGACATAGAAGGAGAAATGGAGAGAAAGGGGGGGAGAATGAGAGAGAAGGATATAGGGAGGGATATAATAACAAAATTGGAGAGAGAGAGAGAGAGAGAGAGAGGTGGGAGAGAAAGGAAGAGAGAGGACGTGAGAGAGTGGAGAGAGGGAGGGAAAGAGAGATGGAGTTGGAGGGGGGAGAGAGGGAGGTAAGAAGAAAGACATAGAGAGAGAAAGGTGGAGTGAGAGAGAGGGAGAGAGGAAAATAAGAGGAAAGAGAGATAGAAGTAGGGGAGAGGGAGAGAAGGCAAAGATTAAGATATAGTTAGAAAGTGAAGAGATGAAAGTAGAGAGAGATGGAAAGAGGGAGTGAGTGACAAAGATATTGATAGATATGGAGTGAGAGAGCGTGTGTGTTGGGGGGGTGAGATAGAGAGACAAAGAAGGAGAGATGGAGGGAGATATAGGTATCGAAGGAGGGGGGAGAGAGGGAAGAAGATTTCTAGCACTAGATGCATTGATTTCAATATAGATGGTGATTTCTAATCCTATTTGAGTGCTTGCACAAGATGCATTGATTTTAGTGTAGATATTGATTTCTAATGATATTTGATTGCTTGCAGTAGATGCATTGATTTTAGTGTAGATATTGATTTCTAATATTATTTGATTGCTTGCACTAAATGTATTGATTTCAGTGTAGATGGTGATTTCTAATCCTATTTGATTGCTTGCATTAGATGCATTGATTTTAATGTAGATGTTGATTTATAATTATATTTGATTTCTTACACTAGATGCATTGATTTCATTGTAGATGATTTCTAATCCTATTTGATTGCTTGCACTAAATGCATTGATTTCAAAGTAGATGGTGATTTCTAATCCTATTTGATTGTTTGCAATAAATGCATTAATTTCAGTATAGATGGAGATTTCTAATCCTATTTGATTGTTTGCACTAAATGCATTGATTTCAATGTAGTTGTTGGTTTCAAATATTTTTTTATTGCTTGCATTAGATGCATTGATTTCAGTGTAGATGTTGATTTTTTACTTGATGTAACTGGATGTATAATGGTACATTAATTTTAAAGTGATTGGATTAACAATGTGCATTGATTTCAGTGTAAGCACAAAAAATTATTGACAATGTACATTGATTTTTGTGTTATAGTAATTCAACGTATTAATATTGAAGAGCAAGAGATCCAAGATATGATGTTTACTACAATAGTTGGAGCTAAAGATTTAAATGGTTTACGATTTCAACCGTCCTTTTTATATAGTTGATATGAAAAAATGACAAAACTAACAAGGGTGACGATAAGAATAGTAGAAGAAAATAGTTTGAGATTGTTCACAATGAAGACTATTTGTAATTGACTGCATTCTTATTATTCACATTTTCTCTCATTCAAAATTATTATTGTCACTTTGCATTCAAAATTTTTATTTCATCATTTTTCATCATTAAAGTTATTAAAAATATTTATCTTCTCAACAAACTCAGGTAACTAAGAAAATTTAAAATTAAAATGACCATATTAATCTCAGACATATTTCTCATATTTAAAATGATTATATTAATATTAGAAAAATTTACATATTATTGATAAAATTAATCATATGTTCGATATATTTTCCTTGGCCGCACACGACTAAAACCAACCTAGATCCATCTTAACTCCAACTCTATTTAGCGCCGATAGGGATCAAATCTATCGAGGTGCAAACCTTTCCTCACGTTTTGAACTCAAAAAATAGGTTTGCACCTCAAGAGATTTGATCCCTCTCGGCGCTTAATAGATCTGGAGTTTAGATGGATCTAGGCTGGTACTAAGTGAACAATAACACATCAGTTTACAAATTGGACTATCATGTCATCATGCCAACTCTTGAAAATAGTGAAACAACATAATATTTTGAAAGGTCATAACTTTTGGTCCAGGAGTCGAAATGAGGCAAATTTTATATTGTCGGAAAGGTCTTAATGAGATGAAGATGTTGGAATTATAAAAAAGGAAAAACTATAAAACACTGAAAATCACTAAAAATAGGAAACCAAAAGCGATTACTGCGATATTTCAAAAAAATATATTGTGGCCCCTTTATTCTCTTAAAAATTAAGGGGAATTGTTGAGACCTTAACAGTACTCTAGAAAAGTAATTTATAGATAAGATAAGATAATTATATTTATGTCCAACTAATTACCACAAAGTACGCCAAAGGGACTATTGAGTACAATGATGTCCATACAATGCACGAGAACCAAACGGTCTCCTATAAAGATACAATGCAAGAACATAAAAATACAATGTCTGGAATTCCCTGGCAGAGAAGATCCAAGAGATAATGGGTCGGAGGGTCAAACTCATCTCTGCTAACATCCGAGGTTGAATGAACACTGAAGAAAATCCACAAAGTTTGTTGGCCTGATGAAGGGCTGGTGGAAAGTGTGGATTGTCCGCTAGATCGTTGCATGGGGGAGTTCACACATTGCTGAGGTCTAGAGGACTTGGTTTGTTTCCCAGGAACGAATTTGAGATGGATTTGGTGCTGAAATATTGTGTGGCAAGGTGAGGCTCCATGGATCATCACTAATATAGAGCATGGATATGAGTTGGTATCAATTGGTCTATTGGTACCCCTGTTTGAAGGTAGTGCCCTGAAAAATGTTGCGATCCTCTGTGTGGGGTCTGATCTGATGGGAGGCTGAAGAATATGCACTCAAAACCTGAGAGCCTCCTGCATATATAGTGCCAAACATCTCTGATTTGGATACCTGAAAAAGTCGGTGGGGGTCCGAGAATCTTTGAACAAGAAATGGAACCTTCCTCTGATCTTGTAATAAACAAGGCATCCAAAAATGAAGTGCACCTCGGTCTCCACATCTTGTAAATGACATACCTAGCAGATTCTGTCTGGTCTATCAATCTGGTGGTCTGTCTCTACCAGAGGTCTATGGGATCCTACTCTGAACTAGCCTAGAGGAAAGCAAAGAGCATGCATACAATGGTGAAACGTGTACTAGGGTCGAGTAATGAGCCTAACTCTCAACTCCAATAAGTGCTCAACATAGAGGAAAATCAAGGGGCATAGATGATTTTTCACCTACACACTTGACCTCACCATGTTTTATAAATGTACATCATGTGAATAATATAGAACACACAATTATCTTTCTCTTCATCTTCTATCCTTTCCATGTGTGTCTAACATGGTATCAAATTTGCAAGCAATCTCTTGACTTGCTCAATCTTGTTTGAGCCACTGTTTTTTTCTGGCCTTTTATGTGCATGTGCACCTTTGAACTAGCTGCCTTGGAATTCTATCTCTTTTACTGTTGCAGTGCACTCATTTTTCACTATAACGTATTCATATACCTCTGAATCTTAGATCTGCAATTAACTAAAGCATGTTGGGAATTTAATTATTCTAGGAATATTCTATTTAATCTATGAATCCTAGACCTGTGCAGCGAGAAGCTAGGGAACAATTTTCCCTTTCCATTTTGTCATACACAGTTTGTTAGTTGTTCCTTTGTGAAAACATTTAACACTATCATAGTTCAAGTGTTATGGCCATTACTGTGTTAGAGTCAATCTAACACAACACTGTGCGAGTGAACGTAGGAGTTATGCAATCCACCCGGTGAGGAAGATGGAACAATGTTGGTAAAAAAATCTCATTGTGTAGCCCAAAAATTAGAAGGAGATGGAACAACGTTGGTTAAAAACGCTCATATCACCGATATTCTCCAGGAATGAACTGGATTCAAGAAGGCCTTTGTCTAAGGAGTTTCGTAGTCATAAACCTCACCTATCAGTGCATCAATCGAGTAATTTCTTGGTCGGTCTTCCTCCCACGGGTTACCTCCTCTCACCGGTCCTCCACTCACTCTCAATTCAGACCAATTGAGTGAAATCTTCATCAAACTTTCTATCATATTCTATGTCCTCTTTGGACATCACTCTTCTCCTCTTTTTCCTTTACCTTCCTCTTCCTCAATGAGGACTGCTGCCATAGCCTGGGATGAGTGCCAATTCGGAACGAGGATCGACCATACTGAACTGAAGGCAAAGTAAGAGGCATAGTGAGACTGATTAAGGGAAATTATGATAAAAATGGCTACCTGACATATGAAGGTGGAGACCACTGCTTCCAAGAGTCGTGCATCCATCCTTTTCTCACTCGCATTCTTCTAAAATTCCTACTGTCCCTGCATCCCACTAAACCGACTCCCGGTTGCAAAACCGTTCTCATTCCCCCTCGCACAGGTGACTCCTCCATACCCTCTTCGGCCCTATCCGCAACAACCATTTCTCCTCCTCACTTTTTGTGTGGTGCAATGTTAAAGCATTATCGCACCTCTCTAGAGTACACTCCCGCGCTGTATAGATACCATGCTCCCCATACCTCTGCTCCCATACCAATCTGATCCCACTCTCGTTTTAGTATTGCTTCTATATTGTGTTGATTGTGTAACTAATTACCTCCCCTCATATAATATGAAACCTATTTTATAATAAGAGCAATTATTCTCTAATCAGAGTGTCAGTATGCGCCTCGGATAATTTTAGTTTACTGAAATGCAGAATAACACCCATTGAGTATTTCCGAAGGAGTTCCAAGATTCTTTCATTCTCAAACACACCCCCATTATCTGTGGCACTCCTTGGAAAAAAAAAACAACTCTCAGGAGGGAAAGTGACTTGTGAGTTATTAATGCTGGAATTTATTATTTGTAATACCATAGCAATACGCTTGTTGAGCCTCAAGACTTGTTAGGCGGATAAATCATTCTTGTGGACAAGAACGATCTCCCTAGTATCACAAGGATAGCTAGAAACAAACAGGACAAATGTAAACTACTTTCTCTAGATTATATATGATTTGGAATTTTCTATGATGAAGAAAGGACCTACCCGTGATCCAATGCTAGTTGAATTCTTATTTTCCATTGCTCCAAGAAGTCACCTCTTAATATCTGCAAACAAAGAAATAGAAGAAAATCAAAAGCACCTGCAACATATACTAATTCAGAAATCACAAATCTATCTTAATTATCAAGTTGTTTAAGAAATAAGTCATTCAATTAAACACATAAACAACTTATTGAGAAAACATGATCCAAATGTATTATCTTTAAATAAAAGAAGGAGTCTTACAACCGCGTTCGCCTTGATGTCGTATAGGTCCTTCTGGGGTCCGAAACAAGCGTTTTCCTTTGGTCTGACAAGCCCTTCCACTCTTTGAACCAGCCTAACTACGAGTATGTTATCGTTCTCGCAGTTAGCAAAAGAGTATGTTTCTTCAGCAATTCCCTTCTCTATCGTAGCTAACAAGTACAAAGCAAGTACTAAGTGTATACAAAATGCATAGTGAAGTTTTACATATGTGAGCATGTACCCTTGAGACTGAACCAACTCTTCAATTTATAGGAGAAGGAAAGTGGTTGCAGCTCCAAAATGGAAGGGATAGAGTCCCCTTATCAATGGATTAAGTTCCAAAGACTAAGGAATAGGCTCCTTTTATGAAGGAATGAATGTTCATGATAATGGAGGGAGTAAGGCTTCCACTGGATAACGCCTTCTAGAAGCTTCCAAATGGGAGAATATTCGACCAGCTGGTGCTTCTAGAATTTACTTTTGCCTTCAATTTACCTTTTACAGGGGACTGCACTTTTAATGAAGAAAACGTGCGGTCGGCTCCGCAGTTTTTGGAGAAAAAGGGTGCGGTGCCGCAGGTAAGGCTAAGGAAAAGTGCAGTACAAGTGTTTTTATGATTTTTACAAGCTTTTCTCCAAATTCAAGACTTGGTTTAGGAACTTTAGGGTTGTAGACTTCCAAAGGAGCATTATATAGGTATTGATGAACCCATATAGACAGTAAAATGTCATGGTGACAAAATAATGTGTAACAGATTGCCCCCTAAAGTACGAAGTCTGAGATAATTCGAAGAGTTAAGTGCTTTATCATTCCGAGGATTGGCTTGTGGATGCTGGTTGGAGCCTGTAAAAACATTCAATGCAAACATATATATATATATATATATATATATATATCATCGCTGAGGTAGACATTCCCATACTCAGAGCAAAAACTAACTAAATCAAAACTTTAACTAAAATGTTCTGATATAAAAATGATTCTAATATTACATCAATAGTAGAAACAGTATGGACGCAACCATCTATCATGAATAGTCTACTGCATAATGGATAATAAAACTCCTCGCAACTTAAATGGTGGAAACTAGATCCAGGGTCTTGATTTTCGCTACCTGAACTAGTACGATTCTATCCATGCGATTGATTGTGTCGAAGTCGAACATGGTAGAAACCACTTGATTACCAGTCAATGATGTGAACTGATAACAAGTGTGAGAGAAACCACCAATAATAACAATGGCTCTCAAAGTACTCAGTACAATCAATGAATTGTGAATAAATGATTTGAAGTCGAACACTTCATAGAATCATCCGGTCGGAGGTCAATGATGTAACCTGTCGTCGAAGGCGAGAAATCTGCCATTAGGACATGCAGATTCCAAGGTACTGAAGGATTCTAGATCAACTTCCTAGATGATATGCTGTCGTCGATAGAAAGTGATCCGTCGTAGGAAAGCCCACGACACGAAACCATTAGATCAAGTTTTGTAGAAATATTTTGCAAGGACCGACTCAGGGATGGTCAACGCAAATGGAGACATATGTTTGCAGATGAATGGTTTGTTTGAACTGTCCTCTTGAGCACATAACGACATTGCAGATGGTTTGGTGACAATTGACCTAAAGCTAATACTCAGAAACTGACTAAAGACTTTCAATATGGTTTGATTAACTGATAGGCAAAGGAATTTACCAACCTAAATAGAAGTGTGACAAAAAATGTCATGTTCAAGAGTGGTATACTGCTTTTAAATAAAGTATGACAACTGGATCCATTTTCTCTCTTTTTCCCCCACCATTTCTGGCAAGTACCTCTTTATTTTTTACAAGCTTGAGGAGGATAACATTTGCTTGTTGTATAAGTTCATCCTTCGGATGAGTCCAACTTGGTTTAAAATCGAACCCTAAGAAGGAGTGGTTTGTTCCTGTTTGTAATTTACAAGTCCTTTACTGTTAAATTTTAACGAGTCCAGTATAGGAGAAACTCGGTGTTTTTCAATTTTAGGGAGTTAGAAGAAAAACTTAAGGAAACTTCGTGGGTGTACTTTTTTGTAAATTTAGTCTCTCAAGCCCAAAAAATGATAAAATAAGACAAGAGAGAACTCTATTGACTATGATTAGTCAACGTATACCTTTTTCATAAATAGTCTATTTCAGTCTGAAAAAGGGGTAAACTTATACTGAAGGGACGACTGTTCATTTTCTTTAACAAGTTTGAGTAGTCAAGTACTCGGCAATCTTTTCATTTTTAGAGAGTCTGAAAAGGGCTTAAAAGAGAACTCGAGATTTCACTTTTTCGTAAGTTTTAACGAGTTTGAAAAAGGGATAAAAATGTACTCATGGTTTTCTCTTTTTCGTAAGTTTTAACGAGTTCGAAAAGGGATAAAAATGTACTCATAAGTTTCTCTTTTTCATAATTTTTACTGAGATCGAAAAAGGGATAAAAAGTATACTCCTTTGTAAAAAATGATCATTTTACCCAAAAAATCCTGTATTCTACACAAAGAACTCAAAAATTAAACATACCTGTTTATGATTAATAAAAATAATTCAGAAAACAAATTTTCAAAGTGGAAAATAAACAAAATTATATTTCATTTATTCAAAAAATATTATAAAAAGGAGTTTTTCTAAATCATTTTTACCATTTGATTCCAGAGTGAAAGTTGAGAGCTTTAGGTGAAAAAATTTCCAAAGGAGATTACGGAAAATTCAACCGTTGGAATCGAAAATCGTCAGCTTCAGGTAATCCACATCATCCTCGCCTTCATTTTTGTTCGTTCACTTTCTTAATTTAGGTTTTAAATTTATTTTTTGGGGGAAAAATATGTTCAAAATTTCGCCTACGAGGGTATGCAGGTAAAACACATGACACTTGCAGACCCCGACAATTTTTCAAAAATAAAATTGTCGTGGTCCCGCAAATTTTGTATAGGAAGCATGCAGACCCTCGCACTGTCTCTGTGCAAAAGGTGCGGAGGCGCCGTGAAGAAAATAAAATGATAGATTCTCCCAAAATAAACCAAAATTTTCACTCAAATTATTTCTAATCTTCCAATTTGCCCATTGCAGAATATCTACAATGCTTGAGTGGAGGGAACGCGAACATGAAGAGGTTTATGAGGCCGCAATGGTATATGCGCCCACATTGCGTGTGTTGAGGGAATGTGGTTTATATAAATTCTGGGTTATTCAGGACTAGACTTACTCACCTGGCTAGTAAACAAATGGGACGTCCAGGAACAGTGCTTCATAATTGGAGATTACCAGTTCGAAATCGAGCTGGAAGATATATATTTTCTCACTGGTTTTTTAAAGAGAAGAGAAACAATCTCTTTGTTTGGGGCTAGAGCAGGTGGCCAATTTGTCACTAGCCTTCAACAAGAGTTCTGCAATGAGGAAGCGGATCCAAAAGATAAACGCATTGATATAAAAACAATCATCTGTCCTGAACTTAAAGTGGTTGCGTTTACTGTAACCCGGTTGTGTGGGAGCGCAGCTCCGCACGTTGCTACTAGATCCCATATGCATACTGCTGTTGATTGTTTCAAAGGCACCATTTTCAATTGGTGTGAGGCAGTATTTACCAACATAAAAGGCCAATTGACCAAGGAAAATAACTCAAAGTTGAAAAACTTTGGGTATGGAGCTATTGTTGTCACATTTGCTCTGGAGAGAATTCCTTCACTTTCCCCGTAGCTTATCTCGGTTGATCATGGTAGAGTCAAGGAGCCTCGGATGGTCCGATGGGTTGCACTGATGGCCCATCATAGTGAGGGCAGTGAGATTGTTCGTTTTACTCTAGCTTATTTCCATTGGTTGGAGAACCAAATCTTCGCCATAGAAGATTTCCCATATGCCGGGATAGAATTTCGTGGTGATCGAGAGATGTCCCTTCCTCCAGAAACATAGTGGGATGACTTAGGTAAGAATCATTTTGACATGTTCTAAATTTTTATGTTTATTTGTTTTTGTTTAAATCATCCAATATTGATGAAAAAATAATTTAAAATGCAGATGTTGGTCCACGCAGGCTAGTCACACTCCGTCGCTTCAACAGGAAGCAAAGAGAGCCCGTTGCAGCACCATAGGATCAGGCAACTGAGATTCTTACTGATCTAGAACACAAACTAGAGCGGTTGACCTTGGATATCCCGGAGACTTCGATAGATGATGTCCCTCTCTGTCTTCAGAGACATGT
Source organism: Pinus albicaulis (assembly GCA_034641835.2). Classification (NCBI taxonomy): domain Eukaryota; kingdom Viridiplantae; phylum Streptophyta; class Pinopsida; order Pinales; family Pinaceae; genus Pinus; species Pinus albicaulis. The sequence goes on from CM076582.1 coordinate 1,641,060,000, forward strand.
TAATGGAGTTCTTGGTCAGTTCAGGAGATTCCTGAATAGAGTAGTGCGAGCTGTCGTGTACTATCATGATCACCACCATGGATAGTGGATGATTGTGCAGACTTTGAAATTTTGTTTTTTGTATCACCACTTTTGCCGATTATAAGGTGTTTTAAACCTATAATCGAGGACGATGTAATATTTTTTGAAAACACTATTTTACTCTATGATATTTCTACTATTTCCGGCTATCTGTTCAACATGTTTATCGAATGTTGCTTTGATTTACTTCTTTAATGTTGAAAATGTATGTTTATAACACTAGTAGCTAATGCATCAGCCAATGTGTTGATATTAAATGTAATCAAACTCTCGTTCCAAGAGACGTACCTTCAAAAATAATCTCAATAATACTGGGTTTTTAATTGCGTATACTTGATTTAAGTGTAATACAATGAGTTCAGAATCTAACCTAACGATCAAACATCGAATTCCAAATGAAATCGATTCAGATAATAACTCAATCACTGCGCTATATTCTGCGATATTATTCGTTGTTTGACTGAGGCTTACCCCATGCATAGATATTAACTCATCAGTGGGTAAATAAATAACCCATGTTGCGGAAGAAATGTTCTGTGTACTACGACAAGCACCATCAGCAAAACCAATATACGTTTGAAGGGATGTCGACATCTGCAATATCAAGAGTAATCCAGATAAGCAGGGATAAAAACAAACTTAAACTAGACACACTCTTCTAATCTAAGGCACACTAGCTACGAAAAGAACTAAAATACAAATAAGATCTTCACACAAGATTTAAGCAAAATATCTCTCCAGATAAAGCCCATTTCTGGGTTTGTCTAAAGAGACCTCGTCATAATTAGTCAATTCATAGGTCCCTTTTGCAAACACTCGCTTGAAAATATAAGGATTGTGCCACATGGGTTCTAATTTCCCAGCTCCTAGTTTATCATTAGCTTGGTCGTATACCAATACTAGGTCACCCTCTAAAAAAACACGAGGTGTAACACTCCTATCATACTGAGCTTTCATTCATTTTTTATGAGCCTCGGTAGCTAATGCAGCGGTGCGCCAAGTCTCACCTAATTAAGCTAAGTATAAAAAGCATTTTTCCTCTTCAGAGGTAGCTGGTAGTAACTCTATGGCTAATTTGAGTGATGGTATTTCGCATTCAATCAGTAACACAGCTTCTAAACCATAAACTAGCTGAAAAGGAGTGAAACCTGTTGCAGTTTTTGCTGAGGTTCGATATGCCCAAAGCATATTATGCCAATTCGATTTATGAATTTTGATTATCCCTTTAATCATAGTGGTTAAAACTTTATTTACAGCTTCAACCTGACCATTAGCCTGCGGGTAATATGGTGTAGAACTATCATGGCGCAGACCAAGTTGGTTGGAAAGTTCGGTCATCATAATGTTTCGAAAATGGCTCCCATGATCAGTAATGATAGCTTGGGGTACACCAAATCGAGCAATCATGTGATTGAATACAAAAGTAGCTGCAGTTTTTCCATCTTCTGCAAATGTAGGCATCGCCTTGGCCCATTTGGTAAAATAATCTACTACAAGAATAATATACCCATGCCCCTCGGCTGAGTGAGGGTTACATGTAATGAAGTCAATGCCCCATTTTTCAAAAGGACTGACAACAATTATTGGGTGAAGAGGAGCTGGTGGTGCACACATTTTACGATCAAATATCTGACAATTGTGGCATTTTAGGACTGTTAGAATGCAATCTTTAAATAACGAAGGCCAAAAATAACCAGCGCACAATATCTTTTGGGCTTTGGCATGCCCAGACATATGACCGCCACATGCTCCAGAGTGATTCATTTAAGACTTTTTCAGCTTATTCGTGGGTTAAACATCATCGAAATACAGAATTCGCGCCGCGACGATAAAGCGTGTCTCCAAAAATATTGTACTGTTGAGACTGGTAATGGATCTTTCGTCGTTTTGAACGTGAAAGCTTACGCCGAAAATTTTGGGTTTGGAGATAAATGATTATATCTCCATACCAAGGATCTAAAGTACTGATAAGAAACAAAGATTCATCGGCGATCGGATGTTCTACCACAGTTTCTATCTCAGTATTTGGGAAGTCACACATAAGTTTAGTGAACACTAGTGATTTCTTTTATTTAGATTTTTCAAATTCTAAATCAAACTCTTGAAGGATTACTATCCATTTAGAGTATTTGCCCCCTGATAATTGTTTGGTCAAAATATACATCATAGGGTTACAATCATAGATCATTATTTTTTTCGTAACAATATGTAATGACGAAATATTTGGACAGCTTGAACTACTGCCAAGGTCAATTTCTCCACATGTGAGTATTTGATTTCAGTTGGATTTAAATTGCGACTGAGATAGTAAATCACATGTTCGTTGTGAAATTCATCTTCCTAAACTAATACCATTATGATCGTGGAATTAGAGGCTACTAAGTATAAAAAGTAATCTAGGTTGTATTTGGGTGGATGCAATAACGGTGCATGGGTCAACGCGTTTTTTAGAGCATCAAAATATCTATCAGTGATCTCGTCCCAAATGAAAAGAACATTCTGTTTCAACAACCTGGTAAAACCTTTGGTTAAATCAGCATAGTTAGGAATGAATCTACGCAAAAAGTTTGCTTTCCCTTGCAAACTTTGGAGTTGGCAAAGTGTGGAAGGAGGAGGTAAATTTATAATAGTCTCAACCTTCGAAGGATCGACACGAATGTCTTGTTTCGAAACGATAAATCCTAGTAATTGACCAGATTGTACAAAAGAACACATTTGTGCGGATTCAGGCGAATCTTATAATACCTACATCTCATAAAAATTGCTCGTAAGTGAGTTGGATGATCTTCTCTGTGTAAGGAATGAGCAGGTAGATCATCGAGATAAGGTTGCACAATGTGTTTAATGTCATGAAAAGCATAGGACATAGTCCTTTGAAAAGTTGCCACAACATTCTTTAGTCCAAATGGTAATTTACGGTAAGCGAAAGTTCCCCATGGACAAATGAATGCTGTTTTTGGTTGATCAATAGGGAGTATGTTCATTTGATTATAACTGGAAAATCCATCCATAAATTAAAACATTTCGCTTTCAGCACAATCGTCAATGATTTGATTGATATAAGGGGTTGGATAATTGTCTTTGGGACAAGCTCTCTTTATATCCCTATAATCAATACATACTCTGGTTGTTCCTTGTTTTTTATTAACAGGAGCAAAATTAGATACCCAATCTGTTAGAGGGATTGGATAAATAAATCCTGCTCGAAGTAATTTTTCAACTTCAGCTTTGATTGCAGCAGCTTTTCGTGGATGTATCTGACGTAATTTTTGTCTGATAGGTTTAGCATCACGGTATGTTTTGATTTCATGAACAAAATTTTTGGGATCGATTCCTGTCATTTCTTCATAAGACCAGGCAAAAATGTCGCGGAATTCTTGAAATAGGGCTTTATATATATCAATTTCATCTTTTGTACAAGAAGTGCCTATATGAATGTTTTCAACAAGTCCTGGTTTTACCGAAATGTCAACAGGAATTGTGGAAGAATTATTCCCCAAATTCACTTCAGAATTTGAATTTGTGATTGATATCGGATTCTGGGGTTCCTTGACATAATCAGTGGTGAAAATTGATGAAAAATTATCTTCAAATTTATCAAGCTCAGGTAAAAATGATGATCTATGATGGAGATCATCCCACGGTAAGTCATCTATGGACAAAAATTCATGAATGTTTTCGTCGGTATAAAATACTACTTTAAAAGGATCCGGAATTGATGTTATAGCTAAGCTTGAAGGTGAAAATGATTTTTCGTTGACCACATTCATAGGGTTAGAATCAGTTGAAGGTGAATTGGAAAATGACTGTACTACTTGATATGCTAATTCAAACGGACTCAAAGGCATCGTGCCTTCAAACGAATCCAGTTCTGACTCTAAAGGCACTATCCAAGTGTCATCAAATGGAATAGTGCTTGATGTAATCATATTGATATTAGATATAGTACGCGGTACGTTGGGTGGAGGCAAAAGAAAAAGTTCCCAACAAAGCGAAATCTTTAATTAAGCCTACTCCTACATCCTTATAAGGGATAGTTGTTTTTCCAACATGCTGAATACTATCCGTAGAAGCTGGATCAGACGAATAATATGAGAGCTGATCGAATTTCACAATCTTTCCTTAATGAGGAAACATGATTATTCGAAATACGGAAGACATGACAACAGTCATAGCATAAGACCAATTTCGACCCAGGGGAAGGTTGTAATCTAGAGGGGCATCAATTACTTCCACATCTAGAATAATAGTTTTTCCTTCGACCTCTATAGGTAGATCCTGTAAAATACCATATGGATGGAATCCTCTTCCATCAAAAGCTTTGAGGATGGTTAGAGATCGGTTAAGCGTCGGAGAACCAAGCGATTTCCAACAACTCAACGACATGATACACGTAGATGCCCCTTCATCAATCACAATACGAAAGCAACGTGTGTTTTTGACTAACACTAGAATCTGGAAAGCCATTTGATGGTGTAGGCGAGGTGTAAAATTTTCTAGATCAAAGATCATAAGGTTCGAATCCTACAGATCTATGACTCCTAAAACTGACAATAGTAATTTCCTTTGTGCTAGACATGATTGCAGCACTTCCAAAGCCGACATTGCCGAAGGGGAAATTGTCAAATATTCGACAATGTTGTAATTCTGAGAAGCTCTCGCATGTGGATTGAAAGATGATTTACAAAGTACACCTTTAGGAGGCGGTTTGATTACGAAATCAGGATTTTGTTTCTCGATGTGAAGCGGATCGGAAATCGAAGTAGATGCAGCTGGTGTAGAATTAGAATTTTCTACTTCTTTACCAGTAACATGATTTTTACTACCATAGTCCAGTGATCGAGTTGCAACCATCAAAATATCTGCTAATGTATTAGAAGAAGATCCAATCATTTTACTATCTTGAATTGGAAAGGGATCCTTGAAGACAACAAGAGTGGGTGAACCTTTGACAAACTTATAAACTTCTTCCCTATGCGGACATTCCTTGGTGAAATGATCCTCGTCACAGAAAAGACAAGGATAACGAGGTTTCCATTTGTCATCAGTTGATTCAGTTTTATCAGTTTTTTCTTTAGGAGGTGAGGTCTGTTTATTATTTTTCTTCCCCTTTTTCTTTTTGCTAGATTTTGACTTAGTAGATGAATCTACAATGTGAATATCGACAGTAGTTTCCAAGGAAGATTCTCCTTTTGGTGAATCAGGTAAAGTTGTTATAGGAGAAGTAATCTTTGAAGATTTATTCTTATTCTTAGTTGTAGTAACTAAACTGATTACACCATCAGTGGCATGAGAGCCTGAAGGAGTTGTAGTTAACTAACCAGGTCGTGGTAAATCGGGGATTTTCTCGTACAAAGTTCCGGACTGGGTATATACCAAGTCTAGATTTTGAGCTTGAGCAATAACTTGTTCTTCCGTAACAACTCCTACTTTGGCTACATCTTCAGTGATTTTTGGTAGTTATGATTTAACAAACCATTCTGCCAATATTTGATCCAGTATAAAAACTTTTACCAAACATCTTCTACGTCTCCATTCATGAATATGATCTGATATATATGTAGATGTAGATTGTTTTAGTGAAGTTAATAATTCCATGCCATTGTCGTATCTGACTGGCAACGGAAAATGAGTTAAGAAGACATTTTCTAGGGCATTGAAATTGTTAAATGAGCCTCATGGCAGTTCAATGTACCACTTAGCAGCTAATCCTATTAATGTTCTATGAAAAAGTCTAAGTCGAATAGAATCGTCAATTAATGAGTTAGATGCGCACCAAAGGTGGTAAGTCATAACATGGTTGGAAGGATTCTCTCCTGTTTTCCTTCAAATTTTGGGATATCACTGGGAAAATTATGAGGCATTGGTGGCCAATATGGATGATAATAGATGGGATCATTCATAAGGCGAGATAAATCCGATAAATTCAAAGTTTCTATGAACGGAAATCGACGGGTAGGGTCTTGTGGACAACCTTGTGAAACTAAACCAGTCCTAGGAGGAGGATATCCAGGATAGCCTGGAATAGGATGTGAATTTGGAATCATATTACCCCCTGGATAACCAAGAATAACCGGACCATACTGAGGTTGAACAGGTGTTTGATATGTATATCCAGGGTACGGTTGTTGTGGGTAGACTGGAGTTTGTGAAACAGGTCCATATTGGTACGACCCTTGATATAGTTGATAAGTAAATTGAGGTTGAATCGTTATAACTGTACTTGTACTAGATTGTCCTGCAAGTATCTGAACAACAGTCTAAATTGTCGGTCCAGACTGCGGAATAGAAACCTGAGGAATCTGTATCGACGTTTGAGGGGCAGATGTAACAGGAAATGTAGACACTGCAAGAATAGGTGTGATAGGTTGACCAGAAGTTTGAACAACTGTTTGTGGTGAAGTACTAGGTGAACTTGGACCAGGTTGCTGAATAGGACCAGATGCAGGTGTTGGAATTGAAGGTTGGACTGGTTTTGGGGTTGATTATAGCCAACAGGTTGTCCTGCTTGATAATAAGGTACTTGCATATTTGGTTGTAAATTCTGTTGGACTTGGGATGGATCCCACACCATTCCGGGATATGAGGGTCCCATTGAAGGTTGTACATAAGACGGCCCATAACGGGGTTGAACAGATGGATGATAATTAACTGGATAATTTCCACCTCCTTGTAACATTTGTTGTTCTGTATAGAACTGCTGTGCTAAAGGAGGTTGCAATCCTTGAGAAAAATACTGCCTTTAAGGTTGATATTGACCTTGAGGCATGTACTGACTCTAGGGTTGATATTGACCTTGAGGTATGTACTGTCCCTGGGGTTGATAGTGACCTTGAGGTATGTACTATCCCTGAGGTTGAGATTGACCTTGAGGTATGTACTGTCCCTGGGGTTGATATTGACCCTGAGGTATGTATTGTCCTTAGGGTTGCCCCCCAAGCCGTATATGGCTATTTTGAGGTTGCCCCCCAGGCTGTATACTACTACCTTGAGATGTGGGGTTCGGAATATTTCCAGACATCATATAAACTTCTTGATTGTTCAAAGTTCCAGTATTTGATTAATTCAGACTAGATGATGACATTGGTTTGCTTGGAAAAGGAGATGCTCCTGAGAATGTACCAGAGAGCGACTGATAGCCTGTAGGAATAAATCAACCACCATAGAGGAATGTTTCTGGAGATTCATAAAACATAGATGACTCACCTGACGTGTTTAACTGAGGTCCATGACCTATTGGTGTAGAGTAAAAAGGTATTCGGGGTGGTGAATACTGAAGACCTACGTTTTGCAGAAAATCTGTCAATGAAGAATACCAAGCGTCTTGTCTAAAAGGATTGTAAAAAATTGATTCACATTGTCTAAGTTCTAAATTTTCCTGAGTTGAAGGGAGAACGATTTCTTCTTCTGTATCAGTGATTTCTTCAATACTAATAAGACCAGGAGGAAGACCTTCTGTGATCTTATTCTTCACTCTGGGTGAATCATGATAATCAGGAATTAGAGTAGTGAATTATAAAGTAGGTTCTGATGTAGCAGGTTCAGTTTCCGGTTCATAAATTTCAGGTTCTTCAGGTGATAATTCACTTGTTGTAGAAGCAACTTCGGTTAATTTAGAAATTGAAACCGTTTGTGGAGGATGATCTGCTACTTGCAATTGATCTACTTCGAAATCAGGATGAGGGATAATAGATGATTCTCCTTGTTCTGTTAATCCAGTTCTACTGATAACATTTGGTATCAGAGATTTAGGTCCTTCTAGCTGGCTATGTGTGTGCTCATGGGGTCTCCCCTGAGTTCTGCGTGATCGTCTCGATAATTCAGCCACGATTTAAACTTTTAACACACACAATCAAAGAAAATTTCAATAAAAAATGCCTAAAGTCGCTAAGAAACAAACAAATGATCACACGCCTATAAAATCTAAGATATCAAACCACACACAAACAATAGATTCCCGCACTAAAAACACTAGTTCGTCATGAAATCCAACATCATAGTATTTTAATGCAGAAATGGCGGTTGGAATAGTTACCCTGACAACTTGCTTAATGATATAGACCGGTGCAAGTTTCTCCACTTAACCGATCTCGAGTGAAGATAACCCTCCTGAGAGTCCAAGTGAGTCTAGCCGACATCTGCTCCAGGTATAGTGGGATCTTCCCTCCACCGTCACCTTGGGAAATAATCCTAGATTTTATGGCCACTGAGGTCACCAACAGGAACAAATATATCTGGGGGAACAATCTACGATCTGATACACACACAAGGGAAGATTAAAAAAGCTCAATCCCCTTGAAGGCTCCTTGACATAATCCAAGGTTTACTGACAAGTGACTCCAGGCTCCTCGATAATGGTCAATCTGAGGTTTACCATTATTAATACATGTATATATGCTATCGTTCCCAATGAGGAAGGATTGATTACCTCACTGGTTCGGATATGATCTCGTGCTTGACTCCTTTAAGAGGAGCTTCCCAGAGCATACATGCTACTATTGGAATTTCCCTACCGCAAGATCGACTACTTGTTTGTTTTACTGTCTTGGAGAGTTAACTAAAACCTATTCCAAGACACGAGCCTAAGTTATGTTGGTGGAAAGAGCCCTAGAAAAATAAAATTTTTCTAGGTTGATTTTAATTAAGCATTACTTTTAATTGGCTGTTTTTGAGGACAATGGGTATGAAAGTGAAACTTCAATGGTGTATAATGACTCGACTCCAAAAAACACTAAAATGCATCTATATGAGAAACAATTCATTCCTTTTCAATGAAATATATCTAAAAGAAAGAGTTGAGGGATGCAATTGCTTTTAAAACATCAATCCTTATTTTTAAAACAAGAATATATGAAAAGAAATATTTTTCATGAGAACTCAATGATTAATTACTCAAAAATAAATCCCTTTTATAGCTCAAGTCTGAAACTACAAATCAAATAGTTTCCAAAAGAAAAGTATGATTACTTAAAAAACAAAAATTCAAAACTAAAAACACTAATTTTGAACTTTAAAAACTCTAAAGATTTAAATTTTAAGACTAAAAACTCTAAAAATTTGAGGATGTTTTGCTCAGTTTGTAATCTAACTAAGAAATCCTTTGCTTATCCTAGCAAGAAATCAAAATCATCCAATGGTAGTTTTGAAGTGAAATTCAAGGCTTATTGAACTAAAAGTCTCTTAAGATTTGCAAATAAAAAATTAAATCTAATTTTTCATAGAAGCAAATAAAGCCATAAAGTCAAAGGCTCGGCAAGAAAACAATGAAATACCAGTGATATAAGGTATATAAAGGTTTTTTATCTTTGAGCAACACAAAGACAAAGCAAAAAATCACTTGTAAATTGCAAATCTTTAGAAAATCACTCAAAACTTAGGAATGCTAGAAGAAACTTTCACAAGAGGCTTTTGAAAATGAATACAAATCTGGGTAATCACAGAGAATCTTGTAAGCTGGTACTTTTTTTAAAAACTTCTCAAGGTCCTAGGTTGCAGGGTACAAAGGTGCGGTACCGCACTGTTTACACAGAGAAAGTGCGGAGGTGACCGCACTATTTTCAAAGAAAAAGTGCGGAGACAAGAAAACTTAAAGAAAAATAAAAAATTCTAAAGCTAATTTTCAGGGATTCTAAGGATAATTTACCCAAACCAGTGCAAACTAATCAAAATTAGAAAAATGGTTTCAAAATTCAAACTCAAAGAAAACTAAGTTCAAAACAAAAGTCCCCAGCGGAATCACCATTTTGTTAGGCGGATAAATCGTTCTTGCGGACAAGAATGGTCTCCCTAGTATCACAGGGATGGCTAGAAACAAACAGGACAAATGTAAACTACTTTCTCTAGATTATATATGATTTAGAATTTTCTATGATGAAGAAAGGACCTACCTGTGATCCAATGTTAGTTGAATTCTTCTTTTTGTCGCTTGAAAAAGACGCCTCTTAAGATCTGCAAACAAAGACATGAAAGAGAATCAAAAGCACCTGCAACATATAATAATTCAGAAATCACAAATCTATCTTAATGATCAAGGAATTTAAGAAATAAGTCATTCAAGTAAATACAAAAACAACTTATTGAGAAAACAGGATCCAATTGTATTATCTTTAAATAAAAGAAGGAGTCTTACAACCGCGTTCGCCTTGATGTCGTACAGGTCCTTTCGGGGGTCCGAAACAAGCGTTTTCCTTTAGTCTGACAAGGGCTTCCACTCTTTGAACCAGCCTAACTATGAGTATGTTATCGTTCTCGCAGTTAGCAAAAAGAGTATGTTTCTTCAGCAATTCCCTTCTCTATCGCAGCTACCAAGTACAAAGAAAGTACTAAGTGTATACAAAATGCATAGAGAATTTTTACATATGTGAGCATGTACCCTTGAGACTGAACCAAAGCTTCAATTTATAGGAGAAGGAAAGTGGTTGCAGCTCCAAAATGGAAGGGATAGAGTCCCCTTATCAAGGGATTAAGTTCCAAAGACCAAGGAATAGGCTCCTTTTATGAAGGAATGAATGTTCATGATAATGGAGGGAGTAAGGCTTCGACTGGATAACGCCTTCTAGAAGCTTCCAGCTGGGAGAATATTTGACCAGCTACTGCTTCTAGAATTTACTTTTGCCTTCAATTTACCTTTTATAGGGGACCGCACTTTTAATGAAGAAAACGTACGGTCGGCTCCGCAGTTTTTGGAGCAAAAAGGTGCAGTGCCGTAGGTAAGGCTAAGGAAAAGTGCGATACAAGTGTTTTTATGATTTTTACAAGCTTTTCTCCAAATTCAGGACTTGGTTTAGGAACTTTAGGGTTGTAGACTTCTAAAGGAGCATTATATAGGTATTGATGAACCCATATAGATAGTAAAATGTCAAGGTGACAAAATAATGTGTAATAAGACCGTCTCTATTTTTACACCTATTTGACCACTTTTCCTTCCTTTTTGACATAATCCATAAGCTCAATCAGTGTTAATTAATATATTTTCAGTCTGAGAAGACATTTGAATGATATCTCTTTTATATTTTAATGTTTCTTATTATTTGAATGAATTTTGTATTTAGCTACATAATTCATGCAATTCTGTAGCTAATCCCCGTTTCTACAGCTACCGACATTGTTTGACAGGTTCCGAAGATGAAGGAGAGGAGTGAAGCATATGGCTAGTTTGGGAATGATCCACACATGGATTTTGTCCTACTTGTCTGTCCAAAATTGAGAGAATAACGCCTAAAATCCCGGTCAAAAGATTAGTCAAACAGAGGGTCGAGACCAGCGGACGAGAATTTGGAAGCTTCACAATTTGCTCTCGACGTAGAAAATCGTGAAAGCTGTGAAGACCGTAATCTTGTTTAGAATTATACTCTTATGTTTCATTAATATTTTTAGGTGAGATCATCTCAAACAATTGAACTTAAGTTGTTATAAATACCGGGTTGTTTTGAACTGGAGATAAGCTTAATTTTGTAATACTGTCACATGGTAAAACTCTGTTTTTATTAATGCATGGAGAAGGCGTGTTCAAGACCATTGATGCGTAATTAGTCACAAGTGATTCTTCAAGCCGTTCTGTGGCAGTGGGCCCCTTCACAGAAGAGGTTTCGTAGCTTAAATTTATGTTGTTTCCTAGGTTAATTCTTTCATTACCGCATAGGTTAATTGTTGAGTTTTTCATAAGTTAAATGTTGTGGTTTTCATAAGTTAAATATTGTGTCTTTCGCATAGTTGAATCCTCCAAATGTTTCGATTTCCTAAAATATCTTGATGTCAGCACTTGTATCTCATGGAATGAACCCTTTTTCGCATTCGTTTACATTGTAATCACATATCTCAGATTAGATAAGCATTTTAGCTTTGCACAATAGGTTAAATACTTTGTTTTCCTTCTTTATTTCAATGAGTCTTTTGATTTACTTAGCATAATCATTTAGAATGAATATTTTTAGGTTTAATACTTTCATTTCACCGAGCTTAGTATAAAATGATTTGTTTCATTAGTGAATAGAATTGTTAATTCGATACTCTGTTTTCATAGAATTACTTTAGAGAGATGTTTCCATTTGGTAGATAGAGCGAAGTTTTTGTTACATATTTTGATAACATTTAGACATAGTTTGGATTGATACTTTGTTCATATTTAGAGGTGATTTAAGTAGATATTTTCATTCTTTAATTAAATAGATTTAAAAATAGTTTAGATAGATGTTTCTGAAATAATTGTCGGCATAGAATATTCTAACATAGTTAAGATTGATCACTTAAGTTGATTTCTTTTTATGCAATATAGACTTGTCTTAGATCTGTTTTCTTTCTTAAATTTACATTTCTTTTTCTTCCTTGTAATTTTCATCTTTTAGTTATTAGAATACTTTCTTTAGATTAATTTATAGATAAATTTCCTTCTTAGATTAATATTAAACATTTCCTTTTATTCCTTCTTAAGTTTATTCTTTAAGCATTAAAATTATTCTAGATGCAGTTACTTTCTTGCTTTTAAATTTCATTTACATAAAATCTCGAAAAAATACAAAAAATATAGAAGTTTCTTTTCTAGTTCTCTTGAAATGAGTTTTTCATGTCATAGGATTTTATAATTAAGTTGAGAATTCATTTCATAGTTCAGTTCTTAGTTTTCCTATTTAAGATAAAACACAAAATCATAAAAATAACATATAAAATCCACACAATGAATTAAGAAAGATAGACTTCTAGCATATACACTGCACCTCCACTTCACAAGATTTATAACTCTAGTTGATAATTTATGATTGAAATTTAAGACATTAAATTGACTAAACATTTTGGCATCATTACCGGGGAAGTGTAATTAGGAGCCTTATCTCTTAAATCTAAAAAAATAAAAAAATGACATGCGTAGAGAAAGAGATTCTATGGGTAGATTTGTAGCTAGAGGTATAAGTTTGATCCCAACAAAACCACTCACCCCACCGAGACCTCGTAGTGCCACACCACCATCTCAAACTCATATTCCATTCTTAAAACATAGACTTCGTGAAGTCTTAAGGTTAGAAATTCAACCTAGAGACTCTCCAACTTTATCAACTGAAGTAGTCTTAGAAGAAGAAGATCTTAGATCTCCAACAAAAGGAGTAATATTTTTAACCTCTACAGGAGAACAAATCTTAGCTAAAGAGCTAGAAATCCCTAGTGAAGAGGAGGAAAAAATCTTCTTCAATATACCATTGATAAAAGAACGAGAAGAAGAATAAATAACTCCAAGAGTAGAACCCTATATTAGTTATGAGGAATATACAATGGTGGGAGAAGGAGAAGGAGAAGGAGAAGTACACAATTTGAATGGAGAAGCCTTAAGAATAGCAGGAGGTTGAAGAGGTGGAGGAAATAGAGGAGGACGAGATGGAGGACAAGGTAGAGAATAGGAAGAGGTGAAGAGAATAGAGATGAAAATAGGGAAGACCCTTTTGGATTTCCTATATTTGATGAGGATACAACTGACACAATGAAGAATATCTCACCTTCCATCCTTCCCAATTTTCATGGATTAAGGAATGAAAATCCTGAAACATTTCTATTTGAATTTGAGGTTTTATGTATATCATATGACTACTTACAAGATTCTCAAAAATTGAAATTGTTTCCTGCAACACTTAAGGGTGCAACATTAAAATGGTGCATGGGCTTAATAACACATTCTATTGGGACATGGGAGGATATGGAGAGTGCATTCTTGCAAAAATATCAGGATTACTGCATACCTAATAGTTGGAAAGATGACGTTTTTAAGATGATGCAAAGAGAGGATGAAAACTTAGAGGACCTAATTGAGAGATTCAATTACAACTTAAAAAGAGATAAAATGGAAAACTTGGATCAAGATACTTTAAAATTTGTCGTGTTGAAAGCCAGTAGAGATGAATGGATAGATATTCTTAATATCATGGGAAAAGGAGACATTTCTCAATTTTCATTACCATATATCTCTGAATTATGCATACATATTTCATGAGGAAAATCAAGAATTGGAAGAAATAGAAGAGATCTTGTTCTCTCTAGAGTGAATAAATCTGCAGCTCGAACAGTAAGTAGGGTAGAAATAAGAAATTTGCTTGATGAATTCAAAACAAATATTTTAGGGAGTCTCAGTGAACAAATAGACACCTTAAAATTACAAAACAAGCAAAGAGTTGAAAGTGATGCCTTATCGATCTTCTGTCCTAAATGCAGAAAGAAACATGCCTTAAGAGAATGTTCTCTTGATTTGAAAATCATAGAGACCTGTGTCATATGTACAAAAAATCATGAAACAAAGAAATTTCCTTCTATATTAGGTCTTAAAGTTGTCTTCCAAGAAGAAATAGCCCCACATCTAGTAGATCCTCTTTGTTTTGTATCTAGAAGACCATGGTAAGGGCCACAAAATGAAGGTTTTAACACTAAGATGTATACTTAGCCCCCACAGGATAATTGGAATTCATCAATGCCATGGCAACAACCTTGGTCTCAACCTCAACCTTGGGCACAAGGGATGCAAAATCCTTATGGAAGATATTCTCAATATCACCAATATCCACAATCTTATCTGAACTATCCTCCACAACATATTCCTCAACCCAGTCAACAACTTCAATTCCAAGTCATAATCCACAACTTTCATTACCATTTCCACAAAGACCAAACAAACTACCAGCTCAGCCACTCCCAAACTCAAAAAATAAAAATGCACAACCTATTTATAACATGGGGGGATAGAATTTCCAAACTTATATGATAACTCCACTAGATCTTAACAATATCCAACTTAGATCTTGTAGGATATTAGAAAAGAAAAAGCCCTTTGTTGTTATTCAAGACAAATTTGACCACTTTGATGAGGAAATTTATCTTCATCAAAATGGAAATCTTCAAAATAGAAATAATCATTCTGGAGAAGGGACACCTCTTCATCAAAATCAAACACAAGAAGATCCAATAAACTCAACTCCTATGATAGAGAAACCTTCCGTATCTATATCTAAACCTCCTTTTCCTGAAAGGTTACAAATTGATAGAGGGGTAGATTTTTTATTTTTCTTTGCCTAACTATGATATATTAGATGAATTGAAGAATGTTTGTATAAAAAACCCTTTGTTACAAGCTATTAAGGAAATTCCAATCCTTGCAAAAACAATAAGAGAGTTGAGTATAAAGAAATCAGGAAGAAAAAAAGAAGAAGTGAAAAGAATACAGTTAGTGGGAAAAATTGTAGATATCATGATGGGAAAAATAGCCATACAAAAATATTTGGATCCAGGAATTCCCATTGTAGAAACACACATCAATGGTGTTGAGATCCCAAATACATTGATTGACTTAGGATCAACAATAAACATCACAAGTAAACAAACCATGGAACAACTAAAGCTTCCAAATCTTCAATATATACCAACATTACTACAATTAGCAGACATATTAGTAATCAAGCCTGATGGTGTATTAGAAGACATTTATGTATCCTTAGACTCTTGGGAATATCTATTTGAATTTATGATCTTGACTCCCAAGAACAACTTAGGAGGACATCCATTGATATTAGGAAGACCTTGGTTAGCTACAACTGATGCTTTCATTAGTTGTAGATCTTGTGATATGTTTATTTCTGATGGAAACTCAAAAAAGAAATTCACTCTATATCCTCCAACAAAAACAATGATAGAATTAGAAGATGAAGAATGGATAGATGATCACAATGGTATACAACCTATTTTTACTATCTCACACATTAGTGAAGAAAATCAAATTCTAAATTCAATAGAAAATTATGAATCATCTTCACAATGTGAGAATAGTCAAAATTTTCAAGAACATTGTAATATTGAATAATTATCATCGAGGCAATTGTCTTTATATTCTATGGAAGAATTTGGTAATTCTTCAATTGAAATATTTCTAGGTAAAACTTTAAACATAAACAAAAACCTAGAAGAATTTCAAAATAATTAATCAAAGCATTGCAAAAGCATTCTTCCGCATATGCATGGGAGTACACTAACATGAAAGGAATTAATCCCGAGACTTGCATACATCATATCTATATTGAGGAAAATTCTAGACCATTTAGACAACCTCAAAGAAGAATGAATCCAAATCTTAGGGAAATTGTAAAGGAAGAACTAAAGAAACTACTGAATGTAAAATTTATCTATCCAACATCAGATAGTCAGTGGGTTTCACCTTTAGTAATTGTCCCTAAAAAGAATGGAAAATGGAGGGTGTGTATTGATTACAGGGAGTTGAATAAAGCTACTTTAAAAGATCATTTCCCGTTACCTTTCATAGATCAAGCTTTGGATACATTAGCAGGGAAGAAATATTTTTCATTCTTGGACGGTTTCAATGGGTATAATCAAATTCAAGTAGCACACAAAGACCAAGACAAAACCGCATTTATGTGTCCACGAGGAACTTATGCTTACCGAGTACTTCATTTTGGATTATGAAATTCACCTACAACATTCCAAAGAGAATTATTAGGAATTTTAAATGATTTAATACATGATTGTGTGGAAGTGTATATGGATGAATTCACAGTCTATGGAAATTATTTTGAAGAGGCTCTTAAAATTTGGAAAAAGTTCTCATAAGATGCAAAGAAGAAAATCTATCATTAAGTCATGAAAGATGCTTTATGATGTTTACTGAAGGAATTATTTTAGGACACCATATTGTTGGAAATACTAAGAAAGGTGGGGGGATCAATATTTCTTATCAATTAGCATTATTTAAATATTTTCAGAGCATTTGTTAATCTTCAATTATTCTTGATATTTATCCAGTAACAACAGTAAACAATAGAACACAATAGGCACACAAATTTTAGGTGGAAAACCCTCTCCGGGTCAAGAACCACCGAACGATTTTCTAATAAATGATTTAATCTTCAGCCCAAACTGAAATGAAAGGTACAACTTCCTATAATTCTAGAAAAACATTCTTCTCCGACTCCCACAGGAAGGATGCCCCAATGACCTGGTTTCTTCAGTAGTCAACTGAATGGATGCCCCAACATCCTATACCAAACTACCTCCCTGACTTGTTCATAGGCTCCAACCTGCAGGTGAGTTCATGCACCAACCTAGAAATGATCGCGTGAAATAAGACAAGACTGTGGAATCTCGTACCAGGGACAATGATCCATGATACAATATGATTCACAATGATTTTCTTGAATTAGACCAATCACCCAATCACACTATGACCTGAAACCCAACCATAACATTATCCAACAATGACAATTATACCTCCCAACAATGCCTCTCCAACTCTAGGCAGATTGAATCTTTTACAATAATGACTCTTTTACAATTTTACAATGATTATTTTTACAATACTGACTTTTGATATGACCTGATACTTGACTTAACACTACTTCTTTGAACACTAGTAGATGCTGAGGTATTCTTGTGCTTGCTTCAAGTAATGGTACTTTGGCGTTGCATTGTCCTTCTAGTATGTGTCTGATTTGTCCTATTATGTCCTCCTTCTTGCACATGCAAGACCCAAACCAATATACAAACAAAATACTTACACTTTCCTACAAACTATATGTAAGAAAAATATTCAAAATTCAAATGTAAATACGTTCAACATCTATGAACAAAACCCAATCAAACATACATACAAAATACTTACACTGTCCCACAAAAACCAATGTCAGAGATGATATTCAAATTAAAATTAAAACACTAATCATACATACCTTGGTGTAGCAGACTTACCCTTTACTGTTGATGTGTTGTCCTTACTGCAGTGATCCTTGAATGCATATTTTTTCTTGCCTTTTAGAAGATCGATATTGAACTTGCTGTATCTGTGTGATTTCAGATCTCCAAGGTTTGAAATTTCATCCTATGGTAGCCTTATGAGTCCTATTTCCAACCCCATAGGTCTGATAAACATTGGATTATTCAAGAAATAGTTATCCCTAATCTCCTATGATGGCCAGATTATAGACTAGTTCAGTAGAGCGAACTTGTACGAAGTGCCATGTGTCATTGTTTCAACCTTTGGTCTTGAAAACGATACAAAACCAACTACAACCCGTCGTCTTTCTGCCACTTATTACAAAATTTGAATCCAATGCTCAGAGAGAAAGTTATGATGATTTTCCCAAGGTCACCTGTTTTACATGAAATTCGGGAGCCTGCAAAAACCCTAACTTCCTCAGATCATATCTCCGAAACTATAGCGAACCAATATCTGAAATATGGACATGAGATTCATCAATATTTCGCCCAAATGGTTTTTTAGTTTCAACATCTGAAGCTTCGCAAAAAATAAGTTATAGCAAAAATTCCACGATGGCATGCTATAAGTAGGGAAATCCTTACATGAGGAGGATATGAGGGTCACAATTTATATAAATCGTTAAGTTGAGAGGGTATTCAACAAGTGAACGTTGGAGGGATTTTAGGAGCTTAAAAAATTATTATTTATTGAAAATTAAATGAGCACAACCAATGATTAGTGTCATGCCACAACCCCATGGGGTTTTAGCCCACTAACTGGGGTTACTAACTTCAAACATGAATATCTCTTAAACCGTGAATAATTACATGGCATGCCGTATATCAACGGAAAAATATCGACAAGTAGACACAATCCAAAATATCCTTGAGTCGAAATAGAATAAGTTGTCAATTCAAAATTCCTATGCAAGATCGGGTAGCCCCTAGTCTTGCTTACGTTGACATCAATGACAACCACTTATCAACACATATTCCAGGATATGGAATTAAAGTGGAATCATATAAAGTAGAACTTATTTCCAAATTAGCAATCCCAAATTGTCAAAAATATGTTAGGAGTTTTCTTGGTTTTACATGGTATGATGAACCACACTGGTTGGTTCGAAACACGTCGACAATATATGCTTAGATGTGATTTTCACTGAAAGACTTTATACACAATTTATGGATCACATAAGCCAAATTCCTAGTATTATAGAATATTTATAGAAAATGGCACAAAAATTCCATCTCCACTCTTCAAATTTCTCACTAAAGATTGTGAATTTAGTCAGAATCCTGAGTGCCAAATGGCATTTGAAACTATGAAATCAAAGATATCTGAAGCACCTGTTTTAAGAGGACCAAATTGGAAATTACCTTTTCATATCTCAACTAATGCTTCAGATACAGCTCTGGGAGCTCTATTAGGAACAAAAATATTTGACCCCTTATGCCATCTACTATACAAGTAAGAATTTGACTCCTGCTGAGTTAAATTATACTGTTACTGAAAAAAAGTTTCTAGTTGTTGTCCATGCTATTAACAAGTTTAGACATTACATCACCGGCTATGAAACCTTCATTCACACAGATCATTTTGCAATTATATATATAATGAATAAATCTATCACTAATGGAATAATCACAAGATGGTTGCTACTCTTGCAAGAATTAAATATCACCATTTTAGATTGACCTGGAAAAAAAACACAATTGCTGACTTTTTATCTAGAATTTAAAATGATAATAATGATACACCAGTAGAGGATATTTTCCTTGATGAACATATTTTTGCAATATCTACTAAATCTTCATGGTTTGCAGACATTACCAATTACTTGGCCATAGGAAAACTACCATCATATTTGTTTCCTAGAGAAAAGAGAAGGATAATTAAAACAAGTGCATCATATTCATGGGTAAATGATGAATTATACAAGACAGGTCCAAATCTCATCATTAGAAGATGTGTTCGAGAAGATGAAATACTGAAGGCATGCCATGATGAGCCATGTGGAGGACACTTTGCTAATAAAAGGACTGCTTATAAAATCCTTCTTTTAGGATATTATTGGCCCTCCCTTTTCAAGGATGCGAAGGAGTATGTTAAAAGGTGTGACAATTGTCAGAGAATGGGGAAACATGTTCCTACATATGAAATTACCTTACAACCACATGTCCTCATCGAACCCTTTGAAAAATGGGCTCTGGATTTTGTTGGACCAATCAATCCACCATCTAGACAAAAGAGGTATATTCTTGTATGCACCGTTTATGTCACTAAATGGGTAGAAGCTAAATCACTTTATTTTTCTAATGAAAATGTCGTAGTTTCATTTCTTTTTTAGGATATTTTTACTCGTTTTGGTGTCCCAAGGGAAATTGTGACAAATCAGGGAACTCAATTTACATCCAGAACGATGAAAAATATCATAGAAGAATATAAAATCAAGCACAAGAAGTCTACTCCATACCATCCACAGGCAAATGGACAAGTGGAGTCCACTAATAAAGTGATTGAAGCAATCCTCACAAACACTATACATATACATAGAAAGGATTGGGCAGAAAGGCTTCTTGTAGCTTTATGGGCCTACCGGACTACATGGAGGAATACAACAAGATATACTCCCTATGAACTTGTTTATCGGAAGCAAGTCTTGTTTCCAACAGAGTTCCAAATCAGAACCTTCAAAACAATAGTCAAATTGGGACTTGACTTATCTGAAGCTCAAAAGCATATAATGGAGCAACTCAATGAGCTTGATGAAATAAGGCAAGATGCAGTTCAAAACACTAGCCTAGTTCAACAACAAAGATCTAGATGGCATGATAAATACATAAAAGAAAGAAAATTTCAGGCAGGATATTGGGCAGTTTTATTTGACAAAAAGTTTAAAGACTTCCAAGGGAAATTTCAAACTAATTGGCTTGGGCCTTATGAGATTGAAAGAGTATTTAATAATGGAGCACTCAAGATAAGGGCTATCAATGAATAAAAGGTTCCTCTTCTTGTAAATTGGCATCGACTAAAGGTCTATCATAATCCACTGACAAAAGAGGAATTTGTCAAAAATTTCAAGACAATGCTGATATGAAGTTGGTGAAGAAAAATATTTCTTCTTCCCCAACTTAGTCTTCTTTTTGTTTTTCATATATATATATATATATATATATATATATATATTATTAAAAAAAAAATTGTATAAGTATGAAAACCAATCACTGATTGGCATCCTTATACAAAAAATAGAAGGTGAAAATCATAGTTTATTTCTGACATCTTCTATTTTCTTCACTCCCATTCTAAAAATCCCAAATCCTTTGTATTTCCCTTTCTTTTTCAGAAAAATAAAGATTAACTATAGAATTGTTGCATTTTTGTAGCTATCATGACATTTTGTAGCTGTTACACATCTTTGCAACACAGATGAACAAGAAATTTTGACAGAAGCAGCTGAAGACGAGATTGAAGATCATGCTAAAGAATGTACTCAAAGAACACCCGAGGAATCAAGACAAAGAAGAAACAATAAAGGTTAGCTATATCCAAGGTATGATACAATTTTTTTTAAATAATAAGGTTCAAAACATTGATATATATAAATTGTATTATCATATACTTCCAGCTCAAAATTTCATCATTAAAAATGATCGAAATATAAATCTCATAATTCGCCACCAAGCCCGCATCATAATATCCTTAACGATCAAATCTAATCTCATCCATTAATAATTCAACGGTCATGTCTCATGCAGTAACATCACTTATGTTGAAACCTCACTCACATTCCTAAACCCTTCCTCATTCACTTATTTACTTGCACGTCTCCACCATTTCATGACATAACTCCTCCACGTTTTGAAGCTCAGATTAAAACCCTCGATTCATCCAGTCAAGAAGAGACAGTCTTGAAGGTAAAACTCTCTACAAAGTTATGGGTTTGATTATAAGAACAAAGCCGGTAGGAAATAAATTCATGGAGGGATATCTATAGCTAAAAGAGATATTGCAGAAGGCACAATGGCTCAAATTCATAGAGAAATTTGATGGGTTTCACCAGGAAGTCACGAAATCTTTTGCAAGAGCTCTTGACAAAGTAGAGGTCAAAATCAGTGACATCAAATTTGCAGTAACAGAATCCTTGGTGGCAGAGGCAACCAGACTTCCAAAGACGGGTGAAAGATGGTTCAAAAACAGAGGAATCAGTGGAGAAGAATGGAAGGTCTTCTTGAAAAACCTAGGTATGGACACAGGTATTTTTGAGAAGGGAATTCCTCGCACAACCCTTAAGGGTAAATGGAGAAGCATGATTTTGATCATTCATAAATTTATTACATGTGAATGTAGGTTTGGTTGTATGTTCTTCTATCATGCTAGGTTACTGATGAATTTTCTAGAAGATAAAGAGATAAACCTTCCATATTTTTTCTTGAATAGTCTAAGGAAGATGGCAGGGATGGTTCAGAAAAGGATTCAGTTTATAAATAGCACAATGCATCATTATGCATTGATAAAAATCCTCATTGAATTTCATTTAAAGAGCATAGGAGATACTTGGGAAGATTTCTTAACCACAAATCATTTTCAAGAAAAAGAAGAAAAGCAACCTAGTGATAACAAAGGAAAAAGAGGCAGAAAGAGAAAAGCTGAGAACCATTGCGGAGGATGAACAACTACCTCAAACATAATCAGAAGATGAAACTCTGATTGCACAGTTGTTTGGAAAGGCTAAGAAACAAATCAATAAAAAGAGAGGAAGCAACATGAAAGAAAAAGGAAAAGTCATACACACAGAAAAAATAAAAAAAATTCAAAATATTCCACAGCTAGTAAGAAGAAGCTCAAGACTTTTCAAAGCAGCCAAAAAAGCACTCCCATAAGTTACAAAACCTATTTATCTAGAAGAAAATATTTAGGTACCATCACCTATTATTTCTTCTCCCATACAGGATCCAAGTAGAATATCTCCAGATATTGACCCCGTCCAACAAGAGATCTATGATTACATTGAATCTTTGGAAAGAAGAAATGGAGTAAAGACATTAAATCTTGATAAAAAACCTTCTAGTCCACAAGAACCTCTAGTGAATACTTTAAAGCAAGAAATTTTTGAGCTAGAGATACTAAATAGGCACATAAAGCAGGAAAAAGAAGCTCTAAAGCTTCAAAACCAAATTGATAAAACCATCAATGACAATAGTCTTCTACGTCTAGGGTTATGGTTAAAAAAGAACAAGAAATTGAAAAAGAGGAACAAATACATGAACAAACATATCATAAATTTGAAGTATAAACTTCTGATGAAGAAAATGAGGGTAGTAGTAACTTCAAAGAGAGGAAAGAAGATGCAATTGGATGTCATAGCAGAAGTGTGAGAGCATATGCAATGGTCTCTTAGTGGGGGTATGTTGAGCCTCAAGACTGTCTCTATTTTTGACATCTATCTCACCACTTTTCCTTCCTTTTTGACATAATCCATAAGTTCAATCAGTGTTAATTGATACATTTTCAATCTGAAAAGGCATTTGAATGTTATCTCTTTTATATTTTAATGTTTCTTATTATTTTAATGAATTTTGTATTTAGCTACATAATTCATGCAATTCTGTAGCTAATCTCCGTTTCTGTAGCTACTGACATTGTTTGACAGGTTCCGAAGATGAAGGAGATCAGCGAAGCATATGGGTATTTTAGGAATGATACACACATGGATTTTTTCCTACTCACCTGTCCAAAATTGAGAGAATAACGCCTAAAATCACGGTCAAAATATTAGTCAAACAAAGGGCCAAGACCAACGACCGAGAAGTTGGAAGCTTCATGATTTGCTTTCCACGTAGAAAATCGTGAAAGCTGTGAAGACCACAATCCTATTTAGAATTATACTCCTAAGTTTCATTTATATTTTTAGGTGAGATCATCTCAAACAATTGAACTTAACTTGTTATAAATATCGGGTTGTTTTGAACTGGAGATAAGCTTAATTTTTAATATTGTCACACAGTAAAACTCTATTTGTAACAATGCATGGAGAAGGTGTGTTCAAGACCATTGATGTGTAATCAGCCACAAGTGATTCTTCAAGTCGTTCTGTTGCAGTGGACCCCTTCACATAAGAGGTTTCATAGCTTAAATTTATGTTGTTTCCTAGTTTAATTCTTTCATTACCGCATAGGTTAATTGCTGAGTTTTTCATAAGTTAAATGTTGTGGTTTTCATAAGTTAAATATTGTGTCTTTCACATAGTTGAATGCTCCAAATGTTTCGCTTTCCTGAAATATCTTGATGTCAGCACTTATATCTCATGGAATGAACCCATATTCGCATTTGTTTACACAATAATCACATATCTCAGATTAGATAAGCATTTTAGCTTTTCACAGTAGGTAGAATACTCTGTTTTCCTTCTTTATTTCAATTGGACTTTCGATGTACTTTGCATAATCATCTAGAATGAATATTGTTAGGTTTAATACTTTCATTTCATCGAGCTTAGTATAATATGCTTTGTTTCATTAGTGAATAGAATTAGAGTTAATTCGATACTCTGTTTTCATAGAATTTCTTTAAAGAGAGGTTTCCATTTGGTAGATAGAGTGAAGTTTTTGTTACATATTTTGATAAGGTTTAGACATAGTTTGGATTGATACTTTGTTCAGATTTAGAGGTGATTTAAGTAGATATTTTCATTCTTTAATTAAATAGATTTAAAAATAGTTTCTATATATGTTTAAGAGGTAATTGTTGGCATAGACTATTCTAACATAGTTAAGATTGATCACTTAAGTTGATTTATTTTTATGCAATATCGACTTTTCTTAGATCAATTTTCTTTCTTAAATTTACATTTCCTTTTCTTCCTTATTGTAACTTTAATCTTTTAGTTATAGAATATTTTCTTTAGAGTAATTTATAGATCAATTTCCTTCTTATATTAATGTTAAACATTTCCTTTTCTTCCTTCTTAAGTTTATTCTTTAAGCATTAAAATTCTTCTAGATGCAGTTACTTTCTTACTTTTAAATTTCAGTTATATAAAATCTCTAAAAAATACAAAAAGATAGAAGTTTCTTTTCTAGTTCTCTTGAAATTAGTTGTTCATATCATAGACTTTGATAATTAAGTTTAGAATTCATTTCATAGTTTATCTTTTAGTTTTCCCATTTAATATAAAACACAAAATCATAAAAACAACATATAAAATCCACACAACGAATTAAGAAAGAGAGGCTTCTAGCATATATAGTGCACCTGCACTTCACAAGGTTACTAACTCTGGTCAATAATTTATGATAGCAATTTAAGACATTCATTGACTAAACAACAATCAATTTGTTGGATGTGTAGCATAAAACCACCATTCTCTGGGCATGTGAAACAATATTATGAGTTGGCAAGATCGTGGATGTCATATGGAGCGTGAGAAACCCATGTTGATGTTGTTGGACGTGGCTGAGACCCACACTAGCTGCGTGGAGGTTGTATTGACTCTTATGAACCATGAGTTGTAGATTATTTGGCTGGAAACTAACTAGTGCGTCGACGTTGTTCACTTGGTTATTGTTAGATGTGTATGGACTGTGTACATGTAATTACAAAGCCTGTGGATACATGCCTCTTCCAATAATTATTTCTCTTGCTCTTCATTTTTTTCACTCTTCTAAGGCATAATTGACCACTATTTAACATCAGGTTCTATTTCTCCTAAATATTCTTTATGTGCTAAATTTATGAATTGGAGGAACCATTTTATGAGCATCCTTGTCCATTTGTTATCTCTTTGCAAGTTTTGGGAAAGAAATAATTATAGTTCTTGAAGGAATATTCAAACTGCTTTCTAGTCTGGTTCAAGGATCTTTTGGACTGCTTGCACACATTTCCTTTGAACACTCCTCATTTGAGTCCTTTTTATTTTGCTCACATAATGGAAAAAATTGATTATGTATTATAATTATTGAATGCTCTAATACATTCACTGGTAATGAGATAGTAAACATAAGAAATGAAACTCTCTTCAACATTCATAGATATATACAAAATGCATGAGAAAAGATAAAAGGAGAGAGGGATGGATATAGTAACATAATTGGAGAGAGAGAGATGGGGGAAGAGTGGGGATTGGAGGGAAAAGAGATATAGAGAGAGTGGGGAGGGGGGGGGGGGGGGATTGGAGAGAGAGGGAGAGAGAGAGAGAGAGAGAGAGAGAGAGATGGGGGTAGAGAGAGGGAGGTAGGAGAGAAAGGGATAGAGAGTAAGGATGAGAGAGAGGACTTGTAATATTCCCAAATGGGAAAAGCAGGAATATAGTGCATAAACATGGAAATAGCAGTGAAGATAAATGCATACATGTGAGAGACCAATATCGAGCTTATTTATTCATCATAGCATTAGCAAAATAGTACAAAATAAAGGGGCACAAACTATATAACATGAACTAACAAGCCACCAATAGATAAATCCCTTCAATATTGAGGTGCTGCTACTACACAAAATGCCAGAAGACTGCTACAGCGCAGTAATAGGTGTACTACTACAAAAAATGAACATACAAAAAATGAATGGCTGATATATGCCTCAAAAGATACATAAACTAAATATTTAGGCTCTATATAACCTGCAACAAAGAACCCAAGAGGATTTTCAGAAATACACCAATATACAAGAAATGAACCAAAGCCCTAGGGCTAAAGATTCACTGCAATAATACAACTAGAAGGATGTGGCTGATCTGATAAGGCATAGAATATAGCCTCCTCCAATAGACTTCCTAGATGAAAGGTTGATCCCTTCACTAGAAAACCTCCTCTCCAAATGGTGTACTGAAACCACCCCTGCAACTCCTCCCTGAAATAACGCAGTCCAAGACAGAAACTGCGCTGTAGGCGTAAATGATAAAGTGGGTTGATGCCAAATGCTGCAATAAGGCTCAAGGGGCTTCCTCACTAGCCTCCCAATGGAAGGAAATCTTCCTCCACTGAAAAACATATCAAAAATCACCCAAATGTGTTCTCCAATGCTGCACCCTACAACTCATCACATCTCTCAACAGAAAATGCGTTGTAGAAATAAGATGGAGCTTGTCGTGATGCCCGAATGTGGAATATAGTGAAAATACTCTTCCGGAGTGGGCACTAGAATTCCCCCAAGGATAGAGGTGAGATTCCCGCTCGAGAACACCCTGTGCTAAACATCAATGCAATCTTAACTAAATAGCGGAAGAGAGCAACAAGTCTAAATAGACCATATAATCCAAAATATCAAAGCATAACATAATGATCTATGGCTGCCATCCTCTTCCTTCTATAAGTGGTGAGCTTCCTCACCCTTGGCCCCACTCACTAAAGGCACTACTTCCATGCATGGAGTCTCCCTCCAAAATTGTGTTGTCCCATAATGAATGCCACTCCTCCATGGCAGCGCTGTTGATTTGGTCAAAGTTGACCCAGTCTACATGCCCCAACCCCTTTTCACACATAAGGGTCTTCAATCCATCTTTTAGATGACCTCCATTCACATTAGGAGTGTCTTTATTCCTAATAAGGATATTTATGGGTTTCCATACCCTCTTATTATTCAAAATAAGAAGCAAAACCAAAAATTAATATTCCAATTAGCTGTGTGCTAATTTAGGAATATTGCAATCCTCCCCTCCCAAGTGTTGCTTGTCCCCAAGCAACTGCAAGGACATAACTGAAAAGTGTGGGGAAAATTCATTCCCATATGGAGCTCTAGTCTCCAAGCTATCATCCATACAAAATGAATCACCCTCCAGAATGGTAATTCATAAAAAAACTCCTCCCATCTACTCATGAGAGGCACCTTCCCAGTGCTCAAGTTACCCAAATGGCTCATCCCATAAGGAAAAAAGATATCCAATGTAGCAATTGTTAATCAAGGTTGTCATTGATGTCAATATCTGAGATGGAAAATATTCTTGTGATGTTAATGAACCTCGTGCAATCCCTAGGTGCTAAGGATTCCATCAATGAAGAGGTCAACCCATGAAGATGTTAAATAACTAATGAAGAAGTCCTAAGAATTCCTTGAACTAGCTATAATGTTGCATGTGCCTTGATGAGCTAGACCTTAACCCTTGATGACATATGGAGTCATACACTAAATGAATAAGCACAATTGATGATGGCACTTGATGAAGGTTGAAATACTAGATGATAACGTGGAAGATATCATTTGATGGTTGGAAGACTATTTGAAGTTCTCCTAATGATGTTGCACTATAACATATCATTGCACAATTATGTGATTACATGGATGATACACTCATTGCTAGACACTATCATGATGACATGGATGTCCTACATGTTCCTATGATGATGAAGAAGCCAAATAATGGAGAAGCCAAACAAAGAAACCATATTGTCCTAATCATTTTTTGTACTAAATAATTTAAAGACAGTCACAAAGAAAATTATTTTTTCCAACCTTAGAGAAAATATTTCAACATGGGACCTAGACCATCTTAAAGAGGGATTTTTCCTCTTTCCAATGAGCCCTTATTTGTCCCGAAACTCCTAGTAGTTTGTGAGATATTGAATTTTCAAGTTAAAAAATATGTTTTTGATAGTGAGCCGACCTGCACCTCTTCTTTCAAGTCGGCCTCCATACAGTGACATATCTCTTCATGTTGGCTTGCAAAAAATACTATATATAAGGTTTTAGGACCTCATCCTTAATCATCCACCTCGTTCATTATCACAAAAGTACCACAACAGCTTGGATAAACGAAAAGATAAGGCACAAGAATGATTTAAATGAGTTTTGGGTCTAAACTATTATTTTAGTAACTCAGATTATACCCTTAAACTTCGGACTGTGTAGAAATGAAGTTGCATACCTATGAACCAAACCTTGGATCTATTGAGTGATAGCTACATGACTTTGGACCTGTTTGGCAGCCTTGGACAAGAGATAGGTACAAATATTCAGACCTTTTATTATTGTAGTTGCTAGAGTTAAGGATCAACACCGTTAGACTTGTTTTTTCCAGATTGCAGTCTCAATACTTTTATGTGGTGAATATCTACCATACCTCAAACTGTCCTCATAAACTGAAACCTAGACAAGTGTAGACTTCAAGCTCAATTCTGTTGACTGAATCCTGTGGTGACTTGAATTGCATAGACAACAAACATTCAGCTGGAAGCTCCTACACCTCTGCACCTGTAACTTCAGCACTTCAGACTCACCTTGGAAGCCTCAAAACCATTGAGACAGTCCTGTAGTGACTATCACTTATAGAGCAAGCATTTGAATAAGGATCCATGACATACAACAAGTTTATGAAGTTCAGATTCCTACTTCCAAAGATGCTCGAACTTGGTATAGGTTACAGACCACAACCCAACAAACAGTCCTGTGGAGAAAAATAAGAAGGCTCAGATTTGTTGGCTTGAACAATGAAGACCTTTGGAGCCTATCTCTGGGTTTTTGAGCAGCAATTTTTGAAGATCGTTGAAAATCTAAGAAGTTAAAGAAGTCTTGAAGCAAACTTGAGGACATGAAGCAGATTCTTGGAAGTGTATTGAAGGCAGTTGTAAGAGACCTTTGTTGAGATTGTGCAAATCTATTGAGGATAGTGTTTGCAGCTTTAGAGAAAGCTTGATAGCTGGAATTTTTGAAGAAGGGTGAAGGACAAAAAAGTTTTTGAATAGCACCTTGAAAACTTATTGTGGATATATTTTTGAGGATTCTTGAAGACATCTGAAGACTTGTAGAAGTTGATCTTGGAGACCCTTTTTGGAGACCATTGAAGCCATCATGAGATCTTGAAGAGCAGTTGGAGTTAATCTTTAGCTGACCTTGGAGAGTCATCTAGAAGCCGATTGGAGACCATGACGTCATCATGATGTGACTTGAAGAATTTGATTAGGTACCATGAAGGACAATGGATACACCTTCATGAGAAGAGATCAAGGTTATCATTGATGAAGTGACGAGAAGAATAAGTGAATGGATAGTTGAAGATCGTTGACAAGGCTCGTTGAAGAATAAATTGGGAGCCTCGAAAAACTGTTGAATTCATATTGAATATTTGAAGCAGTGGGTTGAAGCCCTAGAGGATTGGTGTCCTCAAGAAACTAGGTTGGAGCCTGATGAGAGAAGAGTTGGTGCCCTTGGGGTCGGAACCTATAAACACAAGTTTGGTGCCTTGGATAGATAGGGTCGAAGCCTCAAAAAAGTCCAAGTTGGTGCTTGGCAACAGGTTGGAGCCTGGGAGATTGAAGATTGATGTCTTCATCTAGTGTTGGAGCCCTACACTTATTGTATATATTTTATTGTAAAGAAGAATTTGATAAAAGAATTTATTCTTATTGTTCATATTGTGTTCTAAATATAAGTGATCTAACTGGTAAAAATAACAATTGGAAAGAAATACTGATTCACCCCCATTTCAGTATTTCCAATAGTTGGTATCAGCGTAAATACCTTCACTCAAAGCTTAATGGCTTGAAGGTTGATCATTAGAACACAAATGGGAAAACCAAGGAATAAAGTCTCTAATCCTCCTAAATATGTGTCTTCCTCAACGATCGAAATTGAAGTCAATCGATTTGCGAAGGATCCATTGTTCAATGGAAATTTTGATATATGGGAGGCAAGAATGAGGAATTTCTTGAAGA
This sequence comes from Pinus albicaulis, assembly GCA_034641835.2. NCBI lineage: Eukaryota > Viridiplantae > Streptophyta > Pinopsida > Pinales > Pinaceae > Pinus > Pinus albicaulis. The sequence continues at coordinate 1,641,090,462 of CM076582.1, forward strand.
CTCAAGGAATTGAAGTTTGTAAATCAGTGATTACTAATGACGCAATGGACAAAGAATCCAAGGAGCATAATACAAGAGCAGTGAAGGAAATTTAGAATGGGTTACCAAATTCTGTGAAGGCCAATTTTGAAAGATGTTCATCAACAAAAGTCATATGGGACAAACTTCACGATCTTCACTCAAAAGGAGCGTTGAAAATGATCTCTAGTCAAGAAGATGATGAAAAACGAGAAAGAAGACTAGAAACCATCAACAAAGCTGAAGATAAGAGAGATGACAACAAGGCTAAAGAAGACCTAGAAGATGAAGAAAACAAAGACGACTTTGAAGAAGATCTCATGAATAAAATTATGGCTTCCATGGAAGTGATTAACAATTTGAAAAAGGTAAATGAGGAACTTAAGAAGAAAGTGCAAGATGGTAACCAAGACAAGTCAAGGAAGGAAGTTGACTTTGTTAAGCTTCAAGTAAAAGAAATAGATGAGGAGATGATCTGGATTTATGCAGGAACACAACAGAATACAGAAATAACCATTAACATAGAAATACAACGGAAATAAGGCTTCATTTCATTAATATCAAATCACTAAAATATGCTTACAAACATGATGGAAATAAAATAGCTAGGCTGCTGGTAGCGAATCTCTGAGAAGAGATGTGGCGGCTACATACCTCTGAACTGTGTTACAATGAGGCTCGAGGGCCTATTTATTATGGAGAAACAATGGAGAACTCTAAACGTCCAAAAACCTAACCCTAGGAGATGAAGCACCAAAACTATGGGCCCCATTTGGGTAAATTGGTGTTTCAACTTCCCGAGGACATAACTTCGGCATACTGTCTCCGTTTGGGGCTTCAAAACGGCTCCGGAAGTTCAGGACCTGAAAAACTCTAAAAATAGTAAGTTGTGAAAAAAATGAAAGAGACAATGGCAGGGCCCCAAGTGGAATAGGCAAGTGGCCACCAATATCCACCTGGATCATTCCTCCCCACTTAGGAAGCAATGGTCCCCATTGCGTTGAGTTCCTCCATGAGATGAGGAAACTTCTGTTGAACATGGCCCCTAGTGAACCACTTTCCTTGGTGCAGGAGTTGGCCAGCTTTGAAAACCCGATACAATTGGATCTTCTGCCAACGAGTTTTCTTGATTTGTATGTCCATGATATAGTCTTTGGTGGCTTGTTCCATGGAATTTGGGTTTAACTCTTTTGGTGTGAGTTCTTCTGCAATGTCGGAGGTGTCTAATAGAGGTGGGAAGTAGGGACGAAGGCGGTCTACATTAAATACTAGGTGCAGACCAAGGAATGGTGGAATACTGAGTTTGAAGGCATTGTTCCCTACAGCCTTGGTGATGGTGTACGACCCATATTGAAGCGGGCGAATCTTGCGGTGGGGTCCAGTGAGGCGCTCCTTCTGCAAATGTAGCCACACTTTTTCACCCACCTGGAAATTGTGTGGCACCCGATGTTGATCATGTCGTTGCTTGGACTTAGCATTGGCTCTGTCCAATATGTCATGAACATGTTGGTGGATGTGCTGAATGCGCTCGATGAAGTTGTTTGCTTTCTCAGCTTCAGACTGGACATGAGCCAAATCGGCCTGAGTAGCTGCAAATGGCATGGCTACATCAATGGGACATAGTGGCTGGAATCCCAAGCCCACCTGAAAGGGGATGTGGCTGGTTAAGCTGTAGATAGCCCGGTTATAACTGTGTTGTACATAGGGAAGGCTCTCATCCCATGTGCGTGGATGCTTTGAATTATACATGCGCATAATGTGTACAATCATCTTGTTGACGACCTCTGTCTGGCCATCAGTTTGGGGATGGAAAGCTGTGGAAATGGTGAGCTTGGTGTCCAACATTGACCAGAGGCTGAACCAAAATGTGTTTTGGAACCTGCTGTCATGATCTGATATGATAGACTGTGGGATCCCAAAGTGCATCCACACTCGTTCAAAGAAGAGTTTAGTAGTGGCTTCTGCTATGATATTATTCTTGCAGGCCACCATAATGGCCATCTTTGAGAATTAGTCGACGACCATGAAAACACAGTCGTTTCCATGCTTAGTAGAAGGAAAGCTTGACATGTAATCCATGGAGATTGATTCCCAAGGTCGACTAGGGGTAGGTAGCGGAGTACAGAGCCCTTGCTTCTTGATGGTCGGTTTGGCAATGGCGCAAGCAGTGCAGGATCTGATGTACTTCTCGACATCTTGTCGAAGGTTCAGCCAATAGAAATACTTCTGCAATACTGCCTCTGTTTTCTCAACCCCAAAATTCCTAGCGACTCGACTATACTGTGCTTCCCATATCATCTTGGCACGCTTGCTTGAAGGAACACAAAGGTGTCCCAGGTGACATAATAGTGCATCTTGGAGGTGAAAATTTGGAACTTTCATACCCCCCAAGAGTGCCATGTATGTGTAGCTGAATTCTAGATCACTCTTGTAGAGAAGCAGCCAATCAGAAGTCTCATGCCCACAAGAGTTGAGAACGGTGGTTATGGCCATGATTGGTGGTCGGTTGAGGCAGTCTGCAACATTATTGGTGCTACCCTTCTCGTACTTGATGTTGAAATGAAATTGTTGTAGATATTTGGACCACTTCTGATGGCGATCATTCTGCAACTTCCCTTGTGTCTGTATGAACTGTAGGGATCAGTGGTATGTGTGGATGATTGTCTCCTTCCCCAAAATGTAATGCTTCCATTGTCAAAAAGCTTGCACAATGGAATACATTTCTTTGTCATAAGTGGGATACTTTTGAACTGTGTCGTACAATGTCTCACTGTGATATGCCACTGGATGCCCCTGTTGAGTAAGAACTACCCCAATAGCATAGTCAGAGGCATCTGTATCGATCTCAAAAGGTTGTTTCAAGTATGGTAATGTGAGCACTGGGGCAGAACAGAGGCGATGTTTCAATTCTACGAACTCCCTCTGTTGAGATTCCAACCAATAGAATTTTGATTTCGCTCCTCCCTTAGTGACTTGACTCAAGGGCCAAGTGATATGAGAGAATCCCAACACGAACCTGCGGTAGAAATTAGCAATACCCAAAAAGCTGTGAAGCTATGTTAGGGTGGTTGGGGTTGGCCAATCCCGAATGACTTGGATCTTGGCTGGATCCACATGCACCCCCCTTTCATCAATAATGTATCCTAGATATTGAACCTGGGTCATGCCAAAAGTGCACTTCTCCAAATTGGCACACAACCTGTGTTGTAGCAGTGTTTGGAGGACTTCTCAGATGTGGTGGAGGTGTTCTTCCCAAGTTTGGCTGAAGATCAGAATGTCATCCAAGTATACCACTAAAAATGAGTTGGTGAATGGACGCAAGATGTCATCCATCAACCTCATGAAGGTTGCAGGAGCATTTGTCAATCCGAAAGGCATGACGAGCCATTAAAAAAGGCCCTCCTTGGCTTTGAAGGCAGTCTTCCACACATCAGAGGGTTCAATTCGTACCTAGTGATACCCAGAATCCAAGTTGATCTTGCTGAAATATTTTGCCCCTTTGAGTTGGTCCAGAAGGTCATCAATCAGTGGGATCGGGTACCTATTCCAGACAATGATCTTGTTTTGCGCTCAATAATCAATACAAAGTCTCCAACTCCTATCCTTCTTCTATACCAACACGATCGGGCTCCCACAGGGTGATGAACTTGGCCGGACGTGACCTTTCTGCAGCAGCTCCTGAATCTACCTCTTGATTTCATCATTCTCTAGAACAGAGCACCTATAGATCAGTCCATTGGGTAGCAGCGCACCTGGGGTTAGTTAAATGGGGTGCTTGACCTGACAGTGTAGAGGCACCCCTGTGGGTGATGTGAAGATGTCCCCGTACTCCTCCACAACCTTGTCCATTTGTTGTTGTCGTGCACTGGAGCCATGTCTGGAGGTCGTGGCCACAATCTTCTTCTTGCCCTGTGGGTGGATCATAAGGAAAAAAAATTTCTTGGTTTGGAAAATGAGCTTACTGCATTGTTTTGCAGTAACCAAAGAGATAGTGGGAGGCAGTGGTACCTCTGGTATCCTGCACAATTTATTTCCCAAAGTATGAATAACAGTGCGAGCCCGAGACTCATATACAACATGTCGCTTCCACAAGTATGGTTGGCCTAATAATACATTTGAAACATCAATAGGAGCAATGTCACACAATACCTCATCCATGAAGGGCTTGATGCTATAGGGTAGGCAACACTGTTGGCTGACGCAGAGGTCCCCTCCTTGGTCAAGCCACCTGATGGTGTATGGTTGTGGGTGCACTGTGGTTGGCAAGCCCAATAGCTTCACGACATCTGCTGAAATGAGGCTCTTTTGGCTCCCATTGTCGACAATGAACCGTAGCGGGGAACCCTTTACCCACATATGGGAGTGGAAGAGACGCTCTGCCTCCTTTGGATCTTCTGGTTCCTTTTTATGGATCTTCGTAGTGGCAACAGTGGCGTTGGGCTCCGCATCAATAATCTGCTTCCCTTTGTCATTCACCTTTTCAGGTTCTGATTCAAAGTTGGAGCATGCATCTGATTCAGAAGCCCTCATCTCGGCCACCAGTGACTGCTTGGCCCGACACTCACTTGTGTTTTAAGTGGAGCTCTTATGGAACTCACACCACTTTCCCGTGTCCTTCTTTGGCTTCACGGTGTTGTTCTTTGCTTGTATCTTTGGCAGGTTGTCTTGGGCCGCCATGCCTTGGCTTTTTCCTTTGTTCTGCGGTTTGGGGGTACCTTTCCCTTGCTTTTGATTTGCAGATCCGAAGTCTCACTTCTTCTGTTTGAATTTTTGCTCAACCTTGGCAGCATACTGGTATGCCATACCAAGCAAGGAGATGTCGAGGAACTCCATTTCCTCCTGAATGTATCTGTGCAGACAACTGCGATACTTTAGCTCCAAATGTTTCTCTGAATCTTTGATACCCAACTTTGTGCGCAGGGTATGGAACAGATTTGTTAGCTCATGCACATCTTGATCCCTTTGTTGCCATAGCATGGTCCATTGTATGTACTTGTCCTCATAGCTCCCCATGGGATAGTATTGTTCCTTGATGGCATCTCGGAAATAATTCCAAGTGGGTATGGCTGAGAACGAAGAGGGTTCTGTCTTGTCCTTTTTCTTGCAGTAGGTTCCCACCAGTCCTTGACACGGGGTGTAGCTTTAAGGAGTGCAGGAATAATCTTCTCCTGGTCGGAAAAGTCATGAACGGAGAAATATCCTTCTAATAGATTTAACCATCTATCTACGTCATCTGCATCTATTTGACCCTCAAATATAGGAATGTCAAAGTTTACTTGTACCTTAAAGGGAGTCGCGCCTCCAGAGTGGTTGTTGGATGCAGATGCATCGCCGGTGGGCAATCGTTGAAGGATCTGGGCAAAGTTATCCATCATCGCGTTCCTTTGTTTTTCGAGGGCCTCCTCGAGCAATATTTTGATAGGATCTCCTGCTCCCTCATATTTCTTTTCCTTCCCCATGGGCGTCCATCAGGGTTTGTGAGGATGATCTTGCAAAGGTTCGACCAAATCGAGCCCTAACTCCTTATAACCCTACCTCGTTGGGGAGATGCAAAGAAGGATTGATAAAAAGAAGACCGCTCTGATACCACTGATCCGAATTTATGCAGGAAGGCAACATAATACATAAATAACCATAAACATAGAAATACAACGGAAATAAGGCTTCATTTCATTAATATCAAATAAAAAAAATATGCTTACAAACATGATGGAAATAAAATAGCTAGGGTGCTGGTAGCAAATCTTTGAGAAGAGATGTGGTGGCTACAAACCTCTGAACTGTGTTACAATGAGGCTCGAGGGCCTATTTATTATGGAGAAACAATGGAGAACTCTAAACGTCCAAAAACCTAACCCTAGGAGATGAAGCGCCAAAACTATGGGCCCCGTTTGGGTAAATTGGTGTTTCAACTTCCCGAGGACATAACTTCGACATACTATCCCTATTTGGGGCTTCAAAACGGCTCCGGAAGTTCAGGACCTGAAAAACTGCTAAAAATAGTAAGTTGTGAAAAAACTGAAAGAGACAATGGTGGGACCCCAAGTGGAATAGGCGGGTGGCCACCAATATCCACCTGGATCATTCCTCCCCCCTTAGGAAGTAATGGTCCCCATTGCATTGAGTTCCTCCATGAGATGAGAAAACTTCTATTGAGCTTGGTCCCTAGTGAACCACTTGCCTTGGTGCAGGAGTTGGCCAACTTTGACAACCCGATATAGTTGGATCTTCTGTCGATGAGTGTTCTTGATTTGTATGTCCATGATACAGTCTGTGGTGGCCTGTTCCATGAAGTATAGGTTTAACTCTTTTGGTGTGAGTTCTTCTACAATGTCAAAGGTGTCCAATAGAGGTGGGAAGTAGGGACGAAAGAGGTCTACATTGAATACTGGGTGTAGACCAAGGAATGGCAGAATACTGAGCTCGAAGGCATTGTTCCCTATAGCCTTAGTGATGGTGTACGACCCATATCGAAGCGGGAAAATATTGCGGTGGGGTCCAGTGAGGCGCCCCTTCTGCAAATGTAGCCACACTTTTTCGCCCACCTGGAAGCTGTGTGGCACCCGATGTTGATCATGTCATTGCTTGTACTTAGCATTAGCTCTGTCCAATATGTCATGAACCTGTTGGCGGATGTGCTAAATGCGCTTGATGAAGTTTTTTGCTTTGTCAGCTTCAGACTGGACATGAGACAAATCAGCCTGTGTAGCTGCAAATGGCATGGCTACGTCAATGGGACATAGTGGCTAGAATCCCAAGCCCACCTGAAAGGGGCTGTGGCCAGTTGAGCTGACAAATCCATTGGATAAGGCAAAGAAAAGGGAAGAAGCTTTGTCAAGCCACCTTGAACAAAGACTTAAGAGCTTGAACAATCTTGAAGCATAGATTGGTCAATATAAGGAAGAGGTATCCTCTCTTAGATCTCAACTAGAAGAAGCAAGGAAAAAAGCACAAGGAGCTGAGAAGGTGATGGAAACTTTGGCATTCATAGAAGGACAAGTTGATGAAGCAGAAAAGGAGAGAAACACCATGATATGCCAACTAGAAGAAAAGGATGAAGAGATCTTCAAACAAAATCAGATTTCAATCTTCTCAAGGCCGAAACATGTGAAGCTACAAGAATAAAAGAAGAAATGGAGAGAAATATAGCAAAGAAGAATGAAGAAGTCTTCATAATGAAATCAAATATTATCTCCCTTAAAAAAGAAGCACACAAAGCAACAAGGATGATGGAAGAAATGAAGATGCAACTAGTCATGAAAGATGAAGATTGTGAAAAATCGAAAGGAGAAATTGTCTCTCTTAAAAAGGAAGTTGACTTGCTGAATAAGAATTCGAAGAGTTTGCAAACCCTAGATGACATCCTAAGTCAACAAAGATCCCCCCTTAATAAATCAGGTCTTGGCTATGCAGGTGAACCCTCAAGCAAGAATGGTAATGCTTCAAACAACAAGGATGTGAGGAAGCCAGGAAGAAATGATACTCCCAGTTCCAGCAAAGGCAAGAGTCAAGATGACATTAGAAGAAACCCTACTCCAAGGAGATTTACAGGCGATGTCAAGAATACAAAATGAAATGAATATCATAAAAAAATTCCAAGGAAAAAAGACTTTAGAAGTACTTCAAGGAACTCTTCATCTCCTAGGTACCAAAGTATATTTTTTGGTTATTTCTATTCTTGTACAAACTTTGGGCATATGGCAAGGGATTGTAGGGAATACCACAACGACAAATTTAATGGTCCCCGTCAATCCCCTAAAAGCAGCTTTGAAAGAAGAAATCATGCATCCTCATTTATGAGTAGAATGGAATGCTTCAATTTCCATAAAATTGGACATATGGCTCGTGATTATAACTTGACTTGGGTCCCTAAAAAAAATAAAACTATGAAAACCAAGCTAGAGAAGAAAGTTACACAAGTGTGGAAAAGGAAGCAAATTGGATCCGAAAGTCTCTTGAACACTCCAGCCAACAACACATGTTGTTTATTTGATGAGGATGTCCTTAGCAAAATGTGATATTTCAAGTTTTTGATGATGAGACTCTGCCAAAAAGGAGACCATGCATACTGTTAGGGGGAGTTGGTGACTCATGACTATTCTTGCAGAAGTCTTCAGTGAAAAGGTGTTATGGAATCCATGATGAGTCACGTTGGACAATCTTGGCAAATCATCTCTCAGGAGTAACTCCATTGAAGAAAATAATTAAATTGTGAAGATTTCTTGCACTTCATCACAAGACAACAATATTTTTTGTCTAAAGAAGCTAGAAGAGCTAATGCATGCAGGGGGGGTTGGTTCATCCATGGAGAAATGTAAATACATCTATCATGGAACACATTTCCAGAAAGAAGATCACCATGACAGGGGGAGCATCATACCTATGAAGAACTATTATTGACGAAGACAATATGATAAAGAGAAGAAACTTGATAGGGGGAGTAGTTGAGCACCCCTTTTTCCATTGATGTCAAAGTGGGAGAGAATGTTGAAGGGAAAGAATATTGTCATCAATGACAAAGGGGGAGATTGTTAATCAAGGTTGTCATTGATGTCAATAGATGAGATGGAAAATATTCTTGTGATGTCAATGAACCTCATGTAATCCCTAGGTGCTAAGGATGCCATCAATGAAGAGGTCAACCCATGAAGATGTAAAATAACTAATGAAAAAGTCCTAAGAAGTCCTTGAACTAGCTATAATGTTGCATGTGCCTTGATGATCTAGACCTTAACCCTTGATGAAATATGGAGTCATACAATTGATGATGTCATACACTAAATGAATAAGCACAATTTATGATGGCACTTGATGAAGGTTGAAAGACTAGAGGATAACGTGGAAGATATCATTTTATGGTTGGAAGACTATTTGAACTTCTCCTAATGATGTCGCACTATAACATATCACTGCACAATTATGTGATGGCATGGATGATACACTCATTGCTGGACACTATCATGATGACATGGATGTACTACATGTTCCTATGATGATGAAGAAGCCAAATAATGGAGAAGCCAAACAAAGAAGCCATACTGTCTTAATAATTTTTTGTACTAAATAATTTAAAGACAGTCACAAAGAAAAATATTTTTTCCAACCTTAGAGGCAATCTTTCAACATGGGACCTAGACCATCTTAAAGAGGATTTTTTCCTCTTTCTAATGAGCCCTTATTTGTCCTGAAACTCCTAGTAGTTTGTGAGAGATTATTTTTTCAAGTAAAAAAATATTTTTTTGACAGTGAGTCGACCTGCACCTCTTCTTTCAAGTCAGCCTCCATACAGTGACGTGTCTCTTAATTTTGGCTTGCAAAAAATACTATATATAAGATATTCATACCTCATTCTTAATCATCCACCTTGGCTATTATCACAGAAGTACCACAATATCTCAAGTCAAGGAAAATATAAGGCACAAGAACAATTTAAATGAGTTTTGGGTCTAAACTATTATTGTAGTAACTCATATTATACCCTTAAACTTCGGACTGTGCAGACCTGAAGTTGCATACCTCTGAACCAAACCTCAAATCTGTTGAGTGATAGCTATAGGACTTTGGACCTGTTTGGCAGCCTTGGACAAGAGACAGGTACAAAAATTCAGACCTTTTATTATTGCAGTTGTTGGAGTTAAGGGTCAGCACCGTTAGACTTGTTTTTTCCAGATTGCAGTCTCAAGAATTTTCTGTGGTGAATATCTACCATATCTCAAACTGTCCTCATAAACTGAAGCCCAGACAAGTGAAGAATTAAAGCTCAATTCTGTTGACTAAATCCTGTGGTGAATTGAATTGCATAGACAACAAACATTCACCTGGAAGCTCCGACACATGTGTACCTGCAACTTCAGCACTTCAGACTCACCTTGGAAGCCTCAAAACCATTGAGATAGTCCTGTAGTGAAATTCACTTGTGAAACAAGCATTTTAATATGGAGCTATGACATACAACATGTCTATGAAGTTCAGATTCCTACTTCCAAAGAAGCTCGGACTTGGTATAGGTTACAGACCTCAACCCAACAAACAGTCGCGTGGAGAAAAATAAGAAGGGTCGAATTTGTTGGCTTGAACAATGGAGACCTTTGGAACCTATCTTCGGGTTTTTGAGCAAGATTTTTTTATGATCGTTGAAAATCTAAGAAGTTAAAGAAGTCTTGAAGCAAACTTGAGGACATGAAGCAGATTCTTGGAAATGTATTGAAGGCAGTTGTAAGAGACCTTTGTTGAGATTGTGCAGATCTATTGAGGACAGTGTTTGCAGCTTTAGAGCAAGATTGATAGTTGGTATTTTGAAAGAAGGGTGAAGGACAACAGATTTTTTAAGAGCACCTTGAAAACTTATTGTGGATATATTGTTGAGGATTCTTGAAGACATCTGAAGACTTGTAGAAGCTGATCTTGGAGACCCTTTTTGGAGACCATTGAAGCCATCATGATATCTTGAAGAGAAGTTGGAGCTGATCTTTAGCTGACCTTGGAAAGTCATCTAGAAGTCGTTTGAAGACCATGATGTCATCATGATGTGACTTGAAGAATTTGATTGGGTACCATGAAGGACAACTGATACACCTTCATGAGAAGAGATCAAGGTTGTGATTAATGACGTGACGAGAAGACTAGGTGAATGGATAGTTAATTATCGTTGACAAGGATCGTTGAAGAAGACATTGGGAGCCTTGAAGAACCGTTGAATTCATATTGAATATTTGAAGCAGTGGGTTGGAGCCCTAGAGGATTGGTGTCCTCAAGGAACTAGGTTGGAGCCTAAACCATAGAAGGGTTTGTGCCCTTGGGGTTGGAGCCTCTAAATGCAAGGTTGGTGCCTTGGATAGATAGGGTGGAAGCTCTAGAGGTTGGAGCCTCACAAAAGTCCAACTTGGTGCTTGGCAACAGGTTGGAGCCTAGGAGATTTAAGATCGGTGTCTTCATCTAGGGTTGGATCCCTACACTTAATGTATCTATTTTATTGTAAAGAGTAATTTAATAAAAGCATTTATTATTATTGCTCATATTGTGTTCTAAATATAAGTGATCTAACTGGTAAAAATAACAATTGGAAAGAAACACCGATTCACTCCCCCTCTCAGTATTTCCAATAGAAATCATGGATGGTCCAATGCTCACCCTGAAATACGAAACATAAGTAATGTGGAGAATATCATCTCTAATAAGAACATCCGATCCATGTGTCATCTCTCCAATCATGTCCACAACAATGATAAGGACATCATCAACATATGGGATCATAATTAGAATCATACTGGCTGCCATATATAAGACTGAAGAGGGATAATGATCCCTCAAGTGCAACCATCACAGTTTTACTCCAAACTGCCTCAGAATAGGATATGATGAGTGGTTTCCAAACCACTTGTTTGCTGCCCCAATCCAATCACATGCTTAGAGAAGGTGTATGATGTGAGGTGCACATTGAGCATACTTTGAAAAAAATATTATCTCCCCAACATCTCCTAGGAAGTGGCCATTACCATCACTGCTCATGTCCCCAAATGGATCATGAGGTCTATAATAAAGAATACCCCATCTTGAAGTAATAACCTGTACATGGATGGCAAAGAAATACAAGCACATAGTAAGTGAATCATGATGCACATAAACACAATCCTTACCATGTACCTTGAACAAGTTGGTGAAGTGGCTCATAGATGAACCTCTTCTCATCCCCAATGAGGAAGGAAGTGGCTGTGTTAACTATATCAAAGAGTTATGTCCCTCCTCCAAATAATCCATGCATCTCCTCATCTGATGGTGCATCTCCTCTTTGATGCCTTCCCAAGTGAACCTGTTTATGATATATCACGGTATGTCCTCATGAAATCGGTGTCACTAGAGAGAAAATCCCCATGTGCTGCATGCCAATCCTTCTTATTGTGCTTGGAATTCCAAGTCAAGAAGATCATATCCTGGTAGTAGATGTCTCCATTCACCACTTCATAATCATAGTGAAAAGTATGGGAGAAAATAAGCCCATACTCTCCCAAGAGCAACCAAAGCAACAATAGCTCTTGCTGCCTCCTCACATCTCCATCATATAGACCATGGAGTGAAGACATGATGATTGACATGATGCAAATGTCATGCCAAGTCCCAACCAACAACATTCCCTTTGAATTAGGATATGTCACATGCTGACCAAACTCTTTCAAGAGTTGCCAATTTAGCCTTGCCTCCTGCTGCCCAGTGTCATAGATCTGCAAGTGGTTCACCAACCTCTTGCTCATCAACATCACCCATCCAACCAATGGTGAGTTTCTACTGTCATGCTCTACATGGGTATTCCTCCAATGGATAATACCATCCTCCCAAATCAAATCAATATCTCTACACTTCATGGGATGTTGAAGTGCAGCCTCTTCGAGATCTCCATATGAAGACCATTCATCAATGGCCATGTTGAACCCATAAGGATCTAAGTATACTGAAGGCAAAATATTCTCATTGAGCTATGAAGTGATCATCAAGAAAGATCCATCATAGTAATAGGAGATAAGATGTCTCTCATCAACCATCTGCTTATTCCCTGCTACACATGTAAAATGGTTATTGGAATGCTCCAATAATGGTTGGGCCCCCAACTCATCACTGTTTTTCAATGACAATGCTGCTGATCTCCATGATGGTGCATCTTATGTCTCATGCTCATGCAAAATGATGAACATATAGTTATGCATTAGATTTCTTAGGACAATACTCATCCTATCCTCCAAAAATATACACTCCAACCCCAAGAGTTGTGTGCAGCTCATCAATGACATACTAGGATGAATGTATATCTCCTCCTTGATCCTGTCAAGTCTCCTTTGCGCAGTGATAGTCTGCTGCTCCAAATCAGCAGTGTATCTTGACCCTAGGTCATGCAATGGCATATCCCCACAACCTTCCATATGATGTGCTGAAATAACAGAAAGTGGAAACATTTGCATGCCTTGGTTTTGCTTGGGAACATCTTGTACTTCTACAAGGGTTCCTCCCACCTCTGTGATGACTTTCCCAACTACTGGTGATGGTGGCTGCTCTTCTATGGGTGCACCAACGCTAGTATAAGTCTTCTCCTCCTCATGCATCCCCAGAATAGTGCATGGGACTCTAAATTTCAAGAGATCAAGACCACTTTGCAAAGGTGCAAGTGTTCTTTCTCCTGATGCAAGTGCTCCCACAGCAAGTGGTGGTGGAAGTTTCTTCTCCTCTAATTTATTCTTGTCAAACTTCTTGATCAATCTTTGAGTAGAATCTGCATATGTAGTCACTCTTGCATGACTCAAATGGTTGAACCACCAAATGTTTTCTTCACCCTCAAGGTGCAGCACTACAATCTGAACAATTTCCCTCTCTCCTACTGGATGTAGCAGGAAGAATGCATCCAACTCCATTCCCCAAGCCCTTTCTATGCATGTGAATGACCCATCAAAGATAGATAATATAAATCTATTGTGCTTTCTCCTTCTATAGCTGTAAGGTATCCTTTCTTCTTTGATATGAATAAACTGTGGGAGAGTCAGATTCTCCTTGAAAGCTCTTGATTGAGATTTGTATTCCGCGAGATACTCACTTAGAATCTCATGATCTAAGTTTCCTCCATCTCCATGTATTTCACCTTCCTCTTCAAAGAAATTAGACATAGTGTATTGCTTTGGAGCTCTATGCAATACCAATTTTCTCTTCTGTTGATAGGAAGTAAATGGACCTTCCTCGTCTTGAAACCCTACTGTGGTTTCATTTCTTCCTTCCATTCTTCTTTGCTTGACCTCCTTGGTGAGGTCCCTCGTAGATTTGAAAAGTGATGAGATAAAACTCATTCCTTCCATTATTGTAAATATCTTCTTCTTCTTCTCACTCTTAAAATAACATATTGGTTGAAACTCACAGGCTGAGCCAAGATTATGCTCTGATACCACTTTAATATTCCCAAATGGGAAAAGCAGGAATATAATGCACAAACATGGAAAAAGCAGCGTAGATCAATGCATACATGTGAGAGACCAATATGGTGTTGCTTTATTCATCATATCAACATCAAAATAGTACAAAATAATGGGGCACAAACTATATAACATGAACTAACAAGCCTCCGAAAGATAAATCCCCTCAATAATGAGGTGTTGCTACTACACAAAATGCCGGAAGAATACTACAACACAGTCATAGGGGCACTGCTACAACAAATGAAGATACGAAAGATGAATGGCTGATATATGCCTCAAAAGATACATAAGACGAAGATCTAGGCTCTATACAACCTCCAACAAAGAACCCAAGAGGATTTAAAAAAATACACCAATATACAAGAAATAAAGCAAATCCCTAGGGCTAAAGATTCACTGTAAAAATATAGCTAGAAACATGTGGCTAATCTGATAAGGCATAGAATATAGCCTCCTCCAATAGATTTCTTAGATGAAAGGTTGATCCCTTCACTAGAAAACCTCCTCTCCAAATGGTGTACTGAAACCACCCCTGCAACTCCTCCTTGAAATAACGTAGTCCAAGATAGAAACTGCGCTGTAGGGGTAAATGATAAAGTGGCCTGATGCCAAATGCTGCAATGAGGCTCAAGGGTCTTCCTCACTAGCCTCCCAATGGAAGGAAACCTTCCTCCACTGAAAAAAAGATTAGAAATCACCCAAATGTGTTCTCCACTACTGCACCCTACAACTCAGCACATCTCTCAACAGAAACTGCGCTGTAGAAATAAGATGGAGCTTGGCCTGATGCCTGAATGTGGAATATAGTGAAAATACTCTTCCTGAGTGGGAACTAGAAGTCCCCCAAGGATAGAGGTGGGATTCACTCTTGGTAACACCATGTGCTAAACAACACTGCAATCTTAGCTAAACAACTGAAGAGAGCAACAAGTCTAAACAGGCCATATAATCCAAAATATAAAAACATAACATAATGATCTATGGCTTCCATTCTATCCCTTATATAAGTGGTGAGCTTCCTCACCCTTGGCCCCACTCATTAAAAGGCACTACTTCCATGCATGGAGTCTCCCTCCAAAATTGTGCTGTCCCATAATGAATGCCACTCCTCCATGTCAACGCTATTGATTTGGTCAAAGTTGAGCTAGTCTACATGAACCAACCCCTTTTCACACATAAGGGTCTTCAATCCAGCTTTTAGATGACCTCCATTCACATTAGGAGTGTCTTTATTCCTACTAAGGAGATTTATGGGTCTCCATACCCTCTTATTCTTCAAACTAAGAAGCAAAACCAAAAATTAATATTCCAATTAGTTGTGTGCTAATTTAGGAATATTACAGGACTTGAGAGAGAGGAGGAGAGTGACGAGGGAAGAGAGAGTATTGGAGCGCAGAGAGAGAGAGAGAGAGAGAGAGAGATGGGGGAAGAGAGAGGGAGGTAGGAGATAAAGGGAGAGAGAGGAAGGATGAGAAAGAGAGGAGGAGAGAGGGATGGATAAAGAGATGGTGTTGGAGGGGTAGATATGGAGGGAAGACGAAATACACAGAGAGTGAGAAGTGGAGAGAGAGAAGGAGTGAAAATGGAGAGATGGAGAGAGAGTGTGTATGTTTGGGGGTGAGATAAAGAGACAAATATGGAGAAATGGAGAGAAGGGGGGAGAGAAGGAGAGAGAAGGATATAGGGAGGGATATAGTAACAAAGTGTGAAGATGAAGAGAGAGAAAGAGGCGGGAGAGAAAGGGAGAGAGAGGAAGGAAGAGAGAGGACGTGAGAGAGTGACGAGAGGGAGGGAAAGAGGGAGGGAGAGATATAGGTAAGAATAAAAACATAGAGTGAGAAAGGTGGAGAGAGAGAGGGAGTGATAAGGAAGATGGAGAGAGAGGGAGAGAGGACAAAAGGAGGAAAGAGAGAAATAAGCAGGGGTGAAGGAGAGAAGGCAAGGATAAATATATAGTTAGAAGGTGAAGAGAGGAAATAAGATAGAGATGGAGAGAGGGGGTGAGGGACAAAGAGATTGATAGATATGGAGTGAGAGAGCGTGTGTGTTAGGCGGGTGATATAGAGAGACAAAGACAGAAAGATGGAGGGAGATATAGATATCGATGGATGGGGGAGATTGGGAAGAATATTTATTGCACTAGATGCATTGATTTCAATGTAGATGGTGATTTCTTATCCTATTTTATTGCTTGCACTAGATGGATTCATTTTAGTGTAGATATTTATTTCTAATGATATTTGATTGCTTGCACTAGATGCATTGATTTCAATGTAAATAATTTCTAATCCTGTTTGATTGCTTGCACTAAATGTTTTTTTTTTTTTTTTGTAAATAAGGTAGGACCATTCTATTAAGAGCATATAGTAAAAAAGGAGTTACAATCTTATTTTATTTCTTGCAATAAATGCATTGATTTCAGTGTAGAAGTTGTTTTCTAATCTTATTTGATTTCTTGCATTAGATGCATTGATTTCAGTGTAGATGTTGATTTTCTATTTAATGTAACTGGATGTATGATGGTACATTAATTTTAAAGTGATTGGATTAACAATGTGCATTGATTTCAGTGTAAGCACAAAAAATTATTGACAATGTACATTGATTTTTGTGTTATAGTAATTCAACCTATTAATATTGAAGAGCAAGAGATACACGATATGATGTTTACTGCAATAGCTTAAGCTAAATATTTAAATGGTTTATGATTTCAACTCTCCTTTTCATATAATCGATATGAGAAAATGACAAAACTGGCAAGGGTGACGATAAGAATAGTAGAAGAAAATATTTTAAGATTGTTCACAATGAAGACTATTTGTAATTGACTACATTCTTATTATTCACATTTTCTATCATTCAAAACTATTATTGTCACTTTGCATTCAAAATTTTTATTTCATCATTAAAGTTATTAACAATATTTATCATCTCATCAAACTCAGGTAACTAAGAAAATTTAAAATTAAAATGACCAAGTTAATCTCAGACATATTTAGCATATTTAAAATGATTATATTAATATTAGATATATTTACATATTATTGATAAAATTAATCATATATTCGATAGATTTTCTTTGGCCACACACGACTGAAACCAACCTACATCCATCTTAACTACAGCTCTATCTAGCGCTGAGAGGGATCAAATCTCTCAAGGTGCAAACCTTTCCTCATGTTTTGCACTCAAAAAATAGGTTTGCACCTCGAGAGATTTGATCCCTCTAAGCGCTTGATAGATCCAGAGTTAAGATGTATCTAGGATGGTACTAAGTGAACAATGGAACATTAGTGTGCAAATTGGACTACCATGTCATCATGCCAACTCTTGAAAATAGTGAAACAACATAATGTTTTGAAAGGTCATTTTTGTTTGTGAGCCGAAATGAGGCAAATTTATATCGCCGGAAAGGTCTCGACGAGACAAAAATATTGGAATTATAAAAAAGGACAAACTATGAAATACTGAAAATCACTAAAAATAGGAAACAAAAAGCAATCTAATGCGATATTTCAAAAAAATTTATTGGGGCCCATTTATTCTCACAAAAATTAAGGGGAGTTGTTGAGACCTCAATAATACTCTAGAAAAGTAATTTATATATAAGATAAGATAAGATACATATATTTATGTCCAACTAATGACCACAAAGTAGGTCAAAGGGACTGTTGAGTACAATGATGTCCATACAATGCGGGAGAACCAACGATCTCCTATAAAGATACAATGCATGAATATAAAAGGTACAATGCAGGAACATAAAAATATAATGTATGGAATGCCCTAGAGGAGAAGATCGAGAAACTAATGGGTTTGAGGATCAAACACATCGCTCCTTAAATCAAAGGTTGAATGAACACTAAAGAAACTCCACAAATTCTGTTAGCCCGATGAAGGGCCAATGCAAAGTGCATACTATCTACTAGATCTTTACATGGGGGAGTTCACACACTTCGGAGGTTTGGAGGACCTGGTCTGTCTTCTAGGAATGCATCTCAGATGGATTTGTTGCTGAAATATTGTGTGGTGAGGTGAGGTTTCACTGATTCTCACTGATCTAGAGCATGGATATGAACTGGTATCAATCGGTCTCTTGGTGCCCCTGTCTGAAGGTAGTACCCTGAAAAATGTCATGATCCTCTATGTGGGGTCTCGTCTGGTGGCAGTGTGAGGAATATGCACTAGAAAGCCGAGAGCCTCCTACATATATAGTGCCAAACATCTCTGATCTCGAGGTACATGAAAAATTCGGCGAGGGTTTGAGAATATTTGAACAAGCAATGGAACCTTCCTCTGATCTTGTAGTAGGCAGGGCATCCAAAAATGAAGTGCACCTTGGTATCCACATCTTGTAGATGACATAACTAGTAGATTCGGTATTGTCTATCAATCTTGTGGTTTGTCTCTACTCGAATTCTATGAGAGCCTACTCTAAACTGGCCTAGAGGAAAGTGACGAGCATGCATCCTATGGTTAAATGTGTGTTGGGGTCGAACAATGAGCCCATCTCTCAACTCCATGAAATGCTCAACATAGAGGAAAATCAAGGGGCATAGCTGATTTTTCACCGACAAACTTGACCCTTTATTGCAAAAAGAAGGGGGAATTCATGGAGGGGAAAAGAGAGAGAAAGTACAAATATTATGTTGGACACATAATCCTCTAAGGGTTGGTGTAGAAGGCCAATAGTGAAAGGGGATTCCAAGAGATCTTGGAATATGCAATCCAACGATCACTCTAAATTTTTATAAATGTACATCATGTGAATAATATAGAACACACGATTATCTTTCTCTCTATCTTCTGTCCATTCCATGTGTGTCTAACATGGTATCAAAGTTGCAAGCGATCTCCTGAGCTGCTCAATCTTGTTTGAGTCATTGTTTTTTCTGACCTTTTTTGTGCGTGTCAGTCATGCACCTTTGAATTATTTTCCTTGGAATTCTATCTCTTTTACTGTTGTAGTGCGCTCATTTTTCACTATAATGTATTCGTATACCTCTAAATATTAAATCGACAATTAACTGAAACATGTTGGGAATTTAATTATTCTAGGAAGATTCTATTTAATCTATGCATCCTAGACGTGTGCAGTGAGAAGCTAGGGAACAATAAATTTTTCCCTTTCCATTTTGTCATACACAGTCTGCTAGTTGTTCCCTCATGCCAATGTTTGACACTATCACAGTTCAAGCGTTACGACCATTACTATGTTAGAGTCACTCTAACCCAAAACCGTGGAAGTGAATGTAGGAGTTATGCAATCCACTCGGTGAGGAAAATGGAACAACGTTGGTGAAAAACGCTCATTATCCAGCCCAGGAATTTGAAGAAGATGGAACAACGTTGGTGAAAAATGCTCATACCACAACTCTTCTCTAGGAATGATATGGATTCGAGAAGGCCTTTTTTTAGGGTGTTTCGCAGACAGAAACCTCAGCTATTAGGGCATCAATCGAGTAACTGTTTGGTCGGTCTTCCTCCCATGGGTTACCTCCTCTCACCGGTCCTCCGCACACTGCCCCTCTACCCACTCTCAATTCAAACCAATCCAGTGAAATCATGATTAACCTTTCTATCATATTCTTCCTCCTCTTTGGCCATCACCCTTATCCTCTTATTCATTTTCCCTTCCTCTTCCTTGATGAGGATTGCTGCCACAACCTGGGATGAGTGCAAATTTTGAACGAGGATCGACCATACTGAACTGAAGGCATAGGAAGAGGAGTAGTGAGAGTGATTAAGGGAAAGTATGAGAAGAATGACTACCTGGCATATGATGGCGGAGACCAATGTTGTCAAGAGTCGTGCACCCATCCTTTTCTCACTCGCATTCATCTAAAATTCCTACTGTCCTTGTCTTCCACTAAACCGACTCCCGATTGCGATACTGTTCTCGCTCCTTCTCGCACAGGTGACTCATCCATACCCTCTTCAGCTCTATCCCCGATAACTATTGCTCCTCCTCACTGGTTGCATGGTGCAATGTTAATGCATTGTGGCACCTCTCCATAGTACACTCTCGCGCTATATACATACCATGTTGCCCATACCTCTGCTACCATACCAATCCATTCCCACTCTCGTTTTGTTATTGGTTCTATATTGTGTTGATTGTGTAACTAATTACCTCCCCTCATATAATATGCAGTCTCTTTTATAATTAGAGCAATGATTCTCTAATCACAGTGTCAGTATACACCTCATATAATTTTAGTTGACTGAAATGCAAAACAACATCCATTGAGTATATTCGGAGGAGTTCCAAGATCCTTTCATTCTCAAACAGGCCCCCAATATATGTGGAACTCCTCGGCAACAACAACAACCTGTAGGAGGGAAAGTGACATGTGAGTGATTACTAATGGAATTTATTCTTTGTAATATCAAAGCAATACAATCAATTTGTTAGACGTGTAGCTTAAAACCACCATTCTCTAGGCATGTGAACCAAATATTCTGAGTTGGGCAGCTCGTGGATGTCATATAGAGCGTGAGTAACCCATGTTGATGCTGTTGGATGTGGTTGAGACCCACACTAGCTGCATGGAGGTTGTATTGACTCTTTTGGACTACGAGTTGTGGATTATTTGGCTAGAAAATAACCAGAGCACTGGCGTTGTTCACTTGGTTATTGTTGGGGGTGTATGGATTGTGTACACATGTAATTACAAATCCCATGGATACATGCCTTTCCAAATAATGATTTCTCTTGCTCGTCATCTGTTCACTCTTCTAAGGCATAATTTACCACTATTTAACATTAGGTTATGTTTCTCCTAACTATTCTCTGTGTATTAAATTTCTGAATTTAAGGGACCATTTTATGAGCATCCTTTTCCATTTGCTAGCTCCTTGCAATTTTTGGGAAAGAAAGAATAATAGTGCTTGAAGGAATATTCAAATTTCTTTCTGGTCTAGTTCAAGGATATTTTGGACTCCTTCCACACATTTCTTGAAAAGATGACACTCCTCATATAAGCCATTTTTATTTGGTTGACATAATGGACAAAATTGATGATGTACTAGAATTATTGAATGCTCGAATACTTTCCACTCATAATGAGATTGTAAAAATCAACAAGGAAACTCTCTTCAACATTCAAAAATATCTACAAAATGCACGAGAAAAGATAGAAGGAGAGAGGGAGGGTTATAATAACATAATTGGATAGAGAGAAATGGGAGAAGAGAGAGAATTGGAGGGAAAAGAGAGAGAGAGAGAGAGAGAGAGAGAGAGACATAGAGGGAGAGATGGGGGAGAGAGAGGGAGGTAGGAGAGAAAGGGATATAGAGGAAGGATGAGAGAGAGGAATTGAGAGAGAGAAGGAGAGTGATGGGGGAAGAGATAGTATTGGAGGGAAAATAGAGAGAGAGAGAGAGAGAGAGAGAGAGAGAGAGAGAGAGAGAGAGGGATGGATAGAGAGATGGTATTAGAGGGGGAGAGAGGGAGAAAAGAAGAAATACACAGAGAGTGAGAAGTGGAGAGAGAGGAGTGATAAGGAGGATATGGAGAGAGAGTGTGTATGTTTAGGGGTGAAATAAAGAGACAAATAAGGAGAAATGGAGAGAAGGGGGGAGAGAAGGAGAGAGAAGGATATAGGGAGGGATAGCAAGAAAGCAGCGAAATCAACGATATGGTTAGTAGGTAAAGATTTAAACCATTTTTTAACATCTCCTGCTAGTGTTTGTGAAAATAATATCATTTGTACATCGACCTCATCAACTTCATGTAACTCAAAATAATCTGTCATTTTATCTACATGTTGTTGAGAAGTATACTGACCAATACCATCGAACTGAAATTTTTTACTTTGGTAATCTTGTGGCATGGCATGTAAAGGGGCCTGTAAGGCCATAGGGGAAAATCTGGCTGCCATGGCTAAGATCTTAGCTCAACTAAGAGGTAAAGTAGTGGTGCTTGAAGATGAACTCGAAACATTAGGTTGGAGAGGAAGTTTAGGTATGAATGGTTTTGTGGAATGGACTATGGTGGATATTTTAGGTGAGGTAGAACTGAATGAAACTGTATTTACAGCTTCTGAAGATATTGTAGAGAGCTTAGGGGTAGCAACAGTTAGGGCAACTAGTTCAACTGACTATTGAAAATAGGCTTCATCTATATCTTTTATCAAAGTTGAGGTTAAAACATCAAGTTTGTCAAAATTATGTAGAACCTGTTGATCTAAATCAAGTTGTATAGTATCCTTCTTTGATTCAATAAATTGAATAAAATTGGGGTCTATTACAGTATCATGGACCGATTTTTTAGATTTGGTACGAAATAAAGAATGCTCAAATGATAAATCAAATTGAATAACCTGTATGCTTGATAACTCCTTAGGCAGTGAATTTGCTTTGATTAACTCGCTACTACTTCCTTGACTCTCTACTATTTTAGGTTTTCTTAAAATTTTGTCAGGATCATCAAAAATTGTAGCAGGCCGTGGATCAAGATGAGCCCTTGTATAATATGTTCTTTTAGAAGAAAGAATTTTAACTTACTGATGATAAATTCAAACAACCCTTTAAAAAATTAATGTGAAAAATGAGGAAAATTGTTTCCTTTAATATTTATTTTAACTAGGGATTGATTCTCTTCCCCAATGGAGTCACCACTATGTTATCATGACTCCGAAATTTCCAAAGGTTGTTCAAGCGTTAAAATGAAATATCAGAGGTAACTACAAACCTACTTTGGAGCTTAGGATCTAGCCTTCCTAAACTTAGAGAGGGATCTCTCTATATGATTTAACTTTGTTTATTTAATAGATTTTAGGCTAGTTATGTATGCTTAATTTGGATTGGTTTTGATTGGTTGGTGTAATTAATGAATTAGATGAATAGGTGCTTTTCCATTTTCCATTGGGCTATGGAGTCAATATACTTTGAAAACAAAACAAAATCAAACTATAAAGAAAGTGTTATAGGGCAAGATAGATGAGCAATATCAGATCTCAAGGCTGAATGGTGAAGTGATTTTTCAATTGGGATCAAGGAGCAATTAAGAATTCCTTAAACCAGATAATGAAGAAGGGTGAAGAAAGTCAATCAGGATCAGAGGGAAATTAAGAATTCTCTAAACCAGATATCAAAAGAAAACATGGAAATGTATAACAGTTAAAAGCAGAGTGTAATGTTTAAGCAAATTCTACAGTAATACTCATGTTATAACATTCAAATTTAGAACACATATAAGTTTATGGAATACTTGGAAAGAAAACACGAACAATTGAAATTTATACTTCACTGAGATATCTCAACACATGAATCCTGTAAAGAAATTTCTTTATAACTTGTTCTGTCTGTCAACTGGAAATTGGTACAATAACCCTTAGGCAAGAGATCAGTCAGCTACGAAAATATTCAGAATTCCCCCCTTGATACTTCGAATGATGAAGTATTTATACAAAATATTATAAAAAATATCCTGTCAATTGACTAGGATTTATTTTAGGAAAATAAAATATCTTTATGAAAAAATATAGTGACACCTTTTAACTGATTTATATTTGGCCCTGATTCTTTGATTACTGTTACATGTTTCGTTCTTTCATCTGTTTTTTTCTTTCACTTGTTTGTTCTTTCACCTGTATGTTCTTTCATCTTTATACTAAATCATACCATTTCTCCCATGTTTCTTCATCTGGGATTTTGATTTTCATCATCTTGCGGTAAATCTCATCTACCTATGAATATTTGGCAAACATAGGCTTATTTACAAAAATGTGATTTACCTCATGCTGGCGGTAAAAGAAGTTTTCTAGAGTTTGAAGGAGCACCTTGCCTGTGGGAATGCCCTTCATTGAGGAAATGTTGGAAGTTTCTTTGGATACTTACCTTAACTTCTTGTCATAATCCTCATGTCTCATGAGTTTTACATTTATTACTAGAGGATTAGGTAGACCCTTCACTGTGAGTTCCATGGTTTGACATTTCTCCTCAAGATGTATAATCAGATTTCTTTTGGAAATTACTTTCTTTACCTCTAAGATAGTCTATGTTCTGTCAGCTATGCTGATGATGCAGCCTAAATCTGCAAAACCCACATTCTCACTTTATGATGCATATAAACATGCATGGTTCATTTTTAAACCAACCCAATTTTCAAACAGGGGTAACAATAGTGTGGACCCTTCCCTTTTTATACCCTATGGTTTGAACCATATAATAAAACCCAGCTTTATGAATATTCGAATTAATATTTGACTTTGGAATAAAACCCAAAATATAATTCTGCATATGTGACTTCAAACTTTGGTTAAAACCCCAAAGCAAATCTTCGGGCCACAACATACCAATTCACCATATATTCAACCCCCACAAACATTTCATTTATTTTAATCTCGACGTTGGTTAAAACCAAAGCACCAACATCCACCATATATAATTACCAATCCGAATGTTACTCGGGCCCACAATTTCCCGTCCGCCTTTCCACCATTCATCAAATATGCTCTCCAATCCACAACCAATAAACATTAATATATATTCACCCACAATATAACTTTTCATTTCATACAAAACCCCGAATTTGGTTAAAAACCCAAAGATCTCAGGATATATTAATGTTTGAACCCATACTTTACCAATCCATTCATTCTGTAGATCATATTATATATAATATCCACTTAATAAGGTTCTTACCTTGGTTATGAAACCAAATGCCGATATAATGTCCGGTCCCACAACACTTAAACAACTCACTGTCCATAGATATACTGCTTTCTTCATCCAACGGTAGTCGCAACACTCCCACTGACCATGCATAATCCAATGGATATCGCATTCAAATGAGGTTCGATGGTTAAGGGCTCTAAGGCACGCGAAATAGGCAGTTTTGCAATTCCACGTGTCACCTTCTAAGCATTATCGTGTTCGCTTAAGACTTTACTGCTTACCATTCTTTTGCCATGCGAAAACCACAGGTTGGTTTTCGAAACCACCTTCACAGTTCCATGTACTCATGGTTCCACATTCTCTTTGATTCCGAATTTCGCATGAAATTCTTTAATGTAGCTCCTCTGCTTATTCTTTCCCCACACAAATAATTCTGCTTTCTGTAATCCATTGTGTTATTTCTTCTTTCGACAGGTTCATTGGATTCGCCACTTCTCATTTAAAGGCTGTGCCTTCGAATTTCCATGCCAGAATATGGGTTTCAAAAAAATATGTCAATTAAACCCTTGGAGGTTCCCAAAAAACACTCCTCTGCTCCTCTTCTTTGTTCCAGTCCTGATCCGAATCACTGTTTGATCGGTTGTGCTTCTGATAGATATGGTCAATGTATCCAATTGTCGAATTAAAAATTTAGTTCGTCCGCTGTGTCATCGATGCTTTTAGTGATCAATGATTGTAATTTCATCCAGTTTCCTCAATTGTATATGTAATCCTTTATGCATCACAATATTAACCCTGTCTCGACAATTACACAAACTTTCAATGATATGTAGAACCACCATTCAAACCCTATACATACATGTGCTGTGCCAAACCCTTGATTCAAACACAAATCAATCATTCAATGTACATAATCACACGCTTTAAGATCGAATTTTATTTGTATATAAAACAACCAAACAATTACAAAATGGTTCTTCTCTGGCCCGATATTCTGATCAATGGCCTTTCTATCAGATTTGCTCGTAGTCTTACAACAAGAAACCCCTGTTTGCCCTAAAACTGAATTACTCACACTACTAATAGATTTTTGGCTTCTGTGATCCTCAACACCTTAGCCACTAGGGCGTTGAGAATCTCCGATGAATCTCACCTTCAGGGAGAAAAGACCCATCTCCTTAATGTTTTTTGTTTTAATGGTTATAGTAAGTCTCAAGGACTTAAATCTTTTCTTAAAGCAGAAAGAGGTCCCTTAGTTAAAATTAAAAATGATCCTAATCAATGGTCCTGCAATGTAAGGCTTCCTTTCATTCAAGGTACCACTGATAGGATTGCTAGGATTCTTAGGAAGCATAAGGTTTCCTCTTCCTTCAAACCCCTTAACACGATTCGCAACTCTCTTAACTCGGTTAAAGATACGGTGAACCCTAGGGATGGAAAAGGTGTCTACCTTATTCCTTGTTCCTGTGGGACGCCTAACATTGGTGAAACGGGTAGGTCCATTAGCCAAAGGATATGTGAACATGCAGTTGACATTAGGCATGGAAGGTTCGCACCTCTGCCCTAGCTGAACATGTGGAAAAAACTAACCATCATATCTGCATTGAAGAGGCTAAGGTCTTAGCCAGGATTGATCACTTTCATCATCGTAAGTTAAGAGAGGCCCTTGAAAATGAAAAAAGGCCCATAAATCTCAATAGAGATGACGGTTGGAATATAAGCAGGTGTTGGATCCCTGCCTTATATTCTTAATTTTCCTATTTTATTTTTATTTATTTTATTTTATTTTATTTAATTAATTAATTTATTTTTATTTTTATATTTATTATATTTATTATTATTATTTAATTTTATTTATTTATTTATTTATATTTATATTTTTAATTAATTAATTAATTAATTTATTTTTTAAGATAGAATTACAATAAAATAATATATAATTATAATAAAATAATATTTGTATTATGAATAATCAATTAACGATATTAATAAAATAAATAAATAAAAATAAAAAAGCTTTTTATTAAACTATTAAATTGACCTAGCCGTTATTAATTTCAATATTCAAACTAGCCGTTACGTTATTTTAATTAAATAATTAAATATATAGAACTAACCGTTATGGATTTCAATGTCAAATTAGCTGTTATTCTAATGGTTTTCTTTGCCTTTTCTACATCTATTTAAACTCAACAACTGATTTGATCTCTCACCTAGTCCTGATGATGAACCACACTGGTTGGTTCGAAATGCGTCGACTTTGTTCATTGTAATGTGATTATTACCGAAAGATTTCTTCATACTCACACTACTCTTTGCCTTTTGCCTTGAGGCTTTACAGTTTATACAAAAGACTATGAACCAATTTAGGTTCAGGCCCCCCATTATCTCAACAAAATCCTCCAATTCCTCGAAGTCCTAAAATCTATCTTTTATCCCTAAAAATCCTTTCAAACTCATAAAATCATGGAACCAATTACACTTTAGGAATTACAATTAAATTTCAAATCTTTCATTCTTATAGAATCTCAATTATCCTACTTCCCTCATGTTCTCCAATCATTCGGGAACATTTACAATTTCTCTCAATATTTTATTAATTCCTATTCTGAATGTCACTCAAAAACATTAATAATTACATAAGAAACCAATATTCTTTTGAAAACACAAGACCCCTATGTCTATTAAAATACAAAGGATTTTCTTGAGCCTAATGCCCCTGCATCAGCCGAGCTCTTCTAATTCATACTTATTTTTAGAATTCTGCAATTTGATTATTTCAGAGGCTTCCTCTAGTTTCTTTCCAAGGTTGGTTTTGAATTTCTAAATTTCCTCACCACCTTCCTTCACCAAGTCATTATGCTCAAATATAATCTGTATAGAAGGCCAAGTATCATTAATTGAGTTAATGATATTGGCCCATAATTGCTATTTTGCTTGGGCTAAAGGCTCTTTTAGTGACAACTCCTTCTCTAGCTCGTGGATTCTGTCAGTCAGTATATTGGATTTTTGTACTTCAACTTGATGCATTACTTCTGCCAATTTATTTCCATCTTCTAAGCTCTTTACCTGTTCCTTGAGCTTATTAATCTCTGTAGTTTGAATGGACATATATTCCATTAATTTGATTAATTTTTTGGTCTCATCAGTGGGATGGGATGTTGGTATTGCTAATGCTGGTGCTAATGTAGATATTGGTGCTGATGTAGATATAGGTGCGTACGTAGATACTATGGGAATAGCAGTAATGGGAACTACTTCCATGCTAGCTTGTTTTTCCTGTACAAGCTTATCCATCTCTGTCTCCATTTCTTTTAGTTGAGCTGTCAACTGGATGATTAGATTCATCATCTCATCCTTTTGATTGTTTGTCTCCAAAACCTCCTTGGTTTGTGGATGCTAAGTAGTTGGTAGTTTTAAAGTTCATCCATGTCTGAATTTTTCTTTTTTATAAGTTATTCTGCTGCTTTGATGTCAGTTGGATTATAGCCAGTTTCAATTACAAAATAATCCAGTGACTTAATCCTATTGTCTTTTGCTTGTGATGCGGCTCTCTCTAGCTTTAACTGTGACTATATATTTTCTATGGATTTCTGCAACTTCTGTACACTTAGAGCTTTATGTGTCATGGTTGAATATATCATCTCTCCTGCTTGCTTGTGGAATTCAATTTGGTCAATTGGATGCACATCCTTGGCATGAAATTCAAAGCCTGTCTTTTTATGGTCTTCTAAAGTTTTGGGGGCGTGTACCTTCAGATGTAGGAATGTCATATGCATTTTCCTTGTCTTGAGGTCAAAATCTGAAAGCAACCTATTCTGATCATTGAGAGTTTTCTTCCAGTATTGTGTGTATGTAACAACCTTCAATGCTTCATTTTTTTAAAATCTCTTTATATTTCTCAATGATATCCTTTTCCTTCTCAACTGGCTTACTGAATGTTAAAATCTTTGCACTATTTTGCTTTTGAATGATTTATGCGCTGGAAGATGATGGCAGAGGTGTTCCTTCTATATGTGTTGTAGGTGTTGTTTAGTCAATTTAGTGTCCTAAATTGATAGCATAAATTATCGACCAGGGCTAGTAAACTGATGAAGTGTACTTGCACTATATGTGCCTAAGTATCCCTTTTCTTATTTCATTGTTTTCAATGTTTTATTGATGTTTTGGGTTTTGTTATGTTTGATTCTTAGTATGCTATTCTATGCTAAGAAGATGAAGTTAAATCTATGTCAAAAAGGAAGAAAAATGAAATCTTATTGAATCAAAACATAGTTTAGTTGCAAGTCTTATCCCTAATTAGAAAATGATGAAAACAGAGAGTCCTAATCCATGGATATTATAGCTTTCAAATGAACTTCATGAAAATGAAAGGTAACTCAAAACACTACAACTTAATCTGATTCATTTAGTTAGAGATTTGTTGGAATAACTTGTGAAAGAGATTAAATTCTAATGCAATGAGGATCTTCCTAAAACATGAAAGAAGTATTAAAATAAACAGTAACTTAGAACATTACAGTGAAATCTCATTCATATGATAGAGGTGTATTGGAATAGCTTGAGAAAAAGATTACTATAATGTAATAAGGATCTCCTATGAAATGCTTGAAACGACTTATGACATTACAACTAGATCTCCTTCATGAGTTAGAGGTTTGTTGGAAGAGTTTGTTGAAAGAGATTAGGCATAATGTGATAATAATCTTCTATAAAACAAGCAATCAGTAACCCACAGTATTACAACCAAGTCTTATTCGTGATTTAGAGGTTTGTTGGAAGAGATTTTGAAAAAGACTGGTTGTAATAAGATGAGGATCTTCTATCTAATTGCAGAGCAGAAAATGCTAATAACTCAAAATAGTACAACTAAATCCCATTCATATAGTAGTGATATATTGGAAGAGTTTGAGAAAGAGAATAGCTGTAAGATAATGAGGATCTTCTTAATCTAAATAACAGAAACTGAAATGCTAGTAACTCAGAATATTACAATTAAATCCCATTCATTTAATAGAGATATATTGGAAGAACTTGAGAAAAAGACTAACTGTAATATCATGAGGATATTTTATCTAAGAAAATGACATGAAACATAATGCTAAAAGATATAATTTCAGAAAGCAGGCTAAGTAAGGAAATATGAAAAAACAGAATTGAAAACTACCTATCTAGAAAACATGTAAAGCTTCCTCGAATAGCAGGGGACCTCTACTATCAATTCGGCATTAATCCTTTAACTCCTCAAGGTTGTATTCAGAATAGCATCAAAGTTTTACTCCTTCTATTATCAAAATGCTCAAAAATAGAGTATCACAGTAATGATAAAATATGTATCAAACTTGTCTTTCTCGGAATTACCAAGCTAAATTTATATGCAATTACATAACTAAAATTGAACAAAGGTAGGCACAGGTGTAGTTTTAAAGTCAAAATCAAATTGAAACTCTTTTAGGATTCCTGATTTGTTGTAAAGCAAAATCAGGAGTCCTGATTTCTGTAGGAGACATTTGCTTGACTTTTGCTTTGACCACATGCATGGGTACTTCTAGCTATTGATCCAATCTTCGTGGAAGGGAAAAAATTATGTAGGAAAGATTTGGAATCCATCTATGTGTGCCTTTTCTCCAGATGACACCTGTAACATATGTAAACACCAAAACAACTACGGAACGCTTGACTAGCTACAAAATGACTGCATTCTGTAGCTAAAACTGTTCAAAAATAATTAAGACAACAAAATCACAAAAGTACAATAAATTAATCATTGTATGTAACCTTTAAGTAATTTTAGTCATTCTCATTGAGTTTTAGGTTTATGAAATGATAAAGGAATGATGAAATGAAGTGAAGTTTGTCAAAAGAGAAGACAATTTCAGGGCTCAACATACCCCCACTGCAAAACTATTGCATGTTCTCATGCAATTTCATCAAAAATTTATTCCATTTGCACTGATACTTCTGCAAGAACATCTAGCCTCCTTTTTCTGCTTCTTCTAGTAGTCAATGCCATTTTGGGTTTCCTCATAAATGATTTGAACCTAAGATCAATGAGTGCCCTGTTCAGTTTCTTGTTTCTTTTATTTAGCTTATTGTTTGCTTTATATAGTGCTTTCATTTGATGAGAGAGAGTGTTGTTCATGCTACCCTTCAATTTGACCTGCTCTCTTAGGATTTCATTTTCATTCTTGATATGGTTATTCAGTATCTCCAATTCATAATTGTCTCTTCTCAAAATTTCTATTGGAGGTTCTTGTGGACTGAGATATCTTTCTCGATTTTCTGAGGCCCTTTTCTCTAGTGATTCCACATATTCAAAAATCTGTTGTTGAACTGGATCTATATCTTGGGTTCTTCTGCTAGGGTTTTCTTCATATTGGTGTAAAGGAGATCTATTAACTAGAGATTGGATTGGAGTTTCTTCTTCTTCAATGTTTATGAGTCCTGTTTCCTTAATCCCTGTCTTTTTCACCATGCCTTTAAGCCTAGAGCTTCTTATCAATTTAGGTGGATTTTCATCTTTTTCTTCCGCACATTCATTTGTTAATTTCTCCTTTCTTTTATTCCTGAGTTGTTTCCTGATCTTTATCAGTTTTTCAGAGATTACTTCTTCACTATCTTCTTGTGTTGATGTATCAGGTTTGATCTCAACAGATTTAACAATTTTCCCCCTCCTACTTCTTCTTACAGGTTCTTCTTTAGATAGTGTTTCTTCTGGTTCTTCAAAATGATTTCTTAGGATGAATTCATCCCATCTATCTCCTACTTTCTTCAAATGAAACTCAATTAATATTTTAATTAGGCCATAATGATGCAAAGTAGTTTCTAGGAACTGAAGTATTTTCTGAACATTAGAGGCCATCCTTTTCAAACTATGAAGCAGGAAGAAGGGTAGATTTATTTCATCCTCTAAGAAATTCATCATCAGTCTAATATGATAGACATACAAAGTGCCAAATCTACCCTCATAGGTTATGAATTTTTGTAAAATCAACAACACATTCCTCCATTTATTTTTCAAAGCTATACTAGGAATACATTTTCTAAACACTGAAATGTCCATACCTGGTTTTTTTAGCATTTGTTTCCAGGTTTCATTATGGAACTCTTTATTTTTAATCCAACGTTCTCCCTGTTTTGGTAATTCCATTGCTTCTGCTATGAATGATTCTGTGATGGTGAACTTGATATCCCCAATTTCTACTTCTGATCCATCGAATGACCATGCAAATGACTTCGTGACTTCTTTGTGGAATCCATTGAACTTATTTATAAAGCTCAACCATCCAACCTGCTGTAATAATCCCTTAACCTGAGGGTATCCTTCTAAATATTTGGTCCCAATTGGATCTGATCTCACAATAAGCCCCATTTCTCTCCTTGATACAAATTGCTTCCTTTCTTTGACTTATATCCACTGCTCTGTTTTTGATCTCCAGTCTGAAGAAAGAGTAGCTGTGGAAGGTTGTTTTACCCTTAAAATGACTTCTCTGCAGATACAAATTGGCTACAGAATGTAATGTAAGTTAGTGGATACGGATAAATGAATAAAGTAGTGGTAAATCATGAAAATTATCGGGTTAAGAGTTTGATATGGGATAAAAGACCACGAAGAGATCTTATGACAACTTTCAAAATTCATCAATAAATGATATGATCTAAGGACGTGACCTAATAGGTCACATCAAAGTTTTGTTCATTAATCTTTTAATTAATGATGAATTTTTATGGAGCGGAATGTAAGGGATTTAGTCGAGGAGTTTTTATGATAGGCAAGGATCAATTCGAATGACAAAATAACTTTAGGAAGCATATGATTTAACCATATTATATCTTTCATGTTTTGCTATCAAAAATAATTTTCACACAGTTTACCTTAGCCTTTTTGATTTTGCTGCTTGGTTGTGCTTGTCCTTCATATGAAAAATATTGATATTTTAAGCTCCATAATCTTCTTTGACTCATCCTTTGTTCATTGAAGCAGGATTGCATAGTCAATTGGCTGCAGAACAGGCTTGGCTATAGAACAAATAGCTGCAAAATGTACCTGTTAAAACTCTGAAATATGGAATGGAATGGAATGAAATGGATGGAATAGAATGAAATATGGATCAAGTGAAATATGGAATGGAATGAGATGGATCATGGAATATGGAATGGAATATGGATGAAGTGAAATAGGGAATGGAAGGAAGTATGAAGTGAAGTATGAAAAGTGAATCTGCAACTTATGATTTTATAATACTTAATTGCAGAAAAAAAAAGAATCAGTTTTGAAAGTCTAAAGTGTCAGAAGAATTCTGATTTTCACCTTATTCTTTCTGTATAAATATGCCAATCAATGATCGGTTTTCATATTTATACTTTTATTATTGTTATTATTATTATTATTTTTACTTTATTTTTTATTTTTTATTTTTATTTATTCAGCAAATGATTGAAGAAAAATACAATTAAGTTAGTGAAGAAGAAGAATTCTTCTTCACTAACTTCATATCAATGTTATCTTGAAATTTCTTGACAAATTCCTCTCTTTAAAGTGGCTTATGATACAATTTCAGTCTGTTTCCATTTACAGGAGAAGCTACGTTCCCTTCATCTATTGCCCTGATTTTTATTGCTCCATTTTCAAATATTTTCACAATTTCATATGGCCCAAGCCAGTGAGTTTGGAATTTACCTTGAAAATCCTTGACTTTGAATCAAATAAGAGGGCCCAGTCACCTTCTTTAAATTTCTTTTATTTGATGTACTTATCATGCCATCTAGTCCTTTGCTATTGGACTATGTTTGTTCTCTGGACTGCATCTTGTCTGATCTCATCCAATTCATTAATCTGCTCCAGTCTGTGCTTTTGTGCTTCTGTTAGATCAAGTCCTAACTGAACTGCCATTTTGAAAGTTTGGATCTGAAACTCTATGAGAAACAAGACTTGTTTTCCATAAACAAGTTCATAAGGGGTGTGTCCTATTGTGTTTCTCCATGTAGTTCTGTAGGCCCATAAGGCTTCGGGAAGCCTTTCTACCCAATCTCTTCTATGTAAATGAACAGTCTTTGTCAGGATCCCTTCAATGACCTTATTGGTAGATTCCACTTGGCCATTTGCTTGTGGATGGTAGGGAGTAGATTTAATGTGTTTGATTTTGCACTTCTATACCATTTTATCCACAATCTTTGATGTGAATTGAGCTCCTTGATCTGTAACAATCTCTCTTGGGACACCAAAACAAGTAAAAATATCCTCAAAAAGAAAACTAACTACAGATGCTTCAGTAGCAGAAAGTAATGGCTTGGTCTCTACCCATTTGGTAACATAATCAATGCAAACTAATATATATTTCTTTTGCTTTGATGGAGGATTAATAGGTCCTACAAAATCCAAAGCCCATTTCTCAAAAGGTTCAATATGTACCTGAGGTTCCAATGGCATCTCACCTGAAGGGGAAGGTTTCCCTACCCTTTGGAAACTGTCACACCTTTTGACATACTCTTTAGCATCTTTAAAGAGGGATGGCCAATAATATCCCAGGTGAAGGATCTTATAAGCTATCCTCTTATCAACAAAGTGTCCACCACAAGGTTCATCATGACATGCCTTGAGAATCTCAAGCATCTCATCTTCTCAAACACATCTTCTGATAATAAAGTCTGGACCTGTTTTGTATAACTCATTAGCAATCCATGAATATTTTGCACTGTCAAAAATGATTTTTCTTTTGTGTCTTGCATTCATAATTGAAGGAAATTTTCCTGAAACTAGATAGTTGGAAATATCAGCAAACCAGAGAGTTTGAGTAGTAATTGCAAAGAGATATTCATTTGGAAATTGATCTTCAACTGGAGTGTTGTCTTTAATGTTTTGGAGTCTAGATAGGAAATCAACCACTATATTTTGTTTTCTAGGCCTATCTAGAATGGTGATGTTAAATTCTTGTAAAAGCAATAACCATCTTGTAACTCTGCCATTAGTAATTGATTTGTTCATTAAATACCTAATTGCAGAGTGATCTGTGTGAAAAAAAGTTTCATAGCCTGTTATATAGTGTCTGAATTTATTTATGGCATGAACAACAGCTAAGAACTTTTTTTCACTTATAGTATAATTCAACTCTGAAGGAGTTAAAGTTTTACTTGTATAGTAGATGGCATAAGGAATCAGGTCTTTTTGTCCTAACACAGCTCCTAAAGCTGTATCTGAGGCATCTGTCAAAATGTGAAAAGGTAATTTCCAGTTAGGTCCCCTTAAAATAGGTGCTTCAGAGATTTTTGTTTTTAGGGTTTCAAAGGCTAACTGGCAGTCAGGATTCGAATTGAATTCACAGTCCTTGGTAAGTAGTTTGAAAAGTGGAGATGCTATCTTGGTGAAGTTTTCTATAAATATTCTATAGTATCCTATAAATCCTAGAAAACTCCTAACATCTTTTTGACAACTTGGAACTAATAGTATGGAGATGAATTCAACTTTTGACTTATCAACTCTAATCCCATCTCTTGAAATACGATGTCCTAAGACAATACCTTCAGTGAACATCATGAAATATTTTTCATGACTTAATGAAAGGTTTGCTTCTTTACATCTTTTTAGAACTTTTTTTCAAGTTTGCCAAGGTTTCTTCAAATGTGTTTCCATAGACTGTGAAGTCATCCATGTATACCTCTACACAGTCATGTATTAGATATGAAACGATTCCTAATACTGCCCTTTGGAATGTTGCAGGTGCATTGGACAATCCAAAATGTAATACTTAGTAGGCATAGGTACCAGAAGGATAGGTAAATGTGGTTTTATATTGATCCTCAAGTGCAACTTGTATTTGGTTGTAACCACTAAAACCATCCAAAAATGAAAAGTACTTTTTGCCTGCTAATGTATCTAACACCTGATTTATGAAAGGTAAAGGAAAATGATCTTTAAGAGTAGCTTTGTTTAATTCCCGGTAATCAATGCATACCCTCCATTTACCATTCTTCTTGGGTACAATCACCAAAGGAGAAACCCACTAGCTGTTTGAAATAGGATAAATAAAGTTGACATTTAACAATTTCTGCAACTCTTCTTTAACAATTTTCCTAAGGTTTGGATTCATCCTTCTCTGAGGCTGTCTGATTGGTTTAAAATTGTCCTCTATATAGATATGATGAGTGCAAGTCTTAGGGTTGATCCCTTTCATGTCAATGTACTCCCATGCATATGCAGAAGAGTGTCTCTGTAATATTTTGACTAGCTTTTCTTGTTGAAATTTCTCTAGGTTTTTGTTTATGTTTAAGGTTTTTCCTGGGAATATTCAAATTGTAGAGCTGCCAAATTCTTCCATGGAGTAAAGAGACATCTGTCTTGATGAAAAAAACTCAATATTGGATTCTTCTTGAAATTGTTCACATTTGTATTATGAAGAAGATTCATGATTTTCTAAGGTATTCAGAATCTGACTGTCTTCACTAATTTCTGAAATAGTGAAGAGAGGTTGTATATATTCTTCATCATCAATCCATTGAGTATCATCTAGTTTTGTGATTGTTCTTGCTTGAGGATACAAGGTGAATTTCTTGGTTGAACTTCCATCATAGATGTACATATCACCAAATCTACAACTAATGAAAGCATCAGCTGTAGCTAACCAAGGTCTTCCCAATATAATAGGATGTCCTCCTAGATCATTTTTAGGAGTTAAGATCATGAAATCCATAGGATACTCCCAAGAATATAAGGATATTGGAATGTCTTCTAATACCTCATCTGGTTTGATTACAGATCTATCTGCTATTTGTAATAGTGTGGGTGTAAAAAGAAGATTATGAAGTTTTAGTTTTTCCATGATTTTCCTACCCATGATATTGATTGCTGCTCCTGGATCAATAAGTGTGTTTGGAATTTCTATTCCATTGATATGTATCTTAACAACTGGATTTCCGGGATCTATATATTTTGGAATGGAAATCTTTCCCATCATTATGTTTGCTATTTTTCCTACCAGTTGTATTTTATTTATCTCTTTTATTCTTTTTCCTGTTTTTTTCATACTCAACTCTTTTATTGTCTTTGCTAGAATTGGGATTTCCTTGATGGTCCGTAATAATGGAATCTTAATACAAACATTTCTTAACTCATCTAGGAAATCATAGTTAGGCATCATAATTTGTTTCTTTACACCCCTATCAATTTGTAATCTTTCAAAAAAAGGAGGTGTAGTAGTAGATGTTGATGGCTGTTCTAACATACGAGTTGAAATTATTGGTTCTTTCTGTTTTTCTTTTCCAATGTTTTTGTCTTGAAGGGATGTGTTTTCTTCAAAAATTTTATTTACCTGTAGACAATCTTCCTCATAATTATTTTGTTCTTGTATAACTACAGAAGGTTTCTTTCTTTCAAGTATTCTTCCAGACCTAAGTTGAACATCATTAAGATCTAAAGGAGTAATGAAATAGGTTGGAAACTGTTGACCTTCTATCATATATGTATTCTGAGGATTTTTATTGTTGGGGTTTGGTATTGGCTGGGCAGGTAATTGATTTTCTTTTTGAGGAAATGGTAATGGAAGTGGTGGATTTTGATTTTGATTTTGATGTTGGTTTTGATGTTGTGGATTCTGCTGAGGATTTTGTTGAGGAGGAAAGTTTGAATATGATGGATATGATGGATAAGAGGGTGGATATTGATAATACTGGGAGAACCTTCCATAAGGATTTTGTGCTCCTTGTGCCCAAGTTTGAGATTGATTTTAAAATCGGGGCCAAGGTTGTTGCCAAGAATTCCAATTAGGTGGGGGTTGATTATATATTTGATTACTAAACCCTTGTGTTTGAGGTCCCTGCCAAGGTCTTCTTGAGACAAAATTAAGAGATTCTGTGGAATTTGTGGTTGTTTCTTCTTGAAAGACAACTTTAAGGCCAGGGATTGAGGGACAATTCTTGGTCTCATGTTTTTTTGAACAAATTGCACAAGTATCTATTACTTTTTCATCCAAAGGACACTCTCTTAAGGCATGATTCTTTCTACATTTGGGACAAAAGATTGCTAAGGCATCAGTTTCAGCTTTCTGCTTGTTTTGTAACTTAAGGGTGTCTATTTGCTCACTAAGAATCCCTAGAATGTCCGTTTTGAATTCAATAAGCATATTTCCTATCTTTGCCTTACTTACTGTTCCAGCTGTAGATTTTCTTGCCCTTGCAAGAGCAGGGTCTCTTGGTTCTTTTAGAATCTTAGATTTTCCTCTTGAAAGATTAATACATAGTTCTGCTATATCAGGTAATGAAAGTTGAGATATGTCTCCTTTCCCCATAATATTAAGAATATCTATCCATTAATCCCTAATTGTCTTCAACAAAAGAGCTTTCAAAGTATCTTGGTCTAAGTTTTCCATTTTTTCCCTCTTGATGTTATAGTTAAATCTTTCCAACAAATCTTCCAGATTTTCATCCTCTTTTTTCATCATCTTGAACACTTCCTCCTTATGATTGACTGGTATACAGTAATCCAAATATCTGTCTAGAAATGCTTTTCTCATTTCATCCCATGTCCTAATAGACCTAGTGATTAAACTCATAAACCATTTTAATGCTGCTCGTTTCAATGTTGAAGGGAACAATTTAAGTTTCTGAGCATCTTGTAGGTAATCATAGGTTCTACATAGAACTTCAAATTCAAATAAGAAGGTCTCAGGATCTTCACTTTTTAGTCCATGAAAGTTTGGAAGAACAGAGGGTGAGATATTATTCATAGTTGCATTAGTCTCTTCATCTATTATAGGGAATCCAAAAGGACTTCCAGTTTCCCTTCTACCTCTTCCTCCTTCTGCATTTCCTCTTCCTCTACCTTCTTCTGTACCTCTACCTCTTCCTCTATCTCCTCCTCTTCCTCTACCTCCTCCAAATAGTGTATGTTCTCCATTAAAGACTTCGCCTTCCCCTTCTTCTGCCATGATATATTCTTCTGAACTGATATAGGGTTCAGTTGGAAGAGCTAGTTGTTCTACTGGTTCTTCTATCAAGGGTATATTGAAGAAATAGTCCTCTTCTTCCTCTTCACTAGGGATTTGTAATTCTTCTGCTGGAATATATTCCCACGTGGAAGTCAAAAAGGTTATTCCTTCTGTAGGAGTCCTTGGATCTTCCTCCTCTAGAATTGTTTCAGTGGATGAAGTGGGAGATCTTCTTGATGGGATATCTGATCTTGAGATTTCTGGAAGCCTTTGACCAGTATAGTATGGAATGTGGGTTTGAGTTGGAGGTGTGTTGCTTCTTGGTCTTGGTGGAGTGAGTGGAGTTGTGGGAATTAAGCTTCTGCCTCTTATAAATCTACCCCTAGAATCTCTTTCTCTACGCATATCATTGTTTTTGGGAAATAGGAAATAAGGCTACCTAGTTACACTTCCCTGAAAACGACACCAAAATGTTTAGTCAATTTAGTGTCCTAAATTGATAGCATAAATTTCGACCAGGGCTAGTAAACTGATGAAGTGTACTTGTACTATATGTGCCTAAGTATCCATTTTCTTATTTCGTTGTTTTCAGTGTTTTATTGATGTTTTGGGTTTTGTTATGTTTGATTCTTAGTATGCTATTCTATGCTAAGAATATGAAGTTAAATCTATGTCAGAAAGGAAGAAAAAGGAAATATTAATGAATCAAAACAGAGTTTAGTTGCAAGTCTTGTCCCTAATTAGAAAATGATGAAAACAGAGATTCCTAATCCATGGATATTATAGCTTTCAAATGAACTTCATGAAAATAAAAGGTAACTCAAAACACTACAACTTAATCTGATTCATTTAGTTAGAGATTTGTTGGAATAGCTTGTGAAAGAGATTAAATTCTAATGCAATGAGGATCTTCCTAAAACGTAAAAGAAGTATTAAAATAAACAGTAACTTAGAACATTACAGTGAAATCTCATTCATATGATAGAGGTGTATTGGAATAGATTGAGAAAAAGATTACTATAATGTAATAAGGATCTCCTATGAAATGCTTGAAACAACTTATGACATTACAACTAGATCTCCTTCATGAGTTAGAGGTTTGTTGAAAGAGATTAGACATAATGTGATAAGAATCTTATAAAACAAACAATCAGTAACCCACAGTATTACAACTAAGTCTTATTTGTGATTTAGAGGTTTGTCGGAAGAGCTTTTGAAAAAGACTATTTGTAATAAGATGAGGATCTTCTATCTAATTGCAGAGTAGAAAATGCTAATAACTCAAAATAGTACAACTAAATCCCATTCATATAGTAGTGATATATTGGAAGAGTTTGAGAAAGAGAATAGCTGTAAGATAATGAGGATCTTCTTAATCTAAATAACAGAAACTAAAATGCTAGTAACTCGGAATATTACAATTAAATCTTATTCATTTAATAGAGATATATTGGAAGAACTTGAGAAAAAGACTAACTGTAATATCATGAAGATCTTTTATCTAAGAAAATGACAAGAAACATAATGCTAAGAGATATAATTTCAAAAAGCAGTCTAAGTAAGGAAATATGACAAAACAGAATTGAAAACTACTTATCTAGAAAACATGTAAAGCTTCCTCGAATAGCAGGGTCCTCTGCTATCAATTCAGAATTAATCCTTTAACTCCTCAAGGTTGTATTCATAACAACATCAAATTTTTACTCCTATTATTAAAATGCTCAAAATCAGATTATCACAGTAATGATAAAATATGTATCAAACTTGTCTTTCTCGGAATTACCGAGCTGAATTTATATGCAATTACATAACTAACATTGAACAAAACTAGGCACAGGTGTAGTTTTAAAGTCAAAATCAAATTGAAACTCTTTTAGGATTCCTGATTTCTGTAGGAGACAATTTTCTTGACTTTTTCTTTGACCACGTGCATGGGTACTTCCAGCTATCGATCCAGTCTTCGTGGAAGGGAACGAATGACGTAGGAAATATTTGGAATCCATCTATGTGTGCCTTTTCTCCAGATGACACCTGTAACATATGTAAACACCAAAACAGCTACGGAACGCTTGACTGGCTACAGAATGACTACATTTTGTAGCTAAAACTGTTCAAAAATAATTAAGACTGCAAAATCACAAAAGTACATTAATTTAATCATTGTATGCAACCTTTAAGTAATTTTAGTCATTCTCATTGAGTTTTAGTTTTATGAAATGATAAAGGAATGATGAAATGAAGTGAAGTTTGGCAAAAGAGAAGACAATTTCAGGGCTCAATAGGTGCATCATCCCTGATAACAATCTTTGTTTCAATTGTCTCTTCCTACTCTATTACTGGGTTTAGTTTTGTTTTCTTTCTATACATAAGCTTGAATTTATTATCATATGTAGCTTCTACTGAATAAGAGCCTTCTTCTCTAGACCTTTTTGAATTCCTATCCTGTGGGTCTGGAGTAAGCAGGATGGAAATAGTATCAAGTTGCTCCTCTACCTCTTGTAAAGTGTTTTCCAACCACTCTGATTGGTTGGAATATTTCTCAATCTCAGGCTTAGATTCATGGATGAAAGGGGTGAGTTTAGACTTAATTATTAAGTTTCTTATGACACCCAAGGGGTCATATGACCATTTGAAACTATTGCTGAACTTTAACTCTTGTAGGCATCTGTCTGCTTCCTTTCCATCATTCTTGCTGTTGCATATAAAAGGCCCTAGTTGGTTTTTTTATCTTGCACTGGGTTTTATTTTTGGCTGAAAGGAAATTTATCTCATCATTATTCAAGATCTATCTAATGTACTCTAATGAAAATATTCTTATTGGTAGGTATTTGGGAAGCTTGTAAGGGACTATTTGGCTTCTGTATACTCTGATCTCTGTGTGATTCTGGTATAAATACCATTCTCCTGTCTTGCTCTGGTCAGATAATTGTAGAACTTTTCTGATTATGATCACTGATTCTAGGTTGAATGTTGTTACTAAGCATATTAAACACTGGGTATACAAAGGAATCAATAAATTCTTTGAAACTAAATTCATTGGAATCCTTTCTGATCAAGGATGTCCTAAATGTTACAGACTGGGGATTACCCTTTGTGTCCATTTTTTGTAGGTTGACTGAAAATATATGAACAAATGAAATAATACTGAGGAGTATTTGAACGCTCCTTCTTCTGGCAGTTTGATCAATTGATCATGCATAGTATCTGCCAAGAATTGGGCAAAGTTAAAAAGTATAGCTGGAGGCTGGCCTAAGCAAAAGGTAGAGAGGAAACCAAAGATGGATTCATCTACACACTCATCAGTAAAATATCATAGGATACAGGACAACATGGTCACAATTTGTTTGATTCGTTCTGGGAACATGGTAGAAGAGTATGGTGGGTTGCTTTTAGGAATTTGAGATGATTCATGCAGGAAAGTCTGAAATATTTGAGACCTCTTAGGAAAATATAGCTTTAGGTAAAGCTTAGTAAGAGTTTCAATGGAGAAAGGCACTCCCTCTGGTTGTGATGAAATCTATAGCATTTGGTTAATGGACTGGGCAGTGATAGTAATTAGGATTTCTTGGTCAAGGGTAATTGTGGCTCTTTCATTTGGAAATAGCTGTGTTGGTAAAGGCTGATGACTTCAGGGAACTGGTAGGTCTGTGGAAATGTGTATTTTGGCAGGTTAGAGTTCCACATATGTATATCATCTTCCTGATCAGCAAACTTGTCATGGCTCTAGTAATGGAGCTCCAAGAGATTGATGTCAGTGACCATGTCTACTATTTTAAAGTCTTTATCGGCCAATGGAGTATGGTTGACATCTAACAAGGGTGGTTTAAGAGGGTTTACAGTTTGGACATTTTTGGAAGCCATCAATTTGGTTCAATTTATTAATTAGTTTTCTTATTTGATGGTGTCAGGTATTTAGGATTACCTGGAATACTAAAAATTTGGTTGTAGAAGGGGTCCAAGTAGCGGCAGGGGCTTTAATCTGGTTGGTAATGTCTTTTCCACAAGTCCACAAAGATAGGAAAATGAACGAATTAGCGGGGTCTTATCATTTGAAAAATTGGTGGTTTGTCACATGGCGACAGAGTAGTTTGGTGGTTTTGGGATTGTTATCTCTCCAAAATTTCCCAAGGGTTGTTATGTTCGTTAAAAAGAAATATTAGAGGTAAATATCAACCACTTTTGGAGATTAGGATCTAGCCTTCCTAATGCTCAGAGAGGGCTCTCTCTTAATGATTTAACTTTGTTTGTTTTAATAGATTTTAGGCTAGTTATGTACGCTTGTTTTGGATTGATTTTGATTTGTTGGTGGAATTAATGATTTAGATGGATAAGTGATTTTCCATTTTTCATTGGGCTATGGAGTTAATATACCATGAAAACAAAACATAAATAAATTATAAAGGAAGTATTACAGGGCAAGATAGCTTAGCAAAATAAGATCTCAAGGTTGAATGGTGAAGTAGTTTTCAATCAGGATCAAGGAGCAGTTAGGAATTCCTTAAACCAGATAATGAAGGAAGGTGAAGGAGGTAAATCGGGATTAGAGAGCATTTAAGGATTCTCTAAACCAGATATCAGAAGAAAACATGAAATGGATAACAATTCAAAACAAAGTGGATTTAAACAAATTCTGCAATTAAATTCTTGTTATAACATTAAAATGTAGAAAAACATGCAAGTTTATGGAATACTTAAAGAAAGAACATGAACAATTGAAATGATACTTCAATGAGATATCTCAACACATGAATCCTGTAAAGAAAGGCCTTTATTACTTGTCCTGTCTGTCAACTAGAAAAAGGTACAATAACTTTCAGGTAGTAGATCAATCAGCTATAGAAATATTCAGAAATCCACCCTAAATACTTTGAAATGATGAAGTATTTATACAAATATTACAAAAAAATATCCTGTCAACTGACTTGGATTTATTTAAGGAAAATAAAATATCTTCATGCAAGAATATAGAGACACCTATTAACTGACTACAAGCTTTCCCTGTTTTATTGTTGTTTACTGTTTGTTTCTTTCATGCTGTTTGCTTCTTTCATCTAT
Organism: Pinus albicaulis; assembly: GCA_034641835.2. Classification (NCBI taxonomy): domain Eukaryota; kingdom Viridiplantae; phylum Streptophyta; class Pinopsida; order Pinales; family Pinaceae; genus Pinus; species Pinus albicaulis. Next base: position 1,641,134,026 of record CM076582.1, read on the forward strand.
CTTCTCTTTCATCTGTATTCATTTGTTTACTCTTTAACCTATGCGTTATTTTACCTATCATAGTAAATCACACCATTCTTCCCACTTTTCTTCATCTGGAATCTTTATCTTCACCATCTTCCGGTAAATTTCATCAGCTTCTGAATACTTGGAAAATGTGGGCTTATTCACAAAAAGGTGATTTACCTCATGCTGGAGGTAAAAGAAGTTTTCTAAACTCTGAAGGAGCACTTTACTTGTGGGAACTCCTTTTTATTTTTGAATTGTTGGAAGTCTCTTTGGATACTTCCCTCATATTTTTATCATAATCTTCATGCCTCATTAGTTTATCATTTATTACCAAAGGATTAGGCAGACCTTTCTGTCTTAAGACATCAAACTTGTTCATAAACCTATTCACTGCAAGCTCCATAGTTTGACATTTTTCCTCAAGCTATGTCATCAGATTTTTCTTGGAAATAACTTTCTTCACCTCTAAGATAGTTTATGTTCTGTCACTTATCCCTGATTCTTCCAATTCATACTTGTTTTTAGAATTTAGGAATTTAATTATCTCTGAGGCTTCCTCTGGTTTCTTTCCAAGCTCTTCTTTGACCTTTTGAATTGCATTACTTGCTTCCTTTACCAAGTCATTATGTTCAAATATGATCTGTATTGAAGGAAAAATATCATTAACTGAGTTAATGATATTGGCCCACAACTGCTATTTTGCTTGGGCTAAAGGCTCTTTCAGTGATAACTCTTTTTCTAACTTGTGGATTCTTTCAGTTAATCTATTGGATTTTTATACTTTTTCCTGATGCATTAATTCTGCCAATTTCTTTCCATCTTCTAAAATTTTTACTTGTTCTTTGATCTTGTTTATTTTAGTAGTTTGAATTGACATATCCTACATTGCCTTGATCAATTTGCTAGCCTCATTAGTGGGATGGGTTGTTGGTACTGTTGATGCTGTTGCTGATGTAGTAGCTAGAACTTCTGTTGATACTAGAGCTATTGTAGTAGCTGGAACTACTGTAGACAATGGAACTAATGTAGAAGCTATAATAATAGTAGTAATGGGAACTGCTTCCATGCTGGTTTGCTTTTCCTGCACAAGTTTTTCCATTTCTGTTTCCATTTCTTTCAGTTGAGCTGTCAACTGAATGATGAGATTCATCATTTCATCTTTTTTATTTTCATTTTCCAAAACCTCTTTGGTTTGTGGATTCTTTGTATTTGGTAAGTTCAGTTGTTTCTTCAATGCATATATGTTTGAATTCTTATTCTTGATAATCTCTTTTGCTGCTTTGATATCTTTTGGATTATAACCAACTTCTAGTACCAAATATTCAAGTGACTTTATCCTGTTATCATTTACTTGTGAAGAAGCTTTCTCTAGCTTCAACTGTGTCTTTATATTTTCTAAAGATTTATGTACCTTCCAGACACTTAAATCTTTGTGTGTCATAGTGGAATAGATCATTTCTAATTCCTGTTTGTGAAACTCAATCTGGTCTATTGGATGCACATATTTGGTAAGAACTTCAAAGGATGTCTTATTATAATCTTCTAATGTTTTTGGGGCCTGCACTTTTGGCTGTAAAAATGTCATTTGCATCTTTCTTATTTTGTAGTCAAAAGATGAATGCAATATGTTCTGGTCATTGGGAGTTTGTTTTCAGTTACGGGCATATGTTACTACCTTTAATGCTTCATTTCTCATTTTGATCTCTTTGTATTTATCCATGATATCTTTCTCTTTCTCCACTGGTTTGCTAGATGATGAAACTTCTGCACTATTCTGTTTCTAAATGATTTGTGCACTGGAGGTCGATGGTAGCTGTGTTTCTTCTGAAAATGTTGGAGGTGCATCATCTCTGACAACAATATCTGTTTCAATGTTTTCAACTGTCTCAACTATCTCTTCATGCTCTGTCACTGGATTTAGTTTTGTCTTCTTTCTATACATAAGCTTGAATTTTGTATTAGAAGTAGTTTCTACAGAATAAGAGCCTTCCTCTCTTACCCTCTTTGAATTTATGTCCCGTGGGGCTAGAGTAAGCAGGATGGAACTAGTATCAACCTGCTTTTCCACTTCTTGTAAAATGTTTTCCAACCACTCTGACTGGTTGGAATACTTTTCAATTTCAGGCTTTGACTCATGAATAAAAGGGGTCAATTTTAACTTTACTCTTAATTTACTTATGACACCCATGGGGTCATATTTCCATTTGAAACTACTACTAAACTTAAACTCTTGTAAACATTTGTCTGCTTGCTGTCCAACATTTCTACTGTTTCATATAAAAGGCCCTAGTTGGTTTTTAATCTTGAATTGGGTCTTCTTCTTAGCATAAAGGAAATTGATTTCATCTGAATTCAAGATTTGTCCGATATATTCTAAAGAAAATATCCTCATTGGAACGTATTTGGGAAGCTTGTATGGAGTTAGATGGCTTCCATACACTCTAATTTTTGTATGATTTTGGTATAAATACTAGTCTCCTGTTTTACTCTGATCTGACAACTGTAAAACCTTTTTGATCTCTTCATTGATTCTAGGCTGAATGCTACTACTTAGCATATTAACAACTGGATAAACAAAATAATCAATGAAGTCTTTGAAGCTGAATTCAGTGGAATCCTTTTCGATCAAGAATATCAAAAAGACAACAGATTGGGGATTACCCTCTATGTCGAGTTTTTGGAGGTTAACTGCAAACCTTTTTGATTGGAAATATATAAACATATGAAAAAAAACTAAGGAGTATTCAAATACTCCTTCTTCTGGTAGTTTGACCAGCTGATCATGGATTGCATCTGCTAGGTATTGGGCAAAATTGAAGGTTGTAGCTAGAGGCTGACATGGGCAAAAGATGGATAGGAAACCAAGAATAGATGCATCGACATGTTTATCAGTGAAATATCCTAAAATACATGACAACATGGTAACCTTTTTTCTGGTTCTTTATGAAAACATGGAAGTTGAGTATGGAAGATTGTTTTTAGGGGTTTCTACTAATGGAGGGAGGAAAGTCTGAAAGATTTGGAACCTTTTAGGGAAGTCCAGCTTTAAGTAGAGTTCAGTAAGGGTTTCAATGGATAATTTCACTTCATCAGGTTGTGGTTGAATCTGCAACATTTGATTGATGGATTTAGCAGTGACTGTAAAAATGATTTCTTGGTTTGGAGTAAGTATAGCTCTTTCATTGGGCAAATAGCCCGTTTGGCATAGTTTGATGAGTTTAAGGAATTGAAAGGTCTATGGGAATATGTGTTTGGGCAGGTTAGAGTCCCACAGATGAATATCATCTACTTGATCAATAAATTTATCTTGGATCCATCAGTGGAGCTCTAAAAGGTTGGAATTAGTCACAGTATCATTGATTTTGAAGTATTTATTGGCTAAAGGGGTGTGATCGATATCTAAAACTGGTGGTTGAAGAGGTTTTACTGTTTGAATTCTTTGGGAAGCCATTAATTCATTTTATTTATTAATTTCTATGCTTAATTGATGGAGGTAGGTACTCAGGATTACCTGGAATTTTGAAGTTTTGGTCTTGGAAGGGGTCCTGGCAGCTGCAGGCTTCAATTCTGGTCGGTAATGTCTTTCAGGTCTCTTTCACAAATTAATAGAAATAGTGGGAAAATAATGTAAATTATGGGTTTTATTATTGTTTTAAACATTGGGGCTTATCGCATGGTGTGGGGGTTTATTTCAAATAACGATGGTTTATCGTAAGACTTGGAGATGGTTTGACGGTTTATCGCACGACAATGGATGGTATGGGGATTTTAGGATGAGGGGGTGCAATAAACTCTAGTAGTGTCGTGTGGCAAGGTAGGGGGTGGATAAAACCAACCATTTCACACCCTCCTGTTATGCGGATAAATCCATCTTGTAGACAAGAGCGATCTCCCCAGTATCCTACGGATAGCTAGAAACAAACATCCATTTGTAAATTGTTTTCTCTAGATCATTTGCAATTCAGAATTATTACAAAGAAAGAAAGAGGACATGCCCCTACCTTGAAATCTGACGTTTGGTGCAGTCTTTTATCCAGTCACTCCAAAGAGGCTTCTTCAGTAAGTAGAACCTGCAATCAAAGGCAGACAAAAGAATTAAAAGCACCTACAACATATAATAATTGAGAACAACTAATCTAAGTTAGTGATCAAGGAATCTAAGTATTGAATTATTCAAATAAGCACAAGAACAACTCAATGAGAAAAGGAGATCCATATGTATTATCTTGAATGAAAAGAGCAACTTTACAACCTGATGCCTTGATGTTGTACAAGTTCCTCCCGGGGTCCTAAACAATCGTTCCTCCTTCAGATTGACAAGCCTTTTTCTCTCTGAACTAGCATGAAGTTATGGACATGAGTGTGTGATCATTCTCATACCAATAATGACTAGTGTAGAGAGTATGCTCTCTTGAGAATTTCTTTAGCAACCAATCTGTATGTCTACCCTTGAGACTGAAACATGAGCTCAATTTATAAGGAAATGGAGGTAGTTTCAGTTCCATGAAGAGGGGGATGTATTCCTCTCATGAAGGGATTTGAGCTCCATAGACCAAGGGATAAGCTCCATGAGTGGTGGGATAGAGCTCCATGAGTGGAGGGATAAAGCTTGAACTGATCGCACTTCTAGAAGCTTCTAGTTGGGAGAATATTCGTCTAGTTAGGCTTCTAGAACTTACTTTTTCCTTTATTTGACTGTTTACGGGGGTCCGCAGGTTTTATAAGCAGAATGTATGGGATGTGCCATAGGCTATAGAAAAAATATCCGCGGATCCGCAGGAAAGAGCTAGGAAAATTGCTGAGTTAGACTTTTTAGAGTTTTAATGAGCTTTCTCCAATGCCAAGACTTGGTTTAGGAACATTAGGGTTTTTGACCTTTAAGGGAGCACAATATAGGAAGTTATGAACCTATATAGAAAGTCAAATGTCATGGTGACAAAATAACGTGTAACAGATTGCCCCCTAAAGTGCAAAGTCTGATGTATTTCTGAAGAGTGAAGTATTTTATCTTTCCAGGGATTGGATTGCGGATACACCGGTCAAAAACCTGTAAAAAAATTCAACGCAAGCATATATATGTATATCATCGCTGAGGTAGGAATTACCATACTCAGATCAAAACTAACTACATGTTCTGGTACAGAAATGATTTTAAAATTACATCAATAGTAGACACAACATGGACGCAGCCATATGTCATAAGTAGTCTATTGAATCATGAATAATAAAACTCCTCGCATCCTAGATGGTGGAAACTAGATCCAGGGTCTTGATTTCCGCTTCTCAAACTAGTACAATTATATCCATGCGGTTGATTGTGTCGAAGTCAAACATGGTAGAAACCACTTGATTACCATTCAATGATGTGAACTGTTAACAAGTGTGAGAGAAACCACCAATAATGAAAATCGCTCTCAAAGTACTCAGTACAATCCACGAAGTGTGAATGAATGATTTGCAATTGAACACTTCACTGAATCATTCAATCGAAGTTCAATGATGCAACCTATCGTCGAAGGCGAGAAACCTACCATTAGGGCTGGAAGATCCCAAGGTACTGATAGGATTCTAGATAAAATTTATAGATAATGAGCTATCGTCGATAGAAAGCGACCCGTCGTAGGAAAGCCCACAAAACGAAACCATTAGATCAAGTTTTGAAGAAATATTTGCAAGGACTGACTTCGGTATGGTCAACACGAATGGAGACAAATGTTTGCAATGAATGGTTTATTTAAACTGTCTCTTAAACACATAACGACACTGCAGATGGTTTGGTAACAATTAACCTAAAGCTAATACCCATAAATCGACTGAAGACTTTCAATGTGGTTTGATTAACTATTAGACAAAGGATTTTCCCAACCCAGGTACAAGTGTGACAAAAAGTGTCGTGTTCAAGAGTGGTATACTGATTTTAAAACAAGGGTAACAAATGAATTCTTTTTCTCTTTTTTCCCCCACCATTTCTAGAAAGTACCTCTTTATTTTTGACAAGCTCGAGGAGGATAACATTTTCTTGTTGTGTAAGCTAATCCTTCTGATGAGTCCAACTTTATTAAAATCGAACCCTAAGAAGGAGTGGTTCGTTCTTGTTTGTAATCGACAGGTCCTTTATTGTTAAATTTTAACGAGTCCAGTATAGGATAAACTCGGTGTTTTTCAATTTTAGGGAGTCAGAAGAAAAACATAAGTAAACTCCGTGGTTGTAATTTTTCGTAATTTTAGTCCCTCAAGCCCGAAAAAGGATAAAATAATGTAGGAGAGAACTCTATTGACCATGATTAGTCAACGTATACCTTTTTCGTCAATAGTCCATTTCAGTCCGGAAAAGGGGTAAACTTATACTGAAGGGACGACTGTTCATTTCCTTTAACGAGTTCGAATAGTCAAGTACTCGAAAATCTTTTCATATTTAGAGAGTCTGAAAAAGGGCTTAAAAGAGAGCTCCAGGGTTTTGCTTTTTTTTTAAATTTTCAAGAGCCTGAAAAAGTGATAAAAGTATACTCAGTTGGCCAACTTTCAATTTAATTTACGAGTAGGAAAAGATGGAAAGAACTCGACATTTTCATGTATGTTTTACGAGCATGAAAATAATAGCATAAGAAGCTCGAGATTTTCATGAGATTAATGAGTCTTGAAAATAATAACCGAAATAGACTCAAGATAGGTTTCATTTTTATACAAGCTTGAAGCATAGAAAAAATCATGCTTGAGATTGGTTTCATTTTTACATAAGCTTGAAACATATGAAAACTGTGCTTGAGAGTTGTTTCATTTTTACACAAGTTTGAAACAGAGAAAACTGTGCTTGAGAATGTTTTGTTTCAATTTCACACAAGCTTGAAACAAAGGAAAAATCATGCTTGAGATAAGTTTCAATGCCCCCTAAGCGTAACCTGCAAGAGCATATGCCCCCCAAGCTTCATTTCATTCACCTAAGTGGACTACTGGTTCATAGGTGGATGGAATGAAGATTCATTTACGAGATCAGATGAAAGACTTGACTTGATTAGGAGAGGATTTTTCATTTTTTAATGAGCTTGAAATAGGAAAAGAACTATGCTCATTGCCTGATTTATTTTTTAACGAGGTTGACACTGTAAAAGGAACTATCCTCAAGGTGACCTGTTTCATTTTTTAACGAGGTTGGCATAGGAAAAGAACTATCCTCATGGGAACTTGTTTCATTTTTTAACGATTTTGACACAGGAAAATAACAATCCTCATAAGGGCCTGTTTCATTTTTTAACAAGGTTGACACAGTAAAAGAACTATCCTCATAGCACTTTGTTTCATTTTTTAACGAGCTTGACACAAGAAAAGGAACTATGCTCATATACATGTTCCATTTTTTAACGAGGTTGACACAGTAAAAGGAACTATCCTCATAGGTATCTGTTTCATTTTTTAATGAGGTTGACACATTAAAAGAACCATCCTCATTGGGAACCTGTTTCATTTTTTAACGAGGTTGACACAGGAAAAGAAATATCCTCAATGGGAACCTTGTCATGGCTTCCAATTGGAAGAAACACATGTCAAGGGACACTCCTTGATCATGGCTTCCAAGAGGTCTTCATCGGATGGAAGAACATTTTTCTGGAAGGAACACATGTTAAGGGACTCAATAGGGCTAAGAACATTGCGTTCAAATAATCCCATAGGGTTTTCCATGTCAATTACTGGATCTAAGTCAAAGGAAGTCGATCAAACAGTGAGAGGCTCGCTTGCATCGGTAACTGAAAATATGGGACTGGTTGCCACATAATTAACCCGTGGCGGGGTAGATACCACTTCCGTATAAGGAAAATTCATGGGTGTCGGATTATTGGTAGTCAAATCAAGACTAACGAACGAAAGCTGGTCTACAGTCACAATTTTTCCATTGTGAGGGAAATACATCACACAAAAGATTGTCGATAAGACAACTTTCATTGCATAGACATAGTCTTGCCCGAGGAGAAAATTGAAATCCAAGGAGCCTCGGACCACCATAAGATAAATACAGACAATTTTACCTTCCAAGGTAATAGGAAAGTTAGGAAGGATACCCAAAGGTTCACTAATGGTTCTATTAAAAGTTGACAGATTCTATGTAACAGGCATAAGCTAAGGGCAACCCAAATCTTGCCAAGTAGTTGAGGATAAAATACTAACAAAAGCACCTTCATCTATATTTGTGCAGCTCACATTCTTACCACAAGCCTTCACAATGATTTGAAAAGGGATGGAAGAAGGAAGACGAGGTTCTGTTAGTTTATTCCAATCAAAGGAAAATACCTTGGTACTTGGAGGGGGTTCTGAACAAATAGGTGAAATGCCCCCTGGCGTAGAAGAATCTGATGTAACAAGAAGAACCTGAGCGGTATGAATTTCACCCTCTACAGGGAGCATGGGATCGACCAAATGTGAAATCAAGTCGACCACTTCATAAACTAATGGATCATCAACCTAAGTGATATGAGTTTCACTCTTCAATGGAAGAGTGGGATTGAATGTACTTGGAATTAGATCAATCACTTAGTCAGTTGACGGTAGGTTGGGAGAAAGTTTACCGTAACCTGTTGGAAGTTGTTGCTATGGAACAGTAAGGTTTTCCAACAATTTTGAGGCTTCATCCATGTAAGGGAAAATGTGAGTTTGATGACTCCCTTTGGATAACCTACAAGGAAACCTAACTTTACCCTTTTTCCCAAGAATCTGATTATCACTGGTTGATGGATCAACAGTAAGTTGATAGGATTTTTCTGACCATACTTCCAAGACCTTAGGAATAATAGGACAATTGATAAGGAAGTCGTCACCCTTACAAAGCTTGCAAGGGTATCTGGGTTTGCGATGCATGTTGGAGGTTTCCTCAACATTACCAACACTTACGGCCATGGTTGGTTGGTTGACTTCTTTCTTATCTTTCTTCTTATTCTTCTTCCCTTTCTTCTTCTTAGCCACCTGGTTACTAGTGTTAAGGATTTTACCAAGCGAAGTGGAAGAAAGGGAGGAAGACATGTTGGGCGAAGAAGGTAAAGGGTCAACATGAGGTTGGTGATGTTGAGATGGTGAACTCTGTTGAGGTGAAGCATCCGGTTGGGGTGGAACAATTTGAGAATTTGAGGCCAACGAAGTTGAAAATAACCATACCGGTAAACCTATGGTAAATCCAGGTAATGACAATGTAGCCATATAAGGAGGACCAACATTTCGAAAGCAAGGAAAAGTACTAGGATTCTCATTAAGAGGGGTTCCTTGGTTGGTAAATTTCAGAATAGTTTCCATTAGATTCAACTTCAGTGAATTTTATTAACAATTTGAAAATATTAACAATTGAAATTCACAATCCACACCTAAGGTCTCTAACAAGTAAAAATAAACAAATGAACATGCACTATCAAATATAGGAGTCAAACCACACACAAACATTATGTTTCCACAATAAAAACACTAGTTGGTGATGAAATCCAACTTCGTAGAGATCAATGTGAAAAACTAGCAGTCAGAACAGTTACCTTGACAACCTGCTTAATGAAACAATCTGTTGCAAGTACCTCCACTATGCCATCTCGAAGTGAAGTGCACCCTCCAGAAAGTCCAAGTGAGTCTAGTCAATGTTTGCTCCAGGTACAGTGGGACCTTCCCTCCACCGTCACCTTGGGAAAAATCCTAAAGATTATGGCCAGTAAGGTCACCAACGGAAATAAATGCACCTAGGGGAACAATCTACGATCCAATATACACGCAAGAGTTGAGTATTAAGCTCAATCCCCTTGAAGGCTCCTCGACACAGTAAATCCGATGTTTGCCAACAAGTGACCCCAGGCTCCTTGATAATGGTTAATATGAGGTTTACCATTTGTATTATGTGCACATCTTCTATCTTTGCCAATGAGATAGGTACAATTACCTCACTGGGTCTGACATGATCTCGTGCTTGACTCTTTTAAGAAGAGCTTCCCAGAGCACAATTGTAACAATTGGAATTTTTCCTTACCATAAGATACTATTGTTTGTTTATTTGCTTTAGAAAGTTAACTACAACCTATTCCAAAGCACTAATCCTGAACTAGATTGGTGGAATGAGCCCTAAAAATGTAAAAAAATCTAGATGAATTTTATTAAACATTGTGTTATTTGGGATATTATTTACTCAAAGGGTAAATGGATATGAAACCAATGGTGTTATGACCTGACCCAAAACTGAATGCGATCGAATATGATAATGTAATATTTTCAATTCGATGAATCCTAACTAAAGTAAGGAGAGGTGGGTGCGAAAATGCTTATTGCTCGTTAGATCTAATGAATGAAGATCAGGCGGTTGGATGTGTTGGGGGTTTTCAAGAGGTGGGGTCGGGTAAAAAGATATGCGGAATGTTTCAATATAAGTGGGTTGGGGATTAAATGAAAGTGGGGGTTTAAATAAAGTGGGACCCGGGGATTATATATGCGAAGGGGTTAAATATAAAGTGGGTCGGGGATAATATATGCGGGGTTTATGAAATATATTAGGTGGTAGGTTAAAATAATGTCGGGAAATGTATTAAAGCGGAAGGGTTAATATGATATGGGGGAGTTTAAATGAAGTGGGGCTTGTTATATATTAAGCGCGTTAAACTATGTAAAAGTGGGTTTGGTTGTTTTATTTGAATAATGCGGAGTTAGTCAAGGAGAAAGGGTTTTAGTGGGGGAAAAGGATTTAGAATAAGGGGAAAGGGATTTTATCAAAGGGAAAAGGATTTTACAAGGGGAAATGGCTTCCAAGAGTGGAAAGAGGGTTTTTAGCAAGGGGAATGTGTTTAGAAAGATATTAGTGACAAGATATAAACCAAATGATGCTGTCCATAACTTGTGAAAGTATTCTACCTACCCTTTATTTACCTTAACATTTTTTATTTCCTTTATTGGGTGCATTTGAGCTTGCTGACCCTTTTATTTTCTTTTGATAAGCAAACTAACTTATTTCTAACCTTATATCCTCCAATGGCTCAGATTAAAATTATGAGTTCATTTTTATTCTCTACCTAACTACTGATCTTCCAAGATTAAATGGTTTGGTCAGATCTTTATTCACTAACTATCGAGACATGAAATTTAAAGGTATAAATGAATCAAGATTAAACTGTATGATCATCATGAATTGTGGCATTTTGGACAAGCTGCACACAATTTTATTTGCAAAAGTAAAGTAAACTAAGAGTAGTGGCATTTGAATGTGCAACACTCTCAGAATTTATTTTTGTTTCTTTTTGTGGGGTTCATATTTTAAATCTTTTTTTTTTTTGATCTTATTTTCTTTTGGTCCTTTAATTATTTTTTAGGACATACCCTCTTTTCATTTTTTAATATGGAAAACATTTGCAGAAAGCAAAGGTATGTAAAATATTACAAGACTTAACATAGTAAATTCAAAATTATGATCCCTATTATTATAGGACCCTAACAGGGATGAGGGGTGCGATAAAACCAGGAGGCGTCGCGTGGCAGGGGAGTGGGCAAATAAAACAACCCATTTTGCACCCCCCCATCGGAATTAAACATAAACATTGGGAGATCTGCGAAATGGATTGTGAGGCGTCTAATCTGATTGGTGACGATCGAACAACTGGTGGAGATAAGAGTTTTCAAAAGGAGGTGGGTTCGGGAAAATATTTAGGCGGAAGGTTTAAATAAAAAGTGGGTTAGGAAATATATTAAGCGGGGGGGGGGGGGGGGGATTAAGTAAAAGTGGGGCCCGATTAATATTTTTGCGCTTTTGAGACTATTTTTAAAGTGGGTATTTATGTTTATTATGGAAATGTAGAGTTTTTAAAGGGGTAGGGGGTTTTCAAAAGGGGAAGGGGTTAGAAAAAGGTTTTTGAGGTTTAGGAAGGGAAAAGGTTAAGGGATGGGGATTTTTTAGAACTGGGTAGGGGAAATTGACTTCCAAGAGGGGAAAATGGTTAGGATAAGGGGGAAATGAAGAGGGAAAGGGATTTTTAGCAAGGGGAAGGGTTTAGAAAGATATTTTTGATAATGGATAAGCATAATGATGCTTATATAACTTTTGAAAAGTATTCTACCTACCCTTTTATTCATGCTAACATTTTTCCTTTCCTTTATTGGGTGCATTTGAGCTTGTTGACCCTTTTTTTTCTTTTGATAAGCAAAATAACTTATTTCTAACCTTATATATTCCAATGGCTAAGATTAAACTTATGAGCTCATTTTTCTTCTCTATCTAACTACTGATATGCCAAGATTAAATGGTTTGATAAGATTTTTATTCACCAACTATCATAACATAAAATTAAAAGGCATGAATGATCAAGATTAGATTGCATGATCATCATGAATTGTGGCATTTTGAACAAGCTACACACAATTTTCTTTATGCTTCTCATATGAAATTGAGAGTATTTTATATAAAAGTGGCATTTAAATGAGCATAACTTTCAGATTTTTTTTTTATTTGCTTCTTTTTATGGGGTTCATATTTTATATCTTTTTAATATTTCTTTCTTTTCGTCCTTTGATTATTCTTTTAGGACATATCCTCTTTTCATTTTTTAATATAGAGAACATTTGCAGAAATGCAAAGGTATGTACAATATTACAAGACTTAACATAGTCAATTCAAAATTATGATCCTTATTATTATAGGACCCTAATAGCTACTACATCAAATTATGCAAGCTATAACTTGCAAGAAAGCTCCAACTCCCATCTATTTTCTGCAGGCTACAACCCACAGGAGGCTTCTACCTCAACTAGCTACAACTGGACACCTATCAAGCTAAAAAATTAATATGGAAGCACCAACTCCCTCACACTACAATAAAATCATATGCTGATTTACTTGGATATCAAATCTGTTTTTCTCCTTCTTCACTGCTACCCTTCCAGCCTTCAAATATGCTTCATATCAGCTCTGGATGTGCACAACACCTCTATCTACTCTCTCTCATTCTTCCACTCTCTAACCTCTCTATGCATATTACAATGACATTAGTTATAGAGATAACTTCCTAGCTGTTTGCATTCTTTATGGGAATGTGAAATGAATAGGGATATTCAGAATGTTACAACAATATATACATTTACTTCAGTATCAAATGGAGTTTTTCTTTGCCTTAGAGACTTGCCTTTGCATCACAAACAATATAAAATAATTAATGAACTTACAATTACAGTTACAACAATATTTCAATTCAGCCCTTTAAGCTTCCTACTTTTCTGTTCATTTTGTCTTCTCTGCCTGTTGTCCCTTTATCTTCTCTTCCTGCTATTATATTTCCAACTGTGCTGCAACATTACTATATTATCCTGACTTGAGCCATTCCTTTATGTTTTACACCACCTCTGCCTATTTCATATCTTACCTGCAACGTTCTATGCTCTTCTCTGCTCCTTTGCTCTGTGTCGGGTTACTTACCCAAGTCTCCTTCTGCCCACGTTCAGAATTTGTTATCAAACAACTGCAACCGCATAACACCTCTGCCCGAGTGTCAGGTCACTTGCCCAGTGCCTTTCCTCTTGCATTTAACCTTTCCTTTTGACTCACTGCCACAACTGTGTACAACACTGTTTTGCACAGGGTCGGGTCCTTTTACTTACACGAGCCTTTTCTTGCTGTATTCAATCTTTTCTTCTGTTACCCGAGTCGACCTCCACTTCCATGGTTTTCTTCATAAAACCAACGCAAATACATTAAACCTTGAACCTGAAATATATTAATATTTACCTTTGAACCACATCGCGTCCGCTTCACAAATCGCACTTTGCACTCTGGCGTTCCATAGATTTTACGTTATAATCTCCTTTTCCTCCTCTGATGTGATTAACATAGGAAAAGCTTTACATACATATTTGAAATCCTTTGGATTTCACCTTTGTAACTACATCGCATCTGGGCCCCTTTATTGCACTTCACAACTTTACCAATTTATAGATTTCACAATACTTGCGATTCTGCGATTTCGCAAATCGCAGCGAACTCCTTGTCGCATGTCGCATCTTAAAACATATAACTTGCGAAGTATTAACATAAAAACATAAGAATTGCCGATTGCGATGTGCAGTATGCGGATGGGTCCCACGCTGGACTTTAAATCCTTCTGTATTTTGCTTTGTAACTCCATCACATCTGCTCCTCTTTATCGCACTTCACAAGTTTTAGTTTATAGCAATAACAAGTATCTCTTATCATATGCGATATGCGGGCAAAATCCACGCCATCATGTCACGTCACCTCGCCATGTCACCTCCATGTCACCATGAAAGGTCAAAATAAATTAACTGCGATCTGTGGGGTCGGGGCCACGTCATCCGCCACGCCATCTTTTTGTCGCTCGCACTTTTCATCTCGCAACTTAAATAACTTATCGTGTGGAGTCTTAGCAATAAACACAAAAATTTCTGATGCACGATATTCTACTGGGTTGCGATTTAATCTCCAACGTTGATCTATGCCCAGATCCAACGGTCCATGCTATATCTTCACTGCTCACGCATCCAGTCACCCTTCTCTGAACACTATTCTGTACGTAAATTTTCATGACTTGACCCTTGACTTGCGCACTGTTCTGAATGTAAATAAGCACAACTCTGCCCTTGACATGCACACTGTTATGAACATAAAATAAGCACGACTCGACCTGCTCTTCACAATTGTTCTTCATTGCTGCATGCGTTTATTACTTACTTAGGCACGTTCACAACTCTGCCCCCTCGTGCATGACTTGACCCAACACGTTAACGACTCTGCCCAGCACGTTCACAACTTGACCAAACTTGTTGCCTTTGCTGCCTTTGCTCATTTTCTGCCTTAACTGCCTTTGCTTCCTTTTCTCCTTTGATTATAATGTTGCTCCTTGCCTCTATTTTATGCTTTCTCACTGCATCATTGCCTGATATTCTCCTTTGCCTTATTGCTGCTGCTTCTTTGCTCCTTTGCCATTAATGATAACTCTGGTGTTACTCCTTTCTATTCCTTTGCCATCAATGACAATATTTCCAATAGTCTCCCCCTTTGGCATTGATGGCAACACATCCACCAATACTTCCTTCAAGACTTCCTCCCCTTTTCATTATGAGAAGTGTATTTCTTCCTCTGCTTGCTTTTCAGAAGTGCCTTTCTTCTTCTGCTTGCTTTTCCTCCCCCTTTGACATCAATGGCAAAGCGTTACATTTTATCTTTATACTTAATGGTCTAGATTGGTGTATAAGAGTTGTTGGGAGAACACTTTGAAACCATAATACTCTGATCCTGAGGACCTGTACCATACCACTGCTTCACTAATAACACTTGGTATTCTATTGATAGGTAGGCTTCTTGCTCCAAATACCAATTGATGACTGATGTAATGATAAAATGATGATAACCATTTCTCTTATTCATCCTTCTTAAGAACATTTTGATTTATTATTAACACTTGCATAGAGACATACAGTGTAATAATCCTTTGTAGATATTTACCAGATCCATAGCTCTAGCTCTTTTGTGAAGAATTTTATGGGTTTCTCTCCCCCTGGAATGATGCTTCTTGTCTGATACTGACTTGTCTACTGCACTATTTTTGTTCCTTATATTGCAGCCTTTGTTGGTGCATTTTCATTTTCATTTTTTGGATCATATCAAAGAGTATCATCCGCAGACACTACCCCTAGTTTGTCTCTTATATATTCGAATGGTTCTCTAGCAAGAGGTTTTGTGAATATGTCTGTTGTTTATTCCTTTGTTGGTACATACTCCATCTTTACTATTTTCTTTGTTACTTGTTCTCTGAGGAAGTGTTACTTTATTGGGATGTACTTGGATTTCGAATGAAGTACTAGATTTTTTGATATATTTATTGCACTTGTATTGTCATATTTGATAGAAATAGGTTTAGTGATGCTTACCTTCATGTCTTGGAGAGTTTGTTTCATCCACATCATTGTGTGCAACAAGCTATTGCTGCTATGTATTTCGCTTCTGCTGTAGATAAAGAGACAGATGTTTGCTTCTTGCTTAACCATGCCACCAGAATTTCTCCCAAATAGAATGCACGTCCACTTATGCTTTTCCTATCATCCACACAACTGGCCCAATCTGCATCTGTATATGTTGTCAATGTGAAATCTTTGCCTTTAGGATACCATAGGCCATAATGTGCAATTCCTTTCAAGTATCTAAATATCCTCTTGATTGCTAGCAAGTGATTTCATTTTGGTGTTACTTGATATCTTGCCACAAGTCCTGCTGCCAACATAATGTATGGTCTAGAGGAATTTAGGTATAGTAGGCTTCCTATCATAGATCTGTAAAGTCTTTGATCTACATCCATGGATGCATCATTAGCACATAGCTTGCATCCAATGATCATGGGAGTTGACACAGGCTTGCAATCTTCCATTTGGAACCTTTTTAACATGTCTCTCAAGTATTTTTCTTGTGAAATGAATATGCCTTTGCTTTTGTAGAATTTGAAGTCCTAGGTAGAAGGTAAGCTCTCCAATCATAGACATCTCAAATTCTGACTTCATCTCTTCTGAAAATATTTTTACTAACTCATCCTTGTTGCTACCAAACATGATGTCATCTACATATACTACAACAATTAAGAGTTCATTTTCATCAACCTTTATATACAGATTGTTGTCTACCCTCCCTTCTTGAAACCTTGGTTTTGAAAGTAATTGTATAGCCTAGAATACCATGCACGTGGTGCTTGTTTGAGACCATATAGGGATTTCTTTAATTTGCACACATAGTCATGTTTATTTGTTAAGGAAAATCATTTAGGTTGTTCCATGTAGACTTCTTCCTCTAGATCTCCATTTAAGAAGTCAGACTTCACATCCATTTGATATACCTTGAAATCACGATAGCATGCAAAAGCCATAAACATTCTAATTACTTCCATTCTTTCTACAGGGGCAAAAGTTTCATCATAATCAAGTCCTTCAATTTGAGAGTATCCCTTACATGCAAGTTTGGCTTTATTTCTTATTACCTGACCTTGTTCATTCATATTATTCTTGAATATCCACTTTGTGCCAATGACATTTTCCCCAATAGGTCTTGGCATTAACTCCATGGTCTTGTTCTTCTCAATCGGGTCTAATTATTTGTTCATAACATTTACCCAATATTTGTCTTTGATGGCTTCATCGAAATTCTTCAGTTCTATCTGTGACAACATGGCTAGGTACACTTCCTCGGTCTATTCAACTAGCTGTCTTTTGGTTTGGACTCCTGCACCCTTGTCTCCAATGATTTGATCTTCTGGATGGTTCTTCTGAGTGTGTCTTGAGGGTCATTTTGAGTTTATTTATGTATCTACTGTTGTCTTATTCTGTTCTTGATTTTCGTCTTCATGATCATTTGGAAGATTGACACAGTTTGTACTTCTGGTTCTGTCAGGTAGATCTTCATCGAATCTCACATCAATTCTTTCCACAAATTTATGCAATCTTTTGTTGTAGCACTTGTAACCTTTACTCTTTGATGCATATCCCAAAAATATTCCTTCATCAACTCTTGCATCATACTTCCCCAATTTTTCATCATTATTCTTTATGAAACATTTGTTGCCGAAGGATCTAAAGTGCTTAATTGATTTTGGTTTCCCATGCCACAGTTCATATGGAGTCTTGTCATAATTTGGTCTGAGATGAGCTTTGTTGAGAATATGAACGACTATGTGTACTGTTTCTTCCCAGTAGGTTTGAGGAATGTTCCTTTCTAGCATCATGGATCTGGAAATCTGTTGTACCGACCTGTTCTACCTCTCTACCACTCCATTCTATTGAGGTGTACCTGCAACTGAAAACTGTTGCTTTATCCCACGTTCGTTGCACAAGTCTGCAAAATCATCGTCTGTGAATTCACCTCCTCTATCTGATCTGATGCATTTTAGTTTACATCCAATTTGATTTTTTTTTCCAGTGCCTTGAATATCTTGAATTTCTCAAATGCTTCAGATTTATATTTGAGAAATGCCACCCACGTTAATATGGAAAAATCATCGATTATCAACATGAAATACAATTCTCCACCTAGTGCATTTGTTCTTGAAGGTTTGCACAGGTCCATGTGTACAAGCTGAAGAGGCTTACTTGTAGATAGTTGGTATTTAGCTTTGAATGATGTGCGAGTTTGTTTTCCCAGTTGGAAGGACTTACATATGGTATATGGTGGCTTCTTTATTGCAGTAAAATCTCTGACAACTTTCTTTTTTCTCAGTTTGATGATGTGGTCAAAACTTAGATGTCCCAATATTCTATGCCATAACCAAGATTTCTCAAGTTTGCCGATGTGGCATGCTTCTTTCTCTTCTTCTACTATATAAAAATTACTCTCTTTAAAACACCTTTGATCAAGGTCTTTCTTGTGGTGATTGACCATACTTCACAATCTTGGGTTCTGAAAAGGACCTCACGACCTTTATCACAAATTTGACTAACACTTAACATATTTTCTTTCAGACCATCCACAAACGGTACATCCTGAGCCTCTCCTCTTCCATTATTCAGTCTAACTGTGCCTTTTCCCTTGATTTTCCCTGCTCTATCATTATCGAATGTTACATTCCTATATTTATTCTCATCAAAAGATACAAACTTGCTTCGGTCTCCAGTCATATGTTTTGAGCACCACTGTCCACATACCATTGACTGTTTTGACATTGAGAAATTAAAACTAGATCACACTTAGCTTCCTTTTCCATTGCATGCAGCTATTTGTTTAGTAAATTTCCTGAGGAGATGGATTACAGTATTTGAAAGGACATTCGCGAGACTTGTGCCCATTTTTATGGTAGAAAAAATGTTTGATTGTATTTTTGAATGGGTTATGTACACGAGTGAATCCACCATTGTTCTTAATTCCCTTTGAGTTTCCATACTCCAGTCTCCGTATATGTGCTTTGCATTCCATGGATTTATGACCGAACTTTTTACAACAAAAACAATACCCATGGAAGTAGTATTTGTCTCTGGCAGAGAAAGTTGTTTGAGGTAGTATTTTCATTTATTGCATCTTTTACTGGTTGGACTGGATTTGATTTGCCTTACAATATGCCCCAATATGTCCAGGTTTGTGGCAGACAAAAAAAGTGATACTTCTCATAGGAGGAAGGAACCTCCTTTGACATCTTCCGAATTTGTTCAGATCATCCTTAGGAGCATATGAGTCTTTTGTAGTTGACTGATCCTTCATTTCTTTCTTTGTCACTTGAGGTTGCTGATTGTTTCTATTTGTTTCATTATACATCATGTTATTTTTGGCTTCTAATTATCTGGATCCCCTTTTTTCTGCTTCATTGTGCTTTACAGCTTTTACAAAAATGATATTCTTGTTATCTTCTACTTTGGATTTGCTGGTTTCTCCTTCATGGCCTATCCCAGCCTTTATATGAGGAGATATTTGAGCATTTAGTATCTTGTCCAAATTTCCAGAGCTTTTCATTTGAGAAATATTCATAATTAATTTAATTTGGGCCTTCTCTAATTTCTTCCTCAGGCTTACCACTTCTTCCAGCTTTTCACGCTCCTATTTCTTCTCTTTTTTCAGAATATCCTCTATTTTCCTTGATTCTTCAATTCAATTTTCAATTTAATAAGAATTTCTGAATCTAGTTTTGTCTTTGCATATTTAAGAAGAATCTCTTTCTATTTCTTACTCTTAAGTTTAAGTCTGTCTATTTCCTCTAGGGCACTAATTATCTCCCCCTCAAGATCTATCTCACCTTCTTCTTCAAATTCCAGGAGATCTTCCTCAAGCTCTTCCTTGGCCATCAAAATGATTTCTGATGTTTTTTCTTCATTGGGGGATTCATCTAAGCTCTTAGATGCACTGTTGTCTTGTTGAGCATAGAATGTTCTTCTATTAAATCTATTCCCTTTCGGCCTATTGCTGAAATTGGTTTTCTCTTTCCCTTTTGACTGATTCTCTATTTTCTTATGAGGACATTTTGATGCATAGTGCCCCACTCTTCCACAGTTAAAGCACTTAAATGGAAGTTTACCTTTGACTCTATCCAATCTTCTGAAAAATTTGGCCTCTTATTCATCAGAGCATGAGCATGTATGTTCCTTCTCTCTTATGCACTTGTCTGCCTTAAAGGCTACCTCCCTCACATTTGACTTCCTCTTTGGAAGTCTCATCTCATAAGCCTTCAAGTTTCCCAGAAATTGGTTCATGGTCAAGGTTTCCCAGTTTTCTGTTTCTTCTATGGTAGAAACCTTAGGGTTAAATATGGAGGTTAAAGATCTCAACATCTTTTATACTATTACACATTCCTTAATGGTTTCTCCTAGAGCTATCGTGTTATTCACAACTTCTGCAACCTTTAAGAAGAAACTGGATACATCTTCATCTTCATTCATTTTTAAATTTTCAAACTGTGTTCTATAGGCTTGTAGTTTGGCCATCTTCACCTTTTTATCTCCCTCGTGGATATTTTCTAATGTATCCCATATATCTTTGGCAGTCTCACTGTGCATTACTTTGATAAATTCTGACTCACATAGACCGCTTAAGAGTGCATTCATGGATTTTTCATTAGCTATGAAATTTTGTTTGGCTTCTTTCTTTATGTCAATATCCTTTGGTGCATATCTTTCTTCCACAACAGTCCATACTTCTAATCCAAGAGACATCAAATAGGCTTTCATTCTTATTTTCTAGACGGTATAGTTTGTTCCAGTAAAAAACGGGGCTTTATTTGTTGAGTATCCTTCTAGGCTAGCCATTTTGGGGACCTAGGATCTCCTTCCAGTTGTTAAACTTATACATAAGGTATTGGCTATGATACCAATTGATGAACTATTAGTTAAACTGAGAGGGGTGGTGAATCAATTTAATACATTCATGGACTTTTAATATTTTTCTTTAAACTTATTTACACCTCCATTTCGTAAGCAACTTAATATATAATTAAACAACAATCTTAATATGTGAGAAGCAAGAGTTAAGTAGATTAAATACAATAAATCAACCCATAATCATCATGCACATAGACAACAGATATAAGTGGAAACCCATAAGGAAGAAAACCAGATATTATTACTTTTGTGATGCAAAGGAAAGCTCCAAATCCCTCTCACCACTGATTTTGTTGAAGTTTGCAACAAGAAACAACGAAATTGGCATCCGGAAACAATATCCATGATCCTAGTGAAAAATAAGAACCTACACTAGGGTGGGGCTCACACAGGCTATTTTTAGGTGATTGTTTATTTATAGATGTATGGTGCATTTCTATTTATATAATTCATGTCTATTTATAGATGCATGCCTCTTTTTATTATCCCTTAATATAAATGGACACTAAACCGTAATATATTCTCAATGTGGACTTGAAAATAGTTAACAAAAGTGGAAAATCATTTTACTAAGTGAATTTCAAGTTAAGAAGTTGGTTGGTGGGACATGCAGGTTGACTTTAGTTGTAACATAGTGATTCTAGTTGTAACAGAGTTGGAAGTGCAGTGGTGCATGAGTTGTGCAAGTTTCTAAATTAGTTTAACTCAGTTAAGTGAGTTAAAGTCAGTTGTGCTAGTTGTAACTGCAGATAAACTAGTGAGAGATCAAGTGAATTAGATATTAATTAATTCACATGCAGTGATCTCACATGAAACTGATGTTTTACTATTATTAGCTGCATGCATGTCAGTTCCAGTGGAGACCTAGTTGAGATGTAAGTGAAAGGGAAGTGTGACTATCAGTTGTGATATTTGTAGGCTACCCAGGTGTACTTAAAACACCACAGGATGCCCATGATACTTAGAATAGTTGAGGAAGGCTGAAATTCTTTTTGATTAAGGATTGCATTCATCAAGAACTACGTGAGCAAGGCGTCTAGAGATAGTAAATTGGCTAAGGAACTTGTCAATTTTTGTATGACAGTGTGAGACAATTAGCTGATGTACTCAGAGCTCTTGTGATTAGAAATTTGTATGTAATTGTTTCATTATTCCTTGGGGAATATACCATTGATCAGCGGTTGTCATTAATGCCAACCCAAGCAGCACCAGGGGCTAACCCAATATTGCATGGGAATTTTTACCTAACAAATTAATATATTCTGGGTCAATAATTCTTTTTATGGTTTCTACTTGTCGAGATGTTTCTGTTGATATATGGCACACCATGTAATTCTTCACGGTTTGAGATATATTTATGTTTCAAGTTTGTACCCCCAGTTAGTGGGCTAAAACCTCATGGGGTTGGCGCATGGGTCATTGAAAAGTCATAATTAATATTTTTTAAGCTCATAAAATCCCTCCCACGTTCACTTGTTGAAGCCCCTCTCAACCTAAGCATTTATATAAATTGTGATCCTCATTTCCTCCTTATGCAAGGGATTTCGCCATCTGAAACAGGTCATCGTGGAATTTTCGCTTTAACTTTTTTTCTACGAAGGTTCAGAAGCTGAAATTTTTATGAGGCGAAGCCGAAATCCTGAGGAAGCTTCTGTAAAAATTTCAAATCAAGGTGCGTAATATTTTTGGAGATATGATCTGTGGAAGTCATGGTTTTTGCAGGCTCCTGAAATTAATCTCAAAGAAGTGACCTTGGTAAATTCGTCATAACTCTCTCTCTGAGTATCGGATTGGAATTCCGTAAAAAGTGGCAGATAGTGCACAATCTATACTTTTCTCTCTATCAATTTTAGAGCCAAATGAAGAAAAAATGACACGTGGAATGCCGTACAAGTGCACTTTACTGAAACAATCCATAATTAGGGAATTGTGAGAGATTGGGTATAACTCTCTCTTGAAGAATCCAAATTGGGTCAGACCTGTGGCATTGGAAAGATGACTCAGAGGACTACTACAAGACTAAAAATCAGATATTGAGGATCTGAAATAACAGAGATACACCAGATTCAATATCAAGCTCCTAGAAGGTAAGAAAAAGCTAGATCATGTGTTGTCAATGGCTGCAAAGGGCCAGAATTTCTAGGGGCAAAGCAAAGCAAGGTGAAACAGAGGGTAGCATGACAAGAGAAGCAACCAAGGTGCATAACAACAACAATAAGTTCATCATATCAAGTCTTCAAGTGGGCAGCATTACATACAATCATTGTAAAGGTATCATTGTACTAAGTCATTGTAAATACATTATTGTAAAAATTGTACTAGTGTTTATCTGCCAAGGGTTGAAGAGGAAGTGTTGTGTAAAATTTGGGGTTATGGTCTAGTATATCTTCTTCTTCTACATCATTCTATAACATTGTAAAGTGGACCATTTTCCCTGGTACGAGAGTCCATTCTTCTTTTATTCTTCTATAGGGTGGTAGGGTGGTAGGGGGAGATTGTTGATCAGAGGTTGTCATTGATGTCAACCCAAGTACTCCCCCTGCGATCATGACACCTCTTTCTACAACATTCTTGACGCTGTTGTCGGGGAACAAACCTGGGTCACCCGCGTGATAGGCAGGAATGTAACAGCCTCCCGACCAGATGTTATGCAAGCAGTTGGACAAGTAGCAAGATTCCAAGCAGCACCAAAAGAATCACATATTAAATATTCTTCAGCATTGGAATATCTTCGCCAGAAGCTTGGGATTCTCCCAAGTTCTCATTATATTTTCCTTTTTCAGAATATAAAGGGGGAGTGGAAGTAGATTACAGGTCTGCAGGACGGTTGTGTGTCAGGGGGAGTGGAAGTGTGTACAGGTCCGCAGGATGGTTTTGTTTTAGGGGGAGTTACCTCTTTGCCATTGATGTCAAAGGGGGAGAGAATGTTGTAGGAAGAGGTGTCATGTTCGCAGGGGGAGTACTTGTGTTGCCATTAATGCCGAAGGGGGAGATTGTTGATCAGTGGTTGTCATCGATGTCAACCCAAGCAGCACCAGGGGCTAACCCAATATTGCATGGGAATTTTGACCTACCAAATTAATATATTTTGGGTCAATAATTCTTTTGATGGTTTCTACTTGTCGCGATGTTTCCGTTGATATATGGCACACCATGTAATTCTTCACGGTTTGAGAGATATTCATGTTTGAAGTTTGTACCCCCAGTTAATGGGGTTGGGGTATGGGTCATTGAAAAGTCATAATTAATATTTTTTAAGCTCCTAAATCCCTCCCATGTTCACTTTTTGAAGCCCCTCTCAACTTAAGCATTTATATAAATTGTGATCTTCATTTCCTCCTTATGTAAGGGTTTTTTCCATTTGAAACATGTCATCGTGGAATTTTCGCTCTAACTTTTTTTCTACGAAGTTTCAGAAGCTGAAATTTTTATGAGGCGAAGCCAAAATCCTGAGGAAGTTGCTGTAAAAATTTTAGATCAAGATGCACAATATTTTTGGAGATATGATCTGTGGAAGTCAGATTTTTTGCAGGCTCCTGAAATTCATCTCAAAGAAGTGACCATGGTAAAATCATCATAACTCTCTCTCTGAGTATTGGATTGGAATTCTATAAAAAGTGGCAGATAGTGCACAGTATTTAGTTTTCTCTCTATCAATTTCAGAGCCAAATGAAGAAACAGTGACACGTGGCACGTTGTACAAGTGCGCTATGCTGAAATAGTACATAATTAGGGCATTGTGAGAGATTGGGTATAACTCTCTCTTGAAGAATCCAAATTGGGTCAGACCTATGGCATTGGAAAGACGACTCTGAGGAATACTATCAGATATTGAGGATCTGAAATAATAGAGATACACCAGATTCAATATTGAGCTCCTAGAAGGCACGAAAAAGCTAGATCATGTGTTGTCAAGGGTTGCAAAGGACCAGACTTTCTACGGAAGCAAAGAAAAGCAAGGTGCAGTAGGGGGTAGCATGATAAGAGAAACAACCAAGATGCATAATAGTAGCAAGAAGTTCATCATATGAAGTCTTCAAGTGGGCAGCACTGCATACAATCATTGTAAAGGTATCATTGTACTTAGTCATTGTAAATACATTATTGTACAAATTGTACTAGTGTCTATCTGCCAAGGGTTGAAGAGGCAGTGTTGGGAGGTCTAGGATAATCATTAGGTGGTTGTGTCAAAGTTGGGGTTATGGTCTAGTATATCTTCTTCTTCTACATCATTCTATATCATTGTAAAGTGGACCATTTTCCCCGGTATGGGAGTCCATTCTTCTTTTATTCTTCTATAGGGTGGTAGGGTGGTGCTAGGGTGAGTTGTAGCTCATTGGGTGTTGGGGCATCCGTTCAGTTGACTACTGAAGAATCTCTGGCATTGGAGCGTCCATCCAGTGGGAGCTGGAGAAGAATGCTTTTCTAGATTCTAGGAAGTTGGAGCTTTATTTTCAATTGGAGTTGAATATTAAAGAATTATTAGAAAAGCATTAGGTGGTTTTTGTCCCGGAGTGGGTTTCCACCTTAAAAACTGTGTGCATTTGTGTTTTTTTTGTTTACTGCTATCATTGTACAAACATTGATAATAATTGAAGATTGACTAATTCTATAATTGAAAGGAATACAAATTCACCCCCCCCTCTCATTATTTCCAACATATACAATATATGATAGAGGGGTTTTGAGCAGTAAGATTTCTCGGAGAATATTTGGTGTTGTGGTTTTGATATATTCTTCTTTGCTTCATGTGATTGGAAATTGTGTTGTTTTTAATTCTGCAAAAATTTATAGAAGAAATTCAGTATTTAAATTTAGTACATTGTTAGATCAGGTGAATCCAAGATATACATGCATATTGTGTAATTTCTACATGGTATTAGAGCTGTGTTATAAATTTTCTACATGGTATGAGAGTAAGAATTATTTGGGTGATCAATTTTGCAGAGAATATATGAATATTTTGATGCAAAATTTTCAGAAAAATAGAATATTTGGATTCCTTGCGAAAAAATGCCCAAATTAAAAAAAATAGTCGATCAAATCAGAGCTCAGATGAGGGAGATATCATCGATTTAAAATCATCTCTTTTGTTAGAAAATTTTGCAATGGCGGGACAATTACAATGTGCGCAAGCCAAGAACCTACATGCACTGAGGTACAAGATGCATGCAAATCTTTGAGGACCAAAGCAGAGGTTAGTGACTTGGTGGTTGAGAGGGAGCCTCTCGACATGCATCCTGAGAAGTAGTTTCAGAAGGTTGTGGAGAAGCCACAATTGGAGATGCAGAAGAATCTCTATAGATTTGATGTAGATGTGATTTCTACAGAGCTTCCTACCATTGGGAAGTGTGAGAAAGCCATGCAATTGACCCTTGAGAGGGAGCTAGATTTGCATGAATGAACCTCAAGATGTGGAGCAGCCACATGCGGAGGATCATGGAGTGGGAGCAACCACTCAAGTAGATAAATTTCGAGCCAGATGGGCAGAGGGAGTGCATACAACTATACCACCAGGTGAGAGATAGGGCGACATGCAGTCAGATGTCAGGAGGACATGAAATCAAAGTAACAGTGTCAGATACTGGAGCACAGATTAGAGTTGGCAGCAAGGGCAGAGTGCATGGATGCAGGTGTCAGTAGCGCAGAGTATCCAGTAGACATGTGCAGTATCTAGCAACAAGTCAGAAGACTTTGATGACATATGCATTATACTGATTCAAACATTTGGAGGCTATTCAGATTCAGAAGTGTTGCATGCAAAGGTTGCATGTGCGATAAACACTAGCGAAGTGTTGCATACAAGAGTTGCATGTGTGAGAAACATTAGAAAAGCGTTGCATGTCGCATGCAAGGGAGTTCCTTTCTTGTTGAGAGGGAGTGTTGAAGTTTGCAACAAGAAACAACGAAATTGGCATCCAGAAACAATATCCATGATCCCAGTGAAAATTATGAACCTACACTAGGGTGGGGCCCACATAGGCTATTTTTAGGTAAATGCATATTTATAGATGTATGGTGCATGTCTATTTATATAATCCATGTCTATTTATAGATGCATGTCTATTTTTATTATCCCTTCATATAGATGGACACTAAATTGTAATCTATTCTAAATGTGGACCTGAAAATAGTTAACTGAAGTGGAAAATCAGTTAGCTAAGTGAATTTCGAGTTAATAGGTTAGTTGTGGGACATGGAGGTTGAATTTAGTTGTAACGGAGTGATTCTAGTTGTAACAGAGTTGGAAATGCAATGGTGCATGAGTTGTGCAAGTTGTAAATCAGTTTAACTCAGTTAAGTGAGTTAAAGTCAATTGTGCTAGTTGTAACTGCAGATACACTAGTGAGAGATCAAGTGAATTAGATATTAATTAATTCACATGCAGTGATCTAACATGCAACTGATGTTTTACTATTATTAGTTGCATGCATGTCAGTTCCAAGTGAGACCCAGTTGAGATGTAGGTTAAAGGGAAATGTGAATATTAGTTGTGATATTATCAGGCTACCCAGGTGTAGTTAGAACACCACAGGATGCCCATGATACTTAGAATAGTTGAGGAAGGCTGAAATTCTTTGTGATTAAGGATTGCATTCATCAAGAATTGCGTGAGCAAGGAAGACCATCTGGAGACAGTAAATTGGCTAAGGAACTTGCCAATTTTTGTATGACAGTGTGAGACAATTAGCTGATGTACTGAGAGCTCTTGTGATTAGAGTTTTGTATGTAATTGTTTCATGATTCATTGTGGAATATACATATATGATAGAGGGGTTTTGAGCAGTAAGCTTTCCCCAGGAATATCTGGTGTTGTGGTTTTGATCTATTCTTCTTTGCTTCATGTGATTGGCAATTGTGTTGTCTTTAATTTTATAAATATTGATAGAAGCGATTCAATATTTAAATTTAGTACATTGTTAGATCAGGTGAATCCAAGATATACATGCATATTTTGTAATTTCTACATGGTATCAGAGCTGTGTTATAAATTTTCTACATGCTATGAGAGCAGGAATTAGTTGGGTGCGCGACTTTGCAGAGACTATCTGAAAATTTTGATGCAAAATTTTCAGAAGAAAATAGAATATTTGCATTCCCTGCAAAAAATTACCCAAATTGAAAAAAAAATCCATCGAATCGGAGCTCGGATGAGGGAGATATCATCGATTTAAAATCAGCTCTTTTGTTATAAAATTTTGCGATGGCTAGACAATTACAATGTGCGTGAGCTAAGAACCTACATGCACTGAGGTACAAGATGCATGAAAAGATTTGAGACCAAAGCAGAGGTTAGTGACTTGGTGGTTGAGAGGGAGCCTCTCAACATGCAGCCTGAGAAGCAGTTTTAGAAGGTTGTGGAGAAGCCACAACCGGAGATGCAGAAGAATCTCTATAGATTTGATGTAGATGTGATTTCTACAGAGCTTCCTACCATTGGGAAGTGTGAGAAAGCCATGCAATTGACCCTTGAGAGGGAGTTGGATTTGCATGTAGGTGAGAATGAACCTCAATATTTGGAGAAATCACATGCAGAGGATCATGGAGTGGGAGCAACCACTCAAGTAGAGAAATTTCGAGCCAGATGGGCAGAGGGAGTGCATGCAGCTATAGCACCAGGTGAGAGGTGGGGCGACATGCATGATTAATCCCAAGAAGAAATTTTGGGCAAGATTCATTAAGATGGTGTGGATCTCATTAATCTAACCTGGATATGAGGAGACCACAGAGAAAAAGTAGCAGGATCAGTTAGATCGATGTAGTCATATGTCAGGAGGACATGAAATCAAAGTAACAGTGTTAGATAATGGAGCGCATATAAGAGTTGGCAGCAAGTGCAGAGTGAATGGATGTAGGTTTCAGCAACGAAGAGGAAGTAGACATGTGCAGTAGCTAGCAACAAGTCAGAAGACTTTGATGGCAGATGCATTATACTGATTCAATGATTTGGAGGCTATTCAGTTTTAGAAGTGTTGCATGCAAAGGTTGCATGTGCGATAAACACTAGCGAAGTTTTTCATGTGTGAGAAACACTAGAGAAGTGTTGCATGCATGAGTTGCATGTCGCATGCATGGAGTTGCATGCCACATGCATTGAGTTGCATGTCGCATGCAAGGACATTCCTTTGTTGTTGAGAGGGAGTGTTGAAGTTTGCAATAAGAAACAATGAAATTGGTATCCGTAAACAATATCCATGATCCTAGTGAAAATTAAGAACCTACACTAGGGTGGGGCCCACACAGGCTATTTTTAGGTAAATGTATATTTATAGATGTATGGTGCATGTCTATTTATAGATGCATGTCTATTTTTATTATCCCTTAATATAGATGGACACTAAACTGTAATCTATTCTCAATGTGGACTTGAAAATAGTTAATTGAAGTGGAAAATCAGTTAGCTAAGTGAATTTTGAGTTAAGAGGTTGGTTGGTGGGACATGCAGGTTGACTTTAGCTGTAACAGAGTGATTCTAGTTGTAATAGAGTTGTAAGTGCAATGGTGCATGAGTTGTGCAAGTTGTAAATTAGTTTAACTCAGTTAAGTGAGTTAAAGTCAATTGTGCTAGTTGTAACTGCAGATACACTAGTGATAGATCAAGTGAATTAGATATTAATTAATTCACATTCAGTGATCTCACATGCAACTGATGTTTTACTATTATTAGCTGCAATCATGTCAGTTCCAGTGGAGACCCAGTTGAGATGTAGGTGAAAGGGAAGTGTGACTATTCGTTGTGATATTAGCAGGCTACCCAGGTGTAGTTAAAACACCACAGGATGCCCATAATACATAGCACAGTTGAGGAAGGCTAAAATTATTTGTGATTAAGGATTTCATTCATCAAGAACTGCATGAGCAAGGCAGGCTATCTGGAGACAGTAAATTAGCTAAGGAACTTGCCAATTTTTGTGTGACAGTGTGAGACAATTAGATGATGTACCGAGAGCTCTTGTGATTAGATTTTTGTATGTAATTGTTTCATGATTCCTTGTGGAATATACAATATATGATAGAGGGGTTTTGAGTAGTAATGTTGAGATTCAACAAGATGATGAGCTTAGTGAAAAGAGTCACCTTCACTAAGTGGGTCTGCAGGCTATTTTTGGCGCAAGTCTATTTTTTAGACTATGTCTATTTTTTGACATGATGATCATATTTCAGAAATTGCAGGATGCTATTTTTGGATGGTTGATCAAGTTGGAAAAATAGATGAAATTATATTTTTAGAATATTGGGCGAAGTCTATTTATAGATCGTCGATCTAAAAATAGATGCATGTCGATTATTATTAGCTCTTGATAATAATCAGACTCTAAACAACAACTTATTCTCTTGGAGCACTTCAGTTCAGTGCACAAATGTGGCACATCAGCTAACAGAAGGAATTACGCTATTCCTAAGGGTTTACTAGAGCTATTGCATGGAGGAATCAGTTAGAACTCAAGTGGCAGAGTTATGACACAGTTGGAAGAAGTAGTTATGGAGTTGTATTCAGTTTAACTCAGTTAGACTCAGTTGAGCTAGTTGTATCTAGTCTAACTGATTGATACACTAGTGAGAGTGGAGTGAATTAATTCATAAATAATAACTCATTAATCAACTGCACAATACATCAGTTAACTACAGTGCATGGCAGTTTCAGTGGATACCAGTGAAGAGATAGGTGAAAGGGCAAGATAGACTATCTATTGTGACTATAGTGATGCGTTGATTGCATCACACACTCAGTGGAGATTCCAATGAGGATTAGGCAATCAAGGATGGAGTAATTCAAATTCATTCAGAGCTATTCTTCAGCAGAGATTGCGCAGTGGAGGCAGGCTAGCAGGTGGCAAAGATTGGTGCATGGATTTGCAATATTAGGCTTGATTAGTGTATGAAAATTGTATTGTACTGAGAGCTTGTGATAAGATTTGTATGCTTGTATGAGATTTTCATATGATCTCCATGTTACATAATATATAGTTGGGGCTTTAGCTTCCAGTGCTTTCCAAAAATTTAAAAACCGTGTTACAAAAGATGATAATTTTTTGTTTATGCTTCACATGGTGTGCACTAATTTTTCCAAGTAAAAGATTAACAACAAGTGGAATAGATTCAAAGATTCTGTTAGTTAGATAGTACAGATCGGGTGGACTTTGGACATATGAATGCTGGTGCACAGGTATCCTGCATATATCTGTAGAAAGAAAAAGAATGCTGATTGAAAATTGCAATTGTGAAGTGAGTTTGTGCTAGTGGACAATTCGAATTTGCTACAGAAGATTCTTGGTGCAGAAATCGAGTATACATTGAAATGTCTTTCAACGAGTTGAGATTGGAGTATGCCCTTGATGGGAGCTCAAATTGCATAGACTGGAAGGATAGGATGGAGGCAGTGCTGGAGGATAATGGGCTGAAGGAGTTCATCGATAGCGATGTTCTTAAGCTAGGATCTAGCGATGTTGCATTACTTGATGCATGGCAAAAGAAGACTGCAAAGATGAGGAGGATTCTGTTGGAAGGTGTGAAGGACCACATTATGTCCAACCTTCACAGGAAAGCCACTCCATTCTTAATGTGGAAGGCTTTGATAGACTTGTTCCAAAGCAGAAGTGACTAGAGGAAGTTGGTGCTTAAAGACAAGCTTAGTAAAATAAAAATGGAGAAAGGTGACAATATTCCAAAATACCTCACGAAGTTTGTCCACTGCAAGGATGAGCTGGGAAGTGTGGGGGTTACTGTTGATGAAGAAGACTTGGTGAGCTTGGCTCTCCTTAGGCTTCTGAAGAGTTGGCATAGCTACAAAGACTCTGTCAATGGACGGGAGAAACTGATAGGATGGGAGCGACTTTGGTCGGATCTTGTGCAGGAGGAGATAAGGCGGGGTACCAGGGATGGATCTTCATCGAAGAATGAAGATGAAGAGAATTGCGCTTTGGCTGCCAAAGCAAGGAAAGGGAAGGGGAAGAAATATTCTTCAAAATCCGGTGCGAAAGGAAAGAAGCAGGACTTGTCCAAAGTGAAGTGTTTTCATTGTCACGAGCTTGGACATTTCGCCACTAACTGTCCATAGAAGAAAAAGAATAAGCAGGCTGCTAGATTTGTAGCTAGAGAGGCCTTAGCCTCACAATTTGAGCTGGATTTCTCTTTGATCGCATGCTTGGTTTCAAGCTGCATGGGATCGGTGTGGTATCTTGACAGTGGTGCGTCTTTCCATATGATGGGAGATAAAGATTTGTTTAGTGACTTGGAGGAGAAGGACCTCCAGATGCATATAGAGATGGGCAATGATGGTTGGTACAGTGCGACAGGTATTGGGACCATTACCTTTGAGAGGGAGTTTGGTAATCCATTCTTGTTGAAGAATGTCATGCATGTTCCAGGTCTGAAGAAGAACTTGGTCTCAGTCGCAATGCTGGAAGACAAGGGTTATGATGTTGTTTTCAGTGAGGGAAAAGCCTTCCTTCGACATAAAACAACGGGTCAAACCAAGAAGATAGGGGTTCGAATTAAGAATATCTACAAGCTAGAGGTAGATGGCTACGTTGCAATGGTGGGAAAAGCAGAAGACGTGGTGAGCCGGGATGAGGGCGAGTTATGGCACAGAAGATTGGGCCATATTCACCATGGCGCTTTGAAAATTTTGCAGAAAATTTCTACTAGACTTCCCACGGGTACTCTTGCGCAGTTAGATCAGTGCAAAGGATGTACAATGGGTAAGTTTGTGAAGACCACCTTTCATGAGAAGGAGAACCGTGCTTCGGTGATCCTGGAGAGAATTCACACAGACGTGTGTTGACCATTATCGGTTTCTTCAACAGCGAAACACAGGTATTAGTGAAACACAGGTATTATGTGATATTTGTTGATGAATTTTCTCGTAGAGGATGGATCTTCTTCATGTAGAAGAAGAGTGAAACATTCTCAAAGTTCTGTGAGTTCAAGGCATTGGTGGAGAAGGAGTCGGGGAAGCAAGTGAAAGCTCTATGGAGCGATATTGGTGGTGAATACATCTCGGGTGAATTCAAAGACTTCTGTAGAAAAGAAGGAATTCGAAGAGAGAAAGCGCCTAATAACCCACAGCAGAATGGGGTCGCGGAGAGAAAGAACAGAACGATCGTGGGTGCTGCACGAGCAATGTTGCATGACTAGGGCCTACCGATGCACTTGTGGGCGGAAGCATGCAACACTACGTTTTATGTGAAAAACCGTTGTCCTCATAGATTACTTGGCATGAGTACACTCGAGGAAGCTTTTACTGGTAAGAAGCCTGATATTTCTCATTTGAAGAGTTTTGGCTCACTTGTTTACATTCATGTGACGAAGGATGCCAGGAAGAAGTTGGAGCTGACTGCAGAAGTTGGGATATTTGTGGGGTACATAGAAACACCCCATAACTATCATGTGTATTTTCCAAATAGTCGGATGACTGTTATGCGACGGGATATAAAATTCAATGAGGTGAAAGCCATGAAGTTGTCGCTTGAGAGGGAGCTACACTTGCATGCAGAGGAGGAAATTCTTGTTCCCAAAGATGAGCCTCTAGATGTGGATCAACCAGAAGAGGAGATTCATGGAGTGGAGGAGTCCACTCATACAGAACCAAACATCAGAAAAGGCAGGAAGCGTACCACATAAGCTGAGAGACTGAAGGTGGATGCGGCAAAGAATGTAGGAGTTCCTACATCACAGCACAGACAGAGACAGTCACCTGACCGATATACTGGATACATGGCTCTTATGAGCAAATGTATTGTGACAGAGCCATCTTCTTTTGAAGAAGTAGCACAGAAGCCCACATGGGTAGATGCCATGGTGGAGGAGTATGACTCCATTGTCAGAGACAGTGCTTGGGATATTGTTCCAAGACCGGTGGGAAAATCAATTGTAGGATCAAGATGGATCTACAAGGTAAATCAAGCTGCTGATGGGAGTGTCGAGAAGTATAAGGCAAGATTTGTTGCCTGGGGCTTCTCACAGACTGAGGGGATTTACTATGAAGAAACCTTTACACCTGTTCCATGGTATTCTTCCATACGGACCATCCTTACTCTCTCAGTGCAGATGGGTTGGCACATTCATCAGATGGATGTGAAGATTGCATTCCTTAATGGGATCATTGAGGAAGAGGTGTACATTGAGAAACCTGAAGGATTTGAGATCTTCAGCAGCGAGTCGCATGTGTGCAAGCTCAAAAGAGCGCTGCATGGGGTGAAACAAGCACCCCGTGCTTGGTACACTCGGATCGACAGCTATTTCACTGGACTTGGCTTCACCAAGAGTGAGGCGGATGCAAACTTGTACCAGATTGTGGTTCAGGGTAAGCTTTTAATCATTGTACTTTATGTTGATGATTTAATACTAACAGGTGATGAAAAGTTGATACACTCATGCAAGGCTTATCTTGCAAAGGAGTTTGAGATGAAGTATTTAGGCCTCCTTCATTATTTCCTTGGATTGGAAATATGGCAACAGGAAGGTGAACTGTTTGTGTTTCAAGGCAAGTATGCCCGGGAGATACTGGACAAGTTTCACATGCAAGGCTGCAAGCCTATCGACACTCCTCTTCCAGAAAATTGGAAGAAAGAGGATGCTACATCGGTAGAGGTAGTGGATGCCACTGTTTATCGACAGTTGGTGGGTTCGCTCATGCATTTAGTCAATACAAGATCAGACATATACTATGCGGTGAACTAGCTTTCACAAGCGATGGTTAAGCCTACTAAGCTCTTTTGGAAGGCGGGCAAGCATGTCCTGAGGTATCTCAGGGGCACATATGAGTATGGTTTATGGTATAGACAGACGGTTGAGGTGAAGTTGCATGGCTTCACGGATGCAGATTGGGCAGGAAGCCCAACAGATAGAAAGAGCACATCAGGAGGGATTTTCAGTATCGGGTCTATAGCAGTTTCTTGGTACAACAGGAAACAAAGATCTGTGGTACTCAGTTCAGTGGAAGCAGAATACATGGCAGCAAGCTTAGCTGCATGTGAGGCTATCCGGATGAGGAAGATTCTGGTTGGTTTGTTCGGTTCACATTTAGATCCCACGGTGATTCATTGTGATAATCAGAGTTGCATTAAACTCTCGGTTAATCTTGTGTTTCATGATATATCTAAACATATTGATATCCGGTATCATCATATCAGAGATTGTGTGCAGCAGAAGATCATGTTGTTTCATTCCTACGGAGGATCAGATGCGTATATTCTCGACGACGTCACCAGGAGAAAATTCGAATACCATAGAGGCAGGATCGGGGTGAAGGATAATCCCTATCTTTTTGAGAGGGAGTGTTGAGATTCAACAAGATGATGAGCTTAGTGAAAAGAGTCGCCTTCATTAAGTGGGCCCATAGGCTATTTTTGGCGCAATTTTATTTTTTAGACTATGCCTATTTTTAGACATGATGATCATATTTCAGAAGTTGCAGGATGCTATTTGTGGATGGTTGATCAAGTTGGAAAAATAGATGAAATTCTATTTTTAGAATATTGGGCGAAGTCTATTTATAGATCGTCAATCTAAAAATAGATGCATGTCGATTATTATTAGCTCTTAATAATAATTAGACTCTAAACAACAACTTATTCTCTTGGAGCACTTCAGTTCAGCGCACAGATGTGGCACATCAGCTGACAGAAGGAATTACGCTATTCCTAAGGGTTTATTGGAGCTATTGCATGGAGGACTCAGTTAGAACTCAAGTGGCAGAGTTATGACACAGTTGGAAGAAGTAGTTATGGAGTTGTATTCAGTTTAACTCAGTTAGACTCAGTTGAGATAGTTGTATCTAGTCTAACTGATTGATACACTAGTGAGAGTGGAGTGAATTAATTAGTTAATTAATTGATCCAAATGGAAAATGGCATCAACCCATGGTATTCATCTACCCATGTTATCCATCCATCCATGGAATTTACCCATGGTATTGTAAATGGCATCAACCCATGGTATTCATCCACCCATGATAATTATTCGCCCATGGTATTGTAAGTGACCCGTGGTATGTATCCACCCATGGTATTCATCCACACATGGGATTTACCCATGGTATTGTAAGTGATATTTACCCATGGTATTGGCCTATGGTATCTACACATGGTATTGTAACTCAAAAAAGGCTATAAATAACAAGCCTCAATTTGTAAAAGGACAGATGGTCCGCCACAATGTAGCTTCTACAATTATTCTCTGTTTTAATAAAACAAGTTTCTTTGTGGTTTTATTTTCTTGGTGTTCTCTCTTCTTTTCTGGCATTCTAATTTTGCAGATCTTGTCTCAGACAATGTCTCACTGTGATATTCCACTGGATGTCCCTGTTGAGTAAGAACTGCCCCAATAGCATAGTCAGAGGCCCCAAGATCTAAAAATTTGAAATGGATCTGACAAGATCTGCAAAATTAGAATGCCAGAAATGAAGAGAGAACACCAAGAAAATAAAACCACAAAGAAACTTGTTTTATTAAAACAGAGAATAATTGTAGAAGCTACATTGTGGCGGACCATCTGTCCTTTTACAAATTGAGGCTTGTTATTTATAGCCTTTTTTGAGTTACAATACCATGTGTAGATACCATAGGCCAATACCATGGGTAAATATCACTTACAATACCATGGGTAAATCCCATGTGTGGATGGATACCATGGGTGGATACATACCACGGGTCACTTACAATACCATGGGTGAATAATTATCATGGGTGGATGAATACCATGGGTTGATGCCATTTACAATACCATGGGTAGATGAATACCATGGGTTGATGCCATTTTCCATTTGGATCATTAATTCATAAATAATAACTCATTAATCAACTGAACAATACATCAGTTAACTACAGTGCATGGTAGTTTTAGTGGAGACCAGTGGAGAGATAGGTGAAAGGGCAAGATAGACTATCTGTTGTGACTATAGTGGAGATGCCAATGAGGATTACGTAGTCAAGGATGGAGTAATTCAAATTCATTTAGAGCCATTCTTCAGCAGATATTGCACAGTGGAGGCAGGCTAGCAGGTGGCAAAGATCGGTGCATGGATTTGCAAGATTAGGCATGTATGACAATTGTACTGTACTGAGAGCTTGTGATAAGCTTTGTATGTTTGTATGAGATTCTCATATGATCTCCATGTTACATAATATATAGTTGGGGTTTTCAGCTTCAGGCTTTCCCGGTTAAAAAATGTGTTATGTGCGATTGATAATTTTTGTTTATGCTTCACATGTGTGTGCAATTAAATTTTCCGCAAAAGATTAACAATTGGAATAGATTCAATATCTTGCATAAAGTTAAATAGTGTGAGATCAGGTGGATCTTGGACATATGCATGCTTAGTGCATATAATTTCTACAAGCTTTCCCTAGGAATATCTGGTGTTTTGGTTTTGATCTATTCTTCTTTGCTTCATGTGATTGGCAATTGTGTTGTTTTTAATTCCGAAAAATATTTGTAGAAGCAATTCAGTATTTAACTTTAGTACATTTTTAGATCAGATGAATCCAAGATATACATGCATATTGTATAATTTCTACAGATTTTCTATAGGCTCCAACCTACAGGAGGCTACTACCTCAAATTCCGTAAGCTACAACTTGTAAGGAAGCTCTAACTCGCATCTATTTTCTGCAGGCTACAACCCACAGGTGGCTCCTACCTCAACCAACTACAACTAGACATCTATCAAGCTACAAATTTATATGGAAGCACCAACTCCCTCACACTATAATAAAATCATATGCTGATTTACCTGGATATCAACTCTGTTTTTCTCCTTCTTCACTACTGCCCTTCCAACCTTCAAATTTGCTTCATATCAGGTCTGGATGTGAACAACACCTTTATCTGCTCTCTCTCATTCTTCCACTCTCTAACCTCTCTATACATATTACAATGACATTATTTGTAGAGATAACTTCATGGTTGTTTGAATTGTCTATGGGAATATGAAGTGAACATGCATGATTCTTTGCCTTTCACCCACTCATTTCCTCACTCAACACATTCGGAATGTTACAAAAATATATACATTTACTTCAGTATAAAATGGAGTCTTGCTTTGCCTTAGAGACTTGCCTTTGCATCACAAACAATATAAACTAATTAATGAATTTATAATTACAGTTACAAAAATATTTCAATTCAGCCCTTTCAGCTTCTTGCTTTTCTATTCATTTTGTCTTCTCTGCCTGTTGTCCCTTTGTCTTCTCTACCTACTGTTATATTTCCAACTGTGCTATAGCATTACTGTCTTAGCCCAACTTGACCCATGCCTTTATGTTTTTCACTGCCTCTACCTATTGCATATCTTACCTGTAACGTTCTATGCTCTTCTCTGCTCCTTTGCTCTATGTCGGGTTACTTACCCGAGTCTCCTTCTGCCCACGTTCATACTTTGTTATCAAATGGCTGCAGCCGCATAACACCTTTGTACGAGTGTCGGGTCACTTTCCCAGAGCCTTTCCTCTTGCACTTAACCTTTCCTTTTGACTCACTGCCGCAATAGCATACAACACTATTCTGCATGGGGTCGGGTCCTTTTACTTACCCGAACCTTTTCTTGTTGTGTTCATCATTTTCTTTTGTTACCCGAGTCAACCTCCACTTCCATAGTTTTCTTCATAAAACCATCACAAACACATTAAAACTTGGATCTGAAATATATTAATATTTACCTCTGAACCGCATCGCATCCGCTTCACCTCCGGGCCTCTTTATCGCACTTCGCAACTTTACCAATTTACAGATTTCACAATACTTGCGATTATGCGATTTCACAAATTGTAGCGAACTCCTTTTCGTACATCCCATATTAAAACATATAACTTACGAAGTCTTAACATATAAACATAAGAATCGCTGATTGTGATGTGCAGTATGTGGATGGGTCCCATGCCATACTTTAAATCCTTTAGTCTTTTGCTTTGTAACTCCATCGTGTCCGCTCCTCTTTATCGCACTTCGCAAGTTTTAGATTATAGCAATAACAAGTATCTCTTATCATATGCGATATGTGATGTGTGGTATGCGGGCCAGATCCATGTCATCATGCCATGTCACCATTCCATGTCACCTTGCCATGTCATCATAAATTAACTACGATCTGTGGGGTCGGAGCCACGTCATCTTTCCAAGTCACTGCCACATCATATCCATGTCACTACCACGTCATCTTGTCATTGCCCGCACTTCGCGTTTCGCAACTTAAATAACTTATTTTGCAAAGTCTTAGCAATAAACACAAAAATCGTCGATATGCAATATTCTACTGTGTTGCGATTTAATCTCCGTCGTTGATCTATGCCCAAATCCAATGGTCCACATTGTATCTTCACTACTCGCGCATCTAGTCGTCATTCTTCGGACACTGTTCTGTACTTACATTTGCACGACTTGACCCTTGAACCACGCACTATTCTGAATGTAAATAAGCATGACTCTGCCCTTGACCTGTGTATTGTTCTGAACGTAAAATAAGCACGACTCTACCCGCTCTTCACAATTGTTCTTTATTGCTGCACGCGTTTATTACTTTACTTAGGCACGTTCACGACTCTGCCCTCTCATGCATGACTTGACCCAACATGTTCAGGACTCTGCCCAGCACGTTCACAACTCGACCCAAACTTGCTGCCTTTGCTGCCTTTGTTCCTTTACTGCCTTAACCGCCTTTGTTGCCTTTGTTCCTTTGATTCTAATGTTTCACCTTGCCTCTCTGTTGCTCCTTACCTCTCTTTTATGCTTTCTCACTGCATCATTGCCTGATTGACTCCCTTGCCTTATTGTTGTTTCTTCTCTTCTCCTTTGCCATCAATGATAATTTTGGTGTTACTCCTTTCTGTTCCTTTGCCATCAATGACAATATATCTACACTAAAATCAATGCATATAGTGCAAACAATCAAATAGGATTAGAAATCACCATCTACATTGAAATCAATGCATATAGTATATTCTTCCGTCTCTCCCCCCTCCATCGATATCTATATCTCCCTCCATGATATTTGATTGCTTGCACTAGCTGCATTGATTTTAATGTAGATGATTTCTAATCCTATTTGATTGCTTGCACTAAATGTATTGATTTCAGTGTAGATGGTCATTTCTAATCCTATTTGATTTCTTGCACTAGATGCATTGATTTCAATGTAGATGTTGATTTATAATTATATTTGATTGCTTGCACTAGATGGATTGATTTCAATGTAGATGATTTTTCATCCTATTTTATTGCTTGCACTAAATGCATTGATTTCAGTGTAGATGGTGATTTCTAACCGATATTTGATTGCTTGCACTAAATGCATTGATTTCAATATAGATGGAAATTTCTAATCATATTTGATTGCTTTCACTAAATGCATTGATTTCAGTGTAGATGTTGGTTTCTAATCTTATTTTATTGCTTGCGTTAAATGCATTGATTTCAATGTAGAATTTGTTTTCTAATATTATTTGATTTTTTGCATTAGTTGCATTTATTTCAGTGTAGATGTTGATTTTTTATTTGATGTAACTGGATGTATGATGGTAAATTAATTTTGAAGTGATTGGATTAACAATGTCCATTGATTTCAGTGTAAGCACAAAAAATTATTGACAATGTACATTGATTTTTTTTTCTAAGTTGGTTTAAACTATTAATAAAAACATAGTGTACATAGCGATCATTCACATCCAGGCTGGCTAAACTGGCCAACGCTGGAGTGATGCTAAATAAAAAAAAGCAAACTGTATAAGAACTTCATAATGTAGGCCGCCCGTGACCGAGAAACCGACCCAAAAATTTGCTGCCCAAGCATGGGAAACCAGCATACTGTTAATGTTCCAGAACTGCATGTGCATCAATAAACTAGAACTAGCTGTGCTATAGAGCATTCATTCTAAATTACCGACAATACACCGATTCCAAGACCAGAAACACCAAAAAAATAGAAGAGAACCTTTCATGAGACTAGATGTAGTTGTGGGGTGGATTTTCTTCCACAATTGGGTCTGGGTCGCCAACCATTTCTTTGGGCTTCTGGGTTGAGAAATCAGACGAGGAGGGAGAGTGTGAAATTTTCAAGGCTGAGTCCTCACGCCCAGAGCCGTCGCTGCTTGAGGATGGAGAGCTAGAGCTGTCATTGCCAGAAGTTTCGGAGAAATTTTTTATTGGGAGGGCGATTTCCTTCCGAGAAACCTGGGGAGGCTTGTCCAATATGGTGGACTTCCTTTACCTCTTTCATGCCCCAGAGCTTTGCCCGACCTCATAATATGCCTCCTCTTGGAATGCAACTGTGATTGTTGCAGTAACCCGAGGTCTATTCAAATCGCTTTGGAAGATGAAATTTGCAACATTGCTGTTAGAAGGCTGGATATCTGCTTCATTTCTAGCCAAGAGGGAAGGTCTCAAACCACTACTGCTGCATCCTCCATTGCCTCTGCCACTTCCCCCCCCGCTGGCTTCGCATGCGATGACGACGCTGCATTCTTGTCTTTCAAATGGCTCAAATGGAATGGGAGAAGGCAGAGCCTTGAGAGGGGGAGGAAGGAACTTTTGCAGACCCAAATGAAGGTGAAATCATGGGCGAAGGTAGAGGACAAGCATTTGGAGGAGAATTGAACTCAAGGATCGT
Organism: Pinus albicaulis; assembly: GCA_034641835.2. Lineage (NCBI taxonomy): Eukaryota > Viridiplantae > Streptophyta > Pinopsida > Pinales > Pinaceae > Pinus > Pinus albicaulis. The sequence continues at coordinate 1,641,175,421 of CM076582.1, forward strand.
GTGCAGAGACTGATAGTTAGGGCTGCTCAGAGTCGACTGCTTATGCGAAGTGCAGAGATAATCCAAGCGGAGGCGGAAGAAAATAAGAGGGCTCGAGCTAAATAGAGTGGGCAGATTGAAGGTGAGAGCAAGGGAGGGAGCACGTGCCATTCTCATGGAAGACCTCATGCATGCGAGATTAATGGTGAGTGAGTGAAATAATGGTAAATAGCAGGACGCTTGTAGGTATTTAATGGCTAAGGTACCATAAGCGAATGGCGGCAAGTGGCTCGGACAGCTGTTGCAGTCCTCGCCAGCCACCGACCAGCTGTTATGCAACACCCGCATCCGGGATATGGAGATCTTGGTGCACCAGAAGAGTGCAATTATCTATGAGTGTAGCATCATCATAACTATTCAGAGGACCAACGAAGAAAGGAAGGTTCTGATCTACTCCTTTATTGGCTAATCGATCCGCAACCTTATTGGCTGTGCGTCTGATATGCTTGAAGGAGATTTCACGAGGAGCATTAAGCCAGTGTTCCAGTTGCTCCAGTCTATTCAAAATCCTCTAGCTAGATGCCACTTTGGCTACTATAGTGCCGTGTTGGATGTGAGTGGCTGCTTCTATTAGAATCTGAGAGTCCCCTTCAACTTCCAAGGGGAAGAAATTTTCCTTATCTGCTATTAGGAGGCCTTGCCATAATCCTTCAAGTTCTGCTGAGTTGTTGGAATATTGCCCTAGAGAGCCATAATAGATGTGAAGAATGTTTCCCTCAGCATTTCTAAATATACCTCCATATCCTGCATTTCCTGGATTTCCTTTGGCAGCTCCATCGAAATTCATTTTGAAAGTACTGTCTATGGCTGGAGTCCATGAATTAAGTGATTCAGGGTGGGGGGATGGGTGGGACCTGGGAGGGACAGTGGAATTGATGGTGAGGTTCCAATGGTCCAAAATGACTCTTTCAAATGGGAAGGATGGAAAGTCTGATTCCTGCCAATGTTGGAGGGCGATAGTTTCTTGCAAATTGCGCTTGAGATTGGACCATAGGATGCCGTTGGGAGTGCTTTCATCTTTGAAGGTTCACTTTTTGCATTCCTTCCATACAGTCCAATAGATGAAGCTAGGTATCAAGGCCCAAATAGAGTTGAGCATGTTGCTTTTTTAGGGCTCTAAGGGCCAGTGACGAATGGTGTTGATGATATCCCCCTTGCGTCTCCCAGTTCTTCTGCTACAGATGTCTGAGTTCTCCCATAGTTGGCTGGCCAATGTGCAGGTGCCCAGAAGGTGAGAGATATTCTCAGCATGAGTATTGCAATTGGGACACCTGGATGGGCCATTGAAACCTCTTTTCTGAAGGTTATCCCAGGTGAGTATCCTCTTCTTGCTTAGGAGCTAGAGGAAGGTGGAAATCTTTGGCCAAATTCCTGGCTTCCAAACATGATTCCAAAGGCCATCTTTTTGAACTGGTGTAGGGTGAAAGAGCAGCTGGTAAGCTTATTTTGTGGTGAAGCTTCCTCTAGGTGTATATCCCCACCGTAGCTTGTCCTCTTGATCCAAGATTTTAATTCGCCGAAGACAGAGTTCTTGGTCAGTATCCTCATACGATTCATCCTGCCAATTTTCTTGCCAATGTGCTACTGGAATCCATTGACAGAGTCCTTGTTTAGGTTACTATTTCCAGAATCGATTAACAAGATTATTTGTAGATTGTTGAAGAGTTGATTGCCACTTTGGTTTTTGAAACAGAGTAGCAAGTTTGGGTAGTTGCTGCCATGAGTCTTCCCATAGTCTGGCTGAGGCACCCAAGTTGATCTCCCAGAAGCTGTGTGCTTGTATAAAGGCATTGTGTTGTTTTGCAGAGTTCCAAATGAGTGACCCTGGGGTGGCAGGAGTGAGTCTTACAAGAACATCAGGGGGTCTACCTGGCGCATACTTGGTGTGCCATAGACGTGCCCAGGGTGTGTGCGGCATAGAGAGCCATTTCCACCAAATTCGAGCACCCATAGTGGCCTTGCTATGTTGAGGATCTCAGATACCAAGTCCGCCTTTAGATTTGGGGAGGCATACTTCAGTCCACTTTACAAGTGCCCATTTTTTGTTTAGTCCTGAGGATCCCCAAAGAAAACTCATTTGTATATTGCGGATTTTTTTTAGGACCCATTTGGGTGCAACCAGGATTGAGAAGAGGTACAGTGGCATTTCCTGGAGCATTGATTTGATGAGAATGAGTCTGCTTGCAATGTTGAGCGTTCTGTAAGTCCATGAGGAAAGCCTAGCTTCAGATTTATTGAGGAGGGATTTCCATGAGGTATGTTTGATTGCTGAATCGATGAGAGGAGCACCTAGATATTTGGAAGGGAGGACAACAATCGAGAACCCTAGGATCCTTGCTATGTTTTGCTGAGCTATGATAGGAGTGTTGAAGAAAAATATTTGGGATTTGTTAGTGTTGATGGTAGTGCCTGAAGCTTCAGAGAATGTGTCTAGCAGATATTTAAAATTTCTGGCTTCTTGAACTGAGGGATGGCCGAAGATCATATTATCATCAACAAAATGTTGGTGTGTGATGGGCTGGTTATCATGCAGAGAGATACCTTTTAAGGAGTTAGTGGAAGCTGCATGACGAATGAGACGACTTAGTCCTTCAGCCATGAGGACAAACAGGAAGGGGGAGAGGGGATCGCCTTGACGAATGCCTCGAGTGGGAGAGAACAGAGTGGAGGGAGTGCCATTCAGTAAGATGGATAAGCGAGGGGTAGTTATGAGGTGCATGATCCATCTGGTCCAGGTTGGGCTAAATCCAAATGCTAGGAGCATTTGATTGATATAGAGCCAACTTAATTTGTCAAATGCTTTTGAAAGGTCTAGTTTGAGGAACATACGTACCTTCTTGAGCTTCTTTAAAGAGTGGATTGCTTCATGAGTGAGTATGATGCCGTCTAGAATTTGGCACCCTTCCATGTAGCCAGTCTGTTCAAGAGAGATTAGTAGAGGAAGGAGCGGTTTGAGCCTATTGGCAATGACTTTGGATATAATATTGTAGATTAAATTGCATAAATAAATTAGCCTATACTTATCTAGAGTGCTAGAGTTCTCCTCCTTTGGAATGAGAGAAATGAAAGTTGTATTAAGAGAGGGGAGAATCCAATGAAGAGAACGAGATTCTTCAACCAGAGCCCAGACTTTCCATTTGATTTTCTCCCAAAAGAAGTGAAAGAAATTAGCTATGAAGCCATCAGGGCCGGGTGCTTTTGCATCTTTGAGCTAGGCTATTGCTTGCTCCACTTCTTGAAGAGAGACAGGGTTGAGGAGCATGGTGTAGTGTTCATCTGTAATGAGCTTTGGTATGTGCTGAGTGATTGCAAGTATGGCTTGTTGCCTGTTTCCTTCAGGCTCATCTAGAATATTTTGGAAGTACCCCTTGAGATCCCTTTAGATGTCTACATGATCCTCCAAACGTTCTCCTTGACTGTTATTGAGGAAGACAATATTGTTGTGCATTCTCCTTTGTATGGTGGATCTGTGGAAGAACTTGGTATTTTTCTCCCCATCTTTTAACCAACGTATTCTGGATTTTTGACGCCAAAGCATTTCCTCCTGTTGTGTTAGGTCCCTATATTACTAGTATAGTCCCTTATTTTTGTTAGTGTAACCCCCTTATTGTTATTATTGTACCCTTGTAACCCCCATTTTGTTATTATTGTGCCCTTAAATTATTATTGTTAGGTCGGCTAGGATTACATTGTGGCCCACTAGGATTACATTATGGCCCCATGGACTCCTATATATAGAAAGGAGTTTTTGTAAATTGTATCATCCAAGAATTGTTCATTTATGTAATGTATTGGAGGTTTCCCCCTCGAAGTGGCTTATTTCTAAGGCGTTGATATCACTTTTCTTCTATTTTTGGAGCTGGTTACACAACATTTGGTATCAGAGGTTTGGATTCTAGGGTTTCGCTGCTCCAAACAGGTCATCGTGGCATTTTCGCTATAAATTTTTTTCTACGAAGTTTCAGAAGCTTAAATTTTTAGGGTGCGAAGAAAAAATCCTGAGGAAGCTTGTATAAAAATTTCAGAGTTTGGTTCGCAATAATTTCGGAGATATGATCTGTGGAAGTCAGGTATTTTTTCAGGCTCCTAAACAGGTCATCGTGGAATTTGCGCTATAAATTTTTTTCTACGAAGGTTCGGAATCTGAAAATTAGTACTGGTGCGAAAACTAAAATCTGAGGAAATTCGTCAAAAAATTTGAGGAGCTTGGTTCGCAATATTTTTGGAGATATGATGTTTGTGGAAGGTAGTGCTTTTAGGGCTCTGTGAATTGCATCTCAAAGAGGTGATCGTGGGAAATGTTCAATAACTCTCTCTCTGAGCATCGGATTGAGTGCGTAAAAGTGGTCACAAGTACATAGACTTTAGTTTCTTGGCTATAAATTTCGGAGACAAATCGTAACGGTGACACGTGGCAAGTCGTACAAGTTCGCTCTGCGGGCCGGTCCATAATTAGGTCATTGTGGGAGATTGGACACAACTTTGCCTTGATCAAATCGGGGTCGGACTTGTGGCATTCAAAAAAGAGAATTCGAGGGCCACCTACAAATGTAATTTCGAGATATTGAAGATCAGACGATCACAAAACCAATTCAATTTCAATATCGAGCTCCTCAAAGCAAGTAAAAGGTATCAATATTGGATTCTAAAATGGCGCCTAAAAGGAATTCAACACCCATTAAGCCTTCAGAAGGCTCTACCATGACTCATGAAGATGAATAATTGCAACATGATCTATCAAAATTACAAGAGCAAGTGCAACAAATTTCACTCTCGCAAAGAGCAACAAAAAATGAAATGGAAGTTTTGAAGAACGACGTGGAAGTGAAGATGGATGGTTTGAAGAAAGGCATCGAAGCTAAGATGGATGGCGTGGAAGTGAAGATGGATGGTTTGAAGAAAGGCGTGGAAGCTAAGATGGATGGCATGGAAGTGGGCATCGAAGCTAAGATGGATGACATGAAAGACAACATGGAAAACATGAAGAATGATCTAAAAGCATACATGGAAGGATTGATGACAAGCTTAAAACCAGAAATGATTCCTAATGGCGGAAATATAGGAGAAGAACCTCATGATGAGAACAAAATAAATGTTAATCGTGATTTCATAAACTCGAATGTTGGTGGGAAGAACCACCATATTCCAAAAAATGGATATGAGGAAGTTTGATGGAAAGGATCCTGTAACATGGATACTACAGATGGAGCAATATTTTGATCTCCATAACGTGCAAAACACACAAAAGGTACGCATTGCAACTTTACATTTAGAACAAAATACATTTGTATGGTATCAATGGCTTTGCTCCCGTAAAAAAATTGTCACTTGGTCGATTTTTACGGAGGAAATGATAGCACATTATGAGGATACAAAGAGCAACACCTTCTTTACCCAATTGATAAATCTCAAACAAAAGGGTTTAGTGGGGCGGCACATTGAGGACTTCCAAAAATTGAATATAAGGGTAACTGATCTTACAGAGGAACACAGGATTGATCTCTTCCTAGGCACTTTAAAGGATAACATCCAACATGAAGTTCCCGTTTTGGAACCTGATTCATTGGAGAAGGCATTCGGGTTGGCAAGAAAAGTTGAATGTAAAATTATGGCGACAAGGAAGCCTACCACTCAATTCTATAAAGAAGGAAGTGTTGCTACGCCTAGATTTCCACAACCTACGAGGTTGACACCACAACAATTGGAAGAAAAAAGAGCAAAAGGGCTTTGCTACAGTTGTGATAGCAAATACACTAAAGGTCATAAGTGTGCTGAAAAGAAATTATTTTACATAGATTGTGAAGAAGAAGAAGAAAATGAACAAGAAGAGGATACACACTAGGAACCAGCCATAGAAGAGGAAGAAATGAATCCGACCATATCATGTAATGCACTGGCAGGAATTACCACTCCTCAAACTCTCAAGATAGCAGGACAGATCAAGAAGAAAAAGGTAATAGTGTTGATTGATTCGGGTAGCACCCATAATTTTATTCATTGTAAGGTAGCCAAGGAATTAAATTGTTTCCTATACCCAGCACCAGAATGTCAAGTGATGGTTGCAAATGGAGGAACTATAAATTGCTCTGGAAAATGCCATAATATCAAGCTAACCATGGGGGAATATGTATTGAATAGTCCAATGCTTTCCATTCCTATAGGAGGTGCTGATGTTGTACTAGGAGTACAATGGTTACAATCTTTGGGGACGGTAGCTTTTAATTTTCAAGAACTTTTCTTGAAATTTTTTTCAGAAGGAAAGGAAGTCGAATTACGGGGTATTGAAGGGCAGCCAGGAAGGATAATAAGCTCTAATGTCATGACAAAGCTTCTAAAGAAAGAACAACGAGGCGTAATTGCACAATTATGCTCACTAGAAGTTCCGACATCAAAATCATCTATTTCTGCAGATCTCCAACAAGTCTTGGACAATCATTCCAAGGTGTTTGAAACTCCCAAAGGACTCTCACCTATTCGTGATCATGATCATGCTATTCATTTGATTCCAGGAAGTGTTCCTCCAAACATCAGGCCTTATAGATATCCTTACTTCCAAAAGAGCGAAATTGAACGTATGATTGCAGAAATGTTAGAGGCGGGTATAATTCAACCTAGTCAAAGTTCTTTCTCTGCTCCTGTAGTATTGGTACACAAGAGGGATGGATCATGGCGAATGTGTCCGAATTATAGGGAGCTCAATAAGCTCACCATTAAAGACAAATTTCCCATTCCTGTGATTGATGAATTATTGGATGAATTACATGGAGCAATTTATTTTACCAAGTTGGATCTTCGTTCGGGATATCATCAAATTAGAATGAAGACTGAAGATATTCCAAAAACAGCATTTCGAACTCATGAGGGTCATTATGAATTTTTGGTCATGCCTTTGGCCTTACCAATGCACCTTCTACATTTCAAGGGTTGATGAATTCCATTTTCAAACCCTTCCTTAGAAAATTTGTGCTAGTATTTTTTGATGATATACTAATCTATAGCAAGTCTTGGAAGGATCATGTTGAGCATGTTGACAGGGTGCTCAAACTATTGCAAGAGAAACAATTATATTCAAAAGCATCCAAATGTTTCTTTGGAGTACAAGAGGTGGAATATCTGGGTCATATTATATCCCACGAGGGTGTTAAAGTAGACCCTAACAAAATTAAAGCCATTAAGGAATGGAAAGTCCCTAAGACAATAAAGCAGTTGCGAGGATTTCTCGGGTTAACAGGCTATTATCGTAAGTTTGTTAAGAATTATGAAAGAATAGCAGCACCTCTAACAACATTATTGAAGAAAGATGCATTTTCATGGACTCCTGAAGCAACTAAGGCCTTTGAACATCTTAAAGAGGTAATGTGCCTAGCACCGGTCTTAGCTATGCCAGACTTCACAAAAACCTTTATTGTGGAATGTGATGCCTCAGGAAATGGAATTGGTGCAGTTTTAATGCAGAAAGGAAGACCCATTGCTTTTGAAAGTCGTCCAATCAAAGGAAAGTATTTACAAAAACCTATTTATGAGAAGGAAATGTTAGCAATACTGCATGCACTAAAGAAATGGCGAACTTACCTAATGGTAAGACACTTCAAGGTAAAAACTGATCATGATAGTCTTAAACACTTTTTGGAACAAAGACTATCTTCAGAAGAGCAGCAAAAATGGGTCACAAAGATGTTGGGTTAAGACTTTGAAATAATCTACAAAAAAGGAAAGCTTAATGTTGTCGCAGATGCACTCTCAAGAAAGAATGAAGAGGTGGAAGCATTGCTTTGTGCCATTTCTATTATCCAACCAGATTGGATAACCGAAGCAAGAGATGAATGGAAGAAGGACAAAGATGTATGGACACTCATTCAAAAGTTGCAGCAAGATCCTAGTACATCCGATACATTTAGTTGGAAAAATGATTCCTTATGGTACAAAGATCGCTTATATCTTTGTAAGAATTCCCAACTAAAACAAAAGATTCTTCCGGAATTGCACACTTCTCCTTTAGGAGGACACTCAGGATTTTTAAAAACTTACCACAGGGTGAAGAAAGAATTTTTTTGGGATGGCCTTAAATCTGATATTCAAAAGTTTGTGGCGGAATGCTTGGTTTGCCAGCAGAATAAAGTGGAAACAATTAAGACCCCGGGACTTCTACAACCTTTATCCATTCCAAGTCAACGTTGGGAGGAGATTTCAATGGATTTTATCACAGGTTTACCTAAGTCCGAAGGAAAGAATATCATCATGGTGGTAGTTGATAGACTTACCAAGTATGCACACTTTTGTGCATTATCTCATCCATTTAAAGCAAGTACAGTTGCTACTACATTTGTGGATAGAATTCAAAAGCTACATGGAAGTCCAAGGGTTATTGTGAGCGACAGAGATCCCATTTTTACTGGAAATTTTTGGACGGAGTTATTTTCTTGTTTGGGTACTCAATTAGCTCATAGCTCATCTTATCATCCTCAATCCGATGGTCAAACCGAGATAGTAAATAAATGTTTGGAAGGATATCTTCGTTGTTTTGTATCTGATAAACAAACACAATGGGTCAAGTGGTTACCTCTCGCTGAATGGTGGTATAACACTTCCTTCCATACCGCAGCAAAAATGACCCCATTTATGGCACTTTATGGATATCATCCACCATCGATCACATCATCTTTAAGGGAAAATTCGAAGGTTCAAGCAGTGGAAGATCACATCGAGCATTAGCAAGAAGTTCTCCAACTCTTAAAGGATAACCTGAATTTGGCACAAAATCGAATGAAACAACAGGCAGATCAACATCGCAGCGAGAGAAGTTTTGATATAGGAGATCGGGTATTTTTACGGCTACAACCATATAAACAAATGTCCCTCAAGCAAGCTAAGAAGGATAATAAATTATCGCCAAAGTACTATGGTCCTTACAAGGTGTTGCAAAAGATGGGTACTATGGCATACAAATTGGAGCTTCCTGCTTCTTCGCGAGTACATCCAGTTTTCCATGTTTCATGCTTAAAGAAGGTTATAGGTGAAAATCTTCCAGTTCAAACAATATTTCCAGAACTTGATGAGGAAGAAAAAATCATATTGGAACTTGAAGCGGTCATGGAAACAAAGAACTCGAAAACTACGGAATCGATCAATTTGAGAGTATCTCATCAAGTGGAAGAACTTACCCACTGAAGATTCTACATGGGAGGATGAGAATTTTATACAGAAGCACCCAGAGCTACTCAAGCGTTGAGGACAACACTTTTTTGAAGGAGAGGGGCATGTTAGGTCCCTATATTACTAGTATAGTCCCTTATTTTGTTAGTGTAACCCCCTTATTGTTATTATTGTACCCTTGTAACCCCCATTTTGTTATTATTGTGCCCTTAAATTATTATTGTTAGGTCGGCTAGGATTACATTGTGGCCCACTAGGATTACATTATGGCCCCATGGACTCCTATATATAGAAAGGAGGTTTTGTAAATTGTATCATCCAAGAATTGTTCATTTATGTAATGTATTGGAGGTTGCCCCCTCGAAGTGGCTCATTTCTAAGGCGTTGATATCACTTTTCTTCTATTTTTGGAGTTGGTTACACAACATGTTGGCTGCGCTCATCCATTTTGGATTGGAGGTATTTTTCCTGTGTTGCGTATTCATCCATTCTGCCTTTAGAAATGACGCGCTGTTGTAGCGTGCGCATTTGCTGTTCTAGCTCTTTCTGATGGGAGAAAATGTTGCCGAAACTTGTTTGGTTCCATTTCTTGAGAGTGTTATTGAGGTACTTGAGTTTTTGTTGGAATTGGAACATTTTGGATCCTTCAGGGGGTATATAGTTGTTCCATGCATTGATGACTACTTCTTTGAAATATGGATGGTTAAGCCAAAAGGATTCAAATCGAAATGACCTTTTGCTGTTTGTACCTGGGCGTGTCCATTGTAGAAGTATGGGCTAGTGATTTGAACTTGCTAATGGCATGATGGAAGCCTGAAAGTCCCCTCCTAGGTGAATAGCATTATTGGATAATAGGAAGCAATGGAGACGAGAGGTGATGTGTTGTGATCCCCTTCTCTTATTTGTCCAAGTGTGGACTCCATTGGAAGTAGGGAGATCCATTAACCAGTTGCTTTGAAAGAATTCTTTAAATCCAATGTTGTCCATCTCAAGTCTGTTTCTGCCCCCTTCTTTTTCCTTTAAGGTAGTGACCATATTTAATTCTCCGCCACAGATCCAAAGCGGATAATGTCTAGAAGAGTTGAGATCAGTTAACGTGGATAGGAGAGCAAGTTTTTTCTAAACCTCTTGCAGAAAATAGACGTTAGTGAGATGTCCATGAGAATTGGAGCCCACCAGATGAAACGTGGTTTGGATGAAATGGTGGGAAGCATGGAAATCATATAGTGAGATGATTTGAGGATTCCAGATTATTTCTAACCCTCATGAGGCTCCCGAGACATCCACCGTTACAGATCTACATCCCGCCCAAGCCTTAGCCATTATAGATTCAAGAACTTTGCTGTTGCATTTGGTTTCCTGAAGGAAGATAATCATTGGTTTGAAGTTTTGCACCATATTTTTGAACATTCTGTGTTTTGAGGGGCTATTGAGCCCTCTCACATTCCATGAGATGAGCTTCATGAGGAACTATGGGGTAGCAGCCTATAGAATTTGGTCAGCTTGGGATACCTTCCAGATTCCACAAGCATTTCGCCAACAATAATGGTTCTTTGCAGATCTGTCTTGCGCCCTCTCTTTTTAGATTCTTTCAGTATTTTATTTCCATCCTAGAGACTTCCCGCTTGAATGCCTAGAGAGTTATTTTGTTGAGCTCGGAAGAGGACAACTTCCAGATTGTCGATTTTCTTAGTGGGAATTTTATCATAAGCTTTTGGAGGCAGGCCGTCTCCAAAGCTAGAATGTCCAGATCCCCTAGATCTATGCTTTCAGGTTCCTCTTCCATGTGGGTCGGAGTATTATGTTTCCCATTTGTACTGACTTGCTGAGAAACAAGGGTGAGAGTTCCATCAATATCCATCTGTGAACCTATGAGAATGATAGCTTTGTCCAAGTTGGATTGGGAGGAAGAGGCTTGAGAGACAAATTTAGCTGATTCCAAATTCAGGGGAGAGGATTTAGGTTTAGGGGAGTCAGAGGGTGGATCAGATGCAGAGGGTTGAACCGGGTTTCCTTTCTGGGAGGCATGGGTGGTTAGGACATCAAAGCTATTGCTGGTAGAAGGCATATTGGGAGTAGAGGGGGTGACAGGGGATTTTTTTGTGTGTTTCTTTCTGTTGGTAACTTTGGTGAAGCCTTCAACATCTTTCCCTTTTTCAGAAGTGGGAATGTTGGGCGGATGGTTCAGAGGGCAATCCTGAAACAAATGGTCATGCTCATGGCACTTTCTGCAGTAGAAAGGTACATGCTCATAATCTATGGTTTGAATCCATTCGAAGTCATCGTGAAAGAGACTTACCGAGTCCGTGAGAGCTTTGGCTAAGTGCATGTAGACGCAGATCTGCGCGTACGAGGTGTACCTTCTGAGTTTAGTTTCTTCAGCAATTTTGATGAACTCTCCCAATCCATTACTAATGTCTTTGAGAGTTTCTTCATCCCAATATTCTAGCAGAAGCGAGTACATGCAGATCCAAATGGGTGCCCAGTTGAAGTCTTCTTTATCCGGGTTGAATCTTTCTATCCAGTCACGGAGATAGAGGCTTGCTGAGTTGAAGAAATAAGGTCCTCCATCGAATATGCTATTTTTGTCCTCCAAGCAGTTGAAGATCGCCGTAAAGAACCCTTTGGGGCCAAGCTGCAGAGTCACGTGTCCTTTGGGCTTCCATTTGGAAGCTATCCAACCTTGAAGCACTTTTTCGGTTAGCCATAGGCCTATGAACCTTCCTATGAGGGCATGGTCCTTCATGAACTGAATGTGGCCATTGATGCAATGACTGGAGAGATAAATTTTGATTCTTTCTGCTGCAATCAAGATGCATGTGGCTGATGAGGCTTTTGGCAGTACCTCAGATGCTTCTTTGGCAATTTTTTTGTCCTTTGGCTCTTCAGCTCCCGTGTCTGTGTCACCTGCATTGACAGTGGATGGGATTTGGGCAGAGACCGAGTCCGGTATTTGGCCAGAGGTGGCCACATTGGTAGAGGCGGCCATATTGACAAAGGCCGGTGTGTCAGATGGCTGGTTGGTAGGAGGGGGGGAGGTTCCTGCCCCTCCTGGAGGAGGATTCATTAGAAGGAGAGCAGGTTCAAGACATGGGAAGAACGCGAGTGCTGAAGCTAGTGCATTTTTCGAACTGTGTGGAGACCATTCGGCGTCGTCGCAGAGAACAGGAACCCTAACCAGGTGTCCTCAGCGCTCTCCGTCTGCACCTCCTCTAATTTAAGGGAACAATATTAAAAACACCATGTACATTGATTTTTGTGTTATAGTAATTCAACCTATTAATATTGAAGAGAAAGAGATACAAGATATGATGTTTACTGCAATAGCTCGAGCTAAGGATTTAAATGGTTTACGATTTCAACTGTCCTTTTCTCATAATCGATATAAAAAAATTATAAAACTAACGAGGGTGACAATAAGAATAGTAGAAGAAAATAATTTGAGAATTTTCACAATGAAGACTATTTGTAATTGACTACATTCTTATTATTCACATTTTCTATCATTCAACATTATTATTGCCACTTTGCATTCAAAATTTGTATTTCATCATTTTTCATCATTAAAGTTATTAACAAAATTTATCATCTCAACAAACTGAGGTAACTAAGAAAATTTAAAATTAAAATGACGAGGTTAATCTCAGACATATTTAGCATATGTAAAATGATTATATTAATATTAGATATATTTACATATTATTGATAAAATTAATCATATCTTCGATATATTTTCCTTGGCCACACACGACTGAAACCAACCTAGATCCATATTAACTCCAGCTCTATATAGTGCTAAGAGGGATCAAATCTCTCTAAGTGCAAACCTTTCCTCAAATTTTTCACTCAAAAAATAGGTTTGCACCACAAGAGATTTGATCCCTCTCTGTGCTTGATAGATTCAGAGTTAAGATGGATCTAGGCTGGTACTAAGTGGACAATGACACGTCAATGTGCAAATTGGACTAACATGTCATCATGCCATTTCTTGAAATTAGTGAAACAACACAATATTTTGAAAGTTCATAACTTTGGTCCGAGATTCATAATGAGGCAAATGTTATATCGCTAGAAAGGTCTCGACGAGACGAAGATGTTAGAATTATAAAAAATGAAACAATATGAAACACTAGAAATCACTAAAAATACTAAACCAAAAGTAATCTAATGGGATACTTCAAAATATTATATTGGGTCCCCTTTATTCTCTCAAAACTTAAGGGGAGTTGTTGAGACCTCAACAATACTCTAGAAAAGTAATTTATAGATAAGATAAGATAAGATAATTATATTTTTGTCCAACTAATGACCACAAACTAGGTCAAAGGGACTGATAAGTACAATGATGTCCATACAATGCGGGAGAACCAAACAACCTCCTATAAAAATATAATGCATGAATATAAAAGGAACAATGCAAGAACATAAAAATACAATGTATGGATTGCCCTGGCAGAGAATATCTAGGAGCTAATGGGTCTGAGGATCAAACCCATCGCTCCTGACTCTGAGGTTGAATGAAAGCCGAATAAACTCCACAAAGTTTGTTGGCTCGATGAAGGGCTGGTGGAAAGTGTGGATTGTCCGCTAGATCGTTTCTTGGGGGAGTTCGCGCACTGCTGAGGTCTGGAGGACCTAGTCTGTCTCCCACGAATGGCTATGAGACATATTTGTTGTTGAAATATCGTGTTGCGGGGTGAGTTTGCACAGATCCTTACTGATCTAGAGCATGGATATGAATGAGTATCAATTGGTCTCTTGGTGCCCCTTTCTGAAGGTAGTACCCTAAAAAATGTCGTGATCCTTTGTGTGGGGTCTGGTTTGATGGGAGGCCGAAGAATATGTGCTTGAAATCTGAGAGCCTCCTGCATATATAGTGCCAAACATCTTTGATCGAGATACCTGAAAAATCGGCGAGGGTCCGAGAATCTATGAACAAGCAATGGAACCTTTCTCTAATCTTGTACTAGACAGGGCATCCAAAAATGAAGTGAACCTCGGTCTTCACATCCTGTAAATGACATACCTAAAAAATTCTGTCTGTTCTATCAATTTGGTGGTTTGTCTCTACCTAAAGTCTATGGGAGCCTACTCTGAACTAGGCTAGAGGAAAGCAAAGATCATGCATCCAATGGTGAAACGTGTACGGGGGTCGAACAATGAGCCTGTCTCTCAACTCCAAGAAGTGCTCAACATAGAGGAAAATCAAGGGGCATAGATTATTTTTCACCTACACACTTGACCCTTTATTGCAAAAAGAAGGGCAACTTCATGGAGGGGAAAAGAGAGAGAAAGTACAAATATTATGTTGGACACCTAATCCTCTAAGGGTTGGTGTAGAAGGCGAACAGTCAAAGGGGAGTCCAAGAGACCTTGGAATATGAAATCCAACAGTCACTTGAATGTTTTATAAATGTACATAATGTGAATAATATAGAACACACGATTATCTTTATCTTCATCTTCTATCCATTGCATGTGTGTCTAACATGGTATCAAAGCTGCAAGCGATCTCTTGACCTGTTCAATTTTGTTTGAGCCACTGTTTTTTTTGGCCTTTTATATGCATGTCAGTAATGCCCCTTTGAATTAGCTGCCTTAGAATTCTATCTCTTTTACGGATGCAACGCACTCATTTTTCATTATAACGTATTCGTATAACCTCTGAATCTTACATTTTCAATCAACTGAAGCATGTTTGGAATTTAATTATTCTAGGGGGATTCTATTTAATCTTTGCATCCTAGACCTGTTCAGCAAGAAGCTAGGGAAAAATAAAATTTTCCCTTTCCATTTTGTTATACATAGTCTGCCAGTTGTTCCCTTGTGCCAATGTTTGACACTATCACAATTCAAGCATTACATCCATTATTGTGTTGGAGTCACTCTAACCCACAACTATGTGAGTGAACGTAGGAGTTATGCAATCCACCTAGTTAAGAAGATGGAATAGTGTTGGTGAAAAATGGTCATTGTGCAGCCCAAGAATTTAAAGGATATGGAACAACGTTGGTGAAAAACACTCATACCATCGCTCTTCTCCAGGAAAAAATTGGATTCGAGAAGGCCTTTGTTTAGGGTGTTCCGTAGTCATAAACCTCAGCTATAAGTGCATAAATCAAGTAACTGTTTGGTCGGTCTTCCTCCCATGGGTTACCTCATCTCACTATTCATTCGCACATCGATCCTCCACCCACTCTCAATTCGGACCAATCTAGTGAAATCCTAATCAAAATTTTTGTCATATTCTTCCTCCTCTTTGGCCATCACTCTTCTCCACGTCTTCCTTTGAGCTTCTTCTTCCTCGATGAGGACTGTTGCAACAACCTGGGATAAGAGAAAATTATGAACAAAGATCAACCATACTGAACTGAAGGCGGAGGAAGAGGCATAGTGAGAGTGATTAAGGGAAAGTACGAGAAAAATGGCTACCTAACATATGATGGAGGAGACCAATTCTTTCAAGAGTCGTTCATCCATATTTTTCTCACTTGCATTCTTATAAAATTCCTACTGTCCCCGCTTTCCATTAAAACAACTCCCGGTTGTGATATAGTTCGTGCTCCTCCTTGCATAGGTGACTCCTCCATACCCTCTTCGGCCCTATCCCCGAAAACCTCCTCTCCTCCTCACTAGTTGCGTGGTGCAATGTTAATGCATTGTGGCACCACTCCACAATACACTCTCGTGCTGTGTACATATCATTCTTCCCATACCTATGCTCCCATACCAATCCTCTCCCACTCACATTTTACTATTGCTTCTATATTGTGTTGATTATGTAAGTAATCACCTCCCCTCATATAATATGCAACCTCTTTTATAATAAGAACAATGATTCTCTAATCACAGTGTCAGTATACGCCTCGTATAATTTTAGTTCACTGAAATGGAGAACAACACTCATTGAGTATATCCGGAGGAGTTCCTAGATTCTTTCATTCTCAAACATGCCCCTAGTATATGTGGCACTCCTTGGCAATAAAAACAAATCACAAGAGGGAAAGTGACATGTGAGTGATTACTGCTGGACTTTATTCCTTGTAATACCAAAGCAATACAATTAATCTGTTGGACGTGTAGCTTAAAACCACAATTCTTTGGGCATGTGAACCAAATATTCTATGTTGGGTAGATCGTGGATGTAATATGCAGCGTGAGTAACCCATGTTGATGTTTTTGGATGTGCCAGAGGCCCACACTAGCTGCATAGAGGTTTTATTGACTCTTTTGGACCACGAGTTGTAGATTATTTGGGTGGAAAATAACCAGAGCGCCGATGTTTTTCACTTGGCTATTGTTAGACGTGTATGAAGTGCATACACATGTAATTACAGAGCATGTGGATACATGTCTCTGCCAATAATTATTTCTCTTGCTCGTCATATGTTCACCCTTATAAGGCATAATTGATTACTATTTAACGTCAGGTTCTATTTATCCTAACTATTCTCTGTGTATTAATTTTCTGAATTTAAGGGACCATTTTATGAGCATCCTTTTCCATTTGTTGGCTCCTTGCAAGTTTTGGGAAAGAAAGAATTATAGTGCTTGAAGGAATATACAAACTTCTTTCTGGTCTAGTTCAAGGAACTTTTGGACTCCTTGCACACATTTTTGAAAATACGACACTCCTAATTTGATTCCTTTTTATTTTTTTGAATTAAAGGAAAAAATTGATGATGTATTGGAATTATTGAATGCTCTAATACATTCCACTGGTAATGAGATAGTAAACATCAGCAAGGAAAATCTCTTCAACATTTAGACATATCTACAAAATGCACGAGAAAAGATAGAATTTTTGCAGCTTGAGTCACAGCTACAACAAGATGAGGTTCAGCGTAAGAGTTGTCATTCTAAACCTGCTTCTTTTCAGAACATTGAAACAGACTCCCATAAGCAACAAGCCAATAATGATCCAGTTTATTCAGATCTAGTGCCCAATGAAGGAGAATATTTGCATGCCAATGTAAATGTTCAAGTTCCACTTCCCAAGAAAATAATGAGACATTGGGAAGAGATTGTCAACAACAAGAACATAACAGGTCTTCGATATGGCAAGGATGTGTCCTTTCATATTCTAGACTATTCCAAGCCCATCCAATTTTAGAGTGCTGGATTTCTTCATGACAGCGCATCTTCATATGTCCCACATTCTGGTCCTTCTCCACAACAACAGATTATGAAATTCAAACACCATGATTGAGTTGGCGATATGAAAGATCATTGTTTTGATCTTCATCCATGTAAGCATTGTCATAAAGCCACTCATTCTTCAAACATATGCTTCAGAAACAAGGCTCCTGTAAGAGCAAAGATTCATCTTGGATGGATCGCTTCTTGGCAATTGGGACCAACAACAAAGAAGATGTTTCAGTCATATGTCAGAATATCTTCTAGAATATTAAAATTCATTGTAGTTGATTTTTCGCCATCATCTCACCTTGTATCTAACCGGGGGAGAAGTGATGGTCATCTATAAGCTTCAAAGCCACATCAAGCGAGCTTTAGCCACAACATGCCATTCCAAATTCATAGTTGTAGTCATAGAGAGAGATGCCCTTGAGCATGCCTTTGGTTGGAGGTCAGCGTTAAACCATCTATGCGAGGTTGATACCTCCCTTTGTAGGTTGATCTTCTCCCTCTTCAAAGAATTGGGGACACTTCCTCTAGTAGAAGACTTAAACTTATTTCCAATTTTGGAAGATTTCCATGAATTGCATTAAGCATTCCAGAGTTGGTGGTAATCCTTAAACCACTGCAAGTTGGGACCTCTCGTTTTAGGTTGAGGTTCTCATTTTTTACGCAGGTTGCAGAAATCCCTTTTCCAATTTGAAGGTCTCCCTCTTCAAAGCATTAGGAGGAATTACTCTAGCAAAAGACACTTCTTGCCATATTTGGAAGAGTTTTGGGAACTTCGCTAAGTGTTCTAGTATTGGTAGTCATCCTTAAAACACATCCTCATGCCAACATTTCAGAGATCAAATTCATCCTAGTGATGCCATGCACATTTTTCATGTTTTGTATTACAACTCTCTTCTTGGACTCAAACATACCCCTTCAGATTAAGGGGGGGAGGGGAGGGGGGGAATGTTGGACACCTAATCCTCTAAGGGTTGGTGTTGAAGGAAAACAATCAAAGTGGAGTCCAAGAGACCTTAGAATATGGAATCTGACAGTCACTCTAATGTTTTATAAATGTACATCATGTGAATAATATAGAACATAAAATTATCTTTCTCTTCATATTCTATCCATTCCATGTGTGTCTAACATATTTAACATATTATTATGCTTCTACCTCCTCTAATTTTTTCCATTTTCTCAACCCTTCCATAGGCTAATAATGTTAGCAATAGTAGTAATACCATTGTTGTACGGTGTTGTCATTGATGCCAATGTCGGTCCTTGAACTCTCTTAATATTCATCTAGTTTTCATTGATTGGAAGCTCCAAATGACAAGGGGCCCTAGAAAGCCTTAGAAGCCCCGCACTTGTAGAAAATTTTGAGGATGAAGATAAGTGTATTTGCTAGCAAGATCACCTTCATTTTATTCTACTCATCATGTTGATTCCAACGTTATATGGCATGCCTCATGGATCATCTCAGTTGTAGAGATATACTCATCCAAAGTTTGAAGACCCTTTCTTGTGGCAACTCATCATTGCTCAAATCTTGAAATACTTAATTAATTATTTTGAGGTCAAACTTGGTTGCATAAAAGGATATTTATTCAAAGATAATTGATCAAATTTTAAATTAAATTTGGTGAGGATTTTTCGCTCACAATTAAAATTTGAAATTCGAATTATTTCCCTCCAAGTGATTAAGTCAACCAACCCCTCCTAGAAGACTCCACAATTTGTATAAATGAAGACCATTTTATCCCTCCAAGTCAAGTATCCTATGTGTTGATCTTGTGGTGGTTTTCTGTGGCGTTGAATAGTATTGAAGATCATATGAAGGAGGTTGAAGTTATGGTTTTAGGGCTTAATGTTTATTTTTTTGTTTAAATATTTTCGGTAGGGTATTTTGCTCATCCCGAGGCCATACCCCACCCCCCCCACCCCCACCCCCATTTGAGACATATCTATGATATTTCGTGGGTTTAAGAAATAGTGTCATGCGAAAATTTTGGTGGTTGAACAATTTTTGTGAAGGATGAGTTTACAGATTTCGTGTAGAAGTCTGAGCCAAAAGTTGAGAAATTTTTTGAGGTCATGTGGCCCTTCCTCTGAGACAATTTTGAAGATAATGTGAAGCATGAATAATGGAATTGTTTTGTGGATCTATTCATACACAATTCTAAGCATTCTTAGCAGATACTTGTAGTCTTCTAGTAAGGAGGATTTGAATTCTGACAAATATCATTTTATTAAGATAAATATGAGGTTAGCATGGTTACATTTTAAGACACAATTATGAGGATAATACGTGGTTATTGTCTCGGTGCTTGAAGGCATCTCCATTGGTATTTTTTTCCATTGAAGTTATGTTCCCAAGGACATGTATTTACGTGGTCAATTTACAAAGGATTTGGGGACTATATATGGAAATATTCTGAATAATTTTTGAGGTATGTTCAAGGATATATCTTATGACTAGGGTTTGATTCAAATCAATTCTGAGGTTGCACTTGGTATTTCGTACCATATCTTGAAGATTAGTGACCTAATTTTGACTCGGAAATTTTGAGGTGATTTACATAGTTTTGAAGGCAGTCTCCCTTGAAAAAAATTATGAGACTAAGTATCACATTCCTCATGTATCTATTTAGATTGACCTTATCTGAAAACTCATGTCATCATATTTATTGAGTCAAATTCTAAGGCTTGTATTGAATGGTATTCTAAGGGTTTAAAAAAAAATTTGGTTTCTAGAAGGTCTATTCTCACACATATTTTTACACAACATTTTGTCACTGACCCTATACTACCTATTCCCGAATCATGGAGGACCTTAACAGTGACTCCTGTGTACCTTTTCCATCATGAAAATATGCGATTGCATCCCTTTCAGTCTGAAGAACAATCTCTCTGTTGATAATTCCTAGAGAAGCTCCCTAAAAACCCATATTTTTGGAACATCACGACCCTTGTGTGTCTCACCAACATCGATGACCCATCCTTGGCTTGTGACTAGTGTTGATCGACACTAGTATGGACCTCACACCTATGCTGATCTACTTCTGGAAGATTTTTTAAAATGGAAATGAAGCTTCATGGCCTAGAAGCTTTGAGAGTGGAGAGTTGGATGTTTGTTGGTCAAGATATGACCGAACTTCCTCTCTTAGAACTCTTGTTCCTAAAAAAGAGGAACCTCCCAAAGAGATAAGATAGTTTCCCATTATAAGTGGATCCATTTCCCCTCCTCCATCTCTATAAATTCATTCTCCTCCAATTCCTCTGCCAGTTAGAATAGAATAGAAGATCGTAACAAAGAGATGTTTGAATATTGTCATAAGCTTTGAAGGAGAGAGCACAATGAAAATGATAGAACAACCATTAAGATCACATAATAACACTCACATTTACACATAATACACAAGAGTAAAAGAGATCTTATCAACATATGAAAAATGCAACTAGGTCAAGTATTCCCACGTACCACCTGACCATAGATTGGGCTGAACCAAATATTTCTTTCAGTTACTCACCCTCACGTCATATTCCAAGCATGAATGTGGGGCTCACAACAAAACCAACCAGGGCTTCCTTAGGTTTTACTGCAATCCATAAAGGGATTCCTAGGCTCAAGCCCTCGTCTATAAAACTGAGATTTACTGCAATCCCACAAAGGGATTCCTAGGCCAAAACAAGGAACATAAACTACTAAGCTTCACTGCAATCCCACCACATACTGGTCCAGGGATCACTAGGCCTATAAAAGCATGTATGCCTCCATAAATCTCCACCTAAATCATCAAGAATTTATCCGTCTCTACCCTTGAGGATTTACTGTATATCCTGTCATTCACTAGTCGAGGATTCCTAGGCCCAACGAGGGTATGAAAAATGAGGATTTACCGAAATCCGACCTTCACCGGTCTAGGGATTCTTATGCCTTTTGTTCTCCTCCCGAGACCACCCCACTTGGTTTCAAAATCATTCGAAAATCTAGCTCAACCAAGTAAGATAACCCCTTCACACCATGGATATCCGGAATTGCAAAGGCAAGGCTGAAAACCACTATCACACATTGAAAAGCCCATGCCAATGACAACAAGAGAACCAAATACACACATGCATGCCCCATGCATGAAAAAACTAGCAAGGGAATCATACATGCAACTCGATACCTACAATTAATCCCATTGTATCCACTGGATACAACACTTCATTTCTTGATCTTTGCTTCCCTTTTCTTTCTTTGGCCATCATTTTATTTTATTTTCTCCAATGCTAGAGTGATCCAAAAATGTTCTAAGTGTGCAAGAGTATGAGTTAGAATATAGAAAGAGAGCTCTCAGCTAAAACTGACAAAAGGTTGTGAACTGATCCTTAGAATATTTTTATCAATTAGGCCTCTAATTTCTTCAATTTTCCCTTCTTTTCCTTCATTTTCCTCCTCACGTGAAACCTGTGACCTTTCACCTTCCTTTTATCCTAATTTCCTTTATTTTCATAAATTAAATGCCAAATAATGCCTCTTTCCTTTTAATGCCTTGTCCATTGCCTTTTTCAATTTCCTTTAGCCATAATAAACCAAATTAACACCCAAACTAGAATGTTTTTCCCAACATTCAGCTTGGAATATGTGTCCCATGACCTTGGTCTTATATTTCCATTATTAACTTTTAACTCAGGGTTGTTACATATCACTTCTGAGGGATTTTTTTTTTTTTTCCAGTCGCATTTTCAACTAAGGCTTTAAATTCAACAAAATTTGAGTAAACCTCATAGTTATTCTTAATAAAATAGATCCAAAATTTGTGGGAAAATTCATCTGCAAAGATCACATAATACCTATGCTTTGTAACTAAGGCTGTACAAAATTGTTCACACACATCTGAGTGAACTCACTCCAAGATAGTTCTAGCTCTGCTATCTCAGCCCTGGAAGGAGGATTTAATATATTTTTTAAAAATGCATCCCCTGAAAAAATAATGTTGATCAAGGGTGAATTTTGGAACTTCACTAGTGATTTGTTGCATTATTTTCAAAGCTCCATGGTGTAGGTGTCCCATGCACCTATGCCAGAGCTCTACAACATCTCGGCCATGAACATGTTATGCCTTACTTCTCAATGCAACACATGTATCCACCTCTAGCTTGTAGATATTTTTAACCCAAACACAGATTTGTTTTACTTGTCCGGTAATAACATGCTTTAGAGAAGCTCTCCCCTTACTGAAAACCACATCATATCTGCGATCTTGAAGTACAACTACAAAAACTAGATTTTTCTTCAGACCAGGAACATACTTTACACTCTTTAGGTGAATATGGGAACCTGAATCCCTCTTAACAATGGCAATCCCTTTGGTACTACACCTCCCATCATCTCCAAGTTTTATGTGTAATTGTAGGTCCTTCTCCTCTAAGCTATCGAAGAACTCCTTTGATTAGGTGCTCAGTTTTATGCTCAAAAACAAAAGTTCTTATATTGTCTCAGAACCTAAATGACCACATAGTACTTATCATTCTGAATCCGGCGCACTTCGTTTCACGAAAAATTATCGTTGTATGCTCTTGGAAACACGATCTGTTCGCTTGGCTAAATAGGCAAATTTTGTGCATGGGTGACGCAGATGCTGATTAGGCATCTGTACTGTCCAGTCAAAAAAAGGTATATTCCAAGGAATATTCTAGGAATATTCCTTGGAATATTCTCAGAATATTTCCACAGGTGGACCTATTAATGCTTGACAAGTGTTGGCATTAGATTTGTTTATTGGTGTTGGGTTCGACCAATAAGGTCACAACACGTGGAAAAAGCCTAGAGGCTGCCACGTTCCCCCCAAGGTCGAAAGTTAATGTAAAATGTTTAGTCAAATTTTGGGTGGAGGCTTCTACCCTGCAACCTACCGCCACACAAAGTCGTGCCTTACCACCTCCGCTACACGTTAGAACTTAACATAAATAACATCCAACATATATTTATGTTTAGACCATTGTAAATTTGGGGGAAGGCGGGGGCCAGCCCCTGGTCCATATAACCATATGCGATGGCCACTGGCAGGAGCTCCACACCTTAAGCAGAGTTTAAACTTTAAACACAAATTTGTTAACGTTTAACCCTTTTTATTAGTGCTAATCCATAAATTAAATTCTGATTTATTTAAGCATGGGATTAGCGCGTTAACTATGCTTAACTAGGTCTAATCCCCACTTAGCACTAATTGTGAATTAGTTGGCAGACCTCGGGATTTGGTAGAAACTTCTAGTTTTAGTGGCAGTTAATTAGATTAGGGTCAAATTTAGTGGGACAAATTGAAGAGGCCATAAATTTTGCAATTTTTGACTAATTCAGGCTCAGAAAGAAGCTAGCTAAGCATTTTGAGCCATTCTGGACTCATTGGAGTAGGTTACAGGAGAAAAGGAGCATTGTAAATAGGTCAATTTGAAAATTTGAGCATAATATAGAGGCCCAAGCCATGTAAGCTGGAGCAAGGAGATGTAGCCCAGGACGGGTGAACTCCTTCATCAAATACCTATGTTAATGTTATGTATGGTAATATTTTGTACTTTATTTGTTTTTGTTCAACTCTTGTTTTTATGTTAAATTGCTCACTAAATTGACATGAAAAACACTCATGGGACTTTATAATTTGCAAGAAAACCTAAACCCTTAAGCACACATAAGACATTTGTTTATAAAATCTGAAAGGGAAATTAGCTAAGCATTACTAACATCCTCCATTTAGATCATTTTTGGTATCGAAGCTCAAGTTCATTAGGTTTTGTTGTGCAGGAAGGGATCTAATTGTTTGCAATTTTGTGTCATGCTTACAAGGTTAAAACTCAAAAGAGGAGAAGGGAAGCTGGTTGAGAGCCCTGCAGTTGGGTCAAGAGGAAGAAGGGCAAGTTTGCCGAAGTCTTTAACACCAAAACATCCTCATGTTGAAGTTGAGTCTTCAGTGAGCATGTCTCATGAAGGAGAACCTATCATGACAGAAGATGAGAGAGCATTTAGGAAGGCATTCTTTGATATGACCGAGATGGTTAAAGTCTTCTATGAGGAAAGAAATGTAAGGATGTAAGGAGAGAGTTCAAGGCCTCCAAGAGGAGAGGGTTCTCCAGGAGGAGGAGGCCATGGAGATGGTAAGAAGCCACCTTCCACTCCACTATCATCATCACCACCATCTTCACCTTCTTCATCATCATCATCCACTACCACAACCCTAAAATATGTTCATACACATACTTCCAAAGGAGTTGGTAAATCACCCTTACTTAAACTTGATGTCAAATTTGAGCTACTAATGTATAATGGCGAAGTGAATGCAGAGAGGCTGGATAATTGGATTCGTCAATTGGAGGTTTATTGAAAAACTCATAACCTTCAAGAGGATGACATAAAGATTTAGTTTGCTTCCTTGAGAATGGATGGATCAACACTTGTATGGTGGGAAGCAAGGACTCAAGAGGAGATTAAAAACCACGGTAAGATATCAATGTCTAGGTCAAATTTTATTCCTGCCATCAAAAGGAAATTCTATCCTCTAGCTTACATGCAAAAAGCCATTATGGACTGGCAAAATTCTAGACAATTGAAAGGGAAAAGTGTGCAAGATTATACTCATGAATTTAGGAGAAGATCTCTTATTTTGGGTGTCAATTTGTATTCTCAATAAACCTTTTTAAAGTATATTTGGGGTTTGCACAGTTATCTTAGACATACTATTATCATGTTCAATCCCACAAACTTAGATGAGGTTTGCGTTCAAGCCATACATCTAGAAGCAAGAGGGAAACATAGTACATATGAGAAAAGTGATAGTTTCCTTGAGTATGAGGGTAAAGGAAAGGGAAAGTTTAATGGAAGAGGAAATAAAAATGGTTCTACTAAAATAGAGAAAGAGAAGCTCACATGTAAACATTGTTCGAAGAATGGACATGATGAAGACCATTGTTGGCAACTCCATCCAAATTTGAAGCCAAACAAACTTAAAGCCAAAGAGAAGGGGAAAATTGTTGTAATCATCGAACATGACTTAGGTTCAGATTCAGGAGATGAAACCAAGATTACAACAATGGGTTTGAAAGGTAATAACATGCAAGCACTACTTATTCAATTTGTTCCAATGTAACTCAAGATGAAGATACAATAATTTAACTATTTCATATTAGCGTCATTTCAAAGCATACCAAAATAGAAACATTATTTGATAGTGGTTCTCAAGCTAATTTGATTTTCGAAGACTTAGTTAAGAAGTTAAATCTTTAAACTGTTACACATCCAAGACCTAATCCTTTAGGGTGGATATGCAAGAATGAAAATTTGCAGGTAACAAGGAAGTGCATCCCAAGGTTTGCAATCAATTCAAACTTTCTTGACGAAGTTGAACTTGATGTAGTGCTGCTTGATATTTCAGGTATTGTTTTGGGAAGTCCTTATCTTTACGATAGGAAAGCAGTATTTCATCGCCATGAGAATAAGTATCACTTGTTTAAGGATGGAATTTAGTACATAGTCAGAGCGCATAAGAATAAGAGAAGTTTGTCTCTTATACATGCAGGAGAAATGAAGAGAATAGTGAATGCAAGTCAAAATTTGACTTTGTTAATGATCAAGCATAGAGATGTTTTGAATGAGACCTTTCAAAAATATGCATCGAATGAACAAGTTGATTTCATTGAAGTTTCTAAAGCTTGTAATAAGATGTTTCAGGACTCTAACAGGTTGCCTATGAAAGGAGGTAAACAAGATGTGAAATATTTGCAAAAATCAATATTAGTGTTGAGCAGTGATGGAAGAAATCAACATTATCAAAGCTATAATTATTCCTTGTCGATGATTGATAGTTGTTGTGAGATCTCTGATAATTTCATTGAGTTTCTTGAAACGTTGTATGGGGATGAAGAATGTTTAGATGATGAAATCATAGAATCCCTTCATGATTTTTCTTCACAACAAGAATCAACAGTTTCCTCCTTGGATGAAGAGATCCTTGAGCCTTTGCATGAGAACCGTTTTCATCACCAAAAAGAATCAGTAGCTCCCTCCTTAGAAGAGACAGACTGGGGCCAAGAAAGAGAAGTTCCAATTTCCAATCCTGAAAATGAAAATCACCAAATTGATGTAAATTTCTTTAAAACTCAGTTTTCTCCTTTGTCTGAAGATGAAATAGATTAGGTCATGAAAAATCATGTTATAGCCCAAGCGAATGTAGATTTGCAGATATTACACTGTTCACATAGTCAAGAATGTGTGAGTGAAGCATCTTCCATTATTGAAAATGAAAGTCAGGGTTTGAATGATGATATTCATGAGACTGATGAAGCCATACAGGAAATTGTTGTGAGTAAACCGATTTGTGATAATGATTTCCTGCAAGGAGATCAGCTAACAGATTTTGTTTTCTCTCATGAAGATGATAGGGCTGTCATGTTTGTTAATATTCAAGAATTTTTATTATTTAAGGATGAATTAGAATATGAATTTGAGGAGTATGAGCCTAAGAGAGACAGTATGCTAGAGAAAGAATCATAGAGCCTCATGCTTCAGGAATTTGCGGCCAACACTTAGATAGTATAAAGTCATACTTCCCTATGCTCTCCTATGGACCAACAACTAAGTGTTCTTTCAGATCAGAATGAAGAGTGTGCTTGTCTTTTTGCTGAGTCTCAAGAAAAGGCAACATTTCATATTTTTGAAGATCCTTTTACTAATTTGCTACAGTTAACATGGAAGATGTATTTTCTTGTTTTCATGGACCAGAAGCACATGTTCAGTAGACACTTGGAGTGGCCTAGTTTTTGTTTTTTCTGCCTACTCAAGGAAAATGAGAGCAGAATTCAAGCAAGTAACCATCTGCTGGATTGGTTACACTGGAAGGATCACTTCACATGATTATACATATGTCTTCAGTAGGCAGGTGGTTTTCATCAGGATTTGAAGCCCTCAAGTCTCGGTGATGTGCTGCCATCAACAAGTTTGCATTAGGGTAAGTTCAGTTTCTGAGTCTTTGTTTCAGTCAAGTCGAGTCAAATTGAGTCAATTTCATTTAGTTTGTGTCATTGAATTGTCAAAAAGTCAGTCCTACATTTCAATTTCAGTTATTTTTTACCGTATTTGGCCCAATAGAAAAAAGCACGAATTTGCACAACTTAGAGATCTGCGTTTCTTGACACCTCTATCAGAGCTTCCATCCCCAATAAGGCCAATGTTAGTGTCAAAATATGCATTCTTCCATTAGTGATCAATATCATTCCTTCATTTTTCATTTTAGGTGTCTCATTCTGAAATTTTTATATCATTCCATTAGGTTATGCTAAATTTTTTTTCACTAATGGTAGCCTCCCTCATTAAAACTTCACTCTCCCTCAGAGATTCACATTACTGACTCACTTCCATGTCTTGAGCATAATAACACCTATGAAAAGCTCATTTCCCCATGTCTTGTCTCAATTAAAGTCAACCATGGAAATCAGGTTATTCAAAGTCTCATTAGGTCTTAGGGTTTTGTCTTTCAAAGTCCAAAAATGCACCATTTCATTTGCATAAGGTCAACAAATTATGAGAATGATCCCAATAATGTATCTTTACCATATAAATATGACCTCAAAGATGGTTTCCAAATTTGTATTTGATTTCAAGTGTGAGTTTCATTCCAAGATGTAATTTTTATTTATTCATGTAATTTTATGTCAATTCAAATGTAATAAGTATTCAGTCTCCCAAAGGCTACCAACTCAGAGTTCCACATGTTAACACATAATATGTCAAATTGAAAGAGTTTTTAGTTCATGAATTGATCAAATTTCAAAGGGAGTTGTCTTTTCCCTAGGGTGCCCAAATCATTATTGTTCACAAGCACTAAACCCTAATTTCCTCTCCCACTGAGCTAGGGTTTGCTATGGAAACAAGAAATTTGAGTAGAGAAGGCATAAGGAAGGTTATATCACTAAGTATGAGTCCATTTTGACTCATAAAGATCATGTCTCCATCAATTTTTAAGAAATCATTCCAAGGGTTAAGTCATTTGCACACATAGAGCCGATTTTTCTTCAAACTGTCTTTCTGACCAAAAAAAGATGGATTTGACAAAAGTGAGAGAGGTTTTTGTCCATCATAGGCCAAGGAAGAAAAAAATCCTTCATTATTTACACAACTGTCATGGTTTTATAGAAATGTAAAAAATACATATGCCATAGGAGAGTTGCTGCACTTCTGGAGCGACCTTGGGAAAGTTAAGTTTTATCATAACTGGAATGTCCCAATGACTTGCTTGATAAGTAAAATGACAACTACACTGAGATATATTTCCATTGAGATATTTTGATCTCAATTTGGAGTTGAGGAAGGCCTCCAAAAGTTTCCTGCAACAACACTCTGCATTTCTGCACCCTCATTCTGCACTTTTTGACCTGTATTGGGAAAATCAACTACAATTAGAAAAAAATAAGGTATATTTGGAAATTATATAGGATAATATTTCCAACGAGATATCCTAGGTCCAATTTGTATGCTAAGAATGCCTCCAAATGTGGTATGCAAAAAGGTGCTTCACATAGGGGCGCGCTTCCTTCTGGTCGCTGCGCATTTACTAGTCTTGGGAGAAGTGGGTTTTTATAGGGAAAATGGGAATAATTTTGAAAAATAAAGGTATTTATGGAAATTAGACTCGAAGGGATTTCCAACGAGCCATAATAGAGAATATTTGGACACCGGGAAGGCACTCAAATGTAGCCTTGAAAAGAGGTCATTATTTCTGCCTGGACGTTGCGCGTCTTACAAGGAAATTGTGTTTTTGCAGTCTTCAGAAAATTTATGACTTTCACTCCAGTTTTGAATTTTACCTTGTGAAATTTTGAATTTACCTATGTAAATGATTAATATTAATGTAATTATCATGTTATTACTATTTACTAGGGTAAATACATTAGGTAAATCAAGCATATGAGGTGTAATGAATCAGTTCACTTGAGATAGGAATGAGTCACTTTTCTCATACTATACTCTAGCTATCCATTCATATTTTTGTTTAATATCTCACTCACCTCATGGATTCGACCCTTGAGGATGAGTGGAGGTGGCTTTCATGTCTATTTAGCTCAATTTTTCACATGAGTCAAAGGTTGGAAGTTGGAATTAGTTTCATTTTTCTACTTGATCAAGGGAACTTGTACTCAGTTTTGGCTAAGATAATAAAGAGGAGTTGCAGCTACATTTATGGGATACATCTATTGCCCTAAATTAGCCTCTCCTTGACCTAATTCCATTATCCACTGATTTACCCAACCAAAACCAAATCAAAACAACCCCTTGCACTCATTATCTAGCCTAAAACCATAATTTCTCCAGCCCTCCTGGCTGTGACTCTTTTGGAGGGAGCCCTCTCTGGCTTGATAGGGCTAGCTATCAAGTCAAAAGCTTGGTTTGTGGTTACCTATGTTGGGATTCCTTCCTCAGCCTTGGGAATTGGGTGGAGTGATAACATACTAGCGTCATTGCCGGGGAACGAAGAGTCAAAATTTCCCCTGGGTGTACGACAAAGATCAGATCTGAGTGTTGATGGTGAACAACGATCATGCACAAGAAGGTTGTGCATCATTCACATGCTGACTCCAGTGTTGAAAAATCCCAAGATTTAGAATTCTCATGGAGACTCCACTCTTCAAGAAACGGTAGCTGGAAGAACTTCTTGGTGACTCACTGTTGTCAAAATGGATTTGGTTGCTCGAAGGTATGCTCCTATGAATCAAGCTCATATTCCTAGTTTTCTGAACTGTATTCCTTGTATAGATTGGAAATCAGGACTATTGAAGTTTAAGGGTCAATACGGTGAAGATGTTAGTTCGCATTTGGTCAAATTTCATTTGCATATTCATAGACTAAAGATTGAGTTTCCTGAGGATTGTCTGATGAAGATGTTTATGGCAACCTTGGAGGAAAAAGCGAGATCATGGTATGAGGATATACCATCTGCTAGTTTATATTCTCTAAAGGATTTTCATTCAGTTTTATTTCAACATTATCAAATCTCTAATTCTTCCTTGTCGATGATTGATAGTTGTTGTGAGATCTCTGATAATTTCATTCATTTTCTTGAAAATTTGTATGGGGATGAAGAATGTCTAGATGATGAGATCATATAAACCCTTCATAATTTTCCTTCCAAACAAGAATCAACAGTTTCCTCCTTGGATGAAGAGATCCTTAAGCCTTTGCATGAGAATCCTTTTCATCACCAAAAGGAATCAATAGATCCCTTATTAGATGAGACAGACTGGGACCAAGAAAGAGAAGTGCCAATTCCCGATCCTAAAAATGAAAATCACCAAATCAATGTAAATTGCTTTAAAACTCAGTTTTCTCCTTTGTCTGAAGATGAAATAGATCAACTCCTAAAAAATCATGTTACAACCCAAGCGAATGTAGATTTGCAGCTCTTACACTATTCACACAATCAAGAATGTGTGAGTGAAGCATCTTCCATTATTGAAAATGAAAGTCAGGGTTTGAATGATGATAATCATGAGATTGATGAAACCATACAGGAAATTGTTGTGAGTAAACCGATTTGTGATAATGATTTCTTGCAAGGAGATAAGCTAACAAATATTGTTTTCTCTCATGAAGATGACACGGTTGTCATGTTTGTTAATCTTGAAGAATGTTTCATATTTAAGGATGACTTAGAATATGAATTTGAGGAGTATGAGACTAAGAGAGACAATATGCAAGAGAAAGAATCAGAGTGGCTCATGCTTAAGGAATTTATAGCCAACACTTAGATAACAGAAAGTCATACTTCCCTATGCCTCTTATGGATCAACAACCAAGTGTTCTTTCAGATCAGAATGAAGATTATGCTTGTGTTTTTGCTGAGTCTCAAGACAAGGTAACGTTTCATATTTTTGAAGATCCTTTTACTGATTTGCTACAGTTAGCATGGAAGATGTATTTTCTTGTTTTTATGGACCAGAAAAACATGTTTAGTAGGCACTTGGAGTGGCCTAGTTTTTGTTTTTCTGCCTACTTGAGGAAAGTGTGAGCAGAATTCAAGCAAGTAACCATTTGCTAGATTGGTTACACTCGAAGGATCACATCACATGATTATACATATGTCTTTAGCAGGCAGTTGGTTGTCATCTGGAGTTGAAGCCCTTAAGTTTCAGTGATGTACTGCCATCAATAAGTTTGCATTAGGGTAAGTTCAGTTTTTGAGTCTTTGTTTCAGTCAAGTCTAGTCAAATTGAGTCAGTCTCATTCAGTTTGTGTCATTAAATTGTCAAAAAGTTAGTCCTACCTTTCAATTTCAAATATTTTCTACCGTATTTGGCCTAATGGAAAAAATCATTGCTCTGCATAACTCAGAGATATGTGGTTCTTAACACCTCTGTCAGAGCTGCCATCTCCAATAAGGCCAATGTTAGTGTCAGAATATGCATTCTGCCATCAGTGATCAATATCATTCCTTCATTTTTCGTTTTAGGTGTCTCATTTCGAAACTTTTATATCATTCCATTAGGTCATGCTAAAAATTGTTTCACTGATGGTAGCCTCCCTCGATAAAACTTCACTCTCCCTCAGAGATTCACATTGTTGAATCACTTCCATGTCTCGAGCATAATAAAACCTATGAAAATCTCATTTCACCATGTCTTGTCTCAGTTAAAATCAACCATGGAAGTCAGGTTATTCAAAGTCTCATTGGGTCTTAGGGTTTTTTCTTTCAAGGTTAAAAAATACACCATTTCATTTGCATAAGTTCAGCAAAGTATGAGAATGATCCCAATAATGTCTCTTTACCATGTAAATATGACCTCCAAAATGGTTTCCAAAGTTGTAATTTGATTTCAAGTGTGAGTTTCATTCCAAGATGTAATTTTTATTTATTCATGTAATTTTATGTCAACTCAAGTGTAATAAGTATTCAGTCTCCCAAACGCTGCGAAATTAGAGTTCCATATGCTAACACACAAAATGTCAAAGTGAAATATTTTTTAGTTCATCAATTGATCAAATGTCAAAGGGAGTTGTCTTTTCCCAAGGGTGCCTAAATCATCATTGTTCACAAGCACTAAACCCTAATTTCCTCTCCCACTGAGCTAGATTTTGCTATGGAAACGAGAAATATGAGTAGATGAGGCATATGGTAGGTTATATCAGTAAGTATGAGGCCATTCCAACTCATAAAGATCATGTCTCCATCATTTTTTAACAAATCATTCCAAAGGTCAAGTCATTTGCCACACATAGAGCCGATTTTTCTTCAAACTTTCTTTCTAACCAAAAAATATGAATTTGACAAAAGTGAGAGAGGTTTTTGTCCATAATAGGCCAAGGAAGAAAAACCTCCTTCAGTGTTTACAAAGGTATCATGGTTTTAAAGAAATGTCAAAAATATAGGTGCCACAGGAGAGTTGTTGCACTTCTAGAGCGACCTTGGGAAAATCAAGTTTTCTCATAGCTGGACTATCCAAATGACTTGATTGATAACTCAAATGACAACTAGACTGATATATATTTCCAATAAGATATATTGATCTCAATATGGAGTTGCAAAAGGCCTCCAAAATTTTCCTGCAACAACACTCTGCATTTTTGCACCCTCATTCTGCACTTTTTCACCAGTATTGGGAAAATTAACTTTTGACAAAGAAAATCAACTACAATTAGCAAAAAAAAAATGTATATTTGGAAATTATACAAGATAAGATTTCCAACAAGCTATATTGGGCCCAATTTGGACGCTGGGAAGGCCTCCCAATGTGGTCTGCAAAATGGTGTTTCACACAGAGTGCGTGTTTCCTTCTGGTCGCTGCGCGTTTACTAGTCTTGGTAGAAGTAGTTTTTGACAAGGATAATGGGTATAATTTTGAAAAATAAATGTATTTATGGAAATTGGACTCAAATATATTTCCAACAAGCCATCATGGAGCAGATCTGGACACCGGGAAGGCACTCAAATTTAGCCTTGAACAAAGGTCATTATTTTTGCCTGGACGCTGCGTGTTTTACATGGAAATTGTATTTTTGTAGATTTTAGAAATTTTCTGAGTTTCACTCCAGTTTTGACCTTTACCTTGGGAAATGTTAAATTTACCTATATAAATGATGAAGATGAACATAATTATCATGTTATTATTATTTACTAGGGTAAACACATTATGTCAATCAAGCATATGAGGTGTAATGAATCAGGTCACTTGAGATAGGAATGCGTCACTTTTCTCATCCTATACTCTAGCTATCAGTTCAAATTTTTGTGTAATATCTTCCTCAACTCATGGATTCGACCCCTGAGGATGAGTGGAGGTGGTTTTCATTTCTATTTAGCGCAGTCTTTCACATGAGTCAAAGGTTGGAAGCTGGAATCAGTTTCATTTTGCTACTTGATCAAGGGAACTTGTACTTAGTTTTGGCCAAGCTAATAAAGAGGAGTTGTAACTACATTTATGGGACACCTGTGGTATTGAATGTATTTCATTATTTCTTCTCCAGTGAAATATGTGTGAATGTATTGTTCATTTCCTTTTCATGTCTATGATTATGATCTTTTATAAGTTAGAAATTCAGAATACATGCTAGCTATCTATGTTTTAGGTAACTGATCATATTTTGTTTCATTATATTATGTCCAAGAGAAATACATCACTTATGCTTTGCTCATCCTCCTTACATTTTATAAACCATTCCATAACCATTATCTTCAAGTGATTGGAATTATACCTACCTTGCCCCATTCATCCCTGCAACCCTAAATCTATTGCCCTGACCTAGCCTCTGCTTGACCTAATTCCATTATCCACTGATTTATCCAACCAAAACAAAATCAAAACAACCCCTTGCACTCATTATCTAGCCTAAAACCCTAATTTCTCTACCCATCCTGGTTGTGACCCTTTTGGAGAGAGCCCTCTCTAGCTTAATAAGGCTAGCTATCAAGTCAAAATCTTGGTTTGTGGTTACCTCTGTTGGGATTCCTTACTCAGCCTTGGGAATCTGGTGGAGTGATAACACATTGATGATATGATGTATTTGAGCTCATAACATGTAACATCCACCTCCCCTCACACCTACCCAAGTAACTGACCAACCTAGTAAACATGAGAAGAAGGGCAGCTAAGACAAGCTCAACCTCCTTGGTGACTTTATGGAAGTGGAATCGAAGCGGAAAACCATAACACAAACCTATACCACCTGCTAGAGGAGCCCCAAAGGAAATACCACTCATCCACTTGACCTGCCCCTAGGTCCCACTAAAATTCTACGAGGAAAACCCTCTTGACGCATGCATAGTCTTGCATGCATGCGTCCATGGACTAAATTTCTTAGAAATGTGCCTGCCTCTGCATGATTTAAGGCACTTTTTAAGCCCAAAATCTCGGACACTACCCATAACTTCCTATAGCTTCTAGAATCCATTAAACACACGATGACAAGACTAATAAACCAAAAACTAACTCCAGGACTAGGCTTGCCCATCCCCAACTGGGACTGAAATTCTATTAAACACTTGCCATGAATGAAATCTACAGGTCTAGGATACAAGACATAACATGAATGACTGAAAACACTTGAGATACATTACAAGAAGTATCACCACCCTCTTCCTTGAACTAATATGACTTCGATTAGGTTTTGTACCCTTCATTTTAACAATTACAAGTAAATACATGAAATAACCATGACATGGACCAATCATTTAAACATTCTTATAACCAACATAAATCCATGGAAATAAAAATGAGATAAAAGCCATTAATTCCACATTAATTGGTACAAAATCAAGAGAACTTAGCTTCCGTTAAACATAGGCAAATACCAACCAGGTTTGGGAATTCCACGTTCCACCCGACCATAGACACGGCTGAGCCAAATCTCTCTTCAACCAGTCACCCTCGTTCCATATTCCAAGCATGAATGTGGGTGCTCATGGATAAACCAATCCAAAAAAAACCAAGTGAATCTAGAAGTTGAACCACCTACACCCTCACCATACTGTGATCACACCAAAATTGGTGCACTAATCACAACCAAATCGAACTTGGAATGCCATTTGGAATCCATCACTATCCTTGAGGAATTTTTCGTCTCCCTGTCTCTCAGGCTTTATCGCAATCCAATCTTGGATTAATAGGCCCTAAACTGAGATACCTCCCTCAGGATTTACCGTCTATCCCGCCAAAACTGGTCAATGGATTTCTAGGCCTTTGGGAATGAGCCTGAGACCACCTTCGCCCCAGATTAAAAAATCCATTCGACAATTCCAAAGCTAAAAACCGAGATCAAAATCCCAACACACCATGGCAATCAAAAAAGGCAAGGAAAGGATGAAAAGCACTGTCAAAACCTGTCAAAAGCATGCCACCGACAACAAGAGAACCAAATACCAACATGCATAAGCCATGCATGTCCAAACTAGCCAGGAAATTACACATGCAATATGTTATTTGCAAGTATTCCTCATGAAGCTGCTAAATCTTGCCCTTCCTTGCTTGTTCTTTACTTTCCTTCCTTTTCCTTGTCCTTCCTTTGCTTGCTCTCCTCCTCGTTAGCATAATGATTAATTGCTCCAAGAAAACTCTAAGTATCCAAGAGTGTGTGAGAGAGAGAAAATAATGAGAGAGCTCCAAAACTAAACTGACAAAAGGGTGAACCAGCAAAACATCTTTCCCACTAATCCTCATAAGCCTTTTTATTAATGAGGCCTCTATTTTCTTCATTTTCCATTATTTTCCTTGATTTTCCTCCTTGCATGAAACATGTGACCTTTCACCTCCCTTTTCTCATAATTTCCTTTATTTTCATAAATAAATGTGCCAATTTTTTTTTTTCCTCATTAATGCCTTTGCCTTTGCCAATTTCCTTTAGCCATAATAACCGAAATGAACACCCGCTAGGATGTTTTTCCCAATATTTATCTTGGAATAAGTGTCCCTTAATTGTGGTCTTATTTTTTTCCTTTATTAACTTTTATTACATGAAATTTTAGCGTTTTACAAAACCCTCCCCCCTGGGGGAACACCATCCTCGTTGTTCAATAACATTTACAAACCAGCAAGACCGCTGAAAACAAATCATACTTCCGATGGAGCTTTATAACATAGCTCATTGCAGTGTTTACAATGACATCCATATATACAATCATCTTGTCGATGGAGCTTTATAAATTTAGCTCAGTACAATATTTACAATAATATACACATATAAAATTTTTCTCAACCAACAAAATAAGGATACGATGCTTGCATTTGTAACAAGGAAATCTAGAGGTTAAACCACCTCCACCCTCAAAGTAATACCATTATTCACTTTCTTCCCAGGAATTCCAAAATCCTCTGTCAAACTCAAAGTTACATCCAATGTCCAGTGCTACAATCTTGCGCCACTGTACCCTCAGTGAACATTTATTGGAAAATTTTTCCAAGGCACACTCCCAATGTGCATCTGATTCCACCTGGAAATGCTAATGACAAAAAAAAATCCATCCACGACCTTCCCTTCTCTGCAACATAGTCCCTTAGGAAATCTGGTAATCCCCTTCCATGTAGTTTGATGCAGGAGCATTAGCTCGGAAAAATACTTTGTATTTTTATTAAACCTAGGGGTCTCATGTTTTTGAGAAAATATTAATTCTATGTAAATATTAATGAGATTTTTGAGTGATTAAATTATATTTTTAATTAATTATTGTGAGGATTTGTTAATGTTCCCAAAATAATTTGGAGAACATGAGAGAAATAGATTTTAGATATTTAAGAATTAATTATGAACCTAAGTTAGATTTAGTTTCAAGATTTTAGGGATAAAATTCTAGATTGTAGGGGTGTTGAGATATTTGAGGACTTTGTTGAGTGATTAAAGGGATTTGAACCTAAATTGGTTCAGTTCAATTTGTATAAATTAATGAGCCTCAAAGGCCAAATAGATAAGGAAAAAAGATAGAGAATAGATAGTGAGGTTTGGACAGTAAAGTTTGCAAGCCTATGGGCTTTTGTAAAAGGGCCATTGATTTGAAAATCTGGCCATGAACCAAGAAGGGTTTTTGTAATTGTTTGCATTTGATTATATCGATGAGGAATTTGTGTTGGAATTTCTATGTAAATTATATATGTTGTTGGTTAAGTTCGGCTTCAAGAATGTTTGAATTTCTGTGAAATAGCATATGGGAAGAGAATCGATTTTAAGTTAATATCAATTCATGCTAGAGTTGAATTAAATCTGCATTTGTTGGAAAAGACACAAGAACAGGGATCGGTCATCGTGGAGGAGAGTTGAATCGAAGTTCAATTCAAATGGGTATTTTCATATCGGCTTTGAAGAAATCGATTTCACTGTTTGCTTAATGCATTGGTTAAACTGCAGATTGTAATATATAGAATATATACAGCGTTGAAGAGCTGTATTCTCAATGTGAAGTTGAGCCAGCGTGCTAGGGAGACACTCAGCAACACACAAGGAAGTTGGGCCTGTCAAAGGTTGTTGGACGCAGGTTCTGAATAAAGCGTGTGACGAAGTCTCTTATATAAGAGGCGCAGAATTCGTTTTAGCTTCTGTCTATTTTGAATGGAACAATGAATCGATCAGAGGTAGAGGCGCCTTAGTGAAGTCTTAAAATCGACCTGCGAGCTAATTGAAGATGTCGGGAACGAAACATCAAGTCGAATCCGTGGGAGACAAATCGGATCAATTGTTGAAGTGAGGTGAAACCTGGTTGATAAGGAATTAAACTTGAAGTCAATCTCAACGTTGAAGAAGTTGCGTTGAGTAATTATTTGTGAAGAATTCAGAAGGTTCGCTGAAATTATAATTGGGTCATCGATCTTCAAATAAGATGGATGAGACAGTGATATTTGAATCACTGCTATAAACTCATTGTATGAGGGAGACATGTGAGCCGAAGTCACGGCAGAATTAATACACAAACTATGTGATTAAGTGAAGAATGGATCTTTAAGGCACGGAGGAATCGACTTATTGAAGGTTGGTCTTATAGCAGAAACGATTTACAGCGATGAACTAGTAACCAGTCAGTATGTGCTTCAGCATTTGGGATACGCAGAAAGGGTGGAGCTGTTCGAAGAATGCAGAGAGTCTTCGCACAAAAAGGTGAGAGCATCAACGTTAATCGTGGAGCTGAAGGAGAACGCAAATTGCGTTGGAAGGAGTAACGAAGGTAAAATCAGAAGTTTGATTGAAGAATTAAACTGCAGTGTTGGCCAGCGATGGAGAAGGTTGATGTATGGAAGCGTTGAATAAGGTGAAGGTGCAATTGAATTTGCGTAGGCGTTCATGGAGGTAAGCCACATTTTAGATACTAGATATGTATAAAAAACCGTGGCCATATCTATTATTGTGTTGACTGGAATGGGTATGTTACAAGAATCGAAGGACGAGTAATTTTGTGTGGGCCAAATGTTATTTTTAAATGATGATGTTTGCCGTGAAGGTTGGTTTGATTAGAACAATGTCAAGTTTATTTAAAAAAAGCAAGGGCGCACATAAGTAACGAAACCAAAGTTGATTTGTTAAATCTTTGGCATTTGGGCAAATTATAAAGTTGAGTTTACAACAAATGGTTGGTTAACCAAAGTCTTTTATAAGACTTTTGGAAAGGCGTTCATAACGATTGGAGGGTTTTATGAAGTTTTTAAATTGGGATTGTATTGAAGTTTGGATTTGATTGCAAGAATTGATTTGAAGTGTGGTTTTCATAAACCATGAGATTATAAATGAAAGTGAAAGCTTCCGCATGTATGATTGTAAATTGCCCGGACTGGGAGTTTTATTTGGGGCAATTATTTGAGATGCATTTGTATATGCATAGTATTGGAGAGATTCTGGGAAATGCAGGGTATTCCTACATCATAGTCATTCACCTTCCAAGTTCCCTCATATCCCCTATCCCGGGCGATCCATCCTTCAGTAAGGCTTCCTCACATCGGAAGATACAAAAACCAAGGCATATACCTGCCTCAAAACCAAGGCATATCCCTATCTCAAAACAATCATGTTTGTTATAGCTATTATAGGTAAATTTGGGCACCATTCCCAATGACCTGGTTAAATTGGACATCATCCCTAGAACCAATGAATAGGGTCTATCATCCCCTATCATTTTAGTTGCTACATGCCCTAAGACAAAGAACAAGAAAAAATCATCCATGACTTCCATTTCAAGGTTTCCAAGATTTGAAATACATGTTATATCACCTATGAGCTCACCA
Organism: Pinus albicaulis; assembly: GCA_034641835.2. NCBI lineage: Eukaryota > Viridiplantae > Streptophyta > Pinopsida > Pinales > Pinaceae > Pinus > Pinus albicaulis. The sequence goes on from CM076582.1 coordinate 1,641,214,961, forward strand.
ACGCAGTCTCTCAAGGGACTAAATACTTTGCATATGCAGCTACCTCCATTCAAGGGTGCTCTGCAAAGCACTTCCCAACACTCAAGGGTGTGTTGGTTAATTGGGAGTGAAATTCTCATTGTTCCGGAATCTCCACATGGCCAGTGCCTTCTAGAAGTGTGCATATGTGTCAAAATTCGAATCCATGTGTCCATTCAACACCTCTGAGCTTGGGAACATGTATTGCATATTATTAGAAAGTCATTGATTGTGAAACTACCTTCAGCTCATCTATAAATTAAGCACAGATCCTAGTGCTTGAAAAGGAATAAATTTGGTAGAGAAATGTTGTTGGAATCTCAATTGAAGGTTTGATTTGAGTGATATGCTGTTGGAGAGATGTTCATTGTGATGAGGCTGGGATGATGCTAGAGTTGGTGACACCAAATCTATCGCTGGTTGTAACCTCCCCTTCTATCCATTAATAAATATTGATGCTTACTTTCCCACATATGTATTTGTATAAGCTTCTATCTTTCATATTATGGATTCTTAGCCGATGTATATGTTTCATGTTTCATTGATTTAACTAATTAAAGTGAATAGCCATCTGTATATTGCAATCTCTTTGTTTTTCAGTGTTTACACTTGCAGTAAATAGTCTGGCGATCAAGCTTGGATTGGAAGCTATAGCAAGAGTGACAAAGGAGAATAGGAAGTGCTTGGAATCCAAGTAAGTTTCCCCATCTTTCTGTGTGTCTATTTAATATTAGGAAAAGTATCTGCAAAGTCTTTGATCTATTGTTCTAAATGCATAGCACCACATTTAGGGAATGTGTTTTTATCCATAAATCATAATTCCGCATAACAAATTAGCGACTCCACTAGGGATTTTACCTTCATTCCTGGTGTTTTTTCCTCTGCTTATCCAGCCAATATCATCTACTCTCAATTATTAGGCTTTTGAAACAAATAATTGCATTAGAAGTGTGTTAGTAGCTTGATTTTTTTGTTCTCTGTTGTGCCCAACACATTGTTGGTCAAGACATAGTGCTTTGCATAGCACTATCTCCCACTCAGGGGTGCTTTGCAATGCACTGTCTCCCCTTAGAGACTGTGTTGCCCCCTAAGCCAACCAATTTCCCTTTGAATTTTTCATTGCTATCACTTTCAGACTTTTTTTTCCTGTGTTTTCAACTATATGATGCCTCATAGACACCAGTGAATTTACCTGAAACTTCCTCCTTTGAAAATTAAGTCTGTTCAATGTCACTTTAAGTGTTTTTATTTATTATTGACAGATCAAATTCAAAGTGTTTTATATTTGAAATAGATCCATTTGTTTTCGTAAAGGAAATTATCGTTAAATTCTTCGTTTCCTGTAGGAAAAAATGTAGTTCTATTCTTCATTTTTCCTAAAAGAAAAATTGTTGTTAAATTCATCATTTCTCAAAGAAGAAAGCGTTTGTTTTTTGTTGATTTGATGCATATAGTTTACTTTTTGCATTCACATTAAGAGGACTGAAAAGAAAAACCTGCATTTTCATCTAGTGGATTGTGTGTTTTGCATAGGGACAAATTAGGAAACCTGCATATTAGTTTGTGCTCTTTGTTGTTTGCTCTCAAAACTGATTTCTCTTTCCCTTTAGTAGCTAATATTTTCATTGAAAAAGATAAAAGTGAAATTTTTTCTTATCATTTTAGTTTGAATTTTAGGAATTTCCATCACATCATCGCGGTGAACCTTGAAAGGCAAATTGATAAATAAGATCAAATTAAATTTTTTATCAATTTACCTAAAAAAGCATTGGAACCATAACGATAAAATTTAGAAGGTCTAGGCTAGAGACGTGTTTCGACGTCATAAAACATAGCAGCTGTCGTTAATTGTCTGCGATACATTCCAAGTGTGATACCTCACTCCACGTATGTAAGTATATCGTAGCTCATCCATGTAACTTCGGGTATATCAGGTGGTGTTATAGTATGAAAATTATAAAGGGGTGCTCTCACTGTGCGTTTCACATTAGACAGCGCTAATACAGACTTGGGCCTCCACGTACCTTCGGGTATATTTGGGAGGAAAAATTTAGGTTGCTATCCATCCATAGTGAACCGAGTCAATCGCCTTGTAAATTATGATACACCGAACAAAGCATTCAGGGAGATTGCCTGTCCGTACTTCTTGGTTCGCCAAGAGGTATTTTGCAGTTCACAGTTTCTTGGTAAACCTTTTTCCTAGCATTACCCTTTTATTTTTTTATATTTTTTTTTGTCATAGAGTAAATCAGTCATCGTGGAAGAAGAAAATTCCTTTCCCTGTCATTTGCGTAGACTTGCATTGAAACCACCTTTACCACCAGAAGCCTCTTCTGGGCAGCGAAGGCGACATCGCTCTACTGAAACTAGTACCTTTAGTACCTTTGGTGAATCATCCTCTTGCCATATACCAGAGTCGGCACAAGTTGTTTCTACAATTCCCGGTTCGTCTACTGTTGTCAAGACAGAGTCCTCACAACTACCCATGGTCACAATCCATCCAATTAGTGAGACCATACCTCCTGAACCCGACATTGTTCAACTGGAAGTTGATCCAGATCCTGTCTCTTTTTTGCCAGAACATCTGCATCCTGAAGTCAAATGACCAGAATTTGTTCCTGTATTGGTTGCCCCACAATCTATTGTAGCCATTGAGTCTCCCATATCGTGCAGTCAACCTCCTGAAATATACTTTAGGCCTGATGGTGAAATCCTTCCACCTGGTTTAATTTTGATTCAAGAAATCCCACAAGTTGAGACAACTTTAACTCCAAACCATTTTGGGGAGGATCTTTACTTGTACGAGTATTTTCCTCAATCACCAGCCCCTACTTTTGTTGATATTCAAATTCTCGTCGATTCAAAAGGGTATACATTTGGTCAAGTAACCATGCCTAAACCAACATCTTTGGTTGGACCATTTGTTCCAATTATATCAGCACCTGCTCTCGATACCCTATTGATGTTCACAAATTCACCAGAGTCATATTTTCATGGTGGCCCTTTAGTCCCATGAGGTTATAAATCTTTATTTGGAATTTTCTCTGGTGCGTCTTGAAACCCATGGAATTCACCAATGTCATCGTCTAGTATTCTAATTGGTAAACCTATAGTGAGTACTGAACGACTTGATCCTTTATATACATCATCAAGGCAATATCAAGATGGTCCTTCTAAGGGGGGTTTGGGGGAGGGGCTGCCGAATAGACTTTCTCTACTGACTCACCACCTACTGACTCACCAACCGCTGCTGGGTATCTCGATATGGAACTTGATCTGCTGCGGGGTCAACGCACTTAGTTGTTGGCGGGAGGGTGGGAAAATAGATTCTATTGTTCGGGAGACTCCAATAAGCAGCCAGTCGAGCTAATGCCCAAAGGCCTTCCTGCCTGCCCATAGGTTTGAGGATCGGGAGAAGTGCCAGGATGTCAACTGATTATCCGAACCACTGGTATCTATCCGCCCTCGAGGTGATGTGATCGATACTGAAAGTTTAAGGTCGAGTGCAAAAAGCCTTCGTAAGTCGATGGCGGCTTTTTAGTCGAGTGTGCTAACGCACCCTTCGGCCGGAAATGAATCACCTTTCTCACATTTATCGCTACCCAAGCAGCTAATAAAGGCTTATACAAGAATCTTTCGTCGTATCATTTCACATCGTATCATATCATACCCTGATGCTTCTATCGCTCTTCATTGATAGAGCCAGCCCGTCTTACCACTGTATCCTTGTATGTCCGTGTATCGAGCGAGCCCTATCACCGCTGTATCCTTGTCCGTGTCGTGTCAACCCTTTGATAACCACCGCCCCCGCATTCATTCTGCACAGTCAAGCAAGACGCACCATACCGTTATTCTCGCCAAACGCTTGATTGGATCTTATGCTAGGATCTATTAAGGACCCACGTTCTTTTCTCTACAGCCACTGAGTTAGGGGGTTGGTTCTTAAGGCGGCGGAGAGCCAGGGGGTTATTTACCAAGTGACCACCTTATACACTGGTGTTATCGGGTTATGAAGGCTGAATCTTTTCCTTAGCAGATCCCGATGCAGTAAATGTTTTAATATAACTACTACTAATGTCAGCAAGCGGCGGCGAGTGACTCCTTCGCCTCTCCTTCGGCGAAGCATAAAATAGCTCCATAATCGAAAACGAACCAGCGTCTCCATATGTCAAAGTGGGCTGTGAAAATGATAGGGATACTAGGGTGAAATAAGGGGGGGGAGGCGAGACATGGTGGCCTGTTCTTTCTTGGTGGCCGATACGGAATCATTCACATTTCAAACTCATACTTTACTTAAGTGGAGGATAACTAAGTGCTTTTCGAAAAAATCCACTCACTCTACGTATTCGACGTCTATTGATACGAGTACCATATCAACTGGACTCCCTGCATTTGGAGAACAATATTTTCTGTCTTGTTATCCTCCTCATGCTGGGGGGAAACCTTTGGTCACCCACATTGACAGTACTCCGTAATTTTTTGGTCAACCTAATGTCGAAATGAATGTTTGTTAATGGCAGCCCACTCTGCCTATCCAACCACAAACGGTTGTACATTTGTATCAATCGGTTCAACCTGTTGCACCCACATCAATTCCACTTGTTAATACATCAACTCAATACCCTCAAGTATTGGGCCCACAGACTTCAACTCCTTTAGCCAATTTACAACAACCTGTACCTAGAATCATTTATTCACAAGCTGGATTACCATATTATGGGATGTCGCAGCCACAACCAGGTTATATCTATCCTCAACTGAATCCAAGTTATCCTAATTTGGGATATAACATTGGTGGATAGACCCCTTGGTAGCCTCAAGCGCAAATTCCTCAACCTGCATTTCAACAAGTATCGTACCCAGGTTTTGGTCAACAGAATCCTTAAGCGTTTGCTTATCAAAACAACCCCTATCTGGGTTACCAGCAGCAGATTCCTTATAATGGTGCTCAAAGGCCTGTTGCCCAAGCAATTCCATCATACCCTGGCTATGCTTAACCTGACCTTAATCGATAGTTTCCCTTTGCTGCAACTTTAGAGTTACCAGATTTAAACCGACTCACCAATGATCCAATCAACTATTCTCCTTGGTGGCCAGTGATACCTCATCAATTAACCTCAGATATTCCTATGTTCAATGGAAAATCTGAGGAAGACCTGTCGACTCATGTTATGACTTATCATTTTTGGTGTTTATCAAAATTCCTGAATGATGACTCTGTTCGGCTACGTCTTTTCCAGCGTACGCTCACAGGTCCAACTGCAAAATGGTACATTGAGTTACCTAGAGCTTCTTTTGATAATTTCACTGCCCTAGCTACTATATTTTTGACTCACTTCCAGTTACCCATACGATATGAAACTGGAATGAAACTTTTGACAAATTTTAAACAGACTAATGCTACTCACATTTCTAATCATATTCATGAGTGGCGTCATCATCGTAGAATGGTTAAGACATTTGTTCCTGATCAGCTCCTTGGTGAGTGGTTCATTAAGTTCCTGTTACCATCTATAACTGGGGATTTGGCTAAGGGTGGCTTCGTCCCTGAAGAGTAGGTTATTGCTCGTGCCCAATATTGTAGGTTTTAACCTTGAACATAAATTATCTACACACGAATCTTATAACAGAAAATAAACAATAGCGAGAGCATAAAACATAAAACAGATAAACACAGAGATTTTCCCCTGGATCCCAAATCGGGACAACCAGCTTGATTTTTCATTATATTCCTTTTAGTGTTACAACACATATATATACATGCCGAAGCATACGTAAACCCCAATCCATTAACCCTGGATTAGAACATAACCGTAGTTCCCTTGACCAGATCTACAAAATACCAGGGGCCGAAAACCATCGTACCCCAAAACCATGTGAAAAATCATGCACAAAACATGGGTGGGTAAAACATGAGTGGGACGCATACAAAACAATTCACTACTTATTCCCCACAGGCTAGTCGTGGAAAGAATATAACACATACCCAACATCTCCCTTGTTGTTTTCTTTCCACGGGGGGCCCATAGGAGAGCTTAGTCATTTGGCCAATTCTTCAACACCCATTGTTTCTCTACACCAAGAGAACTTCTGAGTGCTTACAAACTTCGTTAATGCATGTACAACATTCTTGAAAGTGTCCACCTTTACCAGCAACACCCTTTTAGCCTCAACCATATCTCTAACAAAGTGATATTGAACATCAATGTGCTTTGTCTTTGAATGATAAGCAGGGTTCTTAGCCAAGAAAATTGCACTTTGGCTATCACGGTATATCCTTATAGCTTGTTGTACCAACCCCATACTTGAACACAATATTTGCAACCAAACTGCTTCCTTGCTTGCATGAGTGGCTGCTATGTATTCTGCCTCTGTAGTTGAAAGAGCCACTACAGACTGTCTTTTACTCATCCAACTGATTGCACCTCCAAATAGGCTAAACACATACCCACTTGTAGATCTTCTTTGGTCCAGATCTCCAGCCCAGTCTGCATCAACAAAACCATGAATGTCCAACATTCTTTCCAATCCTGGTCTTCCCTGGTAGCACAAGCCATAATCACTAGTGCCACGTAAATATCTAAAAACCCGCTTCACTACTATCCAATGCTCCTTCCCTGGGTTTGACATAAACCTGCTCAATACTCCCACTGCATGTGCAATGTCTGGTCTAGTACAGACCATTGCATACATCAGGCTACCCACTGCACTTGCATATGGAACACGGGACATATACTCCTCTTATTCTTGTGTCTTGGGACACTATTCAGCAGACAGCTTTACACCTACGGGAATAGGAACATTCACTGGTTTACTATCCTGCATATTGAACCTCTGCAATATAGTCTCGACATACTTCCTCTGGTTTAACCAGAGCATCCTCTTTGCCCGATCTCTCTTAATTTCCATGCCCAAAATATAGTTTGCAGCACCAAGATCCTTCATGTCGAATTTGGAGAACAGTTGGGTCTTCAAATCTTGGATAATTTTTTTGTCATTTCCAATCAACAACATATCATCCACATACAAGACCAGATATATAACACGATCACCAATTAATTTAAAATAAACACAGTGATCCTCCTTGCTTCTGGTGAAGCCAAGTCCCCGTATATAGGTATCAAATTTCTGATACCACATCCTTGGTGACTGTTTTAACCCATACAGAGACTTCTTCAACCTGCATAATAGTTCTTTCTTACCCTTCACCATAAAGCCTTCAGGTTGCTTCATGTAGATCTCCTCTTCTAGATCCCCGTGAAGAAATGTTGTCTTCACATCCATCTGTTCTATCTCAAAATCAAATGCAGCAGCAACGGATAAAAGTAATCTAATAGAAGTAACCTTGGCAACAGGAGAAAAAATATCACCAAAATCAATTCCCGGCACCTGGGAATAAAATTTTGCTACCAACCAAGCTTTGTATTTCTCCACCTTGCCTTCTACATTCTTCTTCTTCTTAAACACCCATTTTCTCCCGATGGGCTTCCTTCCAACCACAACTCCACCAGATCCCATGCATCATTTTTGTGCAAGGATTACATTTCATCAACCATGGCCTCCTTACAGCGTTACAAAGTTTTCCATCCATACGAATCTCACCTGCGATAGTTACGGGATCATCATCGATTCTGATTAAAGGCAAAGCTGACAAAAAAAAACAGGGTACAGAATATACCTTTCTAGTTGCCTTCTTTCCCGAACTGATCTTCTCAAAGTTGGAGTTTGTGGCTCTTCATCTTCTGAGTCTTCTTCTATTGTAGAGTCTGATTAATCCTCCTTTAGCTCAAACTCTATCTTCTCAGGTTCCTTTGGTAGGAATTCATGTTTAACAACATCTTTCACTTCTCTAAACACCACATCTCGGCTGTACACAACCTTCCTTGTTTATGGGTTCCAAAGCTTGTAACCCTTTAAACCATCCTTATACCCAATAAAGATGCACCTTTCAGATTTATTATCCAACTTGGTCCTTTTCTCCTTTGGAAAATGTACATATGCATCACATCCAAATACCCTTAGATGTGAAAGAGAAGGTTTCTTACCAGTCCATACCTCATGTGGGGTCTTATCCTCCAACACTGATGAAGATGATCTGTTAACCAGATAGCATGCAGTCTCCACTGCCTCTGCCCAGAATTCTTGTCCTAAACCGGTACCACTGAGCATGCTTCTTGCCTTTTCCATCAGTGTTCTTTTCATTCTTTCTGCAACTCCATTTTGCTGAGGTGTGTATGGAGTAGTCTTCTGCCGTGCTATACCACACTTCTTACAGAACTCTTCAAATTCCTTCTTGCAGAACTCCCCACCATTATCTGTCCTCGGCGCCTTTATCTTCTTCTCTGTCTGGTTTTCCACCAGAGCCTTAAATTCTTTAAATTTGTCAAAGACTTCAGATTTCTTCCTCAAGAAATATATCCATGTATTCCTTGAGAAGTCATCTATGAATGAAATATAGTACACAGACTTTCCCAGTGATGGAACTGACACAGGTCCAAACACATCACTGTGCACAAGTTCTAATATCTTGTTCGCCCTCTTAGCACCAGAAGGAAAACTCACCCGATTCTGCTTCCCATATACACAATGTTCACAGAAATCGAAATCCAGAGAGAAATTAGACATACCTTCTACCATACCATTTCTATGCAGTATCCGAAGGCCCTTCTCTCCAATATGTCCAAGCCTTTGATGCCATAGCATGGTCTTTTCTCCAGACACAGCTAGGCTTTCCATCCCACTTTCAGGAACCACAGAATTGTTACACCCATCAATAACAGTGCTACCTTGTAGCTTGTACAGAGTTCCAGTCCGAACTCCCCGCATTAATACCAGTGCTCCCCGAACCATCTTGCAGGCATCTTTCTCGAACATTGTTTTTACACCTGCATCATCCATCTTGCTTACAAAAATCAGATTTCTAGCCAATGCAGGAATATGCAGAACACCAGGAAGTGTTCTAATCCTTCCACCTTGCAACTTCAACTTGACATTTCCACGTCCAATGATTCTAACCTTCCTATCATTCCCTAGGAAGACATCACCACCATCATATTTCTCATACTCGCAAAACCACTCCCTATGGGGAGTGAAGTGAAATGATGCACCTAAGTCAATCAACCATGACTCATGATCTACATGTGTATTTGAAGAAGAAGACAAATACACATCCCCACCTTCATCTGATGTGGTCTTTGCCTCTGCAGAATGAGCATCATCAGATCCCTTTCCTTTCTTAAGAGCTTTAGATCTGCATTCCTTTTTGTAGTGTCCTTCCTTTACGCATTTCCAGCACACCTTTACAAACTTTCCAGGAGATTTAGATCTCCCTCTAGATTTAGATCTCCCACTCGAAACCTTATTCTTGTTTCTGTTTTGGGACCTTCCTCGTACATATAAGGCATCTCCATTTTGACCCTCCATATTTCTCCGTCTCATTTCCTCCGACAGCAAGGCTGAGACAATGTCATCAAAATTCAAGGTAGTTGTATTGCTACCTATTGCAATAACCAGACTGTCCCACGAGTCTGGTAGAGAGCACAACAAATTGATGCACTTATCTTCATCTGAGATTTTAATATCAACAGATGACAGCTGACTTACCACAGTATTGAAGGCATTCGGATGCTCTGTCACCGAGTCTCCATCCTTCATCCTCAGGTTATACAGCTTTTTCCGCAGGAACAACTTATTCACCAGAGACTTAGATTGGTACAAAGTCCCAATTTTTTCCCACAAATTCTTCGCCGTAGCTTCCCCAGATACATTCAACAATACTGAATCTGACACACACAACCGTATTGTGCTCTTAGCCTTCCGATCCAGTTTCTTCCAGTCTTCATCTGACATTGCCATTGGTTTAGTACTTGGATCTACCGCGATCCACTGATCTTTATCCACCAGCAGATCCTCCATCTTGAGCTTCCACAACTCAAAACTCTGACCATTAAATTTCTCGATCTCTATCTTTCCACCGCTCGCCATCTTCTTTCACCGCAAGAATCGATCCCGCAGATCTCCCACTGCACAGGGTCTACCACAGGCCCGAGCAAAAAACCCTCAACAACAAAGGCGTCCCCTTGAAGCCAAAATAGCTCTGATACCAAATGTAGGTTTTAACCCTGAACAGAAATATCTACACACGATTCTTATAACAGAAAATAAACAATAGCAAGAGCATAAAACATAAAACAGATAAACACCGAGATTTTCCCCTGGATCCCAAATCGGGACGACCAGCTTGATTTTTCATTATATTCCTTTTAGTGTTACAACACATATATATACATGCAGAAGCATACATAAACCCCAATCCATTAACCCTGGATTAGAACATAACCGTAGTTCCCTTGACCGGATCTACAAAATACCAGGGGTCGAAAACCATCGTACCCCAAAACCATGTGCAAACTCATGCACAAAACATGGGTGGGTCCGCATATGAGTGGGACCGCATACCAAAAAAAAATTTCGCCGGGGCGCTGCCCCGGACCCAGGGAGGGTTTCCGCCCCCCTGTGACCCCCCTGCTGCGCTCAGCGCAACGTATAGTGCGTGGGGCTACTCGTGGAAAGAATATAACACATACCCAACATTCTCCCACTTGTTTTTTTCTTTCCATAGGGGGCCACAGGAGAGCTTAGTCATTGGGCCAATTCTTCAACACCCATTGTTTCTCTACACCAAGAGAACTTCTGAGTGCTCACAGACTTCTTCAATGCATCTGCAACATTCTTCAAAGTGTCCACCTTTACCAGCAACACCCTTTTAGCCTCAACCATATCTCTAACAAAGTGATATTGAACATCAATTTGCTTTGTCTTTGAATGGTAAGCAGGGTTCTTAGCCAAGAAAATTGCACTTTGGCTATCACAGTCTATCCTTATAGCTTGTTGTACCAACCCCATACTTGAACACAATCTCTGCAACCAAACTGCTTCCTTGCTTGCATGAGTGGCTGCTATGTATTTTGCCTCTGTAGTTGAAAGTGCCACTATAGACTGTCTTTTACTCATCCAACTGACTGCACCTCCAAATAGGCTAAACACATACCCACTTGTGGATCTTCTTTGGTCTGGATCTCCAGCCCAATCTGCATCAACAAAACCACGAATGTATAGCATTCTTTCTAATCCTGGTCTTCCCTAGTAGCACAAACCATAATCACTAGTGCCACGTAAATATCTGAAAACCCGCTTCATTGCTGTCCAATGCTCCTTCCCTGGGTTTGACATAAACCTGCTAAATACTCCCACTGCATGTGCAATTTTTGGTCTAGTATAGACCATTGCATACATCAAGCTACCCACTGCACTTGCATATGGAACACGGGACATATCCTCCTCTTCTTCTTGTGTCTTGGGACACTGTTCAGCAGACAACTTTACACCTACATGAATAGGAACATTCACCGGTTTACTATCCTGCATATTGAACCTCTGCAATATAGTCTCGACATACTTCCTCTGGTTTAACCAGAGCTTCCTCTTTGCCTGATCTCTCTTAATTTCCATGCCCAAAATATAGTTTGCAGCACCAAGATCCTTCATGTTGAATTTGGAGAACAGTTGGATCTTCAAATCTTGGATAATTTGTTTGTCATTTCCAATCAACAACATATCATCCACATACAAGACCAAATAAATAACACGGTCACCAATTAATTTAAAATAAACACAGTGATCCTCCTTGCTTGTGGTGAAGCCAAGTCCCCGTATATAGGTATCAAATTTCTGATACCACATCCTTGGTGACTGTTTTAACCCATACAGAGACTTCTTCAACCTGCATACTAGTTCTTTCTTACCCTTCACCATAAAGCCTTCAGGTTGCTTCATGTAGATCTCCTCTTCTAGATCCCCGTGAAGAAATGTTGTCTTCACATCCATCTGTTCTATCTCAAAATCAAATGCAGCAGGAACAGATAAAAGTAATCTAATAGAAGTAACTTTGGCAACAAGAGAAAAAATATCACCAAAATCAATTCTCGGCACCTGGGAATAACCTTTTTCTACCAACCAAGCTTTGTATTTCTCCACCTTGCCTTTTACATTCTTCTTCTTCTTAAACACCCATTTGCTCCCGATGGGCTTCCTTCCAGCCGGCAACTCCACTAGATCCCATGCATCATTTTTGTGCAAGGATGTCATTTCATCAACCATGGCCTCCTTCCAGAGTTTTCCATCCTCTGAATCTACTGCCTCCCTGACAGTTCTGGGATCATCATCAGTTATAGTTAAGACAAAACCTGAATAGAAAGCAGATGGAATATACCTTTCTAGTTTCCTTCTTTCCCGAATTGATCTTCTTAAAGCTGGGGTTTGTGGCTCTTCCTCTTCTGAATCTTCTTCTGTTGTAGAGTCTGATTCATCCTCCTTTAGCTCAAACTCTATCTTCTCAGGTTCCTTTGGTAGGACTTCATGTGTAAAACATCTTTCACCTCTCTAAACACCACATCTCGGTTGTACACAACCTTCCTTGTTTCTGGGTTCTGTTATGGCCTAAATCTACCTCAGGCTGAAAGAAGGCAGAGTTCAGGGTAACATCAAACCACGCTCAGTCTGGTAGCTAGCCCTGCCAGAACAGGAGAGGGCTCTCTCCGGGTCAATCTCAGCAAAAATGTATCAATAGGGTTTGAGATGACTGAAATAAAAACTAATTTTAGGCTAGTTATATTAATAAAGGAGTTTGAGTTTGATTTTGGGGGTTTTTGTTGGATCAAGGGGAAAGGCAGTTTTGGGTGAGGGGATAAGGCCTAGTTTTTGCAGAGTTCTGATTGGGGAAAGGAAGGAAAGTGTTTTGATGCTTTAGATTGATTGAATGGATGGATCAGATCGGTGAGGAGCTGAATAGGGAAAGAGGGTCTCAAGAGTCCTCCTCAAACAGATGAAAAACATGTAAAATTAAACAAAACTAAAGGCAGAGCAAAGCAAGCTACTAAATTCCACCTTTAGCACTGATTTGTTTAATCTAAGAAGAAAGGAGAAGGAAAATGGTACACATAAACATCAGTGAACTTACAAATACATATAGAAGAACACCATCAAAACACAGAGCCACAAGGATCCCAAAAAGTGCTGCAAACCCTGGTCTTTCCTTTGCCAAAAATGCAGAAATGAATGTACAATGAAGTGTTGAGCAATCCCAAGTGTCCAACCCTGAAAATGACTGAGAAATTACATGATATAGACAAGCCTAACCCATTCCCATGCCTCTAGGGGTCGATCTCATCATTCTAGGAGCTGTTTCAACCATATCTAAACTAGGAACTGAAGAATAGGCAATGAAACAACTTGCCTCTATATGCTAGGAAACTGATTCATTCACTTACATTTCACCTTTTGGTGAATGAATCTTCTAGAACAAGTAAAAATGTGCAAAAATTACATCATGGTCATGAAGTTACATCAAGATACATAAAAAATTACATGAGAAAGTGAAACTAGCCAAAACTAGGCGAAATTCTGAGCTGCTGAGTGAAAAATAGGCAAAAATTCTCTATGCGCCGCGCCCAAAATCTCTATGCGTAGCACAAGTTTGGAGCTGATTTTGAGGCCCTTCCTGAAGTCCAAATTGAGCTCATGATAGCTCGTTGAAAATCCCTACCTGTATACTTTCCAACTCGAGTGGAATTTCTGGATTTGGTTCCCATTTTCCCCTCCAAAAGTTCAATCTCCCAACACTGCTTCCTGTGGGTGCAAAAAGTGGCAGAAAGGCCATTTTTTGGGTGTTTTTGACACTTTAGGCAACCCAGAACTTGATGAAATCCTTAGGTAATCCATGAGCATGCATAAATTTTCATAATAAATCTAGAAATGCAAAGTTTTCCCCCTGAAGAGCTACCAATTATAAGCGCGCGCAAAGTGGCGCTACGCGTCGGGCAGGAAAATCTGTTTTGTGACCAAAAAATTCAAAATTGACAAAATGTTTTCCAAATTTGCTGAAATTTGAGCTGAAGGTCCCTCATCAAGTAATATGCTCAGCCAAAGAAGCTTCGGCCAAGATTTGAAGCCTATCATGCCTTTTCTGATGTTTCAGTGCCCTCCTTAGCCTCGCTTTTAGGATCTTGATCCTGGCTTTGCAAACATGTGTGTGTGCCCAATAATGGTTCTTCATGTGTCTGAGCATATCCTTCTCCTTGTTGGCCTTTGCCAATAGCTTCTCAAGATGAATGTTGACTCTCTCAAGCCAAATCTCGCGCTCAATGGGTGTCATGTCACCTTGGCCTCTTTGGGCAGCCTGCCGGTCTTCACGGATGTTTCGCAACTCCATGACTATCTGCTGATCCTCCAATTGTTTGTTCCACTGCTCCAAGTAGTTTATGAACCATTGAGATCTTTGCAATTTTTCATTCAATGTATCTATCTCGGCCTTCTGCTCCTGAATGGTCTCTCTCAACTTTGAGCTGGGAGAGCTCAAATCAACATCGATCAATACAAAATCAATATCTTGGCCTCCTGAAGGGCCCTCATCCTGCATAGGCCTCTTGCCTCTGTCCTGTACCTGTACCTGTACCTGTGCTGCTGATGACGGCAATGAGACCCCTTCCACCCTGGGTGGAGATAGTACTCGTCGGGCTGCTGCAAATAATGCTCTCATGCCTCTCTAATAAGTAACAACCACTGGCACACTGATAAGCTCTATCTCAGGACCTTCAAACTGATGTGAAGGCTCACCTGGCTCATGAACGATCTCCGGAGGAGGTTGAGGGGCTGTGAAGAAGTCATGGGAAATGAATTCTTCCCATGCAATGCCCCGCAATCCAAGCTGATGTACAACAACAATCTTGATGAGTGCATAGTGGTAAATGCTGTTATGTTGCTGCTCGGGAGTCTTCTTTTGCACAAGAGTAGTCATCCTCTCTATGGTTTGGCACATGAAGTATGGAATGTTCATCATCTTCACTCTCGTGAAATGCATCAACAACCTGATGTGGTATGTATAGAGGCGTGAGAAACGGCCCTCACAACTAAAGTATCCGATAATGAGTCTCATCAATGGCGCATAGGATTCCTTCAGAAACTGGAATGGGAATACCCTGCTGAGCTACCTCACATAGCTAGGCCTGATGTATGGCTCGTAATGCACTCTATCCACCTATTGCCTGAGAAATGGTTTCTAGTGTCAAGGTGAAATTTACACCAGCAAGAGTTACCTGACCATCATGCAAATGTAAAACAAACAACCGAGCCAACTCATGATGATGCTGAATCTGAGCAATCATCTCACAGTACTGATAGCATGACTGCTCCCGAAAACAAGCCATGGCAAGTGGGTAGGCCTGCAACTGAGTCAATGAGGTGGGCTCTTCTCTCACATGTTTGCCACCTTTACGAGGCCTTCTCGGTGCATGTAGCTCTGTGGTAGAATCATTGTCTTGTTCATATGATGACTCAGTGTCCGTCATGGTGTTGCAAGGTATATGTCAAGTGTATGTTGGGTTTGTTGAAAATGAGAAGTTGGTGCCTTGTTTCAATTGCCAAAATATGCCAAGTAAGAAGGGATTGTGGTAAGTATGGACAGTGGGTATAGTGGACTGTAATCAAGTGAGATTTAAAATACAAGGACAGTCACTTGATTATGTTTGGGGACTTTGGGATTTAGGAACTTTTTGCAAATGATATGGGAAGGGGAAGATGATAGGGAATGAAAGGATTTGAGGGATAGGGATAATAGGATTTTAGGAATAAGTGATATGAGTGGTTTTATAAGGGAATAGGGAAGGGATATTGATGATATTGTGAAGGTGAGGAGGAAAAGAACCATAGGTGGGGAATGTGCTTTGAAGTTCTTGGCACCAAAATCAAATTTCAACACTCAAACTCAAACCATAAGGAGCAGTTTTTGACCACATGAGAGGGTTTATAATTTCACCAATCAAACTCTTATATCTTTCCCTCCAATCAACACCAAACACAAGTTAATATCAATTTAAAGGCTCACCAACTTACTTGGATCATAGAAGGTTGAGTCGTTTTGAAATTTTATGGAGAAATGAAAAAAATTTCATTTGACAGCTCTGTGCGCCGCGCCTAGTGAGTGTGCCACACACGTTATATTCTGCAAAGGAAGGAGCAGCTCTATGTTCCATGACAGCGATATGCATCGCGCCTTCTCCCAATGCGCCGCGCAACAACTCCAATACACAGTCCAGCCTCAAACCACCAACTTCGCTCTTCCACACTTCAACTCGGCTTCTCTCTTACCTTTGGCATGCAAATGAAATTTGAATGTGGAAAATATCTTATATATCAATGCATTTTGATTTTTCATTTCGACCAAGCCACTTTTGTAATGTTGCAGAACTTTGGCACTTTCACATTTTTAATACAAACTCTGTTTTTGTTTCCACTTTGACTTTTTTGACTTGAATGACGAAAATTTTGTCAATTTTTTGCAGGGATGATTGGCACGGAATTTGGCAAAGGCGACCAGGGCTGCGCCTGAAAAATTTGACAACTGAAAAATTTTGAAATTACATGGCATTTATTAAAAAAGACGGAATTGACGATTTTTCTTCAAAACGGAGTTTTGAAGAAAAGTCATGATCAAGCAATATGAAAATGAAATTTTTGCGATGAAAACTTATTCCGAACCTCCCTCATGTGCCTGCTGACGTTATTAGTCATTTTGAAGATGAAATTTTCGAAACTCTAGACCTAATGACTAAATGACTCTTTGCTGACTAAGAGACCAAAACAGGACTGTAAATGACTTTAAAATTGATTTCGATGAATAGACACGGACCAGCAGGTACATGACATGAGGGACATGAGTGAAAAGACCCTTCTGTCAGAAGATCGATGCTCCTAATGGAATGCAAATGGTGAAGACTGAACTGGACACCGATCTACTGGAGTTGACTTTGAGAGATTTTGATCCTGCAGCAGGGATGAAGAGAGACGAACTCTAACGAGGTTCCAAAGCTTGTAACCCTTTAAACCATCCTTATACCCAATAAAGATGCACCTTTCAGATTTATTATCCAACTTGGTCCTTTTCTCCTTTGGAACATGTACACATGCATCACATCCAAATACCCTTAGATGTGAAAGAGAGGTTTTCTTACCAGTCCATACC
The DNA here is from genome assembly GCA_034641835.2 of Pinus albicaulis. NCBI lineage: Eukaryota > Viridiplantae > Streptophyta > Pinopsida > Pinales > Pinaceae > Pinus > Pinus albicaulis. Next base: position 1,641,232,056 of record CM076582.1, read on the forward strand.
TCATGTGGAGTATTATCCTCTAACGGTGATGAAGGTGATATGTTAACTAAGTAACATGCAGTATCCACTGCCTCTGCCCAGAATTCGTGTCCTAATCCGGTACCACTGAGCATGCTTCTTGCCTTTTCCATCGGCGTTCTGTTCATTCTTTCTGCAACTCCGTTTTGTTGAGGTGTGTATGGAGTAGTCTTCTACCGTGCTATACCACACTTCTTACAAAACTCTTCAAATTCCTTCTTGCAGAACTCCCCACCATTATCTGTCCTCAGCGCCTTTATCTTCTTCTCTGTCTCGTTTTCCACCAGAGCCTTAAATTCTTTAAATTTGTAAAAGACTTGATTTCTTCCTCGAGAAATATATCCATGTATTCCTTGAGAAGTCATCTATGAATGAAACATAGTACACAGACTTTCCCGGTGATGGAGCCGGCACGAGGTCCAAACACATCAGCATGCACAAGTTCTAATATCTTGTTCGCCCTCTTAGCACCAGAAGGAAAACTCACCCGATTCTGCTTCCCATATACACAATGTTCACAGAAATTGAAATCAAGAGAGCAATTAGACATACCTTCTACCATATCATTTCTATGGAGTATCCGAAGGCCCTTCTCTCCAATATGTCCAAGCCTTTGATGCCATAGCATGGTCTTTTCTCCGAAGATAGCTAGGCTTTCTGCTCCACTTTCAGGAACCACAGAACTGTTACACCCATCATTAACAGTGCTACCTTGTAGCTTGTACAGAGTTCTGATCCGAACTCCACGCATTAATACCAGTGCTCCCGAACTATCTTGCAGGCATCTTTCTCGAACACTGTTTTTACACCTGCATCATCCATCTTGCTTACAGAAATCATATTTCTGGCCAATGCAGGAATATGAAGAACACCAGGAAGTGTTCTAATCCTTCCACCTTGCAGCTTCAGCTTGACCTTTCCACGTCCAACAATTCTAGCCTTCCTATCATCCCCTAGGAAGACATCACCATCATATTTTTCATACTCGCAGAACCACTCCCTATGGGGAGTGAAGTGAAAGGATGCACCTGATTCAATCAACCATGACTCATGATCTACATGTGTATTTGAAGAAGAAGCCAAATACATATCCCCACCTTCATCTGAGGTGGTTTTTCCCTCTACAGAAGGAGCATCATCAGATCCCTTTCCTTTCTCAGTAGCCTTAGAGCTGCTGTCCTTTTTGTAGTGCCCTTCCTTTCCACATTTCTAGCACACCTTTACAAACTTTCTGGGAGATTTAGATCTCCCACTCGAAACCTTATTCTTGTTTCTATTTTGGTACCGTCCTCATACAGATAAGGCATCTCCATTCTGAACCTCCATATTTCTCCGTCTCATTTCCTCTGACAGTAAGGCTGAGACAATATCATCAAAATTCAAGGTAGTTGTATTGTTACCTATTGCAATAACCAGAATGTCCCATGAATCTGGTAGAGAACACAACAAAATGATGCACTTATATTCATCTGAGATTTTAATATCAACAGATGACAGCTGACTTACCACTGTATTGAATGCATTTAGATGCTCTATCACCGAGTCTCCATCCTTCATCCTCGGGTTATACAACTTTTTCTGCAGGAACAATTTATTCACCAGAGACATAGATTGGTACAAAGTCCCAAGTTTTTCCTACAAGGTCTTCGTCATAGCTTCCCCAGATACATTCAACAATAATGAATTTGATACACACAACCGTATTGTGCTCTTAGCCTTCCGATCCAGTTTCTTCCAGTCTTCATCTGACATTGCCGTTGGTTTAGTACCTAGATCTACAATGATCCACTGATCTTTATACACCAGCAGATCCTCCATCTTGAGCTTCCACAACTCAAAACTCTGACCATTAAATTTCTCGATCTCTATCTTTCCACCGCTCACCATCTTCTTTCACTGCAAGAATCGATCCCGCAGATCTCCCACTAAACAGGGTCTACCTCAGGCCCGAGCAAAAAAACCCTCAGCAGCAAAGGCGTCCCCTTGAAGCCGAAACAGCTCCGATACCAAATTTAGGTTTTAACCCTGAACATAAATTATCTACACACAAATTTTATAGCAGAAAATAAACAATAGCGAGAGCATAAAACATAAAACAGATAAACACAAAGATTTTCCCCTGGATCCCAAATCGGGACGACTAGCTTGATTTTTCATTATATTCCTTTTAGTGCTACAACACATATATGTACATGCCAAAGCATACATAAACCCCAATCCATTAACCCTAGATTAGAACATAACCATAGTTCCCTTGACCGGATCTACAAAATACCAGGGGTCGAAAACCATCGTACCCCAAAAACCATGTGCAAACTCATGAACAAAACATGGGTGGGTTTGCTTATGAGTGGGACCGCATACCAAATTTTTTTTTGCCGGGGTGCTGCCCCGGACCCTGACAAGGGGGGCTGCCGCCCCCCCTGTGACCCCCCTGGGTCTAGTCGTGGAAAGAATATAACACATACCCAACATTCTCCCACTTGTTGTTTTCTTTCCATAGGGGGCCACACGAGAGCTTAGTCATTGGGCCAATTCTTCAACACCTATTGTTTCTCTACACCAAGAGAGCTTCTGAGTGCTCACAGACTTCCTCAATGCATCTGCAACATTCTTCAAAGTGTCCACCTTTACTAGAAACACCCTTTTAGCCTCAACCATATCCCTAACAAAGTGATATTGAACATCAATTTGCTTTGTCTTTGAATGATAAGCATGGTTCTTAGCCAAGAAAATTGCACTTTGGCTATCACAGTATATCCTTATAGCTTGCTGTACCAACCCCATACTTGAACACAATCTCTGCAACCAAACTGCTTCCTTGCTTGCATGAGTGGCTGCTATGTATTCTGCCTCTGTAGTTGAAAACGCCACTACAGACTGTCTTTTACTCATCCAACTGACTGCACCTCCAAATAGGCTAAACACATACCCACTTGTAGATCTTCTTTGGTCCAGATCTCCAGCCCAGTCTACATCAACAAAACCACGAATGTACAACATTCTTTCTAATCCTGGTCTTCCCTGGTAGCACAAACCATAATCACTAGTGCCACGTAAATATCTGAAAACCCGCTTCACTTCTGTCCAATGCTCCTTCCCTGGGTTTGACATAAACCTGCTCAATACTCCCACTGCATGTGCAATGTCTGGTCTAGTACAGACCATTGCATACATCTAGCTACCCACTGCACTTGCATATGGAACACGGGACATATCCTCCTCTTCTTCTTGTGTCTTGGGACACTGTTTAGCAGACAACTTTACACCTACAGGAATAGGAACATTCACCGGTTTACTATCCTGCATATTGAACCTCTGCAATATATTCTCGACATACTTCCTCTGGCTTAACCAAAGCTTCCTCTTTGACCGATCTCTCTTAATTTCCATGCCCAAAATATAGTTTGCAGCACCAAGATCCTTCATGTCAAATTTGGAGAACAGTTAGGTCTTCAAATCTTGGATAATTTATTTGTCATTTCCAATCAACAACATATCATCCACATACAAGACCAAATAAATAACACGGTCACCAATTAATTTAAAATAAACACGGTGATCCTCCTTGCTTCTAGCGAAGCCAAGTCCCCGTATATAGGTATCAAATTTCTGATACCACATCCTTGGTGACTGTTTTAACCCATACAGAGACTTCTTCAACCTGCATACTAGTTCTTTCTTACCCTTCACCATAAAGCCTTCAAGTTGCTTCATGTAGATCTCTTCTTCTAGATCCCCGTGAAGAAATGTTGTCTTCACATCCATCTGTTCTATCTCAAAATCAAATGCAGCAGCAACAGATAAAAGTAATCTAATAGAAGTAACTTTGGCAACAAGAGAAAAAATATCACCAAAATCAATTCTCGGCACTTGGGAATAACCTTTTGCTACCAACCGAGCTTTGTATTTCTCCACCTTGCCTTCTACATTCATCTTCTTATTAAACACCCATTTTCTCACGATGGGCTTCCTTCCAGCCGACAACTCCACTAGATCCCATGCCTCATTTTTGTGCAAGGATGCCATTTCATCAACCATGGCCTCCTTCCAGAGTTTTCCATCCTCTGAATCTACTGCCTCCCTAACAGTTCTGGGTTCATCATCAGTTATAGTTAAGGCAAAACCTGAACAGAAAGCAGATGGACTATACCTTTTTGGTTGCCTTCTTTCCTGAACTGATCTTCTCAAAGCTGGAGTTTGTGGCTCTTCATCTTCTGAGTCTTCTTCTGTTGTAGAGTCTGATTCATCCTCCTTTAGCTCAAACTCTATCTTCTCAGGTTCCTTTGGTAGGACTTCATGTTTAACAACATCTTTCACTTCTCTAAACACCACATCTCGGCTGTACACAACCTTCCTTGTTTGTGGGTTCCAAAGCTTGTAACCCTTTAAACCATCCTTATACCCAATAAAGATGCACCTTTCAGATTTATTATCCAACTTGGTCCTTTTCTCCTTTGGAACATGTACATATGCATCACATACAAATACCCTTAGATGTGAAAGAGAGGGTTTCTTACCAGTCCATACCTCATGTGGAGTCTTATCCTCCAACGCTGATGAAGGTGATCTGTTAACCAGATAGCATGAAGTATCCACTGCCTTTGCCCCGAATTCTTGTCCTAACCTGGTACCAAACCTAACCTTTCCACGTCCAAGGCGATTCTAGCCAACCTATCATCCCCCAAGGCATGACCACCATGTATATTCCTTTCCTTGAGATCCTCCCTATGGGGAGTGAAGTGAAAGGATACACCTGGAGGTCAATCAACCGTGACTCATGATCTACATGTGTATTTGAAGAAGAAGCCAAATAAACATCCCCACCTTCATCCGAGGTGGTTTTTGCCTCTGCAGAAGGAGCATCATCAGATCCCTTTCCTTTCTCAAGAGCTTTAGATCTGCAGTCATTTTTGTAGTGCCCTTCCTTTCCGCATTTCCGGCACACCTTTACAAACTTTCCAGGAGATTTAGATCTCCCTCTAGATTTAGATCTCCCACTAGAAACCTTATTCTTGTTTATGTTCTGGGACCTTCCTCGTACAAATAACGCATCTCCATTCTGTCCCTCCATATTTCTCCGTCTCATTTCCTCCGACAACAAGGCTGAGACAATGTCATCAAAATTCAAGGTAGTTGTATTGCTACCTATTGCAATAACCAGACTGTCCCATGAATCTGGTAGAGAACACAACAAGCTGATGCACTTATCTTCATTTGAGATTTTAATATCAACAGATGACAGCTGACTTACCACAGTATTGAAGGCGTTCAGATGCTCTGTCACCGAGTCTCCATCCTTCATCCTCAGGTTATACAGCTTTTTCCGCAAGAACAACTTATTCACCAGAGACTTAGATTGGTACAAAGTCCAAAGTTTTTCCCACAAATTCTTCGTCGTAGCTTCCCCAGATACATTCAACAATACTGAATCTGAGACACACAACCGTATTGTGCTCTTAGCCTTCCGATCCAGTTTCTTCCAGTATTCATTTGACATTGCTGTTGGTTTAGTACCTGGATCTACCGCGATCCACTGATCTTTATCCACCAGCAGATCCTCCATCTTGAGTTTCCACAACTCAAAACTCTGACCATTAAATTTCTCGATCTCTATCTTTCCACCGCTCGCCATCTTCTTTCACCGCAAGAATCGATCCCGCACATCTCCCACTGAACAGGGTCTACCACAGGCCCGAGCAAAAAACCCTCAACAACCAAGGCGTCCCCTTAAAGCCGAAACAGCTCCGATACTAGATGTAGGTTTTAACCCTGAACAGAAATATCTACACACGATTCTTATAACAGAAAATAAACAATAGCAAGAGCATAAAACATAAAACAGATAAACACAGAGATTTTCCCCTGGATCCCAAATCGGGACGACCAGCTTGATTTTTCATTATATTCCTTTTAGTGTTACAACAAATATATATACATGTCGAAGCATACATAAACCCCAATCCATTAACCCTGGATTAGAACATAACCGTAGTTCCCTTGACCGGATCTACAAAATACCAGGGGTCGAAAACCATCGTACCCCAAAAACCATGTGCAAACTCATGCACAAAACATGGGTGGGTTCGCCTATGAGTGGGACCGCACACCAAAAAAAAAAATTTCGAGGCGCTGCCCCGGACCCTGACAGGGGGGGCTACCGCCCCCCCTGCTACGCCCGGCGCAAAGTACAATGCGTGGGGCTAGTCGTGGAAAGAATATAACACATACCCAACAAATCTTTAGACTTGATTTATACTCAGTCTGGCACACTCTACGAAAAAATTCCTAACACACCGCGATCTAATTTTACTGTTCCTCCTCCATCAAAGAACTCTCATTCCAGAGACGGTATGATCAGTACTACAAGCACACATCATACTACTGCATTTGATCCTACACTTTCTTTCGAAATCAATGTCATGTCATTTGACAAAGGCAAAAGTGACAAGCAACCCACAAGAGAAGTAAGAAAAAGGAAATAAACAATAGAAAGCATAAACATAAAAGCAGAGGATAAACACGAGAGATTTTCCCACTGGATCTCCAAATCGGGACGACCGGCTTGATTTTCATTATATTCCTTTTAGTGTTACAACAAATATATATACATCGTGAAGCATGCATAAACCCCAATTCGACAACCACGGATTAGAACATAGCAGTAGTTCCTTGACCCCGGATCTACAAAATACCGAGGGGTTGAAAACCATCGATACCCCAAAAACCATGTGCAAACTCATGCACAAAACATGGGTGGTTCGCTTATGGTGGGACTACATACCAAAAATTTCACCGAGGCGACTGCCTTGTGACCTGTTTGCTGGCGCAACGGCTCAGCCAGCGTGGGGCTAGTTGTGGAAAGAATATAACACATACCCAACAAATATTTAGACTTGATTTACACTCAGTCAGGCACGCTCTACGAAAAATTTATTAACGCTCCGCTACCTAATTTTACTGTTCCTCCTCCATCAAAGGACTCTCATGCTAGAGACGGTTTGAGTGGTATTGCAAGCACACATCATACTACTACATCTGATCTTGCACCTTCTTCCGAAATCAATGTCATGTCATTTTACAAAGGCAAAAGTGACAAGAAACCCGCAAGTAAGAAAAAAGGGAAATAAAAGAAAAAACAAAATTCTAACCTGCAGGAAAGATCATCTGATCAATCATCTGGAAATAGGAAACCTCATTATCCATGCATAATCTGTAATGAGGAACACTTTTTTCAGGATTGTCCTCACCGCGTTGAAGTCTCAAAAATGGTTAAGACTTCACATGCGTCAGTTGTGTTGACAGATCCGCGTCCGAATCTGGACACAAATTTGGTTGCTACGGATCCACCTTCTAGTTCCCAAGTGCTTATGTTATCTGTCACCAAGCCATAAATAGATATTTTGGTGTCAACGTGTAAAAAAGTATACGGTAGTCAGGCTACTGATCAACCTACTACCTTGACCAAGAATCTATCTATGGAATGAGTACTACCTACTGCTATTCCTTAATTGAAAATCAAGCCACATAAGGGAGTCGTTCATAAACTGACATATAATTCTCGAGGAAGAGCTGCTCAAAATTATAATATAGTTGAAGATTTGGCTCAATCCCCTTCAACTATGTCAGCTCTTAAGGTATTACAAAATTGTCCCTCCCAGAAACAAGCTTTATTGTCGACTATTGGTGGAATTGATCTGACTTATTCTAATCTCGTAGTCTTTAACCATACAGGCTATGTGCCGCAATTTCCAGTAGAATTAGCATTCTCCATCCAAGTAAATGTTCTCAATCACCTTGTTCATCGTACTATTATTGATGAGGGAGAATCTACGTGCATTATGTCTCTAAATTGTTGGAAGTCACTTGGCTCGTCATGCTTATCTCAATAATCAATGACGTTGAAGGCTTTTGATGGACGTACATATAAGTCTTGTGGTATTATCAATAACTTGCATGTTGAACTAGGGGGAAAAACAGTGAATGTTGACGTTGAGGTTGTTGACGGACCCCTTGACTATAATATTCTACTTGGAAGGCCATGGGTATATGCTATGACTGAAATTATTTCTACATATTTTAGAATGATCACCTTTCAACATAAAGGTGTTATCATAGTCATAAATAAACTATCCTTCTTTGCCTCCACTTCACAAGTAACTGGAAGTGTTCCATTCGTTCATGCACCCCAATTCGCACTTCAAAACATTGGTGTAGGACTCTTAAAGGATTCCACTCTCATGGGAACCTTTGCATTACTGTCACCTATGACGTCGACATAAATTGCAAGTATAGAGACCTGCTACATGATCTCTTCCACTCCATCTGGCTTAAGGAAGAGTACAAGTGATTCTAAAATTGTTATGTTGGATGAGTTTCTGCCACCTAGCCCTATTGAGCTGGCATAGCAATCAATCTATCTGGCTTGGGTGGCGAATCCGAAATCAACATCGCCGATTGTTTGGGTTGATCGTTCCTTAGATTTTGGTACTCCATCTGATCCTTTTTCCTCAAATTTCTTGACAGATGAGAATATTTTAGAAACCATGATGTCAGAAGGAGAACCATAGGAAGATTATCATCATCGTTCCCATCTTCCTGATTATGAATAAAATAATCTTAGTGAACTATATCACCCATCAATCAAAAATTTCTTTTCGAATTCTTTTCCTATTAATGCAATCGATTCCAAGCGAAACTTGTCAAATATTGAAGAAACCATTTCTATCAATATTTCGACCAAACCTAGCATTGTAGAAAATATTCATGTTGGTGTATCTTGTTCTCCATTAGAACTCGAAACATATCGCTCTCTTTTTCGTGAATTCCGTGATGCATTTGCTTGGGCTTACGAGGAAATGCAAAGCATAGATACTAGTATCGTTGAACACACTATTAATATGTACCCTGATGTCAAACCGATACGTCAACGCCTTCATCCTGTTCATCTGAAGAAGGCCGTTGCCATTAAAGTAGAAGTTGAAAAACTTTTGCGTGCTGGTTTCATTTACCCTATTCTACTAACTGAGTGGGTTTCCAACATCATTCCTGTCATGAAAAAAAGGAACCATCAGAGTGTGCGTTGATTATCGGGATGTCAATCTTACTTGTCGAAAAGACAACTATCCTACTCCCTTTATTGACCAAATTATTGACGATTGCGCTGGATGCGAAATATTTTCGTTCATGGATGGATTTTCCGGCTACAATCAAATCAATATCTGCCCGGAGGATCAATATAAGACAACATTCATCTTTTCCTGGGGCACATTCGCTTATAGGAAACTACCGTTTGGTTTAAAGAACGTTGGGGAAACTTTTTAGAGAGCAATGGATTATGCTTTCAATTACATCAAGCAGATTTTTCAACCATATCTAGACGATTTACCCGTGCATTCACAAAATCAAACTGAGCACCCGATGCATTTGAGAGCCATATTTTTACACTGCCGACACTATAAAATACACCTCAATCCACATAAATGTGTGTTTTTTGTTGGTTCTGGTCGTTTTCTTGGATACGTCATCTCAAAAGAAGGAATTCAAATTGACCCACTGAAGGTCCAGACCATTCTTGATTTGCCTGTGCCATCAAATTTACTTCAAATACATAAACTTCAAGGAAAGGCTAACCTCCTAAGGAGGTTCATACCCAACTACGCCGAAATGGCTAAAGGATTTACTTGACTCTTGAAAAAGGGGGTCCCTTCCATTGGGACCAAGTTTGGCAAGCTTCTTTTGATTTTGTCAAGGATACTTTTGTCCGGGCGTAATTAATGTATCCCCCCAATTATCAGAGTGATTATTTCTTATATATCATCGCAGCTAATACGACCATTGTTATGGTATTGGTCCAAGAAGAAAATGGGATAGAACATCCGATCTATTATTTAAGTCGTAATATTAATGATACAGAAGTAAATTATTCGTATGTAGAAAATCTTGCCTTGGCAGCTATTCAAGATGTCCAAAGATTTCGCCACTATATCCTGTTCCGGAAGACCATTGTCATTTCGGATTTCAATACCATGAATTATATCTTATCACATTAATTGTTGGGGGGGGGGGGGAATATTCAAAATGGATTGTCATTTTGCGGGAATTTTATTTGGAATTCATCAAATCCAAGTCAAAGAAGTCTTTAGTTTTGGCTGAACTTCTCTGTGACCTTCCCTCTGATAGTACTGCTACTACGTCTCAACCATCTATTCCTGACAAGTCTCTGTTTCTGATCGGATCATCTGATCCTTGGTATGGGGATTTTATCATTATCTCCAGACCCAAAATTTTTGGCCTAATACCTCTCGCTCTGACCAACAACGTATTTGATACCAAGCCAAATATTATCTTATCGTCGGTGATACACTTTATCGTCATGGTGTCGATACAATTTTAAGAAGGTGCCTCACTCATGAGGAGGCCAAAAATTTCTTAAATGATTGTCATGCTGGGGCTTGTGGCGGAATTTTTTTTGGATATGCTACCATGTAGAAGATACTTCGCGCCAGTTACTTTTTGCCTACCATATTTCGCGACTGCATCCTCGTGGTCAGAAGTTATCATGCATGCCAGATATTTGATCATAAAATCCACAAACCACCAGTGCCAATGCATCCTATTGTCTATCTGGGACCATTTTAGAAATGGGGCATTTCTTCTTGACCTGTAACCCTCGTTCGTCCGGGGGCATGTTTATATTATTGTTTCAGTAGACTACTTTACCAAATGGGCCAAAGCGATGACTACATTCAACAACATAGGACAAACAACTGCATTGTTTTTCTTTAATCATGTCATTGCACAGTTTGGGGTCCCATAGGCTATAGTCATAGATCATGGGAAGCATTTTCGCAACCATATGATGATTGAATTGACTGCCAATTTAAGATTGTCACATGATAATTCTACTCCTTATTATCCACAATCAAATGGACAAGTTGAGGCTATCAACAAGATTCTTAAACATATTCTTCAACGAATGATAGGAGTTCATAAAAGAAACTGGCATTTGATCCTGTACTCAGCCTTGTGGGTGTACCGAACCTTGGTGAGAAACAAAATCGGATTTACTCCCTTTCAATTAGTGTATGGTCTAGAAGGTATCTTGCCAGTCCAGTGTGAAATATTGTCATTAAAACTCGCAATCGACTTGTTACTTGACACCTCAGAAGAAGAAGTGTGTCTTTTTAACCTCATCGATCTTGATGAAACACGCCGTGAAGCCTAATTGGCCAACGAAGCGCATAAGAGACGTATAAAGGCGCAATACGACAAAAATGTCCAGCCTTGCATTTTCTCATAGGGCGACTTGGTCCTTCTTTATGATCAAGAAGCTGATGTAATAGGTACAGGGAAATTTGAGCCATTATGGCATGGCCCCTATATTTTCAAAATATTTCTTGCTAAGGGTGCCTACGATTTAGTTGATTACGATGGGATTCCGTTGGTGCAGCCCCGAAATGGGTTGTATCTGAAACATTACTATGCTTAATCATGAGCGTAGTAATTTTTTGTATTGTATTGTATATATATGCTATTGATTTGCATTCACTGTCTTAGTTTGTTTTTATAGTTTTCTTGACGTTAGTAATCCTATTTAAATTTCATTGCAGATGTCTGAATCTTTGGACCCATTTGTTGGATATGTTGATGGTGCTAGTTGTAGTATGCAAAATCTATCCAGCGTGGGCCATTTTCGCTCGGAACGACGAGTTAATGAGTTTTCAAGGGATTTGTATAGATAGATCGACAAGCAATATCACTTAGTATAGCGCGTTGATTGAATTTCTCTCTGATGCCATTTCATTTGGTATTAACCGCATCATCATAAGGTTAAACTCATAACTTGTGGTATTACAACTTACTAGTGTTTATACTGTTAGAAATCCAACACTGCATCATTTTTTCCTAATAGTTCGAATTTTGGAAAGAAACTTTGATTTTATTCAATATCAACACATTTCCGGAAACTTGACCACATTGAATGATTCTTTAGCTAATCATGTTCTAGACAGGCATTTGCAACACATGTAAAGAAACATTCATATAATTGAATAGGATTATGCAATAAACATAGGAAAACAATGAAATCAAATAGATAGATAGTTATAGGTTTTTACAAAAAAATTGTGCCCAAGACACATTGGTCATATGACCACAAAATGTATGCAACATGTCAAAATTAAACTAGTGATTCTCATGGTAACATGTAATAGATCTAGCTATCATACGCAGTAGCCACATACAGTGGTTAGGAACACCTATAGTGTGGCGCTGCATTCGCATGGGGAACCCTTCGATCTGGCAATTTGGAATCTCGAAGGTCAACCCCTCTATGTGCTGCCGAAGCTCAGACATAGTCTCTTCCATGTTTAGATCCTGAAGGACTGCTCTCCTGACAGTCCTCTATGCTGGCTCATCCACTCAATGCTCTAGTTCCTCCATCAGTTGAACTCGATCAACATCTACATTACATTAAAAATTTATTTTAGTCTTGGTAAAACATAAAAATACAAAAAAATTGTATAAACCTTAGAAAAATAAAAAAATATGGTCAAAAAATTCTTACCTATTGCACCTCACTAAGCGCCTTCTGGTAAAGCTCAGTCTGGATCTCTTCGGAAATTGATGCCTGCGTATGCATACTCATCGATGGCGATAACCCGTCGCCTGAACCAGGTAAAGAATGTAGTCGATAACAAAATGAATGATTGACCTGCATGCCTAGCCATTAGTTCTACCCATCTCTGCATCCTCGGATCTCTAGGGTTAGACACACCCACTATCACATGTTGTGGATGCATCAGTGGAATCCACTCTAAGGAAAATGAAATGAGGATTGAACCATAACTGAAGTTTTTCTTCCTTCCTCCCTTTGCCTTGTTCAGTTGTTCTTTTATCTAAGAAAATACAGCTTCAGACCATTTGAAGACTGTTGGTTCCATGCACTCTAGTGCATACTACATATATGATCTATTCGTTACATTTAGTGTAACGGTGCCGAAAAGATTTGCAATCATGAAAATAATGGTTCTCAAAGGAAAATAACGAACGTAATGAATGTTTATTTTCCCATCCTTTCTTGGCTCTGCCTCTGGATAACAATATTGCAAAACATAATCTCTCACAGTACCTCCAAGAGCAGACCTTGAGAGGAAAATAGGCAAGCCTCTCCTCGACAAACCTGTTAGAAAATATACATCCTCCACTGTAATAGGAACCACTTTGTTCCTATTGTGAAATGCCTTAATAACCGGATCTCATGCTTGAACTAAGAACTCCAAGGGTTCTATTTGTTTCCTCATCCCTGAAAAGCAGAAGTACTTTAAAAACCCACAATCTCTTAGGGCTATTACTGTACCTGGATCATTTAGGGAAATCATATTTTTCTCTTCATGCTCTCTTTCTCTCCAAGTAATCGTCAGTCTAGTCCGATGGAATCCTGAAACATAACCATAAGACTCATTAGAATCCTTTTCATGTGAAAAATTAGGCAAATTTTGGGTACAATTCAAGAATAAAAAATGTGAATTGTGCCCAATGCAGTCTTGAACAAAGGACAATGCATTGCATATGCACCTAGGCTTCAATTTAGGTGCTCCACAACACATTTTTCGATGCTCAAGGGTGCGTTTCCATCTTTGGAAAAATAATTTACCCTAAGGGGCCCAAATCCCTAAAAATTTGCAATGAAAGGAAATAAATTGACTACTGAAAGAAAGAGAGGGTTTATGGCACCAACATGGATCAAACAGCGATGAAAATCGTCCACAGAATCAATCGCAATCAACGGCTGAAATTTGGGGGAAAAAACAGGTTCAGAGCTCCAAAATGCAAATGGTAACTTTCAAATGGTAAAAATGAATAGTAAAACTCTTTTAAGTAGTCATTTGATTATTTGAAAATCATATTTATTGCTGTGACTATGGTTTTAATCTATTTTTATCATGAAACAGGTATTTTTAATCCATTTGATGTTGTTCTAAACAATTTTTACAACTGATGAACAAATTAGTCGTGAATATTTATATCAAGAATGATTTGACCACAAAGCATACTTTTATCCTTATTTTTTGAGCTTTGTTAAAAACGAAAAAGGACTTGAAGCACACTTTTATCTCTTTTTAGAGCTTCAATAAAAACTAAAAAGGAACCCTGTAGTCTTCTTTTAGTTCTTTTCAGACTTCGATAATGTGAAAAGATTGTCGAGAACTTGCCTTTTCGAGCTCGTAAAAGTAAATGAATTGATACTACTCAGTAAAAGTTTAACCCTTTTCTGGACTGAGATAGATTATTTACGAAAAAGGAATGCCTTAGTCGAACATGGCTAGGAGGTTCTCTTAGATATTATTTTACACTTTTTTGGATCTAAGCGACAACTTTACAAAAATGTACTTATGGAGTTTTCTTTCGTCCTCTTTTTCAAACTCTCTAAATATGAAAAAGGACCGGGCTTTCACTGTTGTTATGCTCGTTAAAACATAAAATAATGACGATCTTGTTGATCATGGAAAGAATCGAGTTTCATTCATCGCTAGACTCGTTAAATTATTAAATAGGGATACATTATTCGTTTGAAGGGTTGAATTATAGATCAAGCATATGTTATCCTCCTCAAGCTTGTTAAAAAATAAAGAGGTACTGGTTGACAAATGACTGGGGAAAATTTGGGAAAGTGAATAGAACTTTTTACGGTAGTAGGTCGCTCTTGAACATAACACTTCACTCCATCACCGTGACTGTTTGGGTTGGGTAATCTTATTGACGGTTCATTCATACATATGGTTCATCATAACTTCACTTCGGTTTTGGGTCAATGCTGCAAACTCATCTCAGTGTCACCAATATGTTCAAGAGAAGTCATCCAGTGATACTCATGCTTCTGCAGTACTTACAAACATTCATTCTCATGACAGTCATCCCTGAACATTACTATATCAATTCATACTTTGTCTCTAAACTCAGTAACTACCGTTTCGCAATAAAGTGACTTCCTGTCAATGTTAAATAATCATCCAGGAAGTTTACTTAGAAACATCATCTTCCAGTACCATGAGGCTTGTTACAACATCGACAAGATCCTCGCTTCCGAACTTTTGACCGAATATTTTGTTTGGCGTTTGAAATCAAATCATCTATTCACGCCTTACGAAATGTACTGCAGTACCTTGAGTGCCATTGACATCAATGGTGTTTCTCTTGCATTTGTTAAAAACTTACATCATTGGATGGTAATCAAACGATTTATTACCATGTTCGACTACAAATCATATATTTGCATGGCTAGACTTATACCCAAACGATCGAGTGAACGAGATAGGAAGACCCCAGATGTAGTTTCAGCCATCCGGGCTATGATTTGAGGATTGTTGTACACATCATCTATACGGTGACCTTACATACAGATCGTCATCCGAACATGGGCCTATATTTGTAGGAATGTCTGTATTGGGCAACATTCCAATGTAGATGACTTTCTGCACTATGTACATGTTATTAGATAGTTTATGTGCTGAGCATGGGAATGACTTCCCTCAGAAATTCATGGTCAAGAGGATATATCATGATGTAATGTATTGTAAGATTGATGCAGGTCACCACTCTGCTTCAACTCTAGCCCATCACAGTGTAAAGCATCTCATTCAAAAAATATTGTTATTATTATTCTAACTTCCAATGCTACAATCCTGCGCCACTGTACCCTCAGTGAACATTTACTGGCTCATTTTTCCAAGGCACACTCCACTTCAGATCTAGCCCATCATAGTGTAAAGAATCTCATTCAAAAAATTTTTTTATTATTATTCTAACTTCCAATGCTAAAATCATGTGCCACTGTACCCTCAGTGAACATTTACTGGCTCATTTTTCCAGGGCACACTCCCAATGTGCATCTGATTCCATCTGGAAATGCTAATGACAAAAAAAAATCCATCCACGACCTTCCATTCTCTGCTACACAGTCCCTTAGAAAATCTGGTAATCCCCTTCGGTGCAGTCATTCACCTTCTAAGTTTCCTGATATACCCTATCCCGGGCGATCAATCCTTTGGTAAGGCTTCCTTGCATCGAAAGATACAAAAACCAAGGCATATACCTGCCTCAAAACCAAGGCATATCCCTACCTCAAAACAATCATGTTTCTTATAGCTGTTATAGGTAAATTTGGGCACCATTACCAATGACTTGGTTAAACTGGACATCATCCCCAGAACCAATGAATAGGGTCTATCATCCCCTATCATTTTAGTTTCTACATGCCCTAAGACAATTAACAAGAACAAATAATCCATGACTTCCATTGCTAGGTTTCCAAGATTTGAAGCACATGTTATATCACCTATGAGCTCACCAACATAGTCTCTCAAGGGAATAACTGCTTTGCATATGCAGCTACATCCATTCAAGGGTGCTCTGCAAAGCACTTTCCGACACTCAAGGGTGCGTTGGTCAATTGGGAGCAAAATTTCATTGTTCTGAAATCTCCACACGGCCAGTGCCTTCTAGAAGAGTGCATATGTGTCAAACTTCAAATCCATGTGCCCATTCAACACCTCTGAGCTTGGGAACATGTCTTTCCTATTATTATAAATTCATTGATTGTGAAACTACCTTCAGCTCATCTATAAATTGAGCACAGATCCTAGTGCTTGAAAAGGAAGAAATTTGGTAGAGAAATGTTGTTGGAATCTCAATTGAAGGTTTGATTTGAGTGATATGCTGTTGTAGAGATGTTCATTGTGATGAGGCCAGGATGATGCTAGAGTTGGTGACATCAAATCAATCGATGGTTGTAACCTCCCCTTCTATCCATTAATAAAGATTGCTGCTTAATTTCCCACATATGTATCTGTATAAGCTTATATCTTTTATATTATGGATTCTTAGTTGATGCATATGTTTCATGTTTCATTTATTTAACTGATTAAAGTGAATAGCCATATGTATATTGCAGTATCTTTGCTACTTAGTGTTTATACTTGCAGGAACTAGTCTGGTGATCAAGCTTGGATTGGAAGCTACAGCAAGAGCAATAGAAGGAGAAAAGGAAGCACTTGGACTCCAAGTAAGTTATCCCATATTTCTATGTGTCTATTTACTATTAGGAGAAGTATCTAAAAAAGTCTTTGATCTGTTGTTCTACATGCATAGCACCACATTTAGGGAATTTGTTTGATCCATAATTAATAATTCCGCATAACAATAGCATGCTCATGGAAATAAATGGACACTATTGGGTACCAGTTTCCCACAATGGCCATGCTCCTGAAGTGCTTTACCAACATATTGTTGCATGTTCTAATTACTTTTGCTAATGCTGTTAGTTCCTGCAGTAGATTTTCAACCACCCAACCAAGACTTTCCGTGCTTCCTGTACCAAGCACATGATGTCCATTAGATTCAAAATAAATTGAAATAAATTCACATCATACCTCATTGGTAGCTCTCCAATAAGGTACACTTTCAATTCTGTTCACTTCCTGTTACAACAAGTCAAACTAGTTGTTTGATCAAATCATCATGTATAAACATATCACATCCGGTTAGCTTGAAACACAACCATCATAAGTCAAGAATCATAAATCACATGTAACCATCATAAACCAGAGTCATAAATCACATGCATAATCAAAACTAAAATAAAACACTAATATCTATCCTTCAATTGGTCCTTACTTCTGCCTTTATTCTTTCTGTACACACACCAGATTGGTTGCTACACATGACAAATACCCAATTCATTTTTTTCTCTTCAATCATGTACACATACACATAGTGTGCATCACACACATACAACCACACAGGACATACTAAACCATACAATACATGCACATGCACCTGACATACAATACATACACCTACAATCAAGCGTTCAACACAACACGTACACCTGCATCCGGTGTATGACACAACATAATACATACACCTACACTGACATACAACACAACGAATACCCATGTCACAATACCACAAATAAACAATTCACACACATAGTGCTACATGCCCACAACACATGTACGACATGAACACAATACCACATGTATACCAGTACCATATGCACAACATGTACATAGTACCACCCATACAAAACACTACCTACACAACGTGTGCACAACATCACATGTACATGTCACCACCTGCATAGCATGTAGACAACACCAAATGTACACCACACCACTTGTACAATGTGTACACAATACCACATGTACAAAGCACCACATGCACGACATGTAAACGACACCACATGTACACAATGCCACATGCACGACATGTACACAGTACCACCTGCACACAACACCACATTTACAACATGTACACAACACCACATGTACAATCTTGCACACAACACCATATGTACATATCAGTGCATATACAACATGTACATAGCACCATATGTACACAACATCGCATATCCAACATGTGCACAACACCCTATGCACACAACACTGCATGTCCTACATGCGCACAATACGGCATGTACACAACACCGCATATCCAACATGTACTTAACACCATCTATACCTAGCATTGCATGTGCACTATACACAGAACACCATATATACAATAGACATACAACATCGTATGTACACATTTTTACATATGTTACATGTACACATCACCATAGGTACAATCACTGAATATACACATGCACAACATATACACAACAATAGTACCGCACATCCATAGACCACACACTGACCCCACAAGAAATCTTGCTTCTAGTGTCTTTCCATTATCCATGCTTATCCTAGCATGTTGCAAATCAAACTACTTTCACTTTTCTGATGTACCCCTCAGTGTTACTTGTCCATAATATAAACATAGGAATAGTACAAGCATATACAATTAAATCATATCCACATGATATTGACCTCATATATCTGTCAAGGCTACTCAACCACTTGATTCCTCGAACCTTTTTCATGCCATTCACTTGCATAAGCAATCATTCCTCCACGAGAATGATTCTTGAAAACCCTATTAAACAGTGACATAGATAGATAGATACATACATACATAATCATTAGCGTAAAACAATCATCATCATGTCACACAACAACATACATACACACATATATACATATAAAAATTTAGCATCAAACAACCATGATCCATGATGACCTTGTCAAACACGACATACATACATACATCCATACATGTGTACATATATAAACACTAGAATAATCATGATCACATCATAATTACCATATAGCATAAGGTTAATGTCAAGAGAACTTCCTTTATTCTTTCACAACGTGCACAAGATTGAGAACAACATTTCCCGCCATAGCCAAGGCATCTAAGAACTCAGATCCATTTTCTTTACCTTTCATGTTGCTGACTCTCATGTTTGTATTTCCACCATCCATTTACCACAATGGACCCAACGAGTCCAACCTACTGTGATATTCTTACCTTTCGTTGTGCTTACTCATGCATCGAGCTCCATCCGTGTCTTTCATTTCATGTTGAGTACCACACAACTGTCCCCAAGATCCATTAATTTTGTCTTTCCCAAACAATCCCCAAGACTCTCGAAACATAAAAGGGAGGAACAAGAGAAAATAAGAAGAAGACCATGAAAACCAATAGCAACACAATACCACAACAAAGTGGTAAGGCCTTGCACCACACATAAACAAAACTACAAATCAAGCATAAAAAAATCATAAAAGATCGAAAGCACAAGACTGGAAATAAACACGATGACTCAATCCCCATGGGTCCCTACTACTTCCAAAGGAAACTCAACCTGATCTCTCCAAGATTTCATGGCAGTTTCTTGCCATGCAATCCACCACATCATGCTACCATAACCACATAACTGTCAGCGCATAAATAACTATAACAATATACTAGTTATCTTACCTTGTTGTGAAACACACGTTGCCTTGAAACTGTACACACATGTCAACCACATGTTCCAAAGATCAAGACATCATATCTATCAATCTGAAACCCATCTTTACCAAGTCTGACAACCACAACATAGTCAATAATTAACTCACCTTCTTCAATTATAATACATAATGCTTCAACTATCACCCACTTATACTCAAGTACATTTCAGTTGTCTCAACACATATGTGTTAGTACAATCATCTTAAAACAAGATCATTACTTCATGCAATATTACAGACACATACTCATATCATGTAATTAATCAAAATAACTTGCAAATATACCATGTTAAATAAATCGACTAGATGACATAATCAAACACTCAATCACCAAATGTATGACATAAGCAAACTCATACCTTAATGTATCTCAGGGGAGGCTATCTTGTCTGTACAATTAATCTTGATTAGCAAAATATAACTTCACAACACATCAACTCAACATAAATAAGGTCATGATATCCATAATAGTAACTAGATAACATATTCACATCATAAACTCACAAATAATTGTCATTCATGCATAACAATCACATATGCATAGTCAGTCTAGATTAGTACGCCACACTATCATAATTAGGTCGACTCATGCCTGAATCTCATAACCTTAACCAACTGCATAGGCCAATCCAAATTAGCATGATATATGTAACATCCATATCTTTATGCAATAACCCTAATCATCAAGTTGACTAACATATAACAACAAGGATTTAACATATAACATACTCATCAACAACATATAACATAATCATCAAGTTAACTATCATGTAACAATCAACAAGTTAACACATAACATAATTATCAACAACATATAATATAATCATGAAGTTAACTAACATAAAACAACAACAATGCATATAACAAAAATTTATTGTTATTCATGACTATTTGACACATGTGCATATGACCACACTGATTCACTAACATCTATCATACATGTAACCATAACAACAATATAGTAAAAAACATGAACATAACCCTAATGATCATAACAATCCATTAACTAACATACCTGCATGCCAATAATACAATACCGATATGACGATATGATCTTACCCCAAATTCTATTGCCATAACTTCACTTCGATGATTTGCATCTCCTGCTCTAACTCATCCAACACATCAACATCATAACATACCAAAAGTACCATGGTGACCTAAAATGCATACAGTGACTTCATGGACAACAACTATGCCCATGACAATGTAGACATAACAACATATCAACACTGACACGCATAAAAAGTTCATATACAACTTACATCCACTCATGGCGACCATATCCAATCACCATCAAATTTCACATGGTGACACCACTGCAACTATGACCCATTCCATGTTATGAAACCAGCTCCAAAAATAGAAGAAAATAGAGATCAACGCCTGAGAAATAAGCCACTTCGAGGGGGAAACCTCCTTTACATTACATAAATGAACAATTCTTGGAAGATACAAATGAAAAAACCTACTTTATATAAATAGGAGTCCATGGGGTCACAATATAATCCTAGCCAACCTAACAATAATAATGTAAGGGCACAATAATAACAATATGGGGGTTACAGGAGTACAACAATAACAATAAGGGGGCTACAATAACAACAATAAGGGACTACACTATAGGGGCTTAACATGCCCCTCCCCTTAAAAAAAGTGTTGTCCTCAACGCTTGAGTAGCGTTGGATGCTTCTGTATAAAATTCTCATCCTCCCATGTTGAATCTTCAGTGGGTAAGTTCTTCCACTTGATGAGATACTCTGGAATTGATCAATTTCGTAGTTGTCGAGTTCTTGTTTCTGTGACTGCTTAAGGTTCCAATATGATTTTTCCTTCCTCTTTAAGTTTTGGAATTGTTTGAACTGGAAGTTTGTCACCTATAACCTTCTTTAAGCATGAAACATGGAAAACTGGATGCACTCGAGAAGAAGCGTGAAGCTCTAATTTGTATGCCATAGTACCAATATTTTGCAACACCTTGTAAGGACCATAGTACTTTGGCGATAATTTATTATCCTTCTTAGCTTGCTTGAGGGACATTTGTTTGTATGGATGTAGCCATAAAAATACCCAGTCTCTTGCATCAAAAATTCTCTCGCTACGATGTTGATCTGCTTGTTGTTTCATTCGATTTTGTGTCAAATTTAGGTTATCCTTTAAGAGTTAGAGAATTTGTTGTTGATGCTCGATGTGATCTTCCACTGCTTGAACCCTTTTCTCTTAAAGATGATGTGATGGACGGTGGATCATATCCATAAAGTGCCATAAATGGGGTCATTTTTGCTGCAGTATGGAAGGAAGTGTTATACCACCATTCAAGCAGAGGTAACCACTTGACCCATTCTGTTTGTTTATCAGATACAAAACAACAAAGATATCCTTCCAAACATTTGTTCACCATCTCAGTTTGCCCATTAGATTGAGGATGATAAGATAAGCTATGAGCTAGTTGAGTACCCAAACAAGAAAATAATTCCGTCCAAAAATTTCCAATAAAAATGGGATCTCTGTCGCTTAAAATAATCTTTGGGTTTCCATGTAGCTTTTTAATTGTTTCCATAAATGCAGTAGCAACTTTACTTGCTTTAAATGGATGATATAATGCACAAAAGTGTGCATACTTGGTAAGTCTATCAACTACACCATGATGACACTCTTTCCTTCGGACTTAGGTAAACTTGTGATAAAATCCATTGAAATATCCTCGCAACGTTGACTTGGAATGGATAAAGGTTGTAGAAGATGCGGCATCTTAATTGTCTCAACTTTATTTTGCTGGCAAACCAAACATTCCACCACAAACTTTTGAATATCAGATTTAAGGCCATCCCAAAAAAATTATTTCTTCACCCTGTGGTAAGTTTTGAAAAATCCTAAGTGTACTCCTAAGGGAGATGTGTGTAATTCCAAAATAATATTTTGTTTTAGTTTGGAATTCTTACAAAGATATAAGCGATCTTTGTACCATAAGGAATCATTTTTCCAACTAAATGTATCAGAGGTACTAGGATCTTGCTACAACTTTTGAATGAGTGTCCACACTTCTTCGTCCTTCTTCCATTCATCCCTTGCTTCAGTTATCCAATCTGGTTGGATAATAGAAATGACACATAACAATGCTTCCACCTATTCATCCTTTCTTGAGAGTTCATCTGCAACAACATTTAGCTTCCCCTTTTTGTAGATGATTTCAAAGTCATAACCCAACATCTTTTTGACCCATTTTTGTTGCTCTAATGAAGATAGTCTTTTTTCCAAAAATTATTTAAGACTATCATGATCAATTTTTACCTTGAAGTGTCTTCCCATTAGGTAAGGTCGTCGTTTATTTAGTGCATGTAGTATTTAAAACATTTCCTTCTCATAAATAGATTTATGTAAATAATTTCCTTTGATTGGACAACTTTCAAAAGCAACGAGTCTTCCTTCTTGCATTAAAACTGCACCAATTCCATTTCCTGAGGCATCACATTCCACAATAAAGGTTTTTGTGAAGTCTGGCATAGCTAAGACCGGTGCTAGGCACATTGCCTCTTTAACATGCTCAAAGGCTTTAATTTCTTTAGGAGTCCATGAAAATGCATCTTTCTTCAATAATGTTGTTATAGGTGCTGCTATTCTTCCATAATTCTTAACAAACTTGTGATAATATCCTGTTAACCTGAGAAATCCTCACAACTGCTTTATGGTTGTGGGGACTTTCCATTCCTTAATGGCTTTAATTTTGTTAGGATCTACCTTAACACCCTTGGAGATACAATATGACCCAAACATTCCACCTCTTGTACTCCAAAGAAGCATTTTGAGGTTTTTTCATATAATTGTTTCTCTTCCAATAGTTTGAGCACCTTGTCAACATGTTGAACATGATCCTTCCAAGACTTGCTCTAGATTAGTATATCATCAAAAAATACTAACACAAATTTTCTAAGGAAGGGTTTGAAAATGGAATTCATCAAACCTTGAAATTTAGAAGGTGCATTGGCAAGGCCAAAAGGCATGACCAAAAATTCATAATGACCCTCATGAGTTCAAAATACTATTTTTGAAATATCTTCAGTCTTCATCCTAATTTGATGATATCCTGAACGAAGATCCAACTTGGTAAAATAAATTGCTCCATGTAATTCATCCAATAATTCATCAATCACAGGAATGGGAAATTTATCTTTAATAGTGAGCTTATTTAGTTCCCTATAATCCAGACACATGCCTCATGATCCATCCTTCTTGTGCATGAATGCTACTGGAGCAAAGAAAGAATTTTTACTAAGTTTAATTATACCAGCCTCTAAAATTTCTGCAATCATACGTTCAATTTCACACTTTTGGACATAAGAATATCTGTAAGACTTGATATTTGGAGGAACATTTCATGGAATCAAATGAATATCATGATCATTATCATGAATAGGTGGGAGTCCTTTGGGAGTTTCAAACACCTTGGAATGATTGTGCAAGACTTTTTTGGAGATCTAGAGAAATAGATGATTTTGATGTTGGAACTTCTAGTGAACATAATTGTGAAATTACGCCTTGTTGTTCATTCTTCAGAAGCTTTGTCATGACATTAGAGCTTATTATCTTTCTTGGCTTCCCTGCGATACCCCGTAATTCAACTTCTTTTCCTTCCGAAAAAAACATTCAAGAAAAATTCTTGAAAATTAAAAGCTATTGTCCCCAAAGATTGCAACCATTGTACTCCTAGTACAACATCAACACCTCCCATTGGAATGGAAAGCATTGGAATATTCAATACAAATTCCCCCATGGTTAGCTTGATATTATGGCATTTTCCGGAGCAATTTATAATTCCTCCATTTGCAATCATCACTTGACATTCTGGTGCTGGGTATAGGAAGCAATTCAATTACTTGGATACCTTACAATGAACAAAATTATGGGCACTACCCGAATCAATCAACACTATTACCTTTTTCTTCTTGATATGTCCTCTATCTTGAGAGTTTGAGGAGTGGTAATTCCTGCTAATGCATTACACGATATGGTCGGAATCATTTCTTCTTTCTCTAGGTTGGCCCTTGGTGTATATACTCTTCTTTTGAGGTTTCTTCTTCATTTTATTCCTCCTCTTCACAATCTATGTAAAATAATTTCTTCTCAGAAAACTTATGACCTTTAGTGTATTTTCTATCACAACTGTAGCAAAGCCCTTTTGCTCTTTTTTCTTCCAATTGTTGCGGTGTCAACCTTGTAGGTTGTGGAAGTCTAGGAGTAGAAACACTTCCATCTTTATAGATGTGAGTGGTAGGATTCCTTGTCGCCATATTTTTACATTCAATTTTTCTTGCCAACCTGAATTCCTTCTCCAAAGAATCAGGTTCCCAAACGCGAACCTCATGTTGGATGTTATCCTTTAAAGTCCCTATGAAGACATCAATGTTGTGTTCCTATGGAATATCATTTACCCTTATATTAAATTTTTGGAAGCCCTCAATGTGCTCCACCACTAAACCCTTTTGTTTGAGATTTATCAATTGGCTAAAGAAGGTGTTGCTATTTGTATCCTCATAATGTGCTATCATTTCCTCCGTAAAAATTGACCAAGTGACAATTTTTTTACAAGATCAAAGCCATTGATACCATACAAATATTTTTTGTTATAAATATAAAGTTGCAATGCGTACCTTTTGTGTGTATTGCACATTATTGAGATAAAAATATTGCTCCATTTGTAGTATCCATGTTACGGGATCCTTGCCATCAAACTTCCTCATATCAATCTTTGGAATATGGTGGGTCTTCAATCCAACATTAGAGTTTATGAAATCACAATTAACATTTATTTTGTTCTCATCATGAGTTTCCTCTACTATCTTTTTGCCATTAGGAAACATTTCTTGTATCAACTTTGTCAAACCTTCCATGTCTTCTTTTAGATCATTCTTCTTGTCTTCCAGGTTGTCTTTCATTTTTTCTTCTATACCATCCATCTTAGCTTCCACGTTTTTCTTCAAACCATCCATATTAGCTTCCATGCCCTTCTTCAAACTGTCCATCTTAGCTTCCATGCCTTTCTTTAAAACTTCCATTTCATTATTTGTTGCTCTTTGGTGCACTTGCTCTTGTACTTTTGATATATCATGTTGCACTTCTTCATCTTCATGAGTCATAGTAGAGTATTCTGAGGGCTTAATGGGTGTTGAATTCTTTTTAGGGGACATTTTATAACCTAATACTAATATAAATGCTTAAATATTCCCTTGGAATCACTTCAAACTGATTTTTCAAACAAGATTTATGCAATTTGAACAAAAAAAATACACACCTTTTTCTTGATTTTGAGGAGTTCGATATTGAAACTGAATTATCTCTGCGATTTTGGATCTTCAATATTTGAAATTCGGTCTTGTAGTAGCCCTTTGAATCTTCTTTCGAATGACACAGATCTCACCTGATTTTAATTCTTCAAGGAAAAGTTATGCCCAATCTCCCACAATGACCTAATTATGGACTGGTTCAGTAGAGCGAACTTGTACAACATGCCACGTGTCACTGTTTCCTCCTCCTCTCTGAAATTGATACACAGGAAACTACAGTCCGTGTAATTTTGGCCACTTATTATATAATTCCAATCTGATGCTTAGAGAGAGAGTTATGACAATTTTCCCAAGGTCACTTTGTTCAAATGAAATTCTAGTGCCTGCAAAAACCCTAACTTCCATAGATCATATCTCAGAAAATAATGTGAACCAAGATTTGAAATTCTTACATGAAGTTACTCAGTATTTTGGCTTCGCGTGATAAAAATTTCAGCTTCTGAACCTTTGTAGAAATAAAGTTATAGTGAAAATTCCACGATGACCTATTTGGAGCAACGAAACCCTAGAATGCAAAACTATGATACCAAATGTTACGAAACCATGTCCAAAAATAGAAGAAAAGAGAGATCAATGCCTTAGAAATTAGCCACTTCGAGGGGGAAATCTCTTTTACATTACATAAATGAACAATTATTGGATGATACAAATGACAAAACCTCCATTCTATATATAGGAGTCCATGGGGTCACAATATAATCCTAGTTGACCTAACAATAATAATATAAGGGCACAATAATAACAATATGGGGGTTACAGGGGTACAAAAATAACAATAAGGGGGCTACACTAACAAAAATAAGGGACTACACTAGTAATATAGGGACCTAACATGCCATGTATATGTGACAAGTACATAGAACATAAGCATGAGGAACACATATGCAATTGACATGAATGTATGATTAACATGCACTGCATAAGGAGAGTGCAACCACGCTTTGATACCACTTGTAACTTCCACCTCCCCTCACACCTACCCGATTAGCTAACCAACCGAGGTAAACATGAGATTAGGGGAAATTAAGACAAACTAAGCCTCCTTGGTGACTTTAAGGAACTGGAATCAAAGTGGAAAACCATAACACAAACCTATACCACCTCCTAGAGGAACCCCAGAGGCTATCCCAGTAATCCACCTGACCTATCCCTCGGTCCCACCAAAATTTTATGAGGAAAACCCTTTGGACGCATGCATAAGCTTGCATTCCTACATCCAATGACTAAATTTCCCATAACTGTGCGTACGCCCACGAGATTTAAGGCACCTTTTAATCCCAGAATCTCAAACACTACCCATAACTTGCTATAGCTTCCAGAATCCATTAAAAACATGATGACAAGACTAATAAACCAAAAACTAACTCCAGGACTAGGCCTGACCATCCCCAACCGGGACTGAGATTCTGTCAAACACTTGGCATGAATGAAATCTAAAGGTCTAGGATACAAGAAGAGAGAACATGAACGACTAAAAATTCATGAGAGACACTACAAGAAGGATCACCACCCTCTTCCTGGAACTGATATGACATCAATTAGGTCTTGCATCCATCATTTTCAAAATTACAAGTAAACACATGAAATAACCATGACATGATCCAATCATTTAAACATGTTTATAACCAACATAAATCCATCGAAATAATAGTGAGATAAATCCATTAAATCCACATATTAATAGGTACAAAATTAAGAGAACTTAGCTTCCATTAAACATAGGCAAATACCGACCAGGTTCGAGACTTCCACGTTCCACCTGACCATAGACATGGTTGAGAAAAATTTCTCTTCATCTAGTCACCCTTGTTCCATATTCCAAGCATAAATGTGGGACCTTATGGATAAAATCATCCAAAAGAAACCAAGGGAATCTAGAGGCTAGACCACCTCCACCCTCACCATATCATGATCACACCTAAACTGATGCTCCGATCACATCCAAACCGAACTGAACTTGGAATGCCATCCAGAATCCATCACTATCCTTGAGGAATTTTCTATCTCCTTGTCTCTCAGTTTTTACCGCATTCCAATCCCTGATTACTAGGCCTTAAATTGAGACACCTCCCTTAGGCTTTACCATGTATCCCACAAAAAAATTTCAATGGATTCCTAGGCATTTGGGAATGAACCTGAGACCACCTTCATTCTAGATTACGAAATCCATCCAGCAATTCCAAAGCTCAAAACTTAGATCAAAATCCCAACACCCCATGGAATTTAGAAAAAGGCAAGGGAAGGATGAAAACCATTGTCAAAACCTAGAAAAACCATGCCACCGACAACAAGAGAACCAAATACCAACATACATAAGCCATGCAATATGTTACCTGCGTATTCCTGTTGAAGCTGCTAGATCCTGCTCTTCCTTCCTTGATATTTAATTTCCTTCCTTTTCCTTGTCCTTCCTTTGTTTTCTCTCTTCCTCCTTGGCAAAATGTTGAATTTCTCCAAGAAAAATCTAAGTATCCAAGAGTGTGTGTGAGAGAGAGAATAATGGGAGAGCTCCAAAACTGAACTGGCAAAAGGGTGAACCAGCAAAAAAAGCTTTCCTACTGATCCTCGGAAGCATTTTTATTAATGAAACCTCTATCTTCTTCATTTTCCTCCTCACATGCAACTTGTGACATTTCACCTCCCTTTTCTCCTAATTTCCTTTATTTTCATAAATAAATGTGCCAAAAATACGTGTTGCCTCTTTAATGCCTTTGTCTTTGCCTCTGACTTTGCCAATTTCCTTTTACCATAATAACCGAAATGAAAACCTGCTAGGATGTTTCGCCCAACATTCAGCTTGGAATAAGTTTCCCTTAACCGTGGTCTTATTTTTTTCCTTTATTAAGTTTTATTACATGAATTTTTATCTTGGGTCTATTAAATAACACTACTTAAGTGTATCAAGCATAGTTTGTTGCTAGCAGTTGAATGTTGAATCATACTAATGATTGATTTGGTTCCTTGCTAAATAGATTGTTGCTAAAGAAGTATAGTTATTAATTTTATTAGAGGAGTGACCCTTGAGTTTGCATGTTATAATAAGTATCTTCAGTTGTGAATTTCTACTATGGTTTGATAGTGGCATTGTTATGCAACAGTTTGGAGAGCATAAGTTGTATCATCTCATGTTAGTGATTATATGGTTGTTTATGAGTCTATACTTTTCATTGATGGTTATATCTAGATGTTGAGGGTTTGTATGTTACATATATTGATAATCATATATTGTATTGCAGTTCCTTTTGTATTGATATTGAGCACAGGTGGATCCAATCTAAAATTGTGAAACATGGTCTCCTTCTAGTTTAGATATGTTAACATTTTATTTATACCATATACACTTAAATTATAGAAATTTATGTCATGAGGGGGGGCGGGGGGGGGAGGGGGGTGCAGTTAAATTGGTGAATGAAGTGATATGAAATCATGTAAAGTAAGAGATCTAAGGTTCAATCCCCTTGTTGTAACTCGGTCTATGGAGAGGAGGAGAGGTATAGTGGTAAAAATCATAATCCATTGTGTCATGCAAGTACAAGGCTGACTAGTTGCCAATTCCTTTGGTTACAATATATATCTATATCTATATATATAT
Source organism: Pinus albicaulis (assembly GCA_034641835.2). NCBI lineage: Eukaryota > Viridiplantae > Streptophyta > Pinopsida > Pinales > Pinaceae > Pinus > Pinus albicaulis. The sequence goes on from CM076582.1 coordinate 1,641,261,908, forward strand.
ATATAAGCAATTATAATAGAAGTGTAATATTTTTTGTTTTGTTTGCTCTATTATGTGAATCCTGAGATGACTGTCATGCATACCCTATGACTTGAGTATTCGTGACTCAGGGGCATCTAAACAGTGAAAATCACAAAGGATTGCACACGGCTTGGGCCACACCATCCCTTAGCATGGCTGGATTTTTTCCCACAAAGAATCGAACTACTGACCTTCACGTCATGGAGTGGCTTAACAAAATACCCTGTCACCATGTCTTCTATGCCCCATGGGAAATATAAGTGTAATATTTCGGTAAAATATAAAAGTTAAATATTCAAAACAAACATATGTAAATTAAAAGAGAAATATTTTGATCTTTAAATTTAGTTGTCATGTGTGTGTGCACTAATTTGTTTTTATACCATATACACCTAAATTATAAATTTATATATTTTTAAATCGTAACAATATAATTGTGTGTGTATATATATATATATATATATATATATATATATATTTGTGTGTGTGTGTGTGTGTGTGTGTTAGTTTTTTATTTATACCATCCACACTTAAATTATATAAATTTATATATTTATAAACAATTATAATAGAATTGTAATATTCAATAAAATATAAAAGTTAAATATATAAAAGAAACATATGTGAATTAAAAAAATATTTTAATCTTTAAATTTTGTTTTCATATATATATATATATAACTTGGAATGGAAGCATGGGAAACCCATGAGTACTTCTGCACATGTCGTGGATACTAAATATATTTTGGAATGGAAACACGAGAAACACATGAGTACTTTCCCACTTTTCGTGGATGGTAAATATAACTAGGAATGGAAGCATGAGAAACCCATGAGTACTTCCCCACATTTCGTGGATGGTAAACCGAGTAAATCGTCGTCCTTGATTGCAAAGCCTCACCGTAAGGGAAGCAAAGAGAGTTGAACCTGTGATCAACAACAACTACCAACAATATCAAAGAAATTCACGCCTGGCTCTAGACCGCTTGAGCTAACCCCTGGGGTTGAATATGTGTGTGTGTGTGTGTGTGTGTGTTATTTTTTTATTTATATCATACACATTTTTTTCTTTTATGAATTTAAATTGGTATTGCTTCAAAATATTAAAAATATCATAACAAAATTATTAAGTTCCACGTTATTTTAGCTCATCGTAGGCAGTCTCAATTTGTCACAAGGGAAACTAAATATATTGACCATCTACAAAGGAGAAAATCATATCAAGGAAAAAACAACTATTGTGAGTAAACTAACCTATCATTTATAAAAATATAAAGAGAAATGCCACTAAGGTGCATAGTAGAAAATCAGGAGTCCAAGGAAGACACTAGAGCAGGATATTTGGTGTTGGAACTTGAAGGAGCTATAGGTTTTAGCAGAAATTGTGATTTTGGGGTTTTTAATTGAAAATGCATTTTATATACGTAGATGTGGGTAAACACAGCCAAGGCTGCGTCAACAACCATTAATGGATAAGCTGCCATCAAAAAGGGAGATACCAAAATTGCCTCCAACTCAAGTGGAACCTGTGAAAGAGAAGAAAGGTAAAGATCTTGTTCAAGAGAAAGGTGAAGTGGAGATGTTGCAAGACATTTTGAGATATGCTCAAAATGAGGCAATTGAATCAAAATTTATTTTTGAGGAATAGAAGAAATACATTTCTAAGCAACTGGATTATTAAAATCAAGTGGAAAATAGATCAAGTAAGATGTTAAAGAGGACATTTCCTCTGCATAGAATGATGAAGCATATATGCAAAAGAAATAGGTGGCTACAGGCAGAGAGGAGAAGGTTGCAGGATCAAGCCAAAGACCTAGAAGTACAAATGGAGATGATACAAGCTGATTTGTTGAAGACGAGCCTAAAATTCATTATTGTTACTAGTGATGCTCCATAAGTATGGTAATACTACACATTTTTTACTATACTATGGCTTATATAGGATTATGTATGATTTTATAAATTTTTTGGAGGCGAATGAATGATAAAAGTATAAAATCTCATAAACTAGGTACTTCCGTAGCAACTCCCAGGCTTGAAGGCAAAAATTTGCTACAGAAGCGTTGTAGCTTTCCATGGAGGTAAATAATAGCTAAAATTTCAGAAATAGGGGAGCTCAAGACATTTGTTTAACTCATTAACCTCAAGGAAGACCCTAGAACAGTAAAAAAGGTCAAATACCATGCATAGGGTTGATTTTGGCATTTTCTATTGAAGTTCGCTACCGAATTTCCTGTACTCTGTTGTTTCCAACGTTATGGAGTTTTTATGATTTTAGGGCAATCAATAGTAAAAAAATGGATAAACCACACCTAAAGAGCATACACATCATATGTTTTTTTTTTTTTTCAAGAGTACAACTCAATAGGTCAACCTCCATGTGGCTGACAACTCATAAAGTCAACTCATGATGCCAGCTCATCATCCCAGCTCAAGCATACGAGGTCTTAACTCCAGTGCATCAGCTCTTCAACACCTCAGCATTTTGTTGGGTTCGATAAGGATGACTCACCCATTTTGTTAGAATTTGGTTAAGTTATTAAATTATCATAGATTCCTTTTTGTATAAAAATTCTATCAAAACAGAAAATATCCCTATAAGTTCTCCATGTGATGTAGTCCTACTATAATTAGGTCTCTTGGGTAAGGTATCGAGTCTAGCCTAGGTGGAAAACTACTGTAAAGAGAACTCACTCTATAATGAGGGAGTTTTTCATTTTGAAAGGGTTGTTGAATGTTATGAGGAAGCTACTATGTAATTTTTTCTTTATCAAGTTAATACACATTTTACAGTAGATTGTCTTCAAGATCTTAGATTCTCCTTGCCTTATGTATTGTTTTCTCTTCACTGTATCTATTGCTATCAATTTAATGGTACTATTATTACTTGGAATTCATGTTGTAATGCTCCAATTTCCTTCAATGTTAGTTGTAAAAGTTTAAGTTTAAGCCAATTTTCCTCAGCTTCCATGGATACAATTTTTTAGTAATTGGATTTATTTAGCTAAATCCATGCCCAATGGTAGCCATCATACACTCTTCCACCTGCAAAAAATGATATAATACATAAACATATTTGGCCATCTACAATATAGATTTTATCTTGAGTATTCCATTGTTTTCTTGGAGCGAGCCCTCTCTGATTGGAAGGGCTAATTTCCAGTCATAAGTGGTTTGAAATAGTTGTGCTAGGTTTATAGTTTAACATCCCAACTTACTCCAAAATAGTGATAACACTTGGGATGACCATTTGACGTATACATACTTTTATGGTGAAACTCGCAAGCTAAATTCCTTACCCTTGAGTTTCTCCTCTATAATTCAAATTGATTATTTTGATTATTCTTAGGGAATTGAGATATTTCCCACCAAGGTCTACTCCTTTCTCTCATATCTTGATTGATCATTTTAGTAATATGAGGCCCCATTGGGGTCTCTATTTACCTTGCTTGGGAATTTTTGGGTCCCTTTATGCACAAATATTTCGAAATTTATTTAGGAACCAAATTTGGGACCAAGGGAACCCCCATATGTTGTCAGCACACTTTAACTTAGAAGTCAAAATTTGTTTACTTTGGTACTTTTCCTTGACCCTTCCATGATATGTTTATCATGATAATTTTTGCACTTAACACATTTGTCTCCAGTGTTAATGTTAACTACCCATTTTTATTGCAGTATAGAAGAATTGTTTTTAACTTAGTATGTGTAGTTGAATTCATTTACCCTACAATTATGGTTTCAATATCTATAATTTTATTATTATAAGGAAAAATTTGTATCCTAAAATTATGGATTGCATTGGCATCACACCCCAAATAATAAGACATGCAGATACATACTTGTGCATGGAAAACTACAGATTCTAATGACTGGCTCTGCCCCTTATTCTCCGAAGAATGGTATGATCAGGGAAAGTTGAGATTTCCCTACATTTTAGGGAAAGGAAGTAAAAAAACCGTTGAGTCCAATTATGTCAAAGACCTAGAGAGTAACACGAGGGTGTAAAATAGGCTAGTCTTCATTTGATTTCTTTGAATGATACCTATTAATTTTCATTAATTTACACTATGCTCTTGTAGGTTAGTGTACTGTATATCTCACATGCTCTTGGATATCCATCAACTCTTTCTCTATCGTCCTTCTTTCCTTAAGATGTGTCATAGATTATTTCCATGGCCTTCACTTTTTAGTTATGGATTTTCTTTTGATTTTGAGCTTAAAGATTGCATCTCAGAGTAGTTTGATCATCAATATTCCCCTAGTTCGATCAGTGGGGAAAATTCAACAATAAAATTAAGAGGTAGGTGTATTTATTCTATTATGAACACACAAGCGTCATATATATTTTATTCCTTGATTATAGTGTAGGTTTTCTTTTCATATTTCTTTTTTACTTCCTTTTGTTATATAAACTTGTATAACTTGGGCAAACTTATTGAGGTTTCCCAAGAGGATCTTTTTGAACGGGTTAGCGAAGGAGATCCAACCCTCTTTGATTTTGTTTCTTGTTATTTCATTACTCCTCCTTCAAAGTTCAAGGTTTTTATTAATTGGGATTCAACCTACGTAAGGGTTTTTTCCCACCTAGGAAGATAACACACCCTCTTCTTTTCTTTTTGAATTTTTGTATAGAAAGATAAAATGGGAATAAACCCTAATTCTTGTTTCTTGCAATTGAATTTCAAGGGGAAACCAAGGGTTCATTTCCTTCATTTCATCTTTCATTTCTAGATTTACTTTGCAATAAAGTAGATTAAGAAGGCCAACAAACAAAGTAAGCGTAATAGACCCAATTTTTTTTTTTTTGCTTCAATATTTCTTTATGTAATTTACTTGATGTTTTTAATCAATGCTCTTAGTTTATTTGGATTATATATATATATATACCAAATAAACTAAATTTTATTTGGTTTATATATATATATATATATATATATATATATACCAAATAAACTAAGAATCTCGATTAAAAACATCAAGTATATATATATATATATATATATATATATATATATATATATATATATATATATATATATATATATATATATATATATATATATATATATATATATAAACCAAATAAACTAAGAGCATTGATTAACAACATCAAGTAAATTACATAAAGAAATATTGAAGCAAAAAAAAAAATTGGGTCTATTACGCTTACTTTGTTTGTTGGCCTTATTAATATATATATATGTGTGTGTGTGTGTGTGTGTGTATGTGTGTAATCTATTTGATGTTTTTTTTCCCAGGGAAAAATCGTAATTTTCATTTATAAAAGGAAAATTACATGTTGTGTCATCTGAGTGGGAGCCTATGCAAAAAATATGATCATACCTTCAAACATATGAGTTCAGTAAAAGCAGAGAAATAAAATTTTATACAATAGTGAGAAAAAATAAATATCTACATAACATAAAAAATACATAAAAATGCCAGCAAAAGCTGGCTTAGATCAGAAAATCTGATCAGATAGCCCCAAGAACATCTGCATCTTCTATGAAAGGCCTATTGTAGTACTGGTACTCCTCTAGTCCATCCTATTCATTGATTAACCATTGGCCCCATATTAACTGCGAGGCTTCCTTGGAAAGTTGGTCAGCCACCTGGTTCCTTTCCCTATAAATATGAGCAATAGTAATGGAGCCAAAATGTGATTTGAGGGCCATAACCTTGGTCAACAACCCTCTGAGTGTGTACACGTGATAGTGGGCCTCATTGTTGAACCAATTAATAACAATCTTATATTCCCCAAAAATATGTATCTTGTTGCAAATATTCTCAAGAGCAAAGATAAGTAGAAGTTTGAGACAATTTAGTTCAAAGTAGTTGTTTGTACCCGGGCCAAGACCCATTTTGATATTATAATGGTGAGTATTCGAATGGTAAAGATTAGTCCCACACCACAACCAGTGATGCTAGCAGCTTCATCAAAATAGTCCCAAGGGTAGGATTTATCAATGGATTCAGGAATAAGCACTCTGCAGGGTGTCATGGGTTCAACTGCTGGGAGAGTGAGGAACAGATCAGTGATGTGGTTGCAAATGTGGAGCCAGTTAATTGTTGTGTCTTGAAATATGCTATGGTTACGAGCCAGCCAGATACCCCAGGAAACTAATAGAGGGAGATTCATGTTTTTCATGGATGTTGTTGTTGGCCACTAGTTCTACCACGCCTCAATGACATATATGCCATGCCAATTGATCGCAATGCCCATAGTTGAAGTGGAAATTTGCCAAACCTTTCTAGTAGATGGGTTTGAAAGGAAAAAATGATCAATGTCCTCACTATGCTCTTTGCACAGGAAACATTTGAGAGGACCTTAAATGGATCTTCTGGTAGGATTGTCATCTGTTAAAGCACAGTTAGTGAGAATACACCACATAAATAATCTAGCTTTAGGGGGTGCCTTCAACTTCTAAAGATGCCTCCACCACCACCTAATTTCCTAAGGTTCATGAACCGCAATAAGTGACACATAACCTTCTTTTGGTGTATACATTCCCCGAGGGGATAAAGCCCATATCAGCTCATCATCATGCTCAATTAATCTGATATGAGAAACTTAGAGTGCCCTGAGATATCTGTGCCACCTGCCAAATATCTGGTATGCCCATCACTTGTGAAGACTTCCAAGCCTGAGAGAGCTAGGTGGTATTGGCCTCATCTGCAATTTGTGACAGAGTGTGGATCCCCGAATACATAAGTGAATGTATTATAGCTAAGGGTAGGTGGTGCTCATGTCCACAACCAGACCAGGAATCCATGGAAATTCGAACCCGAGCACCCAATCCAATGCTCCAAGCACGACCACGTTTAATGACTGATGGATCTTGTAATGGCGCACCAAAAAATTGAGGAGCTAGGTCTGCTCCTGTTAGGTCCTCTAATCCATTCAAGGGTGGTCAATGGGGTGATATATTTGAAATATGTATCCTCTTCCCAAAGGCTTCTAGAATTTAAAATTTTCCACCCCATTTTAGCAGCCAAAGCTGTGGCAAAAATATTTAAATCTGTTAGACCCTGTCCACCCCACTGTTTAGGCTTTGCAATCTTGTCCCAGCCAACCCAAGAAAAATTCTTGCCCTCCTACTTCCCCCTCCAAAGGAACCTTCGAAAAATTTGTTGAATTCCAGCAGTAACACCCTTTGGGATCCAGGCAAGTGCCATCCAGTAAACGGGTATAACTTCCAGAACCGACTTGATTACAACTAATCTCCCCACTCTGGAGAGCCATCTCTATTTCCAGATGTTTACCCTCCTTTCCACTTTTGCAATGAGCCAGTTCTACTCAGTAATTTTGTAATCATTAGGCTTGAGGTTGAAACCCATGTATTTGATTCCATCCTTGATCTCCCTGCATCCAAATTGAAACTGAAGAAGGGCATTTATTTTCTCCTGAATGGAGCATCTCACCATTACAATAGTATATTTTTTGAGATTGGGAATCATGCCAGTAGCTTCACAAAAAATAGTCAGTGTCCTCTTAAAGTTATTGGAATCTCGAATAGGACCATCTAGAAAAATAGGTACATCATCAATAAATAGTAGCTTATTCAGGTGGATAAGGTCAGTAATTTTAACACCTTTTAATGACCCCTCTACCTTGGAAAATGCAATGAGCTTGGTCAACCCTTACATGATCAACAAGAAGAGTAACAGGGATAGTGGGCATCCTTGACACAACCCTCTACCTACACGAAAAATTTCAAATGGTGCACCATTAATGAGAATGTTGAAAGATGCATTTGTGATGAAACCCATAATAAAATTAATGAAGGAGTGAGGGAAACCAGTATGGATGAGTATGAGCTTAATAAAGGTCCAACAAGTACAATCAAAGTATTTTAGGTCCCTATATTACTAGTGTAGTCCATTATTGTTGTTAGTGTAGCCCCCTTATTATTATTGTTGTACCCATGTAGTCACCATATTGTTATTATTGTGCCCCATAAAATCCCACTATTGTTATTGGTGTGCCCTTACATTATTATTATTAGGTCGACTACGATTATATTGTGACCCCATGGAATCCTATATATATAAAGGAGGTTTTGTCATTTCGTTCATCCAACAATTGTTCATTTATATAATTTAAATGGGGTTTCCCCCTCAAAGTAGCTGATTTCTAAGGCGTTGATCTATATTTTCTTCTATTTTGGGAGCATAACATTTGGTATCAGAACTTTGGATTCTAGGGTTTTGCTGCTTCAAACAGGGCATATTGGAATTTTCACTATAACTATTTTTTCTACAAAGGTTCGGAAGCTAAGAAAAAAAACCCATTTGCAAAGAAATCTTGAGCAACATCGTGTAAAAATTTCAGATCTTGGTTCGCAATAGTTTCAGAGATATGTTATGTGGAAGTTAGGGTTTTTACAGGCTCCCAAATTTCATCTCAAAGAGGTGACCTTGGGAAAATCCTCATAATTCTCTCTCTGAGCATCGGATTGGAATTTTGTAAGAAGTGGAAGAAATTGCATGAACTGTAGTTTCCCGTGTATCAATTTTAGAACCGAAGGAAGAAACAATGACATGTGGCATGCCATACAAGTTAACTCTACTGAACTGGTCCATAATTAGATCATTACAGGAGATTCACTAACACATTTGGCCCAATTTTCGACGGCCAAAATATCGCTCTTGCGACACATAGGCATCCCAAGAGCGACACTTTGAGCTTGGGTAAAACATCGTTTCCTATCCCGTCGGAATTTTGACACTTCTAATATCTGTCGGTAGAGCGACACAAGACTCAACACGTGTCTTCATTAGTCAATCTTACAATTGCATTGTTTATTGTCGCTATTCTGACATCATGTGGAGACGTTGGTATTATGACACCAATGCCTTCCCAGAAGGTTTCGCAATACCGACGACCTGTCATCACATGCCTGACTCTATTAGTTTTTCAGCGAAGGAAACAACTGTCAAAAGTGCCACAACAGTCGTCGCTATTCCGAAAACTCGAATAAAATTATTGCGACGATTGTGCCATACCAGCGACGGAAACAATTGTCAGAAGTGCGACGAAAACAACCGTCATAAGTGAGACAGAAACAATCGTCGGAAGTGCGACGTAAACAACCATCGAAAGTGTGATGGAAACAACTGTCGGAATTGTGACGTGACTCCTAGAATTTTTTTTTGGGGGGCAGAAGTAACCCTAAGATGATCATCCACTTTCAGAACAAACTCACATTTGGCTTATGATATGATAGCAATAGTTGATAAAGGAGAAAGGAATATGTACGACCTCCCAAATGAGTTAGGATGCAAGACAACTGTCTTAGTTGTCTTGCATCTTAGCCTAGCTCGCTTGGGAGGTCATCGATATTCGTTTCTCATTTATCAACTATTTGCATCATGTTAGAAGAGAAATTTGAGTTCCTTCCTAAAGTGGTTGATCATCTCAGGCTTACTTCTGCCCCTACGGAGGTATCTCCGGTAAGAATTTGGTACCTTTTTTATAAGATCAAGGGCATGTTCATTTAACATGCTGGTGCATAGCATGGAAAAATTATATTGTTCAATGCTTCATTAAAATCAACAACTCTGCCCACTAATTTCATCATGGACAAGATAAGTTATAGTTGTATGAAAAAATGTACCATGAGGATATTGAGCACCCTTATGCATAACTTCATGTGTTTGATTGTGATACATAGTTTAGTTTTGATTTTGATAGAGCCACCCTTAAAGGAAGTCTCTATGAAATAATTATAAAAGAGGAATGCAACAATTTTTTATAGATTGGGCACTCCTGGCCCTGGTTGAAACTTGGAACAAATGTTGGTCCACTGACCAAGCCATCCCTATCATGCATGTGAGCTATGCCTTGATAAAATATTATATGTTTTCCATGGGTAAAATTTGACTCAGGTAAAGAGACTTTTAACAATAATAACAATCAGATTTATGACAGCTCTTGAAGCCCTAAAATCAGAAATCTCGCACCTGAAACGTGACACTTGATTATTTGGATCCAGCCTTAAAAGCAAAGAACTTAGTTTTACCCAAATGAAAATGACATTAGAAGCCAGTTTTGTGGCCCCATTGAACCAATCTATGATCTCTATAGACATTAGTAAATTCATCCTCAACAAGACTTAGTTATTGAATGATGACATTTTCAAGAGTAGAATTGTTTTTAGTACAACCTAAAGGGCATTGTACCAACCTAAAGGGAATTTTAGTGCCCTTTTGGATTTTGGAAAGTAAATTTGGAGTGTTTTGTGCCTTATTGAGAGTGGGGAAGGATACCCACTATATACCAACAATATTAGAGTCAATGTGTGGCCTAATTTCATGCAATATTTACTCCTAGAAACAATGGTTTGGAAACCTTTATTTGGTAGTGACTACAAGATAATCCACTTCGAAAATTTGGAAGGATTTCGAGGATCAAAACTGACCAAGCATTTGACATTTGGCATTATACTTTAAAGAAACAACTGAATGAAACTATTTGACTGTTGATTTTGATGAATATATGACAACAAAAAGGTCAAATATCCTAAAACAAGGTTACCCTCCTTAAAGCATGCAAAGGACAACCATTTACCCAGCCAGAAACTATACATATTTGTATTGTTAAAGAACCATATAACAGTAATTAGGGATTTAAACTAGAACTGCAAATGTTCCCTTGATACCTTGTTGACACTTTTGAAATAGGACTGAATCACGAATAACACCATGACTAACTTTATGATATTCCTCTCATGTCATCTAGGAACAACAATATAGAAAGAGATAAATTGTGCTCAACTACAATTTTCCCGCACTGGAATCATTCCCTAAAAAGAAAAAGAGGAAGCCACTTGGTTGAAACTTGGAGATGAAAATGCTAAGTATTTTCATCACTTTGCAAATTATAAGAAGAGTACTATTTGGGAAATGGAGGATGGGGAGGGTAATATTTTCAAAAGTTGTAATGAACTAGTTGGTCTAGGGGTGAATCACTTTGATGAGGTTTTTCAAACTTACTATATATTCCCAAATGATTCTCTACAACAACAAATTCTTGTACAGTCTGGTGAAATCGTGCCCTCTTGAGATTTCTAATGTCATCTATAACCTCATCAGAAAAGTCCCCGCTATTGGTATCCTTCCTCTTTTTAGAACAAGTGTCTGATGAGTCACTTATTTCACAAAAATCACATTCTCCCAAGTCATCCTTGAGAATTCTCGGCCTTGTCTGTGCACCACATGTTTCCAAATGTTTCTTATCTCCTTTAACCTTATATGTTTAATGAAGTAATTAGAAGCTCCATAAGTGATTCCTTTCTCACAACACTACTATATCCATTTTTGACATCACTTTGGACATAATAATCCAAATTCATACATGGTGTAACATGGCTTAACTAACCAAGCTAGTTGCCTCTTAAATTCCTGCATTAGATATACAAAATGAAATGGGCAAAAATAATTTCAAATCGATGAGAGAAAATAGTGGAAAATAACAAATAAAAGCCTATTTCCCACAGTCAAACTATCAAGCAATGTCTGAACCATCTTCAATAATAAATCCACATACTTGGTCAATCTTTTGGTTTTTTCATAAATTTGATGTTTCAGGGTATCTAGTGGGGGTTCAAATTTCTTGTTCTGGAAAAGAAAATATAATCCCAGAGAGAAGGGAAAAACTTACATGTTTTAGGAAAATCTAGTTCCAATCCAACAATTTCAAGTACCCTGAACCTATCCTCGTCTGGAAAATAATAAATACACCTTGCACATAACCATATCGTAACCTTCTTGGGTAAAAAATAAAGTGGAATTACCAATGCTACTCTTGAAAGTTACAAGACAGAGAGATACAAGTAAAATGGAAAAAAAGAGAGGAATAAAGGGTGAACCCTAGAAAATGGATAAGCACTACTCAACATTAGAAAAAGATATATTCTATAAGTTAAAGAAGTACAATTAAAAATAAGAGAAAAAAGAGTACAAAAGGGTGATTTAAGAGATGATTGTAGAGGAAGGAGTATGGACATATATGAAGCAAGGAGTATCACCATCTCCATCATCATAAATCACTGTAAAAGAATGTCTACCCGGAGCTAAAAAGTCCTAGCTATATGATGTTGGTAAAGCCTCGTGACAAATATTCAAGGCTCTCCCAACATATGAAGCTAAAGAGAAATATATAGTGATGGGTGTTTAATTGATCCATATGGGTTGGAAGGAAACTCTACACTAAAAGTGACTACATCTATGTGGACTTCATGGAAGTGATTGTCTAGAAACGGAATGGGAAAATGTACACCATCTCACCAACCTAGTATAATTTGCATCCAATTCTAGGGAGATTTCATGAGACTTGGCACCTACAACCATTCACAAAAGTTGGAGGAAGAAGGTGATCAACCTAATGGTGTAGAGTCTAGATAAATATAGTAAGTCTGAGCAAGTGATCCTCCTGAACCATAATATAGACATGGATTTCTCCCTCAAAAAACATAATATACAAGATAACTAAGATGAAATGCTTTGTCTCAAAGCAAGCAAAAAGAACTTCAGGAGGGGATAAGGAGAACTTATCTTTAATTCCTAATTCTATCTTTTTAGTTTCCATTTTCCACTTGTGGGGCGCTAGACTATTATCACTTCATATATTTTATTTGACAACATTAGATTTTTTTTAACGGATTTTGAAAAATACAAAATGAAATTAATAATGCAGCAAAAATTCAATATGAATTTATCTTTGAAAATGGCATAAAACCCATTGATAAATACCATCAAGAACAAAAAAAAACGCCTCTAGATCTGGAAGTCCCCAAAGTTGAACATCAATGGAGAGAAAAAAGAAACCCAGGGGAAGGAAGATCCTTTAAATGGTTTTCTACAATTTCTCAGGATATGCCTTAATAAACCAAGCAAGAAGTACAAACACAAATTTTACAATTCTTAAAGTTTTCTACAATTTCTGTGGAGCTCACATTTCAAATCAGTAATACAAATCACCATACCAATAGACAAATCAACACTAGAATATCCCAGAGCCAGACTATCTCCATGTAGAGTAAAACTCTCCAAGTTTGGTCAAGATCCAAATGTTCCATCCTGTTGTGCTATACAACACCCCCATTTATTTTTATAAATAAGGACCCTTTAGAAATAAATAGGAAATTTTTTTAAAAATTTCCTAAAACAAAAAAACTAGAAAATAAAAATTTTATTTTTCTGCCTTATTCTTTTTTAGCGCATTGCAAATCACATATCTTATGAATTTCAAAAGACTCATAAAACTTAAAATATGTGAACTGCGATATGCGCTCAAACTTCTCCGAAGATATGATTTAAACTTTACAAAAAGCTTCAATCACCGTTATATTTACTTTATCGCACCACACCTCACTTAATCAATCAAAAAACATTAAAAGCAAAATGATATAAGTTGCGACTTCGCAGACCCGACAAGCAAATAGACAAATGAATATAAAACCTTCGGTCATCGCAGTCACTTCAGTGTTATAAAAAATCGCAATTCGCATTTCGCTCACTTATAACATACGCTAAATCGGCATCCTATAAAATTTGCGATCTGCGATTTGCGCAGATCGTATTTCGCAGCCTTTAAGGGTAAGTATTACAAATAGTCATAAGTTATAATTTGCGATATGCACACTGAATCCATTTAATATATCAAGTGTGTAAAACAACTTGTGTCATGTTGAAATGAAATTTAATACCTTAACGGCTTTAAAGCGATTGATAGATCTTACGTGTGGAGATATATGAAATATTAATTCAGAGATTATGATTGATGATTGATGTTATATTTTAATAAGATTGATATCTTCTTGCATGTGTTTGAAATATATGATAGATTTGTCTCTTTGATACTCCATATTTGTAAAATTCGCTCTGCTTTCAGGAAACTAGTTAACAGATTGAAGAAGAGAAAAATGGGCAAAAAGGGTAAAGAAATTTCTCAGACGTCATCCACTGAAGACACAGATATGTCTCCATTATTTTCAGATACCGTTTGCAACAAATATCGCGACAGTTCGACATGGGAGGCAATGTATAAACTTTTTGAAAGTGAAGGACCAAGGGTGATAAACAAAGTTTCTTCAACATGCACTACTTCTACCTCCGACGCAACTCTTTTTGACGTTGCATGCTCATACATTCATAGGATAGCTGCTTCAATCCCCTTGTTGTAATCTGGTCTACGGAGAGGAGGAGAGGTATAGTGGTAACAATCATAATCCATTGTGTCATGCAAGTACAAGGCTGACTAGTTGCCAATTCCTCTGGTTACAATATATATATATATATATATATAAGCAATTATAATAGAAGTGTAATATTTTTTGTTTTGTTTGCTATATTATGTGAATCCTAAGATGACTGTCATGCATAACCTTTGACTTGAGTATTCGTGACCCAGGGGCATCTAAGCAGTTAAAATCACAAAGGATTGCACATGGCTTGGGCCACACCATCCCTTAGCATGGTTGGGTTTTTGCCCACAGAGAATCGAACGACTAACCTTCACATCATGGAGTGGCTTAACAAAATACCCTGTCACCATGTCTTCTATGCCCCATGGGAAATATAAGTGTAATATTTCGGTAAAATATAAAAGTTAAATATTCAAAACAAACATATGTAAATTAAAAGAGAAATATTTTAATCTTTAAATTTAGTTGTCATGTGTGTGTGCGCTAATTTATTTTTATACCATATACATTTATATATTTTTAAACTGTAACAATATAATTTTATATATATATATATATATATATATATCTGTGTGTGTGTGTGTGTGTGTTAGTTTTTTATTTATACCATCCACACTTAAATTATATAAATTTATATATCTATAAACAATTATAATAGAATTGTAATATTCAATAAAATATAAAAGTTAAATATATAAAAGAAACATATGTGAATTAAAAAAATATTTTAATCTTTAAATTTTGTTTTCATATATATATATATATAACTTGGAATGGAAGCATGGGAAACCCATGAGTACTTCTGCACATGTCGTGGATACTAAATATATTTTGGAATGGTAACATGAGAAACCCATGAGTACTTTCCCACTTTTCGTGGATAGTAAATATAACTTGGAATGGAAGCATGAGAAACCCAAGAGTACTTCCCCACATTTCGTGGATGGTAAACCAAGTAAATCGTCGTCCTTGATTACAAAGCCTCACCGTAATGGAAGCAAAGAGAGTCAAACCTATGATCAACAACAACTAGCAACAATATCAAACAAATTCACGTCTGGCTCTAGACCACTTGAGCTAACCCCTGGGGTTGAATATGTGTGTGTGTGTTATTTTTTTATTTATATCGTACACATTTTTTTCTTTTATGAATTTAAATTGGTATTGCTTCAAAATATTAAAAATATCATAACAAAATTATTAATTTCCACGTTTTTTAGTTCATCGTAGGCAGTCTCAATTTGTCACAAGGGAAACTAAATATATTGATCATCTACAAAGGAGAAAATCATATCAAGGCAAAAAAAACTATTGTGAGTAAACTAACCTATCATTTATAAAACTATAAAGAGAAATGCCACTAAGGTGCATAGTAGAAAATCAGGAGTCCAAGGAAGACACTAGAGAAGGATCTTTGGTGTTGGCACTTGAAGGAGCTATAGGTTTTATCTAGCACTAGATATGGCTCTCGAAGTGAGCTAGACGAACATCCAAACTCTCCATGCATGGTTGTTGGAACTGTTGGTCACAAGTGACATCTTTCAGGGCAGAAATGATGCCATATTGATCCTTTTATTTCTCCTTCAGAACTCCACCTAGGAGGGTTTTTTCCTGCTAGTGAAGGGTAATAGAGGTAGGGTACTATTTCCTCCTTCTTCTATTATGTCCAAGGTCAAGAACCCAATGGGAAACTTCTTCAAGGATGTAAGAGTTAGAGGAATATTGACAGTCATCAGCAGTAAGGGACTCAAGATGATGTATCTTAGCATAGATATTAGATGGTACAATAGATTAGTAAATTCTTGCAACCTCCTGTGTTTGGGCATGAGTCTTACCTTGAGGTACACAACCACCCCCTCCCTTTTGGTGACTACACATACACTATCGAGGCACAGAGCTAGAAATAATAGGACGTCGATAGTAGATTCCAAGTATTAAAATTCCAAGGAATGAGAGGTAGAGGCAGAGGATATCTTGAGAAATGCAAAGGAGATAACTTGTAGGATTCTTGAGAACAAAGAGAGAACAATGAGCTGAGAGGCTAGGAAGAGGACTTCGGACAAGGAAAAACTTCAAACCAAGTTCAAAACTCCATAATTACCTAAGCCAACATTCAAAAACTATATAACACCAACGAAAGCTACATATAAAAAATATATGATCCTAGGAAAAGTGAACAAAGCCAAGAGGCATAATGAGTACCCTAAATAAAACAATGTGCAATGACCTAGGTTTCTAAAGGTTGCAAACAACAGATGACGCAACCACTACAACAAGAGGAAATCCCAACACCAAAGGTATTTCCAACATCACGAAGAAAGATGCAACAACGTGGCCAACAATACATCACGAATCACCACTCCACTCTCGCCTTAATTGCCCAGCCAAGGAATAGTAATTTCCCAAACCAAATTGTGAACAAAGCCAAACCACCACAACTCTACTAGTTGGAGAAAACAAGTCCAATTCTAGAAAAATCATAGGGAAAATCTCCATGAAAGCAAGTAAATTGCCCTGGAAAAGTCCCTCGATGTTGTAATATTCTGGAGGCAATCCCACTTGCATTGGTGTAGGGATACAATTACACCATTTAAATCATAGTAGGAGTGCTTTATAAGAAGAGCGAAGCACAAAGTGGGAGCTTACCTGATCTGGGTAAATTTCACTACCCTTTAACCAAGACCATTTACTTTGGCTAATGTGTTACAACTGTGTTTAATCAAAGAGTTAATAAACATCTGAATGCTGTAAAGAAGAGGACTATAACAAGCATTAGCAACATAAGAGATTGATAACGAAGTTCGTCTAGGAGGGACTACACCTCCGGGCCTCGGTGTCAAGATGGTGTAGGTCGCTGCATTAAGTGCTGGAAATAGTGCATATGTACATGGATGGTATTTCCTCTATCATACAAGGAAAATTCCCTCACGCAGGAGTGGTTGGACCTCTCCAGGAGATGTTCCACTATAGGAACTCTTATTCACAAAAATGACTCCTATCAGTATGACAATAACTCACACATAATGACTATGAGTATCCCGCCAGCATGGCAACAAAGGGATCTCAATCAAACATACATATGACAATGAGTATCCCGCAACATGGCAATCAAGGGATCTCAAAAAACATAAAACAAATCCATGATAAAAATTACATCTCGCATCAAGAAAAAAACAAGATCCCACATCAAACATCAAACATCAAACAAGGATCTATATAGCACAATGCATCTCATAGTAAAGAGAAAAATAAGTACATGATCACATTGCATATACCCCACATCCTAGCGCTATCTAAAGAAAAGGATTATAAATTGTTGGATCTAGTTGTACCATCAATATCGTGGCATTGAATATCCTGAAATTGACTGCTCACTCACTAAATGTTGACACCTGCAACTCCACTTTGAAAAGTGGCCAAAAAACATAAGGCTCAGATGGAAAATATGATTGCACCACTGAACTCATGTCATTGAGATGTGTAGGATCGAATGTTAATTTGTTGAATTCTGACAAAGTGAAAATTTGGGCCTTAGGGAATATTTTAGATTCCCCCTAGATTCCTCAAAGATGTTGCTCCATAGGGAATCTAGAAATTTGCAACTCAAAAAAGGATTCTGATCTCACCATTGAGATCCTTGCCAAATTCTGAGAAGAATGAGTATAAAGTTGACCTCATTTTGACACCGGCGAATTTTGGTCTTCAAGGAATCTAAAAGATTCCCTCAATATTCCTAAAGATTCTCCTCCACAATGAATCTACAAAACTGCTGCTCAAAAGGCGAATCCAACCTCGCCATTGCATTCCCTACGAAATTCTGGTTAACATGCATATAAAGTTCAATACAATCTGACACAGGAAAATTTTACCTCCTTAGAATCAAAAATATTCTCCAAGCATAAAAAAGGATTGTCTCGAAATCCGTGCACCATCATGCCTCGAACTGCGTGTCCACCTGTCGTCCAACCTGTCTTCTCTTTTCTCACGGCTCCATTTTCCTCCCTATGCCCTCATCTCTCATGTATTCTCCATCATTCTCCATGGTTTCCTTGAACCATTTGAATGACATTTTATAATAAAGTGTGAGAATGACTAAGACAAAGTGTGAGGTTGGCACATTGGTTTGCATAATCATATTAAGATAATTGTTGTTGGGAGGTTTTGAGTTCAAATCTCGTTGAGTTCAAATATTGTTTTGAAACCCAATTTTAGTTTTAATATGTTTTTCAAACTACATAATATATGGAATTCGTATCTCCATATTGTAATGACTCCCAAAAACAAAAATGGAGGTTTTGTTTAATATGGAATTTAACATTATTTAATATGATTTTTGTTACATAACAATTACCATATTTAAATTTATTTTGATTGTTTAATAACTATATTTAATATATAGTTATTTGTTTAATGGTTTTTTTGTTTTTATGTGGGAAATTAAATATCATTTTGTTTTATCTTTTCTGCACGGGAAAGGAGCCAATGGAGGAGCGCCATGTGTCAACAGCTGAGGGGCTTTCCATTTTGGTCCCACATGCTTACAAGAACACCATGTGGCATGCTGTGGGCCCCACTTCCCTTGCCTTAACAAAATTTCAAACTGCTCTAACTTTCTTATATGAGCTCGGATTGACGCGCCGTTCACACAGTTGTGATCAGGGCGACGAACTCTTCAACTTGAACTTGGAACACTTTAATTTTTGAGCTTTCATCAACCCTCTTTATCCTGTGAGAACCCTCTAGAGCCACCTGGATCATTCCTCCCCAATGAGGAGTTTTTGGTCCTCCAAAAGCACCAACAATAATCTGCAACTGTTGTGTACGATGTATGCACCACAAGTGTCCTGAAAAGGGTCACGCTTCCTTCTCCTTCACATTTGTCCTTCAGAGACATAAGCGATGAACTGACACCTGCATCCTCTGCAAACCTGTAGTAGAGTCTCTCGCAAATTACATTCTCAAATATGACCAACTATGACACAAGCATGCCATACTTGCCACGATTTTAAATAATCGGTGGTCAAGTTTACATCAAATGGAAATCACACCCTAGCTATCATTGCAAGATCAAAAACATCATTGTCACATTTCAAAGTGATGGAAAACAACTCATCACTTTTACATGAAATAAATGCATCACACAATTTATAAAACAAGGTCAAAATATTATTTTTGCTTAACAAGTGATGGAAATACACATCATCACTTTTACAATTAAATATACAACATATGATTTACAAACACGGCCATGACAAGCTAACATATCTAGAAAAACAATCTGGAAAAACCATCTCTCAATTATCAAAGTGAATGGATCATCTCCCTATGGCACGGTTGCTTGTTGAACAATTGTTTCAACCGGTTCATGCATCGACGCTTCGTTCTTAAGGTGTTGCTTTGGATGGAGCCTCAAACACATGGCTCTTTGATGGCCACTTTGGTTGCAATGGCTATAAAAGGTCTTCTTCCTCCATACCTTCTTAACCAGTTGATTTTTTCGCTGCGGAGAAGGCTTTTCACGGCTCATCCTCCTTTGTGTTGCCATTCTTTTCCAAGACTCAGAAATGACATGGTTATGTAAACCATAAAAATGACAAGTTTTTCGATGCCATGATTTACGACCATGATTAGCAACATTTTTATAATCAAAATGAACTTTGGAATAATGAGACTTATTATACCTTCCCTGGTGGTCTCTGGTGTGATCATGGTGATGATATCTTGCCTCAACTCTTTCACTACAACATGCACTTCCATGGGATGATGGTGAAGTGTTCCCATCAATCCTTTTCCCTGATGAGTTCAACAATGTTTGTTATCCTTTGATTTCCTTCGAACATCCTCCTTTATTGTATCCCAAACCTGCGTAGCGAGGTCTCTACACAACCTCCAATGGCTGAGTTATGCCTTGGGCACGAATGCCAAGTCCTCCTCCTTTGTAACCCATATTGGTAAGGATTCTCATGCCGGTTCCTGTAATGGGGATCTCCACACTTGCAACATAATGGTATCAGGTGAAGATGAAACTGAAGAGAAATCAACACTGTTTAACTCAGTTGTCGATTTTGAAACAGGTGAAGAAGGCTTCTCTAAGCCTTCATTTCGCTTCAATTCCTCCAAGGCCTCTGTCGTGGCTTGTATCTGAAGCTGCAATCGCTGCTTCTCCTCCTTATCTTTCTATAGGAGTGTATTCAATGCCTCATGATCTGCTTGAATATTTTCTTTGTGGTGCTTCAATTCTTCCAATGCCTCTATCGTGGCTTGCAATTGAAGTTTCACTCGTTGATTCTCCTCCTTCTCTTCTTGTAGAAGTGTTTTCAACTCAGTGTTGTCTGCTGCTTGTTTCTCATAGGCTTTATACAACATGTATGCTTTCTTGGACACCCTGAGCATGGTCTTGTACATGCCTTTGACATCCTCCAATGCTCAACTCAACGAACATTCAATGGTTCATGCCTGCAATCCAAATTAGTAAGAATACCGCTCTAATACCACTTGATCCGCTTAAATTTCGCTACCCTTTAACCAAGACCTTTTACTTCGACTGATGTGTTAGAATTACATTTAATCAAAGCGTTAATGAACATCTGCATGCTATAAAGAAGAGGAACATAACAAGCATTAGCAACATAAGAGATTGATAACGGAGTTTGTCTAAGAGGGACTATGTCTCCGGGCCTCGGTATCAAGATGGTGTAGGTCACTGCATTAAGTGCTGGAAAATGCCCTTACGCAAGAGTGGCTAGACCTCTCCATGAGATTTTCCACTGTAGGAACTCTCATTCACAAAAATGACTCCTATCAGTATGACATTAACTCACACATAATGACTATGAGTATCTTGCCAACATGGCAACAAAGGAATCTCAATCAAACATACATGTGACAATGAGTATCCCGCCAACATGGCAATAAAGGGATCTCACACAACATAAAACAAATCCATGATAGAAATTACATCTGACATCAAGAACAAAACAAGATCCCACATCAAACATCAAACAGGGATCTATACAACACAATGCATCTCATAGCAAAGAGACAAAGAAGTGCATGATCACGCTGCATATACCTCACATCTTGGAGCTATCTGAAGAAAAGGATGATAAATTGTTGGATCTAGTTGTACCATCAATCTCGTGGCATTGAATATCCTGAAATCGACTGCTCACTCACTGAATGCTGACACCTGCAACTCTACTTTGAAAATTGGTCAAAAAATATAAGGCTTAGAGGGAAAATTTGACTGCACCACTAAACTCGTGTCGCCAAGAGGTGTAGGATCCAGTGTCAATTTGCTGAATTTTGACAAAGTGAAAATCTGGCCCTTTGGCAATCTTTTAGATTCCCCTTAGATTCCTTAAAGGTGCTGCTCCATAGGGAATCTGGAAATATACAACTCAAAAGAGGAATTTGATCTCACCATTGAGATCCTTGCGAAATTTTGAGAAGAATGAGTATAAGGTTGACCTCATTCTGACACCAGTGAATTTTAGCCTCCAAGGAATCTAAAAGATTCCCTTAAGATTCCTGAAGATTCTCCTCCACAAGGAATCTGTAAAACCGCTGCTCAAAATGTGAATCTGACCTCGCCATTGTGTTCCCTGCGAAATTTTGGTTAAAATGCATATAAATTTCAATACATTCTGACACAGGAAAATTTTACCTCCTTGGAATAAAAAAGATTCTCCAAGCATTAAAAAGGATTTTGTCTCGAAATATGTGCACCATCATGCATCGAAATGCGTGTCCATTTTTCGTCTGACCTGCCTTCTCTTTGCTCACAACTCCATTGGCCTCCCTGTGCCCTCATCTCTCATGTATTCTCCATTATTCTCCATGGTTTCCTTGAATGATTTGAATGAAATTTTATAACAAAGTGTGAGAATGAATAAGACAAAGTGTGAGGTTGGCACATTGGGTTGCATAATCATATTAAGATAGTTGTTGTTGGGAGGTTTTGAGTTCAAATCCCATCGAGTCCAAATATTGTTTAAAACCCAATTTTAGTTTTAATATAGTTTTTTCAAACTATAATATATGGAATTCGTATCTCCATATTGTAACGAATCCTAAAAACAAAAATGGAGGTTTTCTTTAATATGGAATTTAAACATATTTAATATGATTTTTGTTACATAACAATTTACCACATTTAAATTAGTTTTGATTGTTTAATAACTATATTTAATATATAGTTATTTTTTTAATGATTTCTTTTGTTTTTATGTGGGAAATTAAATATGATTTTGTTTTATCTTTTCTGTAGGGGAAAGGGACCAATGGAGGAGCGCCATGTGTCAGCAGCTGAGGGGCTTTCCATGTGGGTCCCACGTGCTTATTGGGATGCCATGTGGCATGTTGTGGCCCCCACTTCCCTTGCCTTAACAAAACTTCAAACTGCTCTAAATTTCTTATACGAGCTTGGATTGACATGTCATTTGCACCATTGCGATCAGGGCGACAAACTCTTCAACTTGAACCTGGTTTGAGAGAAATACAAACACTTTGATTTTTGAGCTTTCATCAACCTTCTTTGTTCTGTGTGTGTCTCTGAAGCCACCTGGATCATTACCATATTCATAACTAGAGGGAGGAGAATTCACAAGTGTCTATATATCGAGGGCAAACCATGCCAACCCCCTCTCAACTCTTACATGAGGAGTTGGGGTGGCGAGATTGCCCCCCAACATCCTGCTTTCCCTTGTTTGATACCCTGATTGGGTATACCATACATATCTAAATTATATAAATTTATATTTATAAACAAATATAATAGAAGTGTATTATTTCAATAACATATAAAATTTAAATATATAAAATAAAAATATAGAAATTATAGTGTAGATTTGCAAGTGTTCATGAAATTTTAATAAAAATCATAAGACAAAAACCTACTCTACTGCTGTGCAGAATTCAATTCACAATTTAGAACATCAATCACAAACATGCAATGATAAATAACACACATGCACACATTATTTTCCCAGGGGAAAGCACTCTGCTAAAAAACCAATTTCCTGCTTACATTAATCTAATGAGTAGAGATGTATTACAATTGATTTTCTCAACTTAGCACAACCTGCAAGTGAATAACCTATCTCTCTACTGATTGAGAAGCTCTGGCCCAGAATTAGTCAGATTTTTCCTCTAATTGAGCCCTATTTCCTTGCACAATTCCTGAGGAAATTAGGCCCTTATTATTTAGGAATTTCCTCCAAAATTCTTGCACAATTCCCAAGGTTGATCATCTAAATGCATGCAACACTTGTACACTCAAGGCTAGTCTACCACTGATATTACACTACCTGGGAATCTCCACCACAACTAGTGAACTCAAATTCTATGTATGCAGTAGCTATTTTAGGTTGATTGATAGTAAATTGGATAATCACTGAGCTTAACTGAAGTCCCACTACACAACTGACCTTCCACTAATTCCTCCAACAATTAGGACTTTTTTAACTGAAAAAAACTTCAAATAACTGACCTTGATTGCTACAAATTAGCCATCACATATGCTTAACTGAAATCCAATCCCTCTAACTCGGATTTACTGAGTTAACTAGGTGAAAAGATCCATGTCACATAAGTAAACTACATCCAAGTTGTCTGTTGATGTGAAAATTCAAATTTTCTCAATTTGACAAAGGAAAAATCAAATTGACACTTTCTTGCTGCATTTTTCAACAAAACATATGTAAATTAAAAATATTTTTTAGTCTTTAAATTTTGTTGTGAGATATATATATATATATATATATATATATATATATATATATATATATATAAAGTTAATTTTTATTACCTCAAAATATTAGATTACAACATGTCATCCATCACCAATAAATATAGTAAAACAAACTACGTTTACTACATTCTTGGTGTGAGATCCCAAGATTGATCATGTGATTTTCCTTTTTTTACTTTTTATTTTGAGGGCGTCAATCCATTCCGCAGAATTATTAGGAACAATTATAGGGGGAGCATTGGCATATCTTCTTTGAGATAATTCCATTGGTTATGTCATATTTGTTGTTTCCTTGTCGCTATCTGATTGATATGACTTGTGGGTATGTTTTTTCCCGCTCATTGCAGAAGTCACAATTATGGTTGAGTTTCTTTCCTTTTCCTATAAAGGATGGGTCTCCTTCGCTAAGGGATGAGATGGTGCCTTTGGTGGCTAAGTTGAGTCTAGATGATTTGATTTGGTGGTGTATGTCTTTTGTTGCCGAGGGTTATCCTACTTTTGACCTGAATTATTCTTGGACCCTTTTAGTCCCTTTAGATCTTGCCATTCACGACTAATTTTCTTTAGATCCTGGGGGGGAATGGTCCCTTACGAAAAGTGGCATACATTTTGAATATGATCAGGTTGTTGACAATTCCTATAGCATAAATCAATTATTTCATAATCCAACGGTTACATAAAAACCTTACCCCTCCACTTGAGTAGGATTTTATCCGATAACCCTTTACTGAGGTCCACTTCGACACGAACACAAAAAAATGTGAGAATTCCTTTTGAAAGTCTTTCAATGACTATTTTTATGAATTTTCCTACTAATTCCCACGTATTCTAAAATATATGGATGTGTTAAATGGATGGAAAAGTTAGGAATCCTTACCCATAATTGAGTTACCAAAGACATCAACACAATAAGATTAAAGTGAGGAAACCATGGTTTCATTGAGAGGCCAAAATGGCCCCAAAACAGGGTCCCTAGTAAAAATAAATGGTTGGTCCCCTAAATATTTTAGGAACACCAAAAATAATCATTTTCAGCTAAATAACAATTTTATGTTTTGTGATCAGTTTTGGTGTACCTACCCATTCCTCGAGAGCAAATTTCAAGGGCCAAAATCCATTAAAACAAAAAATAATCGCTTGTTGCTCATAATTTGCAACCATGAAGTTGGTTAAAACATTTTTCACTTCAAGCGATGGGGTATCCATTGTCTAATCCATAATGAATGTTGGCCCTATTAGATCTTTGGTTTCAAAGATGGATGTTCTAAGATTAGGACTTTCTTAAAAGTCTTAGGTTGGTAGGAGGAAGGTGCTACACATCCTTTAGCTATACCTCTCAATCTGGCGATTAGAGAAATAGAGGGATCCTTGGTTATGCCATACTCTCTGATGGATTTTAGATCTTGAAGTTTCCTTCTTCCATATATGATTTGGAAACAACCAGAGAAAACTCTAGTTGATCCTAGATTTAGGAAATGAGCGAAGAGACGAGATCTGAGGCTTGGAAAAACATGTAGAAGGAACCCCTTGAAAATGTTTGTACAAAGATTGGAAGCTTCACTATATCAAGGATAAAACCCTCATCTAAGTAGCAAGAAATATTCTAAAGATTCTTGAAGCTAGACAAATTTCTCTAGACCCTCATGAGAAAGAAAACTAACGCGCATTGAAGGTGAAAATTTGTCCAACTGAAGCCCCTCTGTGGGCTTCTCATTCATACCCTTTTTCATTCAGGCATGGAAACTTGTCTCCTTTACCATGGTTGAGAGATTTCCACTCATATTTAAGATTAGGGTTTGCTACAAATTGTTTTCCTTGATATACTCCCATATCTATTGAATGGCCTTGGTGTGAGGTAGCTTGGAGATGCCTAAGAATTTTTGCATGCCCTGTGAAATGGGACATGGCTAAGCGATACCTCCTCTTATGTGAAAGTCGCTCTTTTCCTATCTGTTAATTTGTTCTTTGTCAATAAATTCTTGAAGTTGAGTCTTCAATGTAGGGCCTTTACGTCCTCTGCTCCTCGAATTAACAAATACAATAACGATAACTTCCAACACAAAAGGTCTGTGGAGGCAGCGTAGTGGTAAGGTCTCTCTCGTAAAGATGGACAGGTCCTGTGTTCAATCCTGAGCGAGGGCGTGGCTCGCCGCGAGAGATTAACCGTTCCGGGCCAAGCCCAAGACCTTTTCTGCGCGCTGCTGCCTCCAGCTGCGTTTCTCTGCGCGGCTTGTGGCTGGGCTCTACCCTCTCGGTCGTTTATGCCTCTGCCCTTGGTCCTCCTGACCTTTGGGCCTCTCGGTTCTGCTAGGCTCCCTTATTTACACCTGCCCTGCTTCAAAATCTCGCTGACTCTTGTCAGATCTGCTTGGGTCTGCGCCCTTGGGGTTTCTGCTTGCAGGGTCTATTTGGATTCTCCTTCGTCCCGACCTTGAGATGCCTCGTTCCTTTGCTTTGTGCAGATTGGGTTTGTTGTTTTGATCTTCTTGCCATGGAGGCCCAAGGCTCGCCCATCGGTCCCTCGCAAGCCGCTATCCCAGAAGCTGAAGCAGCCTTCTCCTCTCTTCTTGCTTCGCTACCCAAAAAGAAGAAATCTGAAGCTACTAAGTTCGTCAAAAGGCTTGACGATGTTCCGGAGGTAAACCTCCCTCCTGAGGGTCCGATCAAGGTCACTTTGTCCCTAGCAGATCGGGCCCTGGTGGGTCAATTCACGGGCCTTTGGCCCTCGCCAAGATCCATGGAAAACTGGGTCGTTAAGAACTGGGTTCCGCTGATCAAAAATAAAGTCACCTCTTATTTTTTGGGTAGAGGCTTCTTTCTGTTCGAGTTCAACACCAAGGAGGATAAGGACCTGATCTTCAGGAATGGGCCCTATTTCATGGGACCCCAGGGCCTCTACCTTAACAAATGGACCCCGATTTCGATCCGGCTGTGGATGTCCCAACGGCAGTCCCTGTCTGGGTTCGGCTCCCCAATCTTCCAGTGCACTGTTGGAACTGGGAGTCCCTCAAGCACATTGGAGATACTCTGGGAAAATTCATTGACAGAGCAAACAACAATGATCAGTATGATTGCGCCCGAATCTGTGTCGAGGTGGACTTAGAGGTGGGGCTTCCGGAGGCCATTAAATTAAAGGTGGGCAGTTGGACGCATGTGCAAGTGCTGGACTATGAGAAACTCCCCTTCAAATGCCGCAAATGTCACATATATGGCCATTTTGCAAGAGGGTGCCCGAACAAAGGGGAAGCTGAGAAAGGAAAGGAAGAGGGCTGGAACCAGGTCAAGCGGACAAAGACATCTCACAAGAAATCTGGGGTTCATGGACCCCAGTCTGCCTCCATCCATAATGTTCCCCAGCCAAAAAGTCAAGAAAATAGGTATGAGGTCTTAAGCTCTGCTGAAGAGACTCCTCAGGAAGAAGATAGGCAAGATCAACCTTTAGAAAAAATGCCTTCAGCAGAAACAAGACCTGAAGAAAGCGTCACGGCAAGAAACAAGGATAAGCAAACAGAAGCCTCTGAGGAGGAACATGACTCGGAGGAGTCTGAGGAGGATGGAGAAGTAGGAGATACACAGATATCGTTCAGAAGATCTGCAAGGGGCCGCAAATCTGCTAGAGAAAAGAGAGATCATGAAACTTACAAAGACAAGCTTCAGGGTAGTCAGCCTACTCTGGAGAAACTTCTTGGCAAAAATCCGAAGATGGTAAAAAACCAAGCGCAGGGTTCCAAGGGAGCCCATCATCATAAAAATAAATGATGAAGATTGTCTCCTGGAACTGTAGAGGAATGGGGAGCAAATTGAAAGAAGAAGCAACGAGAAGCCTTATAAGAAGAGAAGCTCCAGACATTCTTCTGATTCAGGAGACCAAAATGGAGGACAAGGAGTTTCTCCAAATCAGTAAAAAAATTTGGAAAGGTAGCAGCAGACATGCAGTTTCAGCACGGGGAGCATCTGGGGGACTGGGCTCCCTTTGGAACCCTCTCAAGTTCAGATTGGTCACCGTGCTGCACAACACCCATTGGCTGTTTTTGAAGCTCCAGCCTTTGGACTCGAGGGTGGCAGTCAGTATTTTCAATGTCTATGTTCCAACAAATATAGGGGAGAAAAGGGAGTGCTGGGAATCCATCAGACATCTGTTGGAGTCAGAAAATTTGGAAAACATCATTGTTGCAGGTGATCTTAGCCTCACCTTGTGCATGGAGGAAAAGCAAGGAGGCACAATCGTAAGGGACCTTGCAAGGGAATGGGTGGAAGACCTCATACAGGATTGGGATCTTCTTGACATCCCTCCAACAAATGGTAAGTATACCTGGTCTAACAAAAGAATAGGTCCTGGTCACATTGCTGCTAGACTCGATAGATGTTTGGTTTAGAGTTCCTTTCTTCTGTTGGGCTTAGATTTCAGACTGCATATCCTCCCATACAGTGCTTCTGACCATAAGCCCATCTTTCTTGAGATGCTGGGCCACAAATATTTTGGCCCCATCCCCTTCAGATTCAACCCTCTTTGGGTCAAAGAACCTGAGTTCCTGAACTGGGTTCATGACTGCTGGAATCTGCCTGTGAAAGGTTCCCCTTTCTTCATTTGGGAAGAAAAACTTAGAAGACTGAAAACGGTGCTTAAATCTTGGGCCAAAGCTCTTCCCTCTCCTGCAAAAGAGAGAAAGCAGGCTCAAGATAATCTTGCCTAGCACCATGCCCACTGTGAAGATGCAAAAATCACTAAAGAAGCTCTAGATAAGGAAGTTGAGCTCCATCAAATCTTCCACAAAGCTTGCCTTTCGGAGGAAGAGCATTGGAGACTGAAGTCTAGGAGCTTATGGCTTAAAGCAGGAGACATAAATTCAGCCTTCTTCCACAAGCAAGCTCAAGCCAGAAAGAGCTTTAATTCTATTGCAGAAATCAACGATAGAAATTTGACACACAAAGATTTTGACAGCATAAAGAGAGAAGCTTTCAACCACTTTCAAAACCTGTATAGAGAAGAGGGCGTGATGGACCCAAACTCCAAATTCTTGGAGGCGGTTCCCCCTAGGATCTCACCTTCAATGAATCAGCAGCTTGAAGCAAAGATCTCTATTCAGGAAATAAAGGATGCCCTCTCAGACATGGAGCCTGACAAAGCCCTAGGCCCGGATGGTTTTATAGCAAGATTTCTTCAAACCTGTTGGCAGATTGTGGAGAAAGACCTCTACAAAATGATTTTGAAATCTCAAGACTGCAAGAAAATTGGGGGCAGCACCAATTCAGCTTTTCTTGCCCTCGTACCCAAGGAAAAGGGTGCTAAAGAATTTAACCGGTTCCGCCCCATCTCTCTTTGTAATATTGGATACAAATTAATCACAAAGGTTATTGCCAATAGACTTAAAGGTATACTTCCAGCCATCATCCCGGAGAACCAAGGTGGATTTGTTCAGGGGAGACAGCTCACTGACAACTTCATCCTTGTGCAAGAGGAAATTCACTCGAGCCAGCTTCGCAAAGAGAAAGGTATGGTTATCAAACTAGATCTGGCTAATGCTTTCGATCGGGTCAGACTTAGCTTTCTTTGGGAAGTCTTGAAAAAATTTGGCTTTGGAATGGGCTTTATAAATTGGATCCGTGCTTGTATTACTGATCCTTGGATCGCCCCCCTGGTGAATGGGAGAGCAGCTGGTTTTTTTAAAGCTTCAAGAGGGCTTAGACAGGGTTGCCCCCTCTCTCCGCTCCTCTTCGTCCTTCATGTTTCCGTCCTGAGTTTCTACCTGGATCAGAAATTGGTTGACCAAGAGATCTTGGGACTCAATATAGCCAGAGGGGTCAAAAATGTTAATCACACCCTCTTTGCGGATGATACCCTCTTGTTAGGGGTTGCCTCTGCCAGATCTGCTCTTAGATTCAAGGAGGTCTTGGATGACTACAGTGAAGCTACAGGCAGCAATTTAAACACTGGTAAGTGCAAAGCTTTTTGCTGGAACATCTCAGCTCCCACTCTTTCTGCCATCTCAAGAATTCTGGGCTTTACTGCCACTCTCAACTGGTCCTCCTTTTCTTATTTGGGCCTCCCCATCTTTCGCACATTGGCATACAACAGAGATTGGATCCCTCTGATGGACAAGTTCAAGGCCAAAATTCAAGCTTGGGGATTCTCTTGGTTAAATCTAGCTGGAAAAACTGTTCTCATCAAATCTGTTCTTAGCAGTATCCCCATTTTTCAATTCTCTGTAATTCTAGCCCCTTCAGGCATCATAAAAAAAATGGAAGCCTTCATTCGCAAGTTCTTCTGGAAAGGGGGCAATCACAATGACAGGAAAATCCCATTAGTCAGTTGGGAGAAAATCTGAAAGCCCCAGAGTGAAGGAGGCCTCAATTTCAAAGATCTTAGCCTCCAAAACATAGCTATGGGAGCCAAGATCTTCTGGAGAATCATTGGTCCAAATCCAGGTTGGGCGCAAAAAGCCCTATGGAGGAAATACTTCATGGGAAAGAGGAAGAGATGTCTAGACGCCCCCCTTCCCTCCTCAGGTTCACAGTTGATCAAGCTCTGTCACAAAGCAGCCCCTTTAATCAGAGACAGAGCGTATTGGATCCCTAGAAATGGCAAAGAAATTAAAATTTGGGATGACAGCATTATGATGCAACCTCCTCTATCGTCCCACTGCTCTCTGCACGCGCTGCGTTTGTGGTTGGACAACGCTGAATGCACCACTCTTTGGGACATTTCACAATGGGAAGGCAGACATTGGCAGCGTTGGAGGCTCCCTCCCGTCCCCCCTGCGCTGTCCCAAGCTCGAGATCTTTTCATTTCTTTATTAAATGGTATGGCGCCTCTGCGCGTAGGTAAGAAGGATGCCCGAGGATGGGGAGCCGCCCCAGGGCTTTACACGGTTGCACAGGGATACAAATGCCTTCATGATCGGCCTAATGTCCCTCCTAATCCTGTAGTCTGGAACGGGATCTGGAATCGCAAAATCATGCCTAAGGTCGACTCTTTATGTTGGTTGTTATGCCACAGAGGGATTTTAACTGCAGACAGATTGAAGAAGAAAGGATTTCACGCTCCTTCTCGCTGCTACTTATGCTGTGATTGTGAGGAGAACGCTCAACATATTATTTTGGACTGCAACTTTTCAAGAGATATCTGGCACGGCCTTCTGAGCTTCTGGAATTCTGAATTCACCTTACCCACGTCCATATATGATCTTTTTGCAAAATGGAGGAATTCCTACCTAGGCTTGCTTCCAAAAAATGAGATTTTCACAACTGCATGGCTCTCTTTTCCAAAATTTGCTTGCTGGCAGATCTGGCTTGAGCGCAACAGAAGAGTTTTCAGAGATGAAATTCTAAACGCTCAGTTCATCATCACCAAAATAAAAATCCATTGGAAAGAAAGTCTGGGGGATCATTTGTCGGATCTAAATCTGAGTCAGCAGGACTTAGAATGGGGTGCCTCGATGGACTTCCATTTCTCTAGTGAAATAAGGCATTACAAGGCCACAAAAGAGTGGCAATTCAGAGGGAAGGAGAATGATCTTTCGGACCTGCTCCTCAGGCATTCCAGATTCTCTTTATTCTTCGATGGAGCAACGAAAGGCAATCCTGGTTTGGCTGGGGCAGGAGGAATTATTAAAAATAAAGAGGGTATTACTGTGGCAAAGTTCGCTTGGGGTTTAGGGCATTCTACCAGCATGCAAGCTGAAGCCTTGGCTCTTATGCAAGGTCTCAAGCAAGCAAAGGCTTTCGGTCTTTCAGATATCAGTATCATAGGAGACTCTCAATCCATTATCAAAGTTCTAGTGGAGGATTCCTCTCCTGCAGACATTAGACAGGCAAGAGTAATTTCAAGAACCAGAAATTTGGTGAAATCCTTCCGGACTGCTTCCTTCCTTCATGTTTTGAGGGAAAATAATAAAGCTGCTAACTTGGAAGCCAACAGGGCAGTTTCACTTTCTGCTGGCTGTCTCTTGGCAGTTTGAATTGATAATTGGGACCCCATTCCATAAAGTTTGTCATGTTTTTCTGCATTTTACTGAAACAGTTTGTCTGTCTCTTTAAGATAGGGAAAATAACGGAGATAGACTCGATAGTCTCGAGTAAATCTTGCGGTTTTCCAATTTTAGGGGCCTGTGATCAGTTAGTGAAAGAAAGGTTAAGGGCTATGCCCGATCAAATGTATCCGGTGAAAGGCATTTTGGCCAAATTCTAATATAAACCATAACCGTTCTTGTAAAAAAAAAAAAAAAACTTCCAACACAACACTAGTGTTTTCCCAATGATATCAATCTTCATCGTAAACAAATTATTTGTTCCTCACAATTTCCACCATGTCAATTCTCAGATATTTTGGAATGATTAATATTTTCCTCAAATCTTCCTTTTTGATCCTAAAGCCAGTCAATCCATAAACCTTGAAAGAATTGATCATGGAGGATTGTGCTACAATGCACTTGGTTTCAAGGTATCTTTCCTTGTCTTCATGGTAGTTGATCTTTGATTTTCAAAATTCGATCCTTTTACCTATCTATTGTTATTATCCTACTGAATCTGTCATGGCTTTAGATAGCAGAAGTAAACCCTCCATATAAAAGTTAAATATATAAAAGAAACATGTGTATATAAAAAAATCTTTAAATTTTGTTGTCATTTATTATTTTTGAATATATACACACACACACACGCACATATACACATTAATTATTTTTTTTCGTAAGTTAAAGTTTGTATTGCCTAAGAAATCAAAATATCAACATACATCTACCATTTTCCCATGGTTTTCTAATTTCACTGAAGACAATCTTAATCTACCACTAGAGAAACCAGATATATTGACCACCTTATGAGAAAAAAGTCATTTTAGTACAAAATTAACTGAAAGTCAGCGAGTCTATTAACTAGAAAGCT
Organism: Pinus albicaulis; assembly: GCA_034641835.2. NCBI lineage: Eukaryota > Viridiplantae > Streptophyta > Pinopsida > Pinales > Pinaceae > Pinus > Pinus albicaulis. The sequence goes on from CM076582.1 coordinate 1,641,294,773, forward strand.
ACAAAAGAAAATATTTTTGAAGAACATAAAACTTCAAGAGTCTCAGGAGGTCACCGGTGGAAGGTTTTTAGCACAGGAACTTGGAGGAGATGAAGGCTTAGACTCACATTGTAAGTGGATCTCCAGGTGAGCTAGCTAGGTGTCGAGGCTTTCCAGATAATAACGTTGAAATATTTGATCACGTTTGATATCATAGGCAAAAAATATGATGTATTGGTCCTCTTGATTTTCTTTTAAAACTATACCAAGAAGAGTTTTGTGTTTCCAATTAAGAGTAATTGAGTTGAGATACTGCTTGCTTCCCTTGGTGTGACCAGAGTCAGGAACTCAATGGGAAATATCTTCAATAATATCAGTCTAAAAATCTAAGACGCTCATTAACAGGCATAGTTTCAAGACACCAAATCTTTGCTCTGATCTCCACTTGAATAATAGGAAAGTATATATCCAGTGCCTCTTAAGCATGTGCTTGGTAACATGTTCAAATATGAGGAACTTGGCCATCCTTACCTCTGTGACCTCCCTACCCACTTTCGTAACAACACATGCACTGTCGAGACTGGGTGCGTATATTGAATAGACACTAGGGGAGCATTGCAACTGCAGGAAAATGAACAAAAGAGGACTAGAAAGAGGGATAAACTAGATGCTAGAAATAGAGAGAAAGTCTACATATGGAGGGCGAACAATGAATGAAACCAACAAGAAAGAGGAAAATTACCAACAAAAGCTTCAGGAAATAAAATTCATACCACCTTCCTTTTCCACACGATGAAACAACAACAAAACATATAACCATGAAAAACCCGTATTGAATTTCCAAAATTAAGGATAGCTGTGATAGAGAAGGCTAAAAATACCACTAGTAGATATGCTTAACTTGACCCAAGGACCAAACTGAAGCGAACCTCGAAAATTTCCACAAAATATGTGGAAATAAGGAGCTAATTCCCAACCAATAAACCAGTATGCAGAAGATCAACCATGCTTTTGTGTTATGAAACCAACTCACAAAATAGAAGATAAGATAGATCAATGACTTGGAAATTAGCCTCTTTGAGGGGGAAATCTCCTTTGCATTACATAAATGAGCAATTCTTGGATGATAGAAATGACAAAACCTTCTTTCTATATATAGGAGTCCAAGGGGTCACAATATAATCCTAGCCAACATAAAAATAACAATGTAAGGGCAGAACAATAACAATAGTGGGATTCTAAGGGGCACAATAATAACAATATGGGGACTACATGGGCACAAAAATAAAAATAAGGGGGCTACACTAACAATAAAAATAAGGGGATACACTAGTATTATAGGGACCTAGCATTCTGAGTCCCTGATTTTGCCCACTTCAATAATACTCTACCTCAAGAGGATTAATTCCATGACATCTTAGGGAATAGAACAACAATCACAACCAAATCTCCACACAAGTCTTAAGATCAAGCCAGACTCGGGATTGAAGTAACAAAAAAACACTAGAGTTGTATGCCATTGAATTTTCGGCTGAAATCTATGATGCTCTAGCCAGAGACCCACATGTGACGGAGATGGGAAGAAATCCTCACTGCGAACCCTCCACTGTAGATGTCTGGTAGCAAAATCCAACACATTTATAAAAACCTTCACCTCCATTGCGTTAAATTTGATTGCATGTAAATTCATGTGGGGGAAAGCCACACCACCCTTGTCTTAAATGTTGCTCTAGGTCGTGGGGTGGCAGGATCGCCCCCCAACACTATGTCCCTATGTGCTTCTCACCCCCACTGGGAATTATTTTTTTATTTATACCATACACACTTAAATTATATAAATTTATATGTTTATAAATAGTTATAATAGAAGTATATATATATATATATATATATACATTTTTTTTAATATGACAAATTTAATACCAAATTTTATTTTCAAAATTTTAATTGTCAATTTTTTGTGGAACTTTAAAGTTGTTGAACTCAAACACGAATATGAACTAGGTGATTTAAGTTGCACGTACATTTGATCAATACAATTTTGGTTTCTTGGATGCATTTCTCTATTGTACATTATTTAATCTCAAGTTTGTTAGTTGCTAGCATGACTTTTCTTCTTTTTCTTCTCTTAACTATTGTATAAATGGATGGCTCATATTATTTTATAATGGCTATCAAGCTTGTCATGTTATGTTATTAATATGTAGATAGTTAACTATGTTGATTTAATTTTAATCAATTTATAGCGTAGCAAGTGTTAGCTATGATAGAATTTTCATAGTTATTTGTTGTCATATACAATTGATTGTTATATAGATTGTTACCACCTTTTAGATCATATTTACAAAACATAATAATTGCCTTAGTGGGTTTTTCCTTGCATTTATTAGCTTAGGATAATATTAAAAATAATTGTGTCTCACTTTTTAAGGATTAAATTTGCATAATGATAGCTCGCCTAATAGAAATAAAACACTAACCTAAGGTATATCATAAAATTAACTCACACACATAACTAGAATACTAGCACCCTCAAGGGGAACAACTCCACTAACCTAGTTGATTAATAAACCTAACAATATAGTCAATTAATTTAGTGCCTAAGCATAGTTGGGCTTCCATCCTCATTTTCCGATGAGAACTCTATAAAGATGTGTTTTTAGTTTTTTTGTCTAAGTTCCACATTTGGAATCAAAAAATTTGACTTGCATAGTTGCTAATGAATATTCAAGAACCTTCATTTCGAATACTCTCTATCCATTTCCTCATATATATATATATATATATATATATATATATATATATATATATATATATATATATATATATATATATATATATATATATATATATATATATATATTCTAGTTGTGCTTTTGATGAGTTCTATATTGCATAAATTTCAATCGTGATCTCTATTCAAATCAATACCAAACCCTCTTATTGTTATTCATTGTCTTTTCGCTCTATATAATCCATCCCTTCATTCTCCTTTAGCCTTGGGTGTAATGAGATTTTCAACTTCCATTTCCTTTTTGCGAACCTCAAAGAACACTATTTTGTGACATGTACATATGTGTGATAGTGGACACATTTAAAGGGAATATAAACATAATTTATGGTTTGTGTATAGTTCCACTTCCCTATTTCAATACATATGATATTTGGTAGTCCTTCGTAAATATTGAATTATATTGATATGAATGTTATAGAGCTCGAGTGACTCCTTTTAAAATTGTCATCCAAATCAATGAAGTAACCCAAGCTATTGCCAACCTCTTTAGGGTCTTATATGACAACACTTATAGTCACAAAACAAGGAGATTGACCTACATGTATTTCACTACACTGAACCCTTATTTGGGATGAAAATGAAAAGACAAACGTTTAAAAATTATCAACATAAAGCCCCAAAACCACCTGGAACTTAAAATATTTTCAACATCAACTTCATTTTTGAATGAAAATGAAAAATTTCCTCACAAGTAAATGAAACAAAGGGGAATACCCTCATATTTTTCTATAGATCCTCCCAATCCATTATTTTAGTAAAGAGACTAAGGTCTGGTGACCATGGAACCTACCTATTAAAGTTTACCTCTACATGTTTACGACTTCACTTATAAGAACATCCTTACCCACTATCATTTTCCCTTCATTCTCCCTCTTCCTCAAAAAAAAATACCTCCCAAAATTTGTTCTAGAAATGGTATTAGAATTACTAAAATCATGCAGTTCATTCATTTCTAGTTTATAACCCATACAACCCCTCTCATCCTTTGCACTAAAATCCTTATTTTGTATTTTAAATAATTTTAGGTTCCTTGCAATATCTAATGTTCTTGTTTGGAATTAAATGAGATAAAACACTTTGAGCATTACTTTAATCTAACTCTCCATTTCCTCTTTTCTATCCTTCTTCTACATAAAAAATAACTTGACTAGTGAGAAAATTCCACCATATTATCCATCCTTAGTAGTCCAAGACACACCTTCCTCAATTCATTAATATCTAGATTGATGAGTTTCATTGCACCAAGAATTCTATTTGGTTTCAGACATCTCAAAGTGGCATTCTCCTCATCACCCTTGTCTATGGATTTTGGGGCAAACATTAACCTAATAGTATTTGGTAAAACATTCTCCCCTTTATAATGAATTTTCTACCTACCTTGATAGGAGTAATGTGGCTAAGACCTCCATGGGAAAAGACTACACCATCTAAAAGGTATTTTGAATAATCTACGAGTTTGACCTCTACATCTATCATATCCACCATATTTCCAAGAATTTTTATTTCTCTTATTGTTGTTATGTGATCATTAGACACTTACTTTTCATTTTCTCTTCACTATGTCAATTATGTAATGATTGCTAGGCCTAGATGTCATATACAAGATTTGATCATGCTTTTCCATAGGGGAAAATGGGTCATCATGTTACATAATATAGTTATCTCTTCCCATGGGATTTCATCCTTTTATAAAGGAATTATGGAACCCCACCTAGCCATATAGGTGTCATCCTATTCATATCATTATCCTTTGTCCCCCTTTCACATTGTTTGTGTTTTATATCTCCTTAAAGTAGCGTAAATATTATTATTGTCACTATTGTCGACTTATTTTCTCTTCATTTTTCATGTTTTAAGTTTTATCTTCCTACAATATTTTTATCATACTTCATGTCAAGTCAAAACCCACATGTTTTTCTTGGATCCTTGCTCTCGCCATGAGGAAAAATTTAGTGGATGGAATTTTCACTTTACATTAGCCACACATAAACCCTACTATATATTTTTTTGCATCACACATTATCTACACAAATCATTTCCTTGGTGTTATCCAAGATAACCATTAGGTTTTTTTTTATTCATGAGTCAATTAGGGTAAGTTAGTTAGGATTCAATGGGATTTTTAAAATTTTGATTTTCAAAAAATTCACATGTATAAGAGTTCTTTAGTGATTTTGAAATGTAATTATGAGTCGTTATGTGAGCCATTATCAATGGAAAATCCAAAATTTCAATCTCCACGAGTTGATCTGGTCATAAACATGAGGTTGACAGTTTTACACACTTTTGTAGCAAATTTAGTTTAAACAGGAGGATTTGCTACGGAAGTTCCTCACACTTCCGTAGCAAATTCGTCTTCCCCAACACAGTTTTGGCTACAAAATTTTGTTTTTCTACTAATGATATAGAGTATTAAAAAGGGTATGGTCATAGGTGGTCAGAGCGTATTAGGTTATGATTTCTCCCTGTTGTCGCTATCCACCATTTGTAAAACGCGTGCATCATATAACTGCCTAGTCACTCTTTTCTCTTTACATTTTTTATTTTCGATTTATTGTCACAAACTTGTTCCCTTCTCCTCCTTGTGGGATTCTATTGTTGTCTAAGCAATGGTCTAGTTGTCTGGTGTTCTATTTAGCTGTCTTAGGGTAAATTATATTAGTTTCAAATGTTAGTTTGCGGTCACTAAATTTTTTGCAGGTGTCAAGGAGATGTTCACTACATATTGGAGCCATGGAAACTCAAAGGAAACAATATAAAGGAGGTTCTATGGTTAGGTATGAACCCACAGACATGAGGTTGCTAAAAGAATACCCTACGTTCTCCCAATCATTTTCCAGTGTGGGTTGCCTCTGGTTCTGTAAAAAATTACAGGGGTATCATGGGAAAATCTCAAAGGATTTTTCCATCAACTTTATAGGTATAGGATCAAAGGTGGGCATGTTAAATTTTTTTGTGTCTCTTGACACTATTTCTCAAGCCACTGAGATCCCCAGATTAGGAAAATCATGCTTCAAGGTGGCAAAGTTCAAATTACAGAATTGTGATGAATTCTTGAAGGAAGAACATAGAGGCATCAATATGGCTACAGGCATCACCAGAACATGCCTTAAAGAGTATTTTTCCAAGTTTTTGATGGTGATACATAAATATTTCACCTGTGAGGGTAGATTGAACGTGGTATATCAATACCACTTCAAATTGTTGCTACACTTTATAGGTAAACAACATTTATATATGCCTTTTTATTTGTTTAGAAGCTTGGGAAAACTTGCAAACAAGGTTCATGAAAAACTTGAAGCTAGTGATACCTTCATTTTTCATCATGCACTTATCAATTTGTTGGTGGTTGAAGAGTTAAACAAACTGAAAAGAGATTGGCCCACAATTTTTTTTTTAAGTGGCTATGAAGTTGATACTATTATTCCTAGGAAAATACCAAGATCCAAATCTATTACTCTAGGGAAAGACAAACAAAATGAAGCAGGGCTTGTAGTTGACCATGAGGAAGAGATGCAACCTATGGCAGAGCCTATGGAATTAGAGGTTGAAAAAGTGAAAGGACTTGTGGTACCAGAGGAAACTTCTACAAGCATTCAAATAAAAAACTATATAAGAACACACATGAGGTTTACTAGAAGCCAAACTAAGGGAAGAGGCAAGTTATCAAATGTCTTGGAGGCTATTGAAATTGAAGAAAGCCCCATTGTACAACTTGTTGAGATTAAGGAGACAGAAACTCAAAAGAAAAACAAAAGAGTCAAGAAATTTGACTTTTCTCAAGAAGATTCAGGTTTCATTCTAAAGCCTAGGAAGCCATTCAAAATATCACAACAGTTAAAGGGAAAGATGTTTGAGCAACTGATGCAGGAGAATTAAGCTCAGAAATTTCTTTGTAATTTAGTAGACATAGGGGGTCTTGTATTTTCTAGGAAATTGGATTCTTATGTAACAAATTAAAATGATTTGTTTGGAGTTGAGTGATTTATATTTTTAAAATAGGATTAATTAAATATTGAGAGGATTTTTGTAAATTTTCTCGAAAGAGAATATGAGAGATTTGAATTAATCCTAAATTAGAATTGGTTTCATGAATCTGGGGATTTATGAAAATCCTTATGGATAATAGAGGATATTTAGGATTTGTTTCAGAATATAGTGGATCTAAACCAAAATTGGTTTTAAATCTAATTATATAAATAGAGAGAGAGATTCAGGATCAGATAGTCATGGGTTTTGATTATAAGCCTATGGGAATTAGGAAGAAAGAGGCCATTGATTTAAAATCAGGCCATAAGAGAATTCCTATGTAAATACTGAGTATTAATACAGAGAACTAAGTTTCTGAGTTTGTATTGTGTACATTGAATGATTGATTTGTGTGTGAACCAGAGGATTGCATAGCTTATATGAGGGTAGGTGAAATTGGTAGAATCGAATGAATTTCGATCATTATTTATGCAAGCTACAGTTTCTGTGATTTCATGAAACTGTGTGTTTTAAGAAGTTGCACATTCCATTTATAGTTGAATTCTGAGTGGATTGTATATGTCGAATACTGGTCATCGATCATTGAAAGGATCAATGCCCATGAAATTGTTAAACATAACCCTGCAATTGATGTTCAATTCACACAGTGTAGAGGCGAAAAGAGCATACTAGTAATTTCCTTTCGAATTCATGAATAAATTGGCTTCTCAGAGCAATTCAAAAGCCACAATTCTCAAATTCTGGAGTGTGTTGTGGTGAAGATAGAGTTTCTGGTTGAATTGTGCAACACGAGATGGGCAGAATGAACCATGGGAATTCTTTAAAACATTATGACCATTAAATGGAATAGTGGTAAAAGTGTTGGTTGTAGAAAGTCGTACTCTGAAATTGGAAAATTTGGGGTAAAATTCCATATCTAGGACAGAACATGGTTCTGTTGAAACCATGAACTGAGGTAACGTAATTCAAGATATGTGCAAACAATCAATGATCTTAGCGTTGAGCGGAGACCTTGGCATTATTTCATATAATGAAATGTATAAGTCAGAATTGCGATTTAAGTTGGCAATGAGATTTCAGCAATGAGGTAAGGATTCACCTCGAAATGTATACAGATTATGCGAGAGTGTTTTGACTTGAATGTGAATGCCGAGAATTTTGTATAGCAGATGATATAAATGGTAGCTGAGATAATCGGTAGAGATTTTCTCGTACAGAGTAGAGTCAAAGAGATAATGGCAGAGACTGGATGAGTGGTTTAGGAAAACCACCAAAGGTTCATCGCACCACTTTATAGCTATAAGAGGTAATTATTAAAGGAATGAAACAATGGTCAGGTGTTGACACGTAGCATAAAGAAACTGCCCATTTCGCATAAGATTGAAACCATTAACTGTCGTGTTATTTAATTTGCGACTACCGTCGATTTGATGAGTGCGGAGATCATTGGGAAACAGGTGAGTTGGTTGATAGCGGTGGGTCCCAACCTATATATGTTGGCAACTTTGGGTTTTAAACCAAAGTTGAGTTCATAAATATGAAATTGGCATAAGTTGGGTATTTATTCTTTTATTTATAAAAGAAATAATCCAGTAAATGACTATATCAGAAATTGTGATTTTGGGGTTTTTAATTGAAAACTCATTTTATATGCGTAGATGTGGGTAAACACAGCCAAGGCTGCGTCAAGTGGTATCGGAGCTGGAAAAATCTTTTTTGAAGGTTAAGTATTTTTTTTTAATTAAATTAGAATGCATGTGTGATGGAACAGTGAGAGGAGATCATATATTAAATCTGATAAGTAGCAGATACACAGAATTGAAGTAAATAGGCATTTGAAAAAATACATGAGAACAGTACAATCAAAGTACAACTGAATGAAGAGAACAAGGTCATGCAGGGATCTTGAAGGTGAGATAATTTTAATCTAGTTTGAAGATTGTGATTGCAAAATTCTGGTTGCAGACAAGATGAAGACAAAGGTTTTGATGATGATGGAAATGAACCTATCTAATTAGAGATTGGAAGAAAGAAGGAAGGTGACCGAGTGCAACAGCGAAAGGAACAGCAGGCTCAAGAGAGTGAACCAAAATAATACCTAGGAAGAAGTCAAGCTCAGAAAGGAAGCTTGATAGGGTATTGAGTAGCAAAAAGAGATTTCTACAAGAGAAGGCTGTGTTGCAGATCACCAATTGAGCATTGATGAGCTCATGAGGAAGATGGCCATGAAGGCTCAGAGAAGAGTTTCTAAAGATAAGATAAGTGATGAGGATCGAGAAAGAGATATTGCAGTGATGAAAGTACAGCTGGAGGTACTACAGGGATGGCTACAAGAGACGGGGAATGAATGCCAAAGGCATGGATGGAGAATGAAGAAATGGGTTAGATGGAACCTATTGCAAAAGAAATGGAATGATAAGCTGATGAACAAGTTCAAAGAACTTGAACAGTCACATATTTCTTTGTTGAAAAAGGAAAGACTCAAAGGAATTGAGTCACAGCAAATACGATCAGCTGGAAACTAGAAAGTACATTGTGAAAGATGGGTGCCTGAAGAAGCAGACGAGACTGAAAAGTCTTGTGTTTTTAAAACTAATGATTTATGTATGATTGCAGGTACACTACAGGATGATGAACAAACTTTGAAGTTTGTTAAGGAGAAGGAGCTGAATCTAAAATCTGTTCAGATTAATGCTGAGATAGCAAGATCTTAGAAAGAAAAGGAGACAAAAAGGTCTCATGAAAATATGCAACAGAATATTGAAACAGAAGAAAAAGGGCCATCTGATGATTAGTCAACAACAAGTGAAGGTGTGAAAAACTGTGTTTCCAAATTCTACCCCAATTGAGATTGTTGAGTTATATAGAAAGTTAGATCTTCAAAGAAGAGATTTGGAAAAGCAGAGGATCTATACTCAGAATGAATTGCTGAAAGAGAAAGACAAAGAAATTGTCATGAGTGACAGTCAGAAAACAGAGGATAAGGATGTAAGAATGATTCAGCAAAGCAAAGGAGTTGACTATTGTGAACAAGAGCGGGGAGACATTCATGAAACAATTGATATAGAGGAGAGACTAGTTGATAGTCTCATGGAGAATGTAAATCAACATACTGATGTGCTGACAAAGGAGTTAAATGAAAACTCAAAGTAGCATATTGAGATGTTTCCAGAGGAGGAAGAGACATTGAGGCCTTGTATTTTTAATACTGATCATTCATGTGTTAATTATACAGGCAAAGGAGGACGTCAAATGGAAAATGTCAACGAAAAGGAAACTATGTTAGCTGAAAACATAGTGAAGGATCATCATTCTATCATGGTGATTGACACAATGGAGATAACCTTGAAAACTGGGAAGGAAGGCAGTGAAGATTTTCTGAGTCCTGAAAGAGACTTAGAACTGCAAGAAGAAGATTTAGTGACTGGATCATCAAATGAGACCATTGAGTACTGTAATTTTGATGTTGATAAATTGACTGTGTTTACAGGTATTGCAGAAGGCAATCCATCTCTTGGATTTGTCTTGAATGAAGATGAATTGTTGCAGCAGAAGGAAGCCATAGATTCCTTACTTAATAAGGAGAGCATCTACAAGGAAGATGAGACAATCATGTCTCATATGAAGGAACTTGTTATTGTTGATGACAACGAGGAGTTGGCTTATCTGATTAGCCAAAAGAAGACTGTAGGACAGACTCTTAGAATTGTCATAGTGGTGGAGAATCATAATTATATTCTAATAAAGGATGAAGAAACAGTGTTTGAATAATTTGAATTGATTGCCAGAATCAATCAAGGAGGTGAAGGAAAATCACTGAAGGTTGTCAAGGAAGAAGAAGAAAGATATTCTAGAACTGAATTAACATATTGATGATATGTTTGAGATGAAACAAGTACAAGGGAAATGGCTGAAATGTTTACTAGAAACATTTGAACAAGAGAAAGGAATTGCAGACACTGAAGTGGAAATGTCTGAAGTTGTGGAAGAGGAAAGAGCAGATACTAGTTTGCCAAAATTGATTATGCTTACTAGTATACAAAGAAGGATGAATGAGTATATTGCTACAATTAAAGAATAAGAAGATAATTTATTTGTTGAAGATAAATTTTCAAGTAGTGAGAAGAAGAAGGATGTTGCAGAGGGAGATATCTTAAGAGATATTCAGGAAGTCTCGGAGGCAGCAATTTCTAGAGCAATATCTAAAAGGATATTTAGAGCAATATCTACAATGATATTTGCAGCAGAAATTGGAAGCAGTAACAAATGGCAGAGTGGTTACCAGCCAGAAGATAACCTAGACATAGAGATTGAAAGCATAATAAGGTTAATGATGAAGGTGTCTCAGAAGAAGATAGCAGCAAGGAAGCAAAGAAAAAACAGTAAGGAAAGGACAAAAACAGGATGTGAAAGCATAACTAGTGGACAGATGCAGAATAAAATATGGAAGCATGGAAAAATGCAGCTGAAGAATGATGCAACTTATGGACAACATCAAAATAGAGTATGGGATCCAGAAGGAAAAGGTTGGAAGCACATGATCAGGATATCATGATTATTTTCTACTTTGGGAGTCTGATGCAGGAGCATTAGGCTCAGAAATTTCTTTGTAATTTAGTAGACATAGGGGGTCTTGTATTTTCTAGGAAATTGGATTCTTATGTAACAAATTAAAATGATTTGTTTGGAGTTGAGTGATTTTATATTTTTAAAATAGGATTAATTAAATACTAAGAGGATTTTTGTAAATGTTCTCGAAAGAGAATATGAGAGATTTGAATTAATCCTAAATTAGAATTGGTTTCATGAATATGGGGATTTATGAGAATCCTTAGGGATAATAGAGGATATTTAGGATTTGTTTGAGAATATAGTGGATCTAAACCAAAATTAGTTTTAAATCCAATTATATAAATAGAGAGAGAGATTCAAGATCAGATGGCCAGGGGTTTTGATTAGAAGCCTACAGGCAGTAGGAAGAAAGAAGCCACTGATTGAAAATTAGGCCAGAAGAGAATTCCTATGTAAATACTGAGTATTAATACAGAGAACTAAGTTTCTTAGTTTATATTGTGTACATTGAATGATTGATTTGTGTGTGAATCAGAGGTTTGCATAGCATATATGAGGGCAGGTGAAATTGGTAGAATCGAATGAATTTCGATCATTATTTATGCAAGCTATAGTTTCTGTGATTTCATGAAACTGTGCGTTTTAAGAAGTTGCACATTCCATTTATAGTTGAATTCTGAGTGGATTGTATATGTCAAAGACTGGTCATCAATCATTGAAAGGATCGATGCCCATGAAATTGTTAAACATAACCCTGCAATTGATGTTCAATTCGCACAGTGTAGAGACGAGAAGAGCATACTCAGTAATTTCCTTTCGAATTCATGAATAAAATGGCTTCTCAGAGCAATTGAAAATCCACAATTCTCAAATTCTGGAGTCAATTGTGGTGAAGACAGAGTTTCTGGTCGAATTGTGCAACAGAAATTTGGATGGGCAGAATGAACCATGGGAATTATTTAAAACAGTGTAACCATTAAATGGGATAGTGATAAAAGCGTTGGTTGTAGAAAATTATACTCTGAAATTGGAAAATTTGGAGTAAAATTCCATCTTTAGGACAGAACATGGTTCTGTTGAAACCATGAACTGAGGTAATGTAATTCAAGATCTGTGCAAGCAATCAGTGATCTCAGCGTTGAGCGAAGACCTCAACATTATTTCATATAATGAAATGTATAAGTCAGAATTGTGATTTAAGTTGGCAATGAGATTGCAACAATGAGGTAAGGATTCACCTAGAAATGTATATAGATTATGCGAGAGTGTTTTGAATTGAATGTGAATGCCGAGAACTATGTATAGTAGACAATATAAATGGTAGCTGAGATAATCAATAGAGATTTGCTCATACAGAGCAGAGTCAAAGAGATGATGGCAGAGACTGGATGAATGGTTTAGGAAAACCACCAAAGGTTCATCGCACCACTTTATAGATATAAGCGGTAATTATTAAAGGAATGTGATAATGGTCACGTGTTGACACGTAGCATAAAGAAACTTCCCATTTCGCATAAGATTGAAACCATTAACTGTCATGCTATTTAATTTGTGACTGTCGTCGATTTGATGAGTGCGGATAGATTGTTGGTAAATAGGAGAGTTGGTTGATAGCGGTTGGTCCCAACATATATATGTTGGCAACTTTGGGTTTTAAACCAAAGTTGAGTTCATAAATATGAAATTGGCATAAGTTGGGTATTTATTCTTTTATTTAGAAAAGAAATAATCCAGTAAATGACTATATCAGAAATTGTGATTTTGGGGTTTTTAATTGAAAACGCTTATATGCGTAGATGTGGGTAAATGCAGCCAAGGCTGCGTCAGCAACCATTAATGGATAAGCTGCCATCAAAAAGGGAGATACCAAAATTGCCTCCAACCCAAGTGGAACCTATGAAAAAGAAGAAAGGTAAAGATCTTGTTCAAGAGAAAGGTGAAGTGGAGATGTTGCAAGACATTTTGAGATATGCTCAAAATGAGGCAATTGAATCAAAATTTATTTTTGAGGAATTGAAGAAATAAATTTCTAAGCAACTAGATTATTACAATCAAGTGGAAAATAGATCAAGAAAGATGTTAAAGAGGACATTTCCTCTGCACAAAATGATGAAGCATCTATGCAAAAGAAATAGGGGGCTACAGGCAGAGAGGAGAAGGTTGCAGGATCAAGCCAAAGACCTAGAAGTACAAATGGAGATGATACAAGTTGATTTGTTGAAGACGAGCCTAAAATTCATTATTGTTACTAGTGATGCTCCATAAGTATGGTAATACTATACATTTTTTACTATACTATGGCTTATATAGGATTATGTATGCTTTTATAAATTTTTTGGAGGCCAATGAATGATAAAAGTATAAAATCTCATAAACTAGGTACTTCCGTAGCAACTCCCAGGCTTGAAGGCAGAAATTTGCTACAAAAGCATTGTAGCTTTCCATGGAGGTAAATAACAGCTAAAATTTCATAAACAGGGGGGCTCAAGGCATGTGTTTAACTCATTAACCTCAAGGAAGACCCTAGAACAGTAAAAAAAGTCAAATACTATGCATAGGGTTGATTTTGGCATTTTCTATTGAAGTTCGCTACCGAATTTCTTGTACTCTGTTGCTTCAAGCGTTATGGAGTTTTTGTGATTTTAGGGCAGTCAATAGTAAAAAAATGGATAAACCACACCTAAAGAGCATACACATCATATGTTTTTTTTTTTTTTCAAGAGTACAACTCAATAGGTCAACCTACATGTGGCTAACAGCTCATAAAGTCAACTCATGATGCCAGCTCATCATCCCAGCTCAAGCATACGAGGTCTTAACTCCAGTGCATTAGCTCTTCAACACCTCAGCATTCTGTTGGGTTCGATAAGGATGACTCACCCAGTTTGTTAGAATTTGGTTAAGTTATTAAATTATCATAGATTCCTTTTTGTATAAAAATTCTATCAAAACAGAAAATATCCCTATAAGTTCTCCATGTGATGTAGTCCTACTACAATTAGGTCTCTTGGGTAAGGTATCGAGTCTAGCCCAGGTGGAAAACTATTGTAAAGAGAAATCACTCAATAATGAGGGAGTTTTTCATTTTGAAATGGTTGTTGAATGTTATGAGGAAGCTACTATGTAATTTTTTCTTTATCAAGTTAATACACAGTTTACAGTAGATTGTCTTCAAGACCTTAGATTCTCCTTGCCTTATGTATTGTTGTCTCTTCACCGTTTCTATTGTTATCAGTTTCATGGTACTATTATTACTTGGAATTCATGTTGTAATGCTCCGATTTCCTTCAATGTTAGTTGTAAAAGTTTAAGTTTAAGCCAATTTTCCTCAGCTTCCATGGATACAATTTGTTAGTAATTGGATTTATTTAGCTAAATCCATGCCCAATGGTAGCCATCATAAACTCTTCCACCTATAAAAAATGACATAATACATAAACATATTTTTCCATCTGCAATATATATTTTATCTTGAGTATTCCATTGTTTTCTTGGAGCGAGCCCTCTCTGATTGGAAGGGTTAATTTCCAATCAAAAGTGGTTTGAAATAGTTGTGCTAGGTTTATAGTTGAACATCCCAACTTACTCCAAACTAGTGATAACAGTTGGGATGACCATTTGACATATACATACTTTTATGGTGAAAGTCGCAAGCTAAATTCCTTACCCTTGAGTTTCCCCTCTATAATTCAAATTGATTATTTTGATTACTCTTAGGGAATTGAGATATTCCCACCAAGGTCTACTCATTTCTCTCATATCTTGATTGATCATTTTAGTAATATGAGGCCCCATTGGGGTCTCTATATACCTTGCTTGGGAATTTTTGGGTCCCTTTATACACAAATATTTCGAAATTTAGTTAGGAACCAAATTCGGGACCAAGGGAACCCCCATATGTTGTAAGCACACTTTAACTTATAAGTCAAAATTTGTTAACTTTGGTACTTTTCCTTGACCCTTTCATGATATGTTTATCATGATAATTTTTGCACTTAACACATTTGTCTCCAGTGTTAATGTTAACTACCCATTTTTATTGCAGTATAGAAGAATTGTTTTTAACTTAGTATGTGTAGTTGAATTCATTTACCCTACAATTATGGTTTCAATATCTATAATTTTATTATTACAAGGAAAAATTTGTATCCTAAAATTATGGATTGCATTGGCATCACACCCCAACTAATAAGACATGTAGATACATACTTGTGCATGGACAACTACAGATACCGACGACTGGCTCTGCCCCTTATTCTCCGAAGAATGGTAACATCAGGGAAAGTTTAGATTTCCCTACATTTTAGGGAAAGGAAGTCAACAAACTGTTGAGTCCAATTATGTCAAAGACCTAGAGAGTAACACGATGGTGTAAAATAGGCTAGTCTTCATTTGATTTCTTTGAATGATACCTATTAATTTTCATTAATTTACACTATGCTCTTGTAGGTTAGTGTACTGTATATCTCACATGCTCTTGGATATCCGTCAATTCTTTGTCTCTATTGTCCTTCTTTCCTTAGGATGTTTTGTAGCTTATTTCCATGGCCTTCATTTGTTAGTTATGGATTTTCTTTTTATTTTGAGCTTAAAGATTGCATCTCAGAGTAGTTTGGATCATCAATCTTCCCCTAGTTCGATCAGTGGGGAAAATTCACCAATAAAATTAAGAGGTAGGTGGATTTATTCTATTATGAGCACACAAGCGTCATATATATTTTATTCCTTGATTATAGTGTAGGTTTGCTTTTCATATTGCTTTTTTACTTCCTTTTGTTATGTAAACTTGTATAACTTGGGCAAACTTATTGAGTTTTCCCAAGAGGATCTTTTTGAACGGTTAGCGAAGGAGATCCAACCCTATTTGCTTTTGTTTCTTGTTATTTCATTACTCCTCCTTCAAAGTTCAAGGTTTTTATTAATTGGGATTCAACCTAGGTAAGGGTTTTTTCCCACCTAGGAAGATAACACACCCTCTTCTTTTCTTTTTGAATTTTTGTATAGCAAAAGAAAATGGGAATTATCCCTAATTCTTGTTTCTTTCAATTGAATTTCAAGGGGAAACCAAGGGTTCATTTCCTTCATTTCATCTTTCATTTCTAGATTTACTTTGCAATAAAGTAGATTAATAAGGCCAACAAACAAAGTAAGCGTAATAGACCCAATTTTTTTTTTTTTGCTTCAATATTTCTTTATGTAATTTACTTGATGTTGTTAATCAATGCTCTTAGTTTATTCGGTTTATATATATATAAACCGAATAAACTAAGAGCATTGATTAACAACAACAACAACAAAAATTGGATCTATTACGCTTACATTGTTTGTTGGCCTTCTTAATATATATATATATATATATATATATATATATATTTGTGTATGTGTGTAATCTATTTGATGTTTTTTTTCCCAAGGAAAAATCGTAATTTTCATTTATAAAAGGAAAATTACATGTTGTATCATCTGAGTAGGAGCCTATGCAAAAAATATGATCATACCTTCAAACATATGAGTTTAGTAAAATCAGATAAATACAATTTTATACAATAGTGAGAAAAAATAAATATCTACATAACATAAAAAATACATAAAAATGCCAGCAAAAGCTGGCTTAGATCAGAAAATCTGATCAGATAGCCCCAAGAACATCTGCATCTTCTATGAAAGGCCTATTGTAGTACTGGTACTCCTCTAGTCCATCCTATTCATTGATTAACCATTGGCCCCATATTAACTGCGAGGCTTCCTTGGAAAGTTGGTCAGCCACCTGGTTCCTTTCCCTATAAATATGAGCAATAGTAATGGAGCCAAAATGTGATTTGAGGGCCATAACCTTGGTCAACAACCCTCTGAGTGTGTACACGTGATAGTGGGCCTCATTGTTGAACCAATTAATAACAATCTTATATTCCCCAAAAATATGTATCTTGTTGCAAATATTCTCAAGAGCAAAGATAAGTAGAAGTTTGAGACAATTTAGTTCAAAGTAGTTGTTTGTACCCGGGCCAAGACCCATTTTGATATTATAATGGTGAGTATCCGAATGGTAAAGATTAGTCCCACACCACAACTAGCGATGCTAGCAGCCCCATCAAAATAGTCCCAAGGGTAGGATTTATCACTGGATTCAGGAATAAGCACTCTACAGGGTGTCATGGGCTCAACCGCTGGGAGAGTGAGGAACAGAGCAGTGATGTGGTTGCAAATGTGGAGCTAGTTAATCGTTGTGTCTTGAAAGATGCTATGATTACGAGCCAACCAAATACCCCAGGAAACTAATAGAGGGAGATTCCCATTTTTCATGGATGTTTCCATTAGCCACCAGTTCTGCCAAGCCTCAATGACAGATATGCCATGCCAATTGATCCCAATGCCCAGAGTTGAAGTGGACAGTTTCCAAACCTTTCTGTTAGATGGGTTTGAAAGGAAAAAATGATCAATGTCCTCACTATGCTCTTTGCACAGGAAACATTTGAGAGGACCTTAAATGGATCTTCTGGTAGGATTGTCATCTGTTAAAGCACAGTTAGTGAGAATACACCACATAAATAATCTAGCTTTAGGGGGTGCCTTCAACTTCTAAAGATGCCTCCACTACCACCAAATTTCCTAAGGTTCGTGAACCGTAATAAGTGACACATAACCTTCTTTTGGTATACATTCCCCAAGGGGGTAAAGCCCATATCATCTCATCATCATGCTCAATTAATCTGATATTAGAAACTTAGAGTGCCCTGAGATATCTGTGCCACTCAACCTGCCAAATATCTGGTATGCCCATCACTTGTGAAGACTTCCAAGCCTGAGAGAGCCAGGTGGTATTGGCCTCATCTACAATTTGTGACAGAGTGTGGATCCCCGAATACATAAGTGAATGTATTATAGCCAAGGGTAGGTGGTGCTCATGTCCACAACCAGACCAGGCATCCATGGAAATTCGAACCCGAGCACCCAATCCAATGCTCCAAGCATGACCACGTTTAATGACTGATGGATCTTGTAATGGCGCACCAAAAAATTGAGGAGCTAGGTCTGCTCCTGTTAGGTCCTCTAATCCATTCAAGGGTGGTCAATGGGGTGATATATTTGAAATATGTAGCCTCTTCCCAAAGGCTTCTAGAATTTAAAATTTTCCACCCCATTTTAGCAGCCAAAGTTGTCGCAAAAATATTTAAATATTTTAGACCCCATCCACCCCACTGTTTAGGCTTTGCAATCTTGTCACAGCCAACCCAAGAAAAATTCTTTCCCTCCTGCTTCCCCCTCCAAAGGAACCTTCAAAAAATTTGTTGAATTCTAGCAGTAACAACCTTTGGGATCCAGGCAAGTGCCATCTAGTAAATGGGTATAACTTCCAGAACTGACTTGATTAGAACTAATCTCCCCGCTCTAGAGAGCCATCTCTGTTTCCAGGTGTTTACCCTCCTTTCCACTTTTGCAATGAGCTAGTTCTACTCAGTAATTTTGTAATCATTAGGCTTGAGGTTGAAACCCATGTATTTGATTCCATCTTCGATCTCCCTGCATCCAAATTGAAATAGAAGAAGGGCATGTCTTAAAGCATGCAAAGGATAACCATTTACCTAGCCAGAAACTATACATATTTGTATTTTTAAAGAACCATATAACAGTAGTTAGGGATTTAAACCAGAAATGAAAATGTTCCCTTGATGCCTTGTTGACACTTCTGAAATAGGACTGAACAACGAACAACATCATGACTAATTTTATGATATTCCTCTCGTGTCATCTAGGAACAACAATATAGAAAGGGATAAATTATGCTCAACTACAATTTTCCTGCACTGGAATCATTCCCTAAAAAGAAAAAGAGGAAGCCACTTGGTTGAAACTTGGAGATGAAAATGCTAAGTATTTTCATCACTTTGCAAATTATAAGAAGAGTACTATTTGGGAAATGGAGGATGGGGAGGGTAATATTGTCAGAAGTTGTAATGAACTAGTTGGTCTAGGGGTGAATCACTTTGATGAGGTTTTTCAAACTTACTATATATTCCCAACTGATTCTCTACAACAACAAATTCTTGCACAGTCTGGTGAAATCGTGCCCTCTTGAGAATTCTAATGTCATCTATAACCTCATCAGAAAAGTCCCCACTATTGGTATCCTTCCTCTTTTTAGAACAAGTGTCTGGTGAGTCACTTATTTCACAAAAATCACATTCTCCCATGTCATCCTTGACAGTTATCATCCTTGTCTACGCACCACATGTTTCCAAATGTTTTTTATCTCCTTTAACGTTATATGCTTGATGAAGTAATCAGAATCTCCATAAGTGATTCCTTTCTCACAACACTAGTATATCCATTTTTTGACATCACTTTGGACATAATAATCCAAATTCATGCATGGTGTAACATGGCTTGACTAACCAAACTAGTTGCCTCTTAAATTCCTACATTAGATACACAAAACGAAATGGGCAAAAATAATTTCAATTCGATGAGAGAAAATAGTGGAAAATAACAAATAAAAGCCTATTTCCCACAGTCAAACTATCAGGCAATGTCCGAACCATCTTCAACAATAAATCCATATACTTGGCCAATATTTTGGTTTTTTCACAAATTTTATGTTTCAGGGTATCTAGTAGGGGTTCAGATTTCTTCTTCTAGAAAAAGAAAAGATAATCCCGGAGAGAAGGGAAAAACTTACATGTTTTAGGAAAATCCAGTTCCAATCCAACAATTTCAAGTACCTTGAACCTATCCTCGTCTGGAAAATAATAAATACACCTTGCACATAACCATATCGTAACCTTCTTGGGTAAAAAATAAAGTGGCATTACCAATGCTACTCTTGAAAGTTACAAGACAGAGAGATACAAGTAAAATGGAAAAAAAGAGAGGAAGAAAGGGTGAACCCTAGAAAATGGATAAGCACTAGTCAACATTAGAAAAAGGTATATTCTATAAGTTAAAGAAGTACAATTAAAAATAAGAGAAAAAAGAGTACAAAAGGCTGATTTAAGAGATGATTGTAGAGGAAGGAGTATGGACATATATGAAGCAAGGAGTATCGCCATCTCCATCATCATAAATCACTGTAAAATAATGTCTACCCGGAGCTAAGAAAGCCTAGTTGTATGATGTTGGAAAAGCCTCGTGACAAATAGTCAAGGCTCTCCCAACATATGAAGCTAAAGAGAAATATATAGTGATGGGTGTTTAATTGATCCATATGGGTTGGAAGGAAACTCTACACTAAAAGTGACTACACCTATGTGGACTTCATGGAAGTGATTGTCTAGAAACAGAATGGGAAAATGTACACCATCTCACCAACCTAGTATAATTTGCATCCGATTCTAGGGAGATTTCATGAGACTTGGCACCTACAACCATTCACAAAAGTTGGAGGAAGAAGGTGATCAACCTAATGGGGTAGAGTCTAGATAAATATAGTAAGTCTGAGCAAGTGATCCTCCTGAACCATAATATAGACATGGATTTCTCCCTTAAAACACAAAATATACAAGACAAATAAGACGAAATTCTCCTTCTCAAAGCAAGCAAAAAGAACTTCAGGAGGGGATAAGGAGAACTTATCTTTAATTCCTAATTCTATCTTTTTAGTTTCCATTTTTTGACTTGTGGGGCGCTAGACTATTATCACTTCATATTTTTTTATTTAACAACATTAGATTTTTTTTAACGGATTTTGAAAAATACAAAATGAAATTTTAATAATGCAGCAAAAAGTCAATATGAAGTTATCTTTGAAAACGGCATAAAACCCATTGATAAATACCATCAAGAACAAAAAAAAACCCCTCTAGATCTGGAAGCCCCCAAAGTTGAACATCGATGGAGAGAAAAAAGCAACCTAGGGGAAGGAAGATCCTTTACAGACAAAAATGGTTTTCTACAATTTCTCAGGATATGCCTTAATAAACCAAGCAAGAAGTACAAACACAAATTTTACAATTCTTAAGGTTTTCTACAATTTCTGTGGAGCTCACGTTTCAAATCAATAAGACAAATCACCATACCAATAGACAAATCAACACTAGAATATCCCAAAGCCAGACTATCTCTATGTAGAGTAAAACTCTCCAAGTTTGGTCAAGATCCAAATGTTCCATCCTGTTGTGCTATACAACACCCCCCATTTATTTTTATAAATAGGGACCCTTTAGAAATAAATAGGAAATTCTTTTAAAAATTTCCTAAAACAAAAAAACTAGAAAATAAAAATTTTTCTTTTTCCGCCTTATTCTTTTTTAGCGCATCGCAAATCACATATCTTATGAATTTCAAAAGACTCATAAAACTTAAAATATGCGAACTGTAATATGCGCTCAAAATTCTCCGAAGATATGATTTAAACTTTACAAAAAGCTTCAATCATCGTTATATTTACTTTATCGCACCGCACCTCACTTAATCAATCAAAAAACATTAAAAGCAAAATGATATAAGTTGCGACTCTGCAGACCCGACAAGAAAATAGACAAATTAATATAAAACCTTCGGCCATCACGGTCACTTTAGTGTTATAAAAAATCACAATTCGCATTTCGCTCACTTATAACATATGCTAAATCATTATCCTATAAAAGTTGCGATCTGTGATTTGCGCAGATCGCATTTCGCAGCCTTTAAGGGTAAGTATTACAAATAGTTATAAGTTATAATTTGCGATATGCACACTGACTCCATTTAATATATCAAGCCTATAAAACAACTTGTGTCATGTCGAAATGAAATTTAATACCTTAATGGCTTTAAAGCGATTGATAAATCTTACGTGTGGAGATATATGAAATATTAATTCAGAGATTATGATTGATGATTGATGTTATATTTTAATAAGATTGATATCTTCTTGCATGTGTTTGAAATATATGATAGATTTGTCTCTTTGATACTCCATATTTGTAAAATTCGCTCTACTTTCAGGAAACCAGATAACAGATTGAAGAAGAGAAAAATGGGGAAAAAGGGTAAAGAAATTTCTCAGACGTTGTCCATTGAAGACACAGATATGTCTCCATTATTTTCAGATACCATTTGCAACAAATATTGCGGCAGTTCGACATGGGATGCAATGTATAAACTTTTTGAAAGTGAAGGACCAAGGGTGATAAACAAAGTTTTTCAACATGCACTGCTTCTACCTCTGACACAACTCTTTTTGATGTTGCATGCTCATACATTCACAGGATAGCTGCAAGACCAAAGATTATTCCTTATACATACATGGTTAAGTGGGCAATTGACCACTTAAACATTGAAGATAGAATGTTCAAGAATTCGAAGGGAGAAACTATGGGTACTTTTAGGGCAAAAGATTTAACAACAATTTACCATCTACCACCCCCACAGTAGAAATATGACAAAGACTATTTGCATAATTTTAGAGGAGAACATCTAGACCTTATCAAAGTCATCCAAGAATGGAAGGATAATCAAGGGAAATTGAAGCAAGATAAGTTTGGTACATACCCAATTTCCAAAATTCCTAATCCTTACTGTTATGTTGTTGGTATGTTATGTAGATTATTTTCCAAACCTGATAGCACTAGATTTTCAAGAGACTGGGTTCCCCTGATTGATGCAATCATCAATTCATCAAATTTGAATTGGGCAGACATATTATCTAATAGCCTAGCCAAGCACATAACTGAATATAGAAATAAAAGACGTATTTCATTCATAGAAATACCTCCCTTTTATATGTTTGCATATGTCATGGATGCTATTTGTTTTACTTCTAGTTTTCCTACCATGGGATGGAAATGGACTACCAAGGACCCTACCCCAATTCACATTTACCACAGAGAACTCTGGGATTCAGACTTCCACTTACACTTCTATAAAATCTATTATGGAGTCATATTTCCTATACATCAGATGATTTTTAACAAAAGGGCTTATAAGGTTTCTGAAGCTCCAATGCAGACATTCTTCCAGTAGCTAGATGGTTTGGCGAAGAAAATTTTACATATATTAGAGTATTCAGGAGTTATGCTTCTCCCCATGTTTTACCCTATTATGTTCCTAATAAGTTACTTGCAAAAGAAATAGCCTATCAGCTTGTTAATGGTGTTACAAAATAGCTGAAGGATGTTAAAAAGGTTATTTGGCCTAATTTCCCTGTACAATGTGGCACCTTTGCATTGTCTAACATCGGCCATACTTACAAGGAAGTTTCCAAAATCCATTTATTAAGATTGGCAGTAATGCCGAAAATATTATATGATCCAAATGATGTAATTAAAAATTACATCACAGAGCTTAAGTTGAAGCCTTTTTTAAAGGAGGAAGATGGATTTGATGATCTCTTCCAGGGCATGGAAAATTTTTCAGATATTATCAAGTATGTATCTAGTCAACGAAGTCAAGAGGATGTTGAAGCTTTTCAAGCATACAGAAATAAGAGACTAGAGAAATTCCCTCTAAATTTGTTAACTATTAAAGATGATAACAAACACACTCCAAGTGTCAGCCTGGATGATGAAATAAAAGATATGTTTGAAGATGAATCAGGTCATTCGCAACAGAAATCTGATAATTCAGATCACTTTGAAAATGAATCCGAATCTAAAAATTAAAACTCAGGGAAAACAATTGACCGAGTCATTCATGAGATAGAGATGTTAGAGGAAACAAGAAATAATGGGACATAATCCAATTCTCAAGCAGTCTAGCACAGACACAACATTCTAGATCAGTCCAGTTTACCACAAGTAAAAGATTTTATAAATGAATGGGAGGAGTTTTCTGGAGCAATAAAAACTCTAAAGAAAATCCCAATACTGATCAAGCAACAAGTTTCCAGACACCTGAACACTCACAGAAGATAGTGGAAACTATTAATCCACTACAAAGAGTTCCAGCAATGCATGATAAAGAAATCATACCGGCCTACCCAACGGATCAGATAGTTCTACAGATTGAAGATATTCCTTCATTAGATATTTTCTACAGTCCTAATTACAAGGCTGTAGTTAAAAGAAACAAAAGAAGGAGAATTGATGAAACAACTCCAAATCCTACAGATGAATCAGTTGATGTACTATGGAAAGATTCCTTAGATGATCCCATTGAACATCTAACCAATTATCACAGTATGTAGGGGCATATGCTACTGCTACTGTTGATAAAGCTACTGAGGTTAGAGTGTTGTTAAAACAAAAGGAAGCCAGAGTACAAGAACTAGAGAAGTTGTTGAATGATGAGAAATCCAATTCCAATGAACAAGTCAAAGTAAACACAACCCAATTTCATAAAGAGATTGAAAGCCTCAAATTGTAGCATCAGACAGAGATTAATGAAAAACAAGCACAGCTGGAAATAGCAATGACTAAGTTACAGAGTCAACCACAATTAGAGCAATTTATAAAAGAAGAACTTGATTTAAACACTAAGTTGAAGAAATAACAAGAAGTGTTTTGTCATCAAGCTTCTATGATTGATTCTTATAGTGATTCAAGTAAAATAATGATCCAACAAATAGCAATTCAGAAACTTGAATGTGAAAGACTTGAGAAGAAAATTGAAGAGCACATTTAATGGCAAGTTTCATATTCAGGAAAGCAAGCTAATCTACCTCAAGTAGATAAGGTTCACAAAGAAATTTTATTCACATAATGGGAAGCGCAAAGCAAACAGGCAGAGAAAGCAGTGGCAAAAATATCCAAAATATCAAGTGAGATTATTGAATCTATGTGTAAGCAACTGTCTAAATCAGAACTTCTTAAGGAAAACATGTTTGATGTGTTTTCAGAAACAAGACAGCTAGAAACACAGTGGAAGCAGAGAGAAGATACACAGGAGGAAGTGATCAAAAAGGTAAATAAGTATGATCAGGAAAATTACTGAAATTTTCTGGTCAAACCTTACGATCAGCATCAAACTCTGCAGTCTCTTACAATTTCAGCAAAAAGATCCAAGTCAGCAATCTCAAATGCTATTTTCAAGGGACATATCTGATCAAGGATATTGCAGCCATCTCAGCTCAAAGCAATGTTAGATATTTGCCAACTTCATGACCACATTCAAAAAAAAGGGCGGTACTCATAAAATCAGAATTGTTAGTGTAATTTCCTAGATTGTAGTTTAAGCTAGCTTTTTGAGGAAGGTTGTTTGAAACCTCCTTTATATTTTTGTAATAATCTATTTTAGTTTATAGTTAGTTTAGTATTTAAACCCTTCTCATGCATTTAGAGAAGGGTCGAGAAATTTGTCAAAAAAACTTTCAAAGAATGCACTATTGTAAGTTTGTGAGTGCTTTGATGAATTAATGGAACACATTCTATTATCTTTTAACAATTAAAGTTGTTTAACTAATTTTGCACTATTGTACTCTTTAAATTGCTCGAAAGTGAGAAGGAGCAGATTCATTGTTGTCAGTTTACATGAGTAGAACTTCGTACATATGGTACTTCTATTCACTTGTATTAAGTCTTACTTCATAGATTGACAGTTATCTTTTTATTGCATTGTATATTTGAAACGTTATCATATATAAATATTACATGCTCTTATGTTATAATATTTAGCTATGGTTTCTTATTGAATGTGTAATCACACTGATAAATGCGATATTTATTTCACAATTATTCTATGCAAAATACTTTGTTAGAAGAATCATTTTACATAATTTTTATCTCTTTCGACTATTAAATGATCTATATTACTGATAGTTGAAAGATATCATTTTAGATCGCATAAGGGAAAAATACCCCGGGTATATAGTAGATTAATAATTTAGATAGATGCATATAGATTAAAATCATTATCCATTTGCATGCTATATTCACAAAACCATCAAAATCATCCTTATTGGGAAACTAGTCCCATTATCCCCAGTCGAAGCCACTATACCAAACAAAAAAGGAGCTGCTTTAAGGTCCAGACCGAGTGGTTTTCCCCATGTTTTGGCAATGGAATTCTGAGGCCTCAACACATCCATAATTTCTTACCATCAACCTTGGATGTTAAGGGTCCCCTCTGACCTGTGAAATATGTATTACATATATAAAGTGGATGTATTTTTAAGTCCCATTGACCTACTTATTATAGTCTTTTATTAGACATTAATAAAATTGTCTAATATTATCTTATCTCCCACAAATTGCATCAATACAGCTCCAATCAAGGAAGTAAGTGACACAAAATTTATGTGAAGTTGACTACAAAGAATTGTTATTCAAGGCATGAAATTACACCTTGCATCATCTGAGATTGAAAAGTATTTATTGTGGAAAGAAATTGGTCCTGGAAATCACTGAAGGAGATGGGGTAGATGCTTAAATTCTCCTATGATCACTATAAAATAGATGGGGGAGGAAATCATGAATTCTTATGACAATGTTGCGCAGAGGTTGGAGGAACTTGAGCATAATTATGGTGTTAACGAAAATAAGTTGAAGATGGGTTGGGGGTAGCTACAAATAAGCTCTAATTGCAGTTACATAGGTAGTTATATATCAAATGCTAACTATGCTTTGGAATAATGCTCTGAAACTTGAATTGTCAAGAAGACGAGAGAGCAATGAAGCTCTGACTTTTCTTATGGCTCCAGTAGAAGTCTAATTTTGAAATTGTAACTACAAGCGTTATGTAATATTCTTAATTAGCCCAAGCTAATAGGAATATTTCATTTTGTGTTAATTTTCTTAATTGATGAATAAAATGTAAAGGAGGACATGTAAACTCCTAAAAACATCAAAATAAATCAATTCCCAATGTAAACAGAGGCAAATCAAGGCTGTCTCAATAAAATACCCTCATAATGTGAAAAGGGGATCATCACAGTAGCTGGATTTTACACTTATGAGTGTGAACAAGGGCAAATGGATGAGGACATAGTCAAGTTTGACTAAGTCAACATGCATGCATGAAGAAGAAGAGATCATCGATAAAACTAGTTTAGTGTGAACAAGGATCAGCATAGGCAGACATTTGTGAGCTGGATTGATTTCACTTGAGTGTGAAAAGGGATGAGGCAGATTGACTGGGTCAACAGGACCAAATCACAGCACTGTCTAGATGCATTGAACCTCTTTGTTGATCAGCGCAGTTCTAGAAGGAGGCCCTCATGTGAAAGGAGATAATTCATCAAGGTGGTTTAGGGTTTTCCAAAGCTCTCATATTATAAAAGGAAGGGGGAGGCTCAAGAGAAGGTTGTTGACGATATTATATTTTCAGAGTATATTGTCTGTTTAGACATATCTCATTCTCTTGGCTATTTAGCAGAGAATTGTGAGGATTTCTTGTTTAGGGATTCTCTCTCCTTCCATTGAGTAGCTCTTGGAGGGAATTGTGCTTCTTTCCCACTATCATGCATATGGCCAAGCTCCATCTCCCTTAGACATCATAAATCCTGTTGGGGTTTACTTGTTTTAGTGAGTTGCATCAAGTGGAGACTAGATCTGCTTAGATCTAGATTATACTAGTGCCTCTTCTCAGTGAGTGTGTCTTTTAACCACCTGGAAGAGTGTATTAGCTGTGGAGCTTCATATTTCAGATCTTGGCATGTGTCCAACTCACTCCTCACCATCTACAGTGTAGTTAACTTCAGAAATTGCGTCATTTTCTAGAGTGTTGTAGTAGCAGGGTTTGATCCCTTGCTTGTGAGATTTTTCCTTGGAGGAAGGGCCAACCCTTCTCCCGGAAAGCTTTCAGCTACATTTATTCATTGTTTCAGTAAACTGAATTTTTCAGATCTAGATCTACAGATCTACACTTCTGTGCATTGTATCTCACGAAACCCTTGCCGAGTTATTCTCTTTGAAGTGTAAAGGAGCTGGATCTTCATTTTTCTCTATAATTTCAGGTAATAAAATCCTGATTTGGTGTTCATGACATATTGTGTCTAAACCTTCATAAAATCATGCTGCAGAAGCTTCAATTAATTTTTGTTGAGTTCAGTCATGGGGATTGGGCCTTTTCTAGCCATATCGGGAGTGGGAGACCTGTTTAACATAGCTAGAATGATTTTTTTTGGCTGAAATTTGATATGTGAGTCCCCTATAACATATTATAAGGGATAAAACCATCATTTTCTTCTTTTTTCACGCATATCTCTGAAATTAACCTTTTTAGGGTATAAATTGCTGCTTTTCCCCATATTTTGTGGGTAGAATGGATCATACTTCTTGCCGGTGTACATACAATTGATGCTGAAGTGTTTCTTGACACATTACATGGATGAATAGCTTGTTTTAGCTCCAACATTGTGTTTACATATTGCTACAGTCCCATTATTGGGCATTTTCGAACCATTCTAGGTGTGAGAGGCTTGTTTATCTCACCTAGTTTGCTTGGTTTCTGATTTCCTATTGGATTTGGATATTATATTATTAGATCTAAGAGATACAAGGGCTAATATTTTTTTTTGTAGCATACATTCCTAAAAAATTCGTTTTTTAGGCATGCCTTGCTAGCAATCCCAATTTGGGGATATTACAGTGGTATCGAAGCATCTTTCTTGGCTCAGCCTGTGAGTCTCAGCCCAAGAAGACAAAAAAATATCAGAATGATGAAGAAGATGAGATTACTCTCATCAGTTTTCAGGTCCAGGAAGGACCTCCCCTAGGAGGTTAAGCATATGAAGAATTGCAGTAAAACTCCTAGAGGGTTTCAAGAAGAGGAGGAGCCATGCACTTCCTATTCTCAAAGAGGATAAGACAAGAGACATAGAGGACACTTGGAATCTGAGATTCTAAGTGAATACAAAGCTAAATCTAGAGCCTCCAAGGAGACTCTAGCTTTACCTCAGTTCATTTAGCTAGAGGAAGAGAGATCCTCACCACCTCTTGAGGAAGCATGTACCAACGTTGTCACAACCTTGGAGGAGCAGCCTTCATGTTCAATAATGGAGGAAGAAAACATAGTTGAGAAAGGAGCTCTTTCTTCTATATCTCACCAAGGTATGCTTGAACTTCCATCTCTTGTCATATCAGCAGACCATATGAAGGGATCTACATATTTGCATGTTGCTGACCTAGAGCAACAAAGTTGCACTACACTGTGCAAAGGAAATGATGAAGAAAAGAGGACCCATGCATTATGGGAGCTTTCACATGACAACTTCATTTGTGAAGCAAAGGAGGAAGACATGGTAGATAGTAGACATATTGAAGTGAGAAACCCTTTCTCCTTTCTAGATGACACTTTCTCAATGATCACTCCCCAGCATAAAGAGAAAATTATACCTACAACAGATCCAAGACCCCACTGGTTTTGGAAGACCATGCATGAGGAGGAGGTCTCATCAAGAGATCCCATGAAAGGTGCACTTCAACATTTCATGGAGTGCCAAGTTTTTCAACAGTCTGAGGAGGCTCTTTCCTTCTCACCCTTGGATCTTCATGGATTCAAAGAGGAACAGATAGATGATGGAGGACATCTTCGGATGGATAACATCTCTCATGTTTGTGTTGGACACTTCTTGAGCCATACACATCATGATGGGAGTTTTTTTCCTACCTCCTATTTGGATCCTTATGGGGTCAAATTGATCCTTGAGAAGATTGCATTTCAACATCCCATGAAATGCAAGAGCATAAATCTGATTTGGGATGATGGTAGCCTTCATGAGAGGAGTACCAAGATGAAGGATGGAAGGAGACATCCACAATGGGTTGAGTGGATGTGGATGGAGAGCAAGAATCTGGTGAGCTACTTGCAGATCTATGATACCGGGCAGCATGAGGCATGGCTATGTTGGTTACTCTTGAAAGAGTTTGGTCATCATCCTCTTTCCAAGGGTATGTGGCAGGATACTTGCATCATGGGGTAGCAAAGAGTATGGACACATTATGTTGACATAACATTCTTCATGTCAATCACCATGTTTTCACTACATGATTTGGATGATGAGAGTATGAGGAGGCAGCAAAAGATTTTGTTGCTTGGGATGTTCTTGGGAGAGCAAGGGCATATTTTCTCTCACAGTTTTCATGATGTTGCAGGAGTAGAAGATGGCACTATCACAGTGCAGAGGGGCTACTCCTTGGCCTTATATGTTCAATAGGTACTTTTCCCATGGGAGAGACTTCTTATGTGTAGCAGCATTATGGGAGATGCCTTTGACATTCTGCATGTCAAAGGTTGGAGCTATGAGTTGGAGGGAGCCTATTTGCATAGGCCAACAGCGTTGCCACTTTGGAGCTGGGTTTTATTGATGGAGTATCCCCAAGATCATTTCACACTTGATGCACTTGTTGGGCAAAGTGGAGGTAAGAAAGATGAGGTAGTAGATGGGTACATCTATTACTATGATATACTCTTCTTGTCTTGGATTTCCAAGCAGGAAGGAGAGGATTTGCAGGCATCACTTGGTTCATTTCTCTTCATGGAAGTGTGCCAAAATACTATGGAGGATCCATTCATGGATCCATATGTCTTCTTACTTCCAACATTTGGTGAGAGCTTGGTTTGTGCAACACAATATTTGCATGCTCTTACCATCTCTTGGCAGTGCATTACTCTAAAAGTAAGCAAGCTCTTGATTTTTCTCCATGACCAATGTTGGGCCAAACCATATGATGGAGACAACCATCTCTTATGTGGCCTTGGGCAGATGTGTTGTGATTACATGTATGTTCAGTTGATTCATATGATTAACCATGTATCAAGAAACAATTTTCCATGTATTTCTCTGAAGCAAAAGTTTGAAAAACTCCGCTGTCACCACTTGGGAAACTGTTGATACCTTCCAGCACCTTATGAAACCATCAATAATTCCCCTGTTTTGATGCCAATCATGATCCCACTTGCTTGTGTTGTTTTTATCTTGATGGGAGACATGATGTTGAGTGAGGCACATGGTTTGAATGTGTCCTTTTGGGAAGGAGATTCCCACATTTTCTGCAGTACATGTTCTAAGGGGAACATGGGAGGATTTGTGGCCACCATAGCCAAATATTTTTTTCTCTTGGAGGTGGGCCAAATGTGTGACGGGATGCCATATGATGATGTTCTCCTATCCATCACATGTGGAATGTTTTGGACTAACTGGTTTTACAGCGTTGGAGGAAGGCTCTTGACAAATCTAAACTTCATGTTGCCACTTGAGGGCAATATCATTGCAGCCCAAGATTGGTAAGAACTCTACACTTATCTTAAGTGGAGAGGAGGACAGCATGGGGTAGGCAATTTTGTCTACTATGTTTAGTTTTTCAACCCACCTTCTTTGCAGGAACCTAAGGTAGAGGAGGATTTTCTGGAGTTACCATGTTGGGAGGTGACTCATTTTGTATGGATGATTTCTTGGGAGAAGATTCTTTCCCCATCCATTTCAGTTCTAACCTTACAGTTTCTTGAGGACAAGCAACACTTTTGGAGGGGAGGACTGTAATATTCCTAATTAGCCCAAGCTGATAGGAATATTTCATTTTGTGTTAATTTTCTTAATTGATGAATAAAATGTAAAGGAGAACATAAAAACTCCTAAAAACATCCAAATAAATCAATGCCCAATAAACAGGGGCAAATTGGGGTTGTCTAATGAATTCCTTGTTTATAATGTGAAGGGGATCATCACGGTGACTATGCACTGGTATTACTGAGTGAACAAGGGAATATGGATGAGGAGATAGTCAAGTTTGATAAAGTAAAAGTCAGCAACACATGCATGAAGAAGAAGAGATCATCGATAAAAGCAGTTTTAGGTGAACAAGGATCGGCATAGGCAAACATTTGTGAGTTGGATTGATTGCGCCCAGGTGTGAAAAGGGATAGGCGGATTAGTTGGTCCAATAGGACCAAATCACAACAACATCCCGGATGCATTAAACCTCCTTGTTGATCGGCGCAGTTCTAGAGGAGGCCCTCATGTGAAAGGAGATAATTCATCAAGGTGGCAACCCAGTTTGCCAAAGCTCATATTACAAAAAGGAAGGGGAAGGCTCAAGAGAAGGTTGTTGATGAGATTATATTTTCAGAGTATATTGTCTGCTTAGACATATCTCATTCTCTTGGCTGTTTAGCAGAATTGTGAGGATTTCCTATTTAGGGATTCTCTCTCCTTCCATTGAGTAACTCTTGGAGGGCATTGTGCTTCTTTCCCACTATCAGGCATATGGCCAAGCTCCATCTCCCTTAGACAGCATAAATCCTGTTGGGGTTTACTTGTTTCAGTGAGCTGCAACAAGTGGAGACTAGATCTTCTTAGATCTAGATTATACTAGTGCCTCTTCTCAGTGAGTGTGTCTTTTAACCTCCTGGAAGAGCATATTAGCTGTTGAGCTTTAGATTTCAGATCTTGGCATGTGGCCAACTCACTCCTCACCACCTACAGCGCAGTTAGCTTCAGAAACTGCGTTATTTTCTAGAGTGCTGCAGTAGCAGGGTTTGATCCCTTGCTTGTGAGCTTTTTCCTTGGAAGAAGGGCCAACCCTTCTCCCGGAAAGCTTTGTATCTTATTCTCCTTCTATCATTTTCATATTTCAGCTACATTTATTCAGTGCTGCAGTAAACTACATTTTTCAGATCTAGGTCTGTAGATCTGCACTTCTATGCGTTGTATCTCATGAAACCCTTGTCGAGTTGTTCTCTTTGAAGTGTAAAGGAGCTGGATCTCCATTTTTCTCTATACTTTCATGTAATAAACTCCTGATCTGATTTTCATGACATATTGTGTCTAAACCCTTCAGAAAATCACGCTGCATAAGCTTCAGTTAATTTCTGTTGAGTCAAGTCATGGGGATTGGGCCTTTTCTAGCCATATCGGGAGTGGGAGACCTATTTAACATAGCTAGAATGATTTGTTTTGGCTGAAATTTGATATGTGAGTCCCCTATAACATATTTTAAGGGATCCAACAGTCATTTTTCTCTGTTTTTACGCAGATCTCTGAAATTAACCTTTTTAGGGTATAAATTGCTGCTTTTCCCATCTTTTGTGGGTAGAATGGATCATACTTCTTGCTGCTATACATACAATTGATGCTGAAGTGTTTCTTGACACATTCCATGGATGAATAGCTTGTTGCAGCTCCAGCATTGTGTTTACATATTGCTGCAGTCCCATTATTGGGCATTTTCCAGCCATTCTAGGTGTGAGAGGCTTGTTTATCTCACCTAGTTTGTTTGGTTTCTGATTTCCTCTTGGATTTGGATCTTAGATTATCATATCTAAGAGGTACAAGGGCTAATCTTGTTTTCTATAGCATACATTCCTAAAAAATGCATTTTTCAGGCATGCCTTGCTAGCAATCCCAATTTGGGGATATTACACGTTAACTATATTTCAATCCCTTATTCTTTTGTTTAAGATGTTTCTTGTTCTATTAGTTAATAGTCCCCTAGTTGGTAGATTTAATTTTATTGTGACTGCTAGCCTAGAGAATCTTTTCTAGCTTCATTATCCTTGGATTTATAGGTTCTATGTTGGTTTATTGTACTATGGGGAGAGGTATTATCAGTGAAAAACTTGGTGGGTAGTATGGATATAATCCTACCATGATGAGGTTATGTATAATGTGCTACTTGGTGGCTGGAAGTTGAGTTATAATTCAGACTATGGCTATGATAGATTAAAAAGTTATCTCTGAAATTCTTTGCGTGCTTATATAGTCTTACTTGAGAAAATTAAGTTTGGTGGAGATTCCTTGTTGGCTCTACTTGAACCTATCATATTTGCAGGATTGTCCATACCTACCATTACTTCTATGCACATGACAAAATTACCCTCAGAGAGATTGAAACCCATATTTAGTCCCCTCCAAAGAGGGAAATCTTGAAAGTAGAATTCCCTACAAGGAAGTCAACGCAAATGGATCATTAAAAGGGCTATGTAGTTGTGAATAGTAACTCTTCCCAAGGTAGCAAAATAATTTTTGTAGCTATTGTTATTCACAACTTGAACACTTTTCCCAAGGAAATCCTACCTTATATTACAAAAGGAAACTATATATTTATTTATTTATTTAATACACTTTGTTCAAATGATAACACTATGTGTGTAGTCATGCATCATACTTGTGATCATTTACATGAATAGACTCCTTTGTGGCAACATTAGTTAATTATCCTACTAAAACTTGAGCTCTATTGAAGGTATGAGTATATTTGAAAGAACATTGGGTAGCCAAACCATAAAACCTATCCAAAAAATCATATCCTCATGGATTAACCTTATTTACACATGAAACAATCCTCTTAGTAGCCACCTAACTTTTTCACTTGATTTTGATAGTCATTGGTTCGTAGCATATGCTCATCCTTCATTATTTGGACTGCAGATTTTATGTCTATGAAATGATGCATAATAGTCACTCCAAACTACGTTATAAATTTACCATGGTAAGAGAAGACTTGTGCTACAAAATGGTCATCATTATTTTCATTTATTAAATAGGACAAGTTCATGACAATGTATTGTAA
Organism: Pinus albicaulis; assembly: GCA_034641835.2. Classification (NCBI taxonomy): domain Eukaryota; kingdom Viridiplantae; phylum Streptophyta; class Pinopsida; order Pinales; family Pinaceae; genus Pinus; species Pinus albicaulis. The sequence goes on from CM076582.1 coordinate 1,641,329,471, forward strand.
TGCATTCTTCTTATGTTATATATGACAAGTTCACGACAATGTATTGTAATGCATCCTCCTTATGTTATGTATGACTAGTTCTAAAATCTATAACATTGGTATGCCTTATGTTGAGTTCAGTATTTACTCATGGTTGTGTATTGTAACTTCAACATCTTTTTGGAATGTGCGTAAGTGACACATCTAGTCTAAATAGAAATTATTCAGTTGCAGAAAACTGAATACTATTATTGTCAAATGTACTAGACTAATCAAGGTAAGACACTCCTACTTCAACTCAATGATTTCATTGTGATAGTGCATATGCAACGTGCAAACGAGATGATCAAGAACAAATTCATATAGATGCATGGTAGTAGTGAGTAGAGTCCTTGAAATTCTAATTTTAAATTCATATAGATGTTTGGTAGTACTGGCCAAAATGCATGACAGTTTCAACTATGTGTAGGAATATGATGTCTACTAAGTTAGCTTAGAGCTACATAAAATATTCTAACATTTATTGTCTCAAGTCATACCTTTAACGAAATTAAGATCCATTTTACAAGAACTACAATCTAGGAAGACTAGCTGAAAAATTGCAGAGTTTTAACAAAGATTCTAAGCACAAACACAGAAAATTCTAAGCCAAATTAATCATCAATCTATTGGTGATTAAACAATCAAATACCTTTGCATTTGAAAGGATCTGTTCGACAACATCCATATTTCCCATCTAGCCAAATGTATACTGCAATGTTTCACTTCCACATGCACATAGTAGATAAGAGACAAGAATCATATCAAATGCAAGAACACAGAGGAAAAACCTGGGTCATACAATTGATGTGCAAGAAAAACTTTTAGATATGGTTTGACAAATCTTGTACACTCTCTTCATGTTGAAGATGAAACTATTTGCATCCTTACCAGCGTATATGTTATTTATATTAACTATTCATAAGAAGAAATGCATTTGAACAAAAAGACAGGCTATGAACATCAATAATCCATGTTAGGGGAGCATATGAAATCATCCTGGAAAATACAAGCTTTCCATTTCAAATGTAACTCTAAGTACTTAAAAAAAAAATAACTTCCTAAAATCAGATAATATTGCAAGCCACACTATTTTGGGTCACTTGCAACTTATGAAATAAACTCTATCATATAATAAGATGACATTATCATTACTCGAAACAACAAGGTTAATATTCTAATTAGCTCTACCTCTTGTCTAACATCCTTTCCAAAAAATTCATATTGTGATGCATCAAACCGGTGAATAAGGGCATGATCTTCCACTAAAGTCTTCGGATCCTTTGTGTTCTCTGTCAAATTAGACAATTGAGTGCCTTCGGCGTCTTCAAAGTCATTCATCTTGATTTATTTCATTATAATGGCATCGTTTATTTAATAACCTAAGGGGACTCTTTATGTTATAGCATGTTTTTCACCCTCATGTGATTCATGATTGTCTCTTTGTGTAAGCACCCATTCCTCAGGACTTAGGAATAAAAGTTCATAAAAACAGTGTTTAAAATCCCATATGAGGATATGCCCAGACTTTTCCGCGTGTATACGCGAGTCTAGAGATACTTTTCTGCATATGCCATTAAAATCATTAAAAAATATATAAAATCCCTATTTTCGAGGTTGGGTTGATGGTTATTCCCGTAATTCAACCATCCCAGCCCGTGGCCAACTGTTTCCAACTAATTGAAACTACTTTGATGGAGTATAAAAGCCCCTCATATGCATGGCCTAAGGGAGAGAGGAAAATTATAGATATTATACTCTGTTGGAGCCCGATTCAAGTCTGATTTCCCGTGCCTCCTGCACTTCCTAGATTTTGACAAGAAACCCTTGTTTCCTAGAGATGTTCATCAGCTTATATGTCATCTCGTGTGCCTGAAGTCTGAGAATCTAGTGAGGGCAGGCGGGATGGATCAGGGCAACTGGTGCATTCGAAGATCGTGGGAAGGATTCAAGTGATCTCTCCACCTTTCTATTATTGTACATGTTGTTCGTAATGAAGAAGAACCATCTTGTTCCTAAATTCATGTGTTAATATCTTCTTGTATATGTGAAAATATTGTTAATTAAGCATTTATTATTGTTTATATGATGTTTCACATGGATTACACTGTCATTTAGGAAAGATATATGCTGTACAACTAGATTTCCGTGCATGTCTCTTCTTGATTTCCAGGTTGAAGAGGAAGAATATTTGCAGGGGGTTTGGACCCCGCGGGATCTACATCAAACGTATGGTCTACGGGTGAGTTCTAAAATCTATAATATCTAGTTTTTAGCATACAAGTTTGGTTGTGTGAGTCCTTCTTGAATGGCATGGCCTGATCTGTGGAGGTTTTTGACCCAACGACCTCTAGGGAGTTGTTTCCCGAAACGAGGAATGAAAAACGACTCCTTTGGGGATCGCATTCTTGTGATTTTTTTTGTTGGGTGGTTTCAGCTGTTTTAAAGGTTTCCAACAGTTTTAATCAGTATTTCTAGTCCAGTTAGTTTTTTCTCAGTCAGACTAAAGACCTGGTTCTTTATCCAGGCTTGATCATTTTTATTTTTCATTATTTACCTTTCCATACATGAGTTTTACTCTACACAGACGCATATACACGCAAATTTTGTTAAAGGGAGTCACGTATACGCGAGTTTCCTTTGATACAGTCGCGTATGCACGCCTATTGCAAAACTGCTAAGTAGTGTATGCCTGGGAAAATTTTGAAATTTTTGATTTCTTGACTTTTTGGTCTTGTCTACTTGTGGAGACCTGTTCCTGCAGTGTCCTTTTAGTCTCTGGATTGTGTTGAAAGTGGTTATTGGTCTTTTTCTCTCTTTTTTGGTTGAAGACTGGCTCATTTGGAAAATCTTGTTTTTTAGTGCTTGCATTTCTGGTTCGAGTACCAAGATCTCTTTCTGGGGATTCTTGGTTATTCTGCTTCATCAGGACAGAGAGCTTCTGCTCATATGCTCTTTCCTAACCTTATGTCTTGCTTTGCACTTTAATTTTTGCCTGCTTTTTGGTTGGTTTTCTTGAGTTCATCGGACTAGGTCTTGTTACAATTTTTTGAAGAGTCATTGTTGGTTCTTTGAAGTTTTGTTTGCTGCAAGATTGTACTATTCTTCTAGGCTAATTTACTGAGTTTCTTGTCTCCTTTTTCTCATATAAATCTTGCTACTAAGTGGCACTATAAGATTTGGAGCATTTTTTGAAGTTTTGCTTGAAATTCGGGGATTGTTTGGCTTGGTAATTGGATAGTTTTCTTGGTCTCTTTGAAGTTTTCTTTTTATAAAATTCAAAAGCTCAAAAACATTTTGTTTTGCCATTGCCTTTGTTTTGGTTTCTTTCCATCTTTTGAAGCCTTGTTGAGATTTCTTACCTTTGGTTTCTGAATTGATTTGGGAAGGGAATTTGCATTAGTTTCTTTCTCTTATTTCGAGCATATTTTGGTGTCTTTATACTGAGAGTTTCTAATTTGGGAACTAGCTTTGTGGACAACCGAAAAAGTGATAGAACTGAAGGATTCGTGGAAATTTCTCTTTGTTTTGTTAGATTTTGCATCTTAGAATTGGCATGCTCTTAGTAATTTGCATTAGGTGCACTTGAACGTTTGTAGTCGTTTTCATAGTTTTGTGAGTGTGAAGTTTGATATCTAAAAAGAAAAAAAAATAGTCTCGTAGAACCCGTGTAGAAATTTCTTTTCATCAAAAGGCAATTATTGCATCTGCATGTAGTTTGGTTTTCATTAATTTTTTTTCTGTGTCATAAAACATCACGAGTTTCATTTCCATATTCCCTTGACTTAATATAACAACCAACTAAAATAAGCACTATAATTTAAAAGCAACTAGCAAATTTTTTATTAAGTGTCATACATCAACTAGCTAGGTTGTATGGCCTTGGATTAGGTGAGTGGAGAGTTAACTCTCCAAGTCTACTCAAACTAAAACATAGAAGTTTATTAAATGAGTGAAATCCAACACCGTTAGGTGGACCGGGAAAGATCTCCTCCAGAGAGTCAAGTGCGAGGGGAAGTGAAGGTTGAGACGAGAGCTACCCCCTCTCTAATTTGCTAGATCTTGCCTTAAGACTGTTCTGCCTGGCTACTGACACGGATTGGTGCCCATAGTTGCCATTGCTAGGTTCCACACAGGTGACTGCGGGTGGGAATACCCATGGTACCTAAGGCAGACGTCATATCACTTCCAGCAGTACTTCTGGAGGGTGCCCCGACGAAGCTTGGGTACTTGCACCGGAAAAGGCTATTGTTAGGAGATCAGCGTAACTATTTCTGTTACCTTCGCTACTAGGCTTGGGCCGTAATTATCCCAGACTACTTTCGGGAGGTCCTATTTTTCGCTTTCTCGTATTTTGGTGTCTGGTCCTAATCACCCAGAGCGGAAATACCTAAAGGCTGCTTGTTTGGTTGCATCTTAGGGATCTTTGTAGTGAGTGCTCTTTGCTCCTAGCTTGCTTAGATTTATACTTTTTTGAGTCTAATTAATCCGTTAAAGTGGCTGTTCAAGCGCCTCGTTGATCGAGGAGAATCCGAGGATTATCTCCCAAGAGTGCTGAGCCTTCTTCAAGAAGGCGTAGGAGTAATATAGCAGGTGAATATCACCCAGTGGTATCTGATGCAACGGAGAGAGGTCCTCCGCTAGGGCTTGAAGGTTCTGTCATTGGTTCTGGTTTTGGTTCTGAGAGGAGCACTCTGCTCACCTCGAGAGTCTTATTTCCAGGAGAAGTAGAAGGAGTAGTTGAAGTAGAGGAAGTACCTCAGTCTCCTGAGTCACTTCCATCTCCTCTTCCTTCTGATTCTTTGTTTGTTGTTGAGAACATCGGACCTGAGTCTGCAAGACCAGAAAGTCCTTATCCATCTTATTCATACCTTTCGATGGCCACAACTTGGAACGCGACTTCGGTTGTGAGTGCTGCAAGCATTCAGACTTCTGCTTCATTAGAAGGAGGGGGCACAATTACTATATCTTAAATTGCTTCTAGTACTGTTGTGTTTGGCTCTGGCTTCACCCAAGCAAAAGCTTCTCAATCTGGTCCCTTTTGTTTTGGAATGCCCATTAGTGGGATTCGTTCTTTTCCCTTTTCCGCTGCTGCAACTGCATCTGCACCCATGTCCTCCGTGGCTAGTGGGTCAGCTTCTTTTCAGGGGTTCCCCTTCGGAAGTAGGCATATTCCTAGTTTGAATCCTTCCTTAGGGTCTTTTCCTTTTACTTCTCAGACTCAGAGTATTAACCCTTGGTCTGGAGGTCAGAGTTCGACTACCTTTATAGGTTGGAACCCTGTGTTTATAGTAGTGGGGGCAAAGAATCATTTTCTCGCTGGTCAACAAGGGAATGTTTCTTTCCCTTCGTCGAGTGCTTATCAGAATTGTTCCCCTCTTTCTAATGCTTGGAACCCCTATTAGGGGGTTTCCTCTTTGTTTACTACTTTGGGGGGGGGGGGAACTGGTCCGGTCTTTGGTAACTCTACATTGGGAGGGGGTCCTTCTCCAAATGTTGGGTCTTATGGCCCAACATTTTCTACGAGTTCTCTCTGGCAACCTAGTGCCTCATCAAATCCAGTTTATTCTTTTCAGAATGTTGGGAATTCATCCCACCAAGGATGGAATCCTCAGGCTCCTCCTTGTTTACCTTTTCTGGCAACTTTAAACTTGCCAGATTTGTCAAAATTGACAAATGATCCAATCCAATATAGTCCGAGGTGGCCTCCAGTTCCTACCAAACTACCTTCAGACATTCCAAAGTTTGAAGGAAAGAATGGAGAGGACCCGGCTGATCATATCACCACTTTCCATCTATGGTGTTCATCTAACTCCCTGATTGAGGATTCGATTAGGTTGAGGTTGTTTCAACGCACCTTGACTGGAAACGCTGCCAAGTGGTATATTGAGTTAACTGGGGGCATTTTTGCTACTTTTGGAGATTTGGCTACTACGTTTCTAAATCATTTCCAGTTGCCTGTCCGTTATGATGCCGGGACTGAACTCCTAGCTAATTTTAAGCAGGACGATGCAACCCACATTTTTTACCACATTCAGGAATGGCGGAGAAGGAAGAGGCTTATCAAAGCTCATATTCCGGGAGAATTCCTTTTGGAATGGTTTTTGAAATCTCTGTAGTCATATATTTCTAAGGATGTATCCCTGTCAGGGGTATTTTCTGAGGAGAAGGCTATTTTTAGGGCCCAACAGCTTGAATTGATATATTCTCAATCTGGAGTCCTTCATAAATATTTGCCTAATGCTCCTCACTCCAAATTAGACTTGTCCAAGACTAAACCTGGTCCTCATGGTGATGGACTTATTGGGTCGATCAATATTGGTGCAGTTAACCTGCTTATTCAATTGCAGCAGTTGTCTATACAATCTGCTCCTTCTAGTAAGGCTGTGACTGCTGAGTCATCGCCTTCTCAATCTTTGTCGATAAATGTCGTTCAGACTTCCGACCCCAAAGGAAATCAACAATCCGAAGGGAAGAAGAAGAGACAGAATAATAATAAGAAAAAGGGCAAGAATGGGAAGGGTAATGCAAATAAATCCAACGAGCATGTTGGTGAGGGTCCAAAGGATAAAAAGAAAGTGAAGTTTCCATGCAAGTTATGTGCTGGAGACCATCTTACTCACCTTTGCCCTAAAATTCAGGATGCGCAGCGCTTGTTAGCTCAATAGGGTTCGTCCAATTCCCAGGCTGTGTTGACAAACCCTTTTCCCCAAGGGCAACAGCTAGTTGTTGGCGTGAATCAAAGTACTGGGGCTTCCTCTGGGGGCACCCAGGAAGGGGAAACTCCGTCAAACATATACATGATGAGTGCTCATGCGAATATCGCCACGAGATCCCATGATTATGGTGAAGAAGAGTCTTCAAAAGCCAAGGGTGCTCCCGATGGTACTGAGCCGCTTCATATTACGAGGCCTACTGTTGAGCCTATACCTCGGATGCCAAAAGCATCTACTAAATGTACGATGATTAATCCAAATGCCAGGGCTGCCCAGAACTACTCTATTGTAGAAGATCTGGCACAGAGTCCTTGTGCCATGTCGGCTCTTGAGGTGCTCCTGTCTTGTCCTGCTCAGCGCAGCGCTTTGCTCACTGCTATTGGGGTTGTTGATCCAAAGAACTCTCTTATGATTACATTCGATATGTCTAATTTTAAAAAGAGACTCCCCCATCATATGGCTTTTCATATCAAATCGTCGTATCGAAAGTGTAATATTTTTCAAACGGTCGTTGATGAGGGTGCTTCCACATGTGTGATGTCTCTCACATGCTAGAAGGGAATTGGATCTCCCGCAGTTGTTCCATCTGCTACTCTTTTAACTGCGTTTCACGGTCATTCTCATAGACCGCATGGTATTGTCCCAGCTTTGCCTATCTGTGTTGGGGGAAAAACTGTAAATATAGAGGTTGAGATAGTTGATGCAAGCTTGGACTACAACCTTCTGTTGGGGCGAAACTGGATTTATGAGATGGATGCCATTGCATCCTCATTATTTTGGGTTATTTGTTTCCCCCACGAAGGGAGGATTGTTATAGTGGATCAACTGGACTTTTCTCCTGTAGACCCGAATGCATCTATTGACTCAACTATTCCAAAGGTGGATAATGCCAAACCGCCTGTTGAGAATTTATGGGTTGGAATGTATTCTTCTTTGATGGGTACTTTTTATATTCCACCTCCTACCGTTCATATAAATGCAATTTCATCCTCCAGGGATCCTATTCGAAGAGAGTTCTTTAGAACTCATTATTTTTCGGATCCTTGGACCTTGCCTTCCCCTACCTCCACATTAGCGGAAGGTCAAGTGGGTGGAATGGCATTTCCGATGTCTGCAGCTAAGATTGCTTATCAATCTATTGTTGACTCTGCAGAGTCCATTCCAGCTGCTCTTTCTCCGGAGGAGTTGGATGGCGATGTGGCTCTGGCTTGGACACTTAGTTCTTCTTCCGCCCAGGATTGCCTTGATACCACTCTTCCGTCTGAAGAGGCCATCCTGGAAGCTATGACTGGTATAGATAGACCGTGGGATGATTTGCATCATCGGTCTTACTTTTTACCTGATTTGAGCGAAGTTGAATCAAGTTTTCCAAGTCATGTGTCTCCTGGTCCTGTTCGCCCAGTCCTGAACACTTTAGCACCAACACAGGTACATGCTGAAGGGAACATGGTTGTGATTTCTCCAACTATCCCGGTGAACATTTCCAGGGATCCCAATGTTATAGAGAATGTCTTCATCGGAGCTGAATGTTCCCCTGAAGAGATTCAGATTTACACCGATCTCTTTAAAGAGTTTAGGGATGTATTCGCTTGGTATTATGAGGAAATGCCTGGTATAGATCCATCTATTGTCCAGCATGAGATCAAGACTTACGAAAATGCTAAGCCTGTGAGGCAAAAACTTCGTCCGGTCAATCCTAGGAAGGTTGCAGCTATCAAAGCCGAGGTGGAGAAGTTGCTTAAGGCGAGATTTATTTATCCTATTCCTTTGACAGAATGGGTTTCGAATCCTGTTCCCGTGGATAAAAAACAAGGAACAATTCGAGTTTGCATTGATTTCAGAGACCTTAATAAAGCATGTCCAAAAGATAATTACCCCACACCATTTATAGATCAGATTATTGATGAGTGTGCCGGTAACAAAATTTTCTCCTTCATGGACGGTTTCTCTGGATATAATCAGATTACTATTTGTCCTGAAGATCAGCATAAGACTGCCTTTATTTGTCCCTGGGGTACTTTTGCTTACAAGAAGGTGCATTTTGGTCTTAAAAATGTTGGGGGTACGTTTCAGCGGGCCATGTCATATGCCTTCCATGACATCAAACATATTATCGAGGCATATTTGGATGATTTAGCTACTCGTTCTCGAAAGAGAGTGGATCATCCTGCTCACCTCCGTCAAGTATTTGAATGATGTCGTTTCTACAAGATTAGATTGAATCCGAACAAGTGTATTTTCGCAGTTACATCCGGTCAGTTATTGGGATTCATTGTGTCTTCGAAAGGGATTAGGGTAGATCCCTTCAAGGTTGAGGCAATACTTCGGTTGCCTCCCCCGTCGTCTATTCGTCAACTTCAAAGTCTACAAGGAAAAGCTAATTTTCTTCGGATATTTATCGTAAATTATGCTGAAGTTACCAAAGGATTTATGAGATTGTTGAAGAAGGGAGTTCCATTCTTTTGGGATGACTTCGCTCAGCACTCATTCGATGCTTTGAAAAAATCATTGACCTCTGCTCCTTTATTGAGTCCACCTGATTATAGCAGGGATTTCCTTTTGTATCTTGCAGCAGTAGAATCTACCATTGGTATGGTTCTGGTTCAGGAGGATGATGCTCTTGTAGAGCATGTTATATACTATCTTAGTCGAGGATTGGTAGGACCTGAACTCCGGTATACTCCGATAGAAAAGCTAGCTTTAGCAGCTGTTCATGCTGTGCAGCGACTCCGACATTATATTCTTCTACGAAAAACTTATGTTTTGGCAGCCGCCAATCCATTTCAATTTGTTCTCAGTAGGCGAGTGATTGGAGGAAAATACAATAGATGGATTGTGATTTTGTAGGAATTTGATCTTGAGTTTATGTCTGCCAAGTCCAAGAAATCATTAGTTTTCGCGGAATTGATCTCCGAGTTGCCTTGTGGGGAAGAGATAGTCTATGATGAATCCTTCCTGGATGAACATTTGTTTCTCATCTACCCACAGGATCCTTGGTATGGAGATATCATTGTGTATCTTCAGACTGCGAAGTTTCCCTCTACTTTTTCGAAAGATGAGCGTCGTAAGTTGCGTCACTTGGCTAAGAATTACTTGATTATTGGTGATGCCTTATACCGTCGAGGGGTTGATTCAATCCTGAGACGTTGCTTAACTCTCGAAGAAGCCGAAGCTGTGCTGAATGATTGCCACAGTGGAGCTTGTGGTGGTCATTTATCTGGGCTTGCTACAGCCCAAAAAATCTTGCATGCTGGGTACTTTTGGCCTTCAATTTTCAAAGATTGTGTGGAGTCGGTCAAAAAGTGTCATCCATGTCAAGTCTATACTCGAAAAATGCGCGCTCATCCAGCTCCGCTTTTTCCAGTCATTACTGTCGGTCCCTTTACAAAGTGGGGTATTGATTATACTACTTGTAACCCACCTTCGGCTAAAGGTCACAAGTACATTATTGTAGCAGTAGACTACTTTACGAAGTGGGTCGAGGCTATGCCTAATTTTGGGAATGATGGTGAGACTGTAGCTCTTTTTCTTTTCAACCAGGTTATTGCTCGTTTTGGTATTCCTAGAGAGATTGTCATTGATCATGGCAGTCATTTTCAGAATAGCATGATGGCTGAGTTGGCTCTAAAATTAGGTTTCCGGCAGGAGCATTCATCTCCGTATTATCCTCAAGCCAATGGGCAAGTGGAAGCCGTGAACAAATCCTTGAAGACCATTCTTCAAAGAACAATTAATAAAGCTCGATCCAACTGGCATATCATGATGTATCTTGCACTTTGGGCATACAGGACATCAGTAAAAACTGCAACTGGCTTTACTCCGTTTCAACTAGTTTACGGGCTGGAATCCATATTTCCCATTGAATGTGAGATTCCTTCTCTTAAGTTAGCTGTTGAACTTCTTCCTGACACTTCTAGTCTTGAAGAACGTCTCCTTCATTTGGAACATCTTGATGATCAGCGTTGAGATGCCGCCACGATGAATGAGGCGCATAAGAAACGAGTCAAGGTTTAGTACGATAAGGCGGTCAAACCCAGGGTTTTCTCAGAAGGTGACCTCGTTTTGGTCTATGCCCAAGACAAGGATGCCCTGGGCGCAGGAAATTTTAAGTCTATGTGGTATGGCCCCTTCATCGTTAAAAAATTCCTTAAAAAAGGAGCATATACCTTGGTTGATTTTGAAGGAAATGAGTTGCCGGAGCCCAGAAATGGGCTCTATTTGAAAAGGTATTATGCCTAGGCTTTGGCCTGGCATCTTACTTTTGTATATAGTAGTTTTGTTTTGTACATATCTGGTTTTTGGTCTTTGATGTGATGGTGATGTTTTTTATCTGCTTTGGCAGGTTGTGTCGAATGACATGAGTCATTATGGTTTCACCGATGGTGCTATTAGACACACCCGGAACTTGGCTTCCGCGGCTTGGGTGCTTTATCATCCATCCGGTCAGTTGTTGGTATCAAGAGGAGTCTACATTGGTCCTGCTTCCAATAATATTGCAGAATACACTGCAGTTATTTATCTACTCTCGGAGGCAATATCTTTGGGTGTTGATTCGTTGGTAGTTTTCTTGGAATCCCAACTGGTGGTGTCGCAGTTGAACAATACTTATCGAGTTCGAGATCCATTTTTACTTCGGTTGTTTTTTAGGGTACTTTTGTTACAAAGATCATTTCAATTTTTAACATTAATTCATATTCCTTGAGCAGACAATTGGATGGCAGACTCATTAGCTAATCAAGCAATTGATTGGCATATTAATCATTCCATACATTAAAATTTAATTATCAAAAACATCATACATTTTTATACATTTGTCACATCACATCATAAATCGTTGTATATATATCATCAGAATGTTCAAAAAACTATACAAAATTTGGATCCATATATCATACAAAATTAGGGCTTATCTCCGATCATGTTCAGTATCAAAAAATATACAGTCATCCGGTAATCATATCTATCTACTCTTGTGGTCCCTGCCCAAAATTCGTGTTCCTATAGAACACAATCGCAGTAGCGACACGGCGGAATAACCGCACCCAGTCACGTGGTACTCCCACTACCCGTCTCTGAATGGCCTCAGGTAGATCTTCCACTGCAGCCATAGGCACTTGGCGAGTTAACCCCTCTAAGTTCCTCTGTACAGCATGGAGGGTCCTGTCTGGGTCTATAGTATCTGCCTCGCCTCTGCGGTGCTTATGCCGTGGGTAGTCCTCAGGACGGACTGGTCCAATATCTGTATCATGATCATCATAATATTGTAAGTCATTTTGAATCCAATCAAAAAACATGTTTTGTTTTCACATTTTTTCACATATATTGAAAAATTCCAAAAAATCATATAATTAAAAAATTGCAATCTTACCGATTGTGCCCCATGCTGCGCCAGGTGGAAGGACGAGGTCTGGATCACCGCGGAAATCCATCCCAGCATAGGGGTAGTCCTCCACGGCGATGATTTGTTCTCCCCACCATTGGAAGAACTCATCATCCCAGGTGGTTCGGGGAACTTTGCTTCCCCCCAGTCTCTTCATTAGATCTTTCCATCGGGCAATTCTTGGGTCTCTTGGGCTATTGATTGAAGAGATCACTTTGGGTTGAAGCCTAGGAATCTTCTCGAAGAAGAATGTCATCAAAATCTTTCCATATCTGAAATGCTTTGTTTTTGCTTTTCAGATGGAGGCCAATTGTTGCTTCATGTTCATTAGTAGAGTTGTACACCAATCATATAGATGAGCTAGGCATTCCACAGCTATGCTCATCTGAGTCCTGGAAGCCTGATGCAAGGAAGCAGATCCTACTACCCTACCAATGGTGAATAGGAGAATATTCATGTGTAGATCTCTCAAATATTTGATAGAAATCTGAGTCCCTACTTTCTTGGACCCCTCTACACAATAGACGTGGACATGGTCATCCACGGTAAGCCCTCCCAAAGGCTTGCTGTGAAAATCTACTGGGTCTCCCCTCCGTGAGAGTCCAGTAATGAAGTAGATGTATTCTACCTCTATGTGTATGGGCATTTGATCTATCATGAAGAAGGCTTCCTCCAGTTCCCAATAATTTACTAGAATTTCAAGTAACCGGACATTACTCTTCATATTTGGCATTTTGAAAAATTTGAGCAATCCACAATTTCGAAGGATATTGAGCGATAATTGATCTTGCATTACTTCATTATAAATTTCACTATGCTCACGTTCCCTCCAGTTGATAGTCATCCTGAAAAAATTCATTCATTTGTCCATTAGAAACGGTTTTTTACATTTCGGGTTGCGCATACGTGACTTACTCTGTACACAGTCACGTATATACGCAGCTTGGTCCATATAAACCCGCGTATGCACAGAGCCGTAATTTAAAACAAATATTTCTATGGTCAAATTTCAAAATTTTAAACTTATTAATGGAAAAAATTGATAATAATGATGGATTAAGAGCTTACCTGACTAGTTTGGCGAAATTTGACGGCCGATTGCTCCTGTTTTGACGAAAGAGGGTTTTTCTCCAGAGCTCTTTTTCCCAAATCAGCAAGTAACAATGAACCAAATGTGAGGTAACATGTGTATTTATGCCCAGAATTTGAAAATTTTTGCAAAAATTTGTTATGCCTATTTTTTCAATCTATCTTAAGCTGCATAACCCGGATGCTTGTAAGTGCCCAAATTGGTATATTTTCAGATACGTTTTGATGAAGTTGAGATTTTTCCGGTTTTTGATCCATGACTGTTGACCTGTCATGGCAGGTATATGATCTTCACTAGCATATAGGTTAGGAAATCCACTTTTCGTTGCACTTTTCATACTAGCCTCCATTCTGATCACTTGCCATAGGGTCGATCCCATCAGGTCATGAGTATTTCACCCATTTCACTCACCGATTTTTTAATCATGACTTGGTGGTAGAGCCTTCCTTTACATGGGATTCCTAGTTAGTTCCTCGCTAGCACTTGTTGCCCATGCTGCGTTTTATGTGGGCTCGAGAGTCCTCTTTAGTCCCGCCATGACTTATGTGTTCAAGCTTCATTCTTCTTCTTCTTCACTATCACTTTTTCTGGCTATTACACTGGAGGCTCCCTGGTGTCATTGAGTTGTATTACTGCATTGCATATTGGCTACTTGTTTATCCTAGCCTTTAGCCGACTTCATTTGGACTCGATGTTTAAGCCATCTTTTGACCTTGACTGTCTGTACAAGTTAACCATTGCATGCACTTAGCTATCACGACTTGACACCCTTTTTTCCCATGGATGGAACATTCCTTTGAGTATCGCTTACCAGTTTCCGCCACATTGCATTGAGCATAGGATCGTTCCTATCCCAGGAACTAGTGCATCTATTTCTTGATACTCATTCTATCCATTGTACCATAGCATTCTTTTATTCTTTTTCAGGCTTATTATATGAAAAAGACAAAAAAATAAAATATAACAAAAAGAGCGGGAACGGGATGTATCTTCGTTATTTTGATGGCAGTACAGAGTCAGTTTGTCGCCCTTGAACAAAGCACATATACTTATATATATTTTCTTCATTTGGGATGGTTCTAGTTTGACCTAGGTTCAGCCTTTACCATGTTTCACTTGTCAGTTCTCCCCCGGTTGGTTATCTCTTCCAATCATATGGAGAGTTTGTTTTGCCTCCTGCAAGACAGACTTATACAGTGTCACTTTTTACCGCCATGGTCATCACAGAGTCGTGCTTTTGTTCAAGGGAAGTCTAGCCTGAGTCGGCCATTCTGCGGTGTCTCTTGACTCATTATTCAGTCGGCCTTCCCGGTCTTGTTAGTATCATGTTCTATCACATTAGATGTTTTGGTCTTCTGCTCGTGCTGGTTTGAGAAGGTCCCCATTGACTTCTTGCCGGCGGGTTTGTCTCTTATCGACTACGACACATTGCTCTGAGAGAAAACCTAGAGCCGCACCCTGGGCCTATTTCCATCATTGATAGGTGACCTTGTGCTTAGCATTTGATCATCATCATGGGTCTTTGACTGAGTGGTTTCCCCTGTGTTCGACGTCAGCACACATTATCACACTTGGGATTCGTGCAGTACCTGGATTTCCATTTGACCCTATCAGTGGATTTCTCGCCTCTGTGTCAGCTTTCATTATTGGTTGGTTCAGAGGGTTCCTTCCGTGCGCTAGCTTCATCTTGTGCACGTCGGAAACGTACTTCGGTTTTGGTTCCATCACTCTCCTTCGTCCGATTCCTTCCAAATCTTGGCCTGCGGGTTACACTCGCGCTGGACCGATGTGGGATGCCTTAATGCCTTCCTTCCAGCAGATCTTTTCCCATCGACTCCGACTCATTGCTCTGGGAATAAGGTCTAGAGTCTTTTTGTCAGTACCTTAGGGTTTGCAGTCATCAGTGGCAGACTCTTCGCTATCGACAGTGGGGATTCATCATTTCCTCCTGATTGGTAGATTCTTCCAAGTGTTCAACTTCAACTCATTTATTCGCACTTGTTAGATTGTACTGGGGCACCTTGACACTCATTTTCATTATTGGTGGGTTGTCTCGCGTTGGTTAACTTGTGATATTGCTGACAGACCCAACGATTTCTCACAACATCGACTTCTACCATTTATTCGCAAAGTCCTATCAGGGAGAATTTGTTCTACTCGAGATTCTGGTGAAGAGATCTTCGGTTGCATCAAGATCTTTCTGCCTACTTTGAGACCATTGGCCATGCTACTGCATACCCTTATATGTTGCAGTGTCAGTACAACAACATCCTATATGTTGGCTCCCGAGTTGCGTGATTGTACCATGTGCTCCACCCCTTATGATTTGGTGCCTAGAGATTCAGTTACTTTTGTGATCAGACATCCATTTTCAGCACTATTGATCAGTTTGATATATGTGATACTTGGACATTGATTCTGACTTGTACTTCCGGGCCGTGCTCAGTTGATTCATTGTGTACTTTCAGTTCAGCTATACTTGTATACATTTTAGATCTATTATGTACTCTCTATATGGATATATTTTTGACTGAGCATGGGTATGCCCACCTCAGACATGAGCTAACTCTTTTTTTTCTTTCATTGGTTTTTGACAGGCTGAATATGGTGAAGTCCTCTCTTGTCCTCACGAAGTTCTTTCTATGCACATAATACATTTCGGCCATCATGTACCCCTTCTGACCTCATATATTAGGGGGCATCTGTTATAGCATCATTTTTCACCCTCATGTGATTCATGATTGTCTCTTTGGCCTTGGGCACCCATTCCCACAGACTTGAATAAAAGTTCATAAAAAACAGTGTTTCAAATCCCATACGCGGGTATGCCCAAACTTTTCCACGTATATACGTGTATAATAAGAAATACTTTGCATGTGGGAAAGGTATTAAAATTACGTTAAAAATATATAAAATCCCTATTTTCGAGGCTGTCGATGGTTACTCAGAGTTCAAACGGACTGCAAAGACGTGGCCAATCGTTTCCAATAGATTGAAACTACTTTGAGGGAGTATAAAATCCCTCACATGCATGGTAGTTTCAAGGGAGAGAGAGAGAAATTTATAGACATTATACTGCTGGTTTCCACCAAGTTCAATTTCGTGTCTTACACTTCCTGCATTTTACAAACTTTATGTTTCCTGGAGATGTTCATCAGCTTATATGTCATCTCGTGTGCACAAGGCTTGAAAGAATCCTAGTGAGGCAAGGGCGGGACGGATCCAGACGATGGTCTGTTCGAAGATAGTGGAAGGATTCAGGTGATCTCTCCACCTTTCTATTATTATACATGATGTTCGTAATGAAGAAGAACCATCTTGTTCCCGAATTCACGTGTTAATATATGCTTGCATATGTGAAAATATTGTTAATTAAGCATTTATTATTGTTTATATGATGTTTCACATGGATTACACTAAAATTTAGGAGAAATATATGTTGTACAACTAGATTTTCGTGCATGTTCTTTCTTGATTTCCAGGTTGAAGAGGAAGAAGGGTTGCTGGGGGTTTGGACCCCGCGGGATCTACATCAAACGTAGGATCTTCGGTTGAGTTCTACAATCGATGTTATCTAGTTTTTAGCATACAAGTTTGGTTGTGTGAGTCCTTCTTGAATAGCATGCTCTGATCTATGGAGGTTTTTGACCCAACGACCTCTAGGGAGTTATTTCCCGAAACACAATAAACATCACTAAACCTATACTTAAGGATTTAAATCCTTACAATCCCAATCTAACAACTTCTTACCAAATATGCCCTAAATAAATCTGAAAGTCTCGAATCTCGTTGGATACAAAAATACTGAACCGCAAGAGACTTCACAATTGCACCAAACGTCTTAAACTTTACAAACATGATAATATATCTTCTCACAATACAATACAAAATTATACAACAGACTGCACGATGAAAAACACGAAAATTCTCGCATAATACCACAAAGGAGCTTTGGAGAAGCAGATTTTCCTTGTAAGCTACACTAAAACGCAAAATCTTTAGAATCTTCGGTCATGTAGAGCTCTTCACATCAATCCCATGCCTAAAACTCCCTCTGATTTGAATCTTGGACCTATGGCTTCAAGAAGCAGTGGGGAAGAACTAAAGAAACAACAAGGTGTGTCAGGGAATGCTTAGAAGTAGGGTATTTCAAATCTCAGGTTCCAGTAAGACATTTAAGTCAAAGACCTCAGGAGTTCAAATATTTCCAGCAATAAGTTGACAGGACACAGACACGTCAAGTATGCGGTCTAGACCAAAAAATACTAAGATAGGTCAGACACTACTGCAAACGTAACAAATGCTACATGCAACTCAGATTCAAGACATCGAAATCAAACAAGCTCAATAAATTCGCTTCGAAGGCATTAAAATTTGGGGTTTTGACAAGCTAAACATAATCAGAAAATAGAAAAGATTCAACTTGGTCATTTCCCCTGGTTAATTTTATAAATACCTGATGGTCGGTTGTCAACGAAGGTGAGAAACATCTTAGTTCCCCCTCAGAGGCCAATCTGGCATGCATCTCCACAGCTATGGCATTAATGAGCTATATCAAATGATACAAAGGAGTAGAGCATCCCTCCTCAAAATCCCACAGAATGGCCACCACATGGTTCCACTTGCTCCAGCTCCTGAAGGGTGTATTTTTTGCAGGTGGAAATAGGGAGGATGGGGTTAAGGGTGAATTTTTCGAGGCGGGAATTGGAATTAAAATAAAAAATAAATGTAAATAATAATATTTAAAAAAATAAAATAAAAAATTATATATAGTATTAAATTAAAAATTGAATATAAATAAATAAGATATTAAGGTGTATATAAATTATTTAATATGTAATACTTACAAACACAATTAGTAGTTTTATGCAGTGATATTTATGTGTGTTAAGAGTATAACCTTTTGGAAGTTTTAGTTATTTATGTAGTCATATTTAAATTAAAAGACTCAAAATTAAAATTATGTGGTTTCTTCTTGTTTTAATATAGACATAAAAAGGTATGATAACATGGCCTCTCCTAAGGTTTGAAAATTATTATTATTATTATTTTACCAATCTTCCACCTATCACAATGTGGCCAATTGCCCAAATTTAGCATTATGAGAGTGTTGTAGCTGCTATAAGACCACCCAAAATTTTGGGCATATTCAATTTTTGGGTTACCCCCATTTTTCTTGCTCAACCCATTATCGTTTTGATCACACTCTTAATTGGTTACTCTCCTCTCCCCCTTTCTGTCGAACTCTGATGTTGTCCCCATTCACACTTTACATGTTTCCCCCACTCATCATGTGTTTCCTAAAATATTGACCTTATAACTACATTAGGGTTTCAAAGGTCTGTCACTTCGGTGATGTGCCAAGAGACTCCCATGACTTCAAAACTTATCTTTCCCTAGTATGTATGGCAACCAACAAAAGCACTGCATGTGGAAAAGCATGATTTCATTTTTGGCTCCCCTTATGTTGACTATACTATGGTTTGGGAGAAACCCTAATTTGGCAAGAAAGTGACCCCCATTTCTATTTTTAACCTATCCCTCTAAGGGCACTATCTCATCAACATCGCACAACATCATGGCGAGCTTTATTGCATAGCATGTTGACCTAGGCCCTTTACTGGTCCTATGCCTCAACATGTGCATTAGGGTTTGAAAGAATTATATATTTTCCTCGACATCATTGAAATCCTAGGCGTTGGTGATTGAAGGTCCAACCCTGTCGTGAATTAATCCTTACTCTTGAGGTTGCTTATCATCTTCACCTTCTCATATTATCTCGAAACTAGATCACTTATATGCATCAGGGTTTACAAGGTACCTCATATAGCATTAGTCCTCATTCCCTCTCATTTCATTATGGTTTGGTTAGGTAGTTGTTGTCTTGTTTGGGTAGGTTTTGGTTGGCTTGTTTGGTCAACAACTCACTATATGACTAAATGAACTTTTGAAGCCAACAACCTATGCAATTTGAAAAGTCACTGAAAAGTAAGGCAACTAGACAAGAAGATTCACAAGCTTCCATTTGAAAACCTGAAAACCTGGTAACAAAATTTTTTATTTACGCTCAATTCCTAATCTAGGGACAAATCAAGTATTAGAGATATCAGATATAAGCAACTAACATGAATAAAAAACATAGTTTCAAAAAATGCAATAAAATAGAAAAATTTTATGCATCTCATGAGTCCATAGGTGATAACACAGTCCAAAAAATAATATCAAAATTTACAATCACTCCATGATAAATATAAACCAGGTAGTAGGAGTCCACTCCAGAGACAAATCCAACCCAAAAAGCCAAAAATCATTTTTATGAGGGCTGAAAATGGCACCAAAGACACCACAAAAGGTGTCAACGAAAGTAAGAGTCATCTTCAAAATAGTTATTAACCTCTGTCAACCATCTAAAATCATAATAATGTTGATCTTCCTTACAATGAAATTTTCCTCCAACAAGTAACCCAAGGCATAAACAATGCATAAATATAGATAAGTCACCAAAGAATGGCCCTATTGAATCAATTAATGTAACATTATTCGTAGGGATAAGGCTTTGTGACAAAAAGGAAGGCCAAGGGATTGGTGAAAAGCTCACTCGTTATACCCACACATCGTGAATCGTAACCTAAGCACATCAACGTATCTTAAAGATGAAAGAACAACCAACTCTATCATAGGATTTTCCAAGTCAATCTTCAACCTAAGGCATTGTTTTCCTAACTCTCTGGCCCACTCCATTGCCTCCTAGGCTGACCAGATGCTTGGACAAATCTAGTCCACTTCGGTCGCACTACATACTTGGAAAATAACTAGATCCTCAAAGCCAAAGCCTTTGCCACAAGTTTGTAGGCAGTGGTAAGCAAAGTAATAAGCTTCCAACCACCTATATAGTCTCTCATTTCATTCTGAGGAATAGGGTTCATCGAGCCATAATTGAGACTTGAGAGAGTACTCAAAGAGGAACCTAGAAAAAAAAATCTACATCTAAACAACAAATATGATCCCCGATAAAGTCCCATATGAACGTAGAGACTTCATAAGGCAAACCATCCAATATTGAGGACTTTCCATTTTGCATATAATTAAAGGAAGCACATAAATCATCTCTCATAATATCCTGAACCAACATATCATTGTCCCCAATAGTGACCTTGCAAAGGATTATCATGCAACAAGCATCTTGGGAAACACCCACACTATTTTTCAAAGCACGAAGAGAAAATATAGACAAAGGGATACCACTGCTACATATGTATAATATATAAAGTCCATATACTAAACCCCACCTCCACACTTGTCTCCTTCGCACTCAAATATGGTCAAGTCCTCCTTAAATATGCATTAAGTTTTCAACAAATAAGAGGTCATCCAATTCTACAACTATTCTTGCTCAAAGCTAAGGATAGGGGCATACAAAACAAAAAATGTATCACATGGTCCTAAATCAAGAGCATGGCCTAAACACCCATGCCTATAAACTCCAAACCACAAGAAATCACATGATTATGAAAAGACAAATAAAGAGAAAGCACCATGCCTCCACTCCCCTGAAAATGCTCAAAATTCCCAAAATGGGCCATCCCAACAGTTGCTCATTTCCTTTTGAAGCTCAAAACCAAATCCACCTAGGTTAAACAAACAAGTCTATTCAACAGGTTTACAAGGGATATCATTCACAAATTTGGGGAAGCATCCCTTAATGGATTTCACCATGATATTTTCCTTGGAAAAAATAATAATAATTAATTCACATTGCATGTCATCGGGTGGGTCGAGTCATGCGTTCAGGTGGGTCGGGTCAGGACGGGTCATGTCATGGGATAGTGTTAAAAATTCTAAGTTGTAACCGCTCATGTGCTTTGTGCTCGTTTGTGCGGCGCGTTTTCCAATTTCTCCCTCATGCCTTCATTCAGGTCATGCGTTCAGGTGGGTCGGGTCAAGTCGTGTAAGGGCGGCCATGTTAAAAATGATAATTTATGATCGCATGTATGCCTGGTGCACGTTCATGTGGCCCGTTTGGATTTTTCTGCCTCGTGCCTCTGTTTCGGCGGGTCAAGTCCGATGAGGGCAACCATGTCAAAAATGCTAAGTTGTGACCACTCGCATGCCTTGTGCACGTTCGTGTGGCCCGTTTTCCATTTTCTCCCTAGTGCCTTCATTCGGGTGGTCGAGTTGGGTCATGTGAGGGCGGTTGTGTCAAAAATTCTAAGTTGTGACTTCCCGTATACCTTGTGCACATTCGTGTGACTCGTTTGTTGTTTCCTCCCTCGTGCCTTCATTCGGGTGGGTCAGGTCGGGTCAGGTCGTGTGAGGGCGCCCCAAGGAATTGTGTTAGGCCGGGTCGGGTCGGGTCAGGTCGTGTCGTGTGATGGTGCCCAAGAAAAATCATTCAGGAGGGTCGGGTCGTGTGAGGGCACCTAGGGAAATGCGTACGGGCGGGTTGGGTCGGGTCGGGTCGTGTGAGGGTGCCTAGGGAAACGCATTTGGTTGGGTCGGGTCAGGTCTTGTCGTGTGAGGACACCCAAGAAAACACGTTCAAGCGGGTTGGGTTAGGTCGTGAGAGGGTGGAAGTATCAAAAAATGCTAAGTTGTGACTGCCTGTGTGTCTTGTGCATGTTCGTGCGACCCATTTTCCGTTTTCTCCCTCATGCCTTCGTTCAAGCAGGTTGGTTCGTGTCATTTGAGGGCACCAAATGAAACACATTCAGGTTGGGTTGGGTCGGGTCGTGTGAGGGAGGCCATATAAAAAATGCTAAGTTGTGACCGCCCCTGTGCCTTGTGCATGTTCGTGCGACCCGTTTTCCGTTTTCTCCCTCGTGCCTTCATTCGGGCGGGTCGGGTCGGTTCGTGTGAGGGTGCCCAAGGAAACGCAATTGGTTCGAGTAGGGTTGGGTCATGCGAGGATGCCCAAGGAAATTCGTTTGGACGGGTCGGTTCAGGTCAAGTCGGGTCGTGTCGTTTTAGGGCGCCGAAGGAAACACGTTTGGGCGGGTCGGGTCGTGTCATGTCAAGGCGCCCAAGGAAACGCGTTCGGGCGATTCGAGTCATGTCGTGTGAGGGCGCCCAAGGAAACACGTTTGGGCGGGTTGGGTCAGGTTGTGCCTTATGAGCGCGCCCAAGGAAACATGTTCGGGTTGGGTCATGTGAGGCCGCCCAAGGAAACGAGTGCAAGTATGGTCAGGTTGGGTCGTGTGAGGGAGGTCATATAAAAAATGCTAAGTTTTGACCGCCATTGTACCTTGTGGATGTTCGTGTGACCCGTTTGCCATTTTCTCCCTTGTGCCTTCGTTCGGTCGGGCCGGATCGGGTCATGTGAGGGTGCCCAAGGAAACGCGTTTGGGTCGGGTTGTGTGAGGGCGACCATATAAAAAATTCTAAGTTTTGATCGCCTTGCCTTGTGCACATTCGTGCTACCCGTTTTCCGTTTTCGCCCTTGTGCCTTTGTTCGGGCGGCTCGGGTCGGGTCGTGTGAGGGCACCCAAGGAAACACGTTCGTGTTGGGTCGGTTTGGGTCATGTGAGGGAGGCTGTATAAAAAATGCTAAGTTGTGACCATCCGTGTGCCTTATGCACATTCGTGCGACCCATTTTCCATTTGCTTTATTATGGCTTCACGGGGTTAGGGGGTTAAATGGGTTAGGGTCTTAGGGGGTTAAATGGGTTAGCGGTCGGGAATTAGGGTTTAGGGGTTTAGAGGTTTAGAGGTTTAGGGTTTAGGGGGTTAAATGGGTTAGGGGCTTAGGGATTTAGGGTGTTAAATGGGTTAGGGGTTAAAATTTTAGGGGTTAGGGGTTGAGGGTTTAGATTTTTAGGGTTTAGGGGTTAAAAGGGTTGGGGGTTTAGAGGTTTAGGGGGTTAAATGGATTAGGGGTTGGGAATTAGTATTTAAGGGGTTATGGGTTAAGATTTTAGAGGTTTAGGGTTTAGGGGGTTAAATGGCTTAGGGGTCTAGGAGGTTAAATGGGTTAGGGGTTGGGAATTAGGGGATTAAGGATTATAAGATTGTTAGAAAACATCTTTAAAACGTGCCCTATTTATTTAAAATAAACCTTCGCTATTTTGACGCTAGTTGACCGGTCTTTTCATATCCGTCGGTATACCAACACACATAACATGGATGTCATTATAGTGACGTTGTCTTCTATTACTGTGGCTATTGCAACACCCTAGCTGGGTGCATCACAATAGAGTCGCTTTTTCATAGTGTCGCAAGAGCGACAATGTCGGCATCGGCGTCGCAAGGGCGACACTGCATGGCGGGATTAAAAAAATTAAGAAGAAATGTGGAACTTTCCGACAATACGTAAAAACCGTCAGAACTAAAGTGTCATAAAATTGACCATATGTACTAGTGATTGGGCATAACTTTGTCTTGAAGGATCCAAATAAGGTTAGGCCTATGGCATTGGAAATAAGATTCAAAGGGATACTAAGGACTAAATATGGAAATTCAGGGATCCGAAATTACAGAGATATACGATTTTCAATATCGAACTCCTCAAAAGCAAGAAAAAGGTGTGTATTTCTTTTTCAAATTGCATAAGTCTTGTTTGAAAAATCGGTTTGAAGTGATTCCAAGGGAATATTGAAGCATAGATATCAGTATTGGGTTCTTAAATTCCCCTAAAAAGAATTTAACACTTATTAAGCCCTCAGAAAGCACTACTATGACTCATGAAGAGGAAGAAGTGCAACATTATATATCAAAATTACAAGACCAAGTGCATCAAATTTTGCTCTCGCAAAGAGTAACAAAAAATGAAATGGAATTTTGAAGAAAGGCATGGAAGCTAAGATGGATGGCTTAAAGAAAGGCATGGAAGCTAAGATGGATGATTTGAAGAATGGCGTGGAAGCTAGGATGGATGACATGAAAGCTAAGATCGATGAAAAAAATGAAAGACAACATGGAATACATGAAGAATGATCTAAAATCAGACATGGAAGGTTTGAAGGAAGGTTTGACAAATTTAATAAAATAAATTATTCCTAATGGTGAAAAGGTAGTAGAGGAAACTCATGATGAGAACAAAATAAATTTTAATCTTGATTTCATAAACTCTAATGTTTGATTGAAGATCCACCATATTCCAAAGATCGATATGAGGAATTTTGATGGCAAGGATCCCGTAACATGGATAATACAGATGGAGAAATATTTTGATCTCCATAATGTGCAAAACACATAAAAGGTACACATTGCAACTTTATATTTAGAACAAAATACATTTCTATGGTATCGATGGATTTTCTCTCATAAAAAAATTGTCACCTGGTCAATTTTTCTGGAGGAAATGATAGCACATTATGAGGATACAAAGAGCAACACCTTCTTTATACAATTGATAAATCTCAAACAAATGGGTTCAATGATGGAGCACATTAAGGAATTCCAAAAATTGAATATAAGGGCAACTAATATTCCAAAGGAACACTGGATTGATGTCTTCATGGGGAATTTAAAGGATAACATCCAACATGGGGTTCGTCTTTCGGAACCTGATTCATTGCAGAAGGTATTCAGGTTGGCAAGAAAAAATGAAAGTAAAATTATGGCGACGAGGAAGCCTGCCACTCACTACCATTGTAGAAATGTTAGAGGCTGGTATAATTCAACCTAGTCAAAGTCCTTTCTCTAATCCAGTTGTATTGGTGCACAAGAAGGATGGATCATGGCACGTGTCTAGATTATAGGGAGCTCAATAAGCTCACTATTAAAGATAACTTTCCCATTCCCGTGATTGATGAATTATTGGATGAATTACATGGAGAAAATTATTTTACCAATTTATATCTTCTTTCAGGATATCATCAAATTAGAATGAAGACTAAAGATATTCCGAAAACAACATTTTGAACTCACGAGGGTCGTTATGAATTTTTGGTCATGCCTTTTGGCCTTACCAATGCACCTTCTACATTTGAAGGGTTGATGAATTCCATTTTTTAACCCTTTATTAGAAAATTTGTGTTAGTATTTTTTGATGATATTCTAATGTACAATAGGTCTTGGAAGGATCATGTTCAACATGTTGATAGAGTGCTCAAACTATTGGAGGAGAAACAATTATATGCAAAAACCTCTAAATTTTTCTTTGGAGTACAAGAGGTGGAATATCTGGGTCATATTGTATCTCATGAGGGTGTTAAGGTTGACCCTAACAAAATTAAAGCCATTAAGGAATGGTAAGTCCCCACAACCATAAAGAAGTTGCGAGTATTTCTCAGGTTAACAGGGTATTATTGCAAGTTTGTTAAGAATTATGGGAGAATAGCAGCACCTCTAACAACATTATTGAAGAAAGATGCATTTTCATGGACTTCTGAAGCAACTAAGGCCTTTGAACATCTTAAAGAGTCAATGTCCCTAGCACCGGTCTTAGCTATGCCAGAATTCACAAGAACCTTTATTGTGGAATATGATGCCTCAAGAATTGGAATTGGTGTTGTTTTAATGCAAGAAGGAAGACCCATTCCTTTTGAACGTTCTCCAATCAAAGGAAAGTATTTACATAAAGCTATTTATGAGAAGGAAATGTTGGAAATATTACATGCCCTAAAGAAATGGCGACCTTACCTAACGAGAAGACACTTCAAAGTAAAAAATGATCATGATAGTCTTAAATAATTTTTGGAACAAAGACTATCTTCACAAGAGTAGCAAAAATGGGTCACAAAGATGTTGGGTTATGATTTTGAAATCATCTACAAAAAAGGGAAGCTAAATGTTGTTGCAGATACACTCTCAAAAAAGGATGAGGAGGTGGAAGCATTTCTTTGTGCCATTTATATTATCCAACCAGATTGGATAACTGAAGCAAGGGAGGAATGGAAGAATGACAAAGAAGTGTGGACACTCATTCAAAAGTTGGAGCAAGATCCCAGTACATCTGATGCATTTAGTTGGAAAAATGACTCCTTATGGTACAAAGATTGCTTATATATTTGTAATAATTTCCAAACAATGCAAAATATTCTTTTGGAATTGCACACCTCTCCCTTAGGAGGACACTCGGGATTTTTAAAAACTCACCACAGGGTGAAAAAATAATTTTTTTGGGATGGCCTTAAATATGATATTCAAAATTTTGTGGTGGAATGTTTGGTTTTCCAGCAAAATAAAGTGGAGACAATTAAGTCCCCGGATCTTCTACAACCTTTATCCATTCCAAGTCAACGTTGGGAGGAGGTTTTAATGGATTTTATTACAGGTTTAACTAAGTCTGAAGGAAAGAGCGTCATCATGGTGGTATTTAATAGACTTACCAAGTATGCACACTTTTGTTCATTATCTCCTACATTTAAAGAAAGTACATTTACTACTACATTTATATAAACAATTCAAAAGATACATGGAAACCCAAAGATTATTGTAAGCGAGAGAGTCCCATTTTCACAGGAAATTTTTTGACGGAATTATTTTCTTGTTTGGGTACTCAACTAGCTCATAGCTCATCTTATCATCCTCAATCGTATGGGAAAAGTGAGATAGTGAACAAACGTTTTAAGGATATCTTTGTTGTTTTGCATATGATAAACAAACACAATGGGTCAAGTGGTTACCTCTGGCTGAATGGTGGTATAACACTTCCTTCCATACTGTAGCAAAAATGACCCCATTTATGGAACTTTATGGATATCATCCACCGTCCACCAAATCATCTTTAAGAGAAAATTCTAAGGTTCCAGCAATGGAAGATCACATTGAGCATCAACAACAAGATCTCCAACTCATAAATGATAAACTAAATTTGGCACAAAATCGAATGAAACAACAGGCAGATCAACATCGCAATGACTGGGTAGGAGAAGTTTTGATGTAGGAGACTAGGTATTTTTACCACTACAACCATACAAACAAATGTCCCTTAAGCAAGCTAAGAAAGATAATAAATTATCGCCAAAGTACTCTTGTCCTTACAAGTTGTTGCAAAAAAATGGTACTATGGCATACAAATTGGAGCCTCCTGCTTCTTCTCGAGTGCACCAAGTTTTCCATGTTTCATGCTTAAATAAGGTTATAGGTGACAAACTTCCAGTTCAAACAATATTGCCAGAACTTGATGAGGAAGGAAAAATAATATTGGAACTTGAATTAGTCATGGAAACGAGAACTCAACAGCTACAAAATCGATCAATTTCAGAGTATCTCGTCAAGTGGAAGAACTTACCCACTAAAGATTCCACATGGGAGGATGATAATTTTATACAGAAGCATCCAGAGCTACTCAAGCGTTGATTACAACACTTTTTTTGAAGGCGAGGGGCATGTTAGGTCCATGTATTACTAGTGTAGTCCCTTATTGTTGTTAGTGTAGCCCCTTGTATTGTTATTTTTGTGCCCCATAAAATCTCGTTATTGTTATTGTTGTGCCCTTACATTATTGTTGTTAGGTCAGCTAGGATTATATTGTGACCCCATGGACTCCAATATATAGAAAGGGGGTTTTTTCATTTGGTTCATCCAAGAATTATTCGTTTATGTAATGTAAAGGAGGTTGCCCCCTCAAATTGGTTGATTTCTAAGGCATTCATCTATCTTTTATTCTATTTTGGGAGTTGCTTTCATAACAAAAGCCTTGGTTAGGTCAATTTTGAGGATGGTACTTTTAAGAATTTTGAGCTTGATCGAGTGCAGGGATTCTTGTGTGGTGCCAATGGCTTCATGCATTTTCCTCTGATGGAGGAAGGAAAATTGTTCCTTGGATATATGTAGGGATAATATAGGCTTGATACGGTTGGCAATGATTTTGGCTATGAACTTGTAGATACAGTTGCATAAGGAAATAGGCCTATAATCATTAAATGACAAGGGTTTGTCAGTTTTAGGTATGAGGACAATGAAAGTGGTGTTCAAACCATCAGAAATCCAGCCAGTAGTTCTACACTCCTCAATGACCTAAATGAGATCCCTGCCAATTTCCTCAAAGAAAGTGAGATGGAATTTGATAGGCCATCCATCCGATCCAGGGATTTTGTCCTTTTTGAACCATTTTAATACTGCTTCAATTTCCCCTAATGTGACAAAAACATTTAGGTTTTCAATATCATCCTCCTCCACATACCTTTGCATAGACCTGGAAATGTGTAGAACTTCTGATATATTGGTCACCCAAGGATCTCTATAAATGTGAGAGAAATGTCTTATACCCATGTCTACGAGCTGGTTATGATTTTTGGCCACCCTGCTTGCCTGATCCTTGAGCTCCTATATAGTGTTGATACTCTTCCTTCCCTTTGCACGTTGAAAGAACTTTGTGTTGTCATCTCCCACCTTGAGCCAAGTGGCCCTGCTTTTGAGTCTCCAAGTTTCCTCTTAATTCCTCAACAATTTGATTTTTTCGGTTTTCAGATGGATTAGATGGTTCTTCGTCTCAGAGGATTGAAACCCTAAACAATT
The DNA here is from genome assembly GCA_034641835.2 of Pinus albicaulis. Taxonomy (NCBI): domain Eukaryota; kingdom Viridiplantae; phylum Streptophyta; class Pinopsida; order Pinales; family Pinaceae; genus Pinus; species Pinus albicaulis. The sequence goes on from CM076582.1 coordinate 1,641,358,077, forward strand.
ATCTCTAGTTAGTCCTTAAATTTCTATTTCAATCTTCTTCAATGAGTCATAATCCTGTAATATTTTCTCCTTAGCCCATTTTATTGTTCTATCTTTGATCCTAGTCAAGTTATTATATATAACATGGGCCAGCGCAGTGAGGAGATCCTGATCACAATGGGTCCAGGATTCCTTGACTATGAGATGGAAAGCAAGTTCCTCTAGTTAGGTGGAGTTAAACTTGAAGGGAGAGTGAGGTCTGCAATTCTCATCGAGAATTTCAAAATAAATGGGGGAATGGTCGGAGATGCCTCCCGCACCCACCCATTGTCTAGCCTTATCGACCCTATCTGCCAGCTTGGACTTGATCAAAAAATGGTCCAATCTGCGCGTGAGGGCAGCATCCCCAGTCCCTCTAGTGCACCAAGTAGGGAGTTTTTTAGGCATAAACGAGTCCAGAAGATCAGCATCATCAACCATATGTTCAAAATAATCTAACAGAGCACTAGGTCTGTAGAAATTTGCTGAATAATGAAGATTCAAGCACTGAGATTATCCCGATCATACACAAATTCGATTTGCTGCACAACACATAATCTCTTCTACAAATTAATCATCACATGCGGAAAATAAAACAAGCGGCAGAACATCAATTCACACACATAGAACGCAGCATGTATGGGGAAAGCTTATAGCTGAAAACCCCTAGCTATATGTATCATATAAAATGGATGAGAAACATGTAACTTACAAAATACAATACTCCTCACAAGTACTCAGTACTGTCTCCAAAAGCTACACACAAACTAGCTCAGTTTTGAACAAGTTACGGGTTCAAAACTCCTCCACAAGTCTGCCTGCCTCTACTGCGCAATCCAAAGTGTGAATGTAGCTGAACCAAGTTCGAATTCACCTTGATTGAATAGCACATCATCACTGGCACTCTAATCCCACTGATTGTGCAAATCTCATGCACAACTAATGTACAACTGCTGTCGATCTCACCCTTTCATCTACCTCTTCCACTTGTCTTCACTGAACTGTCCATGCACTGAGTTAACTGATGTGTTCTTTAGTTGAATAATGAGTTAATATCAGTGAATTAAATAATATTTAATTCACCCAACTCATCTCTAGTGTAATCTCCAGTTAAACTGATCACAACTAGTTCAACTAGTTAACCGGAACACAATCTCCATCAACTCCTCAATCAACTCCACCAAAACTCTGCCACATGAGTCTAACTAAAGTCCATCATGCATGAGCTCAACCAAACACATGGGAATAGTGTAAATCCTCATTTCAGCTGCATGCCCCACATCCGTGGGTCAAACTGAAGTGCGCCAAGAGAGTAAACTAAAGTTTAGAGTCCAAATATTATTAAGGGTAAATAATATTTGACTGTTCTATTTTTAGCCCGGCAGTCTAAAAATAGAAACCACCTGAATGTCTAAAAATAGAGGTCCATCTATTTTTACCAACATGACCAATCCTCCAAGAATAGCATATTGCAGCTCCCGGTACATGATCCATATGTCTAAAAATAGACATAGTCTAAAAATAGACTTTGCGCTAAAAATAGCTTGCGGGCCCACCTAGTGAAGGCGACTTCATTTCACTAGGCTCCATCATCTTGTTGCATTTTCAACAAGGTCCCCAATATTCACCTTTCCCTATGGTGAAGTTCAAATCCCCACCAATAATGATGTTATCCTCCTTCATAAGCACTGAGGTCATAACCTTATCCCATAAAGCAGCTTAATTGTGGCATGGTCCATAAACATTTATCATTCGAATGGGAGTATCAAGCCTAGATGCTAAAATGTTTGCACCTATCACCCCTTCCCTCCCCCACATGATTTCCACCTTAATGATTCATATGTTGAACCCAATGGCACATCCTCTGGATCACCCTCTCACCTCTAGTATCTGAAAGCTCTAGTCTGGGAGCAAGGAGGATAGAAATTTGTGAATAGTATATCCACCACCCAAAGTTTCTTGAAGTAATATTACATCCATTTTATCTAAAGCCAACAGTCTCCCAAGAGGCAATTTTTTGTCAAGGCTAGACAACCCTCTACAATTGAAGGAAAGGAAAATCATGGGTCACCAGGGTCAGGGGTATCCTTTTCTCTAGGAACCTGATCGATTGAGGATTTTTTCCTAGAGGCCATCTCTAAACCAACACAGAGGATTGCTTTTGAGAGCGAGGAAGTGTGCCCCTAGTGGATTTTTAATTGTTGTCGATTGGATCTTTGACCAGACCAAAGGAGGGGGTGGATGAGGGCTTAGTTGAGGATCTAATGTTGGATATATGACAAGATCTATCGCTTGAATGCTCAGACATGGATGGGGTGCAAGAGACTCCTACAAGGGTTTGAGGATTCGATCGTGAGGAGGATGGAGGAGCAGTAGAAATAGGGCAAATAATTAGTTCAAGGTTACAAATATTTAAATTCACTCTAGAAGAAGTAAGAGATAATACAATATATTCAGCGACATTAAATTCAGAAGTAAAGGGATAAGGGGTAGAGATAGGAGTACCCACTATAAGGAAAAGACACTCTATCGGAGGTTATCAAGTAGGTTTTTAGTGTTATAAAATTGGCCAAAATTTTCAAAAAAACCATTTTCTACAACATCTGTCTTCGGTAACGGAGGTTTTGGCGAAGCTTCTAATGGAATTTCAACACAACTAAAAAAAACTAAGTGGTCGAAGGTTGTTACAGATGTTTTTCTCATCAGTGTGCAGATCAGGTGTGAACACACCAGTGCGTTTTACCATGTATGCACTAGTACTATAAACATACCAAGCACCGGGATGGAAAACAAATTTAGTATACCCCGGGGCATTTAGAAATGTCCCGATGCGTATCACCAAGCAAGACGCACCAGACTGATAGAAGGTGCATGCACCGAGACGTTAAGGTGTAAAACCGCACCGAGCTGTCTATGTGCTAAAACGCACCGGGTCGTTAAGTTACAAAAATGCACCAATGCGTTAAAGGAAAACCATACTAGTGCATCCAACGCCTATCGGACTGCTCGGGTGCTAGTCACGATAAAGCGGATCGGGCGTTCTAATTGCTATTGGTATCTGTGCAGTGCCCACAGGTCATAGAAATGCACCGGTGTGAGTTATCATACAAATGCACATGCGCGTAGTAACTAACATGGACCGATGTTCATTTTGTATTATTTAGAAACATTGACTTGTGACAGTGCAATTATTGTGATTTTTTAAAATTCATTATTCATCAAAAGTCGACACATATCTTATAATAGTATTCATATCAATTAATTTTGTATTAGTGCATTTGAATGTGATGTTTGGATTAATTTTTTATATCATATCATCAAATTTCACATCTCTTCATTATAATATTTAATAATCCATATATTTAATGAGTGGTGTAACATTTCACAGCGACAATGGAGAACACAATAGAATAAATTAAACATATGTTATTATATATATGTGAATAAGACAGTCTTTGTCATACAAAATGGGATCCCTTTGTCTTTAAATTGGGACACTATGTGAATAAGGGTAATTTATGATTTATGTGGAACATATGAGGAGTGAAGACGAGGCCTCCGTGGAGGCTCTCTGCACGCGCACTTCTCCGCAATCTAAATGTTTTAGGGTTTCTGAAGGGTTAGGGTTTCGAACTGGAACAAAAACGAAAACGATTGCAGCGACTCTGTCGAGCAACCTCTGGCTAATGGACAGTGCATCCCTATAACCACCTCTTGCATCTGGTCGTTCTCGACATTTAAAAGCCCGCATAGATCACGGACTGTCGGTTTTCAATGCTAGCTATGGATGACGAAGTGGTAGATTTTTCGCCGGACCCGCTCGAGGGTGTCGACATCAGGGGATCCCCTCTCTACCCTATGCCACCTAGCGCCCCGCTAGCCCTCAACATACCTAAGGCAGTTTCTGACGGCCCCCATTTTCCTTTGCCACTCCCTCCTCCCCTCCTTGGTGCCCTTCCCATTGACCCTTCACTGTTCACCGACTCCCCGCCTTTCTCGCTTGCAGACCTCACATCGTTTCCTTTGAGATCCTAGCCAGCAACTATATCGGTCGTTTTTTCACCGGAATCATTACATTTTCTCACTACATGCCTTCAAGGCACTTCTATCTCGCCCCCTCATGGCCCTTCTGGCGCACGACCTCTTGAAGATTTGATTGCGCCTTCACATGTTCCATCTACTGCGGCCCCATCTAGACCAGGTCTCACATCTTCAGGATGTTTTGATGCTCATCCAATAATATTTCCTTTAGATGACCCTATCCCCACCGCCACTGATCTATGACCTAAACCACACTCTTCCCAGAGGGATAGTAGCCCATCGCACAAACGCAAGCTGCGTTCGAAATGTATTAAGAAGGGTAATCAAAACTTTGACCTGAACCTTGGAGAAGGGCTTCTCATGGGAGAAGTGATGGATACGGCGGACATAGTTTTGGTTGGACATGTTCGGGGCCGAAGATACAGTCTCAACCATCTCCGCAATTGGATGAATGATATCTGGGGGCCTATCATGGAGGAGTTGTCATTCTCCCACACAAATGGTTCTCCCTCCGATTTCATCGATCTGAGCAAGTCACTTGGGTGCTCTTGAAGATTTGGCATATTGAACAAGTGTCGGTCATGTTTAAAATATGGAGCCCCCTTTTCGATCCAGAAAGAGAACAGCTTGGAGCAGGACCGATTTGGGTAAGGTTGTCGAGGCTCCCTCTTCACTTCTGGTCTGAAGACATCATGTGGCACATTAGCAACAGTCTTGGCACCTATTTGGACCATGAAAAATCCTACCTAACCTCCAACATTATGACGATGGCTAGGATTTTGGTACATTTGGACACTCGGGAAGGATTAGAAGAGGCCATCATCTGCGATGGAAACACTTTTTTCACATTCAGATCCTGAATTACGAAGGAGTACCCTATAGATTTCAAAGATTTCATGAGGTGGGACACCTATACAAGGATTGCCCCCTCCTCAAAGGTGCGGATGTTGTTGGAAATTCGGAACCAGGTAAAGCACTAAAGATTCCGACTACTCCTCCACCCGTGAATGTCTTGGTGGATTGTCGCAAATGGAAGAAGGCTGCTCCGGGGCCCAAGCCCGTATCCGCTCCTCTTGGACCTCCCTCCCCCCGAATGATAAGGGCTCAGGCAATTACATCCAAACTTTCATTAGGTAATCCTACATCCTCAATCCATGTTTCTCATTTTATCTCATCCGCATATGTTACATCGAATGCACATTGCACTACATCCACATTGCACCACATCCCCTTATCTTCTGTGACTTTCCCTACCTCCTCCCCCCAGCCCATCATCGTTGATCTCCCCCCCACTATTTCTGGACCTACCCCTACTCTCCCCCTCTTGGAATCCTCTTTAGACTCTTGGATCTCACACTCCTGCCTCCTTCGATCCCTCACCCAACCTCACAATCTCTCCTCTGGGACTGGTGGCCTCAAACTTTTGGACCTAATCTGATCTAAACCTGGAAGGGGCCGACACTCGAACATATCCAAGGAAATTATTCAAGCTAGATTATATGTAGTGGATGGCAACCAAAACACTCTTGAAGGGGTCCTTAGAGTGTGGAAGACCCAGCCCATGGTTACCTCATGAAGATTTTATCCTTCAACTGTCATGGGTTGGCCACCCCTGCAAAAAAACTGGCCCTACGAATATTATTGACCAACACTCCTTCTGACGTTATTTTTCTCCAGGAAACCCTTGACTCTTCCGATCAAGTAATTTCTACGCTCCAATCCATATGCCTAGGTTGGAGCTTCCAGACATTGGACGCTTGTGTTCACTCTGGAGGCATTTTACTTGGCACAAACCCTTGAACCATTAGGATTCTGAATCAATGAGGCGGGGATGGATTCCTTGGTGCGGATGTCTCTCCTCTGAACTCGGATCTGAATATCGACTCATCAATATCTACGCCCCCTGTAGCTCCCGACTTCCCTTCTGGAACCACCTCCTCAATACTTCCCTTTTTTCTTCTCACAACCTTGTCATTGGTGGAGACCTCAATTTCTCCTTGGGTATATCTAAATCATGGGGGCCCCTTTCACAGGCTGACCCTCTGGCTGTCGACATGGCACATCTCATTGAGACTCACCATCTAGTTGACATCCCTATGCCCTGGATCCACCCCACTTGGAGAAATCACATGGTTAGAGGGCCTCTGTTGCCTGTAGGTTGGATTGCTTTCTCATCCACGAATCTCTCATCAAATCTGGATTATCATATCGACAATGGATGGGATTTGGGGGTATATCTGATCATCTCCCCATATATTTGGATGCTGCTCGCCGTGGGAAGCCCTACAGTCCATTCAAATTCAATGCTACCTGGCTTGCCTACCCTGAGTACATTGAACTGGTCTCCAGTTATTGGACTTCCCATCCCACTGATCGTGATTCCTCACCCTCTGCTTCATTTCCTGCAAAGATGAAAGACATTAAGAAATTGACCAAGTCATGGGCTAGGGACAAAAGAAAAAAGGATGAGAACACTCTTCTCAAAATTGAATCTGATATCGCTGGGATTGAATCTGCCTTGTTGACTGGGCCAAGCACTGCAAGTATCGGATCACAACTCACTCAGCTTACTGTAGAACGAAATCAGATACTTAAGGATCAAGAGGAAAGCTGGAAGCTCCAAAGCAGAGCCATCTAGCTAAAATATGGGGATGAGAACTCCAAATGTTTCCACCAATTCGCAAATGGGAACAAAGCCATCAATACCATCTGGCCATTGAAGGATGAAAATGGAAACCAGGCCCATACCTTTCAACAGTTGGCACACATGGGGGTGGAACATTTCCGTAGCCTATATAGATCCCCTTACAATAAAAATATGGCTGAAATTATAAGAGTGGCAAGATTATTCCCCAGATTTATGGATCAGGATGAAGAGGAACAACTGATGAGACCAGTCACCATTCAGGAACTCCAAGACACCCTGAAATGGTTCCAAAAATATAAGAGCCCTGGACCGGATGGCTGGCCTATCGAATTCTACCTGACCTTTTTTGATATCATGGGACAAGACATCCACAATATGGTCGAAGAGTGTCATATGATAGGAGTATTATATGATGCTTATAACTCCACATTTATTGCACTCATTCCCAAATCAGATGATCCCCAACATTTCTTTGATTTCCGACCTATCTCCCTCTGCAACTTCTTATACAAGATCATTGTGAAAATTATTGCCAACTGTATTAAACCCATCCTCTCTGCCCACATATCCCCTGAAATTTTTGCCTTTGTCCATCATCGCCAGATTCATGAAGCTATAGGCACAGCACAGGAAGTGCTCCACTCTATTAAGCTCAAAAAGCTCATTTAATAGAATTACATAATGATTGAAGATGTTCTATTATTCCTTTACTCCCTATATTTACATACATGCATACATACATACATACATACATCCTTGTAATGGTCCTTACAAGGTGTTGCAAAAGATTATAGATGGTAGGTCCATATGTTTTGAGTGTCACTTATTATATATAGTTAGCTAATTCTTTTGATGTATTTAATATACCTTATTATACAGTAAGTTTTAGTGTTTTAAAATATTTTCCTTGTCTTATAGCTTTATTCATTGTTTTAAATTTTTTAAAAGAATTATAAAAGTATCATTCTTAAATTGGATCTCACTAAGGCATTTGACCAATCAAATTGGCTCTACATTCGCATGATACTCACTCACCTGGGTTTCCCTTACAGCTTCATCAAATGGATCATGTGCTGCATCACCAATGTCTCATTCAGTATGCTCATCAATGGCTCTGCATCTCCTTTCTTCCACTCTGAAAGAGGACTTCGACAAGGCTATCCCCTCTCCCCTCTCCTCTTCCTCCTCATAATGGAATCTTTAAGCAGGCTAATTCTGAGTGAAAATAATCAGGTCCATCTACTGGGCATCAAAATAGCTGATGGTTGCACACTTTCACACCTCCTATTTGTAGATGACGTACTCATTCTTCTCAACGGCTCCATTGGTGACATTTTATCCTCCTCTGCAGTCCTTGCAGATTTTAGTATTGTAACTGGTATGGTTTGTAATGCATTAAAATCGACCATTACTATTAACAGGTGCACTTCGCAGGAGAGAAGAATTGCGCTGAATAGATTTCCATTCCCCCCCTTGGATCCTCAGGATGGACTAAGATATCTTGGGTTTAGAATTAAACCCTCTGACTATCACAATGCAAACTGGACTTGGCTTATTTCCAAATTGGAAAAAAGGATTTGTATATGGCACAACAGATGGTTATCATGAGTTGGCCATTTAACCCTCCTCAAATCTGTTCTGGAAGCCACTCCAGTTTACTGGATGTCTCTTGTCTCGATACCTCAAGCCATCACCAACTAAATACAACGTCTATGCAGCAGATTTCTATGGAATGGGAACCATGAAGGATATAATTTTGCCTAGATAAAATGGGACAACATTGCTCTCCCAAAAAAATGGGGGGGGGGTGGGGTATCAAAAACTTGGATATATTTTCCAAAGCCCTTGCTGCAAAAATGGGATGGTCAATTATGACATCTAAGAATATCTAGACGTAGGTGGTCTACATGAAATACATCTGGCCCATTAACACCATTGACTGGATCAGACAACCCTCTTGGAGCCAACAGAACATTTTAACCATATGGAAGGTTGTGATCACCTCTTTACCGCACATTCGAAATGGTTTGACTTGGAGAATTAGATCTGGGAATCAAGCGCGTGTTGGAATCGATCCTTGGTATGGGAGTGGGAATGCACATTCCTTACCTTGTGATATCATCAACCACCTGTCAGTATAAGGCATTCATTTCATAGCACATATTGCGGATCCTCAGTCCTCGACCCTCTATCTATAAGGATGGAAAACTGCAAATTAGCTTGGACTCCCGGGGCCAATGCATCAAGCCTGGCAAACATATACAACTGCATTATCTGAAAGCCACATTCGCATTGGTACAGGGGATGATGAAATAATATGGGCTCCTACAAAATTAGGGATATACACACCAAAGGAAGGGTATCTGCTCATATATTCAAATTATCTCCCACAAAGGCAAGCTTGGTGGTGGCATCTCATATGGAAGCTCAAGCCACCCCCGCGCACCAGACTATTCATGTGGTGCACTCTCAACTACATTGCTCCCACCATGGACAATGTGCACAAAGGATCCATACACGGTCCCTCTTGGTGCACTCTATGCCGAAATGACTTTGAATCAATTGATCACAAGTTCATCCATTGCCAATCCACCAATGCTCTCTGTATTTCCATTCTATCTGAGCTTGGCATCAATCTGCAGTGGCATGGACTGAACATAGGGGAGGCTTGGAAACTCTAGTGGAACTTTGTCTCCCCGCATAAAGCTAGGAACCTTCCTCTTCTCATTTGTTGGGGAATCTGGTTGGCCAGAAATGGCTCAATATTCTAGGACCGTATCCCCAACTGGAAATCGATCTCTTCAAACATTGTAACCATCTATTCCAGCATTCTGGAAGACAACCCTCCTCGGCCACCCCGAACCATCATCCCCAAATTTATTAACTATGACATCCCATGGGCTTACTTTGATGGCTCAGCCCAACCTATTGGATGGTGGGTGGAGCTCTCCTTCATATTACCCATCAACACTTCTATAAAATGAAGATGGGGTTGGGACCTGGAATGAACAATTAAGTTGAACTAATTACACTATGACACCTTCTTCAGTTTGCATTAGAGTATGATATCCACCATCTAAAATTCTTTGGAGATTCAAAAATCATCATCAACTAGATTAATAAAACTGAATAATGTCATGTACACACACTTCAGGCTATTTTGGAAGATCTTTGGCACTTGGAAGCTTAATTCTCATCCATATCATGTTCACACATTTATAGGGAACACAACTGCATTTTCGACGATCTTTCCAAGGAGGCAACGATCTAGCATAGGGGGCTCTAGCACATAGACGAGCAGAGAGATACACAACACTACAGCTACTATCATCGCCCTTTCATGGATCATCCTGAATTTGAAGACCAACAGATCTGATTTTGATAGTTTTTTACCATGGTCATGATATAACCGAACTAAATTATTGTATTTACTGTAATTATTTTTGAATTGCCAGGATGAGATTTAGAAAAAAAAAATCAAGAGTTATGCGTTCGAGCCCTAGCCGACGCCAAGCTTCTATAAGACTGATCACGATCTACAGCAAGGTCGCATGGCTACCCCGGAGCAGGATCTGGGGTCGCCTTCTCCTTCAGCAGCAGCTGCAACATTGAATAGCCAACAACCAGATGAAGATTCAGTTGTTTTCGGTTCTCTCATAAGATCTCTGGGACCCCAACGAACTATACCAACAACCTCCAAGTTTGTTAAAAAGCTAGAATCATTTCCAGAAATCTCCTTACCTCCATCGGTGCCAAGAAAAGCTACAATCGCTCTGGCAGAGAAAGGACTAGTGGGCCAGTTCACAGGATTATGGCCATCACCCAAAACAGTGCAGAAGTGGGTGGAGAGGAACTGGATCCAGTTTATTCAAGGGAAAATTGCCATAATATTTTGTGGCCAGGGATATTACACCTTTCATTTTGAGACTAAAAGTGATTGAGATCTTATATTCCGAAGCGGGCCTTACTTCATGGATACAAGGGGCTTGTATCTAAACCGATGGACTCCGGACTTCGATCCAGAACTAGATGTCCCTAATGCAGTACCAGTATGGGTAAGATTGCCGCACCTCCCTTTACACTGCTGGGGCGATGACTCGGTTCGTGCAATAGGAAATGGAGTGGGAAAATACATCGACATAAGCGAACCCAAAGACAACATGCAGGCATGTGAAAGAATCTGTGTTGAGGTGGATCTAGGAAAGGGCCTCCCGAAAGCATTCAAAATCAAGGTGGACAATTGGATCCACATTCAGCAGCTAGACTACGAAAAAATCCCCTTCAAAAGTAAGGTATGTCACGAATACGGTCATTTCGCCAATAGATGTAGTAAAAGAGAAGAACCTGAAGAAAAAAAATTGAAGAAACATCAGATCCAAAATGGGAACAAGTAAAAAAGAAAAATACTGCATCTAAACCCGCCTCTGGCTCACATCCCCCTCCTCCGCTGGGATCCACCCTCCCCACTCAAACAACCTCCCTTGCGGGGACAAACCCTTTTGATATCCTCACTTCAGCCCTCATCCCATTTGATCTGATCACCACCTCCTCCCCCATTCACTCCCTCCTCTCATCTCCCATTCCCACCCCTCCTGGCTCCCCTCTTCAGGTGAACAAGACTCTCCCCCAAAATCCGGACCGAATCCTAACAAGAAACCAAACAAGAGAAACCCCTAAAAATATTGAAAATATCAAAAAAGTGGGAAGGAGATCAAATAAAGAAATAAGAGATGAAGAAGTAGCCAAAGATATCTCATTGGGAACACAACATGGAATGGAGAATTTCCCCAAAAAAGGACCAAAGAATAAAGACAAAGTACAGCATGCAAACAAAGGACGGGGTCCTACAACAACCCAAAACAATAAATGATGATAGTTGTCTCTTGGAATTGTAGAGGGTTGGGTCACCCATCCAAAATAATTTTTTTAAAAGACCTGATAAAAAGTGAAAAACCTGACATCCTCTTAATTCAAGAGACAAAGCTAAGCAGACAAGAAATTGATGGGATCATAGAAAAAACTAGGATCTATGAAGAACTAGCAATATCAGCTACTGGAGCTTCAGGAGAGATAAGCACTATATGGGAAAAAAGGAAACGGAAACTGCAACAACACACAAATAAAGACCATTGGATAAATACTAAACTGGAGAATGTTGAAACTGGCGAGACAACCAGCATCTACAACATATACTCTCCCAACCATTATAAGGACAAGGAAATATGTTAGGAAACTCTAAAAGATAGCATTGGGGATGATCGAGAAGATAACCTTCTTGTCGGGGGAGATCTAAATATAATACTCAAAGCTGAAGAAAAGAGAGGAGGGAATTTCTTGCCGGACCCAAATAGAGAAACTCTTGAAGAGATAATGGAACAAAGCAACCTACTTGATATCCCTCCTAAAAATGGGAAATATACCTAGGATAATAGAAGAATAGGCAGGGCAAACATTAAGGAAAGACTAGACAGGATCCTTATCCGTGATAAGATGATCCTCAACTACAGCAGAGCTGCCTCAAGAATTATTCCCTCAGCAGTCTCTGATCATAAATTTGTTTTGATGGAGCTAGGCATGGCTGAAAACTATGGGCCACTGCCATTCAGATATAACCAACTTTAGGGCAGCAGCGAAGAAGCACAAAAAGAGGTGGAAAAAGTTTGGGAGAAAAACATCAGCGGTTCCCCAACATATATTTGGGAAACAAAAATAAAAGCCACAAAAATAAGTTTGAAAAATTGGGCAAAAAACAAATACAAATAACCATACAAAGAAAAAGAGCACCTCAAAAAAGAGCTACAGCAGATCCAAGAGGAATTGGAAAACAGTGAAAGCACCATAGAAAATCAAGCAAGAGAGAAAGAAGTTCAATGGAAAATCTACATAAACAACAAAAAAGAGGAAGAGACTTGGAGGCTAAAGTCTAGACAGTTATGGATGCATGTTGGAGACAATAATACCTCCTTTTTCCAAACTCGGCGAAAACCAGAACAATAAAGAACAACATTGAAAAAATTCCAGGAGGAGAAGGGCAAGAGGAAATAAAAAATGAGGCCTTCAACCATTTCAGAAATCTTCTCACTTTACCAATCAGTCAGGAAAATCTTGAAGAGTTTCTGAGACACATCCCAAGAATTATTGATAACAGTAGCAACATTTCACTCACTAAGGAAATGATGGAAGAAGAAGTAAAGGAAGCTGTTTAGAATTTGCAACCGGACAAAGCTCTGGGACCATATTGTTTTCCTATAGATTTCTATAGAACCTTCTAGCAAATCATTAAAAAGGATCTGTTGAAAATGATTAGATATGTAATGAGAAAAAGAAAGATTGGAGGATACACAAATTCAACCTTCTTGGCCTTAATACCAAAAGATCCTCGTCCCTCCACTCTAAACCGCTTCAGGCCCATATCCCTCTACAACAACTCCTACAAAATCATTTCCAAAATTATAGCTGGCAGGATGAAACCCCTCCTTCCCAACCTTATCACTAAAAATCAAGGAGGTTTTGTTCCCAACAAGCAGATAGTGGATAATATCATTTTAGTCCAAGAGGCTATTCACACCAGCCTTAACAACAATGAAAAAGGATTTGTCCTAAAAATGGATATGGCAAATGCCTTTGATAGAGTGAATCTTTCCTTTCTTGCAGATGTCTTAAAATCATTTGGCTTCTCAGAAGAATTTGTCGAACTAATACAAGCATGCACAATGGGCCCTTGGATAGACCCACTCGTCAATGGTAGGTCGTGCAAATTCTTCCAAAGTTCAAGGGGCTTAAGACATGCATGTCCTCTATCCCCCTTCCTCTACATCATAATGGCTGATTCCCTCAGCAGAAATTTGGAACATTGCAGAATAAACTGCACTTTAATAGGCCTCTCCATAAGCAGAGGCACTAAAAGAATAAATCACTCTCTATTTGCAGTTGATACTCTTCTAATGGGAGGAGCATCCTGTATAGTAGCAAAAAGATTCAAAGCCATTTTGGAGAGCTTCATGGAGGTCTCTGGAGGCTTGATCAACAATGGAAAAAGTTGCTTGTACAGTTGGAATACCCCCATAAGAACCCTTCAAAAAATGTCACAAATCCTGAACATCCCCTTTCAAAATAGTTGGGACCATTTTCAATAACTGGGGCTACCAATTAGCAAGAAAAATATGAAGAACAAGATATGGAGCAAATTTGCTGAAAACATGAAAGTAAAAATCCAGGCTTGGGGAATGCTCTGGCTAAACCAAGCAGGCAGAATTACGCTAATATAATCTATTCTAGCAGCTTTGCCTTTATAACAATTTTCCCTTATATCGGCTCCTGCAAGCATCCACAAACAAATTGAAATAATTATCAAAAATTTCTTATGGTAGGGAGGGAAAAGAGAAAAAAAGAAATTCAACCTAATTAATTGGAAGCAGGTAACAACTACATACAAACAGGGGGGTCTATCCATAAAACTTCCAGGACTGATGAACATAGCACTGAGAAGTAAAATAACTTGCAGATTCCTAACAGGGGAAAATTTGTGGTGGAAAGCTACCCTAGAAGCTAAATATCTCAATGGACCAAGGTCCATAATTCTGGAAAAGAATCCTCCGACAAGGCCCTGCACTCAGATATGGAAAGCCATCACCAATGCAACACAACTCATCAAAGATCATATCACCATGAGACCAGGAAATGGGGAGCAAATAAACATCTGGAAAGACAGCATAATGGGGCACCCACCCCTGGGGATCAACACAAGCATAAAGGATTTAAAAGAGTGGATGACAAAATAAGGCCTCCACAAGCTGAGTAACATCTCCACCTGGGAAATAGATGGAGATTGGAAGCAATGGGACATCCGCAATCTCCCATTCGACCTAATTGATCAATGGTATAAAATAATTTCCTGATTAGTAGGGGCAGCTCCAATAGCAAAAATAAGAAAGATATTCACATATGGGAACCAACAAGAGGAGATTATACAGTCAAAACAAGATACCAAAAACTTTATGAGAAGCAAAACAATCAAGACTAGCAATATTGGAGATTAGCATGGAAGGTAGAATCCCTCTCCAAAATAAAAAATTTTATGTGGATTTTACTACATAGTAAATCATTAACTGCAAATAATTTAAAAAGAAGAGGAATAAATGGGCCATCTCAATGCTCATTATGCAGAAAGGAGGAAGAAACAATTCAACACATATTTTTGGAGTGCTCCTTCTCAAGGAAATGTTGGGAGGCAATGGTGATACCCATAGCAGCAAATATAAATTACAATGTCCCCCTAAATCAATTTATAAGCAGATGGAAAAGCAGGTATCCACACTCTCTCAAAAACAAGCAAATAATAAAGAGACTCTAGAACAGCCTACCTTCGTTTCTCTACTGGCAATTATGCCTAGCTAGAAATGGAGCAATTTTCAAGGATACTACCCCAACAGTAAGTAAAGTCACGTCAAAATCTTGGGGACTAATGGTGGAATTTCTCACAGTAAAAGGGGTCAAAGGAATCAGCATCAGCCAACTTCAAGAAGAAGAAATGAATTGGATAATTTTTGCAGCAAACAAGATCAACTAGACTCCTCAAGTGAAAAGCACAACAAGACATCAAAACTGGAAAATACAGAAAACCGAAGAAGAATTTCAAGCTTGGATACAAACTCTTAACAAAGCATGCCTCTTTTTTGATGGTGCATCAAAAAAGAATCCGGGCCAGGCAGGAACTGGAGGAATTATAATGCTAGACAATCAGTCAATACTCAATACAGACACCTTACAATTGGGGCCTTGGACAGATGACAAACAACAAAGCAGAGGCATATGGGCTTTGGCTCGGACTTAAAATTCTAAAAGCAAAAAAAATCAATGAAGCCATCATTTTTGGGGATTCAGCTATCATTATTAAGGTAATGGCAACGAACTCGCTTCCGAAAAATGCAGGGCTAAATCAAATCTTGAATAGAGCACAAAAAATATCCTGGCAGATTGGTGAAATAGAATTTTTTCACATTCTGAGGAAGAACAACAAATTAGCAGATGAGCAAGCAATCAGAGGAGTAAATCAAATTGTTGGACAAGCTCAGATTGGAGAAATTAATATACAAATCCCTGTCCCTTAATCTACCCATTTTTTCCCATGATGCTCAATAATCAAATCATATCAGACCAAGATTCCAAAGCTATCAGCAAAATCATCTTTGAAATCATAGCCAATTCCAAAGCTATGCTCAAAATTCCCTTTGAAATCATCACCAAGCTTTTGGAAAAATCTGAAATATCTCATAATCTCTGCAAAATGTATGAAATCATTACATACAGGACTTATCCATCCCATGGAATCATGCCCCACGTGATCCCCCTGCACCCTTTCATTCTCTCATCCCTGCATAATTCACGCTATGCTCTGCCTATCTCTCAACTCTCATTTTCTTCTTTTCCTCACCATAAGCTTCACACTCCATATGCTGTGCTTTCCTTCTACGCTATCTGGCTGTACTCACGCTCTTTCCTCGCCCAACGCCATCCTTTTCTCATCTCCCCTTATCCCCTCAGCCTTTATCTCTGGCCCCTCTCCCAATTTCGTGAACGCAATATTTAAAGCTATGCTGTTGCCATCTCCAGTGAGCTGGGTGCTTATCCCTCTCACTAAATTCCACCTAACTTCTCTCCAGCATTTTCGTTGTTCAACATTTAGTAAGTGGGCTTTATCTCCAATAAAGAGAGCATTTCAGAGAAAGGAAGCAGTGCAGCAGTGGGTTCTAGCAAAGAAAGAAGGAGCAGCCAAGCCATACATCGTCAACAGTGGAAAGATAAATATGGATCCTATGGAGAACAGAGCACATTCATGTGCCTTCTGCAAGTCACACTGAATTATGATTTAAAACCTCAAAAATCAGATTCTGCAAGACAAAAGAAAAAACTAAAGCAGAAATGGCATATATAAGATCGCAATGGAAGACATGTAACGAAGAAATAAGGACTCTGAGGAACAATTGCAGTCATCTACAAGATTCAATCGACATCATCAAAGAAGCACTGAACAAAAAGTCGGAGCAAGGATCCACTTCAATGGATCAAGGAAGCAAGCAATGTGGAAGCGAGAAAACTGTCAACAAATAGGCCATCAAAGCTTTGATTATCTATGATTTCAGTTTTAAGTTACAACAGCAATCCTAGTTTATTATGAAAGTCAAATGTATTGTGTTATTATTCCAGTTTGTTAATTAGTATAGCTCCAAAGTAACCGCCTCCAGTTCTAAAAGGAGGGGAGAAAAGTGGAAAACAAGTAATACATGGCAAGAAATAGCACCCAAGCATATTTCTTTCTGCGCCAAAACTAGGGAATTTTGTAATGGAGAAATTTCTCTCCTCTTTTATTTTTAGAAATACAACATAACCGTTCTTGTTAGAAAATATATATATTATTTTATTTTATTTTTGAACTGCCTATGATGTACACCCCACTGGGGATTTTTATCGAACTATATGGCGTGACCTCAGTCACAAAATGCATATGCAATGCATCTATAGCATGTAATTTTCAACATCAATGAAAATTATGATTTTTTCTTGGGAAAAAAAAATTGGAACACTATGTCCATTATGTTAAACAAAATGCCTGATTTCACAGCCAAATATTTCAAAAAGTACAATGCCTTACTTTGATATCCAAATATATTGATCATCATTCTTCACTGGAACTGCTATCACTGCTTGAGCTACTTCTATGACTTGGGTTATTTGGAGAGATGTTTTGTTCAATGTGTTGATTTTTTTCTTAATCTTCAAGTTCCATCTACAAACATAAAAATAAAGTGTAATGAGTGTATATACATTGGTCAAAATAATGAAAATTGCAATATTAAATAATATACGTCAATGTATATCGAAAACGAATGTACCATAGCAAGAATTGACTCATGAACTATACACATTCTTTCAAAACCAAATTTCATGCCATCTTTCAATTCATTTGCTGGCGTTGTTCCATACTTTATTTCCTGCAAGTTTTATACTCCATAACAAATCAAAGATTTAATATAAAATATTTTTTTGTTCTATTAATTATAGACGGAGCTAAGTAAAACAAGATAGATGCTTACAAATTCCACAATTAATTTATGACATGCCAACATATACTGAAAACCCATATTTAATCCAATGTCCATTGTCAATCAATTCTTCTGATGGTTCTTCTTTGTATGTTAGCACCTGTTTGAAGACATCCAATGATGGTCATTGTAAAACAACTTAAAATATATAAAAATGAAATATAGTTAAGTT
Organism: Pinus albicaulis; assembly: GCA_034641835.2. Lineage (NCBI taxonomy): Eukaryota > Viridiplantae > Streptophyta > Pinopsida > Pinales > Pinaceae > Pinus > Pinus albicaulis. The sequence goes on from CM076582.1 coordinate 1,641,376,057, forward strand.
GTTATAAGAAAGTAACAATTTCTCACAAACATAGATATCAACCATTTTCTTCCTTGTCGTCCCGTTTTTATGTCTTGAATGGGTTCCATTTTCTTTTCTTTTCTGCAAGAAAATACTTGAAATTTTATATTTAATGCTAAATTGTTTATTTATTGTACCTAATCGAAAAATTCAATGATTATATATTACATTTGAAGCATGTTGTTGTTGAGATGACTCCTCATGCGATGCAATTATGTCCATTTCTTTGACCATCTCCTTGTACACCTTTTTGGACATTCCTACTGACATATTTCTGATATCATCTCGTTCATCCTTTGAGATTTTCATAATCTTTCTCAAAATGTAACATGACAATAAACTATTTTATTTTTATATTAATATATGAAAAGTAAATATAACAAAAGTGATATTTATAAATGATTGCTTTCTAGTAATATATACATATAATTCTAGAAAACATTTAAATTAATATTACTTTTTCATTCATTCTTTTTTGTTGTTGTACGTTTTTGCTATTAAAAGTCTGATATGTCTCATTAACCAATTCTCTGGAAACTCATCATGTAGTTTAAATAAAATTTGGTTCTTTGAATCATTGGATTTATTTTTGTATTGTAAGTGGAAAGAATGTCTATACATTCATTCCACTAAATCCCTCAATGTTTTGTAAAGGTTTCCCCCCCTTTCTTGAACCTCGGCACCACTCTAGATGAGTTGAGGAGCAATTCATTTTCATTTGCATTTTCTATTTTTTTCTTTTCTTAGAACAACGTTCTTTTTCTTCCCTGTTGGTCCCTATAGAACATTAAACATATGTGAATCAATAAATTGTTTGAAACATGTTATCTAATATTTTTAAGTATATTATTAATGAAAATTCAATAAAAAAACTCATATTGGATCGATAATATTTTTTCATTCACCTTATTCATCCTTCTACAATTTTTGTATCAAATTTTTATGCATTTCTGGTCTTAGATCATAAATAATATAATCAAGATTCATCATTTTGTGGCTCTGCATGATACGAAATAAACAATACATATTAGTTAAACTTACATATAGTTCAAAAATAATAATTTTTGTAAAGAATTTACAAAGAACTTGCATTTTCTTCTTTTCTCGATGTGTTATCAGTGTTTTTGTGACTTGTTCTCTTGTCAGCCATTTATTTATCAATATGAAACCTATACCATACCATTCATTAATATATTTTATAAATAAATCACATACTTTTCAGGTAAAAAAAAAGAAAAATAAAAAAACGGTGTGCCTTTCAAAAGTACGCACCGAAGGCAGTGCGATAGGTTCTTATAAATGCACCACCAATATAGTAAAAACACCGTACGATGCTCTTTATCAACAAGGAGGCCCAGTGCATTATATGTTAATTGGTGCATTGATTAACACAAACATAAATGAATAAAAAAATATTTTTATCAAAGAGTGTTTTTTAGTCAGTACATGCCCTCTGCTCCATACTACAATGGCGCACCGGTGCACTATTTTAAACATGGCACACTAATTAAAAAAATTGTTTTTTTTTTTTTTTTTTAAATCGTGCAAGGGCCGACATGGATTGGGATCCAACTCTGCAATTGGTCCCGCAGGTTATATGTCATACGCTTATATATACAAACCCTTTAAATCTAAAATGAAAAGACCTAATTGTGAAGTCTCAGAAACAAGAAGAAGCAAGGTTTAACGTAAGAATGCATTTTTTAAATTTTTTTTGCTTTTTTGTTTTTGTTTTTTTTTAATGCACAATAAATTTTAAATTTTTACTATGCATGTATTAAATCCAACATAAAATGTAAAAAAAACAATTATTACAGTAAAATTTAACAATTTTACTATACTACAGGGTTTTTGTGCGAATCACTAGATGTTTCAAATTCTGATTCTTTGAATAGTGTTGTTGTTAGAAAGTATTTTGTTGCTCCACAGTGCTCTCTTGCTCCAGGTATGTCTCTCATGTAAATCCTTCCCTGAAATTTTTTGCAAAAATGACGAAATAATGAATAGCTTTTACTATTTAAATAACTTTTTTTATGAAATTAGTTTTCCGAAAATAAATTGCCACCCATTTTTCAATTTACCATTTTTTTCACTTTAAAAAAATAAAGTTGCTTCTTCTTCTTCTTCTTCTTCCTTTATTTTTATTTTTATTTTTAATTTAAATATTCGGTGTGTTTGTTAACTAACCGCACCGGTGCGTCAATTAGTAAAACCACACCGGTGCGTCAGTTAATAAAACCGCACAGGTGCGTTAGTTAATAAAACCACACCGATGTGCACTAACTATAACACACCGATGCGTCAGTTAATAAAAACGCACCAGTGCGCAGTGAATATAATGCGCCAGTGAAATTAACTGTACATTAGCACTGATAACAATAAGTCCATTTTTAAGGCACCGAAATTACTTTTAGGTATGTACACCAAAATTCATTGTTGATTTTTCTCAAATGCGGGGATAAAATCTCATAATTATATCAAATGGACAATTCTTCAAAATCTAGCTTGTTTCATAATATTTCTCAAATTCCATCACGGAGTTCTCCCTATCCATCTCCAGACGTAATTACTTCAGATTTTATTTATATTTTCATTATCTAATTGAATTTATTTATTTTATCCATGTCAACCAATTGAATAAAATTAGTTTATACAAATTTGTAGGTTCATGCAGATTCAAAATCGAGTTCAGATGCACAAAATATTCAAACAGCTCCAAAACGTCATAAGATCTTATTAGGAGTAGCATACTGCAAGGCGCATTTGGTAGATGCAAATGGACAACTGCTTCACCCTTCCAATTGTAATATTGAATCTTCTAGCCACAATCCTGGGACAATGATGGTAACAATAATTGTTTGGTATATTAACGTAAATATTATTTCAACATCAAACCAATTAATCATGTATTGTCGATGTGCTTACTAATTGATATCATTGATTTTGTACTAATCATGTTTAAATATATTTTTTGAAATTATTAGGATTCTAGTTATGATGAGAGAACTACCTACCATCTTCTGTTTCACCCCACGATAATGTCAAATCGAGAGAAGGTTGAATTAAGAGGAAAACTCAGAGAGAAACGATACCAAGAATGGTTGAATCAACCACCTATTCAATTCCCACTATGTCTAGATTCACCAATTAGGAATGAATATAGCAATAGTAGTTCTTCAAAAGCTGGTAATAGAGGCAATCAAATAGAGGTTGGTATGGATGATTACTTAATGGATACAAATACCATGGAGTCAATGTTGTTAGATGCATTCCAGAACGATGATCAGCTAGGGGATAATGCTCATATCACTGATACCTTTTTCGAAACCCTTAAATTTGCTTCCACCACCCCTCTCTTTGAACTTAGCGTTCAGTCAAAGTCTATCCAGTTGGGGACAACGATGTTACTGTACAACTTGAAAGAAAAGTTTGGCTTGTCGAATGCATGTTTCTCAGAAATTTTGAGGTGATTGACCATCAAGTCATCCCTTATATTTTGAGAAATATAATCACACACATTACAAATGGTCAATTTTATGAACGTTAATAATTATATCGACATTAATGTACTTTTAATATTGTTCATGACCAACTACAGGTTATTCAAAGATAAGGTTCTTCTGAGTTATAATGTCTTGCCTGGTAGCTGCGAAGTGGCAAAGAAATTGTTGAAAATGTTGGGTGTTGAGTATATATCATATCATGCATGCCCAAATGATTGTATTCTATATAGCGGAGAATATGCAGACAAAAAGATATGTTTGAAATGTGGGCATGATAGGTATGATAAATAAAAAAAAGAAGGATAAATCACGTGGTCCTCCTTTTAACATATTGAGGCATATGCTTATAATCCCAAGGATTCAAAGGCTCTTTCGTTGCAAAGAATTAGCTATGTTGCAGGGATGGCATGCCTCACATAGAAATGAGTTGAGAGTTATGTGAATCCCAACAGATTCAATAGCCATGAAGCATATAAAGGATACATGGCCCAAAAAATTCAAGGATGAAGTACGAAGTCTACGACTCAGCATCGCCATGGATGGCGTCAACCCATATTCCCTCCAGAACACCAACTATTCTATTTGGCCTGTAGTAGTGCTCAATAACAATATCCCACCATGGTTTTCCACGAAGAATGAACATCTTATGTTGGCTCTCATAGTCCCTGATAGATGACAAGTGAATAATATGGATGTCTACTTACAACCATAGGTAGATGAATTGAAGGAATTATGGGATGGGATAAATGTATGCGATGTATCAAGACCCATCACAACAGAGAGGAGTTTTAAGTATGGAATATGTGCTTACACGACACATGATTATCCAGGCTTAGGAGTTTTCTTTGGTAAATTACATGTTTATTGATTTTTTTATATACTTAACAATATTCTTTCGCATATTAGTTATTTAATTCGTTGTAATTGTTCTGATCTTCATGATATTATTTAACGTGCCATGACTATTGTATACAATAATTTCACATGTCTTGTAACAAAAGGGTATTATGGATGTAAATTTTTTGGACCTTCTCTAAAAGATATATGGTCCAACGACCTACGAAAGCCATTGTATGACTACTCCATGGTATTCCTACCAGAAGAACACCCTTATAGAAGAGCAACATCCACTTTCAATGGTAAACAAGAGAGAACCCAAAGACCTCCAATAACGACACCAGATGAATGGCTTAGAGCATATGAGAGAGAGAAGGAGAAGGAGTTCATAGAAATGTTTGATTCAAATGGGGAGCCTATGTTCGATGATCCAAAATTATTCGACACCTATGTTGAGAAATTGCCCATTGGGATGAAAAGGAAATCTATCTTTTATAACCTCCCGTATTGGGAGCATCTTAAGATTACCCACTTATTAGATCCCATGCATATATTTAAAAATGTTTCATCTTCTTTATGGAGGCACATATCATCGAAACAAAGTGACACATTAGATATTAGGAAAGATCTTATTACTTCAAAAAATAAAAATAAAAACATTGGCCAAGACGATTAGAAAGTATAGGATCAGGGGCAACTGGTCCATCTAATTGGTATTTCAAAGAAGGTGATGTCCCATGGATTTTAAAAATATATGATCTTTCTTTGGAAAAAGAAGTTATAATGGGTGTGAGGGTGCCATCTTCATATGTGTCTTCATTACGACGGTGCTTCACCGTGGATGACCATTTGTTGGGGTTGAAATCGCATGACCATTTGAATCTTCTAACAATATGTATAATGTCAAAAGCATGATTTTATTATTTTTTATATTAATAAATTTTATCCCATGTAGGGATCATAAAACATAACTAATTTTGTATATCATTGCATGTGTTTATAACTTTGCAGTGTCATTATCCTTTGTTCGTGCATGGATGTGTGAAACATGACTTCCCCCAAGACCTAGAACGTGCCATATCTAAATTATCTACATTTGTATGTTGGATCATGTCAAAGGAGATTCATGTGGCTAGCATTCAACGGTGGCGTCAAGAGATAATTAAGATTGTTTGTATGTTTGAGAAGGAACTACCAACAAGTTTCATGGACTTGCAGGTTCATCTTCTAATCCACCTAGTAGATGAGGTTGAATTAGTTGGGGTGGTTTCTTGTCATTGGATGTTCTTCTTAGAGAGGTACATGAAGAAATTGAAAGGGCTCTATGGCAGAGGGGTACATGTCGTATGCATCTTTCTATTATGCCAGTGAATACATCAAGAATATCGAAAACATACCAGGTGCGGTGATTTGGGATGATGAAAGGGATGAAGACAAAAGAGAAGGGGAGCTTCTCCAAACGAATGGAAAAATGCGCTTGATAAATAGTAAGCAACTTATGATTTTTCAAATTTACACGAAGTAAATATTTGTGTAGAACCTCAATATAATGTATATTTTGATCTCATATGTACTATAAGTCGGTTTGATTTCATCAGCGAATGCAGAAATTGAAGCAATGTATATATTCGTTCTTTACAATTCCGAAGTGACACAACCGTGGGTCGCATTGTACGAACAAAAGAGGATGAAATGGGATAGTGATAGGAAAGAATTAAGATAGTTGAATGGTATAAGTATGCCTTATCCCGGTCATTTAAAAGAAAATATGCCAATTATGTGCCCCAACAGTTGGTTTGTTTACCAATTCAGAGAGAAATATGGTGCAACTGGTTATTACCTGCATGCTGAAGAGGATGCGCTAAACGTAGGGATTGGGTGCACCCACTCAGTAATAATCTATTTATGTAAATTTTAAACTTAATAATGCACCTTTGAAATGTAACATATATATTTAATATTTTAACAATTATGTTATTATAAGACACATGACTCTATGGTTTTTAAACTTTTTTTATAGGTGAATTTTTTCCCATCTATGTGGGCATATGGACACCATTTTCACATAGAAAATGTCGATGATAGAAACATGACACAAGACTATGGGGTGGAAGTCGAGTTCGATCAATCTAGTCGAGTTAGCCACCGTGATCAAAACCTAGTACGAGGGATGTTAGGTTACGTCAGAAAGATACAAGATGTTATTGTCAGTATTTGCATCTTGCCATCAGTGATAAAAAATCCTCTTTCCATATCATATTAGAGTCCCATTCGAGAATTTTTTATCATTCCACTAGGTCATGCAAAAAATTACTCACTGATGGTAGCCCTAGTAAAAACATTTCACTCTTCCTCAAAAATTCATACTTTTTGGCCCACCTTCATGTCTTGCTGAGCATACTTCAGTCATGAAATTTAATGTCATCATGCCATAATGTCAGTCATTTCATCTTGAAATTCAGTCCTTCAATGTCTCATTAGGTATTTTAGGGTTTTTCAAGGTTTCACTAGGTCATTAGGGTTTCCATGATTCAATAAAACTCCATTCCATTGCATAAGACCAACAAGTAAAGGGTTATCCAATAAAATTCTCTTCTCCATGTGAAGATGACTTGCAAAGAAAAGTTCTTGTTTCAACATGTAATTTTTATATTTCCATTATGTAATTTTATGTCATTTAAATGTAATAATTTCATGGTTCCCAAGCTGCTAACTCAGAGTTCCAAAAGCATAAAAAATTTCAAATTCAAAGAGTTCTCAAAGTTCCATCAATCAAATTAGTCAAATTCCAAAAGTCATCAGTGTTCCTAAACACTTTCCATCACTCCTAGCCCTCAAAATCATCATTTTCCATAAGCACTAAACCATAATTTCCTCTCCCATTGAGTTAGGGTTTGCTATGGAATTAGAGACATATGAGTAGAGGAGGAATAAGGTGGTCATATCAGAAAATATGAGGTCATTTCAGCTCATAAACATCATGTCCCCGCCATTTTTCAAGAAGCCATTCCAAGGGACAAATCATTTGCCACACATAGGGTTGGTTTTTCTTCAAACTATGTTTCTGACCACAAAGAGATGAATTTGACAAAAGTGAGAGAGGTTTCTATCCATCATTGGCCAAGGAATAACAACCTCCTTCAGTTTTTACACAGGTGTCATGGTTTGGGAGAAATATAAAAAATACAGTTGCTATAAGAGGTTTTCTGCACTTCTGGAGTGACCTTGGGAAAATATATATTTCTCCTAGCTGGAGTGTCCAAATGACTTGCTTGATAAGTCAAATAACAACTAGCCAGAGATATATTTCTAATGAGCTATCCTTAGCTCGATTTGGAGTTGAGTAAGGTCTCTAAAAGTTTCATGCAAGAGCACACTTCATTTTTGCACCCTCATTCTGCACTTTTTTACCTGTCTTGGGAGAATTGATTTTTTAGGGGCTATACTTGATCATTTTCATTGTTTGATAGGTCTATTTTGTATCCAAGAGAGATATATTTCCAACGAGCTATCATGAGCTCCATTTGGACTCCAGGAAGACACTCAAAATTTGGTTCGAAAATGGCGTTGTGCCCTTGCATTGTGCAGTGTGCCCTTGTTTGAAGCACTTTTTGACCAAAATAAGACTACCAAAAGATGAAAAATGACAATTAAATTCCAAAAAACGATTTTTTTAAGCTTGGTTTGTACAACTGGCAGGTGAAAAGATGAAAAAACCCTAAAAAAATCAATGTTATGCCTCCTTCTCTGCCTTGGCACTGTGCCCTTGACCAGCTATGGGAGAATCACTTTTTGACAAGGAAAATAAACTCCATTCAGAAAACCAAAGGTAGATTTGGAAAGTAGACAAGATAGGCTTTCCAACAAGACATCTTGAGACCAATTTGGACAGAGGGAAGGCCTCCAAAAGTGGCCTGCAAGTTGGGGGTGCACTAGCGTTGCGCCCTTGGCACTGGTGCTGCACCCTTGAAAAATGTCTGATTTCTCTCAGTTTTTACTGCAATTTTTATATTCAATTTGGCAAATGATGATTTTACTTATGTAATTGATGGAATTAAATGTATATATCATGTTTTTACTGTTACCTAGGGTAAATACATTAGGTGAAAACTCATGATGAGGTGTAATGAATCAGTTTGCAAAAAGTTAGGGATGAGTCAGTTCGACCATCCTACGCTCTAGGTATTCAACTCAATTTTGGTGGAACTACTCCTCCTCTCATGGATTCGACCCCTCAGGCTGGGAAGAGTTTTTTTTAGGCCTATATCATGTAATTTTTCAGTCATTTCACTGGGGGGAATAAGTTGGATGTTGGCATATTGATCAAAGACTCTATTGTAATAATTTTGGCATGAGCTTAATAAAAGTGTTGCAGTTATTTCTTTGGGATACTTGTGGTATGGTTGTCTAACATTGTTTCTTCTCTTATTTAATTTGTATGAGTGTATTGTTGGTCCATTTTCCATTTCATGTCTATTTTATGATCACTTTCAAGTTAGAGAAATGGAATTCATCTCACATGCTCTGTTTTGGAAAAAATTTCATAGTGTGCTCATCTTTCTTTCAGTTTAGGAAGAATTCATCTTTCATGCTCTTCCTAGCTCCTAACCTGTTTGAATCATTCCATCTTAAGAACCCTAATGTGTTATCATTCTTACCTACCTTTCCCCATTGAATGGACTGTAACCCTAATCCTATTTTCCCTGACCTAATCTCTTTGATCTAATATCCTCATACAGAAACCCAATAAAATCAATCAAACCCTTGAACTCATACCTAGCATAAAAACCTAATTTATCCAACCCTCTTGGCTATGACCTTGTGGAGAGAGCCCTCTTCGGTTTGGTAGGGCTAGATACCAAGCCAAAATATTGGTCTGTGGTTACCTTTGTTGGGATTTATTCTTCAACCTTAGAGATCTGGCGGAGTGATAACACAAGAGATCATTGAAGCATATTTATCTTCTTTCCAATGTGTTATTTTTGGGTGCAAGTGGTGGTACACCTTTGATCAGAATAATGTAAAGTAAGATCACGATAGTATGCTGATATGTATCAACTCTAGAAAGATGTGGGATGAAGCTAAGGAGCCCTATGTTTTCCCCAAACACTGCAACCAGGCATTTTTTTACCCAGATGTGGTGGATAGGGATTGGTGGTTCGTATTGATACATGACCCTAGATCAAAATATATTTTTGAGAACAATAGTGTTATCATGCCAAGTGAGTTGGAAGATAATGAGGGTGATCATGAGAATCGAGAGTGATATGGTACATGTGTTATTTCAGCATTTATAATTTTTAAGATGGGTTTTTATAAAGAAGAGGACTTAACCTTATAACTAAGACTCTTATTTTTGAAACATTGTAATATGTATTTTGAATTAATTGGTTTGCATTGTGTTAATGTTAAAATCATTTCACTTGATAATTTTTAATTATGTTGATATCGAAAACAATGACACACTGTATCAAGTTCTTTTTTTTTTATGTCAATTCCTAAAATAACACAACTACTTGATTGCTTTAAATGTGTGTGAATGATATCTTCAAAATGTATACTGTTATTTTTGGTAATGTAAGATCATAATAAGATGATGATAATTTTAAACATGAATTTATTTTCGTTATTTTCAAAACTTTAATATGTTACAAAAATTCATATTATTCTAGATTTATTATTTTACAATTATTTATATTCATACAAATTTACAATTTTACAATTATGGTAATTTAACAATATTTACGGTATACATTTTACTTACACTACTTATGGTTCAAAATTGACAATTAATTGACAATTTTACAATTTTACAAATTTACACATTTTATAATTTTAATAAAATTGAATGATGACAATACATTTACAATTGCAATTTCACAATACAATTACAATTTTACAAATATTTTACATACAATTACAATTACATTTTTACAATTTTACATACAATTACAATTACATTTTTACAATTTTATATACAATTACAATCATTTCACAATACAATTACAATTACAATTACAATTTTACAAATATTGTACATACAATTACCATTAAAATTAGAATTAGAATTAGAATTACAATTTTACAATTTCACATACAATTACAATTACAATTACAATTTTACAATTTCACAATACAATTACGTACAATTACAATTACAAATTTACAAATATGTTACATACAATTACAATTACAATTTTACATACAATTAAAATTAAAATTTCAATTACAATCACGACATAATATTTAATAAATATCATGATTTAATATTAAAAATAAACATCACGATCATGATAACCATCGTACAAACATCATATTCCACTAAAATACACATTTAAATTCGCTAACATCATCTAATCATCGTGATCATGATCATCTAACAAAACACAAGCATTGTATAACATCATCACAACACAAACATCAAATATACATCTCATGTCAAATAACTGCTATCACATACACATCTATCTGCAAGCGCATTAAATGAACATATCTAACATGACCTAACAATATATACATCATGATGAACACCAGCATGTAAATTAAGTACATCAACATGGACCATATATATGTGTGTGTGTGTGTGTGTGTGTGTGTCAAATATCTGGTGGTACTACATCAATACTAGTACTAGTTGAGACTTGCTCAGTCGATGGTGCAGCCTCATGCTCATAAAGATGACATGCCTGTTCCGAAGGCGCCTACTGATCAATCGATGGCGTAATCTGCTCAGGAACTGCCTGCTGATGACTCGTCGATGGTGCAACCTGCTCAGTGGATGGTGCGGCCTGCTCAGATGGATCTGCCAACTCAGGATCAGGTGTCTGCTCAGGACTAGGTGTATGCTGAGATGGTGCAGACTGCTCAGAAGATGCCTACTGATCAGAACTGGATGCTGGCTGCTCATGATCTTCGATGCGAGGTGAAGGAGGAGGAGGTGGAGTACTAGAATGATGATCACTCCCCTCATGATCATGATCATCAGATGAGTTACTCTATCGTGCATCTCCATGACGCCTACCCCTCCTAGCCCGCACTAGTGCTCTAGAAGCTCCAACGATATGATGCATGAAGGTCATCATATCGCGGGGCATGCCTCTTCAGAGTTGTGTGAGCCTACGATCAACCTGGACCTCTCTAATTGTAGCTGGGCGGACTCCTTCATTAACTGGAGTCAACAGAGTTGGTCACCCAACTCCATCCTGAATCGGGTGTCCGACATATGCCTCAACCCCGCAAGTATCTCCACCCAATCAAGATCAAGTCTGTCACCCTGATCCTCCGTCTCTGCCATTTCCTCGTCAACATCTACACCTGGATCATTTGGTGGGGGTGGAATCATGTCTCCAATGAATGTCCCAATATCTACACAATATATAGTACACAACAATAATTAGACATTTTCATTAAACAAATTAATAAAACAAGTTAAAGAACGTGTTAAAATAAATTTGATAATTCTAAATAATTAATTAAGACAATACAATGAAACTATATTAATTTAAAGAAAACACTAATATTACCTATTGCATCGGGCGACTCATCCTGTGTGAAGAGGATGTTGGTACAATCTCGCCAATCCAAACCGATGTATGGACATGGCACCAAAACAAACGAGTGATCATCAACACTGGCTAGCAACTCCAGCGCATCAAGAGATATCCTGGCAGGAAAGTCAGACTTGCCCCTCTTGGGCATCATCTAACCCAACATTTGCATCCGTACATGCAGCATCAGCCTACGAGGCTGCCGAAAAAAACTAGGCCTCGTCTTTGGAAACCTCTAAAAAAAAAACAAAATAACTTTGAATCAAAAGGGAAAGTCAACCTTCCACATGCCTGAGAATGACACCTATCTAATGCTGTACAAAACTGCCGCAAAAAAATCGCAGACCATCTCACAAGTCGTGGCACTTGGAATAAAGAATCAACATAAAATAAAAGCACACAACTAATGCGTTTCCCGTCACTGGTATAGTGTGCAATGGTCGTCAGAAGTAGTGAGAGGCACCTCACCTCCTCTACACCAAATGAAGCAATACGTAAATAAACACCAGACACCTGAATATATGCAGAAGAAACTATATCGTCCCTAATGTATCTCTGGGAGTACGCCAACTGACTCCCTATTGCATAGCCGACGGGGACATCTGGGAACTGGAAAAATCCTACCCTCTCCTAGATATGCCAGTAATAAAATATATGTCCTCCTTAGTGGGCACGAACCACTAGCCAGGACCGACCCGGAAAGCCTATTAGTGGGCATCCCACCTGAATATCATTTGTCTCAATAACCCACTATGGCCCTTCAGGGATGTAGCCTCCTCATAGAACTTGAGGAGGCCTACCTCCCTGAGGAGAAACTGGGTGGTTGTTGTAATAGGGTGAGGGTACAAGAGTCTCTCCCTCTCTCGTGCCTCCCACAATTGAATCATGTTATACTGGTCCTCCATATGTTCTTGTTGTTCCTTTTGTTCTCTCCGTTGACGTCGCTGAAAGATTCACATATTAAATACATTTTTTTATTAAATGAGAATATTCTTCAGCAGTGCGTTGACGAAACTATTCGCCCCAGGGCGGATAGCTTGGTCAACGCACCGCCCAACAACAATACATGGTCAACAGTGTGGTCAAGTAAACGACCACACCGTTGACCTTGACCACACTGTTGACCATGTACTCCTGTTGGGTGAGCTGTGCGCTAACCTAACTATCCGACCGAGGGCGGATAGGTTGGTCAACGCACCGGCCAACAACAATACACGGTCAACAGTGCGGTCCTGTCAATGACCACACCATTGAATATGTAATGCTGTCAGGTGAGCGATGTGCTGACTAACTATCCACCCTGGGCCGATTAGTTTGGTCGACGCACCGCCCTCCTCACACTATTACATAATCAATGGTGCGGTTGTTTAAACAACCGCACCGCCATGTTATTTTTTAAATTAGTTACAGTGTGCGTTTTTTGGTACCACACCAGAACCCGGTGTGGTTTCCATTAACACCGTTCGCAGTGCGACCTATAAATTTACAGGCAACACCGTGAACGGTGTGAGCCAAAAGGCTCAAACGCATCGCACATTTTTTTTTTTTAACGGTTATTTTTAAGTTATTTTCAAAATCTAATCTGCTAAAACGTTTAGTTATTGAGAAACAAGTAGAATACCTTTACAATTGCATGTCGAGGAGGCATCTTTGTAGAGGAATTGAAGAAACCAAATTTGCCCACCATTTTCGAAAATTCGAACTCCACAAGGTGGGCAATGGTCAACAACAATTTGTGCAATGGGAGCACCGATGGCAAGGCGCCTCACACAAGACAAACTCACACCGATGCTTGAGAGGTCTAGATCACTAAAGAAGTAAAAATGATGTTTTTACGACCGGTAATTTTATTATTATTTAACCCTGTTTCGGTGCACGGGTTTTTGAGACGCACTGGGCAGTATTATCGATGGCGCATCACACACCGTTAGGGTGCGCTGGATTACGGAGACACATCGAACCTGTTTATACATAGATCACTGGTGTGCTATAGTACTTAGACACACAAGGCGGGTTTGTACAGAGAGCATGGTGTCTTGATGTGCCAATTTTTAGTACGCATCGGTGCGTTTTGTGTAAAACGCATCGGTGTGGTTTATGATGAGAAACGCACTACAAAAAAAACATCTGCAGAAACGTCCACCCACCAACCTCTTCTAGAGACCTTCACTACAAACAGATATCTGGGCTATTTTTAAAAGGGGTTCCTAAAAAACATCCGCTAGAGGGTCTTTTCCTTGTAGTGACCCGGATCCCGTAGAATGAGGATGATTGTCCCTAGCCAGAGTAGCCTATGATGCTAACAAGGGAGCCATCTTCCGGGAATCTTGCGAAGGTCTTAATACAGTCGTGGGCACCTCCTGTGCTGAGACTGAGTTGCTGACCTTCTGAGTTTGTGTCCCTGCATGCAACATTACTTTATATAGTTCCAAGTTGGTTGCACATATCAATGGACATTCCTTATATAAGTGACCGACTTCATGGCATTGACAAAATATGAAGGGCAACCTTTCGTAGTCCTGAATTTGCCATCTTGTGATATCCCTGAATTGAAGCGGTAACTCCCCACCAAACCTTCACGGGTATCCAAATGCACTAGGATCCTCGCCATAGAGATGTTCCCAGTCTCCATATAAGACCTGTCATGGTCGAGATAGATACCCAGGTATTCCCTAATGTACCAAAGCACTTCTTTGTATAGAATTGTAGAGGTAGGCCAGGTAGATGTATTGAGATGGGGCCAACCCCCATTTTTTCCTTGTCGGGGTCAAATAGAGGAGTCTGGCGCTTTAGCAAAATAAGGGTCATCTCAATGTGCCAATATTTTGTGAGTACCTAATTAGCCATCTCCGGATGAGGGAAGATGAGTGTGAACCACCCCCTATTCATGGTGAGTACTGTGGGAATCTGGTCCAAGATGTTTCTATAAATTTCCATTGCCCATTTCTTTAGCTTCGCTGAGGTGTAGTTTCTACCTCGAACCCGTCCAACCAAGACCATTTGTGCAGTCTCCTCCAACTGATCCATGCCAATGCCTTCGCTGAAAACCAACATTCTACCTTGTTCACAGCTCTTGGTAGACTTGGTCTTCCTCTTACCAGACCTGTGAGGTTGTTTGTCTCAGGTGAGTCCTTCTCCCTCAGGTTGAGTGTCATCAGAATCAGACGCCCTGTTATCTTCCGGCGAAGGTACCGTCTATGTGATACCCTCAAAGAAACCCGAGGCAACAACAGTAGGAGGAATCCTTAGTATGTCATTCGAGGTGTTGATGTATTTTTCATGGTTTAAGACAAGATGTTCAAAACCAAAGGACTTGTTGGGGGCACTGCATATACCCCCGAACCCACAGTGATCAGACCTAGTACCTCTGCAGTTGACTGTGCTTGCTGCTCCCACAACTCGAGAACCGATGAAGATGGAATGGAGAAAGAAGGTGAAGCCAGAGCCTCCGGGGTTATTTCAACAAAATTCGTCATTATTTCTAGATTAGAAACCCTAAATCCTAACTGAGCATGTGATGGTCCACCAACTTCCATGTCCATAAATCGTTGGTCCACCTGTTCCTTCATGCCACGTGCTTCTTCCAGAGAATGCCCATCTGTCTGCTGATGTGGGTAGCCCATCCAAATCTATGAGGGTTCCATTGTATTAGAGGAGTAGTCGACTTCGACCTCCTCCATAACAACATTATGAGTTTTCCATTGCCGTGTCCAAATGAAAACCCACAAGGTGTTGTGAACGCCTAGAATGTTTCGAGGAAATCTCCTAGTGCCTGTAACTGTCTGCCTCCACTGCTGGGGTCTAGAGAAAATACAGAGGAAATAATTATTGACCGGTATGTCGGGTTGTCAAATGTGGTAGAAAGACTCACCGAGACTGCTCGTGACAGTATTCACCAAAACGCGCCAAAACCTTGGAATACCCACACATAACCCACCATTTCGCTACAACAGGCCGCCGTCGAGGGTCCTTACCAGGGGTCCTTCATTGTTAGGGTTCTCTGTTGCTAGGGTTTCACACTATAAATGTCCTATGAACTAGGTCATGTGATCATGATCATTCTTTTATATGATGTTGTTAATCAATACTATTAGTTTATTTAACAACATCAAATAAATTACACACACACACACACATATATATATATTGTCGATTGAAATTTTTTTATTAATTCTTCAAAGGATTATAACATGCTTGACTCATTTTCATTGTTCTTTTAGCCTCACTCCTACTAGATTTTTTAGCCAGAAGAGAAGCACAAAAGCTAATTACAGAATGCAAGAATTTACTTAGAACCGAGAAATAGAAAGGCTAGTATGCTCAAAATTCCCATAAGATAAAGACACAACACATAGACATAAATGAGCAAGAGGATTATTGGGTTCATTACCCAATGGATCTAGAAGTCTGAGTTCACCATGAACATGAAATTCTACATGAGCCAAATGCCTCTCCATTTATTCCATATGCTTAACCAACCTTGTTTGGCCTCACCAAAGTGAAGCCAAACGATCCGACATATTCCATTGATTGCGCTACAAATCATTCATGAAATTTACAATTTCACTTTAATCATTATGATGATTATGTCCCAATTGTTCCAAGAGAGTGGTGACTTGCCACAACTGTGCTTCCAAGATATCAAAAGGGGCAGAAAGAACTATATGACCAGGAGAATGATATGGGTTATGGGCCACCACCTCTTCTATCTTTGTTTCGATACCATATTCTTCCTCCATCACCTCAGTTCCTTTATGTCTTCCGCCCCCTTTCCTCTCGGTCGTAACTCTCTTCTCACTCTGCCATGTTTCCTTGACATCTTCTCATCAGCCCTAGCCCACTTAACCTAATGCCTAGCTTCCTGTAATACACCACAAGCTAGTGAAACCACCAAACCCCAGTGCCCAATAGGAGAATTCCAACACTGTGAAATCCAAACCTCTCTTGTGGGAGGCCACCCCCAACAAGAGAAACATCCTATATTTTTCGAGGTGCTTCGAAATAAACGCAATGGTTGCTTCCCCCAACAATTTTGACACCATCCTGAATGACTCAACACCCCTCTAGAATAAATTGTGATTCCAAAATCTCTGAAGACACACAAAAACACCCAATTCACCAAGACTAGAGAGAGATACTACTTTTTCCAACCTAGTTATGGGAAGACCCGCTCATGGCAGAATCCGTAGAACATAAATGCACCCGAAGAAAAAAATTGAATTCACCACATTGGTTAGCCCTCCACACTCTATCTCTATTGCCAACTAGGGGACCATTAAATCTCAGGCCAAAATCCCAAACCACCATCTCAAACCTTGAAATCTAAGCCAATGTAGTAAAGCCACAAATAAAATGATAATGGACCTGGTAGTCTCTAGAGCCTAGGCTACCCTCAATAAGAAATTGGAACACCAAGGAACAAACACTGCTAATAACCTCCTCCCCCCAGCTATAATAAAGAATTACACTATAAAGTTTAAGTAATCACCATGAGAACTTACCAAAATGACTGAAGCCAAGCACTAGCTCAATTCCTCTGATCCCATTAACCAATTCTGAGAGCCCCTCTCTCCCTTTACATTATCCCAATCACAATGCAACCTTTAATTGATTGCCTCACCAGGGTCCCAGACCTGACATGACTGACCTCCAACAATAATCCAAGGATGTCCCCACTTGCAAACAAAATCCATTATCATTGACTACCATAAACTAATATGCTTGCACAGGTTAGCGACCTGCACAAATGCTTCATTTTCTTTGCCACCTTCATGACTGCCCATACCCAAACTTACAAACGCCAGTAATTCACTCACGCACTCACATAAAAGCTTGTCGTGCCTCATCTTGAATATTCTATGTAGTGTATGTATGCTTCCCATATGGAAAATGTATGATGGATGATCGTGTTCATGTGTGGGATGGAGGCAGGGGTTATCTCCCACTCGAAAGTGAACCATATATATATATATATATAAGGAATTGCTAAGAGGGGGAGGGGTTGAATCAGTAATAGCATTAAAACTACAATTTAAACGTTCAGTAAAGCAAACCATTCACATGAGCACACGGTTCATCAGTTGAGAAACACACACACATATCGAAACATGAATTTTTAGGTGGAAACCCAAAGGGAAAAAGCCACTAATTTGTTTTTTATTATGATGTAAATTAAGCACCCATTTAATTACATCGAGTTTTTTGTGAGCACCCACTCACAGCAGGCCCCAACCCCCTTCAAATAGCAAGTCACCACTTGCCAAGAGGCACCAGCCTCTTATGAATGCATGCCACTATCTACTCTAGTCATTGTTCTACTTTTCATACAATTTTCAAATTAAGAACAAAGGCTAATATATATACTCATACATATAAACCTGATCTACTGCAGTACCAACTCCTTCCCTTCAGCTCTGCAGCTCCATTTCTTAATAAGCTCTAGTCTTGACCCTCTGCTCTACTGTAAACATAATTAACTCTCAACACTTAACTCTCTACTCCTCACTCACTCAGACCCAACACAATTACTATATCCTCCCACATTTCTCAACAAAAATCCTTAGTTTTTTCCCTCTTATGCACAAAGATCGATGTTATCTCTATTTTCCTCCAGCTATTAATGTTCTCTGTTGTATCTGTTGTCCAGTGCCTGATAGTGTGCTTCTACATGGCAATGCCAACTGCATTCCATCAAAACTGCAAGGACACTACAACTGCAATACATATAAGAGTGGGAACATGTGGGTTCTTCACACTGAGAATTTAATCCTAGTCTACCCTGCACTCTCAACAAGTACCTCTAATAAATTCAACATGCACATATAACTTGGTCCCCCATTCCTCTTAAATTCCCCCAAATCAAAAATGTACTTCAGGTGTGTCTCTTCTTCCCGCTCTAGCTGCAACACGTCATCAAAGCTCATAAAGTCATTGGTAATATGTCGATCCATATTACTCATAAAATTTCTTATAGCATGCAAGTGAAAACAAAGGACGATTGTTTCAGTAGTCACCATTATTACAATGGCACCGACCTCTTTGTGCGCATTTACTTTAGTTGTCAACCCATTCGTTCTCTGTATACTGTGCCCTTGAGCTGTTGACTCATCCATGAATGTGCTGCATTGCTAAGTATGGAACATAAGCAAAGAGTTTCTGACTCGTTCATATCACAACATAGAACACTACTAAGATGGATCCCCGACGCCTTGGTACTTGTAACTTTTCTCTAAATGAAATTTCACAAGATTTACGAGATTTCACGCTTCTGGGCACTGACCCACTATAGTGCACCACTTCCAATGTTGATGGTCACCCTAAGCCCTTAAACACTTGCACACAGTTATTTACTTTGTTCATATCTCGAAGGCCCTTGGTCACTAGAAAACATGAAATCTTCACAAAACCAAGTCCTGGGCGTGCATATTGATATTAAACAAACTGACAAATGTCGGCAAGAAATTTCATCACCCATCTTTGTTACTTGCTGCAAAATCCTAGTGCTTTACCCTGTTTTCCTTTATTCCTTACGAGATTCCATGTGCTACTCCCGCTACCTCAAGTCGATGACATCCAGTAACCCTTTTTAAATAAACATTCGGGCTTCCGGGACTTCCAAGCTTTCGAGGTTCTCGCTACCCCGGATCAATGTAATCTCGTAACATTTTTTTAAATAAGGCTCCAGGCTTCAGGGCCTTCTGAGGTTTCGAGCTTCCCACTTCCATCATTCAGAGCAATCCCATAACATTTTTAAATAAGCCTCTGTGCTTCCAGGCACTCCGGGGTTTAGGGCATTATTACCAAGGGATTAAAGGTCCTTACTTTGACAGATCATAACTTTTGATTTAGAGAGCCATTTGAAAACCTCCACATACCGTTGGAAAGATATTTCCATGAAATTTCCAACTATACCAATTCTAGGAAAAACTGAGCTAATCTCTTGAGACATAATCTCCTCCAAAGTTTGAGATTTCCTAGCCATCACAATCATATTTTTATGTCTTATCCACTAAACCTGTTACTATGATGATTCACTATAGAACAATGCAACAACCATGGAACTCCTCAACCATCATAGTCATCATTTTATGAATCCTCCACTAAGCCTGCTACTATAATGATTCTCTACAGAAAACTGCAGCAACCATGGGACTCCCCATACATCATAGTCATCTTTTTATGGCTTCTCCACTAATCTTGATACTATAATGGTTCTCTACAGAACACTGTAGCAACCATGGGACTCCCCCTGAATAACATGCTCATCAATGCCAACATCTGTTGCCTCTAACCTCAATGCTAGTCTGGTTGACATCAATGACAACATACCAAGTGCCACCAACCATTCATACAATGCCAACTATTAAATACACACACACACACACACACACAAGTGATTTGGATGTATGAGTGTAGTGGGGTATTTAAAGGAGTTTCTCCTACTCTTGAAGGAGTTATTGTGTAACTTATCTCCCATTTCTAGCTTGGAGCTGTGTTCCATGCTCACATTGGTGCATATAGTGTGCACTTCTAGTTCCTTATGATGTTTTGAGTATTTGGAACATGACATTTGGTATAAAGAGCTATGATGCTATGGTTTTACTAATTTAAAGAAGTCATATTGGAATTTTTTCTATAACTTCTTTTTTGGGTAGTTTTAGATCATGAAATTTTTAGCATATTGAGGATAAAAAGAGAAGTAAAAGTGATTTGAATTTTAGGTTTTGTTCTGCTATATTTTCATAGATATAGTCCATGGAATTTAAGGTTTGTAACTAATCTTGAAATTAGTCTCAAACAAGTTATCATTGTGTTTTGACAATAAATTTATTTTTGGGAAGTTTCAAACAACAATTTTTTGAGTAGATTAAGTAGAAATAGTGAGGTACAAGTGGCCAAAATTTCAAGTTTTGTTTCTCTATACTTCCAAAGATACAACCTATGGAAGTCAGGGTTTGTGGTTAATCTTGAAATTAGTCTCAAATGAGTCGTCTTTTTCTTCTTTTTTTTCTATATTTTCTTTTTTAAATTTTCGTGAAGTTTTAGCGTGTGAAGTTTTATGGAGACTAAGAGGAAATGACATGGTATAGGTGATCCAAATTTTGGTTCTATTTTTCCAAAATTTTGGATATATATTATTTGGAAGCTAAGTCTTTTGAGTAGCCTTAAAACAAATTCTAAATGAGTCACCTTGGTAGGTTTTCTATAAAAATTTTCCATATAAATTTTAGACTATGAAATTTTTTGGGGTATAAGGAGACATATTGAAGTACTAAAAATATATATATATAAAGTACTATAGGTCAAAATTTTAGACACAAAAGGGTTGAAATTGTAGAGGCACACCAAAAGAAAGGTTGGTCAAAAGGATATACACCTAAATGCGGTTTTAAAAGGTATGTTAACTTCAAAATATCATAAATTTTGATTGGGATGTCTATTTGAGGTGACATAAACACAGTTGGAAAGAGAAAAACTTCAAAAAGGATCATGAATTTATGGAACAATATTATCAATATATTAAGGTTGTAAGTTGAGGGTTTGGGTTAGACCTCAATTGAGAATCGATAGAAATACCCAAATTCTTAAGAGATGAAGATATCAAAGAAATGGTTGATGATGGTAAAGGAATCTAGTATGACTTCTTTTGGGGTAAGAAGTGATTTGAATGGTAAAGCTAAATAATTGTGAAGTCATAGTGTAAATGCCACATGGAAAGTATTTGAAAATTTGTTAAAAAAAAAAAGGATCACGGATGCAAAAATATAAGAGTTGTGTATAAATGAATCTAAAGAAGAAAATTTTAAATTATAGAAAATATGGAGGATTTAAAAGGAGGTATTAAGAACAAGGGTGATTAGTTATGTAAATTTCAATCACTTAATGAATCACTCATCGAGGAGACCAAGAATTAAAGAATAAAATAATAGCAAAATAAAGTTGGAAAATAATGGTCAAGGGAAGAATTGAAGATGAGAGATGAAGAAATATGTAGATTATGAAACCATAGTAAAAAAATACTGGGTGAGGTGAAGACATTGAAAGAATAAAAAAAATGTTGCTAGTCAATTGTTAAAATGGCAACAAGAAATATTGAAAATGGCACCGAGGAGGCTTCTAGTTTAATTTTCCCTTAATTAAATTAGAAGTAAATTGTAATTCCACATCACATGATAGCTTGTAAGTGTCAAATGAGCCAAGAAGACTTAATTAGCTCAATCAATTTGAGTTGGGGGTCAAACTGGAGGCATGTAGAGTTCACTCTAAGTTTTAGGGGGTCCAGTTGTAGTTTATTTTGAGTTGCAATTAGTTAACTCAGTTTATTTGAGTTAAAATCAGTTTAACTAGTTCTAACTGAGATGTGAGCTAGTGAGAGGTCCAGTGAATTAAATCCGATTTAATTCACATGCAATGATCAATCAGATAACTTATAATTCACTATAAATAGCTATTGTATTTTAGTTCTAAGAAAGGTCGAGTTGAGATTGGGGTTAAATGGAAGATAACTAACAATTGTATAATTAGAAAATTGTACATGTCATGCATGAGGTCATCAGGATGCATTGGATGTATTGCGCAATAAATTGAAGGGAATTTCCTATTTAATAGGGGCTCAATTCCCTCAGGAATGCATAAGCAATGCTGGTCATTCATGTGCAAGTTTTTGGTTAAGTATTGGACCAAATTACCAGGATCAGCGCGAGAGAGTGAGCAGAGTGCATAGGTTTCTCAGGAAGGGAAATAACATTGTATTGTTTCATATACCTGACTTTATGCAATATACAGATACCATGTTTTTAGAGGAGGCTTTCCCCAGATACATCTTGTATTGTGTGATTGATAATTCTTTCTCTTACTTGGTTATGTGATTGTGCGATCGAAATTGGTTTCCGCGATTTGTAGAATTGATTCAGTATTTTGTTTTATTACATTACAAGATCGGTTGAATCTATTTAGATATTTCTACATGGTATCAAATCAGGAATCACTACAAAAGAAAAGAACCAGAGTTTGTTTTGAACATATTTGAAAATTTATTCTTCAGGACCAACAACAGATCAGGATGTCTTTATGTGGATTGAGACTCAAATATGCCCTTGAGGGTAGTTCAAATTACATAGCATGGAAGGACATGATGGAGGTAGTTTTGGAGGACAACAGGTTGAAGAAATTTATAGATAGTGATATTCCTAAGCCGACAAAAACAAATTCTCAAAATATTGATGCATGGAAGAAGAATGTAGCAAAGGCGAGAAGGATTATGGTAGAAGGAGTTCGAGATCATATTGTCTCGAACCTCCGTGGAAAGGAAACTTTATATGCTATGTGGAATCCCTTAACAGATTTGTTTCAAAATAACAATGACCATAGGAAGTTGGCACTGAAGGACAAGCTCAGAAAGATCAAGATGGAGGAGGGCGAGACAATACCAAAATACTTGACGAAGTTCACTCAATGTCAAGATGAGGTTGGAAGTGTTGGTGTTACCATTCCCAAGGATGATTTGGTGAGACTAGCACTTCTAGGACTTCCTAAGAGCTAGCACAACTACCAGGATTAGGTAAATGGGAGGGAAAAGTTACAAGAGTGGGAGCGATTGTGGTTTGATTTGGTACAAGAAGAGATAAGGTGGAGCACCAGAGACAATACCTCTTCCAAAGAGAAAGAAGAAGATTTTACATTAGTTGGAATATGCAAGAAATCCAAGGGAAAGAAGTCCCAAGGTGAAGAGGAAAAGAGATACTTGTCCAAGATCAAGTGTTTTCACTGTCACGAGTATGGGCATGATGCCGCGAAATGTCCAAAGAAGGCAAGAAAAAATGAGCCTACAGTTGCAGCAGTAGGTGAAGCTCTAACTTCACAGTTCGAGCTTGATTTTACTCTCATTGCATGCATGGCCAACACTATAATGGGATGCATGTGGTATCTTGACAATGATACCTTGTTCCATATGATAGGGAATATGATCTCTTCAGTGAATTGGA
Source organism: Pinus albicaulis (assembly GCA_034641835.2). Taxonomy (NCBI): domain Eukaryota; kingdom Viridiplantae; phylum Streptophyta; class Pinopsida; order Pinales; family Pinaceae; genus Pinus; species Pinus albicaulis. Next base: position 1,641,399,949 of record CM076582.1, read on the forward strand.
GGAGAAGGACCTTCAACAGAACATAGAGTTTAGAGATGATGGGAGGTATAGCGCCACCGACATATTTACATTTACCTTTCAGAGGGAGCCTGGATCCCCTCTCAGATTGACAGATGTTTTGTTTGTTCTAGGACTAAATAAGAATCTTGTTTTCATAGCGGTATTGGAAGACCATGGCTATGATGTGATATTTAGAAAAGGAAAGGTTTTCCTTAGACACATTTCCACGAGACAAATGAAATAGATCGGTGTTCGAGTCAAGAAATTGTATGCACTTGAGGTACAAGATGCATACAAAGCTTTAAGGAGCAAATAAAATGTTAGGCCTCAGAAGAAGCCTCATAAGTTTGGGAGCAACCACAATTGGAGAAGCAGAGAGGAGACCGATCTTAGGCAAAAGACCTCCAGTAGGGGGGAATTTTGAGTCAGAAGGGTAGATGGAGCACATGCAGCCATACCTCCAGGTGAGAGGTGGGGAAATGTGAAGTCATAATCCCAAGAGAAGAAATTTGGGTAGGGTCCATGGATATGTCTTGTCTCATGGTTCATTGCCTTGCTACGGGGGCCCACAAACACAATAGTAGGATGGATCAATGGCAGTTGGTGTAGTCAGATGTCAGAGTGACAAATATCAGATACTGGAGTGCAGATCAGAGTTGGCAACAATGCAGATGGCACAGACGAAAATTCAACAACAATGCATAGTTTTCAGTAGACATTACAGTAGCTAGCAGTAGTCAGAGACTTTGGAGACAGATGCATCATACTGATTCAGTTTGGATGTTTTTTTAGTTTCAGAAGGTTCAATAGCAACAACATTAGAGAGAAGAGTTGCATGCAGAACATTCCAAAGGTATCGAATCAGGATCGAGTTGAATTCCTTTCTTTTTTAGAGGGAGTGTTGAAAATGGAAACAAGAAATATTGAAAATGGCACCCAGGAGGTTTCTAGTTTAATTTTCCTTTAATTAAATTAGAAGTAAGTTGTAATTCCACATCACATGACAACTTGTAAGTGTTAACTGAGTCAGGAAGACTTCGTTAGCTCAATCAATTTGAGTTGGGGGTCAAACTGGAGGCAGGTAGAGTTCACTATAAGTGTTAGGGGGTCCAATTGCGGTTTATTTTGAGTTGTAATTAGTTAACTCAGTTTATTTGAGTTAAAATCAGTTTAAGTAGTTCTAACTGAGAGATGAGATAGTAAGAGGTCCAATGAATTAAATTTGATTTAATTCACATGCAGTAATCAATCAGATAATTGATAATTCACTATAAATAGTTGTTGCATGTTAGTTTTAAGCAAGGATCTGTTGAGATTGGCGTTAAAGGGAATATAACTATCAATTATATAATTAGAAAATTGTACAGGTCATGCATGAGGTCATTAGGATGCCTTAGATGTATTGATCAATCAATTGAAGGGAACTTCCTATTTAATAGGGGCTCAATTCCCTCAAGAATGCATAAACGAAGCTGGTCAGTCAGGTGAAAGTTTTTGGTTAAGTATTGGACCAAAATTGCGAAGATTAGTGTGAGACAGTCAATAGTGTGCAAAGGTTTCTCAGGAAGGGAAATAACATTGTATTGTTTCTTATTATTGACTTTATTCAATATACATATAACATGGTTTTTAGCTGAGGCTTTCCCCAGATACATCTTGTGTTGTACCATTGATAGTTCTTTCTCCTACTTGGTTATGTGATTGTGCGATCAAAATTGGTTTATGCAATTTGTAGAATTGATTCAATATTTTGTTTTAGTACATTACAAGATCAATTGAATCTATTTAGATATTTCTACAGTCAAGAAGAAACAAGGATCTTAGATGAATAGATTGCCAAAGGACTCAAACAGGAAATTTATTATAGGTTTGAAGAAGCCTTAGACATATATGAGGTAAAATAAGAAATGCATTCTAGAATTGAAGAAGGATGTGGGGAATTGATATATAGGGTAACATTACAACTTCAAAAGGAGAAATATAACAAGATTCAAGAAGGTCGCCAGAAGATACTTGAAGAAGTTGAACTCCATCTAGAGGATGTGCATTCCAAATATGATGGTATTATCTCCAAGGTTAGAGTAATTAAATCCCAAAGAAAGAGGATAGAGGATGCCATTGTCTTGAAAATAAATAAATTAAATGAGTGAGTAGAGTGAAGAAAAGCCATCAAATGTGAAACCATATTGACACCGTCAATACTAGGAAATATTTCAAGGAAGATAATAATTTCAATATTAGCATTATCAAGGAAGACAAGAAGATCAATATCAACATTATAAAGGACGAAGATGGATTCTCATGAATATTCATGGAAGAGAGTACCAAACCATTATTCAACAATATATTATCAAAGACTAACAATTACTGCAAATTGGAGAAGTCACAATAACACTACATGGAGTTAAAGGAAAGAAAATTATGCAACAACCAACCATCAAGGATTAATATGGAAAATAATTGAGCTTGGATGGATTGATCATCCTTAATACCAAGAAGAATCTAGGAATATAAGGAAATCCTATTATTTGGTTTCATCACATGTAACACCTTTAATTGAAAAACTTTGAGGACAAAACCTTTCGAAGGAGGGTTTTATGTTATGACCCAAGAGGAGCATATATGGGTTAAATGCATACAATATGACATTAAGGAGGATCATATATGGGGTTAAATGCACATGTAATGTGTAAATGTATATGTAATAGGGTTGGCCTAAAAATGAAGGGTCCACATGTGCAATGTGTGATTAGGTATATATAGAGATCATATAGTCATTATTGAGGACCCATTATTTGGATGTATCAATATATTTGGGTATTTGGAGGAGTTTCTCCTATTTTGTAAGGAGTTATTAAGTAAATTATCTCTCTTATCTATCTTGGAGTTGTGTTTCATGCTCACATTGGTGTATATGGTGTGTACTTCTTGTTTCTTATGGTATTTTTATGTCTAGAGAATAACACCTATGCTTGTGGGTACATTATGTTGATCAACTATTGTCATTTCTTCACAATTTGATTCACTACTTCTCCAAGCCAATCATATTTGGACAAGCACACTATTGGATTTGGAGTTGATGCTATAAACTACTTTAGTTTGTTCAAATTTAGAGACTTGTTATGAAGAAGATTGCATTATGCCTCAACCACTAATATTTGCTTCTTTAATTTCAACAATGAACCCATTATATCAAGCATCTGAGATGTAATTTGATGCTCTAGTTCATGTAACTTGGAATCCAATTTGAAGATGAAGGAGTGATTATAATGCACTTACTCTTCATGGATTCTTAAAGACCGAAAAGTTTATTGGAGATCACAAGGATCCATTAAATCTATGTTGACAATGCAAAGACTATTTACAAAAATTTTCTATAGTAACCACCCATTAGTATGCCTCTACACTTGCAGGAGATTAGACCCAATAATATTGTTGTCTTCCCCCTGCAAAACCATCCAAGGAGTGCTGACAAAGCTGCAATATGTAAATATTCCAAGGATGAGGCTCCCTTGGAAATTCTATTGCCTTAGTAGGCTAGAATATAGAGCACCTATTTCTTGGGAATAGAAAAATAAACTAAAGAGCTTCGAGAGAAGACAAACACCCATATCAACCATAATTTATCATACAAGGATTCTGTAGAGAAAGTGTTGAGGATAGAAAAGGTTGTAAAAATAAAGGATGAAACATGTAATAGTGAAGCACCCATCCCACCATGACAATTCATATGTGAGGTGAATGCTCATTATTGCACCTTGCAACAAATTATATTGACCATTGACTTGAGCATGTGACTTGCAACACACCCAATGAGTAATTGGTTTATGGAATGGGTTGATGGTCCAATGTTCAAGTAACCATTAATTCCCCCATTTTCAATTCAGCTCCATAATTAGCCCATTGATTTACCTCACCATTGAGCACACACAAAACATGTATGAATGATATGGAGGGGAGTGAATTTCTTCTAGCTGACTTATGTCCATGATGGATGTTAGGGAATAATCGCCCAATGTGAAATTATAAATCATATGTTTGATAATTAGTTTAGAGTCTCCCACGATTGAAAGATAAATCATTCCATTCCATTTACTATTTTAAGTCCTTCCCATAGGATGTATGCTTTTGCCCTATTGTTGGTTGCATTACCCAGTCCCTAAGCAAAATGTATTCTCAATGTTCCATTGGGATCCATGTTGATCCCTCCTGCACTTACCATCCTATATGTTGTTAATCAACATAATCGATCCAACATATGATCATTAACTAAGTTAAACCCTAATTTAGTTGGTGAATCTTGCCATTCTTACCCTCCTATTTTTTCTAGCTTGCCCCAAAATTGGTTAACGACTCTACTTTTACCTAGATTTATAGTCATTCTTGCTAAGCTAGCATTATTTAATAGCAAATTAGCTTTTTGTCCAAGTGTTTTCCTTTACTCATTTCCTACCCCTCTCTTAAGGTTAGTAGGCCTCTTAAGTTGGAATGAATGTTCATACCTGTTCCACTTAAGTTGGTTTACCTATTCATTCTTTAATTAGGTTGCACACACATACCTATAAGTTTCATCCTCTTTAAAATGCATTGCATAATCTCAAGTGAAGCCTTAAATGCAAGAGTTTGAGAGCATTAGTTGGTGGTGTAAACTTACATTGAGGTCAACTTTTAATATTCTATTTATATGAATATTTTTTTTTGTATTTATAAAAATTATTGTTTTTTTTGGAGAGTTATGGATTCCTTGTCACATCAGCATGGTACAATATATGTCATATTTTATCGACCTTATCATCTAAAAATGCCCTCTTTAAGCTCATGGCTTACACCCAATAGAATCTAATGCTTTTATCCCTAATCCTCACAATGTTGACTATTTTTTTGGAGATCCTTGTTGAATAAGTTTCACATATAATTCATAGATGAAGATGCCAAGATATTTTTATTTAAATTGCAATTATAACAATATCATTTAGTGATTAAGATTTTTCCACTCTCCATACATAAGATCCAAAAGATAATTGACTACAACAACAATAGTGTTATCATCCACATGAAATGTTCTATTTGTATGAATATTAATTTCTTAAAATTTATAAACATTATTGTTTTTTTTTTTGAAAGTTATGAATTACACTCGACTTCAAAATGATATATCATATGTCATTTTTTCAACCTTATCATCTAAAATGTCCTCTATGAGCACATAGGTTTCATCCAGTAGAATCTAATGCTTTTACCCCTAATCCTCATCAAGTTCACCATTTATTTCAATAATACCAACAAAACAAAATTAAAATATAATTCATAATTAAATGTAATGATAATTTTTTTTATTTAAATTATAATTATAATAATATATTTTTTCTACTAATGCTTTTACCCCTAATCCTCATCAAGTTCACCATTTATTTCAATAACCTCAACAAAACAAATTTAAAATATAATTCATAATTAAATGTAATGGTAATTTTTTTATTTAAATTATAATTATAATAATATATTTATAAAAAATATGTTGCTGGCCCTCCTCCAAATCTAAAATCCTAAAAATAATTGACTATAATATAATAGTGTTATTAAACATTTAAATTTAAAATTTCTCAAATAAATATAGATAGATGAAACCAATTTCAAGTTCTAAATAGTTGCACGTAAAAAAGAACAAAGCAACTAAAAATATTTAGAAAAAATATTTTTTCTATAAAACAAATAATGTAAATATAAAAATATATATATATTTTTAATTATTTTATATTAAATAATAATGATAATAATCTAAATTTAAGATTACAATGATCAAACTGCTATCCTAAATTTGAGAGTTAAGTCACACCAAATTGCTATATAAAATTCCCTTACTTATATAACAAAGAACCCATATCCACACAACAATAAACAATTTGACTCCTACAAACTAAAAAAAATTACATATTTATCACACCCTGCCATTGGTACATCCCTGGTTTTCCACCCTGCCTTCATGTTTTCCCATTCCCGTCACTGCATCTTAACATTGTTACCTGCTCTTTTAAAATTCTATTACTTTCTATTAAACATCCATTTGCAAATGTGATGATTTGCCATCTTCTCAAATTCTATTACCTTCCATTAAACATCCATTTGCAAGTGTGATAGTTTGCCATCCTTTTAATGTTCTTTGGCTTCCAAGATTTCCAGCTATATCTTGAGTTCTTGGACATAGAAATCTTATGACTAAATAAAAAAATGTAAATGTAACATTGTAAATGATTGGCTCTTTTTTCACTTAAACTTGTAATTTATTTTTCCAAAATTACGAATACAATGACCAATAAGTCGAGAATAGAGTATGATATGGATTGACACTCTCTTTTTCTTTCATTCTCGAACGCCAGCGATGGGACACTTTACCCCATATTCTTGAAAACAAAACATGTCGAGCAGATCACTGAAAGTGTCAACGGTTCAAATCCAACATGCACAACATTCCTCACTTTGCTGAATAGGGTGTCCCGCTAACTTCTATCGGTAGCCGCTAAACGTCATTGGCCCAATCTTAACTTAGTTGGCAAAGTGCTACAGTCAACTTGATTCAATCGACTTTGTGGAAGGAATAACACGCACCATTTCATCCAAGGTCAACGTAAAGATGACCTATAAGATCACTTCGAGAGCCTCTGCACAGCCCAAAATCTAAATCTAAATCTACTTGTATGATGATGGGAACCCAAATTTTGGAGCACTTGCAGGCCAATTTGCCCCTCGATGAGGGTCCTCTGGTTCTTCCCATAGAACATAAGAAAGCAGGCTTGGTGCTTGTAGACATTGTCAACGGCTTCTGTACAGTTGGCGCGGGCAATCTGGTACTTATATATGCTCTGAATTTTGGTTTATTTAGTAAAGGTCTCCTGTTGGGTTTAAATGGGCGCATTGATTTAATTATATTCATGTAAGAACATTTGATTTTATGCAAATTTAAGGAGACTGTTAGTGCTTTTTTGGAAAAATTAACATTAATGCGAGTATTATCTCCATGGCCTTGGTGATCAGATTGCTGCACGGGTTTCAATTTTTTGTCTTTGTTATATTGAGTTATACGAAGAAATACCTCAAAATCAAAACTCTTGGTTGATATTATGATCCTCCCCTTGCAGGCTCCCCAGGTCCCCAATCAACAGATAAGTGGCATGGTGGAGGAAGGTGTGCGACTAGCTAGAGAGTTCAGTGCACGGAAATGGCCAATGCTGGCATTTCTTGACACTCATTATCCAGACAAGCCAGAGCCTCCTTACCCTCCTCATTGCATTGTGGGAACTGGTGAAGAAAATCTTATTCCAGGTATTGCTCCTTGTGTTGACTGTTTAGCTTTTTTGTTTGAGAATTTTATATCTACTTGAAGGGATGCAACTGCCATGATTTTAAATTTTGCATAGGAGGACAACTTACATCAAAATAGCTCTTCCTCTACTGATCCATGCAAGTACGGCAAGTGCAAGTACTGATACATCTGCTTTTCAAAACTTCTATTAAGCCAATCAAACGAGCTGAAGATTGTGTCGCTCTAGAATCTTCAACTGTCTAGCGTTTCTCTTTTGCCACAAGAAGTTGAGAGTGACCAACCCAACAACCTGAGAGGCACTAAGCAACCTTAGGAGAATAGCTTGCCAGTAGAGCCAGGATGTGAACATACCTGCAAAAAGACTTAAATCTAGTCTCAAATGTCATTAGGGAACAAGCACCTCCAAAATCATGTCCAACATCCTCTATACTCTCATTTTTTGCAATAACAGCAATCCTCATTTGGTGTTGGAGAACTGTGGAATTTGTAGATCAAGGAGCTATACATTCCAAGAAGAGGTGGTGTCCAAAAACTGTTACAGCACATGAGCACAAGTGAGCATAGCTCAAGATATGATAGGAAACACAAGGAACCAAAAAACTTCCATGATAGATCAATCCATAAGACCATGTATATGTGGTACCAAAGTGTAACTAATTCCCTTGAAGCAAGGAAGACATGGTCCACTTTGATTTCCCAGGTCACATAATAAACTCCTTGAATTTATGCTTCGACTGACGAGTTGAATGTTCAGTTGACCACTTAGTTGACTGCTCAGTGGATTCTCCTGGTTAATTATCAACTAACTGTCTCCAAAAGATCTAGAGGTGCGATGAACCTACTTAGCCTATTGTTCCAATACCTTCTTATTAGCACAACACTCTAGAGACCCAAGAGGTGGAATTAGTTTCCTTTATACACCCTCATAATTGTAGCTTCTTGAAGCCCAAGCATAGCTTGAAGTTTCACCAACTTAGTTTTTGTTGAGGGCTTCATAAAGATATTAACAACTGATAAAAATGACAGAATCAATTTATCAAGCAATATTGGTTAGCTCTACAATGAGAGACTACACCAGGAGGGACCGTGTCCGCAAGTAGCTCTACATTCTCATTACAATACAAACAATATATAGCTTACATGGTTAGAAGGAAGTTAGAACCAATACCTAAAAAATAGGAACAAACTCCTAATCTAAGGTTCTGGTGAACCGACTCTCTCTAATTAAGTTTATCCCCCTTAATGGAGAAAGGGTTCACAAATATTCCTAACATTTCCCTAAACAATTCAAATTTAATTCTACCAAGAGGCTTAGTAAAAATATTGGCAACATTATCACATGTATTACAATATTCAAATGAATTTATTTTGACTGAACTTTCTCCCTGGCGAAGTGAAAATGTGTATCAATGTGCTTAGTGTTTTTATGAAATACAGGATTATTCACGAGTTTGATGGAGCTCTAGTTATCACATCTGATAATTGTTGGATCTTTCTGTTCTTCTCCGGCATCTTAGAGAAGTCCTCTCAACCAAACTGCCTCACATGTTCCTGCACACATCGCTTGATACTCGGCTTCCGCTGAAGACAAGGATACTGACCCCGGACCCCATGCTGAATGCATAACCTGTTATGGATCTCCTGTCATCTACATTTCCAGCCCAATCGGAGTCTGAAAAACCTGTCAATTTAACATCACAAGAATCAGTATATATAATGCCATAGTCTGAAGTTCTTTGAAGACACCTTAAGATGTAATATTCCTTTTTTTGGTGTCACCTATGACAGGGCTAGGATGGACTTCCAGAGTTATAAGCAGACTGGTCACAGGTACAGGTTGGTGTCATCAGTGGGCCCAGGGGATTTTTGGAGGAGCTTTGAGGAGTTTCTATGTGGTCGGGTGGCATTCGCTTGATATATTCCATCATTCGAGCAGTTTGGCTTTCGTTCCGGTGCATTTCGACAACTTTCGGAAATTTGAGTTATTTATGGGCTTAACTCAGCTAATTACGCTCACAGTGGCATTCCGGGAGGAATACATGACAGAACACCTTAGTGTAATAGCTCATTGGAACTAGGACGAGGATACCTCCATGATGGGACAGTTGGACATGAGTTTCAGTGACTGGAGGAGATGTGGTAGCCGGTTTACTCTTTTCTGCATTAAAAAGGAATATTTTAATAAGAGGGAAAAGTGCTCCATGAATAAAATAATAATAAAATAATGCTCTAGAAGGCTCCAAGAGATCTATAAAAGAAAGGGAGGAGGCCATTGAGAGATATCTTTGGGATCATATCATTTTCTTGTGTGAGAGGTTTGAGACGTGGTTCTCTACTTCAGTCATAGCCTTAGGACGGAAACCCTTGGGTGATTTGTGAGTGTTGGATGGAAACTCAACTCTCCTTGAGGAGACTTCATTCAGAAGTTTCGTAGAGCTTCAGAGATATTTGAGTGAGGATCATTCAGATCTTCAACAGGTGCTTCAGTGGATTCAGTGGTAGCTGTTGCCAGAGGGAGAGTGCAGCAGTTCAGTTTTGGAGGCCATCATTGTGTAGCAGTGTAGTAGATTGTATTGTTGGCCAGTTTTCCATCTCAGCTCTTTCTGGGTCAGATCTATATGTAAATCCCTTTTATTATTTATAATAAAAGCTGAGATTCTTCCTGTTCTATGTGGTATTGGATTGCATTTATTCATGTGTTTAATTTTACATGGCAATCTTCTGTTGAGTAAATGTTGATTTTAAAGCATAATGTGGAGTTCAGTTAATTTTTGGCATTTTTAGTTAAACTATCCCTTCCAGGATATTACAGTGGTATCAAAGCTTCAATCTTGGATCAGCCTGTGAGTTTCCAGTTTTTAGTTGCAGCGATTTTGGTTAGAAGGGCCTACGCAGTCATTGGAGGAGGCTCATTTGTGGGAGCTGCATTGGTGGGATTTTAGAGCTGGGGTGTTGGGAGATTGATAAGAGAGCCATTTGAGAAGGTTGGCTGGGATTTTGGAGAGCAATGATTGACAGTAGCAGCTGCAGTGCTAGAAAACGAAATTGGAAGAGGGCCAAACTACAAAGGGTCAGATTTTGAAGGTTGGAATTCGAAGAAACCCTTTTTGAGTTTTTCTGGGTTTTGGGCAAGGATCACCTTCCCAAATTCCTAGAATTTTATGAGCAGTTTTCAGTGGGTAAATTAGAGGCCGAAGTCAGGAAGCAGTGTAGTCTTGGAGCAGCAGTGCAGTTTCTAGAGGAGCTTGCTGGAGCGATTTCCAGGTTCCATTCTATATTTTTTGAGTATACAGTTTTTTTTATATCAGTGAGGGATGTCGCTATGTCTTGTCTAAAATATCTCTGTTATGTAGCTTTGTCAATGGCTGTAATAATTTTTTGAGCTTAAAATATAGATATTAGTTGTGGGGTTGAGACTGATTCTTTTGTAAAGTCCCCACTATGCACCTGTATTTGACACCAGCAAATACGTGTCACCTACAACAGTATGTATTTGAACTGGTTGACAAAAACTACACCTACATCACTATAACAACTCAGAAAAACAATGACCACATCATTGGCTGAACCATGGAGGGATTCCTAAACAGCTTGAGAAGAATAAAAGTTGGTTCCTTGAACCACCATGCAGCAGAAGACCAGAAAACAAAACAGAACAGTAGACCCTTCTCCAAGAAGGTACATAATTTGCTCCAACAAAGGCATCCGAGGAATTTACATAAGGAGGAAGAAGTGGGAAATTGGCTTTATGCACTTGGTATGGACTTAAAGAGCGGAAGATCAGAAAATGACTTTCCCATGTAGGAGAAACTAGAATTCTGCCTTTCAAAGGTAGAGCAATCTGATTGGAGTTTAAATTGGGCTTTGGAGCCATCTATGTTTGCATTGCTACAAGCTAGATTCTTGGAACATCCAAGTGAGAGAGTCAAGTTTATAGCTGCCTCTTGTTTTAGTGATATTTTGAGGATAACAGCACCCTTCCCTCCCTACAATGATGACATTATGAAAAGAATTTTTAGACTAATAGTAGGAACCTTTCGAGATTTGGACAACTATGCAGGCTCTACATTTGGGAGGAAGCTTAAGGTTTTAGAAGTCATGGCCATGACCCGGACTCATGACATCATGTTTGACTTTGAGTGTGATGGCTTGATTCTGCAAATGTTCTAATGCTTCTTCAGCATTAGGAGACATCATTCTGACATAGTCATAGCACACATGCAGTCCACCCTGTCGTCATGTATGGGAGTCCGTGAGGCCATTTGCTGGGAGTTGCAGACTAGGTTGCTGAGCATTTGGAGGAGAGAGCAGTTGGTCTCACCTACTGCTTATGAACTAGCCCAAGGGCTAGTTGAGCAGAACATTGAGCTTTTCAGGAGACAGTTGACCAGGGAGGAGTTGTTCCAGTTTGGTGGATCATGCAGCAGAAATGAACCGAGGAGGAAGGGACTTTGTTTCATTTGCAAAGGACCATGGGGGCCTCATCACTCATGTTTGAGTGATGCAGATGATGTGGCAGAGGCAGGACAGGAGGGCATTCCTTCTGTATGCCAGGGTGAGGACTCTTCTTCAGATGAGTCCATGGGATCAGTTGAGGACGCTTCTGGGGAGCGAGAGAAGTCATGCAGAGATGATGACAGTAGACTGAAGTTGTGTTCCAGTGTGCAGGGTGAGCAGTTAGGGGACTCTACAGGAGATACTCTGGGTGATGAGTCACTTGTGACGATTCAGCCAGAGCAGCATATGATGGAGTCTGAGTCAGCAGAGGAGGACACTATGCACATCAGGCATGATATTCCTTTGGGGGAGAGCCAGATGGGCGCCCACATTGAGTCTATGATGGATATGCGGCTAACATTGGGGTCAACAATTGAGGTGGAGCAATCAGATGCATAGACATCGAGTACAGTGACAACAGTTGCAGATTCATATCCTTTGGAGGTGTTGGAGGTTGATGGGATGGTTTTGCAGGGGGCTAGTAGACAGCAGGAGCATGACATTCTTGATCAGGAGTGGGAGGAGCTGTTGGAGATGGTGGAGCATCCATCTATGGGTTGACACATTGATGAGGTGCAGATAGGTGCATATGCAGTCAGCAGAGCTGCGGTACCCTCAGGGAGTAGCACTCTCCAGGAGTACATAGATGGGGCTTGTAGCATACCTTGCCCACTTTGGCCCAATATAGAGAGAGGGGCTTTCTTCTATAGGCAGCTTTCGTTGGCAGATGGGACAGAGCAGCATGAGTTGATTATGAGCTGGCGACAGTTCTCCAGGTGTGTTCCATATGCAGTTGTTGCTACATTGGATTCTTCTTCCAGGATGGATTGGCGGGAGATCATGAGTTGGTACCCTCTTAATGGTCCGATATTCTTCATAGGGCGCACAGCGGAGCAGGGGCCCTTAGACATGACATATGATACAGATTCCAGTTGGCAGTGGGGCACAGATCGACATTTCTTCAGCATCCCATCCCTATTCAGGAGAGCAGGATCAGCATTGGATTTAGTCAGGGGTTGGATTGGAGAGAGGTGATGAGTTGGTACACAGTTTGTGGGGCAGCTTACATCGTCATAGATACAGCGCAGCAGGAGACGTGGTCTTCACCTCTTAGAGCATCAGTTATAGCTAGAGGCAATGCGCAGTCCGAGCCGTGGGACTTGGGCGATGATTGGCCATCGTGGCATGGGGATCCGGGAGGATTGTTTGTTGACTGGTATAGTGAGAGATCAGTTTGGGATCCTAGCATTGAGGGGACTATTCCGAGTGGTTTGACACAGGTGCATAGCAGCACCCAGAGGTTTGTATGGGATCTGGGCATTGGGTCTCAGTTGCGGCGGGCCAATAGAGTGGCCCACATATTCGATTACTTGAGGGCAAGCAATCTTGGGGCGGAAGGTCTGTAATATTCCTTTTTTTGGTGTCACCTATGACAGGGCTAGGATGGACTTCCAGAGTTAGAAGCAGACTGGTTACAGGTACAGGTTGGTGTCATCAGTGGGTCCAGGGGCTTTTTGGAGGAGTTTTGAGGAGTTTCTATGTGGTCAGGTGGCATTCGCTTGATATATTCCATCATTCGAGCAGTTTGGCTTTCGTTCCGGTGCATTCTGACAACTTTCGGAAATTAGAGTTATTTATGGGCTTAACTCAGCTAATTACGCTCACGGTGGCATTCCGGGAGGAATACATGACAGAACACCTTAGTGTAATAGCTCATTGGAACTAGGACGAGGATACCTCCATGATGGGATAGTTGGACATGAGTTTCAGTGACCGGAGGAGATGTGGTAGCCGATTTACTCTTTTCTGCATTAAAAAAGAATATTTTAATAAGAGGGAAAAGTGCTCCATGAATAAAATAATGATAAAATAATGCTCTAGAAGGCTCCAAGAGATTTATAAAAGAAAGGGAGGAGGCCATTGAGGGATATCTTTGGGATCATATAATTTTCTTGTATGAGAGGTTTGAGACGTGGTTCTTTTACTTCAGTCATAGCCCCAGGACGGAAACCCTTGGGTGATTTGTGAGTGTTGGACGGAAACCCAACTCTCCTTGAGGAGACTTCATTCAGAAGTTTCGTAGAGCTTCAGAGATACTGAGCAGGATCATTCGCATCTTCAATGTGTGCTCATGATCTGGCAGTAGCTGCGCGTAGGGAGAGTGCAAATACCGCTGAGGCCATCGTCAGAAGGTGTAGAAATATTTATTGTTGGCTACCATCTCAGCTTCTTTGGGTTCTGATTTTGTTGATGTAGTAAAACCTTTTATTTATTTATATCAAAAGCCTTAAGATTCTGTTCTGGCGTATATTGGATTGCAATATTTTATGTGTTTAATTTTACATGGTAATCTTTTGTTGAGTAAATGTTGATTTTATGGCATAATGTGGAGTTTAGTTAATTTTCGGCATTTTTAGTTAAAATATCCCTTTCGGGATATTACATAAGACGCCTTTCACTGCAATCCAATGACTTTCAAGTGGTTTGGACATAAAGTGGCTCAATCAACTAACTGCATAAGCGAAATCTGGTCTAGTAGTGGTCAAGTAGATTAAACTCCCAACCAACTGTCTATACAATGTTGCATCTGCCTCCTTAGAACCGTCATCATTCTGAAGTTTGGTATTCTGCTGTAACGACACTGTTGCAGCTTTACATTGATCCATCCTGAATTTTTTTCAGGAGACTCCTGACATACTCACCCTGTGATAGAAAAGTTTGTCCTGAATCTCTCCAGATTTCAAGACCCAAACAGTAGCATAGCTCACCGAGGTCTTTCATCTCAAACATTTGTGACATCTTCTCTTTGATTCCTTTAATGAGTTCATCAACATTTTCTGTAATGATAAGATCATCTACTTATAAGGAAATCAAAACAATTCGCCCCTCTTTGTCAAACATAGTATACTGATTGGGATAATTTTTTCTTCTTTTATAATTGTGCTGCAAGAAAAATGAATCAATTTTATCATACCATGACCTAGGTGCCTGTTTTAGTCCATATAATGCCTTCTTCAATCTACAGACTAAATGTTCTTTCCCCTGCTTAACAAACCCCTCAGGTTGCTCTAAATACACTTCTTTCAACTCCCCATTTTAAAAAGCAGATTTTACATCTAGTTGGTGCATCATCCAGTGATGTTTAGTAGCTAAGGCAATTAACATTCTGATTGTATTTAGTTTAGCTACAGGGGCAAAGGTTTCCTTATAGTCTATACCTTCTTTCGGCGAGTACCCCTTTGCAACCAACCTAGCTTTATATTTATCTATGCTCTCATCTTCTTTATATTTGGGCTTGTATAGCCATTTGCAACTTATGGTTTGTTTGCCTTCATGTAATTCAACTAAATCCCAAGTTTTGTTTTAGGTATTGATTCATATTCTTCTTCCATGGCTTCCCTCTATTCACTATATTCACTAGCTTCTTTATAACTAGAGGGTTCAACAATATTTAACATGCTAGTTATAAAAGCATTTTCCCTATATCTTGCTGGCAATTGAGTTTGCCTACCTGATCTCCTAAGTGTTGGAGTGGCATCAAACCTGTTCTGATTATCCCTTGATGGTCTTGGCTCGATGACTGTATCTGTACCTTCTGCTTCTTCCTTTTTCTGTTGCTCATGATTGTCTCTTGTTTCATCACTCTCTTCTTCCACCAACAAAGGAATGTCCGATTCTTCATTGCTGTTATCATTGTTTCCATCATGAACCTGCTCATGAAAAACTACATATCCACTTGCAAAAACTTTATGAGTAGAGGGATCAAACAATTTCTAAGCTTTAAATTCAGTACAATACCCAACAAAAGTGCATTTAATAGCCTTTGAATCCAGTTTCTTCCTATCCTCCTTTGGAACATGAGCAAAAGCTTTGGGTCCAAAAACTCTTAAATGTTTAACTGCAGGCTTAAAACCTAATAAGGCTTCAAATGGAGTTTTAAACTCAAGACTTTTTGTTGGACTCCTATTTTTGAAATATACTGCAGTATTTATCGCTTCAGCCCAAAATCCATTAGAAAGATTCTTGCCTTTCAGCATGCTGCGAGCACACTCCACAAGGGTTCTGTTTTTCCTCTCTGCAATCTCGTTCTGTTGAGGAGTGTGGGGTACTGTAAACTGCTACAGTATTCCATGGTCTTTGCAATATTTGCTGAATTCAGCGTTCCTGTATTCTCCCCCTTGGTTCGAGCGGAGAATCTTGATGAATTTACCTGTCTGCTTCTCAATCATGCTTCTGAACTGTTTGAAATATTCAAAAGTATGACTCTTTTTACTGAGAAAATATACCCACGTGAATCTTGTACAATTCTGAACTGTTTGACCTTGACTGCATCAGTCCACATAAATCAGTGTGGACTAACTCTAGTATATCTCTATGCTTTCTATCTACATTTACAGGAAACTCATCTCTGTGCATCTTCCCAAGAGCACATGCTTCACAATCAACATGAATATGCTTTAAATCAGGGAGACCATTGACCATACCTCTCTTTTGAAGTAGCAACAAATCATTGAAATTAATATGGCCAAATCTCTGATGCCATAAATCTTCTGCAGTCATACCTGATGATGTCAATGCTTGATGTGGCGCACTTCTCACATTCAGCTTGTAAAGACCTCCCACTCGAATCCCTGTTGCAATTGTCTTCATACAATCCAGCAAATCCTTAATAACACAATATGACTTAAAAAATTCTACCTTAAGGTTTTGATTTGTTATCATTGAAACATAAATCAGATTCTTATTAATTCTGGGTACATACATCACGTTTTGAATGTGTTTAATATTTCCATCAAGCAGTATTACAGGAACATTACCATGCCCTTTGATTTGGTACCCTCTGTCGTCACTAAGGTAGATTTTTGCACCATTGCTGGTTTCTTTGAAGTTTTCAATCCATTGTTTGTTACCACAAACCATGTATCTGCTTCATCATTCTCATCAGAATCAACCATAAACAGTCTGAGGTCCTGGTTATGGTCATCATCAGCAAAGTGTCCTGCATGTCTCTTGTATCTTTGCTAACCTTCATTCAACTTCTTCTTTCGACAATGTTTAGCCATATGGCCAATTTTACCACAATAGAAACATTTTATTGCTGAACCATTTCTATTTGATGACAATTCTTGAGATGGAGTCGGCTTTCTTTGTGGTGTACCTCCACCTCTCTGTCCTCCATTTGCCTTCCCTCTGAAGGGCTTCTTCTTCGCCATTAAAGCTAGATTTGAACTCTAGGGTTTCAGAGTCATTTGCCTTTCTTCCTCTTGCATCAAGATCCTGGTCAATTCTTCAAATTTGGGGGCTTTCTCTCTCGCATTCAAGGCTGTGATAAACATCTGATAGTCGTCAGTAATACCATTTGTGGAAATTTCTGAATCTTTACACTTTATGCAGAAATTATTACTGTTAATCTGGTTATGCTTCGCCTACTTAGATAATTTATTATTTGAATAAATTCAAGTTAAAATCAAAGCAAAACACATAACAGATCTCCACCAATCCAGATCTAGAACAAGTTCATGCACACATAGACAAAGTGACACAGTTATTTCTAGACAAATAGTCCCTGGAAAAACCCAATGCAGGAAAACCGGTTTTCTGGCTGCTGGAGGGCTTTATTATTAAGAATTTTCTGAATACAACAAGCCTGGGTTCCAGATCTAGAAAAAACCGACAGAGAAATAATAGATCTACAACTCACTGGCTGATCTAGGGC
Organism: Pinus albicaulis; assembly: GCA_034641835.2. Lineage (NCBI taxonomy): Eukaryota > Viridiplantae > Streptophyta > Pinopsida > Pinales > Pinaceae > Pinus > Pinus albicaulis. The sequence goes on from CM076582.1 coordinate 1,641,417,483, forward strand.
CAAAATAATAACTGATCCACACCCTCAAACGAGATTTACAGAACTTAGCCAAAATTAGGGCCTAGAAACCCTAGTGCTGCCCCTGAAGCCTTTGCGTCAGCCTCTGAAGCCCCTCTGACCCTCAGCGCTGCTCCGGAAAGGGCTGCGTTATCCTAGACTGGGTGATGCAGTCTTTACGCTGCCCCTTAGGGTCTCTGCGTAACCCCTAAGGGTTTCCTGCAGAAAATCACGCTATCCTTGAGGGACTACACAAAACTTGCGTAGCATAGTTGCTGCCCTTCCTGCTGCTGCTCTCCTGCTTCTCTGCACTAATCTATGCCTCTTGCTGATTCTAGACCCTGGGAGATCATCCCTTTGGTCTAAATTCCCCTCTCTGCAGCTGAAACACTTCTGAGAATTCTTAGCAAACCCGCCCTAGAATCTTAGCTTAGCTTCAATGCTCTGCCTCTGTGTATCTTTACAAATGACCCCAAGTTTTTCCTTTATACTTTTTTCGTTGGGAAACTAATGACCATGATCAAATCTTGAATCAATGGCTAAGATTAAAAGAAAGCTTGATCCGTGTGACTTAAGACAATTTCATCACATGTTTAATTAAATTCACTTTAATTATTTAAGTTACCTAAGTTTTAACTTAGGAAATACATTAAAATATTTAATTAATTTAATATCTCCTAAACCAGATGAAATTTCCCAAATCAATTTCTGGGTCTTGTAGATCAAGTGTACTCTAGTCCCTCCTCAAAATTTGGGAGCTAGAGCACAACTGATGCTACCCCAAATACACAAAATCTCAACATCATTCACAGTAATTGTTACCAAATCAGTATTACTTACTGCCTCCCCTATGTCACCAAGCTTGTCTTTGAGGTCCTTGATGCGAGATATGAAAGCAACTACTGATTCATTCTCCTCCATTTTAATGGAGGGAATCTTGCTTTTCAGGAACAGTAGGCGATTTGTATTTTTGATTTCGTATAGATCCTTGAGAGTTGTCCATATCTCGTTTGCTGATTTGCACTCTCTGATGTGAGGGATAATGCAGTCTTTGACTGACATTTTCAACATCGTTTTTGCCTTGTTCTCCCTCTTCTCCCAATCCTGAACTTTCGCAGCTGATCCGCCTCCTGCAACTGTAAGTTTCAATTCATCGCCAATCATAATCCCCCATGCACTATGCCCTTCCAGCATAGTCTGCAACTTGAATTTCCAATTAAAATAATTGGAACCGTCATGTTAGGTCCCTATATTACTAGTGTAGTCCCTTATTGTTGTTAGTGTAGCCCCCTTATTGTTATTGTTGTATCCCTGTAGTCCCCATATAGTTATTATTGTGCCCCATAAAAACGCACTATTGTTATTGTTGTGCCCTTACATTATTATTGTTAGGTCGGCTAGGATTATATTGTGACCCCATGGACTTCTATATATAGAAAGGAGGGTTTGTCATTGTATCATCGAAGAATTGTTCATTTATGTAATGTAAAGGAGGTTGCCCCCTCAAAGTGGTTGATTTCTAAGGCATTGATCTCTCTTTTCTTCTATTTTTGTAGTTGGTTTCATAACATTTGGTATCATAGCTTTAGATTTTAGGGTTTCGCTTCTTCAAATAGGTCATCGTGGCATTTTTGCAATGTTCCACCAAGTCCCCTGGAGGTGGGAGCGAGGGGGCGAGGGAGCGGCCTATGCAAAAGCTCCCTACCAATTTTCAGGAAACGTGGGGGGATGTCGGGGTCATAAAAATTATAAAGTTTAATATTTATATTGTAACTGTAATTTTTTCAAGGAATGTATATACAGTCATCATACACTTACATCATGAAAGATAAATCATAAATGATAAAATTATAAATCGATGAATGATGAATCATATAACTGAAACAAATTTAAAAGTTAAAACTTAAAACATACATCATACAATCATACATGTAAGTTTGTAACTATATAATCATTAATGTAACTATTAACAATGTACAATGAAAATAAAGTTTAAGATATCATATGACATATTATATCAAGATTCAAAATAAAGTTTAAACTGAAGTTTACAACTCAAGTCTGAAACATAAAACTTAAAAGCAAATAAGTTATGTTTGAAACATAAAACATAAAACATAACATATGAATATCAAATGATATCATCATAATGATAAATGAGCATAAATGCTCAAGGTAATGCCCCACTATTCTCTGCATTCAGCTTCTACACGAATATATTAGGATCAACCATGTCACCATCTGAATCAGAATCACTTGGATTGTCAAACATGCTAAGTGGCACACCAACTTTTAACACGAAACCATAAAATCAAAGGGGCGTGAGGGGGGCGTGAAGGGGGGCGTGAGGGGGGCGTGAAGGGGCGTGAGGGAAACGTCCCCTAGAAGTCCCCAAGACCCCGGAGCGCGAGGGGGCGAGGAATCTAGACCCCTAGGTAGGGGGGCGAGACCCCGTGTAACACTGCATTTTTGCTATAATGTTTTTTCTACGAAGGTTCAGAAGCTAAAAAAACCCATTTACGAAGAAATCCCGAGGAACATCGTGTAAAAATTTCAGACCTTGGTTCGCAATATTTCAGAGATATGATCTGTGGAAGTTAGGGTTTTTGTAGGCTTCCGAATTTCATCTCAAAGAGGTGACCTTGGGAAAATCATCATAACTCTCTCAGAGCATCGGATTGGGAATTATGTAAAAATTGGCCAAAAGTACACGGACTGTAGTTTCCTGTGTGTCAATTTTCAGAGCCAAAGGAGTAAACAGTGACACGTGGCACGCCGTACAAGTTCGCTCTACTGAACTAGTCCATAATTAGGTTATTGCGGGAGATTGGGCATAACTTTGACTTGAAGAATCCAAATAAGGTCTGACCCGTGGCATTGGAAAGAGGACTTAGAGGGCTAATACAAGATAGAAATTCAGATCTTGAAGATCCGAAATAACAAAGATAAATCAGGTTCAATATAGACCTCCTAAAAAGCAAGAAAAAGGTGTGTACTTTTTAAACAAGTTTGCATAACTTTTGTTTGAAAAATCAGTTTTAAATGATTCCAAGGGCATATTGAAGCATAGATATCAGTATTGAGTTATATAATGCCTCCCAAAAAGAATTCCACACCCATTAAGCCCTTAGAAAGCTTTACTATGACGCATGAAGAGGAAGAATTGTAGTATGATATATCAAAATTACAGTACCAAGTGCAACAAATTTTGATCTTATGAAGAGAAATCAAAGATGACATAGATGGTTTAAAAGAAGAAATGTAGGCTAAGTTGGACGGTTTGAAGGATCAAATGAAAGCTAACATGGATGATAAAGTAGTGGAAGATCACATCGAGCTTCAAAAACAACTTCTCCAACTCTCAAAGGATAACCTAACTTTGGTGCAGAATCGAATGAAACAACAGGCATATCAACATTGCAGCAAAAGAAGTTTTGATGTAGGTGACTGGGTATTTTTACGGCTACAACCATACAAACCAATGTCCCTCAAGCAAGCTAAGAAGTATAATAAATTATCGCTAAAGTACTATGGTCCTTACAAGGTGCTACAAAAGATTGGTACTATGGAATACAAATTGGAGTTGTCTGCATATTCCCGATTGCACCCAGTTTTCCATGTTTCATGCTTAAAGAAGGTTATAGTTGACAAACTCCCAGTTCAAACAATATTGTTAGAACTTGACGAGGAAGGAAAAATCATATTGGAACCTAAAGCAGTCACGGAAACAAGAACTCGAAAACTACAAAATCGATCAATTTCAGAGTATCTCAACAAGTGGAAGAACTTACTCGCTGAAGATTCCACATGGGAGGATGATAATTTTATACTGAAGCATCCATAAATAATCAAATGTTGAGGACAACACTTTTTTGAAGGAGAGGGGCATGTTAGGTCCCCATATTACTAGTGTAGTCCCTTATTGTTGTTAGTGTAGCCCCCTTATTGTTATTGTTGTACCCCTGTAGTTCCCATATTGTTATTATTGTGCCCCATAAAAACCCACTATTGTTATTGTTGTGCCCTTACATTATTATTGTTAGGTCGACGAGGATTATATTGTGACCCCATGGACTTCTATATATAGAAAGGAGGTTTTGTCATTTGTGTCATCGAAGAATTGTTCATTTATGTAATGTAAAAGAGGTCGCCCCCTCGAAGTGGCTGATTTATAAGGTGTTGATCTCTCTTTTCTTCTATTTTTGGAGCTGGTTTCACAACACATCGAGCTTATTTCTCTCGTTCAAGTATGCCTCAATCATTTGGGTATTCATCTTGACACTTAAAAAAAAATGGATCTACAAACGGATCTACCCCAAATCCACAATAAACAATGTCAAGAAACAAATCTGCCTGATCTTCGACCACTATGGCAGGCTGCTCTGTGCATTGCACCACTGGCTCACGGGCTCCTCTTCCACGGCCTCTTCTGCTGCGAGCTCACAGGATCCTCTTTCACGGATCACGCTTGCAGCGATCCTCACGCAATTTACCAGTGATCTGCTAGTGCCTCTTTTGCCACAGTTGACCGGTTCCTCAGGCACGAGCTCATTGGCTCTTCAGGCACGAGCTCTCTGGCTCTATAGGCACGAGCTCTCTGGTTCAACAACGATCCATAACACGAGTTCTCTGTGTTAATTTTGGGCAACTAGGTCCAAACTCCATGTTGTGATGCTCAGATGACGATGCCAATATTTTTATTGGATTTCTCTTTCTGAGAGGTGCAAGATCAATCTAAATATCATCTTGATCGGATGAGCAGAACATGTATTTTGAATTTATTCCACATGTGCAAGGTTGGCCTGTTTTATCTCACATGCATAAGAGATGTGTCACACACCCCCACAGATGTATATATATTGGAGAGACTTGGAGTTCATTTGATACACACACTTTGTGGAGACATTTTCTTCTCTCTTGGATGGTGATGGAGCAACGTTCTTTGTTCTGCGTTTAGGGCTTCTTGGTGCAACATCTTGGTGGAGTATTCTTGATGAATTGTCTTGGGATTGTGTGACACATGTGGGTGGCTGACCTTATGAAGACTTTGTTGGTTGAAGCATCTTGCTGATCGCCGTAACTCCACCATTCTTTATCTCTGTTTTTGGCTTGTCTTCCATCGATCTATTGGTATGTTCTATCTGCATCTTACTTTCATTGTGCCCTAGAAGGTCAAAGTATATTTGCATCTACGCATAGAACATCCTCAGAATTGAACATGGTATCAGAGCTAGGAGAAGACAAAGTCCATTCTAGTTGAGAATCTAGGGCAGCAAGATAAGGATTGTTTTATGGTGACCGAGCTGCTGGAAGAAGGCTGAGTGAGGAGACCTCGGCTTCAGGTCTGTTGGGGCTGGTTGGTGCCCTAACCAATAGCGTGAAAGAAGAGCCTTAAGACAGCGTGAAGGAGGCCTAGGGACAGTGTGGACATTTCTGTAGTGAAGGCAGTATGCTGTAGGAGATAGCGGATGTCTTAAGATCCGAGTTTGCTGGGCATGTGGCCGAGGGTTTCAAGGAGATGGTCATTTATGGGAATTGCTGAGTGCGGTCCACAATCAAGCCTAGCCGTTGAGCAACTTGCATCTGTATATGCGTCAATCCTCAGCAAAAGAATAGGCCGAGCTCCTGTTGTGTTTATAGCGAGTTCACTCAAGTCGGAGCTGCGTATATGCGTGAACCCTCAACAAAGAATAGGCCGAGCTTTTGTTGTATTTATTGCAGGTTCACTCAAGCCGGAGCCGCGTATATGTGTGAACCCTTAGCAAAAGAATAGGCCGAGCTCTTGTTGTATTTATAGCGGGTTCACTCAAGCCGGAGCCGCATATATTCGTGAACCCTCAGCAAAAGAATAGGCCGAGCTCCTGTTGTAGTTATAGCGGGTTCACTCAAGCTAGAGTCGCGTATATCTTAGGACGAGAGCTTATAATTTCCAGTGGAGACTGATGCAGATCTATTGAGGCCGAGGGCATCGTTTTGTTAGGAGAGCCGAAAGCTTCTTGTTCGAATAAATTTTCCGTCTTTCCAGCAGATCGTATCTCTTATTCTGGTGATCATTTCCTGTATTTATTAAGTGGTGGCACCATTGAAGCGTGACCAATGTTTGCAAATAAGGTAATATATATATATATATATATATATATATATATATACAGGGCGCAGTAGCAACTATCACAGTTCTAGGGCCGCAGAAGATATATTAAGCATCAATGGGTGCATTAGTTATTAATGCGGTTAAAGGAAAAATTAATTGCTGAGCGTATTTGGACCATGTGATGACAAATTGCAGAGGAACAATTCGCTTGTTGATTGAATGATGGCATGCTTTGGTTTCTGAGAATTAATGAATTATACCAAGGAGATGTTGTGTATCCACCTTCAGATCCTCTAGCAGAATTCTACCTCAAGGTGGTTGTACGAATACCTCCAAGACTGAAACCGCATCGGTTATGCAGAGGATTGTATTGCAGAGGTATTTCATGATACCTCCAAGCAGCAAATTGAAGAACTGAAACTAAATTTGGCACCCGTTTTCACCGGATTGAAGTCTGTTTTAAAGAGGTTGAGCTCACAGTCAAGGGAAAATCGTTTTCCTAAGGCCGAGTTTCTCATCAAAATGGGTCTGCACTCACTTCATGTTTGGCTGTAAGTAATCACACTAGCTAGAGGGCAATTCTGATTGATAGTAGAGACGTCATCTTGAAGAAGGGAACGAGCCATTCCAGATCCCCATGGAAATTGCTATCTTTGCTGGTGTATTGTTGTGTTTATACAGTTTGAAATCCATCATTTGATCTACTGGATGAAGTCTTCATCATTTCAGGTTGCGTATTGGTAGTTGGATTGAGTATATATTTCGAGTTGCGTTGTGCTGCTGGACATGTGAGAGGCTCGTTTCATGCGCGTTGGCTGTTTGTAGTAGTACTGTAACGAATACGTTTCATATGACTAATATATATAAATGCTGTTCTTTATTCTGCCCATTGGACATGCTTGGATCATAACGGAAGGGACGCAATGTAGCCCTGTCACTCAAACTTGAAACTTGGAAGGATAAGAATGATCCTTTATGGCTTATGTTGACAGGAATGACAACCTTCAGTAATCTATATGGTCTGCAGAATATCAATATGGATTGTACCCTAAATAAACACTTATTGAAGAAGTGTTGACACATAAAGAAGGATCAAATCCTTGCAAAGGAAGAGGTGAGTATTGGAGAAGCAATCCGCTATTAGAAGGCAGATCCGTGGAGCCTAAGATCAGAGACTCAGTAGCAGCTGATTTATTGTATGCAGAAAGTTTGTTGAAGACCCTATGAACAGGGTAAACTAATATAAGCCTATGTTCAGTGACCTTGGTGGAGCCGTGTCAATGATAAAAGGCAGATTGAAGAGCTGGTTGTGCAAGTGTATCTGAAGCAGCGGAGGACCTTGTGAACAGATGAGGCAGAGTTTAAAGCAACAATATTCTCTGTGAGATCTGCCTGGTACATCAAGAATAGAGGCCAAAGGAACGTAAGTGGAAAGCATCTTCTGCAAGTAAGTCATTTTTATTTGTTCTTGATGTGTAGGAAGATATGGACAGTGACATATGGCAGAATCTATATGATCTTGATTTGTGATATCTTCAGAGGCATATGAAATATATATAACCATGAAGTTTGATATCTTCTATTCTGTATGGCTGTGATAAATAATACTATGGCATCATTGAAATCCATGATATGATACCTGTCAAGATGTATGACAGACATATGGCAATATATGGCTATGATTCTTGAATGGCCTTGACAGTGGGCGAATAAGATTTAAGCCCATGAGTACAAAGCCCATTTCGAGTTGGTGTCTGGGATGCCCAAACTCAAAATAATCATGAAGGCATATATCAGAGTTGTGTCGCAAAGGGGACTTTCTTCTTTTCCCTCAAGTATCACAATGTGATGTCTAGATTCTAAGGACTGATAATGGCACCTTTGCAGAGGAGTTGGCATTAAGAGGGAGACCACAACCATGTATGCTAGAGAAGACCCTCATGGCTTAGGGGTACTCTCGAGGATGCCAAGAGACATATGGCTCTAAAGGGGGACATTCCGAGAAAGTAAGAAGCCATATAGATACCAAGGGTATCTAGCAGCCATGAGTGCAATATGAGCCTGGATCATTTGAAGAGGTCGTAAAGCATCAAGTTTGGAAGGATGCTATACACAAAGAGTACGAGCTCATTATGAAGGATGATGTCTGGGATATGGTTCTGAGATCGGAGGACAAAACTGTTGTCACCTCGATATGGCTCTATAAGATGAAGCATGGATCTGATGGGAGTGCTGAAAAGTACAAGGCAAGATGTGTTGCCTGACACTTCTCTCTAGGAAGGCATTGATTATGATTGCACCTGTGATCTATTATTACCCTTGCTGCTATGCGGGATGGAATCTTCATCAGATGGATGTGAAGACTGCCTTTCTGCATAGTGCAATAAAGGAAGAGGTGTATGTAGAGCAACCTCTGGGGTTCGAAGTCCAGGATCGAGACACCCATGTTTGCAGGTTGAAGAAAGCCCTCTATGGGTTGAAGCTAGCCCCCAGGGCTTGGTACGAGAGGATAGATAGCTACTTGATGAAGCTGGGCTTCACTCGTGGCAATGCTGATTCAAACCTTTACTTCAAGGTTGATAGAGAAAACCGTCTCATTCTGGTTCTCTATGTGGACGATCTCTTCTTGACAGATGTTGACCCTCTCATTCATCAGTGGAAGAGGGAGCTTGCTTCCGATGAAGGACTCAGGACTGATACATTACTTCCTAGGCCTGAAGGTCTGGCAGAGACCTGGCGAGATTTTCCTCTCTCAAGGAAAATGTATTGTGAAGCTGCTGAAAAATTTGGAATGATGGACTGTAAGTTCGTGTTGACACCGATGGAGCTCAACTTTAAGAAGTTGAGTGAAAGTGTTGGTGGGCCTATGCTAGCAAATCCTACTGTGTATTGTCAACTCGTAGGGGCCCTAATGTTCTTAGGGAACATTTGTCTGGACGTATGTTGTGCAATGAACACTTTGAGTCAACACATGGTTGATCCTCATAACATTCACTGGGTTGGTGCCAAGAAACTCTTGAGGTATCTCTGGGGCACGATAGACCATGGGCTGAGATACAATGCCGGGAGTTTGAGATTCCGTGGATATACTGATGCCGATTGGGCTAGCAGTGTGGTGGATTGCAAGAGCACATCTGGTTGCTGCTTCACACTTGGGTCTGCTTCAAGCAGGAAGCAGAAGTTGGTAGCTTTGAGCACCGCTAAGGTCGAATACATTGCAGCATGTATGGCCTGTTGTGAAGCCACTTCGGTGCGAAAGCTCTTCAGTGAGCTGTTTGAGCATGTGCTAGATGCACCGTTATCCTTTGTGATAACCAAAGGGGGATTCGTTTGTCAGAGAATCCCGTGTTCCACGATCGATCCAAGCATGTTGATGTCTAGTACCACTTATCTGGGATATGGTACGGTGAGGCGCCGTATGGCTCGATCATATAGGAACTGATGAGCAGGTCACGGATATTCTCATAGAGTCCTTGGGGAAGGTCATGTTCCTAAACCTTCCGTGAGAATCTTGGAATCGTGGGACGATCCTATTTGGAGGGTCCTGTTGGACGATGAGCTTTGGGAGCTCCAGGGGGGCTTTAGGGATAGCTTCTTGGAGCTATGAAAAACCACAGGGCTAGGCTTGCCAAACCTTGTTGGTGTGTTTCCGCCCCACCGTGATGATATTGAGTTGGTTTACCTCTCTTTGATCTGTGCCCCTATGCATCCTACCCATGGAGTTTCAGACTCATGGGAAGTACCTCTCATTTGGCCAATGATGTGGGAAATGTGAATGGAGACCATAGCAAGACCGATGGACGCATCGGAAATTGTCGTACTCTCTATGTCTAGGATGGCACGTGTCCAACCACTTGATCTGGGATCAAGTCTAGCGAGGTTTCAAACCTTCAACTGACTTCGGGTTAGTATATGACTCTCTCGAGTCCAAGAGAGGTTTTGGACCTCCAATTGACTTCAGGTCACTTAAACCAACTTCGGGTTGGTGTGTGACTCCTTTGAGTCCTATAGAGGTTTCGAACCTCTGAGCTGACTTCGGGTTAGCCGTGAGTGATGTCTTTGTGACTCACCTTTTGTTTTGAAATAAAGAAGCCAGCGAAGCAAGTTACGGCGGGATGACGCACGATGTTTGGATGGCACTGCTGGATGGAGCTCTCCCTAGTTGAGAGGGAGTGTTAATTTTGGGCAACTAGGTCCAAACTCCATGTTGTGATGCTCAGATGATGATGCCAATATTTTTATTGGATTCCTCTTTCGGAGAGGTGCAAGATCGATCTAAAGATCATCTTGATCGGATGAGTAGAACATGTATTTTGAATTTATTCCACATGTGCAAGGTCGGCCTGTTTTATCCCACAGGCATAAGAGATGTGTCACACACCCCCACAGATGTATATATATTGGAGAGACTTGGAGTTCATTTGATACACACACTTTGTGGAGACATTTTCTTCTCTCTTGGATGGTGATGGAGCAACGTTCTTGGTTCTGCGTTTAGGGCTTCTTGGTGCAGCGTCTTGGTGGAGTATTCTTGATGAATCGTCTTGGGGTTGTGTGACACGTGTGGGTGGCTGACCTTATGAAGACTTTGTTGGTTGAAGCATCTTGTTGATCGCTGTAATGCCACCATTCTTTATCTCTGTTTTTGGCTTGTCTTCCATTGATCTATTGGTATGCTCTATCTGCATCTTACTTTCATTATTCCCTAGAAGGTCAAAGTATATTTGCATCTAAGCATTGAACATCTTCAGAATTTAACACTTTGGCTCCTTCGACACGAGCTCACTGGCTCAACGACGCTCCACACCCACTTTGATGCCGCGATGGGCAAAATTTTTGTAAGGGTCCCACAGATCAGTGCGATCCTCCAATGCGATTTTGCACTGGTTTTGAAGATCAATGCTTTTCTCTTGCACGGGTCCGTGCTGGTCGACGCTTCTGTGACTCCAACTAACGCGCTGCTCTCGACATTTCCCTTAAATAAAAAAGAGCATTGCTCAGGCCACCAGGGGCTTCTCTTCTACTGCGTGGACACTCACAGGGATCAAAACACTCTGGCTTTGATTCAGCCTTGGAGCTCTAATACTATGATAAAAATTACAGAATCAATTTATTAAGCAATATTGGTTAGCTCTACAATGAGAGACTACACCAGGAGGGACTGCGTCCGCAGGTTGCTCTACATTCTCATTACAATACAAACAATATATAGCTTACATGGTTAGAAGGAAGTTAGAACCAATACCTAAGAAATAGGAACAAACTCCTAATCTAAGGTTCTGGTGAACCGACTCTCTCTAATTAAGTTTCTCCATTATCTTCAACAACAACCTCATCTATCGTGCAATAGACAAGAGAAAAAACATCTTGTACCAATTGTCTCAAATAATGAGCTTGAAGCTTCGCAATAACCTGCTGAGATAACATGAAAACTGTTATGATGAATGACTGGGTCATATCAGCATTGTAAAATGCATTTGAATGGTTGTTTTGGCACATCTGAAGAAGGGGCATCTGAGGACTATTTCGATCTCCAGCAGTTGAGGATTACACGACTTTGTGACCCATATGAATCAGCCATTGGCCATAACACCTAGAATCCATAACCAAATGCAGCGAGTTGTGGGACAAATCCAGAGAGAATGTAGGTTGATATAATGATGACACTGCACTTGCATCTGCATATTTTAAGGTTTGAGAAATTTAAACTATCCCTTGACCATGTTCTGTAGCAAGGAAGTGAATTGTTGAACAACAGACTAAAAATAGTAAGGAAAGGAAGGGGTTACCATGTATACATGTAGGTGCCAGTGCGGCACTGACTAGAGGATTTGTTGAGGCTGAACCTCTGCCTTTCTAAGCACAGAACATCCACAGGAAAAGGAAGGAAAAAGCATGACTGAGGTGCACATTTCACTCACTCCTACATAGCAAAATTAGAAGGAATAAGGTCAGGCTAAATTTATAAAGCAAGATGATATATTGGAGTATTGGAGTAAAATGGTGTGGAGGGCAACCTAAGAATGGTTTTTGAGGCATCTTTAAAGGCGAACAAAGCTAACCTACATAGCCCTATATTTTTTTGAACCAATTCTAAATTAAAGATTTGCTGGTGCTTGGAAAGCCACTTGTTAATTTTCTAAACCCAGCAACCTGGTTAATTACTTCCTAGCATATTAGATCTACTGAATGAAAGAGACGACTAAGATTTTAACATGTAAAATATAACAGTAGAAGCAAAAACAATACACCAATCTCAAATAGATGCACACATAATATTTCTGCCCTTCAAAATCTGTTGTTTCATTAATTAAAGTCTACAACATACAAGGTCTTCGTTCCTGGGATAATGGCCTTCTAAGAAAAATACATATACAACAATAAACCTGGAATTGATCCAGCTGATCAAACCGTTGATCTGTCCTTTGATGTGCTAGCTGATCTGGATCCTTCCCTTGCTGCCCCTTACAGTCTTCCTTGAACCCTGCACACTTGGATGAAAGTTCTTCACCTGGTAATTGAGATCTCACTTTCGCTGTCGCTTGTGCTCAAGATGTGTGTCTTCTCTCTTAACCTAGCCTTTCTTTAATAAGTTTGAGTTATTGACTGAATCCACAACCCTAATACTCAAAGTGATTGATGGTTGAGATTTGATCTTAACGTCACTTTAAATCAACGGTTGCTATTCATCTATTCACTAATGGAAAGAACCTTTGCATTTCATTAGGTTAGCTCACTTTATGTTATAATGGTCAATTACTTTAATTATTAAAGTAATTGCTAAGGTTAAAGGTGACTTCTGCACATCTGGACACTTAGACCCGTAGAAGTACCTACCCGATGCTATAAACATCAACACTCCCTCTTAGCAAGGAAGGCACTTCCTGAAGAGCCACCTAGAATTGGTTGTTCTTCTGGTCTTGGCACAATTTCCCATGCCTCATCCTTCACCGTGGCTTTCCTCCAAACCTTGTGATCTGTTGCTTATTCAATGACACCACTCATCAATGACATGTAGTTTGGAAACTTCTTTGAAGGCCTGCTCGCCTCTCTGTGGTTGGCGGCTTGACCTCACACAATGTCCCTCGACAGTTGTATCGATCCATGTCTGCAACTGCCTTGGCTTCTAACTGGAATGATGGCTTTGTCTTGGCAACTAGGCTGCTAACAACAGGAGGCTGCCTTTTTTTTGTCAGCTGCGTTTAATAGACTCTAGTAGCCACTATGCAAACGCCTCCTACTTTTTTACTTTACTTTTGGCTGATAGCTCAGTCGATCTGACTGTTTTGCCATCACAAGACTGTAGTTCTTCTGCTCTCGTGTGCAACTACGCCTACTTTGTGTCAACCACTCTTGTACGGTCCCTTGATGTGTGATTCTTAGAGATTGGTCTTCAAAGGCCAAGCTGTGATACCATGTTAATTTTCTGATCCCAATTACTACCTAGCACATTCTCCACGCAACAATTAAATGTTACTATAAGGAATCTAGTAGGTAGTAATTGGATCGGTTGCTGGAGCTAGAAAATTAGCATCACTCCCTTTTCTTGCTAGTTTAGATGCCGAATATTGGCATTGAATTTTAAAAAGCCCACTTTGTGACCCCTCGCAAATATATGTTTGTAATATCCCCAGTTAATTAATTTTGTTAAGAAGAATTTCCATTTTTGCAATTTTGGCAATTGGGAGATATTTTGGCATTAAACTTAGGAAAAGTGGGTTGAGAAGACACCACTTGATTTTTGGCAAAGAGGAGGCCTCAAACATAAGGAAAAAGGAAAAAATAAAGTGTTGGTGGATGGTGGGGTCCACCCAAAAGGGAAATTTACACCCTTAGGCAACTCGCACTCATGGGAAGGAGGGAGAAGGAAAAATTCGAATTTGGTGGAGCCCACAATGGAAACGGACTAGCAAGCATAAATAGAAGGAGAGGACCTCATTTTGGTGGCTTTGACAATTTGACATCTGAACTAGAGTTCTCTTGTGTTGTTTAGCCAGGACTACCAATGCTGTTTAGCACAAGGAGTTTCCGGGTGGAAATTCCAACTCCTCCTTCCGTGAACCTTGAGTGTCAGCCTAGGGGAGCTGTAGGGAGATTGTTGCAGGCATTGGTGAAGCAGATTTCAAGTGCATCCATCAATAAGGGTGTGCTCCAAGGACGCAGAGGCAGTTTGTGGAGCTGAGTTGGGGCAGCAAATTGGTGGAGTTTTTGCAGGGAAATCACCTATTGCGAGAGCAGAGATACTCGACAAATTTCCGGGGCTAGAGCTGTGATATTTTGAGTGAGCTGAGCTGCTCTAATTTGGACATGCACAGTGGCAGTTGGGGCATTTTTGCACCAGATTGGGAGTTGCTTCTGTTGGGAGTTTGGGAGCTAGAAATTCATTGGGTGATGAGGAGAAATTTCCCTTAGGAGTTGGGAGAAATTTGGAGGTGTATTTCAGCTCTATTGCAACAAAACATTTATGTACCTATTTTGAGGCAGTTGAGAGGAGTAAGCTTAAAATTGGGGTCCCGGGTGGTCGGTGAAATTTGCCCAAACCCATGCTGGGTTTTTGTGGGTTTGGTGAGAGGAGTCTAGGGTTAATTTCGCAGAATTTTGTGAGCGGTATTTCTGGCAAAAATCAGTGTTCCAATCAACAACTGGCAACAAAAATTACTAGAGGAGGGCGCAATTCACTCTGGGACCACTTCCACCACTTGGGTTCATGAGATATTTCTGGGTATGGTTGGGCTTATTGATGAGAGGTGTCAACTAAAATTTCAGGAGTTTCTGAGCACATTTGAGGCAGATTTCTCAATCTCCTCCCAACGACAGATGCAAAAATTTTTGGGGCAGCGCAGAGCTTTGGTTGGCAGATCTTCCGGCACTTGGGCATTCAATTTGCAACCTGGGTTTTGCATTGCTTGCTGTAGCAATCCTAGGTTCCTCTTTCTCTATCTATAGTGTACTCATTTTGCTCTAATTAATAAGATGACTTAGATTTTTGGTACGATTCACTGTGATATTTGATAATTGTGTGTGCTTGTAAAATTTGGTTGTTGTTCATGGTTTATGTTACTGTTATCCACTTGATTTTTCCATTAGGAATACTACAATGGTATCACAGCATGATCTTGGCCAACTGCGGGGTAGCTAGCAAGATCATGGAAGATTTGGGCATGTATGCATTGTAACGAGTGAAACCATGGACAAACCCATGGCTCAAGGGAGAGTGAGTATGCAGGAACTCTGGGAGGGAGTCAATAGAAACAATGAGAAACTAAAAGAACTACGGACCTAGTTGAGTAGCGTTGAGGGAAAAATGACCCTCACCCACTTTGATGGTTCAAATAAGAGTTCTGTTAGAAAATGGGTGCATGAACTAGACACATACTTCTGGCTAAACCCCTTGAGAGGGGCGAGATGCTATTAAACATGCCACTTTGCACTTTGATGGGGATGCTGTGGAGTGGTGGTGTCGAGGGCTGATCCCTTTTGGGCATGCACGTATCACATCCTACATAGAGTTCACATGGAGGCCAATGGAGAGATTCGACCGAAAGGACACCAGACCCCCTCAAAGGGAGTGGACAGGACGAGGAAAGTTAGAGGGTGAGACCAGGGGACGTTTTTGATGGTGGAGACCGGACCTTAGATGTTATGAGCCTGAGGAGGAGGTTGAGTAGGAGGACACACGGGTTGGTGAGGGGCGCATCGACATACCCAATGTGGCACAGGAGCCCCCATTGTTGGATGCCTCTTTGATAGCACTGATTTACACCTTGGTGGAGAGAGTAGGGCATACACCCATAGATCCATCTGTTGATGAGGTGCCATGAGACAGAGAGGTTCCCGAAGCCATGACTGAGTTCCCGGATGATAGCCACCTACAACAAAATGGAGAACATATAGAGGGACATAAGCTAGTCATGGAGGGGCAGTCCATGATTCATGTTGAGCCCATGGTGGAGGAGGACGAGCAATCATGTTTTGGGCCAACCACCGAATTAGAGCAGATAGATGCACAAATCGTTAGTAGAGCTGCAATACTTCCAGACAATAGCTCTCTTCGGGCTTATATAGATGGGGATTGTAGCATTGCTAGGTTACCTCTGTACAATGAAGAGAGAGACGCAAAATTATCTTGACAAATTTTATGTGATGACCAGATCAGTGAGAGGAGGCAACATGAGCTGCATAGGAACTTGGAAGTAACATTCGCAGGATGGGGGACTGGTTCCATGTACGAGAGTTCGTGCTTTCGATGCTTCGTTGGGGTTGGATGGTGAGAGATTCTGAGTTAGTACCCAGTGGAGTGGGTTAGGCATATGGAGTTGGTCATAGACCGGAGTGAGGGTCAGCGGGCACATTCAGGCATCGGGGATATTGGAGGCCCAGGTTGGCATTGGGATCCCGATGGGACTACCTATCATTTACCTTATACACAGATTGACTATGACGTTGGTGGCACAATTGACCTAGTGGTCAAGCACACATAGTCACTAGGGGAGTTTCAGTCAACACCAATGGCTAGTCAGTTTGTGAGGGGACTCCTTGGGTCATCTTGGTATGCTGGTTATGCATGGGATCACAGGATAATTAACATTCTCTGGAAGGAGTTTGTCGAAGTAGGTGGCATTAGCAGGCTACCCGACAATGCCTTGTATGCGACAGAGGGTTCTCCCTAGTTATGTGGGGTGCAGTGGTTACGGAGGAGCAACACAGTGGTGGCATCACCATTGGTACTTTGGGGGATTCACCTCTCGTGTCTCTAAGGGAGGATTTGGAGGCGAAGCCCATGCATCAGAGGGTATGGTGATGCGACAATGGAGGTGGTGATATTGGTAGGGTGTAGGCTAACACGTACTGTCTCAACTTTAGATCATGGCATCCAATGGTGTACAGGGACAGGTTGTAGTGTACAGTGGCATGCCAAGGAGTACGAGGATAGTTGGTGGTATGCAGTGGCATATGGTGCGACACAACAGGCTCTTAGAGCGTTGCCTCCAAGAAGACTTATGGACAAGGACATTAGGTGTACCATTGGGTGCAGCTCACCCAGGATTGATGAGGACATTGGTGAGCATCTGGGGGTGTCCTATGTTGAAAAGTGTAACTAGGTTCGGTCTTCATAATGACATGTGTAATTGTGATTTTATGTAATTGATGTAAAGAAGAAAAATAAAATTATTATTGTAATGCTTGTCTCATGGGTTTCATGAGCAAGGAATTTTATTTTTAGTGATGGCTCCCATTGTGAGCCTTTAGGATTTGTCATCTAGTCATAAAAGTCAATTTGAGTCTATGTCATGTATGAAGGACTCCTCTTGGGCTTGTTACACATTTGTCTGAGTCATTAAAAGAGTCAAAAGACCCTCCAAGACAAGCACTAGCGTCTCCTAGCAAGTCGGCTTCAAAATGGAATTAATTATCTCCTCTAACAGACATGTCGACTCACCCTCTTCAAGTCAACTTATTATAGGTTCCAACCACTATAAATAGGGCAACTCAACATTGTGAAATTTTTTGAATCTTATACTTATGCAGAAATCTTACTGTTAAATCTAGTTATGCTCCTCCTACTTAATTAAGTTATTAACTGAATAAATTCAGATTAATATCAAAGCAAAATACATAATAGACTTTCACCAATCCAGATCTAGAAAAAGTACATGCACACATAGACAAAGTGACACAGCGATTTTCTGGACAAATAGTCCCCGAAAAAATCCAATGTGGGAAAACCGGTCTGCGGGCTGCTGGAGGGTTTTATTATTAACAATTTTCTGAATACAACAAATCTGGGTTCCAGATCTAGAAAACCCGACAGAGAAATAATAGATCTACAGCTCACTGGCTGTTCTGAAGCCAAAATAATGATTGATCCACACCCTCAAACAGGATTTACAAGACTCAGCCAAAATTATGCCCTAGAAACCCCAGCGCTGCCCCTGAAGCCTCTGTGTTAGCCTCTGAAGCCCCTGCGTCCCTCAGCGCTGGCCTGGAAAGGGATGCGTTACCCTAGACTGGGTGACGCAGTCCTTATGCTGCCCCTTAGGGTCTCTGCGTAACCCCTAAGGGCTTCTAGATGAATTACGCTGTCCTGGAGAGACTGCGCAAAACAGTTGCTGCCCTCTCTGCTGCTGCAATCCTGCTTCTCTGTGCTGCATCTCTGAGCTGATCTTTGCCTCTTGCTGATTCTAGACCCTAGGATCATATCATCCCCTTGGCCTAAATTCCCCTCTCTGTAGCTGAAACACTTCTGAGAATTCTTAGCAAACCTGCCCTAGAATCTCAGCTTAGCTTTAGTGCTCTGCCATTGTGTCTCTTTACAAATGACCCCAAGCGTTTCCTTTATACTTTTCTCATTGGGAAACCAACGACCAAGATTAGATCTTTAATCAATGGCTAAGATTAAAAGAAGGCTTGATCCGTGTGACTTAAGACAATTTCATCACACGTTTAATTTAATTAACTTTAATTATTTCATTTTCTTAAGTTTAGACTTAGGGAATACAATATCTCCCAAACCAGATGAAATTTCCCAAATCCCTTTCTGGGTCTTGCAGATCAAGTGTACTCTAGTCCCTCCACAAAATTTGGGAGCTAGAGCACAATTGATGCTACCCCAAATACACAAAATCTCAACAAACATCATTTCAGGCAAAGATTTTTGGTGGTAATCAAGTCTGCAATAAAGGGTGCGAAGGACATCAAGAAGGCCAATAATCAAGCGAAGGAAGGGAGAGCATAATACGAAGTCTTTCTAATCTGTTTTGGGTTGATCTTCTCCACACGTGCAAGGAAGAAAGAGGTTTGTTGCAGTAGAGGAGGCTGAGAAGAATCATAGTCCTCCTAGGGAGCCGAATTGGAAGAAGGGTTGGTCAAAAGAGAAGTCGAGACAAGTCAAGAGGATATTCTATCCTAAGCAAGGGTATCAAGGACATTTCTCTAGAAGAAGGTTCTAAATTAAGGTCAAGGTTTGCAGACCTAATTCAAGAAGGCCAAAGGTTTGAAGCAGACGGTAGCTGAGGTTGAAGAAGAAGCTGAGGAGGAAGGAGCAGAAGGTAGATGAGGTTGAAGAAGAATCTGAGGAGGAAGGAGCAGAAGGTTGACTACCAATGGAACTTGTGTCTTGGTCTTGGAGTGGCAAATAGGTCAAGGGTCTTGGTCTTGGTATTCGTCAATTCAAGTCTCTATAAGAAGAAGAATTTGTTTGGATTTTCCTTTCAAGTGGGAGAGGTTTTGGCCCTGGATGATAGCCTATATTATGTTTCTCTTGTCTCTTATGGTTTAATCATTGGTAGCTGTTTGATGAAGAAAACATTATAATAAGATAAGAAAGAGAAGATCCTAATCTAAGAAGTAAAATCATTTACAAGCAGTTATCATAAGTAGAATTCAACTCATACTTGATGCCCTAGATTTCTCAACATGGTATTCAAGATAAGGTGACAAAGTCAAGGAAGGGCGTCTTATCAAGGGACACTCAAGGATCGAATCTCGAGAAAGACATCAAAGCAAATCGAAGGATATCAAAAGTAAAGTCAAGATCTACATCAAAATATCAAAACCCTAGATCAAAGAATAAGTCTTGAGATCATCATCTAGAAAACGGAAGGCCAAAACCCTACATCTACTCAAAAGTGAAGAAATCTACAAATCAAAGCATCTAGAAGTCTATCAAGGACAAAGATCACATCATCTTGAAGAAAGTCAAAACCCTAGAAGCATTTATGGGAACTGTGCTCAATCATCATCAAAGGAGTCTAAGTATCTTGAAGGCTAGTTATCCAAAGAAGGCTAGATCAAAGGGCGTTGTCATCATCTTCAAAAGGTTATAAGGAAAGTTCCCTCTCATTGATGCAAGGCTCTTTCCATTGAAGGACACCATCAAGAGGTCATCATCAACTAAGTGATCTCCTTCCTTGAGGAGTCAAGGATCATTCTTGAAGAAGAAATCTATCTTCATCAAGGAGAAGGTTTCTATCATCTATATTATCATCAAATTCAAGGAAGCAACAAGTGGAAGAAGCACCTTAACAAGTACGCATATGACCTTATCTGAATTTGTCAATATGTCTTTTTGCAAGGAAAGCAACAAATTGGTGGGGGCTTCAAACTATCTTGCATGGAAGAAAAGGACAAATCTAAATTTCATTGAAAATGAGGTCATGGATTATGTCAAAGGATCTATCACCAAACCAGGAAAAGAAGATGCTCAAGAACTTGCAAAGTTTATGAAAGGGGAGTTAGGGCTCAAAGGATTCTCATTGAATCCATCAAGGATCCCCTCATTCCATATGTATCAAAACTTGAAACTTCAAAAGAAATATATGACAAATTGGTAGAATTATATTCCGTAAGCACTGTAGGGGAAGTTATTGTAGAAATTTCTGAATCTTAATTCTTATGTAGAAATTATTTCTGTTAATCCGGTTAAGCTTCTCCTACTTATACAAGTTATCTACTGAATAAATTCAAGTTAACATCAAAGCAAAACACATAACAGATCTCTACCAATTCAGATCTAGAATAAGCACATGCACACATAGACAAAGTGACAGAGTTATTTCTGGACAAACTGTCCCCGGAAAAACCCAATGTGGGAAAACCTGTCTCTGGCTGCTGGAGGGCTCTATTATTAAGAATATTTCTGAATACACAACTCTGGGTTCCAGATTTGGAAAACTCTATAGAGAAAACTCTAGATCTGCAGCACTTGGCTGATTTAAGACCAACAATACTGACTGATCCACACCCTCAAACAGGATTTACAGAACTCAGCCAGATCTAGGCCTAGAAACCCTAGATTTGCCCCTGAAAGACACTGCGTCAGCCTCTGAAGGCCTCCAAATGCTCAACACTGTCATTGGAAGGGATTGCGTTACCCCAGACTGGGTGACGCAGTCACTACGCTGCCCCTAAGGGTCTTTGCGTAATCCCTAAAGGGTTTCTTGAAAATCACGTTGTCCTTGCTGCTGCTGTCTGCTGCTGCTACTGCCTTCCTCTGCGCTGCCTTTCCTGATCTCTTCTTTACTTGTGTATTCTAGACCCTGAGATCAGATCATCCCCTTGGTCTAAATTCCCCTCTGCAACTAAAACACTTGAGAATTCTTAGCAACGCTGCCCTAGAATCTCAGCTTAGCTTCAGTGCTCTGCCTCTGTGTGTCTTACAAATGACCACAAACCTTTCCTTTATACTTTTCTCATTGACAAATCAACAACCAAGATTAAACCTTTAATCAATGGCTAAGATTAAAAGAAAGCTTGATCCGTGTGACTTAAGACAATTTCATCACATGTTTAATTAAATTCACTTTAATTATTTTATTTTCCTAAGTTTTAACTTAGGAAATACATTAAAATAATTAATTAATTTAATATCTCCTAAACCAGATGAAATTTCCCAAATCCATTTCTCGGTCTTGTAGATCAGGTGAACTCTAGTCCTTCCTCAAAATTTGGGACCTAGAGCACAACTGATGCTACCCCAAATACACAAAATCTCAACACTCCCTCTTAGCATCAAGGGTGTGCTCTAGCAATACATCACACTTATGCATTACAAGATTTTGGGCACTGGTTCTGTGCTGCTGAAGCTTGGCCTCCTGCCACTCAACTCTGCACTGTTGCTGCCGTTTTGTATTGCTGCCCATGACTCTGCCCCTGCCACCCAAACCACCTGCATCGCAACCCCTCTCAATATGCTGCATCTGTGCTGCTCATAGCATTGCCACTGTTGATTTGCTGCACTGCAACTTCAGTTGTTGAGAGAAACAACGGAATCTCCTGCCCAATCTTTGACAGACAAGTCAGATGGGCTACATCCTCATCATTGAAGCTCCATAGGCTACAAATCCGTGCTGGCATCTAAAGAACGATGCACAACTACAACTCTGCCTGCGTAATCAGTCTCCCTCTCTCGCACTACTGTAGTCACATCGCCTCCTTGTGCTGAATCTCTCACGTCGCTGCACTGCGCGTCCCTTTGAAGCCTTCTCGTTGTTGCACCCAGTGCACCGGGCAATGTTGAAGTCGCACGCCCTCTCGTGCCGCACGTTTCTACGCTCGATACTATGCTTTGCGTCGCTTCCTCCCAAATGCTTCCGTATCCGCCTCTCGCTATACCCTGATCTCACAGGATCTATGCACCCACCGCTCCTCTTGTCCCGCCACCGCCTTAAGGCCGCCGTAGCTCGTTTGTCATCCAAGAGATGAGTCGTCAAGGATCTCACTCACTTCCATGTAGTTCTCTACATGTCCATGTCACCCCATCTCCGTGGTTCATGAGCACTCATGGATACATGATCTCCGAACCCATCATCTACCACCGCTACTTGGGAAGAAGATGCTTCCTTGTCCTTCTTATTTTCTGGACAATGGCTGGAAAAATGTCCCATTTCGCCACACTGGAAGAACTTGATCTTAGAAATATCCTTCTTCTTCTTCTGTTGCTTCTTTGATGCCAAGGTTGCATCTTCCTCGTCTTCCTTCTTAACCTTGCTCAACGCAGGGCTGTGCTACTTCTTGGTGAACCTTCGTAGTTCTTCTTGTCGTAGGATCGACCACAAGCTGTCCCAATATGGGATGTCCTCTCTACCCAAGATACTTTGGACAAAGGTTTCCCACTCATCCATGGCTGCATTGAGGGCAGTATTGACTATCACTGCATCATCTATGGTTGCACCCGTTGCAGTCAGATGATCCTTGATTGACTGCAATCTGAAGAGGAAATGATCGATGTATTCTCCCTTGGTCATCATGAATGACCTCATTTGGGCCTCCAATAACATATTTCTTCGGACTGATTTTCCCTCATATAGGGAAGTCAAGGTCTTCCACATTTCATTAGCTTTCCTCTTCTCAGCTATGTGTGGTACAATATGGTCCTTGATACTTTCCATTATCAACCACTTGGCATGCCCAATAACTTCCCTATGCTTTCGTAGGAGATCTGCATCTGTCGGCGTGGTCAGGGTCTTCTCTGCATGGTCTCTTAGACCATATGCCTCAAGGACAATCAGGATCCTTGCTTTCCACACCGAAAATTTCGAAAGGTCCTCTAGCCTATCTTGATCACGTAGTCCATGAGGAGCCATTTGCTCAGAATGTGTCGGAGCTCCTCTTCTCTATGCTAGAGATCTTGGATCTAGGGTCCTTTATGAACTAGGCACCCTTTGCTCCCTCTGACACTAGATTTCCCTCCTTGGAAATCTACAAAATCAACTATGATTCAACTTCTTCTTTGATCCTCTGATCAAACTACAAGTTTCTTTTGGCGAGAAATTCTCTGAGAAGCTGATCTCTTCCCAAACTTTGTCACTTGTACTAAGGTTAAAAATCTGAAAACTTCATAAGTTTAACCCCACCAGCGCTTCTGAATTTCTGCAACTTTTCTATAGACTTTTTCTGGATCTGACAGATTCAGATCTGAATCACACTGGCTAGATTCAGACCTAACCAGCGCCATTTTTGAGCTGCCTCTGCACATTAATTGCGTGGGATTTCTAGGACACAGTGCTGGACAACGTCACCCTTCCCTCTACGTGAATATCCTCCTGAACCGCGCCGCCCCCTTCATATTTGCTTTTCTAATGCCTTTCTAGTCGTCACAGCCTAGATCCTTCGGATGCTTTAGCCGGTGACCCTTCTAGATCCGTAATTGCTCCGGTACCATGTAGAAATTTCCGAATCTTAATTCTTATGCAGAAATTATTTTTATTAATCTGGTTAAGCTTCTCCTACTTATACAAGTTATCAATTGAATAAATTCAAGTTAACATCAAAGCAAACCACATAATAGATCTCTACCAATTCAGATATAGAATAAGCACATGCACACATAGACAAAGTGACAGTTATTTCTGGACAACTGTCCCCGCAAAACTCAATGTGGGAAACCGGTCTCTATTTTATCTGAGGGCTCCTCATTATTTTATTAAGGAATATTTCTCGAATACACAACTGGTTCCGTATCTCGGAAAACCCTAAGGTAGAAAACTCTAGATCTGCAACACCTGGCTGATCTAAGACCAACAATATTGACTGATCCACACCCTCAAACGGGATTTACAAAACTCAGCTAGATCTAGGCCCAGAAACCCTAAATCTGCCTTTGAAGGCCTCCAAATGCTCAGCGCTGTCACTGGAAGGGACTGCGTTACCTCGGACTGGGTGATGCAGTCACTACGCTGCCCCTAAGGTTCTCTACGTAATCCCTGAAGGGTTTCCTGAAAATTACGCTGTCCTTGTTGCTGCTGCTGCTGCTGCTATCTGCTGTTGTCGTCTGCTGCCGCTGCTACTGCCTTCCTCTGCCCTGTCTTTCCTGAACTCTTCTCTACTTCTTGTGTATTCTAGACCCCGAGATCAGATCATCCCCTTGGTCTAAATTCTCTCTCGTAACCGAAACACTTTCTGAGAATTATTAACAAAACCTCGCCCTAGAATCTCAACTTAGCTTCAGTGCTCTGCTTCTGTGTGTCTTACAAATGACCCCAAGCCTTTCCTTTATACTTTTTTTGTTGACAAATCAACGACCAAGATTAAATCTTTAATTAATGGCTAAGATTAAAAGAAAGCTTGATCCGTGTGACTTAAAACAATTTCATCACATGTTTAATTAAATTCACTTTAATTATTTTATTTTCCTAAGTTTTAACTTAGGAAATACATTAAAATAATTAATTAATTTAATATCTCCTAAACCAGATGAAATTTCCCAAATCCATTTCCGGGTCTTGTAGATCATGTGAACTCTAGTCCTTCCTCAAAATTTGGGACCTAGAGCACAACTGATGCTACCCCAAATACACAAAATCTCAATAGTTATCTCTCTAAGACAAGAACTCTACAAACTGAAGATGTCAAAAGAAGAAGGTATAGCCTCATACTTTATGAGGATATCTGAAATCAGGGATCAACTTCAAGAACTGGGTGAAGTCATATCTGATAGAGAAATGACTAGAGTAGTACTAAATGCATTAACGGAGGAGTGGGGTAACTTTATGTTGAGGCAATTTAATTACTTGTCATTT
Organism: Pinus albicaulis; assembly: GCA_034641835.2. Classification (NCBI taxonomy): domain Eukaryota; kingdom Viridiplantae; phylum Streptophyta; class Pinopsida; order Pinales; family Pinaceae; genus Pinus; species Pinus albicaulis. Next base: position 1,641,442,590 of record CM076582.1, read on the forward strand.
AATTGTCAACCAGGGGGTTTCGTAAAACTTGTGAAGCATGCATGCACTATATATGCTAGAAATTAACTTCCAATTTAGATTAATCTAACTATGAAATCAATTGATGACAAACCAAATTCACCTATTCTAATTTACGCAAAGATACTGAAATGAAATTCTAATCTATTGAAGAAAAATTGCAATCTATTCATGAAAAGATATTCAAGATGAACATGCATCTCTTGAAAATGAATCTTTTCATCTAGGAATTGAAATGACAGGGCATGAAAACCTATTCTAATAAAACAGTAAATCACACTTGCATAAATTCAAATCACACCACACCCTGCAGAATTGAAATCAAACTTAATCTAATGACAAGAAAGTAAATCTATGCTAATGACATAAAATGAAAAGAATACGATACATCTCACATTCATTAGATGGCCAATCCAAAGGACATGAGGATGAAAAGTTGAGAGGCTTCAAATGCAAGCATAACCAATTCAAAGTGAATATTACTCATGAGCATGGTGCCAAATCCAACTTCTTTATTCAAAACATGAACATTTCTCCAACTTTACACATGCCTTTGAAAGGAGAATGCTCTCTTATTTATACAAGAACATAAGAAGCTACCTCGTTAATGGGGATCCACTATTCTCTCCCTAGATCCCTAAAAATATCATAGAATTACAACTTAGATAGGTAATGATGAGACACATATCTTCTTTGACCTTTATCCAAATCTCCTTCCATATCTTAAAGGGAATTCGAATTTGAGCATTGGAGGCCACATAAAGATGCCTTGGAAGCTTCCAAATGACCTACACTTGTCATGAAACTCAAGCCACTTTTAGGTATTAGCAAGTATATGTCATTTTTCTAATTTTTAATCATTAATTCACTTATAAACACTTGAAAAATATAACTTTAGGAAAATACAATTATGAACCCATATGATGATAGAGATGTAGGGTTATATAGTGACAAAGTGATGGAATGAAGGTGATAAAGGTGAAATGAAGGTGTGAATGAAGTGAAAATATATGTCATTTTAAAGAAATTTTGGAGACTCAACACTTTACTTCAAGTATTTATGGGAAGAAAGAAGCTACTCCATTCCATGAGCTGTGGTCACTATGCAAGATTGAAGAATCCAGGCTAAAGGAAAAATCTAATGTGGGATCAAGTGAGCAAAATCAGGCATATACTGCAATGACAAAAAGAAAGGGAAAATTTGGAAAGTTTGGCCCTCCGAAAAAGAAGAACATGGCCAAGATTCAAAGCTATGGGTGTCAAGAATATGGGCACTGTTGTCGCACAGATTGTTCAGGGCACCGCGACAATGGCTCAGACTGGGGGCTGTCACCTTTATCCCCAATCTCTCTCTTTAAGCTGTCTCCTTGCAGGCTAAGGGAGGTAGACCCTATTTGAAATGAAGGATAAATCCAGGAGACACAGCTAGAACACCAAATACAGGATAAAATTAACAGGGTTTCACAGATCTAGATTAGATATCATGTTAAGACCAGTGCCTTATGGAGTCAAACGAAATCCCGTTATGCAATTATAAATCAGTAAGTGATGACTAACTGTTGCTTATTAAAACACGATTGATTAATGATATTCAATTGAAAAACACCACAACCATGAATGAAAATGCCAGATGTTTGAAAGATTTCCAGATTTATGATGCTTCAATTAATTTCGATCCAGAAAATGTCTCTATAGTCAAACTTTAGATAAAAACAAAATTAGCACATTTGACTATTGAAATTTTGAAATTTTTTTTTTATATTTTTATATTTTTTGTATTTTCTATTTTTTAAAGATTTTGAAATTTTTATATATATATATTTTTTTAATTTTTATTTTATAAATCTAAAACAAATAAAAAAATCTAAATTTAAACTCTAAATAAAGCTAAAGTTAAAATTTAATTCTAAAACTAAAACAAACTAAAATTAGACTTTAAAGTTAAACTACATTAAAACTAAGTCAAATCTAAAATGAAATAAAACTAAACAAATTAAAATAAAACTAAATTAAAATGAAAAATTAGAATCTAAAACTAAATCTAAAACTTACGCTAGACTGGAACAAATCGAAACTATTGAATTCTACAAACTAACACTAATCATTACAAAAATCTAAAAATTAAAATGAAAATCTAAACCGTGAACTATATACAAAATAAAAAAATGAAACCACGTTGAAACAAATCGCAAGGGTTACTCGGATTTTGCATGTGCGTGTTTATGGTTTAAGTCTGTCGTTTCATTTTCTTTCTTTTTTATGGTACTGATCTCTATTACCAAATGCCGATCTTCCCTTTTATCACCATACCTTTCCTTAAAAGCAGTTACAATGGATTCAAAAGTATTGAATGAATTATCAGGTTTTTCCATGAACCAATCAGCAACATCTTCGCCAAAAGTAAGAACAAAAGTTTTCATCTTTACATCATCAAAATTATTTTTTGCAACTGCAATTCTATTCCACCAGTTAGTGAAAGAAAACAAATGAGATTTAACACTAACTGCATCATTTCCTTGAAAGATAGGTAATTTATCCATTTGAGGGAGATCATGGGGATAACCCTGAATATTAGCGAAATTACATGGGGCAAAAATATCCATGATATCGTTTTTAAGATTTTAGAAATAGATCTGTGTTCAAGAATAGTCAAAAGGTCCTCAAGAAGCGAACTTCTTGGCAGGAACTCTTGTAAGAAATGAAAGAATTGGAGTCGCCACTTGAACATGAAACTAATTCTAAAACAGGGGAAATAATCGAGAGATAGCAGATGGATATCACGGGGGGATTCTTGTCTGGGAGTAAAAAGATGAATAAGTGGAGTCGCCACCCAAACAAGAAGCCAACCGAAATGTCCAGGTGCTAAAGATACGATGATGAAATGATTAGAGATATGACGAAAGATAAGACGATGAAAATATGAAGAAATGAAAGACGCCAGAAAATGTGATCTCTTGCGACAAGCTAATGAATGGCGAAAGAAGATCTGAAGATTAGAAAATGTCGTTAAGACCAAGGATTAAAAATCTATCTCCTACAATCCGCGCTTGTAATGCTATCGCACATTATTTCAGGCATGAGCTGTCTTATCAATGCCATTTTATCCTCAATCTTCTCTTAAAGTCAAAACTTCTTAAAAGGACTTATTAGAAATGAAGGAGCAACTAGACAAAAATTTAGAACACCAAATACGCCGTGATAAAATTCAACAGTAGCTCATTGTATTCCAAATTAGATTTCACGCTTGCCTGATATGGGAGTCACATTGTCCCATTATGCATTATAAACCAAAGAATGATGACTAATCATGCAAGTTTTTTACAAACACGATTGATCACTTTATGTTATTTTTGAGAACGCCACAACCATGAATAGCAATATTGCCAGTATGTCTGATTTCGAAAACAAATAGATCCACAAATAAACTTAAAAAAATTTCGAATTTTCTATGGTCAACTGAGCCTTAAAATTTTATCTAGACTGTGGATCATTTTGATTTTCGAGCTGCGTTATAATTGGAATATTTTTATTTTCGGAAATCCTTCAAGTATCGGGCATTCTCATAATATTGCTATTCATGGTTGTGACGTTCTCAAGAAATATCATCGTGATCAATCGTGGTTTAAAAAGCAGCAGTTAGTCATCATTTACTGGTTTATAATTGCATAATGGGATTTTGTGTGACTCCATAAGGCACTGATCATAAGCGTGAAATCTAATCTAGATCTGTGAAACCCTGTTAATTTTATCCTGTATTTGGTGTTCTAGCTGTGTCTCCTGGATTTATCCTTCATTTTCTAATAGGGTCTACCTCCCTTAGCCTGCAAGGAGACAGCTTAAAGAGAGAGATTGGGGATAAAGGTGACAGCCCCCAGTCTGAGTCGTTGTCGCGGTGCCCTGAACAATCTGTGCGATAACAGGCACTATAGAAGAGATTGTCCTAAGCTCAAGAAGGACAATAACAAAAGAGAAAGTGAAGAAGCCCATATCACCAAGGAAGTGGAGGAAGCTGAAAAGAAGAAGTCCAAGAAAGAGGAAGTAAAATATCTCTAGTATGATTGAGATAGTCTTCCTCACCTATTTCTTTTCAAGTTCCTGTTTTCAAGTTTTCCTGTATAAATATCATTAGGAGCATGATAGGATGCATCATGGCATCACAAAAGCATTAGAATCAAGAGCTCGCGACATCATCATAGAGTAGCATGATTGAAAATTGAAATCTATGGTAGTCAACTATGGGAGGATATAGTTCTTGGGTACCTCTTTAGAAGCATGAATGGTACTTATGGGAAAAAGGAAAAAGTCGTCCAGGACAATGCTCATCATGCTTAAGTTAAAAGGGAAACATATGCTGGATGGGGATACACTAGATCCTCAAGATTCTTTGATGGAATCTTCATCAAAAGATTCACCGATCAAGAAAGGAAGCAAGTATTTCATCAAGAATTCCACACTTGTGGAATTCATGGGATGATGGTATGATAGCATAAAAGGTAAAACAAATCAAGGGATTGAAGCTCTTTCAATCAAGGAAGTTGTTGCAGGAAGTGTGGATGACCCAAAGGAAAATGAGGTATGTATGCTTATACTCAATAAGGAAGAGTTATGCAGGTAATATGGATCAACGCTATATCTGGAGAGCAGGATCAAAGGAAAAATAATCTTCTCCTCTAAAAGGATGCAAGAAGGCATGATTCGCACTTTGTCTAGATAAAATTAACATAATATGTCCTCCTCCGAAATATGAGGTGGTTGACCAAATTGGAGGAACTATGAGCAAAATTTTCCGGAAAAAAATGTGTGAAGGAAGAAAGGAAGAGATCGTGGAATGTGCAACTATGAAGGCAATCAACATCCGAGAACTGAAATATTTGACTATGATATCTCCCGGAAAGATATGAAGACTCTGATGGAAGTCTGAAAAAGATGGAGACCCTTTACAATGAATATCTTTTGGGGATGTGTCGATATGTATGCAGGATGTTGATGCAAACTAGAAGACATCATGATGAAAGACCATCACAAAGGTAATTTTGATTTAATGTTCATTCCTTTATTTTTGAACAAATATCTGGATGGGCTTATGTAGGGTTGCCGAGGAAAGAACTATGGATGTCTTCCACTGTTGATGACCATGTAGTAGGACGAAAGATCCTTAAGGAAACATGGTATGAAGAAGGCAACATGGCACGAAGGAAGACTAGATATGGATTGATGAGACACTTTTCGATAAAAGGAATAGTGACATGATTCAAGGATGAAAGTGATGGATGGTTTGTGCCTTGAGTAGAAGTCCCAAAATATCAAGACTCTTGAATAACAAAAAGAAGATAATGACATCGTGAGGAGGAGTTCTTCAAGCAACTGGTTGCCCCATCATCTCCACTTGAGGAGCTGTTGTAGGTCCCTAATTAAGAGGAAGCCTAGAAACAAGTTTCTTACTTGGAAGAAACTTGGAAGCAAAATCCCTAGGACAAGAGGGAGCTTAGGTACATTCCTTCCATAGGAATGAGTACATTCCTTTATTGGAATAGATATGTCCTCCATAATTAAGAGGGGGATATAGACATATCATTCTTGTCTTCACTTGGGAAGAAAGAATGGAGGATTGGGTAAGCATCTAGCATCTGATGCTCTTTGAGGCTGTGTTAGTGCATCCAAGACGAGTATTCATAGAGGACCGATATTCTTTGAGGATTGAGAATCCAAGATAAGAATAATCTTGTTGGAACACACTATGAGACCCTGGGTGTGGTATGTTCCGAGAGAGACAATGATGAGGGTGTCTATACATCTTTGGTCTCGCCAGCATTGTGCTTTGATCTTGTGGAGAGATAGAGTTGTTAGTCAAGGGCTTGCTATGTGACAATGTTGGTTGACATAATGCTAAATAGATGGGTTACCAATCCGACTCTTCTTATGAGAATTCTTTAGATTGAGAATGACTAAGTACCATCATGAATACCTCCCTAGTTAAGAGGGAGTGTTGAAAAGTGTAATTCGGTTCGGTCTTCATAATGACATGTGTAATTTTGATTTTATGTAATTGATGTAAAGAAGAAAAATAAAATTATTATTGTAATGCTTGTCTCATGGGTTTCACGAGCAAGGAATTTTATTTTAGTGATGGCTCCCATTGTGAGCCTTTAGGATTTGTCATCTGTGAAAATTTCATCAATTGCAGGAATTGGAAAATATTCTTCTAACTGTAAATTAATTATGCAGTTTATTTGCTACGACAAACAACGAATAAATGCACAACTGCAATTTATACAATAAATTTAATGCGGAAAATAAAATATTGGAAACAGAGAAATTCGAGCACACACACAAGAATATTAACACAGTTATTTTTGGACAATTGTCCCTAGAAAAACCAAACTTGGGAAAACCGGTGCAGCAGATGAGGGTTTTCTTATTAATCTTCAGCAACAAATTTGAGTACAAGAATTTTGGATGCCCTACTGACAATCTGAACTGAAGGAAATACTGAGAGAATATTTGTGAGAATTTTCTCACACTCCACAACAACTTTTTGAACCCGAGATGGACCCTCTACCTTTATGTCGGACCCTCTGCGTCACCCTCTATGCAGTGAATGCGTAGAGCTCTTGTGGACTTTACTCTTCCTTATGCTGCCTCTTCCAGAATCCGAAAATCTTCCTTCTAGACTTCTGCTGCTACCCTCTCTCACCTGCTATTCACCATCTGTCTCTATCTCCTTTGCTGAATCACAGCGATTGAGAAAATCGAACTGACTGGGGAACTGAGTAACTGCACTGGTGTGTTTTGTTGAGAATTTGGTAGGGAAGTGTTTAATTCAAATTCTCTACTTGATAATTACTTGTGAGCTTACTTCTTTTACTTATGTCTTCTCTTCTTAGCGTATTATGTCTTTCATCAAGTCAATTATCAAAACACAAGAGACACAAATTTAGGCTCTTCAAGCCAGGGCCAAAACCTCTCCCTCTTGGAGAGGAAAACCCACAAGAAATTCTTCTTATAGACTTTCAGATGACAAGTACCATGACCATGACACAAATCCTTGACCTTTGTAAGCCTCCAAGACCTTGTCACTGCTTCTTCCTTGACTCCTTATGATGATCCTTCTTTTCTGCACTGTCCTGCACCATCCTGCACCTTTCTGCACCAAAACTAGAGAGCTCGGTCTCTACTTGTATTCTTCCTTTTTTAAGATATCAACACCTTGTCATAGATTGACTTGTGCACACCTTGCACCTCTACATACTATAATATTCCCAATTAGCAATGGCTAATTGGAATATTCGATTTTGGTCAATTTTGCCTTATGTAGTTAGATTTGAGTAGAGGGGAACATAACTCACTTTAAAAATAAAGTGCACTCCCTAGTAGACACAACGTGGTAACTTAAGTGAGCCAAGGGGGCCAAGAGACCATGAAGAGAGGGGGCCCACGTAGACCACATGGAGGGACTGCGCAGGCCAAGTTGAGCACGTAGCAAAGGGAGGCTACGTTGGAGGAGGTGGGCCTTAGGGTTTGAGAGAGGCCAATGCTATATAGAGAGGAGAGCCTCCTCATTTTGATCATTCGAGTTTATGCATTTGGAGCTGGTCATTACGACTTTGAGCACGCTGGTTTTTTAGCCTATCTGCAGCACTGTTTAGTGCATTGAGTGTCTCCGTTCGGAGATCTCACCATCAGCCCCGGGAGACTTCGAGTGCTCGCTCGGGTGAGGCATTCCCATGAGTATTTTTGCAAGAGGATCGAGTTGCGGCATTTGTGGAGGAGCATTGCATCTATTGACTGCGCAGTCCTGAGAGGGAGGACGCAGCCCATATTGGGGAAGCTCCGGTGTGGTATTCTTAAGGAGGATTTTGGTCAAGAGATTGAGCATGGGGACAACCCTTGCCTCTTGGAGACTTTTTGTTGAGCGGGAGGTCATATTTTTGAGGATTCCATTCAGTCTCAGCATGGCCCTTAGGAGGATAGCGTAGATCCTCAAGGGAGGTATTTTCAGAGGTTGTCCATTCCAGAAACGCTGTCTGGGCTTTTCTGGGTTTGGTGAGGAGAGGCTGATTCCAGAGTTTCAGCTTATTCCGAGTAGGGGAGCAGCCCCGTATACTCATCTTGTTCCAGCAGCAGCAGCTTGGACGCAGATCAGAGAACAACCATTCCAGCAGCATTCTAAGAGTATTTCTTAACTTGCCTTGTGCAGGTTTAGGTGCCATCACTCTGATCACCTATTGTACTCACTTATATTTCTCAGTATAATAAAATGGCTCAGCATTCTCTCTGCATTTCTTGAGTATCTGTTACATGTTCTATATATATGCTATTGAATGCTTGCACTACTGTTATTTTTCTCCTCGAGCATTCCAGTTTCTATACCACTTGGTGTGTTTTCCCCATACTCTTAGACAGAGTCTGGAAAGGGCCAGATAGCCTCCAGATCTCACCCTCTTTTCAGATGCACAAATGGTTGAGAGGAGAGGCATACCGACAGAGAGCTTCGATGGATTTTCAGTGTTGGTCCCAGGAGATCAAACGATGCAGTGTGTCAGGTATGTTCTAAAGCTGGCTGTGATGATGGGTACCTACACAGTGACCGACCACTTTTTCGTGGTCAACATACCAGATACCAATGTGGTATTGGGTGTACAGTGGCTGATTACTTTGGGGAAAGTCACCACAGATTGGGAGGCCTTGGAGATGGAGTGGGATGATAAGAAGGCCGGGAAGCATGAGAAGATACGTGGGATGCACACTTACCCACCTCAGACTGTTTCAGCTCACCGGATGGAGGCAGACTTCCGAAAGGGAGACATAGAGTGGGTAGTTGAGTTGCGGGCATCAAAGGCAGGGACTACCGGACAGACAGTTCATCCGGATATACAGGCCATCCTTGATAGGTATGATACGGTATTTGGAGAGATACCGCCAGGACAGCCACCAGATCGGGGGTTTGAGCACACTATTGAGCTAGAGCAGGGCATCCAGGCCGTTATTACCACACCCTATAGGCACCCCAAGGCCTATCGGGATGAGATTGAGCGGGCCATCCAGGAGTTGTTAGCTCTTGGACATTTTCGGCCTAGCACCAGTCCTTTTGCCTCTTCGGTGGTGTTGGTGAAGAAGAAGGATGGCACATTGAGAATGTGCATTGATTATAGGGCCCTGAATAAGAAGACCATGAAGAACAGGTACCCCATACTGCGGATTGACGAGCTGATGGATGAGTTGAGAGGAGCACAATTCTTCTCAAAGATCAATTTGAGATCCGGGTACCACCAGATTCGCGTGAAACAGGACATTCCCAAGATCGCTTTCAGGTGCCATTACGACCACTTTGAGTTTTTGGTTATGCCTTTCGGGCTAACCAACGCCCCAGCTACTTTCCAGTCATGCATGAACCATATCTTCCGCAGTCATCTGAGGAAGTTTGTGTTGGTCTTTTTCGATGATACACTGATATATAGTAGGACTTGGAAGGAGCATCTCCAGCACATAGAGGCAGTACTGCATATCTTGGAGGAGCAACAGTTCTATGCTAAGCTCTCCAAATGTGAGTTTGGTTTGACGGAGATGTTGTATTTGGGACACATCATAGGAGTGGACGGAGTGAGGGTCCACGAGGAGAAGATCAGGGCCATTAGAGATTGGCCAGAGCCGAGAAACGTGACGGAACTTCGAGGATTTGTTGGCATCTGCACATATTACAGGAAGTTCGTCAAGAGTTTCTCTCAGCTTGCGGCACCCCTTATAGATTTGACGAAGAAGGGGGCATTCAGTTGGTCAGATACAGCACAGTGGGCCTTTGACAGGCTCAAGGAGGTTATGAGCAGCTGTCCAGTGCTTGCGTTGCCAGATTTTACGCAGCCTTTTGTTTTGGAGTGTGATGCGTCGGGAGAGGGGATCGGTGTAGTCTTGATGCAGGGAGGCCACCCTATAGCCTATGAGAGCCGGAAGCTCCTTCCTCATGAGCGGTTGTATCCTATATACGACAAGGAGATGCTAGCCATTATGCATGCATTGGCCAAATTCCGGCATTACTTAGTGGGTAACAGGTTCCGGGTGAGGACTGATCACAACAGCCTCAGGTTCTTTTTGGAGCAGAAATAGCTACAGGAGAGGCAATAGAAGTGGATCAGCAACATCCAGGCTTATGACTTTGACATTGAATATGTCAAGGGGAAGAACAACGTGGTAGCCGATGCACTTTCACATAGACCAGCCACGTTGTCTCTGATGAGCTTGGATACAGATTGGAAGGCTCGACTCTTGGTGGAGTACTCCAAGTATAGATTTGCCTGTGAGGTTCTGGATGGTCAGGTGACAAATGACAGATATAGGGTGATAGATGAGATCATCTACTACAGAAATAGGGTCTTCTTGGCTAAGGGCTCCCAGCTCAAGAAGAAGATACTTCAGGCGTCACATGACTCACCATTGTCTGGCCATCAGGGGTTTACCAAAACCTACCGGGCTATTTGAGAGAGGTTCTCATGGAAAGGCCTCAAGGAGAACGTGCTCCAGCATATCAGGGAGTGCGAAGTTTTCCAAAGAAACAAGGGGGAGATGAACCATCCCGCAGGTTTGTTGCAGCCTCTTCCCATTCTGGAGGGGAAATGGGAGAGCATTTTGATGGATTTCATCACAGGGTTGCCCATGGTGTAGGGCAAGGACTGTATATACGTCGTCGTTGATCGGCTGACGAAGTACACACACTTTTTCGCCATATCTGCACACTATTCAGCAGCACAGGTGGCGGAGCTGTTCTTCAGAGAGATCTTTAGGTTACATGGTCTTCCCAAGACCATCATCAGTGACAGGGACAGCCGCTTTATGGGCGGATTCTGGCAGGAGCTTTTTCGGCTGGTGGGGACGGAGTTGACACCGAGCACTAGCTACCACCCACAGACAGATGGGCAGACAGAGATAGTTAACAATGGAGGGCTACTTGCGTAACTATGTTAGTGGGCAGAAGAGAGCGTGGCTGAAGTGGCTGCATCTGGGGGAGTACTGCTACAACAACACACATCACATGTCCATCGGTATGTCTTCGTTCTATGCTTCGTATGGGTACCATTCTTTATCTTTTGCTGATGTGATGTTTGGTGGTAGCAAGGCTCCGAGAGCCAAAGATTGGATCCAAGAGAGTCAGGACATTCTTCGAGCTCTCAAGGATAACATGGCTACAACACAGAACCAACACAAGCTGTATGCCGACAGGGGTCAGATGGAGAGACAGTTTGAGGTAGGAGACTTGGTCTACCTACGTTTACAGCCATACGGAAAGTCGTCACTGAAGCAGAAGGGAGCTGAGAAGCTCAAGCGCCGTTTTTATGGGCCATACAGGGTGATACGCAGGGTTGGACAGGTGGCTTATGAGTTGGCGCTGCCCCAAGGCAGCAAGATTCATAACATTTTCCATGTATCATGCCTGAAGAAGGCATTGGGGTAGCAGGTGACAGTGACAGAGGAGCTACTGCCTACAGATGATGAGGGGCATTTGGTATTACAGCCCGAGGCCATTATTGATACCAGGGAGAGGCAGCTGCGGAACAGGACAATTCGGGAGTTCTTGGTGAGGTGGAAGAATTTGCCGGATGAGGGTGCTACTTGGGAGAGTGAGAAGATCTTGCAGCATCCATCACTACAGTTGCTTGGGGTCAAGCAACATTTTGCCGGGGGAGATTGTAATATTCCCAATTAGCAATGGCTAATTGGAATATTCGATTTTGGTCAATTTTGCCTTATGTAGTTAGATTTGAGTAGAGGGGAACATAACTCACTCTAAAAATAAAGTGCACTCCCTAGTAGACACAACGTGGTAACTTAAGTGAGCCAAGGGGGCCAAGAGACCACGAAGAGAGGGGGCCCACGTAGACCACATGGAGGGATTGCGCAGGCCAAGTTGAGCACGTAGCAAAGGGAGGCTACGTTGGAGGAGGTGGGCCTTAGGGTTTGAGAGAGGCCAATGCTATATAGAGAGGAGAGCCTCCTCATTTTGATCATTCGAGTTTATGCATTTGGAGCTGGTCATTATGACTTTGAGCACGCTGGCTGTTTAGCCTGTTTGCAGCATTGTTTAGTGCATTGAGTGTCTCCGTTCGGAGATCTCACCCTCAGCCCCGGGAGTCTTCGAGTGATCACTCGGGTGAGGCATTCCCATCAGTATTTTTGCAGGAGGATCGAGTTGCGGCATTTGTGGAGGAGCATTGCATCTATTGACTGCGTAGTCCTAAGAGGGAGGACGCAGCCCATATTGGGGAAGCTCCGGTGTGGTATTCTTCAGGAGGATTTTGGTCAGGAGATTGAGTAGGGGGATAGCCCTTGCCTATTGGAGACTTTTTGTTGAGCGGGAGGTCATATTTTTGAGGATTCCAGTTAGTCTCAGCGTGGACCTTGGGAGGATAGCATAGATTCTCAAGGGAGGTATTTTCGGAGGTTGTCCATTCTAGAAACACTGTCTGGCCTTTTCTGGGTTTGGTGAGGAGAGGCTGATTCCAGAGTTTCAGCTTATTCTGAGTAGGGGAGCAACCCCGTATACTCATCTTGTTCCAGCAGCAGCAGCTACATGGCAGTTTTCCAGCAGCTTGGACGCAGATCAGAGAACAACCATTCCAGCAGCATTCTGAGAGTATTTCTTAACTTGCCTTGTGCAGGTTTAGGTGCCATCACTCTGATCACCTATTGTACTCACTTATATTTCTCAGTATAATAAAATGGCTCAGCATTCTCTCTGCATTTCTTGAGTATCTGTTACATGTTCTATATATATGCTATTGAATGCTTGCACTACTGTTATTTTTCTCCTTGAGCATTCTAGTTTCTATACCACTTGGTGTGTTTTTCCCATACTCTTAGACAGAGTCTGGAAAGGGCCAGATAGCCTCCAGATCTCACCCTCTTTTCAGAGGTGAAATATCTGGTAAATGCCCTCCCAGTCCATCTCTGGTTGGAGTTTGCTTGTGTTTTAGAGATATCCCTAAAAGGGGATATTACACATACCCTTGCTGGCTGGTCTTCAATCTGTACACTGATCTTTACACATCATCACTCCTTTTGTTGGACAGATCACCTTCTTCACATTATGTAGATATCCTTTTCTAGCATTGTATACTTCACTGAGCAACCCTTATCTTACCTCGCACTCACTGTAATTATGTCTGTCCTCCGCACCAAAGATTAGTCCCGCAACCTCACATTTATATAACAAACCCTTATCCTAAATTCCTTCTTGTTGATCTGCTCCTCTATTCTTCAATCCGCAGTTCTGTTCTCCCTTTCTCGCATTATATTTCAGTCCTGAAACTCGCACTTAATCACAAAACCTTGTCCAAATTTCTGTGTCAAATTAAGATCCGTATACTCCTTTAAATAGTTGATCCTGATTGTAAATTAGCCGACCTATCCTTAGGTTATGAAGCCGACTTGATTAAGGTTATATAAAACGACTTGTAGAGGTTATTTACCAGCGTATTGAAGGCTTTCTTGAAGAGTATATACATCATATATTTCACCATTCTTGAGTCATATTGTTGAGCTACTTTGACAAGGTCTTTGAGGCATACTTCATTGACTTGACTCTTCATATACATGACTCTTAATTAATACATTTATGCCAAGATGACAAATCCCTAAAAGACATCAAGAAGAAGTCTTTTGACCTATAATAAAAACCTTGCTCATGAAACCCATGAAGCAAGCATGACAAAAATACATTTTATTATCTTTGTCTTCTTCATTACATAAATACATAATTACATAGTCAATATGAAGACCGATCCTAGTTACACTTTCCAACACTCCCTCTTAACTAGGGAGTTATTCATAATGGTACATGGTCACTTTCAATCTGAAGAATCTCATAAGAAGAATTAGATTGGTAATTGCATCTGTATAGCATCATAGCAACCAACATTGTCCTAGCGCAAGGCCTTCACTAACAACCCCATCTCTCAACGAGACAATGAGCTACAATGCTGGTGAGACACATGACTTATAGACACCATAGTCATTGTCTCTCCAAGGTACATACTCCACCCGGGTGTTCCCAGAGTATGACCTTCTTGGATTATTCTTCTCTTTGGTAGCTATCCTTCAAAGAATATGGGTCCCCGACTACTCTTATCTTGAATTCCCTATATCATTCTCAAAGAGTATCATATGCCAGATGATTACCCAATCCTCCATTCTGTCTTCCAGGTGAAGACCAAAATGATGTGTCTATCCATTCTCTCCTCATGGACTTCACTAAGACTTACGACGGTTAGTTCTGGTCTAGTGCATGACACATGAATTAGAGAATCATATCTGTCACTTCCTTTTAATTCATGAAGGACACACTTCAAGTTTCTTCCAAGTAAGAAACTTAGTACCAAGCTCCCTCTTAACCAAGGACCTGCAGCAGCAATGATGAAAACACCCAGCTGCTCATGAAGAATTCCTCTCCTCGATGTCATGGATTTCGATATTGAGGAATCTTCAACTTTAGCTCCATAAGGCACAGATCATCTATCACTTTCATCCATGAGTCATGTCATCTTCCAGAAAGTGATTCATCAGTTTTTCACATCTGGTCCACCTTTATGCCATGCTGAGTTCCTTCAAACCGTCTCCCAAGGATCTTACATTTTTCCACATGGTTGGCACCCTTGCATAAACTTATCCAGATTAACATATACATAGGAACTTTTAAATCAAAAGTTACCTCAGTGATGATATTTCACCATGACATCTTCCTGTAGGCATCAACATCCTCTATTCAGAGTGAAACATCTCCTAAAGATATGTATTGTCAAGGGTCTTCTTCCTTACCATACTTTTTTCAGAGTCCACATATCTTCCCAGGAGATCTCCTAGTCACATCTTCTTGGCTTCCAGATAATAACTGCTTCTTGACATGGTTGCACTTTATGATCTCTTCCTTTTTTTCTCCACATAGCTTCATTGCCAGGAACTTCCAGTATTCAGTTCCTTGTTTGTATACAACCATCTCATATTCCATTTGAGGACATATTTAATTTCATCTGTTAATGGCAACTTGTGCACCAAAAGAGATCCTCCTTCCTTTGATCATACTTCTAAAGATAGAAGTCCATCACGTACAACGCTACAACCATATGACATGACTGTTAGGATATTCCGACACATAGGAAATAGTTAAGTACAACTTAGTCTAGTGTAGAGTTAGGTAAAGTATGTTTCTTTACTATGTAAATTTGTAACTTATAATCCGACGGTCACGATTTGTAGTGATCCGACGGTTCACTCTCTCTTTGGTATTAACGACACTTGATCCGTGGCTTAACACTCAATTGGTCCATGATCTCTATTTAAAGAGCATGGAGGGTCATTTTTCTGGTAACCATTTATGAGAGAAACATATGTAACTTTTCTTTTTATATTAATAAATTGCCTGAAGTGGCCGCGTTGGCTCAGGCCATAGACTGTTTCCCTCTGCGAGGGTTTTAACCACGTGATACACTGATATACTAGTGTACTGATTTGTGTTCTGTTTGTGAGCGGTGATCTTTGGTGTTTGATCTAAGGAACTTACCCTGTAAATTCCTACATGGTATCAGAGCTATTTTGAGGGCCGCATTCGTTGTTGATCCAAATCCGAAGCCAGTTTGACTGCATGCGACTATTGTTTTCTAGATCTACTATTTCTGAACTTTTTCGGGCCTGGAGAACTGCTCTATTGTGTCCGGTGCGTCTGTTACAGTGAGGAACCCCTTTCGTTTCATGCGAAAAGGTTTCTGGTTGCCCAAGTTATGTCATTTTAGATCTGGAGGTACAAAGTATCTTCTTTGCAGTTATATTTGTTAATCGTTCTGTTTATTTCGGTACCCTCTGTTTATTTCGGTTTATATTTTTTTATTTATTTGTCGGATCTATACCCTCTTCCCTGTGTATGCTCTTTGCTCTGCGCTGTGTGCGATCTTGGCAAATCAGAAACAGGGAGAAGGGATTTTTTTTTGCTATGTATGCTCTTTCCCCGTGTCTTTGTGCGATCTCGGGAAATCATAAATAACGAAAAAAGGATAGTTTCCGGTAAGGCTAACTAAAAATCTAACGTTTTGTCGTAAGGCTTGCATTTCCTTTTTTTTTTTTGTGCACGAATTTTGTGTTTTTTTTTTTGCAGGAAAAAGCACACACACCGAAGAGTAAAAAAAAAAAAAACCCTTCCTCCTTTCAAACAATTATAGAATCTTTTTACTAGCTCACTTGGTGTAAAGTTAGTTTATGAGAATAGAGGTCTTGGGTTCAAGTCTCTTTCTCAAGCTTCTTTTCGTAAATTTTTTTTGTTAAAGGGGCGGGATTTTTTTTGAAAGTAGAACTTCATCATCAAATTTCAAACTGTTCCTGTAACTATTCGGCATCTACAACATAGTTTTTTCAACAAGGCATAACTTCTTCATTCGGAAGCCGTTTTTTTTTAATCGGCCTAATTTTTCGAGACCTTTCCATTGGAGCAGTTAGTTTCAGCGCTTTTCAACTTTAGTTTAAAAAAAAAATTGGAAAGTGCATGTCCGGTTATTCTTAATAGCACCAATTATTTCCAATGGCTACCTCACATGGTAGATTTTCTTAGAAGTAAAGGGCTTTATAGAATAGCCACAGGACAAGAAACTAAACCTTCCGATGACGATAAAGTCGCTAAATGGGAAAATAAACAAGATCAAGCACGAGGGTTGATAGGAATGTCCATTGCTCAAGATCTTCGATTTCATATCCTTGACATTGACAACCCTAATGAAGCCCTGAAAAAGCTAAATACTGTTTTTGGCATTCAAAATCAAATTAGGGCCCACCAACTTGTAAATTAGTTGCTTACTTTGGACCCCAATAATTTCTCCTCTATTGAAGATTTTTTGTCCAAATTCAAGACCCTTAGACTTCTTTTAGAAGGTTGTAAGGTCAAAAAGAAAGATGGTAGCCTCATCTATTCCATTCTTGCTAAGCTTGGCCCTGCCTACTCTGTATTTGTTTCCACCTTCCATTCCACTGGAGAAGCCCTCATTTCTCAAGGAACAGCCTACAAGAACCCCTCTTTTGATGCCTTTTGCGATTCTTTGATAAGAGAATAAGAAAAACTCTTACACCTTGGTCTTATCACTTCTGGAAACGCTTCTAAGAAAGCCTTAGCAACCCAACAACAACCATATCAAAAGAATCCCAAGAAGCAGTATCCTAAAATGTATGGTCCCAAACCAAACAAGGGTCCTAAGCAATTTCTGCCGCAAATTGATAAAGCAACTCACCAAACTGATAAGACAACTAAAAACAAAGGGAAGAAAACAGATAGACATTGCAACTTTTGTAATAGTGATGGCTATGTAGAGTCCAAATGTTTCAAGAAGATGGAAGACTTGGAAGCAACAATGAAGAAGCACCACATCAATTTGGAGAACTCTTCAACTTCATCTTCAGGAATGGCTCTTTCTGCTTGTGGTTGTCAAGCATCTGGTTATGCATTAAATGTATCTTCTTCTTCTCATTCTCATGAGTGGTTCATTGGTTCTGGAGCTTCTTACCACATGGCTAAAAATAAAGCCATGTTTTCTTCTTTAAATGATTGTAACACAAAACATATTTATGTTGGTGATGATAGATCTCTTAGTGTTGTAGGATCTGGAACCATTCATTTAGATAATGGTCAGTTTAATGATGTACTATGTGTTCCTACCTTGTCATGCAACCTTCTATCTGTTTATCAGATAACTCAATTAGGTGAAGAGAAAATAGTTGAATTCTCACCTCATGAGGTTGTAATCAAGGACCTCAAAGATCCTAGACATATTTTAGCTACTGGCATTGCTGATGATTCCACAAGGTTGTATAAGTTTGACAACTTTGGGTCATCATGTCTTACGTTTTTGTTGCTCATAATGATCAAGTGAGCAAACTTTGGCATGAGCAATTTGGTCACTTAAACTATCGCTCTCTTCAAACTCTATGTAAAGAAAATATGGTGACAGGTCTTCCTATGGTATCTTGCCGAGATGGTGTTTGCTCCGGATGTGTACTCAGAAAACATCATTGGGATAGTTTTGACAAACGTGCCTCTTGGCACGCTTCAGCCCCTTTGCAGTTTGTGCACAGTGATTTATGTGGTCCACTTTCTGTTGTTTCTTTCTCTGGTTGCAAGTACTTCTTAACTTTCATTGATGATTTTTGTAGACGCACTTGGGTATACTTCTTAAAACTCAAGGGTGAAGTTTTCAACATGTTCTTGGCCTTTAAGGCCTTTGTTGAGAAACAATTTGGACATCAAATTCTTAAGTTAAGATCAGACAATGAAGGAGAATATGTTAACAACAAATTTATCAACTTTTGCACTGAGCATGGCATTCAATTGCAACATACTGTTCCATATACTCCACAACAAAATGGTGTAGCTGAAAGGAAGAATCACACCTTAAAAGAAATGGCTAATTGTATGCTTCAATCTAAAGTACTTAGTCTCAATTTTTGGGTAGAAGCAATTAACTGTGCAAATTACATAGTAAATTGCACTCCTACTAAGGTTTTAAGGAACATAACTCCAGAAGAAGCTTGGAGCTCAATCAAACCAGATGTAAGTTACTTTCGTGTTTTTGGAAGTGATGCTTGGGCCCATATTCCAGATGCGAAACATAAAGCCTTAGAACCTAAGAGTGAAAAGTGCATTTTTGTTGGATATTCTGGAGATGTCAAAGGATATAGACTTCTTCAACCAAAATCCAAAAATATAATCCTTAGAAGAGATGTAAAATCTGATGAAAATATATCACCTAGATCGACAGGTGTGCCATCTTTGGCCTGCGAGCCTGATTCGACATATGTGCCACCTCTCTCTATCTCTTCTATTTTTGATAGCATTCCTTCTAGTTCAGATGATGACAACGAGGATGACAATCCTCCTCTACCTCTTGAAGATATTCCTTCAGCTCCACAGCTTCCAAGATGGGTCCGCTCTACTCGGGATGCAGTAGGTTCTCTTGCAGGTGATCCTGCAGATCGACGACATACACGTTCTTAGTTCGAAAGAGCCTCTTCCTTATTGGCTCAAGTTCCAGAAAATCCTGATCCCGACACCTTTGAAGAAGCTTCTGGTCATCCAGATTGGGATGAAGCTATGCATGAAGAATATTGTTCCTTATTGGCAAACGATACTTGGGATCTTGTTCCTCTTCCAAAGGGAAGAAAACTTGTTAGATGCAGATGGGTTTACAAAACAAAGTTTGGCCCTGATGGAAAAGTGAATAGGCATAAAGCTCGCCTTTTGCTAAAGGATTTTCACAAGTTGAAGGCATTGACTATACTGAAACTTTCTCCCCTGTTGCCAAAATGAATTCTATCTGCCTTGTTCTTTCCCTTGCTGCCTCCTTTAAATGGGAAGTCCATTAGATGGATGTTAAATCCATCTTCTTACATGGATATTTGCATGAAGAAATCTACATGGAACAACCCCCTGGCTTTATCCAAAACGACTCTAGCCTTGTTTGTCACCTTAGGAAGTCTCTCTATGGTCTCAAACAAGCTCCTCGGGCTTGGTATGCTAAAATGGATAGATTTCTATTAGATAATGGCTTTTCTAGGTGTCATTCTGACAACACTGTCTACACCAAGGAAGTGGGTAAGTCCTTCACCATCCTTGTTCTTTATGTTGATGATATTATCCTTACTGGTAGTGATCCCAACCATATAAGCCATGTGAAGTCTAGCCTCAAAAAGAAGTTTGAAATGACAGACTTAGGACAATTGCATTATTTCCTTGGTCTTCAAGTCTTGCAATCCAAAGAATGTATTACCCTTTCTCAGTCCAAGTATGCCTGTGATCTTCTACGCCACTTTCACATAGAAGATTGTAAGCCAATCCCTTCTCCCTTTCAGTCTGGAGTCAAGCTTTCAGTCACTTGTACTACCCCTGAAGTTGATGCTATCTTATACCGTCAACTTGTTGGTAAAATT
Organism: Pinus albicaulis; assembly: GCA_034641835.2. Taxonomy (NCBI): domain Eukaryota; kingdom Viridiplantae; phylum Streptophyta; class Pinopsida; order Pinales; family Pinaceae; genus Pinus; species Pinus albicaulis. The sequence continues at coordinate 1,641,462,552 of CM076582.1, forward strand.
ATGTAACTAACCCATACCCGTTCTGACCTTTCCTTTTTCTGTTGGTCTTGTTGCTCGGTTTATGTACCAACCTCATGAAAGTCACTGGAAAGCAGCTAAAAGAATACTTAGATATATTCGAGGTACAGTTCAGTTCGAGATTCATTACAGTACAGGAGCCTCTCCATTGTTGATTGGTTTCACTGATTCAGATTGGGTTGGTGACCTTGATGATCGAAAGTCTACTGCAGGATATGTATTCACTCTTGGTTTAGGACCTATTACATGGTCTTGTAAGAAACAAAGTGCCGTCTCTCTTTCTTCAGCAGAAGCAGAGTATCGTGGTGCAGTTGAAGCCAACAAGGAAGCCATGTGGCTTCATCAGATCCTGTTTGAATTTGGTCTTCATTAGAAACATCCAACTACACTTTGGTGTGATAATCAGAGTGCCATTCAGCTATGTAAAGATCCAGTTTAGCATCAGCATATGAAACACATTGAGCTCCACATACACTTCATCAGAAAAGCTCATTCATGATCGTGTTCTTGAAGTGCAGTATTGTCCAACCAATGATCGAGTAGCCGATATCTTTACAAAGGTTCTCACAGAAGCGAAGTTTACCAAACTTCGATCCATGCTTGGAGTTCAGGAAAGTTATCATTAAGGGGGGATAGGCTCTAATGCCTCCTTCCTTCTCCTATTGTGTCACCTTTGTAAATCCTTCACTCCTATCCCAATTTGTTCTTAAGGGGGGATGTTAGGATATTTCGACACATAGGAAATAGGCTCCTTTGTGTCACCTTTGTAAATCATTCAGTCCTATCCCAATTTGTTCTTAAGGGGGATGTTAGGATATTTCGACACATAGGAAATAGTTAAGTATAACTTGGTCTAGTGTAGAGTTAGGTAAAGTGTGTTTCTTTACTATGTACATTTGTAACTTATAATCCGACGGTCATGATTTGTAGTGATCCGACGGTTCACTCTCTCCTAGGTATTAACGACACTTGATCCGTGGCTTAACACCTGATTGGTCCATGATCTCTATTTAAAGAGCATAGAGGGTCATTTGTCCTTAGGTTAGAGTTTTCTAGAGAACTTGTCTAGGGTTCTAGATGAACATTCAAGGATGTAGGGATGGTAGGTTTATCAAAAGATGAATCACCCTAAACAAGAATATTCATGATTCAAGACAACTAGACATAACGATCTTACTAATGTAACACAAATTTCAAAATAAGATGAACACACTTTTTATATTAAGAGAATGTTATAAGATGTATAGTCTAAGACATACCTGGAGATGTTCAAACCTTGTAAGGATTCCTTGAAGTGTTCTCCTTGTATTCAACCATGATCTTTTATACCTGTAATACATACTCTCAAACAAAACATGTGATATCAAGAACATGATTTAATTTCTCAGGATAGATCTTCTATGTAACCATGGAGGATGGAATCCTATGATATCGAAGATCAAGTTAATCATTCTTTCAATTGACAACAAGACTTTTACTTGACACCCTATATTGCTTGTAAATCCTAGAGGATAAGGATTAAGGTTCTAATATGTAGGTTATCTACGAATTACAATTTTTACCCTAGACTAGCTATGAACCATTTAAAGTTAGATATATTGAAAATCTTAAAAGCTTATGCTTATACTTACCTTGTGTTTACATACCTCTGATTTTATTAGACTTGTTATATTTGTTGTATATGCATCAATACTTACTTGATTTCCTTGAGTTGGTTTGGACTTTCAATTCAGATCCTCAAGGCTTCTTTCTTCATAGGACAGATTTCAGATGCCTCAGTTGTGTGGAGATGGCCTTGTCTTTGGTCCTGTAGTAGTCCTTATCATACCTCTTGAAGTCATAGATCTCCACAAGAAATTGTACCAAGATCCTTGTAGATCTTTTTCATTGCACGTATATTAGTTTTGTGATAGTATTCAACCTGTTATCACTCTGCCAAATTTCTAAGGTTGAGGAAGGAATCCCAACAGAGGTAACCACAGACCAAGCTTTTGACTTGATAGCTAGCCTTATCAAGTCAGATAGGGCTCTCTCCAAAAAGGGTCATAGCCAAAAGGGCTTGAGCAATTAGGGTTTTTAGGCTAGATATTGAGTGCAGGAGGTTTTTTGAATTTGATTTGGTTGGGGAATCACTGGATGAAGGAATTAGGTCAAGGAAAGCTAGGTTAGGGCAAATGAGTTAGGGTTGCAGGGATCAATGGGGCAAGGTAGGTACAATGCTTATCACTTGAAGAGGATTGTGATGGAATGGTGTTGAAGCTGAAAGAAAGCTAAGAAAAGCATAGGAGATTTATTTTTCTCAGATAGATGAAAGTGGACAAACTATGATTAATTACTTAAAACAAAGCATGTGCAAACATGTATTTTGATTATCTAACTTATAAGAGACCATAACATAAAATGAAGTGAACATGAATACAATACATTCAAACATATGATACTGAGTACAATGGTTTCCTTGATTAACTAGGAAACATGCAAACTAATTCCAACCCTTCACTAGTGTGAGGAAAGGGGCTAAATAGACATAAAAACAAGCTTCACTCATCCTCAAGGGTCGAATCCATGAGGTGAGGAAGAGATCCACTAATTGCTGAACTGAAAAATGAAGTGTAGGATGGTCCAAGTGACTCACTCCTCATTAGATTCAACTGATTCATTATGACTTTTACTCGATGAATCTACCGTAGGTAAGTAATCTCAAACATAATTACATTTTACCATTGTTGACCACTCTGTGTCAACGACCCCATAGCAGTACACCCCCATTTTTGCAAACGGGATTCATCATGTTCGATGTGTTCACGCCATTCAGATTTCATCGTTAGACGACAGTTTTATAAATGATGTAAACCCATTCTGCATGTAAGACCATCATGTATGTAATGACCTAGGTAAGCCTAGTATGTTGGTGACGATTTCTATCCTAGGAGGTTTTTTGTCTCACTGATTCATTTGTGTTTCTCAACACAAGTGATCGGCAGAGTTTTCCTCTCCAGCTTCACCCCAAAGTTAGGGCGGATTTTGTCATCAAGATGCTAAGTGAGTCCTAGTGTTTTCTATCGAGTCTTTGTAAAAGTAGTTTGGGAATAATCCTAGCTAATTGGCTAGATTATTTTATTACAAGCTACTTGGTTTACTAGATCATATTTTGAGTCACAGAATTGGGTAGCTTTTTGAGGGTCTATCACGGTGGGTATTCCCCCTTTATGTGTCTAAATGTATTTATCTTATGTAAAGAGGGTTGGAAAAATAATTAAATCCCTTCTCAGTCAATTAATTAAATTTTCTGGCCAATTTAAATTAAAAATCCTAAGCCATAAATTTAATTAATTTTAAGTCCTAGGTGATTTAAAATTCTTCAAAGGCAAAATTCGTGGGTCCCTAAAAAAATAAATTTTTAAAGGTCCTGGGCCAAGGGAATATTGAGAATTTCAAGAAATTTTGGACCCTTGGGCCTTGGTGGTTAAGTCAAAGTCAAAATTTTGAGGTAATTAACTCAAAAATATTATTTTTGAGTTAATTAAAAAAGAATTAAATGATAAATTCGAATTTTCTCAAAATTATAATTTCGACGGTCCAGATTAAAAGATAATTAAATATTTTTCGACGGTCGAGATTATTTTGACAAGGATCAACCGAACTAGTCGTTAGAGATTTTAGCTTATAAATTAGAGGTCTTTGTATGTCATTTTGATCCGATCTTTGAATCGTGCACTTGTTCTCAGAAGCTCTTGTAATTTTTGATCAATAAACAAAAAGACTTTGGGGTTACAGACTTTGGTGTTCCTTTTCCAGATCTATGTGGTGATATTGTCTCTAAACTCTGCTATTTTTATTGGCATTTGATGGTTGATGGCCTCTATGGATTGATCTGCATACAGGTATCTTGTGCAGGTTTCTGGGTTTTCTTAAATTGCATTTTGATTTGACTGAAATATCAGTTATCTATGTTTCTTAATGATGTCATGGTTATTTTTTAAATCTCTGTCAATCTAAAATTCAGATCTAAGTGTGCAGAGATCATTATTCAAGATTTGAGCGTTTGGGGAAATCTTCAGTTAGATCAGCTGACTCTCAGATTCCATAAAATCTGAAAAAGCCCATTGTTTCCTTATTCTTGAAGTTATCTCACGGAATATTTTTTGCAGGGTCTTCTTGGGCTTGTGTCTCTCTTAATTTCACTTTTTATTAATTGTGCAAAATGGTTTTGAATCTGGCCATGAGGGCTCTTGATCTGTAGAACAAAAATGTAAATTTGCAAATATCATTATTTTTTTTCTCACCGGGGTTTTAGGGTTTTATTTTCTGTGCATATGTTTTGGGTTTTGGTTCCTTGTTTCTGGTTTTTGCAAGTTCTATTGGGAGATTCTTAGGAAATTTTTCAGATGCGAGCCAGATTTAGGTCCTGGAGGGTAAGATCTGGCCTCAGGATCGTTTTTGGGTTGCAGATCTGGGTAGTATCTCGTTTTAAAGAATTAAATAATTACAAATGCATTGGTTTAAAGTCAAACTCTAACAGGAAAAATTTGAAAAATCTGTGTTCCTGCGTTGTATGCCTATAGCTGCTCCCTTGATCCGCTCCTACTTGTGCCATTCCTTAGCATTCACGCTGCTGCCCATCACACCCATCTGCCACAGCTCCATTTATTCTCGTTGCTCCTATCCAACATTACAGCCATCACAATCCTTTCATTCTCCGCTGGTTGCCGTATTTGCACGAACTGCCTTGACACTATTTCCGTGCCCTTTTTCCTACCTGCAAATGCAATCTCCACGTTACCGCTGCATATCCCATTTCCTCACGCATTTTTTTCATCGCACTTATTCGCTGCCATCCCTTACCTCATCTCATTACCTCTGCCTCTGTTGCAGCTCCATTCTTTGTCTGCCTCCTTTACGCTCACCCTACCTGCGTGTGCCCCATCCTTGCTACCAACCTTCACATCCTTGCCTTCGACTTGCTATTCGATTTTCATTTCTGGCAGCTTCTTCCCGAAGTCTTTCAACGACTCTTCCTTTCCCTTCGCGGCTTAATCTGCACAACAAAAAGAACAAAAAAATCGAAATCTAATTTTTGTCTTTCCATTTTTTTTTCTTTCCTTTTTAACTTTAGACTTACGATTTTTGCATTAGTGTTCAATTTAAATTTTTTAGCTTTGGTCTAATTTAGTTTTCCTTAAGTTTTAATCTTTAGGTTTAAAAAAGAAAACAAAAAATTATAAAAAATAAAAAAAGGGTCAAAAACTTTGATTAAATTTTTTAACTTTAAAAAATCAAAACAAAATCAAATTTCCTAACTTTTAACCTTTTCTTTGTCTTTAGAAGTTTAGATTTATTTACCTTTAGCTTATAGTTTCATTAACTTTAGATTTTTGAAAAAATTAAAAAATATAAAATTTAGAAAAGGGTCAAAAACTTTGATTAAATTTTTTCACTTTAAAAAATCAAAACAAAATCAAATTTCCTAACTTTTAACCTTTTCATTTTTTTTTGTAGAAGTTTAGATTTCTTTACCTTTAGCTTATAGTTTCATTAACTTTAGATTTTTGAAAAAATATAAAAATATAAAAATTAGAATAGGGTCAAAAACTTTAATGAAATTGGGAAGTGGTTTTGGATCTAAATTTTTTATAGTCAAAGGTAAACTTTAAATTTCTTTTTTATCTAAAGTTTGACTATAGATTTCTGGATTGGAATTACTTAAAATATGATTTTGATTCGGAATTATTGGAAATGTCTAGCATTTAAATTCGATGGTACGCTCGTGATAATATTTTTGTTTCGAAATTTAAATTGTTGGTTCAAAGTATTTTCATGCTTAGCTGTGATTGATGATTGATGAACTATCTCTAATTGTGTTTTTAAATTGCTTGAAATTGGTGATTAATTGCTTAGTCAACTTTGAGAATATTTCAAGTGATGATAAATTGCATGTCTTTATCGAACATTGTTGATGCATGATTATGAAGGTGTTTTATCGAATGTTAAATCACATTATTTAAAAGGGTTTATCTTCCAGTTTGATCAATTGAGCATTTAATTGAAGAATTGAATATTGTCATGGTGGATTGATATATTTTCATAGCAGGATAATTGTCCTTTTTAGCAGCAGTTTTTTTTTTTCTAAGTTAAAGTATTCTATTAGCAGTGAAAATATAGTACATCAGGCAGAAGCCTTAACAGTGCCTTCGTGGAGGCAATTTAAACAGGCAGAACATAGTTTTAGGCTGCCCTGCAGGAGGGAAACCAACCTGTAGTGCCACCAAATGAAAAATCCCACGCAGGGGATCGAACTATATTGTCCCTGACAAAAACTTGGAACATTGACAGTAGATAACAGCAGAACTGGACCATGACAAAATTTGGACCAATGTAGATTCTGAAGATGGTCACTGGCAAAAACTGGACCATAACCGTAGAAAACACAAAAACAACATAACAAGCCCTCTGAGAGGGCAGAGAAATAGCATGAGGAACATAAAAAGAGAGCCGAATTACTCATCAGGAGCCACCTCCTCGATCCTGCATCCATAATCTTCCGGTTCGCCACGATCACTGAAGAAGTCTGCATTGGAGTGGACCGCTGTAGGATTATCCATCAAATTGGCTTGACCGCGTCCAGAATCTTCCTGCAGAACCTCCTTGCTCCCGCTGGGCTGACCCCTAGAACCGTGCTGCGCTTCTTCCACGATTGCGCCCTTGACAGGACCCTGCCCTTACGCCGGATTCTCAACCTGGGGCTCCTTCAAGAAAATAGCAGAAATGGCCACAGTGACTCTCGGCCTGTTGAGCGCGCAGTCAAAAGAGAAGAGAGCGGTGTGGGATTGTGCAGGCAGCGCGTCGAAAGAGGGAGAGTCAAGCCTACGGCCAGAACGGAGCAGGCGACCATGGAGGAGACGAGGGAGGCTTTCTGAGGGTGAAGAGATTTCGGAGGGCAAGCGGGAAGAGGAGGGTGAACGCATCCTGGCACTACGAGAGGACCCGCGTCTGCAACGCATCCTCTGCCTTAGCCTGGGCATGCTTGCAGCCAAATTAGAACTGAAACTCTGGAGAGCCGAAGAATTGACAGGGGGCGGTGTTAGGGGAATGCTCAGAACAACCGTGGCTGACATGCAGGAACCTGAGAGAGAGATGTGAAGACTGCCATCAAGCTCCAAGCAACAGGTGCTGCGGCTGCGTTTCCCAGTGGTGGTGCGTTCGCTGGCCTTGCCTGCATCAGAATGGCACCACCAATTCACCGGCACAGGGGAGAGCGGAGCCATGACATATAACAGCTTGCCCCTGCAACAAGCAAACCTCAACATTGAATGACCGAACCAGTTAACCTGATATGAAATGCTGTCACTGCAGTCGAGACTGCCTTGAGCGCCATCCTCCAGTTCGAAATGAACCTCCATGTTTAATGCCATAAAGAGCGAGCGAGGTGTATTAACTACGTTCAGGTGGGTGCGTTGGTCCCATGCGGGAAGGCAGGTGGCCTTCCGTCCCATCATCACCATTAACGTTGCCGGCACCCGCATCCGGGGTTTTTAGCAGCAGTTACCTATCAACTACTTGATCTTAATTTCGTAACGGGATGTTTTGACTCTACAAGGCACTGGTCTTAAACTTTTTATGTAATCGAATTTGTAATATCTTGTTAAACCTTAACAAGTACTTGGTCGTTTGACTGTATCTCCTGAATTGGCTGGTTTCCAACTAGTTCTCTTTCTTCCATTTCGTTAGGGTCTACCTCTCTTAGTCTGCAAGGAGACAACTTAAATAGAGAGATTGGGGATCAAGGTGACAGCCCCCGATCTGAGCCGTTGTCGCGGTGCCTAGACATTCTGTGCGACAACAACCATCATTAATTACATGAGTAGAAAAATAATTTCTTGAGGAAAAGTGAAAATTTAAGAGAAAATGTGAAAAAACCAGCAAATTGGACATTTGTGCCCTCCACTGTGCCTTTGCGCCCTCCATTGGTCATTTGCGCCCTCTGTGTTCAGGGCCACTTTTGGAGGCCTTCCCGGTGTCCAAATAAGGCGCAAGATGGCTTGTTGGAAAGCCTTGCCTGTACTCTTTCTCAATATGCCTCAAGTTCTGAAAATGGAGGTCATTTGCCCCCTCAAAAAGTCATTCTCCCAAGACTAGTATTTGCGTAGTGCCTAGGTCAAAAAAGGGGCAGAGGTGATTTTTTGATGGTTTTTTGAGCTTTTCACCCATCAAAACTGCAAACCAAGGCTGAAACATGGTTTTCTAAGATGCATGGGTCATAAGGAATCCAATGGTTCCTTCCTTCTCCTCAAAAAGTGTGCCAATTATTTGCGTAGCGCATAGGGCGCTGTGCAAATGCCCAATTTTCTGCTAAATAATTATCTCAAAAAACATAGAGATTTCCAGATTTTGACAAAAAGTTAGAAAATGCTTCAAAATTGTTGGAATGGTTGATGATGATGTGTCTAAGCTTGGAGGGAAGCCTCAGCAAGAATGCCCAACTTTTTCTTCTCCTCCATGGTCAACTCTTCAATTTTGGCATTGGCTCTTTTGAGCTTGGCCAATGCAATTTTCTCTTTCTGGGCATGGAGTTTGACCTTCCTCCTCAACAAGTCATTATCCTTATTTGCCTTTTCTAACAGCTTCTCCAGGTGTTGATTGGCTCTATCAAGCCATGGTTCCCTGTTCTCATTGATCTCTATAGCAAGCTGCTCATTTGGGGTTAGCTGGTCAGCAAGCTCAACTCCCCTTTGTCTCTTTAGAGCTAGAGCTCTTTTCAGCCCTCTAGTTCTAGGCCTCTGTCTTGGTACCTGTTCTTCTTCATCATCAAGCAAGCCATACTTCTCTAGTGTTTCATGTAGAATGGCTTTGGCCTTTTGAGCCTCCCTTTGAGCAGTGAAGTACTTCACCTCATCAATGACCTGCTTGGTCTTCAACTGCTCATTTTCTTGCTCAAGAAAGTTTATGACATATATAGCCCTGTCAAGGTTAGTTTGAAGCTCCTTAACCTTGACATCCTTACCTTTGATAGCAACATTTGTGATTTTATCATTGTCATCCTCATCTAGGTCAATCCGCTGAAATTCATGCTTTGTTTCATGATTGTCCTCCTCATCATGAATGACTCGCTCAATGACCTTCTCTTTAGCTTTATCCACCTGTTGTGTTGATGTAGAAGGCATGGCCCCTTTCACTCCAAGTGAAGCAAACACATGCCTATAGCCTCTCTGGTAGGTTTTTGGCAATGGCTCAATCTCAACCATACTAGCCCACTTAGGCTCAATGTCATCAATCCTGCTAGGTGACCCAAAATCATGATGAGATGGAGATGAAGGAGGTGAAGGGGACTGATCTGATGATGATGAGTGAGTCATGGGCTGAGATGATGAAGGGACATTTTGTGCATGTTGAATGGATGGCTCAATGAAAATATCATTGGCTATGAAGGTGCTCCATGCAATTTTCAGTTGACTGAGATGGTGGAGGACTATGATTTTTATGAGAGAATGATGGAATAGGCTTTTCATTTGCTGTTCATATTCCTTCTTCTGGGCAATGCATGCCATCTTCTCTATACTCCAGAAAAGATAATAGGGCATGTTAAGCATCCTTACCCTAGTGAAATGCATCAAGAGCCGAATGTGATATGAGTAGAGCCTTGAAAATCTGCCTTCACATGAAAAATATTTCATGATAATCTTCATCATTGGTGCATATCTATCCAAAAGGTGTGAAAAAGGGAAGAACCTCTTTGTTTGATTTTGGTGTCTTGGTTTTAGGAAGAAGTCAAAATCCTGTTTCTTCAACCTTCCTTTCTTGAACCATTTCTCCCCAACATTTGGGATCCCTGTAGCATCTGAAATGACAACAGTAGATAAGGTAAAAGTGACTCCAGCTAATTTAACTTGGTTGTCATGGAGTCCAAATATGAAAAGTCTAGTTAGCATGGGGTGGTGTTTAACCCTCTGAATTTTCTCACAAAAATCATAACAGCCAACATGTTTGAAGCTAAGAGAAGCTAAGAGTTCCTTAGTATTTGCAGGCTAAAGTCTGAGCACTCTTCCTCCTTCATGTGGCCTCCTTATCTTTGTTTCCTCTCCTTCAGTGAATGATGTGTTTTCCTCTTCTGTTTCCATGGTGTTTTTTTTAATACCCTAGGGATTAGGGAAGGGAAATGGGAAAGGGAGATGGGAAAGGAAAAAATGAGGGAGGTGTTTGATAGGGTATGTGATATGGGGAGGGGATAGTGAGTAATGTTTAGGGATATGAGGAATGGGGAAGGGAAAAGGAATGAAAGAGTGATGGGAATTGGGATTTAGGAGCCTAGGTTAAAATAACACCTAGGGCTTAGGGTTTTAGGAATTAGTAGCTTAGGGATAGGGATTATGATAACAGGGATTAGGGAATGAATTTTAATAATGTAGGGATGGTATTGAGTGTAAGGAAAATGGGATTTTGGGAATTATGATGCAAGGGAGAAAATCTAGGGTTTCACATTCAAGAAGACACCAAATTACAACTTCAACTTGCAAAACTTCAACACATAAACTTAAGAAGGTGATTTGTGATGGCAAGTGCCTCTTACTAGTTTGTTGGAGGTTAATGACTGAGTGGAGGAGCTTTGAAGGCAATTTCTCATCACTTGCATGCTTTGCTGAGCTTGCTGGTCATTTGCGCCCTTGACAAGCTATTTGCGTCATCAACAACGTATTTGTGCCATCAACAACGTATTTTCACCCTTCTCAGCACATTTGTGCCCTCCTCATCACGTTTGCGCCATCGACAACACATTTGTGCCCTCCTGAACGTATTTGCGGCCTCGCTTCAAGATTTGCGCCCTCGATTCTGCTCCTTTGCTAATTTCGCTTAGGATTTCGAAATTTTGGTCCCTTGGAGTGCTGAATTGATATTTAGAGGAGGCAGATGAATTTGAATTGATGTCTATTAGTCATAAATAACTAAGTGAATTTGAATTTGAATTTAGAAACCCACTTTTTCTAATGTCTTTTTTCACTTTTTGAAGACTTTTGTTGATTATCCTTTCATCTGATTTTTCTTTCTTGCAGGATGGTGTTGCCGGAGTTTGACACTTTTCTCTTTTAGTTTGGCATGTGTGTATTGAGTTGGCAGCTAGGGATCGAACTTATTACATATAGGAAACATAAAATTACGTAAAAAATTAAAAATAAATTACAGCTCTGTTTTCATATCAAAATTACATTTTGATGGGAAAATCATAAAAATCAAAATTACAAATTTAAAAATATCATATTTACATGCTGATAATCTTCTGTAGATGAAAATGAAATGTTTATTGAGTCACTCTCACACCTTTTGCTGACCTTATTGAAATGAAATGGTGCATTTTTGGACCTTGAACATTGAAACCTAAAGACCTAATGGGACCTCGAATGACCTGACTTCCATGATTGACTTTGACTGAGATAAGACATAGTGAAATGGGCTTTTCAAAAGTGTTTTAATGCTCAGCAAGACATGAAGGTGGGCCAACAAATGAGATTTTGTGAGGGAGAGTGAAATTTTATGACTAGGACTACCATCAGTGAAACAATTTTTAGCATGACCTAATGGAATGAAATAAAAATTTCAACGTGGGACACCTAAAATGAGAATGAAAAGAGTGATTTTGATCACTGATGGCAGAATGCATATTCTGACACTAACACAACCCATAAACATAACAATGCTTTGATCATATATCACTGAGCCTGAATTCCTTTATGACATGATTGTGACACAAAACTTCACACTGAACTTGCTTCTGAGATATTACTGAAGTATGCTGAAACCTTTTCACTTGATTTGTTTCCTTGTAGTATGCTGAAACCTTGTCACTTGATTTCACTGAAACCTTCTATGTAATTTGAGTGAAGTATCATCTTTCTTGATTGTGATTTTTATCGAAGATGTAGGAACCCAATCTCTGAAATGATCTGAATTATCTAACTCTGAACTCCTTCTTAAGTCAGGATCTTGATCTGACTGACATGTTCTTCAAGACAAATGCAAAATAGAACCTTTCACTAAGTGGTCTTCAAATTGCCTTTGATCATGACCTTATCTATGATACCATGTTGAGAAATCCAAAGTGTGGCAGTTAATCAATTTCTCTTATTATGACATTATCTTGTGATGTTTTCATTATTAATATTAGTTCTTTCGAATTATATTTTCTTATCATTAAGAGTAATGCCAAGCAACAAAAAGAAGAGGACACAAAATGTAGGCACGCATCCAGGGAAAAACTCCACTCTAGGGGAAAACCCGGTCAAAATTCTTCCTTCAGTAGATTCAAAACAAGATGAGACCACCAAGACCCTCACAACTTAGACTTAAGACTACCTCCATCCATCAAGTCAACCTTGTCATGTCATACTTTAGTTCTATGGTAGTCTAACCATTCTTCGCTCTTGTAGTAGTCAACCTTCTTCACACTTCCGTCCTTGCAATGGCACCAAACTTATATCTTGAGATAGAACCAATCATTGAACTTCTTCATTGTGATAGCATCGAATCATATTCACTGTGATGGCACCAAATTTACTCATTGAGATAGCACCGAAATTAATTCATTGTAATAGCACCGAACTCTAGCCACTGTGGTCACTGTAATAGCACCGAAACTGTGATCACTATAATAGCAGCGAGACTATTGTGATAGTATCGAGGCTTATCCACTATAATAACACCGAGACTTATCCACTATAATAACACCAAGACTTATCCACTATGATTTATCCGAACTTGTGCACTGTGATTTAAGCGAAGTTCATACACTTATATATATAGTTGTTTGTCCATAAAATAGGCCGACATGAGTCCATGAACAATTGTGTTTCCATTTAAGGTAAGGTCAACATGAGTTCATTTATGGAAGCTCACTTGATGATGATTCTTTTGAGGTCGAAATCAAGGAGACTTTGATGGAGGAGGAGTTTTAACATGACAATATATACTTTGACTCAAACAAACAATCCTAAAGCCTTCAATGGAGGCTTGACCTATGACAATTGACCCAAGCACGAAACCCATGCTTTAACAAGTCAATTAAAATAATAATAAATTCTTTTTTCTTTCTTTTGAAAAATATATTACATTTTGACTCAAGTACAATTTATGAAGACCGAACCTAGTTACATTCTTCAACATTTTCCTCCTTCACACCTTTCGATCCCTTGTTGCTACTGCCACTGATGGAGCTCTTTACTAGAGATCGCCTCGTCCCATCTTGTTGCAGTTCTGACCACATCTTGTCCCACCCAGGTAATGTATCTTGTTCCAAAATGCCTTGGACAAAGATTTCCCATTCCTCGGAGATACTGTTCAGTGCCAAATGTACAAGCTCTGTAGCTTGAGGCGCTTATCCTACGACTACAAGCTCATCCCGGATATCCTGAATTCTGGTGAGAAAGGGATCTATGCCTTCACCCTTCTGCATACGAACATTCCTGAACTCCTCCTTCAGGAACATCTTCTACTGCTCGGAAGGATTCTGATATAGTGAGGCTATAGTGCCCCACATTTCTTTGGCCGTGTTCTTAGCTGCCACATGCGAGACAATATGATCTTGAACTTCATCGAGAATCAACCTCTTTGCCTTGGCCATCTCCTTATTGTAATTAGCTAGTTGGTCTACATCTGTAGGCACGGCCACAACTCATTCTACATACATCTTTAGACCATACTCACCTAGCAGGAAGGACATCCTGGCCTTTTAGATACAATAGTTGGATGCACCCTCTAATCTCTCCTGATCTTGGAGTCCTACTGAAGCCATATCTGCAAAAACTCGACTTGCATTGGAAATCTCTATCTTTATCCTATTCAACTGCTTGCTCTGCTATTCACACTCCCTTATGGAGTGAGAAAAACTGCCTGTTGCAATTGGAAATATTAGATTTCTGAAGTAGAAACCCTCTAAGAGAAATCTCCCTCGTGTGTGTACTTTCTCTTCCACCCGACACTGATTTTGCTCTAGCAAACTGCTGCAAAACCCTTCTGCACCTAGACAAGAAATCTGCTTTGCAAAATACTGAGTTGCTTCTTCCTCTACTTGCTGGAATCATTTTCCCGGACAAATCGAACTTTTCTGCCTACTGCCACTGGAAAATCGAACCCTGTCCAACAATTCGCACTGCCTTGCTAGGCACAGCGCAACTCCAGAAAATTTCCGCCTGCTGCTCCCTCTGAACAACAAAATTTTATCCTTTCGACTCTGAGCCTCTTGTTCGTCAAATAAGCTCTGATACCATGTATAAATTCCTTGAAATGCAGCAACTAGAAATAATTCTTCTAATTGTAAGATTAATTATGCAGTTTATTTTATTTACAGCAAAATAACAAATTATTCACACTGCAATTTCTTCACTAATTAAAATATTGCGGAAGCAAAAATAGGCATTGAGAAATACTAGCACACACACATAAAAATTGACACAATTATTTTTGGAAAAATGTCCTTGGAAAAACCCAATGTGGGAAAACCGATGCAACAACTGAGGGTTTTATTATTATGCAACAGTGAATTTTGAGTACAATAAATTTGGATGCCCAACTGGATATCCAACCTGAGAGAAATACTGCAAAATTAAACTAAGGAAATTTTACCCTCTTCTCCTAGTAATCTCGGCTCAAACTGACAAAGCCAAGCAAGTCATCCAAACCCTTTGTACATGCTCTGCGTCAATTCTACGCAACCTGTCACATGCTCAACATAGAGTAGCTACTACTCAAGTCGTCCTGCCTACTGCTGACTGAGGAAGTGTCTCTCCAGCCTACTAGAAAATATTCCCAGCCTCTGGAACCTCAAATGACCTCCACTCCAGTTAAATCAAACTGCCTCTTTGAGGTTGTGTGCAGGCTCTGCGCTGCCTCGTGGAGAAAATAATTCGGTCTCCTCTCTATGCCTCTCAAGAACTGGAAAACTTCCTCTGGTTCACTGTCTCTGCCCCTCTCTAGCCCTGTGTCCTCTCTCTGGCTCGAACTCTGTGTTGATTACTATAGCATTGGAAAGTGTTCTAAGTCTCATTTTTGGTAGAGAGGCTTGGACATCAGTTATCCAGAGAACCCAGAAATCGTTTGTGGAAATTCCACTCGGATAAGACTTTATTAAAATAATTAATTATTTTAATGCAGACCCTAAGTTCAAACTTAGGGAAATTAAATAATTAAAGGGTATCAATAGAGCAGAGTGTGAATCTTCTAGAAAACGAAGATCAAGGTAACTTTTGATATTAGCCATTGATTAATGATATAATCTTGGTCATTGATTCATCAGCGAGAAGACTATAAGAAGAGACTTGAGGGCCATTTGGAAATCAAGCCGGGTACACTCTCAGTACCCGAAGGAAATTGATTCTGAAGCAAGAGAATTCGATTTCAGTGGGTGAGTTTGTAGAGGCAGGGTTACAGAAGCAGAAGGAGGAAGGAGGAGTCAGTTATCGGGAAGTAGAAGTCAGGAGGATGAAGGGAAGGGTGAGCTGATCAGCAGCAAGAACCCCTCCACGCAGAATCTCGCAGTCTAGAGGGGGACTGCACAGAGCTATCACATTGGATGATGCAGAGGGTGAAGGAGGTCACCCTGAGGGTTCGAAATTTGTCTAGAAGGTCTAGAAAATTCAGCCAAGTGTTTGCAAATTTTTCTTTGCTCATCAAACTTTTGTAAATGTACTTTCCATTTCTGAAGATAAATATAAAACCCTCATTTGCTGCACCGATTTTCCCACATTGGGTTTTTCCGGGGACAGTTGTCCAAAAATAACTGTGTTCATGTGGTTGTTTCTATTGTGCTACTTGTGTAAATTATCTTTCTGTTCTTATGCGCTTAACGATAGTGAAGATCTGCAGATGTGTTTATTTCAGAATTTACTGAAGCATCTGTAAATAACTTATCTCATAAGTAGGAAAAATAAACCAAGTATTGCAGAAATATTTTCCTCTTGAAAATTTCACATGGTATCAGAGCAAAGGGCTAAAAATAGAAAGGGAGTATGTGTCATGGACTCACGCAGTAATGCAGAGGGTTCAAGCAGTCAAAGGGACTTACGCAGTCCTCCAGAGCACTCAGAAATGCAGAGAGTACACACCATGAAAGTGCTGGCATCCAGTCTAGAGGAGGATCTTGCTTGTGTGTCGAGCACAACTCCTCCAAGTGTTTGGTATATTGACAGTGGGGAATTTTCTCATATGATGAGGATTCGAGAATGTTTCTCAGGCTACCAAGAAGAACAAATGAATTTTCAGATAACAATGGGAAACAAGGAAAAATGTACCCCCATAGGAAGAGGTACCGTAACTTTTCAGACTGAAGATGGCAGCAAGATTCGAGCCACGAATGTTCTGCATGTACTAGGGTTGGGGATGAATTTACTCTCGGTGTCTCAACTTCAGAACAAGGGTTATGACGTATACTTCATTAGAGATAAGGTGTATGTCAAACACCCTAATTGGAGCAAAAATGTACAAATCGGAGTAAGGAGTCACAAGTTGTATAAAATCCAACTTGAATCTCCGGTGGCCCTGATTGGCAGTACAGACGATAAAGATATGAATGAATTATGGCACAAAAGGATGGGGCACCTACATCATGGAGCCTTGGGGATTCTCAAAAATACTGTCAAAGGGGCTCTTGAGCTCAGCACGAAGAAAGACGAAGTTTGCAGGGGATGCATACTAGGGAAGTACGTTAAGGCATCATTTCCAAGAAGCAGCTGTAGAGCCAAAGGTGTATTAGAGTTAATACACTCAGACATTTGCAGTCCAATGTCTACAACTGCTCTCAGTGGGGCAAAGTATTTTGCCACCTTCATTGATGATCATTCCCAAAAAACTTGGATCTATTTTTTGAAAACCAAAGATGAAGTCTTTGATCGATTCAAAGATTTCAAAGCATTGGTAGAAAACTCTACAGGAAAGAAGATCAAGAACTTGTGGTCAGATAATGGTGGAGAATATATCGATAAAGACTTCACAAGTTTCTGTGCAAAGGAAGGCATCAAGAGAGAATGGACAGCTCCATACAATCCAGAGCAAAATGGAGTTGCAGAACGGAAGAATCGGACCATTATAGAAGCTGCAAGGGCAATGCTGCATGACCAAGACTTGCCCAAGTTCTTATGGGCAGAGGCCTGCAATACAATAGTATATATTCAGAACAGAGTTCCCAATAGAGCCTTGGGAAAGGTAACTCCCGAGAGTGTGTTCACAGGCAGTAAGCTAGAAGTGGGCCACATCAAGATATTTGGTAGCATAGTGTACTGCCACATTCTAGATGAAAAGAGAAAGAAGTTGGATCAAACTGCAGAAAAGGGTTTTCTGATGGGCTATAGCGAGAATGCAAAGGCATATTGCATCCATATTCCAGAGAGCAGGAAAATCGTGGTAAGAAGGGATGTAAAATTCTTGGAGGAAAGAGCCTTCAGGAAATCGTGAGAAATGGCCACAAATACGCAGATTGAGGAAGATCCACTGGTACAGCCTCAGTGACCTACAGAGGATAGGTTAAGTGCCTCTCCAAGGCACAATGATTCTGAGGAGAGTTCCTTCGAAGAAGAATAGGAAGAAGAACAGGTGAGACCGCCCACCACTGATGAGAGACCGAGCAGAGAACTTCAACAAATTCTGAGGGACGCAAAAGAATTTGTTGGAACCCCTAGAGTTGGGAAGAGGGTATGAAAGCAACCTGACAGATATCAAGCACTGGTAGCTCAGGTTGGAGAGCCTTCCAGCTTTTAGGAAGTAGCTCAACATCAAGTGTGGGTGGATGCCATGGTAGAGGAGTATAGCTCCATCATGACAAATGATGTCTGGGAAGTAGTCCCTAGACCACAGGACAGATCAGTTGTAGGATCTAGGTGGATCTACAAGATCAAATATGCTGCAGATGGCAGCGTAGAGAAGTTCAAGGCCAGATTTGTAGCTAAGGGGTATGCACAAAAGTAAGGAATTGATTATGAGGAGACCTTCGCTCCTTAGCTCGCTACATTTCTATCAGATCCGTCATCTCTCTGGCAGCGCAGATGGGATGGGAAATTCACCAGATGGATGTCAAGACAACATTCTTGAATGGGGTAATAGAGGAAGAAGTGTACATAGAACAGCTAGATGGCTTCGAGACGCATGAGCAAAAGACTCATGTCTGCAGGCTCAAGAAAGCCTTGTACGGGTTGAAATGAGGAGAAAAATTTTCTCCTATAGGTTACCCACTCTTGGTGGGTAACAAGGACTAAAAGGATCTGCCATGACATCCACCATAGGGGATCTGGGTCACCAATTAGCCAACACTTGCGCATCAAGTCATCCCACAAGGTCACATACATAGAAATCATCACACTTTGGGCTCATCAACATGATCACATCTTGTGAAAAAATGTATAGCACATAGCAGAGGATCCAATTGTAACACTAGTATTTGGTCATTTTCAACAATAATAGATACTTGACTTAGTAGTCCCTCCTTGCATATGTGATGGAGCTACTTCTATGGTTTTTCCAATATGTTGGTAGTAGGCACATTTTTCCAAATTTGAAATCTCTTGTTTCAATTCTTTGCATGTCTTTGAGGTCATTTTCTCTGAGCTTTTATGAATATTGTAATACAAGAGATCATCATCAATTGCATCATTTTTTATTTAAATTGCAACAGGCTTATTATACACCACTGCAATAATACAGGCACAACTTCATTAATTAGTCGGTTATGTTTGGAGATCCAATGGATCTGCTCGTTTAGTTTTGTGAATGCTTTCATTTCATAATTCAAGTAATTTCATCTGAGTTCTTATTTTATCTTTGACAGATCTTGAGTGGTTGGAGAAAGATCCACATGCAACTATTAAGCGTAAAGATTGCATCAATGGCTTCATTGGATGTATACAAGAGGATGGCTCGAATGCATTTATTAATTGGGTGCAAGCCAATGGCATTCATGTGGTTGGTTCCAGGACCTTAATATCTTAGTACTCACTCACATCAAATTCTGGATTACAGTTCATTGTTACATGGCAGGCTGATTTTTTTATCGTATGTTTTCTTTTGTTCTTGATTGTTTGCAAAAAACTAGTTAACAATATCAGGCTTCTGATTGAATTCTCTTGTTTTGTTATTTATTGTGGAAATGGTAATACATGGGAGGTTGGACAAGACAGATTAAGCATAGGTTAATGATTTAATTTGATTCCACAGCAATAATGCTTGGAATAAAACCCCAAGGGATAGCTCAATTGGTCTAAAAGTCAGACGTGGGTCCTCTCCGTAATCAGGGAGGTCACGGGTTCAATTCCGAATTTGAGTCCCTTGGGGTCAGGCGCCGTAATCAGCGCCGACGGTTTATCGCGCGTACCATCCAGATATTCTGGGGAAGTGCCCCCGGGTTCTCCGCGAGTTATTCCTCGGAAAAAAAAAATGCTTGGAATAATTTAATAACTTGGAATGATGCCGAGATGGTAATCGATGATGTTCCCTATGGCATTTTATTATCTAATTGAAAATGTGTAATTTTGAAAGAAAAAAAATTATGGTGGTATATGAATTCTGAGATGTTATTAATTTCTTCTCTTATTTATAATTTCATAAATCTTTTCAGTTATTCATCATATAAACAACATCTATTTCCTTATTTCATGTAATGACATTTGAGGCTGCAGGTTTTGGTAGTGGGCATATGCACCGACGTTTGTGTTCTAGACTTTGTTGTGACTGTTTTGTCAGCAAGGAACCATGGTCTGATTCCCTGTTTGGAAGAAGTTGTGGTGTACTCTGAAGGATGTGCGACTTATGATCTTCCTGTCAATGTTGCAAAAAACATACCTGGGGCGTTTTCTCATCCACAGGTAAAGCTACCTACTTTTTAATGGTCGTTGTCATCTTTTTATCTGCATATCAAGTCAGTCAGAAGAAAGGGCAATAATGCCTAGAGAAAAGATCATGCACAAATTAAGACAGTGAGGGTTCTGTTAAATCTTTGAAATGAAAAAGAGGGGAAAACAGTAGAGGAATTCGATTGTGCTTCACTAGCGTAGATCCATATTAACCTCAGATCTATTAAGTGCCAAGAAGGATTAAAAAGCTCAAGGTGTGCTTAATATATCCTTCATTAAGATGGATCTATACTAGTTTTTTATTTTATTGAGCTGACCTTAATACATGCATACATTATTTTAGTAATTTGTTGCTGAAGAAAAATTCTCTATTCTTTTTATTTGATGAAAGCTAAAAGGTGCATTTCATATAGATGCCTGTGAGGCATAAAACCACAGTATCAATATAATCTGCCAGTACATATTTCCTGCCATCACCTAAACTGATGACGACACTAGTGAAAACACTAACAGCTGTAATGTTTCCCGTGGTCTGACCCTCAAAACTTTAAAAACAGCAAAAATTAGAAATCATTCATTAGCATATACTTATATATATCTCTTACATAAAATTGAAAAGGGAATAAAACAGCTACTGGAAAACCATGCTTGGAGGATAGTACGGAGATTCACCTTTTATGGATCTGACCATCTTAACAGTGCCTTCTCGAAGATCAACGGCCTTATAGGATAGATTGTCTGCAGTCAGGTTGTATTTCTCATGTTATGCTCAAAGGATATCTGCTGAAAAGTTGTAGGCAGATCTTTTCCCCCAAGAATATGTTCCCTCAACTCTAGAGTTCTGCCTTAGACTGCACCTTTCATCAACGAAGTGACTAGGGTTGCCCCCTAAATCCACATATGGGTTAGCGTGGAAAAAATATTTATGTCCACTTGGTGTGGCCTTTGGGGCAAGTTTCGAGTTGAGCAGCTGTCAGTCAAACCCCAACTCGTCAATATAGGCCAACTCCCAGCGAAGACAAGTGTAATATCAAGGGGTGTGGACCCTATGAGAAAAATAAACTAAGGCTTGATTAATCTAAGTTAAACAAGTTCTAGGAGTTATATTAATTACAAGATACAATCCACCATCATTAAAGTTAATCATAAGCATATACTTCAAAGCATGTTAGTGATCATCTTAAACTTTAAGTTCATTCATAAACCATAGACACGATGATAATAAGCAAATAAATGAAGTACTTGACAAGTAAAATATATGAATAAAGAGACCAGTGCCAAGAATGTGCTCAATAGATGCTCAATAATGAAGTACTTGAGAATGTAAAGATGTGTAAAAGTACTTGGAAATGGGATGCTTTGAAAATGAAATGTACTTGAAATCGTAAATGACAATTGCCCACAAGTTAACAAGCTTTGAAATATAAAGTGGCATTAAGTAAATGGATCAAGTACAAAATGCTAGAAAGTAAATGTGATGGAGTGTCTCTTGGTTCGTTTTAGTTATATTTAGGTTGTCACTTGAGATTACGTTAATTCAGTGCGTGAAGTGCACAATATGCAATGTGATTGCAAGAAATTAAAACTTGTTACAATCAGTTTCCTCCTCAGGCCTTATCCTCGTTGGGCCCCCAATCTTAGAATAGGAAGTCTTAAAAGAGGAAGGGTCCCTAGTGAATCAACTTTAACCAACAAGCCATTGGAACTTGCTAGAGGTTAATTACTCTTAATGAAATGAGATCTAATCTAAATCAGTGAAATGAAATCTAACTAAAGCAAAATTACAAGTAGTCTACTCTAAGCATGAGAAATGAAACTTACCAATTAGATGCTCAAGTGAAATGAAAGACAAAACTAAATTTCATTTAGCATGTGATTATTCTATTTTAGGTTAGTTTTAGATCTTACTACAAAAGCAAACCACAAAAGCATAACCACAACAAAGTCCCCAATTTGGGAAGAGGGATGCTTAGGGGGGGAATTCTCTAACTCCCAAGAAAAAATATGATACTTTATTAGATCCATTGTGGAATAAAGGATTAAAAGAAGAAAATCCCTTATGAATAAAGGGATGGAGAGAAACTAAAAAATGTTACAATGAATCCCTTGTGGAATAAGGGATTGAAGAGAAATTTGAAAGAGTTACAATGAATCCCTTGATAAATCAAAGGGAATAAAATCTCATTCGAAGTTACAATGGATCTTGTTGTTGCCCGAAGTGTCCACCTGAGGTGACAACACTCAGAGTAGGGGTTGTCACTTTGATCCCTACTCACTTCGTTTAAGCTATCTCGTAAGACAGGCGAAGGGGGTAGTCCCTGAAGGAAAAATAATGAGGAGCCTGTTGAAAATCAACAAGTTTAGGAGATACAAATGAATATCCTAGAAACTTGATTAAAATGATATGGCAAGTAAGATAAACAAGCACAAACAATTAAATTATTCGATATATACTAGTGATAGACCAGTGCCTTGAATTTAAGAAATACTTGCACAATAAAGATTAATATGTCAAGTTACTGGATAGACAAGTGTTGCAAGGATGATATGCAAGATCCATCCTAGATGAAATGCAAGATCTAATCTAATGGGAAATGCAAGATGTTGGTTGCTTTTAGTTATATGCCTAATCTAAGTGAGAGCCTTCACCTCAATTGTTTTGAAGCAAGTCTCGCACAGGGTTGTAGAAAGAAGACCAGGGGAAGGAGGCTAAGGCCTCATTAACGATACCTACCCTGGAGTTCTAAAGACCCAGATTCCTCTGTTCCTACAAGGGATTTCCTGCAAGACAATTGCAAGGTCACCTGTTTTAACTTTTAACCTCAATGCGAGGGTCAAGCGTCACAAATTGGGAGAGAAGGTGTCCCTAAGTTTCTATCAAATAAACTTATGCCTGGAGGTAAATTTTAAATATGCACTTCTAATCTAGGATGAGAATGCGAATAATGATTAGGTTAAGATGCTTCAATGAGATAACAATGAGAAGAGTGCTCCAATGATAACAAGATAAGATCACTTATAACCAATATGCCAAATATCACTTATAGATCAAGACTAAAAGAAATAATTAAGTAAGCACCTTAATGTTATTTGATGAAACAATTATAGCAATGCCTCTTGATTATTTATATGTGCTTATTAGAATTTCTCTTTCACTTATTAGATTACCGAATTAGAACAAGAGAACTACGAGATTGCAAGAGCACAACTACAAGCAATTGGATGAGATTGCTAATAGTGAGATTAGTAAATGAAATGCAACAAAGGATTCAACTATGCAATGCAATTTGCAAGAGGGAAGTGTTACCCACCACCTGTGGGTGACACCCATAGGAGAAAATTTTCTCCTAGATGGTCCTCAACTAGCAGTTAGCAGCCCTTTGCAGCTACCAAATAACTCGATGTGCCACCATCTCCGCCACCTGAGCCAACCATTATGATTCCTCACCCATATGTTATGATCGTATGTTTGAAGGTAGGCCTTCCAACCTCAAATGTATGGCTTTCATTATGTAGTTGGGTATTTTTGCTTACTTATCATGGACACTTTTGGGCATAGATTAATGGGGAGATTCGACGACAAGATTAGGCATGGTTTGTATTCTTGTCCCTTTGTCCAATTTGGTGGTTAACCTTGTATCTTAGTCTCGTGGGATCTACTTTATTGGCTATTAGCTTTAGGAGTGCCACCACATGGGAAATCCCTTTTTTGGTTGTGTGGTCCCGCTTCTTGACACCACATACATCACTCCCCTCTGTTCATTATAAACCTTTTCGCATATTTCCCATCCAAGTCTACATTTGTCCATTGTGTCCACAAGGAGTTGGCCTCCCGCTCCCTTGTCCACACTTTGGGTCAAGCCTGGAACAATGCCCTGAAGGTTGATGCAGCTAAAAAGAAAGTAAAAGGCATAATTTGGCCACTCTCAATAGGAAATGTACCATAAAATGCAAAAGATGGCCGAGACATACAAATTTAGCACATTGGCAAAAGCCATCATGAACTCTACCCCTATCATTATTGCCATCACCCTGGTTCCTAGGGCCCCTCATATTGGCCCCCCGCATCATTAAGGAACCCGTGATTGTCCCAACCCCTGGTGAGTGATGAACTGCCCAACCTGCCCAACCTTAAAGGGGTATTCGCTACTATATCATTCACATCATGCTATCATTCCCTGGAGCCTAAGCAGTTTTAAAAGAAAAGTCAATAAAAGGAAAAAGGCATATGAAGAAGGGTGGAAAAACAAAGGTCGGGGTAACTCATGTACCATGATTGCTCCCTCCTACATTCATACACCCAAGTGTGGGCTTCCCCTATCGTAGCTACCCTTGTACTATGGCACATGGCTTGGAGCCTTCTCTTGATTCCCCACTCCGTTCCATCATCATAGCACATGACACCTGCCACTTGATGGATGTACCATGGACTTATCACTCCCTTAAAGGTTGAAAGTACCTAATAGAGTCCTTGATTAACCTCCTCCTTGAACTTGGAAACACTTGTATACTCTAAAGCCCATTATGGAAGGGAATGCCACTATGAAGTGTCCACTTGGCTCCATGGTTTGTAAACTCATTTACTCAATTACATTGATGATTTGTTCTACTGGAAGGTGAGGAGATGCATTGGATATTATATAGGATTGCAGGTGGGTCTTCATCTTGGTGTTTGGTCTCCCTATACGAGTTCCAAGCCCCTCTAAAGGGTCATATTGGCATTTGTGGGGTGTGCATTAAGAGCCATGTGCCTCCACTATAGCAGAGAGCAGATAGCCATGGTATGGGATCCTTCATTACCATCCATTTCTTGCTCGTGCTCCACCTATTTGATGATGATGATGCACCTGGACCACCTTGCCCAACCGACTACACACTTGCACCACACATTTAGCGGTTGATCTAGGGCCCAAATGAGGTTTTGTCGCACCATGGGAGACAAAGGGAGGGCTTGCATCATTGTTCCAGCCCTTACAGATGGGATATAGGCTTGCTCGATCCACTTGGAGACCCATGAGGATGTTTTTGTGCCCCCACAGCCACATGGGAGCACCATAGGTCATTTGCTTGGAGTTCAAGGGGCCATCCCCTTTATCACTATATTTGGAGCCCTTCCACTCATTTTGGGACATATTGGACTCCACTAGGCCTTCCAATGGCCCTCCTAGCTATTTATTTATCATTTTGGCCCTCTTGAGAGGCTTCTTTTTCATGTTATGAAGTTGTTTTGTGGGTTTGTCACCAATTGGGGTGTTATTTTTCACATTAAAGACACTTTTAGGGGTTTGTTAGGCTAATTAGACCCATTTGAACTATTATAGGCTATATAAATACATGAGACCTCATTCGTAATTCTCATCATCACTTGGATTTGGATCTTTATTTCTTTTGGAATTTCGCTTATAGCTATTGGAGGACGAATTGGATAATCTTTGATGCATTTTGACATTTGGAAATCTTGTCTTGGTCTTGGAGCTTCAATTTTGTCTCCCTTTGATGTTTGGATATATTTGCTATACTTGTAAGTGCTTTTTCATGGTCTATTTCTCTATTTCAGGTGACCTTTATAATGTATGGAATTTTCGCTCATGGAGTCTATGTTTCTACCCCAATTGAAGTGTTTGGTCTCCCTATACGAGTTCCAAGCCCCTCTAAAGGGTCATATTGGCATTTGTAGGGTGTGCATTAAGAGCCATGTGCCTCCACTATAGCAGAGAGCAGATAGCCATGGTATGGTATCCTTCATTACTATCCATTTCTTGCTCGTGCTCCACCTATTTGATGATGATGATGCACTTGGACCACCTTGCCCAACCGACTACACACTTGCACCACACATTTAGCAGTTGATCCAGGGCCCAAATGAGGTTTTGTCGCACCATGGGAGACAAAGGGAGGGCTTGCATCATTGTTCCAGCCCTTACAGATGGGATATAGGCTTGCTCGATCCACTTGGAGACCCATGAGGATGTTTTTGTGCCCCCACAACCACATGGGAGCACCATAGGTCATTTGCTTGGAGTTCAAGGGGCCATCCCCTTTATCACTATATTTGGAGCCTTTCCACTCAATTTGGGACATATTGGACTCCACTAGGCCTTCCAATGGCCCTCCTAGCTATTTATTTATCATTTTGGCCCTCTTGAGAGGCTTATTTTTCATGTTATGAAGTTGTTTGGTGGGTTTGTCACCAATTGGGGTGTTATTTTTCACATTAAAGACACTTTTAGGGGTTTGTTAGGCTAATTAGACCCATTTGAACTATTATAGGCTATATAAATACATGAGACCTCATTCGTAATTCTCATCATCACTTGGATTTGGATCTTTATTTCTTTTGGAATTTCGCTTATAGCTATTGGAGGACGAATTGGATAATCTTTGATGCATTTTGACATTTGGAAATCTTGTCTTGGTCTTGGAGCTTCAATTTTGTCTCCCTTTGATGTTTGGATATATTTGCTATACTTGTAAGTGATTTTTCATGGTCTATTTCTCTATTTCATGTGACCTTTATAATGTATGGAATTTTCGCTCATGGAGTCTATGTTTCTACCCCAATTGAAGTGCAAATTTGATTTTGTGAGGGTTTTGCATATGTTACATGTCTAATATACTGAATGAATGTTCCTAGGGGTGTATTATCTATATAATTGCCTTGATAAGTCATCAAATTGCATCAATAATAAATATAAATTTCTTTGGTAACCTAGTTGTTGCCTTTAGGGTGATACAAAGTTGTTGGGGAACTCCTTGATTGGGTAAAAGATGACCCAAAGGTTGTGTTGTTGCTTGAAGTGTACACCTAAGGTGCAACGCTCAGAACAGGGGCTATCACTCTAAATTTCACAGTAAAATTTCACATTGCAGCAAAATTTTCACAGGAAGACATATTGAAGTAAGTAGGGATGTCATATTTGATGAAAATCACGCCTACAAAAGATCCAAGGATATCCCTATTGATTTCGATGACGAAGACATACCTATATTCAAAGAAGAAGAAATACAACACGACAATCCCACTACAATTCAAGAAGATGAAGAAGGACCAAGTGAGCCTATTCAACCCATGATCATATTGAACACTAGGAAAAGGCCAAATTGGTTAGAAGCTACTCTTGAAGATGCTGAAGGACATAAAGTTGCAAAAGGAACCTTTAGAGAAAGCAAAAGGCCAAAGAGATATTTTGGATATGCTGCATATATAACAAAACTAATTGAAGCTAAACCATCTACATTTGAAGAAGCTGCTAATCAAGAGGTTTGGAAGAAGGCAATGCAGGAGGAATATCAATCCATTATGAAAAATGGGGTTTGGGAAATTGTTCCTAGACCTAGTCACAAATTAGCTATCACCTCTAAATGGCTCTACAAGATCAAGCATGTTGTTGATGGAAGTATTGACAAATACAATGCCATATTTGTTGCAAGGGGTTTCTCTCAAAAGGAAGGCATATATTATGAAGAAACCTTTACACCCACTGCAAGGTATACTACTATTAGGTCCCTGGTTTCATTGGCTGCTACAATGGGATGGAATATCCATCAAATGGATGTGAAGACAACATTTCTGAATAAGACCATTGATGAGGAAGTATACATTGAACAACCCGAAGGCTTTGAGGTAAATAATAGAGACACATATGTATGTCAACTCAAGGAGGCCCTATATGGTTTGAAGCAAGCACCTAAGGCATGGTATGCAAGAATGGATGCGTACCTTCTAAGAATTGGGTTCATGAAGAGTACTGTTGATCCAAATCTCTACATCAAGGTTGAAGATAATGAGCCAGTCATTATTCTACTATATGTAGATGATCTATTCATCTTTGGTGTGGAGCAAAGAATTCGAGAATGCAAGAAGACGCTGGCAGCTGAATTTGAGATGATGGATCTAGGACTAATGCACTATCACCTGGGTCTGGAAGTGTGGCAGAAACCTGGGGAGATATATTTGGGGCAAGGAAAGTATATCATCGATTTGTTGCAGAAATTTGGGATGATGGATTCCAAGTCTTGTTGAACCCTTAGTTAAACTGAGAGGGGGGGTGAATCAATTTAATGCATTCATGGACTTTTAAACTTTCTTTTATACTTATTTACACCGTCATTTCATAATCAGCTTAATGTATAATGGAACAACAATCTTAATAAGTGAGCAACATGTATTAAGCAGATTAAATACAGAATATCAACACATAGACAACAGATATAAGTGGAAACCCATAAGGGAGAAAACCACATCTTATTATTGTTGTGATGCAAAGACAAGCTCCAACTCCCTCTCACCACTGATTTTCTATAGGCTTCAACCTACAGGAGGCTACTACCTCAATTCTGCAAGCTACAACTTGCAAGGAAGCTCCAACTCCCATCTATTTTCTGTAGGCTACAACCCACAGGAGGCTCCTAGCTCAGCCAGTTACAACTGGACATCTATCAAGCTACAACTTGATATGGAAGCACCAACTTCCTCCCACTACAATGAAAACACATGCTGATTTACCTGGATATCAACTCTGTTCTATTCCTTCTTCATCGCAGTCCTTGCAGCCTTTATATCTGCTTTAAATCATCTCTGGATCTTCACAGTTTCTCTATTTGCTCCTTCTTCTTCCACTCTCTTACCTCTTTATGCATATGACAATAACATCATTTATAGAGATCACCTCATAACTGTTTGCATTCCATATGGGAATATGAAATGAATAGGTATGACTCTTTGCCTTCCACCTTCTCATTTTCTTGCCCAGCACATTCAAAATAATATAACAATATGTACACATTTCAGTATTACAGTGGAGTTTTGCTTTGCTTACGAAGACTTGCTTTTGCATCACAAACAATATAAAAATAAATAATACATTTTCAGTTACAATCACATATTTACTCAACCCTTTCAGCTTCTTCGTTTTGCTGTGCGTTTGTCCTCTTCTGCTTGCTGTCCCTTTGTCTTTTATGTTTCTGCAGTGACATTTCCAACTGTGCTGCTCCATTTCTTGACCCATGCCTTTATGCTTTACACCGTCTTTGCCAATTGCATATCTTACCTGCAGCGTTCAATGCTCTTCTTTGCTCCTTTGCTCTGTGTCGGGTTACTTACCTGAGTCTCCTTCTACCCACGTTTAGTCTTTGTTATCAAACTGCCGCAACCGCATAACACCTCTGCACGAGTGTCGGGTCATTTGCCCAGAGTTTTTGCATTCAACCTTTCCTTTTTTACTCACAACCGCATCTACATGACATTGTTCTGCACAGGGCCAGGTCCTTTTACTTACCTGAGCCTTTTCTTGCTGTGTTCAACCTTTCCTTTGTTACTCGAGTTGTCCTCTGCTTCCAACGTTTTCTTCATAAAATCACATAGTCCCAGACTTGAAATACATCAGATCTTAACTTCGAACTTTATCGCATCCGGTCTCATATCGCATTTTGGCGTATCAAAGGTTTTACGTTATAATTCCCTTTTCCACCTCCGATGTAATTTAACACTAGAAAGGCTCGACATACACGCTTAACTTTGGTTGAAGGGTCCCACAACGCGGTGACCAATCACAGTGCATCGCATTTCGCTTGTCCGCAAGTCTCCCACTCTACCGTTAGCAATAAACCTTAAACCTTGCGATCTGCGCTCGGGCGCGGTGCTGCCACTTGGATTCCCTTCATTGCATCGCATCGCATAAACCTTACCGCATCGCAACCAAAATAACATTCTTTGCGATGTCTTGAAGTTAAACCCTATATCTTGCGGTATGCAATGTTGCGCGAGGTTGACATGTGTCCCTCCATTTCGCATTGCAGAATATTTAACTTAACTTGCGGTCGCCTTATTGCTATCCTTTAAGCGCTAGGATGTGTGGTATGTGGTTCATCGTCTGCCGTTGATCTGCCCCCAGATCTGACGGTCCTCATCTGACTGCACTTCGCACTTTATAATATTTACTTTGTGGTTATACTCTATTTATTGCGTGTGCGATATTGCGCTGTGCCGCCGCATGTACCTTCTTCACTTCGCATCACAACTGATTTAACTTACCTTGCGACGCCTTAACACTTACCTGCTATACTTTGCGATTTGCGCTTTTGGTCTCCGTCGATGCGATCATCACCGTTGATCTGCCCAGATCTATGGTCCTCATTGCTGCTTGCAATTCGATTGTATGTCTGCCCCGCTTAACTTACGATGAATCATATCTATCCATTTATTTCCCTTTTTTTGCGATCTAATCTCAATCGTCTGCTTGCCTTCGCGCAACTCTTTTTCACCTCTTCTGCCTGCTTTGATCTCAGCCGTCCATCTCTTGCCTTTGTTGAATCCTTAGTTAAACTGAGAGCGGGGGTGAATCAGTTTAACACATACATAAGCTTTTTAAATTTTTCATCAACTTATTTACAGCTTAATTTTATAGCCAACTTTAATGTGAGAACAGTCTTAATATGTTGCAGCAAGTATTAAATTAATGAGACACCAAACTTATTATGAGAGCAGCAAACATTAAGCAGATTGGGGAGATCATATCAACACATAGGCAACGCACATAGAGACAACAGATATAAGTGGAAACCCACAAAGGGAGAAAACCACATCTTATTATTGTTGTGATGCAAAGGCAAGCTCCAACTCCCTCTCACCACTGTTTTTCTGCAGGCACAAACCTACAGGAGGCTCCAACCTCAGTCAGCTACAACTGACAACTATCAAGCTTCAACTTGATAGGGAAGCTCCAACTTCCTCAATTTATCAAAAGGAATGTTTGCTGATTTACCTCAGATATCAGCTCTGTTCTGTAGCATCTCTTTCTGCTCCTTTCTTCCTTATCTTTTCTGCCTCAATTTTCCATACTCTGCATTCTCTATACTCACTTTCTCTAACCTCTTTATGCATATAAAGATGATATTATTTATAGAGATTTCCTTATGACTGTTTGTTTTCCTCAGGGAATTTGAAATGAATAGCCATACCTCTTAGTCTTCTGCCTTCTCATTTCTTTTCCAGCTCACTCAGAAAAATATAGCTGTATGTACTAATTTTAATATTACAGTGGGAATTTTGTATTCTTCCGGAGACTTGCCAATGCATCACAAGCAATATAAACCAATAAAAAACGTATACATTCAGTGACAATGTGGATTACAAATCAACTTATTCAGTTTTGGATCACTGTGTTTGTCTTTTCTGTGAATGTGTTTGTCCCTTTCGGCTCTGTTTGATTTCCTGTTCACTGTCGCAGTGTAACTGCCATACATATGTAACTGCGCTTTTCATATATCGCAATTTAACTCTCGGCATGATAATGAAGTGTTTTTAACATATAAACTGCCCCTTTTGTAACGCAAATCAACTTCACGGAGAACTTAAATCAAAGCATTTTAATACTTAAAATGCCCTTTCGGGCCCACCCGCCAGGCTTGTTTTATTCTCCGATGCGATGAGTCACCTCCTGAATTCTTCCGATTGCGATTAATTGCAATCGCAACTTTTAGTTGTGAGTTCCGATGCTCCAATGCTCTGATGCTCCGATGCGATCACTCCGATCCGATGATTCACTGTTCACTGCACTTTATTGTGCCGATGCGATTAATCGTAAATGAATACTTCTGATTGCGATTGATGCATATGCGAAGGACCTGATGCGATCATCGCAATTGCAGCTTTCAATATAATGCTCCGATGTTCTGCTTCTTTCCGATGCGATGGCCTACTTTGATGTCGGAACTTAAGTATGTATGAATCACAGTTTATAAGTCCATCGGGTCCGCATCTTCATTGCAATCGCAATCTTTTGTTAACATGCTCCGCTGCCAACTTTTCTCCGATGCGATTGGTGAGGGTCCCACAATATAAGAATTTGTTTGTTTTAAAGCCAAGTGATAGAACCTTTGGTTCTTTTGATCTCGCGCTCAATAATATAATACATATGCTTTGTATTATACCTTTGGTCCCTTGTCCATAAAGCGCTACATATAAATAAATATATATATGCTTTGGACCTTTGTATATAAGGCGCAACATATGTAACGTGCTGCATATATATAAGCTTCCGCTTCAGCTTTAATGTATCCTCCAGCTTGGGTTATGATTCTCAGAATTTTATGTAGGGGGGTCCCACCCTACTCACACAATATCTTCCATCAACATTATATTAAGTCTTGGACTTAGACATAAACCCAACACTAATATATATATATAACCTCTTGGGTTCCATAGTTTGATTAATGCTTCCGCTTCCCAGTATAACCTTAGCCATGTAGCATATTAACATTGCAATAGGTATCAAACCCCGACTTAGTGTAAAAGCGCTCGGGCCGACAGTGTACTACTATATGCTGACTATCATATGTACCACTCCGTTGGTGACTTGCATATCAATTATAATATATTGACATATATAACGACCCCGTTCAATTTATTATGAACCTTATAGTAAACCCACGCATTTAACTTATATGTGAACACTTTACCATGTAGTTCAACCTACATTTGGCCCATCATATATATCAACATATATTAATATAAGTTATAACCTCCACCTGTTTATTAACTTTCATAACATAGAATACACAGTCATTCACATAATACTTTGGCTCTGCAGCTCTGAATGTAGGACCCACATCCTTGGTTCTCTTCCCCACACTTTCACCTTTGATCGAACGGTCAATCTGCTCTCGTGCATCAATTGGGCTTTGGGTCCCCATCCAACGGTCGACGCGCAATATCGCGCAACTTATGTGCTCGTCACATAATTTTCCAAAGTCACGCGAAAAAAGTTGTATTTGGAAACTGCCCTAGGACACGTGGCCATCAGTGACATATATTGCGTTCGTTTTGAGAATACAACTTACCACTTCAAGCAACGTGCGAAACCACTGGTTTTGTGGCCCTCCGGTTTTACTGTTCATGTTCGGGGTTCTGCTTATAGTCATGGTTTCGCTCCAACAACAACTTCGTGCCTTCGTTATATACATATATACATATAAACTCTGTTCAAGGTTTATTTCTTATTTCTTCAGTGCTTTAATATATGAACCCTATTTCATTAATATGTTAATTCAACGCTACCTCGATGTTTAATTCCCGACTTCATTTGGTTTTTACTGCTAAACGCTTGGTTCCATTTCCCTCAGAGTTCCGTCTCTGCTTGATCATTTCACTGTTTGTTAACGGCTCTACCTTTGCCTCTACTACTCGACTGTTTCATCTCTGCCTCTGTATTCTCTGTCTCCACCTCTCTTTTTGCTGCTCTGTCTCTGTAAATAAACTCTCCCTCTGTTCTTCTCATGCTTCCTGTAAATGTTACCTACTGTCTTCTCCTTTGCTTCTGCTGCTGTCCTTTGCCTGTCTCTGCCTCTGCTGCCTCCTTTGCCATCAATGACAACATTTCCAACAGTCTCCCCCTTTGGCATTGATGGCAATACACTTTCTCTGCTTGCCTTTTAGGACCCTTTCTTCTGTTGCTTGCTCTTCCTCCCCCTTTGACATCAATGGCAAGGGGTTGCTCATTTGCCAGTGTGCTTTTAAACCTCATCCATGTTGCTCTGATCTTGAGGACCTATTTCATGCTTTCCTTGCTAGCTAATCTCCCCCTGGAATGATATTTTTGTTTCTGTTCTCCCCCTGAAACGATGGTTTCTCTTCATATCAGAGAGTAGTATCTACAGATACTACTCCTAGTCTATCTCTCAAATACTCAAATGGTTCTCTAGCAAGGGGTTTGGTAAATATATCTGCTGTCTGTTCTTTTGTTGGCACATGCTCCAGCTTCACTACCTTCTGAGCTACTTGTTCTCGGAGAAAATGATACTTGATTGGGATATGTTTAGTTTTTGAATGAAGCATAGGATTTTTTGATATGCTTATAGCACTTGTATTGTCACATTTGATAGAGATAGGTTCATGAATGCTTACCTTCATGTCTTGGAGGGTTTGCTTCATCCATATGACTTGTGTGCAGCAGGCTGCTGCTGCTATGTATTCTGCTTCTGCTGTAGATAGAGAAATAGATGTTTGTTTCTTGCTTAGCCATGCCACCAGACTTTCTCCTAGATAGAATGCACCTCCACTTGTGCTTTTCCTGTCATCCACACAGCTGGCCCAATCTGCATCTGTGTATGCTGTCAAAATGAGGCTTTTTCCTTTTGGAAACCATAGCCCAAACTGTACTGTTCCTTGTAGATATCTAAATATTCTTTTGACTGCTAGAAGATGATTTTGCTTTGGTGCTGCTTGATATCTAGCCACAAGTCCTACTGCTAGCATGATGTCTGGTCTTGATGCTGTCAGGTACAACAGACTTCTTGTCATGGATCTGTAGAGTGTTTGATCTATATCAGCTGATCCAGCATCAGCACATAGCTTGCATCCCGTGATCATGGGAGTTGACACAGGTTTGTAGTCTTCCATTTTGAACTTTTTCAACATTTCTTTTAAGTATTTTTCCTGTGAGATGAATGTACCTGTGTTCTTTTGCTGAATTTAAAGTCCTAAACAGAAACTGAGCTCTCCAATCATAGACATCTCAAACTCTGATTTCATCTCCTCAGCAAATCCTTTTGCTAGCTCATCTCTGTTGCTTCCAAACATAATGTCATCAACATATACTACAACAATCAGGAGTTCATTTTCATGGGCTTTTATGTATAGATTGCTGTCTACTCCTCTCTTAAAGCCTTATTTTTGCAAGTACTTATCCAACCTTGAGTACCAAGCACGAGGAGCTTGTTTTAGTCCATATAGAGCCTTCTTTAGTCTACACACATAGTCTTCTTTGTCTGTTAATGAGAAACCTTCTGGTTGTTCCATGTAGACTTCTTCTTCTAGATTTCCATTCAGAAATGCAGATTTCACATCCATTTGATATACCTTGAAGTCTTGGTAGCATGCAAAGGGCAGAAACATTCTGATAGCTTCCATTCTGGCTACAGGGGCAAATGTTTCATCGTAGTCAAGTCCTTCGATTTGAGAATATCCTTTGCAAACAAGTCTGGCTTTATTCCTGATTACCTGTCCTTGCTCATTCATTTTATTTTTGAATACCCATTTTGAGCCTATGATATTTTTCTTAGTGGGTCGAGGAACTAATTCCCAGGTATTGTTCTTCTCAATTTGATCCAATTCTTCATTCATAGCATTCACCCAATGCTTGTCCTTGCTAGCTTCTTCAAACTTCTTTGGCTCTATTTGTGATAACATAGCTATGTATACCTCTTCTGTCTGTTTAGTTAGCTGCCTCCTTGTTTGGACTCCTACACTCTTGTCTCCAATGATCTGATCTTCTAGATGGTTCTTTTGAGTGTATCTTGAGGGGGCTTTTGAGCTCAGCTCAACATCTTCTGTTGTCTTGCTAGTTTCATCATCAGCTTGATTTTCTTCTTCATGATTGTCTGAAGGACTGCTGCAGTCTGTACTTCTTGTCTTGTTTGGAAGTTCTTCATCAAATCTTACGTCAATGCTTTCTACAATTTTTCGAAGGGTCTTGTTGTAGCACCTGTACTCTTTACTTTTGGATGCATATTCTAGAAATCTTCCTTCATCTGCTTTTGCATCAAATTTCCCCAGATTTTCATCATTATTCTTTATGTAACACCTGCTTCCAAAGATTCTGAAGTGCTTGATTGAAGCTGGTTTACCATGCCATAGTTCATAGGGAGTCTTGTCACTGCTTGGCCTTAAATGAGCTTTGTTAAGGATATGCACGGCTATGTGTACTGCTTCTGCCCAGAAGGTTTGAGGAATATTACTCTCTTGCATCATGGCTCTGGCAATTTGTTGTACAGACCTGTTTTGTCTCTCTACTACTCCATTCTGCTACGGTGTCCCTGCCATAGTAAATTGTTGCTTTATCCCATGTTCATTGCATAGGTCTGCAAAGTCATAATCTGTGAACTCACCTCCTCTGTCTGATCTGATGCATTTTAGCTTACAACCTATTTGATTTTCTGCTAAAGCTTTAAATATTTTGAATTTCTCCAGAGCTTTCGATTTATTCTTAAGAAATGCAACCCATGTCATTTTGGAGAAATCATCTATTATCAGCATGAAGTAGGATTCTCCACTTGGTGTTTTAGTTCTTACAGGTCCACACAGGTCCATGTGCACAAGCTGGAGTGGTCTTCTTGTTGATAACTCATCTTTGGCCTTGAATGATGTGCGGGTCTGTTTTCCCAATTGACAAGATTTGCATATGGTGTTGGAAGGCCTTTTTATTTCTGGCATATCTCTGACAACTTTCTTCTTGCTTAGTCTGATGATATGATCGAAGCTGAGATGTCCCAATCTCCTATGCCATAACCATGACTCCTCAAGTTTGCTAAGGTGGCATGCTTCATCTTCCTCTTTCACTATGTAAACATTACTCTCTGTTCGACACCTTTGACTAGAGTCTTACCTGTGGTGCTTGATTTGACTTCACAATCTTGTGCTCTAAAAAGAACTTCACAGCCTTTATCACACATTTGACTGACACTCAACAAGTTTGCTTTCAGCCCATCTACAAATAGTACATCTTGGGCCTTTCCTCTGCCATTATCTATGTTGACTGAGCCTTTTCCTTTGATTTTTCCTGATTTATCATTGCTAGATTTCTTATCATCAAAAGTTATAAACTTGCTTCTGTCTCCAGTCATATGTTTTGAGCAGCCATTGTCCAAATACCACTGGCTTTTCAGGTTTAGAGCAGTTAGAGCCAGGTCACATTTATTCACCTTCTTTTTCCACTGGAAGCATCCTTTTGTTTGGTATCTTTTGTGAGATGATGAATCACATCTTCTGAGAGGACATTTGGAAGGCATATGTCCAATTTTATTGCATACACATCATTTGATCATGATTTTTGCAGACTTGTGAGTATGAGTAAAATTTCCTTGATTCATAAACCTCCTTGAGGTGTTGAGCATCAATCTTTGTCCATATTTTCTGCACTCAATGATTTTATGGCCAAATTCCTTACAATAAAAACAGTAACCATAGAAACAATTTGCATACTTGATATGAGGTTGTCTTCTCCATTTGTTTTCTTGAGGTAGTCTTTTCACTGTTTGCATCTTTTGCTGTTTTGAATTACTCCTCCTTGTATGACAGTATGCAGCAATGTGTCCCATCTTGTGGCAGACATAATAGGTAGCATTTTTCATAGGAGGAAGAATCTTCTTTGATGGCTTCCAAATTTGACATACTTAGGGGTACATGATCCTTTTTCTGTTGTCTTAGTATTTATTGCATTCTTTGTTATTAGAGGTTTTTTCTGATCTCTGTCTCCCTCATTACATGTTTCTTCTTTTGTAGGAATTATTTGAGTTGCTTCATCAACCTTCTTTGCTTTTACGAAAATAATATTTTTGTTTTCCTTTTCTTTGCTTTTACTTGATTCTCCTTCATAGCCTAGTATAGTTTTTATCTGAGGAGATCTTTGAGCATCCAGAATTTCATTCAACTTACCAGAGCTTGTTGTTTGGGAAGAATTTGTAGACACTTTCCTTTGAGCATTTTCTAATTTCTTCCTCAGACATACTACTTCTTCTTCCAACTTCTCTTGTTCCTGAGTTTTATCCTTGATTTACTGAAGTAACATGTCTTCTATCTTCTTGGCTTCTTCAAGCTCTACCTTCAGCTGCATGAGGACTTCTGAATTTTGCTCTTCTCGTACATACTTGAGGAGAATGTCCTTTTGTTTTCTGCACTTCAGTTTGAGTCTGTCAATCTCCTCTAGGGCACTTCTTAGCTCCCCCTCAAGGTCAACTTCACCTTCTTCTTCATCTTCTAGCAGGAGTCCTTCAAGTTCTTCTATGGCCATCAATAAAAATTCAGAGGTTCCTTCTTCACTTGAGGGTTCATCTGAGTCTTCAGATGCACTGCTGTCTTGTTGAACATAGTAAGATTTTCTGTTGAATTTCTTTCCTTTCTGCCAGTTCTTTGATATAGTTTTCTCTGATTCATGAGCCTGATTCCTTGCTTTCTTATGAGGACACTTAGCAGCATAGTGTCCAACTCTTCCACAGTTAAAGCATTTGAATGGAAGTTTACCTTTATATTTACCTGAGCCTCTGTCCAGTTTCTTGACAAACTTGGCCTCTTCTTCATCAAAGCAAGAACATATATCTTCCTTTTCTTCTTTCTTCTTTTCTGTTTTAAAAGCTGCCTCCCTCGCACTTGGCTTCTTCTGTGGGAGTCTCATCTCATAGGCTATTAGATTTCCAAGTAACTGGTTCATGGTTAAGGTTTCCCAATCAGCTGTTTCTTCTATTGCAGACGCCTTGGTGTTAAAACTGGGTGGAAGAGATCTTAGAATCTTTTGTACAATTACACTTTCTGGCATGGTTTCTCCAAGAGCTTTCATATTGTTAACAATTTCTGCAACTCTTAAGAAGAAGCTGCCAACATCTTCATCATCATTCATTTTTAAATTTTCAAACTGAGCTCTATATACTTGAAGTTTGGCAGTCTTTACCTTTTTATTTCCCTCATGGATATTCTCTAGAGTATCCCACATATCTTTGGCAGTCTTACTGTGCATTATTTTGATAAATTCAGCCTCACAAAGTCCACTTAAGATTGCATTCATGGCCTTTGCATTTGCTACAAATTCTTGTTTAGCTTCTCTCTCTAGGTCAGTTGCCTTTGGGGCATATCCAAATTCTACAGCAGCCCAAACCTCTATTCCTAGAGACATTATGTATGCTCTCATTCTGATTTTCCAGAAGGCATAATTAGCACGGGTGAAGAAAGGGGATTTATTTGTTGAGCTTCCTTCTCGACTAGTCATCCTGGGGACCTAGGATCTCCTTTCAGTGGTTAAACTAGTACAAAGGAACTTGGATCCGATACGAATTGTTGAATCCTTAGTTAAACTGAGAGGGGGGGTGAATCAATTTAACACATACATTAGATTTTTAAATTTTTCATCAACTTATTTACAGCTTAATGTTATAACCAACTATAATATATGAACAGTCTTAATATGTTGCAGCAAGTATTAAATTAATGAGACACCAAACTTATTATGAGAGCAGCAAACATTAAGCAGATTGGGTAGATCATATCAACACATAGGCAACACACATAGAGATAGCAGATATAAGTGGAAACCCATAAAGGGAGAAAACCACATCTTATTATTGTTGTGATGCAAAGGCAAGCTCCAACTCCCTCTCACCACTGTTTTTCTGCATGCACCAACCTACAGGAGGCTCCAACCTCAGTCAGTTACAACTGATAGCTATCAAGCTTCAACTTGATAGGGAAGCTCCAACTTCCTCAATTTATCAAAAGGAATGTTTGCTGATTTACCTCAGACATCAGCTCTGTTCTGTAGCATCTCTTTCTGCTCCTCTCTTCCTTATCTTTTCTACCTCAATTTTCCATACTCTGCATTCTCTATACTCACTCTCTCTAACCTCTCTATGCATATAAAGATGATATTATTTATAGAGATTTCCTTATGACTGTTTGTTTTCCTCAGGGAATTTGAAATGAATAGCCATACCTCTTAGCCTTCTGCCTTCTCATTTCTTTTCCAGCTCACTCAGAAAAATATAGCTGTATGTACTAATTTTAATATTACAGTGGGAATTTTGTATTCTTTCGGAGACTTGCCAATGCATCACAAACAATATAAACCAATAAAAAACGTATACATTCAGTTACAATGTGGATTACAAATCAACTTATTCAGTTTTGGATCACTGTGTTTGTCTTTTCTGTGACTGTGTTTGTCCCTTTCGGCTCTGTTTGATTTCCTGTTCATTGTCGCAGTGTAACTGCCATACATATGTAACTGCGCTTTTCATATATTGAATTTAAATCTCGGCATGATAATGAAGTGTTTTTAACATATAAACTGCCCCTTTTGTAACGCAAATCAACTTCACGGAGAACTTAAATCAAAGCATTTTAATACTTAAAATGCCCTTTCGGGCCCACCCGCCAGGCTTGTTTTATTCTCCGATGCGATGAGTCACCTCCTGAATTCTTTTGATCGCGATTAATCGCAATCGCAACTTTTAGTTGTGAGTTCCGATGCTCTGATGCTTCGATGCGATCACTTCGATCCGATGATTCACTGTTCACTGCACTTTATTGTGTCGATGCGATTAATCGTAACTGAATACTTCCGATTGTGATTGATGCATATGCAAAGGACCCGATGCGATCATTGCAATCGCAGCTTTCAATATAATGCTCCGATGTTCTGCTTCTTTCCGATGAGATGGCCTACTTTGATGTTGGAACTTAAGTATGTATGAATCACAGTTTATAAGTCCATCGAGTCCGCATCTTCATCGCAATCGCAATATTTTGTTAACATGCTCCGCTGCCAACTTTTCTCCGATGTGATTGGTGAGGGTCCCACAATATAAGACTTTGTTTGTTTTAAAGCCAAGTGATAGAACCTTTGGTTCTTTTGATCTCGTGCTCAATAATATAATACATATGCTTTGTATTATACCTTTGGTCCCTTGTCCATAAAGCGCTACATATAAATATATATATATGCTTTGGACCTTTGTATATAAGGCGCAACATATGTAATGTGCTGCATATATATAAGCTTCCGCTTCAGCTTTAATGTATCCTCCAGCTTGGGTTATGATTCTCGGAATTTTATGTAGGGGGGTCCCACTCTACTCACACAATATCTTCCGTCAACATTATACTAAGTCTTGGACTTAGACATAAACCCAACACTAATATATATATATAACCTCTCGGGTTCCATAGTTTGATTAATGCTTCTGCTTCCCAGTATAACCTTAGCCATGTAGCATATTAACATTGCAATAGGTATCAAACCCCGACTTAGTGTAAAAGCGCTCGGGCCCACAATGTGCTACTATATGCTGACTATCATATGTACCACTCCTTTGGTGACTTGCATATCAATTATAATATATTGACATATATAACGACCCCGTTCAATTTATTATGAACCTTATAGTAAACCCACGCATTTAACTTATATGTGAACACTTTACCATGTAGTTCAACCTGCATTCGGCCCATCATATATATCAGCATATATTAATATAAGTTATAACCTCCGCCTGTTTATTAACTTTCATAACACAGAATACACAGTCATTCACATAATACTTTGGCTCCGCAGCTCTAAATGTAGGAGCCACATCCTTGGTTCTCTTCCCCACACTTTCACCTTTGATCGGACGGTCAATCTGCTCTCGTTCATCAATTGGGCTTTGGGCCCCCATCCAATGGTCGACGTGCAATATCACGCAACTTATGTGCTTGTCACATAATTTTCCAAAGTCACGCGAAACAAGGTGTATTTGGAAACTGCCCTAGGACACGTGGCCATCAGTGACATATATCGTGTTCGTTTTGAGAATACAACTTACCAATTCAACCAACGCGCGAACCCACTGGATTTGTGGCCCTCCAGTTTCACTGTGCATGTTCGGGGTTCCACTTATAGTCATGGTTCCGCTCCAACAACAACTTCCCGCCTTCGTTATATACATATATACATATAAACTCTGTTCAAGGTTTATTTCTTATTTCTTCAACGCTTTAATATATGAACCCTGTTTCATTAATATGTTAATTCAATGCTACCTCGATGTTTAATACCCGACTTCATTAGGTTTTTACTGCTAAACGCTTGGTTCCATTTCCCTCAGGGTTCCGTCTCTGCTTGATCATTTCACTGTTTGTTAACGGCTCTGCCTCTGCCTCTGCTGCTCAACTGTTTCATCTCTGCCTCTGTATTCTCTGTGTCCGCCTCTCTTTTTGCTACCTTGTCTCTGTAAATAAACTCTCCCTCTGTTCTTCTCATGCTTCCTGTAAATGTTACCTGCTGTCTTCTCCTTTGCTTCTGCTGTTGTCCTTTGCCTGTCTCTGCCTCTGCTGCCTCCTTTGCCATCAATGACAACATTTCCAACAGCCTTTGCTGTTGCGATCTAATCGTGACTGTCCATTCACCTCACTTGGGATTCTTTAAAGACTTTTTTGCCTTAGTCTATTTTCTGTTTGTTTACATTGTCTTGCTCTGTAACTCTGGTTCTTGCTGCTCTCGCCTCTACCTCTCGGCTCTTGCCACTCTCACCTCTTCCTCTCGTCTGTTGCCTCTTCCCGCTTCTGCTATGTGTAGGATCTCTGGTCCTCGTTGTTTCTAGCAAATCCGATTGCCTTCAGCTGTCTTTGCCTCTTTGCTGTCTCTGCTCCATTCGCTGCCTGTGCTGCATTCGTTGCCTTTGCTGTCTCTGCTCCATTCGCTGCCTGTGCTGCATTCACTGCCTCTGTTGTCTTTGCCTCTTTGCTATCTCTGCTCCATTCGCTGCTTTGCTGCCTCTGCTGCCTCTGCTTCCTTACTGCCTTTGGTGCCTTCTTAGCTGCATTCGCTACCTCTTTGCTGCATTTGCTGCCTGTGCTTTAGGTTATACTTCTATTGATGCTCCTTTGCCTCTCTGTTGGACAATGCCTGATCTGCTCCTTTACCTTATAACCGATGATTTTGGTGTTACTCCTATCTGTATCTTTGCCATCAATGACAATATTTTCAACAATCTCCCCCTTTGGCATTGATGGCAATACTCCAATACTTCCTCCAGAATTTCCTCCCCTTCTCATTCTGAGAGGTGTCTTTTCTTCCTTTGCTTGATTTTCCTCCCCCTTTGACATCATGGGAAAGGGTTGCACATTTCCTAGTGTGTTTTCTATCTTTTCATAATACTCTGATCTTGAGGACCTGTTCCATGCACTGCTCCATTGCTCTAGCTCTTTTGTGACAACTTTTATTGATTGCTCTCCCCCTGGAATGATGCTTTCTTGTCTGATACTGAATATCACTTGTCTATTGCACTGATCCCGTTCCTTGTATGTGGCCTTTGCTGGTGTATTTCCAACAGTCTCCCCTTGATACCATTATATATATATTTTTGATTTTTTTTTTTTTGATTTCTGATCATATCAGAGAGTAACATCTGCAGACACTACCCCTAATTTGTCTCTTAGATAGTCGAATGGTTCTTTAGCAAGAGGTTTTGTGAATATGTTTGTT
Source organism: Pinus albicaulis (assembly GCA_034641835.2). NCBI lineage: Eukaryota > Viridiplantae > Streptophyta > Pinopsida > Pinales > Pinaceae > Pinus > Pinus albicaulis. The sequence goes on from CM076582.1 coordinate 1,641,505,393, forward strand.
GTTTGTTCCTTTGTTGGTACATATTCCAACTTCACTATTTTCTGTGCTACTTGTTCTCTGAGGAAGTGGTACTTTATTGGGATGTGCTTTGCTTTTGAATGAACTACATGATTTTTTGATATACTTATTGCACTATATTGTCACATTTGATAGAAATGTGTTCAGCAATGCTTACCTTCATGTCTTGGAGAGTTTGTTTCATCCACATTACTTGTGTGCAAAAAGCTGTTGTTGCTATGTATTCTGCTTTCGCTGTAGATAGAGAGATAGAAGTTTGCTTCTTGCTTAGCCATGCCACCAGACTTTCTCCCAAATAAAATGCACCTCCACTTGTGCTTTTCTTGTCATCCACACAGCTGGCCCAATCTGCATCTGTGTATGTTGTCAATGTGAAGTTTTTGCCTTTTGGATACCATAGGCCATAATGTGCAGTTTCTTGCAGATATCTGAATATCCTCTTGATTGCTAGCAAGTGATTTTGTTTTGGTGCTGCTTGATATCTTGCCACAAGTCCTACTACCAACATAATGTCCAGTCTAGAGGCAATTAGGTATGGTAGACTTCCTATCATGGATCTGTAAAGTTGTTGATCTACATCTGCAGATCCATCATCATCACATAGTTTGCATCCAGTGATCATGGGAGTTGACACAGGTTTGCATTCTTCCATTTGGAACCTTTTCAACATCTCTCTTAAGTATTTTTCTTGTGACATGAATATTCCTGTGTTCTTTTGTAGAATTTGAAGTCCTAAATAGAAGGTGAGCTCTCCAATCATAGACATCTCAAATTCTGATTTCATCTCTTCTGCAAATCCTTTTGCTAACTCATCTTTGTTGATACCAAACATGATGCCATCTACATATACTACTACAATTAAGAGTTCATTTTTATCAGCCTTTATGTACAAATTACTGTCTACTCCTCCTTTCTTGAACCCTTGTTTTTGTAAGTATTTGTCCAGCCTTGAATACCATGCACGAGGAGCTTGTTTCAGACCATATAAGGCTTTCTTTAATTTGCACACATAGTCATGTTTATCTGTTAAGGAGAATCCTTCAGGTTGTTCCATGTAGACTTCTTCCTCGAAATCCCCATTCAGGAAGGCAAACTTCACATCCATTTGATATACCCTGAAATCATGATAGCATGAAAAGGCCAAAAACATTCTGATTGCTTCCATTCTGGCCACAGGGGCGAAGGTTTCATCATAATCAAGTCCTTCGATTTGAGAATATCCCTTGCATACAAGTCTGGCTTTATTTCTGATTACTTGCCCTTGTTCATTCATCTTATTCTTGAATATCCATTTTGTGCCAATGACATTTTTCCCAGTGGGTCTTGGCATTATCTCCTAGGTATTGTTCTTCTCAAATGGTCTAGTTCTTCATTCATAGCATTTACCCAGTTTTTGTCTTTGCTGGCTTCTTAAAACTTCTTTGGTTCTATTTGTGATAGCATGGCTAGGTATACTTCTTATGTTTGTTCAATTGGCTGTCTTCTAGTTTGGACTCTTGCAGTCTTGTCCCCAATGATTTGATCTTCTGGATGATTCTTCTGAGTGTGTTTTGAGGGACCTTTTGAGTTTAATTCAGTATCTTCCGTTGTATTACTCTATTCATCATTATCTTGGTTCTCAACTTCATGATCATTTGGAGGATTGGCGCAGCGTGTGCTTCTTGTTCTGTTTGGTAGATCTTCGTCGAATCTCACATCAATGCTTTCCACAATTTTGTCCAGCCTTTTGTTGTAGCACCTGTAACCCTTACTCTTGGATGCATATCCCAAAAATATTCCTTCATCAGCTCTTGCATCAAACTTCCCCAGTTTTTCATCATTATTTTTTATGAAACACTTGCTACCAAAGACTCTAAAGTGCTTGATTGATGCTGGTTTCCCGTGCCTTAATTCGTAAGGAGTCTTGTCACAATTTGGCCTTAGATGAGCTTTGTTAAGAATGTGAACAACTGTGTGTACTGCTTCTGCCCAGTAGGTTTGGGGAATGTTACTTTCTTGCCTCATGGCTCTGACAATCTGCTGTACTGACTTGTTTTGCCTCTTTGCCACTCCATTCTGTTGAGGTGTACCTGCAATTGTAAACTGTTGTTTTATCCCATATTCATTGCACAGGTCTGTAAAATCGTAGTCCGTGAATTCACCTCCTTTGTCTGATTTGATGCATTTTAGCTTGCATTCTGTTTGATTTTCTGTCAGTGCCTTGAAGATCTTGAATTTCTCTAATGCTTCGGATTTATATTTGAGAAATGTCACCCATGTCAATCTGGTAAAATCATCTATTATCAGCATGAAATAAGATTCTCCACCTGGTGCATTAGTTCTTGAAGGTTCGCCAGGTCCATGTGTACAAGTTGAAGTGGCGTACTTGTAGATAGTTGATCTTTGGCCTTGAATGATGTGCGGGTTTGCTTGCCCAGTTGGCAGGATTTACATATGGTATTTGGAGGCTTCTTTATTGCAGGCATATCTTTGACAACATTCTTCTTGCTTAGTCTGATGATGTGGTCAAAGTTTAGGTGTCCCAATCTTTTATGCCATAACCATGATTCGTCAAGTTTGCTTATGTGGCACGCTTCATTCTCTTCTTCTACTATATAGACATTACTTTCTGTTCAAACACCTCTGATCAAGGTCTTTCCTGTGGTGATAGACCTTACTTCACAATCTTGGGCTCTGAAAAGGACCTCACAGCCTTTATCACACATTTGATTGACGCTTAGCAGATTTGCTATTAGCCCGTCCACAAATAGTACATCTTGAGCCTCTCCTCTTCCATTATTCAAACTGACTGAGTCTTTTCCTTTCATTTTCCCTGCTTTGTCATTGCCGAATGTTACATTTCCTGATTTCTTTTCATCAAAGGTTATAAACTTGCTTCGGTCTCCAGTCATATGCTTTGAGCATCCACTGTCCATATACCATTGGCTTTTCTGATCTTGAGCTATTAGAACCAGATCACACTTATTCAACTTCTTTTTCCACTGCATGCAGCTATTTGTTTGGTAACTTTCCTGAGGAGATGGACCACAGTCTGTGAGAGGACATTTGTGAGACTTGTGCCTGATTTGATGGCAGCCAAAGAATTTGATTATATTTATGAATGGATTATGTATACGAGTAAATTCTCCCTTGTTCATAATTCTCCTTGAGTTCTCATACACCAGTCTTTGTCCATACGTTCTGCACTCCATGGCTTTATGGCCGAACCCCTTACAATAAAAACAATACCCACGGAAGTAGTATCTGTCTCTAGCAGAGAGAGTTGTTTGAGGTAATCTTTTCGGTTGTTGCATCTTTTGCTGGTTGGACTGGATTTGCTTTATCTTACAGTATGCCGCGATGTGTCCAGGTCTGTAGCAGGCGAAGCAAGTGAAACTCCTCACAGGAAGAAGAAGCCTCCTTTGACATCTTCCGCATTTGTTCAATTCATCCTTGGGAGCATATGAGGCTTTTGCAGTTGATTGTATCTTCATTTCTTTTGTTGTTACTTGAGGTTGCTGTTTGTTTCTGTTTGATTCATTATATATCACGGTCTTGCCGGTTTCTAATTCTGTGGATTCCCTCTTTGCTGCTTCACTAGCTTTTACAAAGATGATACTCTTGCTATGTTCTACCTCGGATTTGCTGGTTTCTCCTTCATAACCTATCCTAGTCTTTATGAGAGGAGATCTTTGAGCATTTAGTATTTTTATCCAACTGTTCAAAGCTTGTCATTCGTGGAGTGTTCATTGATTATTCCCTTTGAGCGTTTTCTAATTTTTTTCTCAGGCATACTACTTCTTCTTCCAATTTCTCTTGCTCCTGAATTTTATCTTTAATTTGCTTTAGTAGAATGTCTTCCACCTTCTTAGCTTCTTCAAGTTCTACTTTCAATTGAATGAGGTTTTCCGAATTTGGTTCTTCTTTTACATATTTCAGGAGAATGTCTTTCTGTTTTCTGCATTTGAGTTTAAGTCTTTCTATTTCCTCCAGGGCACTAATTAGCTCCCCCTCAAGATCCACCTCACCTTCATGTTCAAATTCCAGGAGATCTTCCTCAAGCACTTCCTTGGCCATCAGAATGAATTCTGATGTTCCCTCTTCATTGGGGGAGTCGTCTGAGCTCAGATGCACTGCTATCTTGTTGAACATAGAAAGATCTTCGATTAAATCTGTTCTCTTTCGGCCTGTTGCTGAAATTGGTTTTCTCTTTCCCTCTTGACTGATTCTCCATTTTCCTGATGAGGACATTTAGATGCATAGTGCCCCACTCTTCCACATTTAAAGCATTTATACGGAAGTTTACCTTTATACTTGCTTGTGCCTCTATCTAATCTTCTGACAAATTTGGCCTCTTCTTCATCAGAGTAGGAGCAAGTATCTTCCTTTTCTCCTTTGCACTTATATGCCTTAAAGGCTGCCTCCCTCACATTTGACTTCCCTTTTGGAAGTCTCATCTCATAGGCCGTCAGGTTTCCAAGCAGTTGGTTTATGGTTAGTGTTTCCCAATTAGTTGTTTCTTCTATGGCAGAAACCTTAGGGTTAAACTTGGATGGTAAAGATCTCAATATATTTTGTACAATTACACATTGTTTAATGGTTTCTCCTAGAGCTTTCATGTTATTCACAAGTTCTGCAACCTTTAAGAAGAAGCTGGCTACATCTTCTTCTTCATTCATTTTTATATTTTCAAACTGAGCTCTATAGGCTTACAGTTTGGCCGCCTTCACCTTTTTATCTCTCTCATGGATACTTTCTAATGTATCCCAAATTTCTTTGGCAGTCACACTGTGCATTTTCTTGATAAATTCATACTCACACAGACCGCTCAAAAGTGCATTCATGGCTTTTGCATTAGCTATGAAATTTTGTCTGGTATCTTTTTCTGTGTCAGTATCCTTTGGAACATATCCTTCTTCCACAACAGCCCAAACTTCTATTCCTAGAGACATTATGTATGTCTCCATTCTTATTTTCTAGAAAGCATAGTTTGTGCCAATAAAAAATAGGGCTTTATTTGTTGAGCATCCTTCTAGACTAGCCATCTTGGGGACCTAGGATCTCCTTCCAGTTGTTAAACTGATACAGAAGGAACCTACTCTAATACCAATTGTTGAACCCTTAGTTAAACTGAGAGGGGGGGTGAATCAGTTTAATGCATTCATGGACTTTTAAACTTTATTTTATACTTATTTACACCTTCATTTCATAATCAACTTAATGTATATGGAACAACAATCTTAATAAGTGAACAATAAGTATTAAGCAGATTAAATACAAAATATCAACACATAATCATCATGCACATAGACATCAGATATAAGTGGAAACCCATAGGGAGAAAACCACATCTTATTATTATTGTGATGCAAAGGCAAGCGCCAACTCCCTCTCACCATTGATTTTCTGTAGGCTTCAACCTACAGGAGGCTATTACCTCAATTCTGCAAGCTACAACTTGCAAAGAAGCTCCAACTCCCATCTATTTTCTGCAGGCTACAACCCACGGGAGGCTCCTACCTCAGCCAGCTACAACTGGATATCTATCAAGCTACAACTTGATATGGAAGCACCAACTTCCTCCCACTATAATGAAAACACATGCTGATTTACCTGGATATCAACTCTGTTCTATTCCTTCTTCGCTGCAGTCCTTCCAGCCTTTATATCTACTTTAAATCATCTTTGGATTTTCACAGCTTCTCTATCTGCTCCTTCTTCTTCTTCCACTCTCTTACCTCTTTATGCATATAACGGTAACATCATTTATAGAGATCACCTCATAACTGTTTGCATTCCATATGGGAATATGAAATGAATAGGTATGACTCTTTGCCTTCCACCTTCTCATTTTCTTGCCCAACACATTTAGAATAATATAACAGTATGTACACATTTCAGTATTACAGTGGAGTTTTGCTTTGCCTACGGAGACTTGCCTTTTCATCATGTTGACCACATTTTGTCAACGACCCCATAGCGGTACACCCCCATTTTTTCAAATGGGATTCATCATGTTCGATGTGGTCGCGCCATTCAGATTCCATCATCAGACGACATTTTTATAAATGATGTAAACCCATTCTGCATGTTTATGATGTAAATGATCTAAGTAAGACCATTATGTATGTAACAACCTAGGTAAGCCTAGTATGTTGGTAACGATTTCTATCCTAGGAGGTCTTTTGTCTCACTGATTTACTTGTGTTTTTCGACACAAGTGATCGGCAGAGTTTTCCCCTTCAGCGTCAGCCCAAAGCTAGGGTGGATTTTGTCATCAAGATGCTAAGTGAGTCCTAGTGTTTTCTATCGAGTCTTTGTAAAAGTAGTTTGGGAATAATCCTAGCCAGTTGGCTAAATTATTTTATTACAAGCTGCTTGGTCTACTAGATTATGTTTTGAGTCGCAGAATTGGGTATCTATTTGAGGGTCTATACGAATGGGTATTCTCCCTTCATGTGTCTAAATGTATTTATCTTATGTAAAGAGGGCTGGAAAAAATAATTAAATTCCCTCTCAGTCAATTAATTAAATTTTCTGGTCAAATTAATTAAAAAATCTTAAGCCAGAAATTTAATTAATTTTAGGTCCTAGGTGAGTATAAAATTCTTCAAAGGAAAAATTCGTTGGTCCTTAAAAAATGATTTTTTAAAAGCCCCAGGCCAAGGGAATATTGAGAATTTCAAGAAATTTTGGACCCTTGGGCCTAGGTGGTTAAGTCAAAGTCAAAATTTTGAGGTAATTAACTCAAAAATAGTATTTTTGAGTTAATTAAAATGGAATTTAATGATAAATTCGTTTTTCCTCAAATTTATAATTTCGACGGTCCAGATTAAAAGATGATCAAATCTTTTCGACGGTCGAGATTGTTTTGACATGGATCAACCGAACTAGCCGTTGGAGATTTTATCTTATAAATTAGAGGTCTTTGTCAGTCTTCCAGTCATCCGATCTTTGGATCGTGCACTTGTCTTGGAAGCTTTTGCGATTTTTTTGATGAATAAAGCATAAAGACTTCGGTGTTACAAACTTTGGTGTTCCTTTTCCAGATCTATGTGGTGATTTATCTCTAAAATCTGCTACTTTATTTGGCATTTTATGGTTAATGGTCTTCATGGATTAATCTGCATACAGGTATCTTGTGCAGTTTTCTGGATTTATAAGATGACATTTTTGATTTAACGGAAAGACTAGTTATCTATTTTTCTGAAAGATCTCATGTTATTTTCTTAAATCTCTATCAATCTAAAGTTCAGATCTGAGTGTGCAGGGAATATTTTTAAGGTTTGAGCGTTTGGGGAAGTCTTCAGACCAGCCGACTCTCAAATAACATAAATCTGAAAAGCTCATTATTTGTTGATTTCCAAAGCTATCTTATGGAATTAGTGGTTTTGCAGAGTCTTCTAGGACTTGTGCCTCTCTTTAAAAATTTGAATTTCTAAAAAATTGTGCTGAAATGGGTTTAAATCTGGCCATGAGGGCCTCCGATCTATAAATTAGCATTGTAAATTTGTAAATATTCTGTAGGTTGTAAGAGTTTATAAATTTTTTTGTGCATAGTCTTAGATCTGTTCTGGTTGTTTACAGGATTGCAGGGGTTTCTCAGAAATTTTATTAGATCTGGCCTCAAAGTCGCTTCTGTTAGTAGATCTGAGTGTAAAAGGGAAGATTTCAAGTTCAGCATTCTGAAAACCTGAGTTATTGTGGGAAAAAATTTCGAATCTGCTGGACGATTTTAAATGTGCTGGGTTTGTTGAGGTTTTCTTTGCCTCTGGTATAAAACGCTGCACAGGATGCATTTCCTTGCTTCTGCATACGCCGACTCTTCTTCCTTATGTGTCCTCCCTATCTCCTGCTGTCCCTTGCCGTCAGGTTCACATCCATTTGCAGCCTCAATCTATGCCCTTTCCCCTCACGTCCTCCATCTTGCTCATGACCCAGCTCCTCGACTTGCATTCCTTAGATTTTTTTTATGTTGCCCTTTTTGCATACGCTTTCCGGCAAGCAAAACCCATCTACCCACCGTCCAACCTGCATTTCTCTGCCGTCGTGCCCTTACCCTCTTCCTTTGCGTCGACTCCGACCAACAAACAACAAACAAAGGCACGCGTACATGAATTTGAAACCCTGCGTCCATGCATTTACATTTTTTTTGTTTAGTTTCGTTTCATTTTTTGTTAGATTTTAATTTGTAAAGTGTTAAGTTTAGTTTAGTGTTAGGCCTTAGTTTAATTTAGATTTCTGTTATTTAGTTTTTAGTTTTAAATTTCTTTAGTTCGTAGACTTTTGTTTAGTTTTGTTTTAACTTGTTTTTTTAATTTTAGATTTTAATAAATGTTAAGTTAGGGTAGCGTTTAGTTTTTAGGTTTATTTTTTTTATTCGATTTGTGTTACTTTAGTTAGCGTTTTATTTTTAAAGTCTTTTATTTAGATTAGAGTCTTGGTCGAGGTCGTAGATTTTAGATTTTAAATTTTGTAATGTTAGTTTAGTTTCAAAATTAAATTCGATTTTTTTTTATTTTTAGTTTTAGTTTTTCTTTTAGATTTAGATTTTTTGATTTTAGATTTAATTTTAGATTTTAGTCCATGGTGTTAGTTTTTTATATTTTGTTTCAAAAAATGATAATATATATATATATATATATATATATATATATATATATATATAAAATTCTCAAAAATCTTCATAGTCAAATGAATTTTTAAATTTTTATCCTAAGTTTGACTATACAGGAACCTTTTAATTTCTGGATTGGAATTAATTGGAACATCATAAATTTGGAAATATTGCAAATACCTGGCATTTATATTTGATGGTCGTCTTATGATAGCATTGCTGTGAGTTCAGATTATTTTAATGCATAATTGTGGTGTGTTCTATTGAATATCATTGTGGTCATTTGTGTTTTTTATGGCAGCAGTTATACATCAATTACTTGGCTTTAATTACATAATGAGATCTTTTAACTCCATAAGGCACTGGTTTTAATATAATCGGATCTGTGAAATCTCGTTAATCTCATCAAGTACTTGGTCTTTCAGCTGTGTCTCCTGAGTTGGTTGATTCTCAACCAATTCTGTTTCTTTATTTCTAGTAGGGTCTACCTCCCTTAGCTTGTAAGGAGACAACTTAGATAGTGAGATTGGGGATCAGGGTGATAGCCCCCGATCTGAGCCGTTGTCACGATGCCTAGACAATCTGTGCGACAATACATCACAAACAATATAAAAATAACTAATACATTTTCAGTTACAATCACATATTTACTCAGCCCTTTCAGCTTCTTCGCTTTGCTGTGTGTTTGTCCTCTTCTGCTTGCTGTCCCTTTGTCTTTTATGTTTCTGCAGTTACATTTCCAACTATGCTGCTGGATTACTTGACCCATGCCTTTATGCTTTACACTGCCTCTGCCTATTGCATATCTTACCTGTAGTGTTCTATGCTCATCTCTACTCCTTTGCTCTGTGTCGGGTTACTTACCCGAGTCTCCTTCTGCCCACGTTCAGTCTTTGCTATCAAATGTCGCAATCGCATAACACCTCTACACGAGTGTCGGGTCATTTGCCCAGAATTTTTGCGTTCAGCCTTTCCTTTTTGACTCATAGCCCCATCTACATGACACTGTTCTGCACGGGGTCGGGTCTTTTTACTTACCCGATCCTTTTCTTACTGTGTTCAGCCTTTCCTTTGTTACCCGAGTCATTCTTTGCTTCCAACGTTTTCTTCATAAAATCACATAGCCCTGGACTTGAAATACATCAGATCTTAACTTAGAACTTTATTGCGTCCGGTCTCATATCGCATTTCGACGTATCAAAGGTTTTATGTTATAATTCCCTTTTCCACCTTCGATGCGATTTAACACTAGAAAGGCTCGGCATACATGCTTAACTCCGGTTGAAGGGTCCCACAACGCGGTGAACAATCACAGCGCATCGCATTTCGCTTGCCCGCAAGTTTCCTACTCTACCGTTAGTGATAAACCTTAAACCTTGCGATCTGCGATCTGTGCTTGTGCGCGATGCTGCCACGTGGATTCCCTTCATCGCATCGCATCGCATAAACCTTACCACATTGCAACCAAAATAACATTCTTTGCGATGTCTTAAAGTTAAACCCTATATCTTGCGGGATGCGATGTTGCGCGAGGTTGACACGTGTCCCTCCATTTCGCATCGCAAAATATTTAACATAACTTGTGGTCACTTATTGCTATCCTTTAAGCACTACGATGTGCGGTATGCAGTTCGCTGTCCGTTGTTGGTCTGCCCGCAGATCTAACAGTCCTCATCTGATCGCACTTCGCACTTTATAATATTTACTTTGTGGTTATACTTTATTTCTTGCAATGTGCGATATTGCGCTGTGCCGCTGCGTGCCCCTTCTTCACTTCGCATCGCAATTGATTTAACTTACCTTGCAATGCCTTAATACTTACTCGCTATGTTTTGCGATTTGCGCTTTTGATCTCCGCCAATGCGATCATCACCGTTGATTTGCCCAGATCTACGGTCCTTGTTGTTGCTTGCAATTCGATTGTATGTATGCCCCGCTTATCTTACGATGAATCATATCCGTCCATTTCTTGCCTTTGTTTTTGCGATCTAATCCCGACCGTCCGCTTGCCTTCACACGGCTCTTCTTCGCCTCTTCTGCCTGCTTTGATCTCAACCGTCCATCTCTTGCCTTTGCTGTTGCAATCTAATCGTGACCGTCTGTTCACCTCACTTGGAATTTTTCAAAGACTTTTCTGCCTTAGTCTATTTTTCGTTTGTTTACGTTGTCCCGCTCTGTAACTCCGGTTCTTGCTGCTCTCGCCTCTACCTCTCGGCTCTCGCCGCTCTCGCCTCTTCCTCTCGTCTGTCGCCTCTTCGTGCTTCTGCTATGTGCAGGATCTCTGGTCCTCGTTGTGTCTAGCAAATCTGATTGCCTTCAGCTGTATCTACCTCTTTGTTGTCTCTGCTCCATTTGCTGCCTGTGCTGCATTCGCTGCCTCTGCTGTCTCTGCCTCTTTGCTGTCTCTACTCCATTCGCTGCTTATGCTGCATATGCTGCCTCTGCCTCTTCGCTGTCTCTGCTCCATTCGCTACTTTGCTGCCTCTGCTGCATTCGCTATTTTGCTGCCTCTGCGTCCTTGCTGCCTTTGGTGCCTTCTTAGCTGCATTCGCTGCCTCTTTGCTGCATTTGCTGCCTCTGCTTTAGGTTATACTTCTATTGATGCTCCTTTTCCTCTCTGCTAGACAATGCCTGATCTGCTCTTTTACCTTATAACCGATGATTTTGGTGTTGCTCCTATCTATATCTTTGCCATCAATGACAATATTTCCAACAAGCCCATGGCTACTCCTATGATCACCAATCTCAAGAAGTTGAGCAGCTCTGACTCAAGTCTCGTAGATCCTACCTCCTATCTTAAGTTGGTAGGTTCTGTAATGTATCTAGTAAATACTAGTACGAATATATGTTTTGCTGTAAACATTCTTAGTCAGTGTCAATTGGAGCCTCGGCATGAACACTGGATAACTGCCAAGCATATATTGAGATATCTTCGTGGCACTGTGCATCACTACCTAAAGCATGATAGCAAGTTATTCAAGCTGATTGGCTTCATAGATTCTGATTGGGGTGGCAGTGAGACCGTGGAACCAATAAAGTTCGTTACTCTAAGTCAAATACTCTAGAAGACTTGGAATATGAAAATATCCATTGAGGATACAAATATTATTATATATAAAATGTATGAAGTTTGATGATGCAAATGAGAGGGAGGGGCCTGCTTATATACCCTAGGCAGGTGTCCCTTTATGAATGGTCATGTCACCTTAGACATGCCTCTTTGTTTAACTAATTATTATTTTAATTACCTATTATTATGATTATGATTATTATCTATATTTATTACTTTTACATAATTATATTCATAACATTGCCTTCCCCTTCAAAAAAGCTTTGTCCTTAAAGCTTACTGATTAAACAACTTGATTTTCTTTTTTGTTTCGAATGTCTTCTCGTCTCAAAACTGTCATCTTCGTTGAAACAAGACGATATGATCTTCTAAGTGATAAACAAAATTGTCACACTGAGAATGGATCTGACCATCCTAAATTAATCTTCTGTGGAATCTTGTGGTTACTGGATACTTCGTGTGAATTGTTATCACAATACTGAATTGCACTGACATTAGTAGTCTTCGGAACATAAGTTTTTTGTTCATGTTCTGAGTGATATGGATTCATTGATTGATTGAGATGTTTGTTCCTATGATTCAGATGTAGATAAGGAGTTCTTTGGGTTTGTCTTTCCCTTATCACGTGCATGGCAATACTCTGATTTACTTCAAGTGGCGATGTTGTTGAATTAGTTACAAAACCTTCACTTAGGATGTTCATCGTCTGGACTGCAACATCTAAATGGATCTTTTCTTCAACTGGGTTGTCTTCTTCTTGAGTTGTGATATTCACTAGATTGGTATTTATTCCTTTCTCTTCGACTTGGACTGCTACATTCGATGCTTCCTTCTTGATAAGTAGTTGTACCTTGTTTTCCAGTGACTTCTTGTCCTTCTTAAGCTTCTTAATTTGTGTCAACAATTTTTCACTATGGTCTTTAAGCTGGGAAACTTCTTCATTTCGACCAGTAGTGATTTTGCCAATTTCTTTTTGCATATTTTGTAATATTATTTTACCTTCTTGAAAAATTACTTTTGAAATATCTTGTATGTCTTCAAGTGTTACTGAATTTGGTTTCAATGTAGCATCCTGTAATGTTATTTTTTTCTTTTTGTATGAAAATATCAAAAACTTATTTTTCATATTCAGGATGAAGGAATCTAGGGTTTCCATCCAAGGTGAACCCAAAATAATGTCACCTTGATTGTTCCATAGGGTTTGAACTGAGAATTGCGATATAATTGTATAATCCCCAATGTTTAATTGTAAATTGGTTATGTCATATTTTTTGTTGCCAAAACAGTCTAATTTTTTGATTATATTTGACTCCAGGATCACTAATTGGTTTGAGATTTTAGGCATTATATGATTTTTATCTTCAGCGAGAGAGAGAGAAATAGTAACTTCTTTTCCTGCGAGAGTTCCTTTAATTTTAAATAGCACTTTAGCATAGTCGGACAAGGTTTCTAAAAATCTCCCCTCTTTCATTTATGACATCATCTCAATTTCTTTCTTGTTTCTTCCTTCCTTTCTTTCCGAACTAGACTCCATTTGCATTTATCGAGGTGAACTTAGGGTCTTGAAAGTAACCCTATTATAAATATTGAAAACTTTATAACTTCCTTGAATCTTGGAATTCACCTTTAATTATTTTTTATTTTTATTTTTTAATTTTCCCTCTTTTTTTATATAATTTTTTCTCTTCTTGAGTTTTATAATAACGCTACTTTTTTTTTTTAAATAGATTTCTAAGATATATATATATATATATATGTGTGTGTGTGGACAAACACTTAGCTATAGTAATTGGACCAAATCAACCCTTCTTATTTGTAACCCCCTTTTTTTTTAACTTTATAATTTTCTTTGGTAATTTTAACCTTCACCTATCTTTTTCCTAATTTTAATTTTTAATTGTTTTGTAATAACTCTAATTTTCACTTTTTTGTTTGGTTGAATTTTTTATAAATTTCACCAACTTTTCAACTGAATTTGAAAACTATTCCCCACGGATCTTGATTATATCACTTTATTGCTAAACATTTTATGGTTATATTTTTTTCCTTTTTTAATTACTAAACTGACACAATCTTTCTTGATTGGTCATGACTGTACGAACAATACAATGCATCAAAAGTGGAAACAGAAAAACATTTCATTTTAGAATGCGAGGCCTTCAAAGATAGCAGGGAAAATTATGCAGGTATTCTAGCAGCTAGTTCTTGGGATAATCTATTCAGCGAAGAGTTTGTCGAGAAGCTGGGAGCAGTTATTGTAAAACTTCACAGGAAAAGGGCCGAATACAAGAGCCAGATGGAGAAGCAATCTGTCCCATAGGCTATTTTTGTTGGAATCACGATTTCTGTTAGACCAAAACCCACAGCAATTGCCAGAGTTATGATCCATGAGAGGCGGTTAGTCCATGTCGCGAAACACAGGGGGAGCATTGAACTCAATGTCCAACAATATCCCCCCCAACGCGAGCCAGGTGAGTTTCGAACTCGAGACCTGTCGCTCTGATGCCACTTGTTGGAATCACGATTGTCGTTAGACCAAAATCCGCAAGCGTTAGTCTCTGCTACAATAGCCATAATTAGGATCCACAAGAGGCGGTTAGTCCATGTCGCGAAACACACAGGGAGCGCTGAACCCAATGTCCAACAATTTTTAGCCTCGTGGACGTTAAAAATACTTTCTTTCTTTCAACGGATTAATTGGTCATATGTTTTTTGAAGCTAGTGGTAGTTTGCTGAGCGTGACTGATATGGGTGCTTGACTCAATTGGAACCCTTCAACGACGACTAAAACTCAGGCTTATGTGATTAGGAATTTAGATTAACAACCAAAAATGGTGACTTTCCAAGGGGTAGCTCCCTTTACCGTCACGTCTTCTCTTAGAGAGTTGCAAGGGAAACAATCAGTGGTAAATGGAAAAGCAGAGATGGTTGACAACATAGAGTGGTGTCTGCTGATGGAAGGCGGAAAGTGGACAACAAGAAGTCTGACGGATGATGGACTATCAAGTTGGAGTTGCGGTGCGGAGTTAGTGATGGACGTGGGTGTGCATCGTGCTGGAAGGGCGATGGCGCGTAACTAGAAGAGAGGTTGGCGGTGGCCTATCGCAATGGATGGTGATGGGTGAAATTCAAGGCGTGGGGTGTTAATGTTCGTCAGTGGGTTGAAGTTGACGACGACAGGTGTTGTTTGGGTAGGCAGACATGCGGTGGTGGTGCTAACATTCCGTGGAGAGCAAAGGTTGTTATTGCTCAATTAAGAACTCACATCAACTTCGGGGTGAAACAATACAGTGGAAGAGACCTAAAGAAGCTTGGGAAGAAAGGGTATGTACTTTTTGCACTTCCAGGGCAGTGGAATCAAAAAAACATTTCATTTTGGAATGTGACGCTTTCAGAGACATCAGGGACAGTTATCGCAGTATGTTAGCATCAATTCCATGGCATTGTCTTTTCAGTGAGGGAACTGTTAAAAGGTCGGGTTAGGTCATCATCAATTTGAGTAAGAAAAGGATTGAATTACAAAAGGCAAAAAACAAGGAAGTTGGGGTCCCATAGACTATTTTTAGTCTCGTGACGTTAAAATATCATTTATTCATGCATACGGTGAATTGGTCTCTTATGTAGTTAGATGGTCAGCTGTAGCGGTTGTCGATCTATCGTGGCAGCTGTCGGTGGAAATATGAATTGGGCTGAACAGTGGCTGCAAAACAGAGCTGTAGCAGTGGTGGCGGCGGTCGTGTGGACAATTTGCGACTCCAGTCTTTTCTTTTTATATATTTTTAACTTCAATAATTTTTTATATTTATTTATTTTATTTTTAGTTTTTTAATTTTTAATATTTATTTTTAATTTTTGGGTTTTTTCTATAATAATAATATTTATTTTATATATACTTTCCTTTTTTTTAATGATTTTGAATTTTTTTTTTTAAATGGCCAAGAGCCTAAATGGCAATATGAAGAAACTCTAAATTATGGTAGCGAAATGCTTCAACGAAAACGAAGTTGACAAATTTCGATGGCCAAAGACCTGGGTTAGAGTCCAGATTGGCTTTATGCAGCGGTGAGCAGCCAAAAGATTGAACAACTCTGATACCAAATGGAATGAACAAAGTTCATTACTCTAAGTCAAATACTCCAGAAGACTTGGAATATGAAAATATCCATCGAGGATACAAATATTATTATATATAAAATGTATCAAGATTGATGATGCAAATGAGAGTGAGGGGCCTGCTTATATACCCTAGGCAAGTGTCCCTTTATGAACGGTCATGTCTCCTTAGATATGCCTCTTTGTTTAACTAATTATTATTTTAATTACGTATTATTGTGAATATCATTATTATCTATATGTATTACTTTTACATAATTATATTCATAACAGACAGATGGAAGAAGCATTACAGGTGGATGCTTTAGTCTGGGAGCTGCTATGGTCTCATTGATGAGTATGTAGCAAGATCTTGTTGCTTTGAGTAGTGCTGAGGCAGAATATGTAGCTGCATGTGAAGTAGGAAAGGAGGTTGTATGGTTGAGGAAGCTTTTGATAGATTTGTTCGAGAAGCCTCTAGGTCCTACTGTGGTCAACTGTGACAACCAAAGCTACATCAAGATGTCTGGAGATCCTGTGTTTCATGCTAGGACGATGCATATCAATAATAAGTTCCACTACATCAGGAACTTGGTGCAATATGGGATCATGAAGCTGGAGTATGTTCTGACAGATGATCAGGTAGTTAACGTACTAACAAAGTCACTTCCTAATAAAAAGTTTGAATATCTTAGAAACATGCTTGGTTTAATAGATATTGTTGATCTTGTTGATAAAAGTTTGGAAGAGATTTGTTGAGGCTTTGTGACTGAAGCATTGCCTAGGAGGACATCAGGTCGACACTATGTGTTGATGTCTAGATCCCGAAGTAGGGAGGGTGGCGTTGGTATTGGAGCTCTGACCTTGGATAAGCACCTGGATCCATGGGTTGATGGTTAGCAAGTAAGCTTGATGGTACCTAGAGAGGCTGAAAGCTTTAGTCCATCTTAGTCCCACCTGGATAGATTGCCCTGGTTAGGAATCTAGTCCATGGCATTGCGGTGCCTAAATTATTGGAAGAGCTTGGACAGATTTCCCTCGTCAGGAATCTAGTCCATGGCATTGCGGTCCCTAAACTTTTCATAGTTCATATAGTTTGAAATCTTCCTTGTACTTGTTATGAATACCTCTGTAGTTAAGAGGAAGTGTTGAAAAATGTAACTAGGTTCGGTCTTCATAAATGTATTTGAGTCATTATGTAATGCACTTGTCAAAAGGAATTTTTATAATTGTTACAATGACATCAAAGCATGGGTTTCATGCTTGGGTCATCATTTTATTAATCAAAGTCTCCATTGTGGACACCTAAGATTAATATTGAGTCATTAGAGTCATTGTACATTTTATGAGACCCTTCTTGGGCTTTTGAATCATGTAAAAATAATTATTTTTGAGTAAAAAATGAATTATGTCACCTCCACACCAAATCAGCCTCAAGGAGATCAAGTTGGCCTCACCAAAAGGCTATATATTGAAGTAGTTTGAATTCATTTGGACACACTCTCTCTCACAAGTTGGATATCCTAGTAGAAGTTGGGAATAAGTGCGAAGTTGAAGAAGGAGGCTAAAAGGAGTGCGAGGTTGGCAAAGAAGGAAGAGAAGGACAAAATCGAAGTTTTGGACTACCTATCTCTCTCTCGTGTGGCCTACTTTAGGAGATCAAAGTCTCTTTGTCAAATTGAAGCTACTGTTGCTGCTTGTTGCTTCCAAGTCAAAGTTGTTGGGTGGAAGTGCTGTTGTTGCATAGATCAAAGTGTTGCTACAAGGTTGAAGGTCTGGATCGAAGCTACTAGAAGAGAGGGTTGACTGGTGTGGAGGAGGTTTGTGTCTAGGTTGAAGAGTCTCAAGAAAAACTATTGATGGTGTTAGGGTCCTATGTCTAGGAATCTTGGTCATGTTAGTCTTGCTATGTATCTAAGGTCAAATTTGTAAATATTATTAATGATGACCTGACTATTATTGTTTAAAGATGTCTAGGTTTAGATTAAGCGTCATGTAAAGTTGTCTATTTTGCTAAGGGTCCAAATGTCTAAAGTCATGTGTTTTCCTTATTAAAGGGAAATCATAGGAAGTTTTTGGTCACCTTGGAAAGAGTACAAAGATCATGTCATAAAAATCCTTGGTTATTATGAGTTAGTCACTATCCTTTGTCATTACAAGTGGGTCACCTAAGTCTAGAGGCTATGTCTACATCAAAGCAATCATGAGATGGATTAGGCACAAACTTGGAGGTTCTATGGAGTCAGCTTGAATGTCATTTCAAGGACAACTCATGATCTCAATGGGAATATAACGGTTATAAGGACAATCCTTTCCTTTTCCCAAAGCGTTGCATTTTTAGGAGGTGTTGCGCATTCATAATTTCCTTTTCTAATCACGATTTATTCTCTTTTTTCTGCTCCAGACCATTCTGCATGTTTATTTGAACTTTCATCTTCATTCCACAACGCTCAGTTCTTCACCGTTTCATCGGAGGCTCTAGTATTCTCGTGTTGTTCACTGCGCAAAGGAGGCAAGGGCATTGCGAATCCACACAGTACTACTTTTCTCGTCAATCCGAAGTCCAAACTCCTTTCACTATCAAAATTCTAAAGTTACATGGATTATATGGTGTTATATGGATGTCACAACACTTACATGATGCCTCCAACACTTTATATCAGAAGAAAGTCATCATATGTTCAGAATTTTGAAGGCGCTACGAAAGTTGACAACTTTGCTGCAAAAGTGGGAATCGACCATCTAGGAGGTTTGCAAGCGTTGGAGAGACTACTTCAAGAGTTCTACACCATCACACAAACATTTTAAGCCTACCCATTTGATCCATTTTGCTAGAGGAGGTGTGCAACCATACAGAGCATGGAGGGCTACTTGGTCATGCTACAAATTTGCTGTGAAACTGATTGTTTTTGTCATCATTTTCAAAAGCTTTTTCCGACCAAATGGGGCTAAATTTTGGAAAACCAAAAGAGGTTTTTGTCAAGAACAAACCAAAGAATGAAACCTTTTTCAGTTTCTACACGTCATATATTGAAAGATTCAAATCCATATTTACAACCTATTTTTCAGGTTTTCTCATTTCTAGTTTTAGTTATGATGTTTATAAAAACCTCCTTTTGTTTTGTAACAACTGTCATGATTTAGGAGATATGAGCTAGTTTTTGACCCCTATTTTTCCAGAAATTCAGTCCCTCTTTCACTACGAAACTGGCTGATGCACTGCGAATCTTGACAGTCAACATCATTTCATTTTATATTTCGAACTTTTGGCTTCTAGAAGTAGTTTGGATCATGTGGATAGGTGGCCAAAAGTAGTTTGGATCATGTGGATAGGTGGCATATTATCTTAGGATGTGTAGTTAATGTTTATTTGCAAATATTCCAAGTTAGTGATATTTTAGGCATAGATTGGTTGTAAGGAAAACCACTCCTATTTTTCAGTATATGCACTAAAACTTTGATGTATCTAGTTAGAAGTTTGTTTTGATCAATAATTTCGACCACCTAGAGTGGGAGGTCAAACCTCATGATGTATATAGAAATGAAAAACATAGTAATGGGTTTTGTTGGTTAGATTAGAGAAGAATAAACTTTTTGTGCACTGTATTTTTTTGAAAACTTTGCTAGTGAATGAATGAAAGTTAGAAGGTGGTTTGCAGGGATTCCTCTATCATAATCTTGGTGGTTTTGTGCTCCTTTGATCTTGTCAGTTGTCTCATGTGTTTACATTCTTAAATGTATGACTTCCTACTTGGAAAAACCAAATGTTTATTTTAGAATTCATCTTAATGGTGCTCTGATTTAGTTTTTTCCAAGTGATCAATTTTTTCATCTTAAAAGCAACATTTTAGAAATCATCTATGGTTTTGATGCTCTATGTGTTGTCTTTCACCTTTATACACTCACCCTCTACAACGATTTAACCTAAATTCCACCACCAAGGTTGCCTACCTTGCCCCTGTGTAGAAACCCTTTCTTTCTTCATTATATCAATGGAAAAAAACTGATTTGACATGACTCCATGCCCAATGGATCTGTCTCTTTCCTCATCAATAGACCTTTGAAAAATCAGACCTTATTGACCATCATACCTAGCCCAATATCATATCAGTTGTGCAACCTAAGTGAGAGAGCCCTCTCCAAGGCTAGAAGGGCTAGATTCTGGCCTAGAAGTGGTTTGTGTTTACCTTAGGAATTTCTCTCCTCGGCCTAGGGAAATTTACGGAGTGATAACAGAAGGAAGATATTTTGACTGGGTTTTCCCCTAGAGAGGGGTTTTGCTCTGGCAAAGTGCCTAAATCTTGTGTCTCGTGTTTTTGTGATCTTCGTACACATAATTTGATAATTGCTTGATGAAAGATAATATAATAAAGAAGTAAAAGAAGACAACATAATTCACAAGTAATTATCAAGAAAGAAGAAATCAAACCCTAATCTACTTGTAGTGATTTCTTAACATTTCAAACTAAGTTGAAAACTCATCCACTTCCACTGAAATTGCAACATGTTTCTTCTTCTTCTTATTAGGACACTAACCTGCGTGGTGCCCAAACTTATGACATGCAAAGAACTTGACTTTTCTTATGTCCTTTTTCTATTCACCCTTTGACTTGGCCCCACCTTTAAGAGCTTTCTTGGACCTTTTCTTGCCCTTTGCTAAAAGAGCAACATTTTCCTCATCATCCCCCCGTTGCTGACTTGTATGTCCTAAACGAATTCTAAGCTCCTCCTGCACGAAATCGTCCACCAGTCTTTCCCAATTGGGCATGTTCTCCAGGCAACAATCCCATGCACAAAGCTATCTCATGGTTTAGAAAAACTATTTAAGGTTGTTGTAACCAACTCTGATTTCTCTACCTTCTCACCAACAACACCTAACTCATCACACACTTGTGACACTCTGGTAAGGTATGATGTAGTTGTATTAGATTTAGTCATCTTGGTGTTCCTTAACTCCTCTTTTAACACCAGATTTCTGTTTTGGTATAGCTTGCATAAATTATCCCACATCTCATATGCATTATTCTTACCTATAACATGAGGAACGACATGGTCTTTAATGGCATCAGGGATAATCCTTTTTGCTTTAACATTCTTTTTGTTATATTCGGCCAAAAGTGTTGCATCCATATGAATTGTGAGAGGCTTCTCAACTATGTCCCACAACTCATTTCTCTAGAATCAATACTATCCTTGCTTTCCATAGGCTGA
This sequence comes from Pinus albicaulis, assembly GCA_034641835.2. NCBI lineage: Eukaryota > Viridiplantae > Streptophyta > Pinopsida > Pinales > Pinaceae > Pinus > Pinus albicaulis. The sequence continues at coordinate 1,641,526,380 of CM076582.1, forward strand.
AATTTATTGCCCCTCGACTCTATCCCCAAACCTCAAACCTATAGCCAGATCACCTACTCAACTAATGATAAGGTCCAACCCTCTTTCCGGTGAACAATTTGCAACTCTCTTGCAAACTCAAAAAATTTCAACCTTTCCCTGAGAACCCCGAAAATTTTTGACCTTTCCTTGAGAATCCAGAAAAATTTAAACCTCTTCTTGAGAACTCAGGAAAATGTAGACCTTTCCTTGAGAACACAAAAAAAAATCCCTTTTTCTTGAAAACTCAAAAAGATCTCAGCGTTTTCTAGAAATCCAGAAAAATCTCAGCCCTTTCTTGAAAACCCAAAAAGATCTCAATTTTTTCTAGAAAACCTAGAAAGATCTCTGTCTTTTCTTGATTTGTTTCCCCTTTCAGTATCAATGCTCTGATACGATGTAAATTTTTCTTCACTCAATGTAAGGGGTTTTAGTTTCAATAAGCTTTTTCTTAGTTTAATGCTTATTTATAAATGCATATTCATCTGAACTTCTAAATGAAAACACAATGAATCATTATCCTTGGTACGAGAGCCCTAGACAATTGTATTATCAGTTTGTTAATATAACAAAGTTGGGCAGTTAAAAATTGTAAAAAGTTGTCTATATTGTGCATGTGTTGATTTACTGCTATTTATTGTTCCACTGTGTACAGTGGTTTGTTGTGATACTTGGATTGATAGCGTAAGCGATTGTAAGATTCTAACCTAGACTCTAGTATCGTGGAAAAACAACAAGCATTACTTTTCCTGCCATCTTCTGAGTGTCTTGGTTTTGCTGGTGTTGACCTCCTTTGAAAGGTGCTCATGCCTCAGATCTATACTTCTCCTTTAGGTGGCAATAATCCCTAAAGGAAAAAACTCTCTGGACCATGGGATCCAATGCCTCATACTCATCAACTCCATCAGTGAAGGATATCATCAGCTCAACAAATGCATCTAGCTCTGTCTCCCTCTCTGGCTCCTCCAGGAAGCGAGGCATTGTTGGTCTAATAGTCTAACCATAAGTATGGGTACTTAGTTGTTGGTTTCTGCGTGCATGCACATGACTCCCCTCTCTTGTACGAGACCCTCCTTCTCCATCATTGGCCCATGCTTGTGGCCCTACTTGTATGCTTTGCAGTTGCAACCCCAACATCTGTTGCATCATGTCTATAACTTGCTGACTTTGCGCCATCATCGCTGGTTCGACCTCAGTAACTCCTCTAGCAATGGGTCTCGCCCATTCTGCCTAGGCTGATTATTGCCTCCCTGATTCTTCATGCATTAAAATTCCAAGTGATCAATTTTTTCATCTTAAAAGCAACATTTTAGAAATCATCTATGGTTTTGATGCTCTATGTGTTGTCTTTCACCTTAATACACTCACCCTCTACAACGATTTAACCTAAATTCCACCACCAAGGTTGCCTACCTTGCCCCTGTGTAGAAACCCTTTCTTTCTTCATTATATCAATGGAAAGATGAAACTATAATCTAAAACTACACAAATTAAAACTAAAACTAAATTAGACTTAAACTAAATTAAATCTAAAGATTTAAAATCTAAAAATTAAAACAAAAATTTAATTGAATCTAGAACTAAATTAAAACCTAACTAAAACTACGCTAAAGTCAAAACAATACAAATAAAATCTAAAACTAAATGCTCACCCACCTTACAATCTAACAAATTTAAAATCCAAATTTAACAAAAACTAAAATCTAAATTTAATTAAAACTTAAACTAAAACCCTCTAAAAAATGAAACCGAATCAAAAATTTTGAAACGCATATACATGGGTTTGAAATTTTTTATTATGTGCGTTTTGTTCTTTGCAGGTCGAGGAGCGAGGCGCTGTACGGCGGGAATGAAGTGGAGCACGACGGCTGGATGCAGCAGAAGAGGGATGTCGGATGAGAGACGATGGCAGACTTGGAGGGTCGAGAGCATGATGGAGAAGAATGGAAGCGTAGGAGTAAGCTGCCAGTGAAAGATGGAGGAAGAGGGTTGACGGGCAGCGGAGAAAGGATGGGCAGATTCGATAAAAGCGTAGCAAGAGGCTGGGCGGAGTATGCAGAGGAGGGAAGGCAAAGGAGGACGAGGGATAAGATGTGAGGCAAGCTTGAGGATGACAGAGGAGGATAATGCAAGTCGACGTCTAAGGGAAAATGAATGTAATGGAGGACGGCAAGACTGATTTGTAAATGTGTAGAGGAATTTGATGGCAACGTTTAATGCAGAACCCAGTACTTAAAATTTTTCTGTTAACCTTAGATCTTAAACGCTCCTTTAATCAAATAACATTCAAATTCGCCCACAGAGACGATTTTGAGGCCAGATCTCGCCCTCGGGGGTTAGATCTGGCTCAGATATTAAATAAATTTCTGATAAAACCCTGCAACCTGCAAAACAAGAACAGATCCCAAAACTGTATGCACAAAAAATTATGAAACCCTTATAGCCTAGAGCAAATATACAAATTTACAAGCTAATTTACAGATCTGAGGCCCTCTTGGCCAGATTTGAAACATTTCAGCACAATTTTGAAGATAGAAAATTTTTAAAGAGAGGCACAAGTCCTAGAAGACTTTGCAAAACCACAATTTCGTAAGATAGCTTTGAGAAATTAGAAGCAATGGGCTTTTTTAGATTTACGAAATCTCAGAGTCGGCTGGGCCAACTGAAGACTTCCCCAGACACTCAAACGTTTAAAAAAAAATTTCCCTACACACTTGAATCTGAAATTTAGATTGATAGAGATTTAAGAAAATAACATGAGATCCTTCAGAAAAATAGATAACTAGTCTTCCCGTTAAATCAAAAATGTCATTTTATGAACCTAGAAAACTGCACAAGATACCTATATGCAAATTAATCCATGAAGGCCATCAACCATAAAAATGAAAAAATAAAGTAGCAGAGTTTAGAGATAAATCACCACATAGATCTGAAAAAGGAACACTAAAGTTTGTAACCCCAAAGTCTTTATGCTTTATTCATCAAAGAAAATTTACAAGAGCTTCCAAGACAAGTGCACGATCCAAAGATCGGATGACTCAAGACTGACAAAGACCTCTAATTTATAAGACAAAATCTCCAACGGCTAGTTCGGTTGATCCATGTCAAAATAATCTTGACCGTCGAAAAGATTTGATCATCTTTTAATCTAGATCGTTGAAATTATAAATTTGGGGAAAAAACGAATTTATCATGTAAATCCATTTTAATTAACTCAAAAATAATTTTTTTGAGTTAATTACTTCAAAATTTTGACTTTGACTTAACCATCTAGGCCCAAGGGTCCAAAATTCCTTGAAATTCTCAATATTTCCTTGGCCTGGGATCTTTAAAAATTCATTTTTTAAGGACCAACGAATTTTTCCTTTGAAGAATTTTAACTCACCTAGGACCTAAAACTAATTAAATTTCTGGCTTAGGATTTTTAATTAATTTGGCCAAAAAATTTAATTAATTAACTGAGAGGGGATTTTAATTATTTTTCCAACCCTCTGTACATAAGATAAATACATTTAGACACATGAAGGGGGAATACCCATTCGTATAGACCCTCAAATAGGTACCCAATTCTGCGACTCAAAACATGATCTAGTAGACCAAGTAGCTTGTAATAAAATAATCTAGCCAAATAGCTAGGATTATTCCCAAACTACTTTTACAAGGACTCGATAGAAAACACTAAGACTCACTTAGCATGCTGATGACAAAATCCATCCTAGCTTTGGGGTGAAGCTGGAGGGGAAAATTTTGCCGATAACTTGTGTCGAAAAACACATGTAAGTCAGTGAGACAAAAAACCTCTTAGGATAGAAATTGTCACCAACATACTAGGCTTACCTAGGTTGTTACATACATGACGGTCTTACTTAGATCATTTACATCATAAACATGCAGAATGGGTTTACATTGTTCATAAAACTGTCGACTGATGATGGAATCTGAATGGTGCGACCACATCGAACATGATGAATCCCATTTGAAAAAACGGGGGTGTACTGCTATGGGGTCGTTGACAAAGTGTGGTCAACAGGTCTCAATCTTTGCCTCTCTCCAAAGGAAAAATCCTTGCAAAAGCCTAGAAACTCTAATCAATCCCTGAAATTTGTCTTTTGCGCCTAGGAAGTGTGAATGAACTGAGGGAAACACTTGCAGTTAACTCAATGGAAGTCCTGGTGTAGACTTCCCCAAGCCTCACTAGGGAGACACTCGAAGTTTTCCAAAATGAGGAAGAGTTACGCTTGAAACTCTTGAACTAAACAACTTTGCTCCTCTTGTGCTCAATAGATTCCAAGAGAGAGTTCGATCTCAAGAATTAGATGGTCAAAAAATGCAAAAATGGAGCCCCCATGTGCTATTTATAGATATTGGTCCTTTTCTCCTTGGTGGGTACCCTTCTCCACAAATTCAAACTCCCTTCTCTCCCTTTTCTTTCTCCTAGTGCGAATTTATCAAGGGGGGGTCGAATTCCCTTTTTGAGTGGTCCCCACATTCCACTTACAAAATAATTCTTTTTTTGCTAATGTTTATTTCCTTCTTTTTACCAAAATCTAAGTGACTCCTCAATGTGAAAATTTTTGAATCTACTAAACAAAAATCCTACTGCAGTAAATCTGATTCACTTCTCCTACTTGTTTGATTTACTTAACAAGTTATTTTCTGAATTATCCAGTAAAACATCAAAGTAAATACATTTCAACCTACACAACTATACAGATCAAGTACTGAAGAATAAGCAACCATGAGACAAAGGACACAAAAAATTTCGGACAAATGTCCCCGAAAAAACCCAATGCAGGAAAATCAATTCAATAACTCTTGAGGGTTTTTATTATTATGCAGATTTCTGAATACAAACTAAGGTGCCATAAACAACTCACCCAACAAAGAATTTCCCTTGCAGAAGTACCTCTATCCGGAGACAGATATTATGGTTGATCTAGCGTCAGAGTGACGAACCCCACAGGTGCCTATGCAATCCCCAACAAACTCTTTGCTGAGACTACGTCACCCTTCTTCGATCTGCGGAAACTGAGCTCGATCTGCCCCACAGAAACCCCAACGCTGTAGCCTTTGGGTTTGCGTCACCTCCTCCTAGACTGCGGCACCCCTCTAGGCCTGCAGCAGCCTCTGCGTCAACTCTGCATGAGCCCAGTTGGGCTTGCGTCACCCTCTCAAGGGTTGCACTATCTCTCCTAGGTAGATTTGCCTCTCTGCAACTGTATTCTGAGCCTTGGATCCGAGATTCCATTGCCAAACTGCCCCTCACTGCACTGTAAGCTCATTCCGAAATTCTTAGCATACCGCTTCCCAAAATTTCGACTTAGCTCAAGTGTTGCCACTTTGTGTGTATTCTCCAACTGACCCTAAGCCTTCCTTAATTACTTTTCCAGTTGACGAATCAACGGCCGTGTTTTAATCTCTAATCGACGGGTAAGATTAGAAAATACTTGATCCACGTCACTTAGAACATTCTCACCCACATGTTTAAATTAATTCACTTTAATTATTTTAATTTCCTTAAGTTAGACTTAGGGTCTCCATTAAAATAATTAATTATTTGAATAACTTAAGCTGCGGGTGGAATTTCTTCAAACGATTTCTGGGTCTTGGAGATCTCATGTGTTCTAGACCCTCCACAAAGTTTCGGAGCTAGAGCACATCCGATGTTACCCAAAAAATCAACACTCCCTCTTAGCGAGGAATGTGCTCTAGCAACACTTCAACCTGAAGCATCACCATGATCCATGGCATCGATCCTCTGCGCCGCTGATGCTCAAATGCTGCCCCTCATCCACTGCGTCGCTGCCTTCTGTCCTGCTGCCCATGTCACTGCCACTGACACTGCCTCATCTGTACTGCAGCTTCCTTTCAAATGCTGCATCATACTGCCCATAGCACTGCCACTGCTAACTGCTGCACTGTAACTCAGTTGATGAGAAGTAAGCACCTGAAAACATCACCCAAAAACTTGACATACAAGTTAGTTTGAGTGCACCACGATATTGTAGCACCCTCTGCTGCTAATCTGCGCTGACCCTCTAGAGCTTTGCGCTGTTGCTGCTTTGCACTATGTGAGCATTGTCTTTGCGCTATTGGAATCCCATCAACCTCTGCGTCGCTGCCACACTGTTGCTGCCTTTGCTCTGCACTGCTCAAGACTTCAGCGTCCTAGCTCTGCCAATGTTGTTCCATCATCCTCCGCATCAACTGACTCCAATCATCCTGCTATTGTCATTAAGGTCTCCCGTAGCTTCTATGTGATCGAAGAGTTTGGGCACCTCAAGGATCCTGCTCCCACTGCAGTTTGAAAGAACTACAAATCAATGTCTCCCAACCTCTTCTCCCGAGGTACATGAGCACTCATGGCAACATCGTCATCATCTCCATCATCGTCCTTAGCTGCGGCAACCTTTGAATCAGATTTGTCTTCACCCTTCTTCTTCTGAGGGCATTGTGTGGCGAAATGTCCTAGTTCACCACGCCTGAAGCACTTGACCTTTGAAAGGTCTTTCTTCTTCTTCCTCTACTGCCCATGTTGTCCCTTAGATGCGAGAGCCGCATCTTCCTCCTCCTCCCTCTTGATCTTGATCCCCCCGCTGCTCATGCCTGCCTTGGTCATCCTCCTGATCTCTTCTTGTCAAAGAGCTGTCCAAATGTTTTCCCAACTCGGAAGTGCTGCTCTGCCCAAAATGCCTTGGACAAAGTTCTCCCACTCATCGGTAACTGCATTCAGAGTAGTCCTCACCTTAAGACCTTCATCAGGTGTGGCCCCTACGGCAACTAGCTGATCACGGATCGCCTTCAATCTAATGAGGAAGGGGTCAATCTCTTCCCCCTTCAGCATCTGAAATAACCGAAGCTGATTCTCCAAAAGCATTATCCTCTGGACAAAAGTTCCCTGATACAATGTGGTCAAAGAAGTCCACATCTCATGTGCTGTATTCTTCTCATGTTAAATTTAGATAACCATGGTATGTTCTATGCTTAAAGAAGTTTACTTCAATCTTTCTTATAGGCCCAATTCAAATTAGCAATCACATAAACATGAAAGTAAATGCTAATAGAACATAATAATAGATCAATAGAAGACAAGCCAAAATAATATATCATAATTTGTAATTCTTCTTCTCTAGCTAATATAGAGAGAAATGTTTGTTACAATAGTCAATAGGATGCCCTAGCTAGCAAAGACTTTGGCTGGCCAGACCAGCTCTTCCAAACTCCAAGAGGTTCAGTCAAACATGTACAAGATCAACCTTCCTTAAGTGTCATACATACCTCAAAAGATAGCTCCCAAAACAGTCAACGCAAGTCAACAAAACCAGTCAACAGTGGTCAACGCTATGGTCAAAGGTTTGCGATCAAAGTCAATGTCCTTCCTCGATTTTTGTGCCCTCCAATGCGGCCTCCAAAAATCAGAATTTCTACAGTGAAATCGTAGTCAAAGCTTGAGGGTTGACCCAAAGTCATCGCTGGTTAATGCTGTCCAGAAAGCCCTAAAAATAATTCGAAATTTCTCCAACTTGAGATTCACAGGTGAGAGAGAGAGATGCCTCTTGAAGGTTGTACGAACCAATCAAATGATGAGGAATGTGTGTGATGAGATGATGATGAAATGAGCATCATCTATCTCCAATTTATATCCATCAATGATTGTGTGTGACACATCTATTGGGCTTGTGAGCCTACATTACAAATCTGGCCGACCTTGACAAATTGCACGTGTGGAAAATAAATTCAAAATATGAGTTCTACTCATCCAAACAAGATGATCCTAGATCAATCTTGCACTTCTCCGAAAGTGGAATCCAACAAAAATATCATCATCATCATATGAGCAATGCAACATGGAGTTTGGACCTAGTTGCCCAAAATTAACACTCCCTCTCAACTAGGGAGAACTCCATCTGTCCACTTGTGCCATCCTGTCATACAATACCATAGTGTACTATCATATATCATCTTGCACTCCTGTGTCATCCTGCTGTAACATGCTTTGCTAGCTCTTCTTCGCTATAAGAACAACGAGAATGAGTCATAAAGACATCACACTCTACTGATTTGAAGTCAGCTTAGAGGTTAAAACCTCAGTGAGGCTCGAGAGAGTCACATACTAACCTGAAGTCAGTTTAGAGGTAAGAACCTCATCCAGACTTGATCCTAAATCAAGTGGTTGGACACATCCCCATCCTAGACATAGAGAGTATGACAATCCCCAATGCGTCCATTGGTCATGCTATTGGTCTCTATCCACATTTCCCACCTAATTGGCCAAATGAGAGGTACTTCCCATAGTCCAAAACTCCATGGGTAGGATGCATGCGGGGCATAGATCAAAGAGAGGGTGAACCAGCTCAATATCATAACAGTGGAGAAGAAGCGCACCAACAAGGTTCGATGAACCTCGCCCTGTGGTTGCTTATAGCTCTAAGAAGCTATCCCCAAGCCCCCTGGAGCTCCTAGAGCTCATAGTCCAACTCAAGCAAGACCCTCAGAATAGAGTATGTCCACGATTCCAAACTTCTCATGGAAGGTTAAGACTTTGACCTTCCCCAGGGGCTTCGTGAGAATATCTGCGACCTGCTCATCAGCCCCAATGTGATCGAGCCTTACTACGCCTCGCTGTACCATGTCCCGGACAAAGTGGTACCTAATATCAATATGCTTGGATCGGTTGTGGAGCACGGGATTCTCAAAAAGAGGAATCCCACTCTGGTTATCGCAAAGGATAACGGTGGTATCTAGCACATGCCCAAATAGTTCACTGAAGAGATTTCTCAACCAGACAGCTTCACGACATGCCATACTCGCTACAATGTATTCAGCCTCAGCGGTGCTCAAAGCAATCGATTTTTGCTTCCTGCTCATCCAAGAGATCAAAGCAGAACCCAAGGTGAAGCAACATCTAGATGTGCTCTTACGATCCACCACACTGCCTGCCCGATCAACATTGGTATATCCATGGAGCCTCATAATCTCGACAATGTATCTCAACCCATAGTTCTTTGTGCCCCGAAGATATCTCAAGAGATTCTTAGCACCAATCCAGTGAATGCGATGAGGCTCAACCATATGTTGACTCAAAGTGTTCACTGCAAAACATACGTCCGGATGTGAGTTCTTTAAGAACATCAAGGCCCCTACGAGTTGTCGATACTCTGTGGGATTTCCCAACTCGGGCCCAGTAGTGCTTCCACACAACTTCTTAAAGTTGAGCTCCATCGGTGTCGATACGGACTTACAGTCCACCATTCCAAATCTCTCCAGCAACTTCACAACATATTTTCCTTGAGAAAGGAAAATCTCACCTGGCTTTTGCCAAACCTCCAAGCCTAGGAAGTAGTGCATCTTCCCTAGGTCCTTAATCTCGAAATCAGAAGCTAGCTCCCTCTTACATTGATGAATGAGAGGGTCGACACCTGTCAAGAAGAGATCGTCCGCATGGAGAACCAGAATGAGAGGCTTTTCTTTATCAACCTTAAAATAAAGGTTTGGATGGACATCACTTTGAATGAAGCCCAACTTCATCAAGTAGCTATCGATCCTTTCATACCAAGCCTTGGGGGCTTGTTTCAACCTATAGAGGGCTTTCTTCAACTTGCATACATATGTGTCTTTATCTTGGACTTATCTTCACATCCATCTGATGAAGACTCCATCCTTGCGTTGCAGCAAGGGCAATAATCGATCGGATGGTGGTGTGGCGGGCAACAGGTGCAAATATATCATCATAATCAATGCCCTCCTTTTGAGAGAAGCCTCGAGCAACAAATCTTGCCTTGTACTTTTCAGCGCTTCCATCGACTCCATGCTTGATCTTGTAGAGCCATTTCGAGGTGACAACAGATTTGTCCTTCGGTCTCGGGAACACATCCCAAACATCATTCTTCATAATAGACTCATATTCTTCGTGCATAGAATCCTTCCAAACTTGATGCTTTACGCCTTCTTCAAATGTTCCAGGCTCAGATTGTCCAATAGTGCTCATGGCTGCTAGGTACCCTTGGTAACTATTCGACTTCTTGCTTTCATGGAATGTTCCTCTCTGTAAATTTATGTAGATGTTCTATGCTTGATGCAACTTTACTTTTATAACAGCAATCACATAAACAGTTAAGTAAAAATGTTGATAGAACATACCAATGGATCTATAGAAGACAAACCAAAAACAGGAGAAAGTGTTGGTGTGTTATGGTGGTCAGCAGGATGCTTCAACCAGCGAAATCTTCTTGGTCGGCCAACCCAGAATGTGTCACAACAGTCCTCAAATCAGTCACCCAGTCAACCCCAGAAAAGTCAACGCAGTCCAGAAAAGTCAACGCAGGGCAGCAACAATAAAGTCAACGCAGCTCCAACTTCGGTCAACCTTTTGACCTCGATTTTTGTGCCAATGAGTATGGCCTTCAAAAATCGAACTCTCCACAAAATTTCAGCCAATTCGGACCATGTGTTGACCAAAGTCAACGCTGGTCAAACTTACCCAGAAACCCTAACTGCAGAAAATTTGCTGCAGTAAATTTCGTCCTTTTTGCTGCAGTAGATTTCGCCCTTCTTCTCACGTGGGAGATGAAACTGCTTCTCAGATGCTCGTATATAATCAGAGGAGAAGATCTGTGATGAGATGAGTTGAAAATGCTCCAACGTTGACCCTATAAATACCAATCATGAGAGGTGTGTGACACATCTGCTGGGGGTAAAAACCTTAAGGCCAACCTGCACTTAAATTTATTATAAATAATAAATTCAAAATAAATGTTCTGCTCATCAGATTAAAATCAATTTTAGATCGATTTTACACCTTTGAAAGAGGAATCCAATACAAATATTGGAATCTTCATCTGAGCATCACAAGATGGAGTTTGGCCCTAGTTGTCCAAATTTAACACTCCCTCTCAACTAGGGAGAACTCCATCCACCAGTGCAATCAAACATCGTGCGTCATCCCACCGTAACTTGCTTTGCTGGCCTCTTTATTTCAAAACAGAATTGGGTTAGTCACAAAGACATCATCCCTCGGCTGACAAATTCAGCCCAGAGGTTCGAAACCTCTATCGGACTCACAAAGAGTCTCCAACCAACCCGAAGTTGGTTCATCTGACCCGAGGTCAGGGGGAGGTCTGAAACCTCATTAGACTTGATCCCAAATCAAGTGGTTGGACCGTGCCATCCTAGATAGAGAGTACGGCAATCTCTGATGCGTCCATCAGTCTTTGCTACTAGTCTCTAGCTTTTCCCACCTCATTGGCTAAATGAGAGGTACTTCCCATGAGCCCTGGACTCAATGGGTAGGATGCATACGGGGCACAGATAATGAGAGGTGAACCAACTCAATAATCACAACGGTGGGGTCCAAGTACACCAACAAGGTTTGGCAAGCCTAGCCTTGTGGTTGCTCATAGCTCCGAGAAGCTGTCCCCAAAGCCCCCTAGAGCTCCTTGAGCTCATCGTCCAACAGGACCCACATCATAGGGTCGTTCCACGCTACCAAGTCTCTCACGGAAGGTTAGGAACTTGACCTTCCCCAGGGGCTTAGTGAGAATATCCGCGACCTACTCATCAGTTCCTATATGATCAAGCCTTACGGTGCCTCGCTGAACCATATCCCGGATGAAATGATACCTGATATCAATATGCTTGGATTGGTCGTGGAACACAGGATTCTCAGTCGAGCAAATCCCACTCTGGTTATCACAGAGTATCACGGTGGTATCTGGCACGTCCAAACAGCTCACTAAAGAGCTTTCACAACCAAACTGCTTGACAACAGGCCATACTTGCTGCAATGTATTCGGCCTCTGCGGTGCTTAAGGCCACCGACTTCTGCTTCCTGCTCATCCATGAAATCGAAGCAGAACCAAGATTGAAGCAGCATCCTGATGTGCTCTTACGATCCACCACACTGCCAGCCCAATTGGCATCAGTATATCCAAGGAGTGTCACGCTCTCGGCGGTGTATCTCAGCCCATGGTTTATCGTGCCCCGAAGGTATCTCAAAAGATTCCTGGCACCAACCCAGTGAAAGTGATGAGGTTCAACCATCTGTTGACTCAGAGTGTTCACTGCAAAACATATATCTGGACGGGTGTGTTGTCGCACAGATTGTCCAGGCACTGCGACAATGGCTTAGATTGGGGGCCGTCACCTTTATCCCTAATCTCTCTATTTAAGCTGTCTTCTTGCAAGCTAAGGGAGGTAGACTCTATTAGAAATGAGGATGAAGAATCTAGGAGACACAGCTAAGACATCAAATACTTGATGAAATGAACGAGATTCCATAGATCTAAATTAGATTTCACGTTTACGACCAGTGCCTTATGGAGTCAAACAGAATCCCGTTATGCGATTATAAACAAGTAAGTGACAATTAACTGCTGCTTATTAAAACACGATTTGATCACAATGATATTTAACTGAAAATGCCACAACCATGAATAACAATAACATGAGAATGCCAGATGCTTGAAAGATTTCCGAAATTAAGATGTTCCAGTTCGAAAATTAAAATGCTCCACAGTCAAACTTCAGATGGAAAAATTAAGCTCATTTAACTATAGGACTTAGAATTTTTGTTTTAGAATTTTGAAATTTTGAAATTTTTTATTATTTTTTAAATAGAAAATTAAAACCAAAAATCTAAATCTAAACTAAAACTTTAATCTAAAAAAAATTGGAATTAAAATCTAAATCTAAAATCTAAAACTAAAGCTAAAGTTAAATTCTAAAGCTAACTAAATTTAAAACTAAAACTAAGTTAAATTTAAACTACACTAAAGTCAAAACTAAACTAAGACTCAAAAATAAAATTACAACCTAGCTAAAACTATGATACAACACAAAATCTAAACTAAAATTAAATTAAAACTAAACATTAAAATCGAATCCTAAAACTATAACTACGCTATCACAAAATCGAATCTAAATAACCCCAACTAAATCAAAGCCTAACAAAAAATTTAATTGAAATCGAAATTTAAAATTTAAAACTAAGAATTAAAACATCGAATTAAAAACCTACGCTATCATGAAATCTAAAACTAAAAACTAAGTCTAACACCTGTAAGGGTTTAATTTTCACGTGCTGTGCGTTCTCTTTGTCGTTTTGCAGGTCGACAGGATGGGGGATAGCGTGAAGATTTGGACGCGAGGGCAAGGGAGAAAGTCGATGGAGGACGACTCTGTTTTAATGCAGGGGCAGAAATGAAGAACGGGTGCAGTGAGGGAGACGACACTCAAAGAACGACTGACGGAATGAAGGACGATGAGGAAATTCAAATGGAGATCGGACGTAGGGCAGAGGCAACGAAAGTTTGAGGATCTGGCGGATCGAAATACGCAAGTTTGGATGACAAAGAAACGCTGAACGGTGGGGAAAGAAGGGACATCGAACATAAATGGAGGGCAGAGGATCGAATGACAACAAAGGGAGTGAGTCAGGGTTTGATTGGACCGATGTCAAGCAGCAAAAAGTTGATCTGAGAGTGTATTTTGCTGAAAAATGAGAGCAGATCGAATGGCAAGAGCTGGGTTGGACGCTGGACAGAGACAACGCTTTGTTTTGTAGTGAGGACAAAATGATCTTGATGCACCCAGTACATGCATAAACCTTACCCAACAAACTTAAATTTTCTTCAATTAAGCTCAGATTTCATGCTCTTTAAAACAATGTTCAGATTTGTCCACAGTAGTGATTTGAAGCCAGATCTGGCCTTTGAAGGCTAGATCTGCCTCAGATCTAAAAAAATTTCGATTTGAACCTTAAATCTGCAAGAAACCAGCTAGATCTGAAGATACACACCAAGAAACGATTAAACCCTTACAGAAAAATTACAAATTTACAACTAGTTTACAGCTTTAAAACTCTCATGGTCAGATTTGAATCCATTTTAGCACAATTTTTCAGAGATTTAAATTTTTTTTGGGAGAGGCACAAGCCTTAGAAAACCCTGCAAAACCACCAATTTTGTAAGATAGACTTGGAATTCAACAAATAATGAGTTTTTCAGACTTATGTTTATTGAGAGTCGGCTGGTCCAACCGAAGACTTCCCCAGACGCTCAATCTTAAAAAATATTTCTCTGCACACTTAGATCTGAACCTTAGATCGATAGAGATTTAAGAAAACAACATGAGACCTTTTCAGATAAAATAAGAATGTTATTTTATAAACCCAGAAAACTGCACAAAATACCTGTATGCAGATTAATCCATGAAGGCCATCAACCATAAAATGCAAGAAACAAAGTAGCAGAGTTTAGAGACAATTCACCACATAGATCTGAGAAGGAACATGAAGATTTGTAACCCCAAAGTCTTTATGCTTTATTCCTCAAAAAATTTACAAGAGCTTCTAAGAACAAGTGCACGATCTTGAGATCGGATGAATCCATACTGACAAAGACTTTTAAATTTATATGACAAAATCTCCAACGGCTAGTTTGGATGATCCTTGTCAAAATAATCTCAACCGTCCAAAAGATTTAACTATCTTTTAATCCAGAGCGTTGAAATTAAAATTTTGGGGAAAAAACGAATTTATCATTTAATTCAATTTTAATTAACTCAAAAATATTATTTTTGGGTTAATTAACCCAAAATTTTGACTTTGACTTAAACACCAAGGCCCAAGGGTCCAATATTTCTTAAAATTCTCAATATTCCCTTGGCCTGGGGCTTTCAAAATCATTTTCCAAGGACCCACAAATTTTGCCTTTAAAGATTTAATCCTAACTTAGGACCCTAAATTAATTAAATTTTTGGTTTAAGATTTTTTAAATTAATTGACCAGAAAATTTAATTAATTGACTGAGAGGGGATTTTAATTATTTTTCCAACCCTCTTTTACATGAGATAATACATTTACATACATGAAGGGGGAATACCCATTCGTATAGACCCTCAAATAAATACCCAGTTCTGCGACTCAAAACATGATCTAGTAGACCAAGTAGTTGAAACTACTTTTACAAGGACTCGATAGAAAACACTAGGACTCACTTAGCATGCCGATGACAAAATCCACCCTAGCTTTGGGGTGAGGCTGCAGTGAAAAACTCTGTCGATCACTTTCGTGAATCAGTGAGACAAAAAACCTCCTAGGATAGAAATCATCAACAACATACTAGGCTTACCAAGGTTGGTACATACATTGACGGTCTTACTTAGATCATTTACATCATAACATGCACAATGGGTTTACATCATTTATAACAAAATGTCGTTTGTTGACTGATGATGGAATCTGAATGGCGCGACCACGTCAAACATGATGAATCCCATTTGAAAAAATGGGGGTGTACTGCTATGGGGTAGTTGACAAAGTGTGGTCAACATCTGGCTCTACTTGGGGACACATTGCTTCATTGAAGGAATGTGAGAATCCAGAATCTGCATCCAAGCAATACATAAGATTACATAAGTAGCGTCCATCCAAATATCATCATATAACATTAAGGTCATGAAAAATAGAAGCTCTTCTTTTATTTATTATTCTACTTAACATGAAAAGTAAATCTACTCTAACTGCAAAATGAAATGCTGAAATAACAAGGTGTAAGGTTAGAGATACAATACAGAGGATGCCCTGTGGCATCAGATGTGCTTAATATAGTGCATGCTGAGCATTTGCCTGCTTTCAGGCAAGTCTGTGGGCTGCTTTTCAGAAGTACCATGTCCAATCTTGCATAATGTAGGACTCTGTCTTATCCGAATGTCAAGCTGCTCTCGACCATTAGACGAATCAAACCACTTACTTTTTCTTTTCTTCTTCTTTCTCTTCTTCTGAGTGGGTTGTGATGTTAGTAATGAGACCACTATAGATTTCTTGTCCTCATGTTGAAGATGTTTGTACAAAATATCTGAAGAACCTGGAGCATGACCAATATTATTCTGGATATATTCTGTCAATGGTGACACATAAGCTTGGTCTTTCTCAACATCCTTTGAAACAATAGTTAAATCCTCCATGTGATGAGATGGGAATGGCTTTAGCAGACAAGAAGTCTTATGATCTGTTGATGAATCTTCATAATCAGATTTCGGCTGAAACTTTTGTATATGTAATTTTTCCATTTTTTCCAACCTTTTCTGTATGGAACTCATCTCCCTGGCATGCCTTATTATTAATTTCGTCTGATTTGCCTCCATATTTTTTATTTCCAACAAGTGATTTTCCTTCATGGCAGTCATTTCCTGGATGTGTCTTGCTTCCATTGCAATCATATGATTCTGTATAATAGACATCTGATTAGAATGATTAACTTCCATTATCTTTAACCTGTTTTCCATGACATTTATTTCCTGTGCATGACTTGCTTCCATGGAAGTTATCTTATTTTGAAGATTGATTTGGTTAGCTTCCATGTTTTGAATCATTTGCGTATGATTGGGTTGCACATCCCTAATCATCTGAGCTAATTCCTTAACCTGACTTTCATTATCTTGTATATGCATGTGATAGTCCTTACCAACAACATTAATTTGATGGCTCGACCCTGCCATTCTACTAGCTATGATTCTTTTGACAACATGGCAAGTAACCTTTTCATGAAGATCATTACAGGCTCTACAATAAGGCAGAGCTTCATCCACAAGATTTGCAAACTCGGGTTGATTTGTCAGTCTCTGCTCATTAGATAGGCCTCTTTCCCGCAAAGCATTATTATTTCTAAGTTGGGAATTCTGCGTTTGAGCCCTTTCCATTTGGACCAACCTAGCCTGTAAGACACTTATTTCCTTAGCATGTTCAGAGATCAATTTCGCTTGATTAAGCTCCATGTTTTCAAGCTTTTGCATTAACCTTTTCATAGGGTCATCATCATCTTTTTCAATTTCTTTTTCCTTAGATTCTGTCAAAGACCTATCAAAATCTGGAATTTCAGACTTCCCAGATGCCCTTTTATCTTTTTCAATCTCCCCAGCTAAAGATTGACAAGCCTTATAATTTGCAGTTTTATCCCGCCTTAATTCATATGAAGTATCATAATCAAAAGCATCAATGTAAAAATTCAGAAGAGATCCATCAGGAGGTTTATGAGTTTGAGATATTTCTCTAAGGATACCATTAAATCTCCTGTTAAATTCTTCAGTCGTTTCATTTTCTTTCTTTTTTATGGTATTGATCTCTCTTACCAAATGCCTATCTTCCCTTTTATCACCGTACTTTTCCTTAAAGGCAGTTACAATTGATTCAAAAGTATTGAATGAATTATCAGGCTTTTCCCTAAACCATTCAGCAACATCCTCGCCAAAAGTAAGAACAAAAGTTTTCATCTTTACATCATCGAAATTATTATTTGCAACTGCAAATCTATTCCACCAGTTAGTGAAAGCAAACAAATGAGATTTAACACTAACTGCATCATTTCCTTGAAAAGAAGGTAATTTATCCATTTGAGGGAGATCATGGGGATAACCCTGAATATTAGCAAAATTACATGGGGCAAAAACATCCATGATATCGTTTTTAGGATTTTAGAAATAGATCCGTGTTCAAGAATAGTCAAAAGGTCCTCAAGAAGCGAACTTCTTGGCAGGAACTCTTGTAAGAAATGAAAGAATTGGAGTCGCCACTTGAACATGAAACTAATTCTAAAACAGGGGAAATAATCGAGAGATAGCAGATGGATATCAGGGGGGGATTCTTGTCTGGGAGTAAAAAGATGAATAAGTGGAGTCGCCACCCAAACAAGAAGCCAACTAAAATGTCCAGGTGCTAAAGATGAAATGATTAGAGATATGACGAAAGATAAGACGATGAAAATATGAAGAGATGAAAGACGCCAGAAAATGTGATCCCTTGTGACAGGCTAATGAATGGCGAGGAAATATTAGAAGATTAGAAAATGTCATTAAGACCAAGGACAGAAAAACTCTGTCCCAGGAACGGCGCCAAAAAATGTTGTCGCACAGATTGTCCAGGCACCGCGACAACGGCTCAGATTGGGGGTTGTCACCTTTATCCCCAATCTCTCTATTTAAGCTGTCTCCTTGCAAGCTAAGGGAGGTAGACCCTATTAGAAATGAGGATGAAGAATCCAGGAGACACAGCTAAGACATCAAATACTTGATAAAATGAAGGAGATTCCACAGATCTAAATTAGATTTCACGTTTACGACCAGTGCCTTATGGAGTCAAACAGAATCCCGTTATGTGATTATAAACAAGTAAGTGACGATTAACTGCTGCTTATTAAAACACGATTTGATCACAATGATATTTAACTGAAAATGCCACAACCATGAATAACAATAACATGAGAATGCCAGATGCTTGAAAGATTTCCGAAATTAAGATGTTCCAGTTCGAAAATTAAAATGCTCCACAGTCAAACTTCAGATGGAAAAATTAAGCTCATTTGACTATAGGACTTAGAATTTTTTTTTAGAATTTTGAAATTTTGAAATTTTTTATTATTTTTTAAATAAAAAATTAAAACCAAAAATCTAAATCTAAACTAAAACTTTAGTCTAAAAAAAACTGGAATTAAAATCTAAATCTAAAATCTAAAACTAAAGCTAAAGTTAAATTTTTAAGCTAACTAAATTTAAAACTAAAACTAAGTTAAATTTAAACTACACTAAAGTCAAAACTAAACTAAGACTCAAAAATAAAATTACAACCTAGCTAAAACTATGATACAACACAAAATCTAAACTAAAATTAAATTAAAACTAAACATTAAAATCGAATCCTAAAACTATAACTATGCTATCACAAAATCGAATCTAAATAACCCCAACTAAATCAAAGCCTAACAAAAAATTTAATTGAAATTGAAATTTAAAATTTAAAACTAAGAATTAAAACATCGAATTAAAAACCTACGCTATCATGAAATCTAAAACTAAAAACTAAGTCTAACGCATGTAAGGGTTTAATTTTTACTGCTGCATGCGTTCTCTTTGTGCGTTTTGCGAGTTGTGGGATGGAGGAATGACGAGTATCGGGATGATGCGGAGGCAAGGAAAGGAAGTCGATGGAGAGGGGAGCGACTCATTCGCAATGTGAGTAAAGAAGGGTGACGATGAGGAGGCAACCTCATAAGACAGCCCAGCGGGACAAAACGAGACGATGAGGGAAATTTAAATGGAGAATCGGACGTAGGAGTAGAAACAACGAAAGTTTGAGGATCTGGCCGGATCAAAATACGCCAAATTTGGATGACAAAAAGCGACGATTGCGAGGGAAAGAAGGACATCGAACATAAATGGAGAGCGAAGGATCGAATGACGACAAAGGTGATCGAGTTTGATTAGACGTTCAGCGATAAAAAGTGATGTGAGTGTATTTTGCTGAAAAATGAGAGCAGATCGAATGGCAAGAGCTGGGTTGGACGCTGGACAGAGACAACGCTTTGTTTTGTAGTGAGGACAAAATGATCTTGATGCACCCAGTACATGCATAAACCTTACCCAACAAACTTAAATTTTCTTCAATTAAGCTCAGATTTCATGCTCTTTAAAACAATGTTCAGATTTGTCCACAGTAGTGATTTGAAGCCAGATCTGGCCTTTGAAGGCTAGATCTGCCTCAGATCTAAAAAAATTTCGATTTGAACCTTAAATCTGCAAGAAACCAGCTAGATCTGAAGATACACACCAAGAAACGATTAAACCCTTACAGAAAAATTACAAATTTACAACTAGTTTACAGCTTTAAAACTCTCATGGTCAGATTTGAATCCATTTTAGCACAATTTTTCAGAGATTTAAATTTTTTTTGGGAGAGGCACAAGCCTTAGAAAACCCTGCAAAACCACCAATTTTGTAAGATAGACTTGGAATTCAACAAATAATGAGTTTTTCAGACTTATGTTTATTGAGAGTCGGCTGGTCCAACCGAAGACTTCCCCAGACGCTCAATCTTAAAAAATATTTCTCTGCACACTTAGATCTGAACCTTAGATCGATAGAGATTTAAGAAAACAACATGAGACCTTTTCAGATAAAATCAGAATGTTATTTTATAAATCCAGAAAACTGCACAAGATACTTGTATGCAAATTAATCCATGAAGGCCATCAACCATAAAATGCAAGAAACAAAGTAGCAGAGTTTAGAGACAATTCACCACATAGATCTGAGAAGGAACATGAAGATTTGTAACCCCAAAGTCTTTATGCTTTATTCCTCAAAAAATTTACAAGAGCTTCTAAGAACAAGTGCACGATCCTGAGATCGGATGATTCAATACTGACAAAGACCTCTAAATTTATAGGACAAAATCTCCAACGGCTAGTTTGGATGATCCTTGTCAAAATAATCTCAACCGTCCAAAAGATTTAAACATCTTTTAATCAGGAGCATTGAAATTAAAATTTTGGGGAAAAAAACGAATTTATCATTTAATTCAATTTTAATTAACTCAAAAATATTATTTTTGAGTTAATTACCCCAAAATTTTGACTTTGACTTAACCACCAAGGCCCAAAGATCCAAAATTTCTTAAAATTCTCAATATTCCCCTTTGGCCCGGCTTTTCAAATCATTTCTTCATGACCCACAAATTTTGCCTTTAAAGATTTAATCCTAATTTAGGACCCTAAATTAATTAAATTTCTGGTTCAGGATTTTATAAATTAATTAACCAGAAAATTTAATTAATTGACTGAGAGGGGATTATAGTTATTTTTCCAACCCTCTTTTACATGAGATAATACATTTACATACATGAAGGGGGAATACCTATTCGTATAGACCCTCAAATAAATACCCAATTCTGCAATTCGAAACACGATCTAGTAGACCAAGTAGCTCAAATTACTTTTACAAGGACTCGATAGAAACACTAGGACTCACTTAGTATGCTGATGACAAAATCCACTCTAGCTTTGGGGTGAGGTTGGAGGGAAAAACTCTGCCAATCACTTTCGTGAATCAGTGAGACAAAAAACCTCCTAGGATAGAGATCATCATCAACATACTAGGCTTACCTCGGTTGTTACATACATTGACGATCTTACTTAGATCATTTACATCATTACATGCAGAATGGGTTTACATCATTTATAACAAAATGTCGTCTGTTGACTGATGAAATATGGATGTCGTGAACCTCGAACATGATAAGCCCCATTTGAAAAAATGGGGGTGTACTGCTATGGGGTAGTTGACAAAGTGTGGTCACTGTGGTGTTCACTAAGAACATCGGGCCCCCACGAGCTGATGATACTCGGTGAGGATTTATTATCACGGGCTCAAAGAAGGCTAAGCTACTCATCTTCTAGTTGAGTTCCATCGTGTTGACACAGAGTTACCCACCATACCAAATCTTCAGAAGTTTCACAATGTGGCTTTCCTTGAGAAAATCTCCGTGTCCCGCCAAACCTCCGTGCCTTAGAAGTAGTGCATCGGCCCTTTGTCTCGTCTCAAACTCAAAGAAGGAGTCTTCTGTATCGATGAATGAGAGGATCATCACCTGTCAGGAAGAGGTCGTCCACATACAACACTAGAATGAGAGGCTTCCCTTCCACAACCTTGAAGTAAAGGTTTGGATCAGCATTGCTTCGAGTGAAGCCCAGCTTCATCAAGTAACTATCCATCCTTTCGTACCAAGCTCTGGGTGCTTGCTTTAACCCATAGAGGGCTTTCTTCAAACTGCAGACATAAGTGTCTCGATCTTGAACTTCAAATCTCAGAGGTTGTTCCACATACACCTCTTCCTTTATTGCACCATGCAGAAAAGCGGTCTGGACATCCATCTGATGAAGACTCCATCCTTGCGTAGCAGCAAGGGCTATGATTGATCGAATGGTGGTATATCGTGCCACAGGTGCAAATATGTCATCATAGTCTATTCCTTCCTTTTGAGAGAAGTCATGGGCAACAAATCTTGCCTTGAACTTTTCAGCACTCCCGTCAGATCCATGTTTGATCTTGTAGAGCCATTTCGTGGTGACAACTAATTTGTCCTTCGGTCTCGGGACCACATCCTAGACATCATTCTTCATAATGGACTCATATTCTTCATGCATAGCATCCTTCCAAACTTGATGCTTTACGGCTTCCTCAAAAGATCCAGGTTCAGATTGTACAATAGTACTCATGGCAGCTAGATACCCTTGGTATCTACACGGCTTCTTGCTTTCTCGGAATGTCCCCCTCAGGGCAGCATGTCCCTCGGCATCTTCGAGAGTGTTCCTGAGCCATGATGGTCTCTTTCTCAGTGAAGGAGATGGATCGATTGGGTCCATTGGTCCTTCAACATCAGGCATTGTCTCATCCTGCGGTTCTTCTTGATTTCCAGGCCTTGCTTCATGATTTTCCCCAGATCTCGGAAGATCTACTACTTTCTTCAGGGAAGCATCTTTGTCAAAAGTGACATCATGGCATATCTCTACTTCCCTTTGACCAGGTACATAGACTCTATAGGCCTTAGAAGTTTCGCTGTAGCCCACAAACATTCCTTTCTTCCCAGAAGCATCCAGCTTACTTCTCTTTTCTTTTGGCACATGAAAATAAATAGGACATCCAAAAATTCTAAAATGTGAGACATCAGGTTTCTTACCAGTGAAAACCTCTTCGGGAGTTTTGGAGTCCAGAGCGGAATGAGGGCATCGGTTTTGAATGTATATAGTATTTGCAGCTTCTCCCCACAGAAACTCGTAGACCTCGGGGTCACATAGCATGGCACTCTGCAACACCACAATGGTCCTGGTTTCTTTCTGCTCAACAACGCCAATTGCTCAGAGCAGGTGAGTAGTCTCCCTCTTAATGCCAGCCTTCTTCCACAGGTTCTTGAACCCATTTGATCATATTCAAGGTCATTGTTGGTCCTCAAAATATTTATCTTCTTCCCTGTCATATTTTCCACCAAGGCTTTGAAGGTACGGAACCACATGAAAGCCTCATCCTTCTTCTTCAAGAAGTATATCTAGGTTTTACGGGAGAAGTCATCACTGAATGTCATATAGTAAGAACATCCTCCCAGGGATGTCACGGGTAGCATACCAGATAGATCAGAATGGACCAGTTGCAAAATATCAGATGTCTTTGTGACACTTGAGGGGAAAGGTCCCCTTGTATGCTTTCCTTTGGCACAACCCTTACATACACCTTCATGATTATTTCCAAAGTCAGGCATCCCTGTCACCACCTTCCTTGCTTCGGGAAGGGCCTTGTAATGAAGGTGTCCAAACCTCCGGTGCCATAGTTCGGTTTGTCGGATAGTATCACATGTCATTGCTCCCAATGACTTCCTTCAACTGTAGATGTCTAACTCTAAAACCAATCACGATAGCTTCCTTGAGATTCTCTTCCACATGCGCATCTTCCTCCACTGAATGCCACATTGAAACCTTATCTTCCACCCTTATCTTCCATGGCCGATATAGACACAAAGGTCTAGACACAAGGTTCTTCTTCAATTTTGGTACATAGAGCACATCCTGCAAATGTAGGACTTGTCCTTGAGACAAGTGGAGGGTCACAGTCCCTGTCCCTTTCACGGGATATGTGGCATTATCTCCAAGGATAATTTCCAGATTAGTATCCTTCTCAACCATGTCAGAGAGTGCTTCCTTGAACCCAGTGATGTGTCTTGAGGTACCACTATCTATCAGCCAGACATCCATAGTGTCGGGCGGGGATGCAGTAGAGAGAGCAGATACAAGAATGTATTCATTTCTTTTATCAACAACATTTGACTCTTCATACCTGGAGTTTCTAGACCTTTTGAAAGGTTGATTGTTTCCATCAGAGGGAGCCTTCCTCTTTCCTTTGGACCTGTTGTTTCTTTGATTTCCATTCCTCTGGTTGTTGTTGTTGTCATCACTATTGGGAGAATCCTTCTTGAAAGGACATTCTCTAGCATGATGACCTGGCCTATGACAAGTGAAACACTTTCCCTTCTTTCCTTGGGCCCCTACTCTTCCTTTGTTCTTTGAACCACCAGAGTTCTTCTTTCTAGAATGAGCAGCGTAGGCAACATTTCTGTCATTTTCGTATTCCTTCATTCTTGTCTCTTCTTGCATGCATCTTGACAGTAGCTCGTCAAAGTTAGGAATTGTATTATTATTGAGAATGGTAGTGTTGAATACTTGCCATTCATATGGGAGTTCTCCAAGTGCGGTGAGTACCATCTCACGATCAACTATTGTCTCCCCAATAGCCAGCAAATTGTTCCTGATCTCGGTCAGTTTGAGAAAGTATGTTTGGACAGATTCATCCTTGCCATTCTTCAGATCCTTTAATTGATTCTTGAAGAATAGCACCTGGTTTGCATTGTTTACTTTGAACATTTGTATCAGCTTATCATACATCTCTTTGGATGTGCCTAGCTCAGATATGTAGGCAACCAGACTTTTATGTATGGATTCCCTGATCATTAGCTTTGCTTTGATCTCCCCCTTCTTATACTTGGTTTTAGCAGCAATAGTAGCAGTGGATGGGGGTTCTTGTATCTTACCTAGTACATAGTCCATGAGATCATGGTCTTCTAATTTGAGATCTAATATCATCTTCCAAGCATGGAAGTCATCCCTTCCAGTCAGCTTGTCATCCTCCTTGAAGCCATAACTTGTGGAACTCATTTTTCTCTTTTGGTGATTGCTATAAGTTAGGGCTTGTCTTCACCTCAGCTCCGAAACCATGTAGATTTATGTAGATGTTCTATGCTTGATGCAACTTTACTTTTATAACAGCAATCACATAAACAGTTAAGTAAAAATGCTGATAGAACATACCAATGGATCTATAGAAGACAAACCAGAAACAAGAGAAAGTGTTGGTGTGTTACGGCGGTCAGCAGGATGCTTCAACCAGCAAAGTCTTCTTGGTCGGCCAACCCAGAATGTGTCACAATAGTCCTCAAATCAGTCACCCAATCAACTCAAAGTCAACCCCATAAAAGTCAACGCAATCCAAAAAAGTCAACGCAGGGCAGCAACAATAAAGTCAATGCAGCCCCAACTTCGGTCAACCTTTTGACCTCGATTTTTGTGCCAATGAATACGACCTTCAAAAATCGAACTCTCCACAAAATTTCAGCCAATTCGGACCATGCGTTGACCAAAGTCAATGCTGGTCAAACTTACCTAGAAACCCTAACTGCAGAAAATTTGCTGCAGTAAATTTTGTCCTTTTTGCTGCAGTAGACTTCTCACGTGGGAGATGAAACTGCTTCTCAAATGCTCGTATATAATCAGAGGAGAAGATGTGTGATGAGATGAGTTGAAAATGCTCCAACGTTGACCCTATAAATGCCAATCATGAGAGGTGTGTGACACATCTGCTGGGGGTAAAAACCTTAAGGCCGACCTGCACTTAAATTTATTATGCATAATAAATTCAAAATAAATGTTCTGCTCATCAGATTAAAATCAATTTTAGATCCATTTTACACCTCTCTGAAAGAGGAATCCAATACAAATATTGGAATCTTCATCTGAGCATCACAAGATGGAGTTTGGACCTAGTTGTCCAAATATAACACTCTCAGAGCAATATGTCTCTCGGCATCTTGGAGAGTGTCCCTAATCCATGAGGGTCTCCTTTTATTTGAAGGAGGTGGATCAGTAGGATCCATCGGACCTTCAACATCAGGCATCGGTTCATCCTTCAGTTCTTCCAGCTTCCCTGCTTCTTCTTCTTCTTCTTTGTCTTCCTTTGAGTTAGGAAGATTCGTAACTTTCTTGAGGGCATCATCTTCATCAAAGGTGACATCATGGCATATCTCCACTTCTCTTTGACCAGGCACATAGATTCTATATGTCTTCGAGGTTTCACTATAGCCAACAAACAATCATTTCTTCCCAGAAGCATCCACCTTGCTTCTCTTTTCTTTTGGCGCATGAAAATAAACAGGACTTCCAAAAACTCTAAAATGGGAGACATCAGGCTTCTTACCAAAGAGGACTTCTTCGAGAGTTTTGGAGTCCAATGCAGAATCTGGGCATCTATTTTGAACATACACAACAATGTTGGCAGCTTCTCCCCATAGAAACTTTGGAAGACCTTGGTCATAAAGCATGGCACGGGTAACTTCCACAATGGTTCTATTCTTCTTTTCAACAACACCATTTTGTTCGGGAGTATCCACAACAGTTGTCTTCCTCTTGATGCCAGCTTCCCTGCAATAGTCATTGAATTCATTCGAGTCATACTCGGTTCCATTATCGGTCCTCAAAATCTTGATCTTCTTCCTAGTTTGATTTTCAACCAATGCCTTGAAGGTACGAAACCACTTGAATGCTTCAGCCTTCTTCTTCAAGAAGTATATCCAAGTCTTTTGGGAGAAGTCATCTATAACCAGATAGATCAGAATGTACGAATTTCAAAATATCAGATGTCTTCATGACGCTTGAGGGGAATGGTCCCCTTGTATGCTTTCTTTCAGCACAACCCTAACAAACACCTTCATGATCATCTTTAAACTCGGGCATCCCTGTCACCACCTTCCTTGCTTCGAGAAGGGCCTTGTAATGAAGGTGTGCAAACCTCTGGTGCCATAGCTCGGTTTGAAGAGTTGTGTCACATGTCATGGCCCCCAATGAACTTCCTCCAACCTGATAGAGCATATCAACTCTAAAACCAATAATAAGAGCTTCATTGAAGTTCTTCTTCCAAATGCATACCTTTCCATCAATGAATGCCACCTTGAATCCTTTGTCTTCCATTGCCGAGATAGACACTAGATTCTTCTTCAAGTCAGGTACGTACAACACATCTTGTAAGCGGAGGACTTGACCTTGAGATAGATGAAGGGTCGCAGTCCCTACCCCTTTCATGGGATAGGTGGCATTATCTCCAAGGATAGTCTCCAAATTAGTATCCTTCTCAATCAAATCAGAGAGGGCTTATTTATATCTAGTGAGGTGCTTTGAAGTACCACTATCAATCAACCAGACATCCAAGGTGTCGGGAGGAGATGCAGCAGAGAGGGCAGATATAAGAATATATTCATTTTTCTTATTATCAGCAACATTGGATACATCATACCTGGAATTCCTCGACCTCTTGAAAGGTTGACCATATCCACTTCGATTAGAGAGAGCCTTCCTCTTTCCTTTGAACCTGTTGTTTTGTTGATTTCCATTCCCCCTGAAGTTGTTGTTATCATCATCTCTAGGAGAGTCTCTTCTCTTGAAATTTGGTTACCGGAGGACAGGTGGTTCCCTAAGGCTTTGATCTTTGGCCTAGGGAAAAGTGTTCAAATGTATTTCACTTTTTCTCCTAAAGTGACTTTATAAGTTATAAAGTCAAATCTAATTTAAAAGTGACTTTAAGTGATAAAGTTACTAAGTCTAATTTTAAAGTGACTTTAATAAAGTCAATGTGAAATTAGAAAGTGAAAAGTGACTTGGGAAATAAATGACTAAGAGGGTCTTTATTAAAGTTGGGTGAATTGAAAAATATAAAGTGAGATTTAAATGCACATTTAATCTCAGCTCTAGATCTAAAGCTATCTTAGACATTGGATTTAGGGATTCTCCAAAAGTCACTTAGGGTTAGGTTAAAGGAGGAAAAGAGGGAAAAGATCATTCAGTCTTTCATGAGCAGATTGAGAGAGGAAGAGAAAAAGCAAAGGAGACATTTCTGAGCAGTGAGAAGAAAGAGGACAGCAGCAAGGAGATTCAGCAAAGTAAGAGCACGGTTTTCAAGGCAAGTGGGCATGAAAATCGAAGAAGGGAGAACATCATTTATTGCTGCCATATTGGCATGTTTTTCGAGGTCCGTACAGCAACAAGGAGGCACTGTTTTCGAGGTTCGTACAGTAGAAGCAGGCACAGAAACCAAGGCAGTCGTAAAACACGGAAATCAAGGCAGTCGTATAGCACAGTTTTCGAGGAGGTCATACAGTCGTTCCAACACAATTTTCTACGTTGTCCATACAGTGTTTATTGTTGTACATTTCTCTGTAAATTTCTGTTTTACTGGCACAAAAATCGAGGCAGAGATTGTGCACGATTTTCGAGATAAGTACATTTGTGAAGTTGTTATAATTTTTACTGTGTTTTTCTGTTCGTTGTAAAAGCATATTCAGAAATAAAGAGAAGCTTTCGAACTGGTTTTCCCTAAGAGTTGTAGGGGGTTTTTCTAGGGTCATATTGAATGAAAATCAGCTTGTCACCCTCGTGTGTGTGTAATATTCCCAATTAGCCTTGCTAATTGGAATATTTCATTTCTGTTTAATTTTGCCGCTTTAGTTAGAAATAATAAATAAAGTGAGAAATAAGAGGGGTCACCTCACTTTAGTCACCTCACTTTATAAAATAAAGTGTTTTCCTAGTTGATTAACGTTATAACTTAAAGAGGGGGCCTTGGGGGGTCCACACGTATATGAGGGGAGGCCTCACGCTGACCCAAGGGTAACTGCAAGGTGAAGGACGCAGCTAAGGTTTTGGAGGGAGTTTAGCATTATAAAAGGAGGGGTTTCCACTCTGCTTGGGCATGAAGGATTTGATATTGACATTGGAGAGCTAGACTTCCTCTGCTCCGCTTCAAGACGCCTGGTTGTTTAGCTGTCTAAGACTGTAATTTAGGGTAACTGAAAGGCGTTCTCGTAAGTGAGATCTCACCCTAGCCTCGGGACACTTCGAGTGCCCGCCCCGGTAAGGTTATTTATTTTGAGGCATCACCCAGTTTCCTGTGGACTTTATGCCCCGCTCTGTAAGGTTATTTTCCGAGCATCATCCTTCGCTCGTGGGTAATTGTGCGCAGCTTTCCGGTGGAGATTTTGGAGAGGAGAAAACCCCTTCTTGAGGCTGCGCGAATCCAGGAGATAGGACGCTGATCCAGAGGGGAAGGACGCAGATTCAGCAGGAGGACGCAGATCTGAGTAGTGAGGACGCAGCTCCAGAGAGAGGACGCAGATCTGGAGAGTTAGCATCCGATTCACCCCTGAGGACGCAGATTCCAGGAGATATTGGCAGATCCAGCCCCAGATCCGGGAGAGTTAGCATCGATCCGGGCCTTGAGGACGCATCCGAGGAGATATCGACATCCACCACTAGATCCTGGAGAGATAGCATCGATCCACCCTTGGAGGACGAGATCCCGAGGAGATATTGCGATGTCTTTAGATCTCGGGATAGAGAAAAGAGACTAGCCTTGAGGACGTATCCTGAGTGATAGGACTCCAGATCCGAATAGGGAGGACCGATCCGGGCGAGATTCCGGGCGGCAGAGACGCAGATCCAAATGGTGGAGGACGCCGATCCGATGAGCAGCAGTCTTGTGTGTAAGCCTGGCGCGTTTTCCAATTGTTTCCAGCCTTGAGGAGCTGATCATCTCATCTGGAGGATTTGTGGCCAGCGTTTCATCTGTCTTCTGCGCTGTCACTAGCAGAGACAGCGTTTTTATTGGTGAGGGTTTGATTGGTGGTGGAGCATCAGTTTCACATTCACTGGGGTTTGTTTGGAGGATTGAGATCAGCCATCTTTCTTGTCTGCAGCTCATAGTTCCAGTGCATTCCAGCAGCAGTTCTTCATAGCAGATCTTCAGCCAGCTAGGACGCTGTCCATATCTGCAGCCATTATTTGTTCTGAGAGGGTCTCCACTTGCCTAGGGCAAGGATAGGTGCACTCATTCTGATTGTCTTGTATTCCTATCTATGTATTCTCAGATTAATAAAATGGCTTAGTGTTCGGGCATTCTATGTGTACTTGTTCCATTATCTGGTTCCAGCATTTTGTTTTATATATCTGTCTGGCATATTTCTGTGTATTACTGGTTATTTCCCTTTGGGGATATTACAGTGGTATCAGAGCATAATTCTGGCTCAGCCTGTGGTCTATGACATCGGAAAAGAGATCATACAGAGCAATAGCAGCTGCAATACCAGAAACGCAGTTGGAAAAAGGGCCAAAATAAAAAGGTCAAATTTTGAAGTTTGGAATGAGGAGAAACGTTTTCTGGGTTTTTCTGGGTTTTGGGCAAGGATTACCTTCCCAAATTCTTGGAATCTTCTGAGTAGTTTTCAGTGGGTAAATTAGAGGTCGAAGTTAAGCAGTAGTATGGATTTGCAGCAGCCGTGTAGTTTCTGAGGAGCCTGTAGACACATAGCAGAAAGAGCCGATGGCAGTTGATGATGATGAGAGGAGATTTAGAGAAATGCTCCTCCAACACATGCAGGAGACGTCACAGAGGATGCAGGAGACGTCACAAAGGCTCTTGGCCATGGAGATCAGTCAGAGACTCGCTGCGCTAGCGGTTAGGCAGCGGGAAACCCCAAGGGGTTTTCAGATTGGTGAGGGATCAGGCACATCTCGCCATTTGCCGGAGCATGATGCCACTCAGCATATGGCATCACATACACCCACACGTCCTACCATGCCCACTTTTCTGGACGAAGACGCAGGGACAGCAGTGCAGCAAGAGATAGATCCGGGTCGGATGGCTGACATTCTTGCAGAGTACCAGGCTTTCGGACCAGCGTTCATGAAGGCTCTCTCGTTCAGAAAATATATCCATATCCAGTATGGCATTAGACTCCGTGATCATCACCGGGGGCACCGGCATCATCATGAGGGAGACTACCACCGCACGGCTAGTAGAGATTATGTTCAGCTCCAGCGTGATAGTAGACCTCACAACTTTCACAGAGGGAACAAGCACTCACATGATAGGGGCTTACAGCGCACAGTGGACAGATTCCATCTACCGACATTTGACGGGTCATCCAGGCACTCAGAAAAAGCTTGGGTGGATAAGTTGGATACCTCTTTCCAGCTTGACCGAGTATCGGAGAGGAAAACCATTAAAATGGTTACCTCGCACTTGGAGGATGAGGACACACAGGATTGCAGGGAGTTCGAGGATGCACCTAGTGTGACACAGGACTCACCATCATTAGAGTCCTCCTTGACCGTGTCGGTTGATATCGTAGTGGAGGAGGTAGAGCCTACCCCGGTAGAGCCATCCACTGAGGTGATGACTGAAGCCATGTCCGAGTCTTCGGGTGGTAGCAGCACACGACAGATGGGCGAGGTATCAGGAGATATATCCATTATCGATGAGGCACTAGGAGATACAGAGGTATCGGATGATGGTCGCAGACAGCGGTATCATCGGCTTCGGACGGACCTTCGAGTTTTGAGGGAGAAGGCCGCGTCAGTACGGGAGACCATTTTATTGCAGGACCAGGAGCTGGAGGGTATGAGAGTGACTTGTGCCAAGTCGGCAGCCAAGTTGGTCCGCATTGGGGAACAGCTGGATTCCCTGATGGTACAACCAGAGGGCACGAGGGAGCGTCAGATCATTCCCCTTCAGGTATGCATGGATGGGACTAGTAGTGTTGTTGGAGCATCTCCTTCCGTTGGAGAGAGAGAGGCAGAGCCACCTAGTCAGGTCTCAAGGAGAGATCTCACTAGAGATGCACTTCGACACACCATGGGGTGCAATGACTTTCTTTCCTTCTCACAAGAGCAGATAGAAGATGGGGGACATCTTCGGATGGATAACATCTCTCATGCTTGTGTTGGACATCCCTTGAGCCATACACATCATGATGGGAGGTTTTTGCCTACCACCTATTTGATTCTTGATGGGGTCTCATTGATCCTTGAGAAGTTTATATTCCAAAATCCCATGAAGTGCAAAATCAGAAATTTGATTTGGGAGGATGGTAGCCCTCATGGGAGGAGTACCGGGATGAGGAGAAGGAGGCATCCACAAGTGATTGAGTGGATGGGAATGATGAGCAAGGAGCTAGGAGACTACTTGCAGATCTGTGACACCAGGCAGCAGGAGGCTTGGCTGCGCTGGTTACTCTTGAAAGAGTTTGGCCATCATTTGGAAAACACTCTTCCTAAGAGTAGGAGGATGGGGAAAAGATGGATGGATACTTGCATCAGTAAGCAGCATAGAGTATGGATGCACGGTGTTGATGAGTTACTCATATCATTCATTGTGTCGTCATCACATGAGTTGCATGATGGAGGTATGGGGAGGCAACACAATTTATTATTGCTTTGCTTGGGAGAGCAAGGGCAGATTTGCTCCCACACTTTGCATGATGTTGCAGGAGGAGGAGATGGCACTATCTCCTTGGTCTTTGATTGGGAAGCACTTCCATCTTGGGAGGTATTCCATATTTGTTGCAGCATGATTAGAGGAGTCTT
This sequence comes from Pinus albicaulis, assembly GCA_034641835.2. Taxonomy (NCBI): domain Eukaryota; kingdom Viridiplantae; phylum Streptophyta; class Pinopsida; order Pinales; family Pinaceae; genus Pinus; species Pinus albicaulis. The sequence goes on from CM076582.1 coordinate 1,641,558,455, forward strand.
TGACAAGAAGCATGTCAAAGAACAGAGTCTTGTATTGACAGGAGCTCCTTTGCATGAGCTCACAGCGTTGTCACCTTGGAGCAGAACATTATGGATGAAGTATGCGCAGCAGAGATATGGTGGATCTATAGCCCATAGGTCCCAGGATCACTTCATATTTGTCGCACAAAGGGGAGGTAATGATGATAGAGACATCTATGGCATATTCCTCTTGACTTGGGTTTCCAAGCATGAGGAGGATTATCTTTTTGCAGCACATGGTTCATTCTTCTTCATAGCATGCCAAAACACTATGGAGGACTCATTTATGGATCCATGTACCATCTTACTTCCAGCATATGGTGAGGGTTTTGTCTATACACTCATTGATTTGCACACTTTTGCCATTCCTATGCAGTGCATTGCTTCACAAGAGGGCAAGCTTGTCACATTGCTCCATGAGCTGTATTGGGCCAATCTACATGATGGAGGCAGCCATCTCTTTTATGGCCTTGGGCAAATGTTTTATCATCACATGTATGTTCATTTGCAGCACTTTATCATGTATCATATGAAGACATGCATGGGTAACATAAACATTTTGCCTTGTACTCTTATCAAGCAGCAACTTGTAAAACTGCGCTGTACTTGTTGGGGAAGCTGTTGGTACCTCTTTTCATCACATGTAACCTTCAGCGTTTCCTTCATTTTGCTGCTGATCATGTCTTCATTTGCTGATATATGTCAGACTTGTATGATTATGAGGGAGACACGTGAGCTGGATGTGTCCGTGAGTGGGAAAAATTCTCACAATTTCAGCACTACATGTTCTAATGGGAGCATGGGAGGAGGCATGGCCACCACTACTATGTATGCGTTCTCTTTTGATGTGGGCCATGAGATTGATATTCATCCATTGTACGGCCATGGGCAAGTGTTTGGCCCTATGTTGTTGTCATATTCAGCCATTTACTATCCATTAGTAGATGTGATGGATCTTGTACATTGCTTGCCATGTGATTTTCTGAGGTTGCAGTGGATGAGACTGCGTTGTATCCTTGTGAGGGATTGTTTGCATTATGTATCCTCATGTAACACCTTCAGCAAACATCTCATTAGGATGATCCATGAAGCACATGTCCTATTCTTCATGGATGAATTGTTGTGGGCCAGCTTGTTCTTCGTTGTTGGAGGGACCTTCCTTGGAGGATTGTTCTTCACTTTGCCATTGAAGGGCAATGATTTTGCAACCCAAGATCAGACTTTCAGCCCGCCTTCATTACCGGAGCTTGAGGTGGGAGGAGATTTTCAGGAGTTGCCTTGTCGGGAGGTGGCTCATTTGGTTTGGATGATTGCTTGGGGATGGAGGATCCACATGAGAGAGATGTTCCTCACTTCATGCCTTGAGTGGAGAGAGATGATGAGCTGGTACACAGTCGATGGGACAACTTACACATTCATAGATGCAGAGCAGCAGCAGTCATGGTCTTTAGTCATAGCCGGAGGCAGTGAGCAGTCTGAGTCATGGGACTTGGGCGATTATTGGCCACAGTGGCGATGGGATCCGGGAGGACTATTGATTGGCTGGTACCATGAGAGGCCAGTTTGGGATCCTGGCATTGAGATATCCCTTCATATCGGGGTGATGCAGGAGACAGAGAGGTTTCAGTGGGACCCAGGCACATTTTGCAGTATCGGCAGGGAGCATCAGCTAGAGAGTAGGCTTGTTCAAGCATTGCTTGAGAACAAGCAATTTTTGCCGGATGAGGATGCCACTTGGGAGAGCGGGCAGACTTTACAGCATCCATCACTTCAGTTGCTTGAGGACAAGCAACGTTTTGCCGGGGGAGACTGTAATATTCCCAATTAGCCTTGCTAATTGGAATATTTCATTTTTGTTTAATTTTGCCGCTTTAGCTAAAAATAATAAATAAAGTGAGAAATAAGAGGGGTCACCTCACTTTAGTCACCTCACTTTATAAAATAAAGTGTTTTCCTAGTTGATTGACGTTATAACTTAAAGAGGGGGCCTTGGGGGTCCACACATATATGAGGGGAGGCCTCACGCTGACCCAAGGGTAACTGCAACGTGAAGGACGCAGTTAAGGTTTTGGAGGGAGTTTAGCATTATAAAAGGAGGGGTTTCCACTTCATTGGGCATCCATCATTTGATATTATTATTGAGAGCTAGACTTCTGTCTGCTTCAGCACGCCGGTTGTTTAGTCGGTCTGCAGCACTGTTTAGTGCAACCGAGTGTCTCCGGTCGGAGATCTCACCCTTAGCCTCGGGGGACTTCGAGTGCCTGCCCTGGTAAGGTTATTTTCTGAGCATCATCCTTCAGTTTCAGTGGTAATTAGCAGCAGTTTCTGGTGGAGATTTTGGAGAGGAGAGAACCCCTTCTTGAGGCTGCGCAGATCCAGGAGATAGGACGCTGATCGAGAGGGGAAGGACGCAGATTCAGTAGGAGGACTCAGATCTGAGTAGTGAGGACGCAGATCCAGAGAGAGCACGCAGATCTGGAGAGTTAGCATCTGATTCAGCCTTGGAGGACGCAGATCTGAGGAGATATTGGCAGATCCAGCCTAGATGCGGAGGGGTTAGCATCGAATCCCGGTCTTGGAGGACGCGGATGCGAGAGATATTGACGGATCCGGCTAGATGCGGAGAGATCGCATCGAAGATCCGGCCTTGGAGGGACGCGGTCTGAGGAGATATTGGCGAATCCGGCCCTAGATACGGATAGATAGCCGACGGATCTAGCCTTGGAGCCCGCAGATCTGGGTGATAGGACGCGGTCCGGATAGGGAGGACTCGGATCCGGGTAGATACGGGGCGGAGAGGACGCGGTCCGGTCGGGGAGGACGATCGATGAGCAGAGTCTTGTGTGTGGGGTTTGGCAGCGTTTTTCAGTGTTTCCAGCCTTGAGGAGCTGATCATCTCATCTGGAGGATTTGTGGCCAGCGTTTCATCTGTCTTCTGCGCTGTCACTAGCAGAGACAGCGTTTTTATTGGTGAGGGTTTGATTGGTGGTGGAGCTTCAGTTTCACATTCACTGGGGTTTGTTTGGAGGATTGAGATCAGCCATCTTTCTGTCTTCAGCTCATATTCCAGTGCATTCCAGCAACAGTTCTTCACAGCAGATCTTCAGCCAGCTAGGACGCTGTTCATATCTGCAGCCATTATTTGTTCTGAGAGGGTCTCCACTTGCCTAGGGCAAGGATAGGTGCACTCATTCTGATTGTCTTGTATTCCTATCTATGTATTCTCAGATTAATAAAATGGCTTAGTGTTCTGGCATTCTATATGTACTTGTTCCATTATACGGATTTCGACATTTTTTGTTTTATATACGTACGTATATTTTAAGTGTATTCTTGGTTATTTAAACTCAGTGATATTACGGTGTGGCTGAAAATATTTCTGTGTTTTTATTTCTGCAATTTCCAGCATTTTGAAATTTCCAGAATTTGTGTTTTCAGAAAATATTTATTTTTCCAGCTTGTTGAATATATGGTTATGGGAATGGGCATTTAACTTTATGGGAGAAATAAGGAGAGACTGAAAACCAGAGTGGGTCACAAAATTTCTACATGGTATTAGAGCTAGTTTGCTGAAAAAAGCAGTTTGTGACAGCAAAGAGAAAAATTATAGCACGCTGATTTTATACACAGAAACCTGAACCTTTATCACAGCAGTGTCATTTTCAGTTTATTAGGACAACAAGCATGTCTTTGGGCTTGAGGGTGGAGGATAGGCTGGATGGGCATAGCAACTATAGTATATGGAAGGAAAGAATGCAGAGCATCTTTGAGGAGGCAGAAGTCTGGGGTATAATGGTGAATACCCAACAATACCCTGTGAATGTGCCTACTGATGCTGTTTAGTTCACAGACTTTAACAAGAAGAATAACAAGGGTAAGAGACTGATTCTAGATGGTGTTAAAGACCATTGCATTCCTCATGTGAGAGGAAAGAGACTTGCTCATGAGATGTGGACAGCCTTGACCAATCTCTACCAGAGTACTAATGAGAACAGAATAATGGTCCTAAGGGAGAAGCTAAAGGCCATTAAGATGGCAAAGACTGATAGTGCTACTGCATACCTCACAAAGATCATTAATGTGAGAGATGAGTTGGTAGTAGTCGGAGAGGTCATTCGACCCGCTGAGTTGGTGCGGATTACAGTGAATGGCCTTCCTAGTTCATGGCTGAGCTTTGCTGATGGGATTGTTGCACGTGAGACCCTTCCCTCTTGGGAGAGGTTGTGGGATGATTGCATATAGAATGAAATCAGAAAGAACCAGCTTGGGGCAGCCAAACCAGTTGAGGAGGATGAGGATGTAGCATTGTTAGCAAGGGGCAAGAAGGGCAAGGGAAAGAAGCAAGCTTCCACAAGTGGTGGTGGGGGCAAAGGTAAAGGGAAGCAACAGGTGAACAAGGAGGAGGACTATTCCAAGGTGAAGTGTTGGAATTGTCAGCGGATGGGACACTATGCAGTTGTGTGTCCGGAGAAGAAGAAGGGGAAGAACAAGACCATGGCAGCATCAACAGAGATAAAGGACTTTTCAGAGAGCTTTGACCGGGAGTTTGGGTTCATTGCTTGTGAGTCCACTAGTGCAGGATCACTTGCCACGGAGGTTGAGAGGGAGTGTGCATTTCCCTCCACTAGCAGAGCATCTTCAGGGATTTGGTATGTTGACAGTGGGGCTTCATGTCATATGACAGGAGCCCATGCGTACTTCTCAGAGCTTTCAGAGAGTGGCACTGATATAGAGGTAGTACTCGGAGACGACAGCATTGTTAGAGCATTCGGTGTGGGGACATTGACATTTGATAGGGAACCCAAACCTCCCTTGAAGGTGTCAGATGTTTTATATGTGCCAGGGATGAAGAAGAACCTTATATCCGTCTCAGCATTGGAGGATAGAGGGTATGAGGTATTGTTCAGGAGAGGACAGGTGCTTATATATCCCAAGGGTGCTCTAGTTGATTCAGCTAGAGTGATTGGTGTACGCCATGCAAAGGTGTACAAGTTTGCGTTTCAGCCCCTTTTGGCATTGAACAGTAGTACTGGCAACAAAGCTAGTAGTTCAGAGTTGTGCAAGATTTGGCACCTCACGATGGGGCACATGTATCATGGAGCCTTGAGGACATTATGGGAGATCACTACTAGTGTGCCAGATTTCAGTTCTGATCTCCTAGATACATGCAGAGGATGTGCTGTGGGCAAGTTTGCCAAATCCCCTTTCCCAGTAGTGACAGCAGATCGACTAGGATACTTGATTTGATTCATACCAATTTGAGCGGTCGAATGTCTCATGTTTCCTTGAGTGGATATGAGTACTATGTTTTATTCATTGATGATCACTCCAGGAGGACTTGGATTTATTTCTTGAACACCAAGAGTGAGGTCTTCAAGCGGTTTCAGGAGTTCAGAGCTCTTGTGGAGACTCAGACAGGTCGGAAGATCAAGTTCGTCAGGTCGGACAATGGAGGGGAGTACACCCTTGGTGAGTTTGTTGATTATTGTGCAGAGGCAGGCATTAGGAGGGAGTTCACAGTTCCTTACAACCCCCAACAAAATGGGGTTGCAGAGAGGAAGAACAGATCCATTGTTGGGGCTTCCAAAGCCATGCTACATGATTAGGGGTTACCATTGTTTTTGTGGGCAGAGGCTTGCAACACTATTGTGTATTTACAGAACAGGAGTCCGCATCGTGCCTTGGGGCATGTGACTTCGGAGGAGGCTTTTTCTAGGAAGAAGCCTGATATTGGTCATTTTCGTATCTTTGGGTGTATTGCATACTCCTACATACCCAAGGAGAAGAGGACCAAGCTAGAGCCCACCGCAGAGAAGGGTATCTTTGTGGGCTACAGTGAGACCTCGAAAGCCTTTCGGATTTATATTCCTGCATAGAGGAGAGTTGTTGTCAGGCAGGATGTGAAGTTCGAGAAGGATGGGTCTTTGTGGAGGTCACGGGAGTTAGAGTATCTAGATCAGTTAGACCCTCAGGAGCAGCTGAGTCAGTCACAGGGATCCAGTGGGCAGGGATCAGGAGGTACACCGATTATGGTGTCAGGTCCATCAGTGAGCAGTGGCTCACAGAGTCAGAGGGGTGGTGCTTCGGGCAGCATGCAAAGCAGTCTGCAGAGCAGTTCACTAGGTAGTCCATTGATGGACAGTTCACACGGTACTTCAACGTCTATAGGTTCAGGTTCAGGCAGGAGGACAACAGACAGACAATCAGGAGTTTAGGCTGCTGATGAGGATGAGGAGTTTCATTTTCCGGTGGGAGAAGTGTGCTAAGGGAAGAGGAAGCCCAAGTGGCTTCAGGATACCTTGAGAGAGGCCACATCTGTTGCTGGGCCGAAGAGACCGGTCAAAGAGAGCAGACCACCTGAGAGGTTCTGTAGCTATATGGCAATGGTTGCCAACATCGTTGACTTTGAGCCTTCTAGCTATGAGGAGGCAGCTAGCCGGCAGGTCTGGAGAGAGGCCATGTAGGAGGAGTATTCTTCTATCATGAAGAATGATGTTTGGGAGGTGGTGCCGAGGCCTGAGGGCAAATCTGTGGTTACTTCCAGATGGATTTACAAGGTAAAGCATGCTGCAGATGGCAGCATTGAGAAATTCAAGGCAAAGTTTGTGGCTAGAGGGTTCTCCCAGGTAGAGGGAGTAGAGTATGAGGAGACCTTTGCTCCCGTGGCTCGATATACTTCCATTTGCTCCATTATATCGATAGTAGTAGAGATGGGTTGGAAGATCCACTAGATGGATGTGAAGACTGCATTTCTCAATGGCTTCATATAGGAGGAGGTGTACATTGAGCAGCCACAGGGCTTTGAGGCACATGGGAAGGAGTCCCATGTATGCAGACTGAAGAAGGCCCTTTATGGTCGGAAGCAAGCTCCTAGAGCTTGGTACTCCAAGATTGATACGTACTTGCAGGAGATGGGTTTCACAAAGAGTGATGCAGATCCGAACCTATACTTTATTGTGATAGGTGAGGAGCCTCTCATTCTGGTGTTGTATGTGGATGACTTGGTCATTACAGGTGCAGAGAGACTCATAGAGGGCTGCAAGAGAGATCTTGCTTCGGAGTTCGAGATGAAGGACTTGGCTTGATGCATTACTTTTTAGGTTTGGAGGTGTGGCAGGAGGAGGGGCATTTCTTCCTGGGACAGGGGAAGTATATTGTGGACATCCTTAGCAGATTTCACATGGAGGATTGTAAACCCATGTCGACACCTATGATCACTACCTGGAACAAGCTTCATGCTTCAGATTCCGAGTTGGTGGATCCCACATTGTATAGACAGCTAATTGGTTCCTTCATGTATTTGGTCAACACTAGACCAGATATATGTTTTGCAGTGAACACGATGATCCAGTTCATGTGTGAGCCCAAGAGAGTGCACTGGGTTGTTGCAAAACACATTTTGTGGTACTTGCAGGGGAAAATGGAGTATGGTCTGGATTATAGGCAGGGAGATGGAGTGAGATTGACAAGTTACACTGATTCTGATTGGGCAGGTTGTGCTTCGGATAGGAAGAGCACTTTAGGGTGTTGTTTTGGGTTGGGTTCGGCAGTGGTGTCGTGGTTCAGCCGAAAGTAGCAGTCAGTAGCATTGAGTTTAGCGGAAGCAGAGTACATGGCAGCCAGTCTAGCTAGTTGTGAGGCCATATGGCTTCACGAGATGTTGTTTGGCTTATTTGGTTAGCCGTTGAGGCCTTCAATGATTTACTGTGATAATCAGAGTTGCATTAAACTCACGGAGAATCCAGTATTTCATGACAGGTCAAAGCATATCGGCATCAGATATCATTTCATCAGAGACTATGTTCAGAAGGGAGCTGTGAAGCTTGAGTATATTCCCACAGATGAGCAAGTAGCAGATATATTCACCAAAGCCTTACCACGGGGCAAGCATGTCGACTTTAGAGACAAGATGGGTGTGGTGAGGAACGCCTTCTTCGATAAGAGGGAGTGTTGAAATTTGGTTACCGGAGGACAGGTGGTTCCCTAAGGCTTTGATCTTTGGCCTAGGGAATAATGTCCAAATGTATTTCTCTTTTTCTCCTAAAGTGACTTTATAAGTTATAAAATCAAATCTAATTTAAAAGTGACTTTAAGTGATAAAGTTACTAAGTCTAATTTTAAAGTGACTTTAATAAAGTCAATGTGAAATTAGAAAGTGAAAAGTGACTTTGGAAATAAATGACTAAGAGGGTCTTTATTAAAGTGGGGTGAATTAAAAAATAGAAAGTGAGATTTAAATGCACATTTAATCTCAGCCTTAGATCTAAAGCTATCTCAGCCATTGGATTTAGGGATTCCCCAAAAGTCACTTAGAGTTAGGTTAAAGGAGGAAAAGAGTGAAAAGATCATTCAGTTTTTCATGAGCAGATTGAGAGAGGAGGAGAGAAAGCAAAGGAGACATTTCTGAGTAGTGGGAAGAAAGAGGACAGTAGCAAGGAGATTAAGCAAATCCGTACAACAAAGCAAGAGCACGGTTTTCAAGGCAAGTGGGCACGAAAATCGAGGAAGGGAGAACAACATTTATTGCTGCCATATTGGCATGTTTTTCGAGGTCCGTACAACAACAAGGAGGCACTATTTTCAAGGTCCATACAGCAGAAGCAGGCACAAAAACCAAGGCAGCAGTACGGCAGTTTTGAGGCAGTCGTATAACATGGAAATCAAGGCAGTCGTACAACAGTTTTGAGGTAGCCATACAACACAGTTTTCGAGAAGGTTGTACATCTGTTTCGACACAATTTTCTATGCTGTTCGTACAACATTTAACGTTGTACATTTCTTTGTAAATTTCTGTTTTGCATTGGCACAAAAATCGAGGTAGAGTTTGTGCACGATTTTCGAGATAATTACATTTGTGAAGTTGCTGTAATTTTTACTAGTGTTTTTCTGTTCACTGTAAAAGCATATTCAAAAATAAAGAGAAGCTTTCGAACTGGTTTTCTGCAAGAGTTGTAGGGGGTTTTTCCAGGGTCATATTGACCAAAAATCAACGTGTCAAATTTCTGTGTGTGACTAAAAATATTTCTGTGTTTTTATTTTCTGCAATTTCCAGCATTTTGAAATTCACAGAATTTGTGTTTTCAGAAAATATTTATTTTTCTAGCTTGTTGAATGTATGGTTGTGGGAATGGGCATTTAACTTTATGGGAGAAATAAGGAGAAATTGAAAACCGGAGTGGGTCACAAAATTTCTACACTCTCTTGCATTGTGACCAAACTTGTTACAAGTGTAACATCTTCCTTTTCTTCCTTTCGGACTCGCTCTTCCATGGTTTTGATTTTTCGGATCACCATTCCTTTTTTTTGTATGAGCGGTGAAGGCAGTAGGGTCACCTCCATTCCCATTAGAGGGATGGTCTCTCTCCATCATCCTTGTCTCCTCTTGAGTCCATCTCGTCAACAATTCATCAAAATCAGGAATCACATTATTATTAAGAATAGTAGTATTAAATATATAACAGTCACGTGGGAGTCCTCCAAGAGTAATGAGAACGAGCTCTCGGTCAACTACTTCTTCAATAGCTAAGAGAACGTTCCTGATTTCTGTGAGCCTCATAAAATAGGAATGAATGGATTCTTCTTTGCCCTTCTTGATATTCTTCAGCGTGTTCTTGAAAAAGAGAGCTTGATTAGCATTGCTAGCCCTGGACATGCGAGCCAACTTATCATACATCTCTTTAGATGTGCCTAGCTCGGAGATATAAGCAACCAAGTGCTTATGTATAGAATCCCTGATAATCATCTTCACCTTGACTTCCCCTTTTCTATACTTCGTCTTTGTGGTAGCCAGTGCATTTGATGGAGGCTCATTTATCTTCCCCTGCACATAATCCATGACTTCTTGATCTTCCAATACCAAATCCAAAGACATCTTCCAAGCATGATAATCAGACTTATCAGCTAGCTTATCATCATCTTTGAAACCCTTGTAGGCTGAGGAGGCCATTGGTCCTTGATAAGACAATTTCTTTGGTGATTGCTTTTCACACTAGCTTGGGCTTTGTCTTCGCCTTAGCTCTGATACCATGTTGAATTTAGATAACCATGGTATGTTCTATGAGTAAAACAATTTACTTCAATCTTTCTTGTAGATCCAATTCAAATTAGCAATCACATAAACATGAAAGTAAATGTTGATAGAACATAATAATAGATCAATAAAAGACAAGCCAAAATAATTTATCAGAATTTGTAATTCTTCTTGTCTAACAAATATAGAGAGAAATGTTTGTTACAACAGTCAATAAGATGCCCTAGCCAGCAAAGACTTTGGCTGGTCAAACCAACTCTTCCAACCTCGAAGAGGTTCAGTCAAACATGTACAAGATCAACCTTCCATAAGTGTCATACACACCCCAAAGGACAGCTCCCAAAACAGTCAACACAAGTCAACAAAACCAGTCAACGGTGGTCAACGTTGCGGTCAAGGGTTGTGGTCAAAGTCAACGCCCTTTATCGATTTATGTGCCCTCCAATACGACCTCCAAAAATCAGAATTTTTGCAGTCAAAGCTTGAGGGTTGATCCAAAGTTAACGCTGGTCAACGCTGTCCAGAAAGCCCTAAAATTATCCGAAATTTCTCCAGCTTCAGATTCACATGTGGGAGAGAGAGAAGCCTCTTGAAGGCTATACAAACCAATCAAATGATGAGGAATGTGTGTGATGAGATGATGAAATGATCATCATCTCTCTCCAATTTATATCCTTCAACGAGGGTGTGTGACACATCTATTGGACTTGTGAGCCTACATTACAAATCTAGCCGACCTTGACAAATTGCACGTCTGGAAAATAATTTCAAAATATAAGTTCTACTCATCCAAACAAGATAATCTTTAGAACAATCTTGCACCTCTCCGAAAGAGGAATCCAACAAAAATATCATCATTATCATATGAGCAATGCAACATGGCGTTTGGACCTAGTTGCCCAAAATTAATATCTCAGCAATGTGTGGGATGACATGATCCTTGACCCCGTCGAAGATCAAGCGCTTTGCCTTCGCTTGAGCTTCCTCATACTTCTTCAATTGATCAGCGTCAGCAGGAACAACAACTACGCTCTCGACGAGATACTTGATGCGATACTCATCCCAGATAGATAGGATCCTGGCCTTCCAGATGACAAAGTTGGATGCACCATCCAACTTGTCTTGATCCCTTAGTCCATGTGTAGCCATCTCTGCTCAACTGAATATGACGAATTGATTCACTTCTCCCTCTTTTGCTGCTGCCTCAGCAAAACTCAGATAAGGGTTTCTTGGTGCTAGAAACCCTCTAAAAAATCACCTTCCCTCTGAAAACCAATTTCCCTCTTGGAAATCCTCCGCCAACTGATGTCGAATTAGCCCTCTCCGATCACTCTTTGTTGCTGATCAACATTGGATCTAGACTTCTTGGTGAGAAGTCTTATGAGGAAATGCTTCCCCTTACTTTGCCACGCCCTGCTGTAATATCCCTATTTAGGGCAGCCCTGTTGAGGGTGAGCCCTGCCACGTGTCCTAGGTCTGCGAGGCTGTTTAGCTGCCGTCCTCGAGATGCTCCGGTGGGCTGTTGAGCTCACCCTTAACACCCTGGGATGCTGCTCTCACTAACAGTACGGGCTTTTGGTGTAGTGGTTGGGCCTTTGTGGTATCAGAGCCGAGGTCTCGAGGTCGAGACCTGCGGAGCGTGGTGGGCTGTAATATCCTTGTTTAGGGCAGCCCTGTTGAGGGTGAGCCCTGCCACATGTCCGAGTTCTGCGAGGCTGTTTAGCTGCGGGGCTGTTTAGCTGTTGTCCTCGAGATGCTCCGGTGGGCTGTTGAGCTCACCCTTAACACCTTGGTATGCCGCCCTCACTAACAGTTGGGCTTTTGGTGTAGTGGTTGGGCCTTTGTGGTATCAGAGCCGAGGTCTCGAGGTCGGGACCTGCAGAGCGTGGTGGGCTGTAATATCCCTGTTTAGGGCAGCCCTGTTGAGGGTGAGCCCTGCCACGTGTCCGAGGTCTGCGAGGCTGTTTAGCTGCGGGGCTGTTTAGCTGCCGTCCTCGAGATGCTTCGGTGGGCTGTTGAGCTCACCCTTAACACCCTGGGATGCCGCCCTCACTAACAATCCGGGCTTTTGGTGTAGTGGGTGGGCCTTTGCTGTAATATCCCCTTTCAAGGATATCTCTCAAACACAATCAACTCTAAACCAAAGATGGACTGGGGGGGCTTTTACCAGATATTTCACCTCTGTGAAGAGGGTGAGATCTGGAGGCCACCTGGCCCTCACCAGACTCCGTCTATAGAGTATGGGCAAAACACAACAGATGGTATAACAACGGAATGTCTCAAAGCAGTGATGCGGATCATACAACAGTGCATGAAATGCTAGAAGCAATATATGCAACAGATACACATAAAATAGAGAGAATACTGAGCCATTTTATTCTACTGAGAAATAGCAATGAGTACAAGAGGTGATCAAAGTGATGGCACCTCGACTGGCACCGGGCAAGTGTAGGAATACTCGCAGAATATCGAAGGAATGGCCGCTCTCTGATCTGCGTCCAAGCTACTGGAAAACTGCCGTGTCGCTGCTACTATTGGAACCAAATGAGTAGTTGGGGCTGCTCCCCTACTCGGAATGAGCTGAAACTCTGGAATCCGCCTCTACTCACAATACCCAGAAAAGCCCAGAAAGCGTTTCTGGAATGGCCGACCCTCGAAAATACCCCCCTTGGGGATCTACGCTATCCTCCAAGGCTCTGCGCTGACTGAATGGAATACTCCAAAATAAGACCTCCTGCTCAACCAAAAGTCTCCAATAGGCAAGGGCTGGCCCTTTGCTCAATCTCCTGACCAAAATCCTCCTGAAGAATGCCACACCGGAGCTCCCTCAATATGGACTGCGTCCTCCCTCTCAAGACTGCGTAGTCTATGGATGCACTGCTCCTCCGCGAATGCCAAACTCCAATCCTCCCGCAAAATACTGATGGGACAACCTCACCCGAGCAAGCACTCGAAGTCTCCCGGGGTTGAGGGTGAGATCTCCGAACGGAGACACTCAATGCACTAAACAGTGCTGCAGACAAGCTAAACAGCCAGCGTGCTCAAAGTCGTAGTGACCAGCTCAATATGCATAATCTCGAATGACCCAAATGAGGAGGCTCTCCTCCTTTTATAACGTTGGCCTCTCTCTCAAACCCTAGGCCCATCATCTCCAACGTAGCCTCTCTTGGCCCCATGCTGCCAACTCAACTTGTGCAGTCCCTCCACGTGCTCTAGTGGGTCCCCTCTCTACGTGGTCTCTTTACCCTCCCTTGGCCTACTTAAGTTACAACGTTGTGTCTACTAGGGAGTGAACTTTATGTTTAGAGTGAGTTATGTCCCCCTCTACTCACTTTTATTTATAATTTAACTATAGTAGGCAAAATTGATCAAAATTAATATTTCCAATTAGCTGCTGCTAATTGTGAATATTACACCTGCTAGACACTGTTCTGCACCAACAGGAACAATGCCCCACCAGTAGCTACTAACGAAACACGGTCTGCACTTCCAGCCACGACAACCGAAACTCAAAATTTATTCATTGGCCCAACAAGCACTACGCTGCCTCTATGTAGCTACAACGTCACCTCTCCTGGCTCTGCGTCCCTTTTTGTGAGCCCTGTTGGCTCTATGTGAGTTCCACAGGTGACTGTGTCACCCTTCCTTGCCTCTCTCTGGATTTGCGTTGTCACTCGGGACAGCTACCTTCCTGCAGCAAATTTTCTTCGGTCTTTTGCTGATGGCTTCAACTCTTCCAGATCTGCAAATTCTCTCATACCATGTGAAAAATTCTGAATCTACTAAACATAAATCCTACTGCAGTAATATAATTTACTTCTCCTACTTGTTTGATTTACCTAGGCAAAGCTGCTGCTAATTGGGAATATTACAGTCCTCCCCGCCAAAAATTGCTTGTCCTCAAGCAATGCCTGAACAAGCCCCCTCTCTAGCTGATGCTCCCCACCATCACTGTGAAATGTGCCTGGGTCCCAGATGCACCACTGAATCTCCCCTGTCCTCTGTATCACCCTGATATGGAGGGATTTCTCAATGCTGGGATCCCAAACTAATCTCTCACTGTACCTGTCATCAAACAATCCTCCCGGATCCCCACGCCATGATGGCCAATCATCGGCCAAGTCCCACGGCTCGGACTGCACACGACCTCTGGCTATGACTGATGCTCTAAGAAGTGAAGACCACCAACAAGCATCAATGCTCCCTGGCTCCTGTTGTGCTGTACCTGTAACTGTATATGCTGCCCCACCAACTGCGTACCAACTCATCACCTCCCTCCAATCTAGCCCCTAACTCAATCCAATGCTAATCCTGCTCTCCTGAAGTTGGGATGGAATGTTGAAGAAATGTTGACATGTGTCCCACTGCCAATTAGAATCTGTAACATCTATCATGTGTAAGGGCCCCTGCTCCGCTATGATCCCTATGAAGAAGATCGTACCATCAAGAGGGTACCAACTCATGATATCTCGCCAATCTATCCTGGAAGGGGGATCCAAGGTAGTGACAACTGCATACGGAAGATGTCTAGAGCGTTGTCGCCAGCTCGTACTGAACTCACGCTGCTCTGTCCCGTGACCCGTCTACCGACGAGATCTGCCTATAGCAGAAGGCACCTCTCTCTATAAAGTGCCAAAGTGGGCTAGATATGCTGCAAGCCCCGTCGATGTACCCCTGGAGAATGCAGCTCCCTGAAAGTACTGCAACCCTGCTGAATGCATGTGCATCTATCTGTACCTCATCAGTGTGTCGGTCCAACAATGGGTGCTCCACCATCTCCAACAGCTCATCCCTCTCCTGATTGGGAATGTAATGCTCCTGATGTCTACTCGCCCCCTACAGGACCATCCCCTCAATCTCCAACATCTCCTGAGGATATGGTTCTGCAACTGCCGTCACCGTACTCGATGTTAGTGCATCTGACTGCTCCTCCTCAATGGCTGACCCCAAGGTTAGCCGCATATCCATCACGGACTCGATGTGAGCCTCCATCAGGCTCTCCCCCAAAGGACTATCATGCATGATGTGCATAGTATCCTCCTCTGCTGACTCAGGCTCCATCCTATACTACTCTGGCTGAATCGTCACAAGTGACTCATTGCCCAGAGTATCTCCTGTAGAGTCCCTTGACTGCTCACCCTGTACACTGGAATGCAACTTCGGTCTATTGTCATCATCTCTGCATGACTGCTCTCGCTCCCCAGAAGCATTCTCAACTGATCCTATAGACTCATATAAAGAAGAGTCCTCACCCTAGCATACAGAAGGAATGCCCTCCTGTTCTACCTCCTCCAGATCATCTACATTGAATATGCCATCCACCCTCTCGATAATGTGTCGATACTTTGTCTGGAGCCCAGACACATACTGGGATGCTACCTCTGCTGTACCCAGTATCCTCTACTCACGCATGGTCTCGACATGCCCTGAGAAAAGAGTGACGCATGTCTCCCTCATGACCTGCTCCCAAATCGTAGGCTCAGCGATGACTGATGTGCCACCCCTGCAGAGGATCATCTCATCCCCTGACTTGTGGCAGTCAACTAGCGCACCGACCTAGTGCCACTGCTGAGAAGTCTCTCCCCTAGTGTGCTGAGTGCCATCCAAATATCTTGGGTGAGCCTCGCGTACCCCGCTGCTCATGCCCAAAGTGCCAAAGGACAACAACAAAATCAGCTGTGCCCGTGAGTGATGTAGAAGAGGGTCAGGTGCGTGAGTCCACATAGATACCGTCAAGTATCGCTCATCTGTCTCCCCATCGATCTTGGGTGAACTACCCCCAAAGGTAAGCTTGGTGTCCCTGTCCGTGAGTCTCCCTGGACACAATACTCTAAGACCCTACTGTGCAGCACCATACGCCCTCGCATACCACCGATCATCCATGTACTCCTCGACATGCCACTGCACACTGAGGCATACCCCTGTATACTACTGGATACCCCCTGCTTCTGCTGTACCACCCTGTATCGTCTCGTGCCCTGTCTGTGTCCAGGCATTGGTCACTCCTCGTGTGTCCCCAATGTGATGTAAGACACTCCTACTCCACAATGCAGTCCCACACACTACGGTACACCACCATGCAACTCCATGTCCACTGGTAGTCCACTGCTCAATGCTAGAGGCTCCCACACATCCTTGGATGTGATGACCTAGAGCTGTGCCTCTACATGTTAGACCACCCCCAATCGGTATCATCATCTCCACCGTCGCATCGCTATACTCGCCGATGAATGGCTCATCACTCCAAACCCTCCCCGAGGGGTCCGAGAAGTGAATCCCCCTATGTGTCAGTAGTGATACCACCACTGCTCGGCTCCGCTGTGTCCTCTGTGCCCCACACAAAGGTGAAGAATCCTTGGCCCCATACAAGGCACCATCTGGTGGCCTGCTAATGCCACCTCCTCCGACAAGCTCCTGCCAAGGTATGTTGATCACCCTATGACCCCGTGTACAAGTGTCATACCAAGACAACCTAGGGAGTTTGCCCATAAATTGATTGGCCACTAGAGCTGATCGGAACTCCCCTAGCAAATGTGCATGCTCAACTGCTAGGCCAACTGTACCCTCCAAGACATAGTCAACCGACCTGCCTGGGAGATGATAGGTGATCCCGCCTAGATCCCAATACTAGTCTGGGGTTCCTGTATTCCTAGCACCTGGAAACTCCTGCTGAACTACACCCGGGTCCACCACTATCTCCATAACCCACTCCACCGGGTACCAACTCAAAATCTCTCGCCATCCAACCTCAACATGTGGATGTTGCACCTTGTGCAACTCTGATCGTCTCATACCACTATCCAAGTCTACATATTAGATTTGACTTGGTGGCTCCGCCTCTCTCTCTTCAATGGAAAGAGGTGACCCAGTAATGTTGCTAGCCCCGTCTATGCATGCCTGAAGGGGGCTGCTCTGGCACTCCAATGTGCCCTCTAGCTGTACCATTAGGGAATCCAGTCATTCCCCAATGTGGGCCAACTTGGTCACTAACTCGGCACAAACCACTCTCATGCCCTCTAGCTCCTCGTTCTGTAACAAAATAGCCTCTCGTACTGATGTGGCCTTCCCTTTCAGAACTAGAAGGTCAGCTCAAAGCTGATGACACTGCTGTGTGCGACCATCGTCCAATACCTTTGTATCTCCTAGTGCCTCATCAAAGGTGGATGCATCTCCTAGCACCGTACCCATTTGCTGCGTGCTACTACCACCCGACAACTCGGACACTACCCCGGTCATCACCTCAATGGATGGCACTACTGGGGTAAGCTCTACTCTCTCTGCTGAGATGTCAACTGATACGGTCAAAGAAGTCTCCAACACAGGTGACCCCTGCGTCATACTGGGTGTATCCACATGCTCCCCATGATCCTGTGTGCCCTCATCCTCCAAGTGCGAGGTAGCCATTTTGATGGCTTCCCCCTCCGTTATTCGGTCAAGATGGAAAGAGGTATCCAACTTTCCCACCCGATCTCGAACCGTGAAATCAATGGATCCATCATACGTGGGAAAAGGTGTCCTCCCAGTGGTACGTTGCAACTCTGAACTCTGCGTGCTAGACCCCCCACTGTTCCTTCCTCCTTCATCCTGCCTGAGTTGACAATAATCTCTGAAGGGCAAAGCCGCTCTGAAGTTTTCCCCCATGGATTGCCATTCGCGGAAATAATCTCCAAAGGGTATATGATCATGCCGCCTCCCTTTCTCACTCGATACTGGAGGTAAGAATGTAGGCATTGTGATCCTGGTTGGCCTACTGAAGGCTGGTAAATGCTGGTCACACTGTTGTGAGACCCCCTTATTTTCCACCTCTACTGCCTTTGGTGGGTAAGATTCTGCCTACCCTCTTTGTTCATAGAAAAATATCCCCACGGCTTCTCTTCCGGTGTCATAGACAACTTGCTTCACAGGCTAAGCCAGGTCTATGAGCTTTGATACCATTGTAATATCCCCTTTCAGGGATATCTCTCAAACACAGTCAACTCTAAACCAGTGAAACAAACATCGCGATTTTATCGCGAGTTTTTCGGGCTGCCGATTTTATCGGCGATTTTTTCAACGATTTTTTGAAAAAATCGTTATCGCGAAAAAATCGCGATTTTTACGAAAAAATCGCGATTATTTTGGTAAAAATCGTGGGCCCATCAAATAGCAACCCTATAAGTTCAAAAATCGATTTTTTTTTTTTGTCATTTTTGCAGCCCTCTCATTTTCCTGACACACCCTGTTGGCAGTTCATGGTAATGTTAAATTCTTAAAGTAAATACTTAAATTTTTAACATTACCATGAAATGACTCAGGATGTTTAAGAGTGGTTTCGACCTCATTGGATTTCATATGGAGAAACTAGAATTTTAGATTTCACTCAAAATTCAGCAGACTTAATGGTTTTCGGGGTTTCATGGTTTGGGGATTTGCATTGTTTCCATTTGATTCTATTATGTGTAAGGGTATGAGATTGGCATTTGATCAAGAGTATGAAGTCCTTTAAGAACCTTGATGTTGGTGGCATTGATTGTTGAACTTTGTTGATGTTGGTGGTATTGATTGTTGAACTCCTTTACTGTGGCCTTAACAAGAATGTACCCTTCACTCAAAGGAAAACAACTGGTTAGGCATGTTAATCTTTTTCTACCGCATTTTAAGGTTGAGCAATCCAAGTCTGAAGACTTTGAGCTAGATGATGTTTATGTATCTCTTGTTGATGATCCCATTTCTAGTAGCGATGAATCAATGATGAGTTTCATGAGGAGGAGGAGGAGGAGCAACAATAGGAGGAGGAGGAGCAACAATAGGAGGAGGAGGTGACACCACCTACCCCTGCTACCGGTAGAGGACGTGGTCTACCTCCTTTAGCTCCTAGTGCTTCAGGATCTGGAGCACAACAGAGTCCATTGCCAGCCTCGCCAACTTCTTCGTCTAGAGGGAAAGCTGCTACATTTTCTCGCAAGAGGGGCAGAGGAAATCAGTAGTATAGGTTATTTGGTGCATTCCTTTGTATATAACATTATGACTCATGATATGAGATACATTATTATATTTTTTGTTGATATTTTGAGGCTGAGTTGACTCTTGAGACTCGGGACTTAGTATTCAGGACAGGATTCAGTTTTATTTGTGATGTAGCACTAGATATGATATTACACATCTTATATATTAGTTTTTTTCATATTTATGTGTCAATGCATTTATTTTATGCTGTAGATGCTTTAGATATTAAAAAAATTGAAAAAAAATGAATATTTTTGTATGTGCCGATTTTTTCCCGATTTTTACGATTTTTTCCGATTTTTTCCCCTCGATGATTTTTTCCCTATCACGATTTTTGTTACTTTGCTCTAAACCAAAGATGGACTGGAGGGGCGTTTACCAGATATTTCACCTCTGAAAAGAGGGTGAGATCTGGAGGCTACCTAGCCCTCACCAGACTCCGTCTATAGAGTATGGGCAAAACACAACAGATGGTATAACAATTGAATGTCTCAAAGCAGTGATGCGGATCATACAACAGTGCATGAAATGCTAGAAGCAATATATGCAACAGATACACATAAAATAGAGAGAATACTGAGCCATTTTATTATACTGAGAAATAAGATTGAGTACAAGAGGTGATCAGAGTGATGGCACCTCGACTCGCACCAGGCAAGTGTAGGAATACTCTCAGAATATCAAAGGAATGGCTGCTCTCTGATCTGTGTCCAAGCTGCTAGAAAACTGCCGTGTAGCTACTACTATTGGAACCAAATGAGTAGTTGGGGTTGCTCCCCTACTCGAAATGAGCTGAAACTTTGGAATCCGCCTCTACTCACAATACCTAGAAAGGCCCAGAAAGTGTTTCTGGAATGGCCGACCCCTGAAAATTCCCCCTTGGGGATCTATGCTATCCTCCAAGGCTCTGCGCTGAGACTGAATGGAATACTCCAAAATAAGACCTCCCGCTCAACCAAAAGTCTCCAATAGGCAAGGGCTGACCCCTTGCTCAATCTCCTGACCAAAATCCTCCTGAAGAATGCCACACTGGAGCTCCCTCAATATGGAATGCGTCCTCCCTATCAAGACTGCGCAGTCTATGGATGCACTGCTCCTCCGCGAATGCCAAACTCCAATCCTCCCGCAAAACACTGATGGGACAACCTCACCCGAGCAAGCACTCGAAGTCTCCCGGGGCTGAGGGTGAGATCTCCGAACGGAGACACTCAATGCACTAAACAATGCTGCAGACAAGCTAAACAGCCAGCGTGCTCAAAGTCGTAGTGACCAGCTCAATATGCATAAACTCGAATGACCCAAATGAGGAGGCTCTCCTCCTTTTATAACGTTGGCCTCTCTCTCAAACCCTAGGCCCATCATCTCCAACGTAGCCTCTCTTGGCCCCACGCTGCCAACTCAACCTGTGCAGTCCCTCCACGTGCTCTAGTGGGTCCCCTCTCTACGTGGTCTCTTTACCCACCCTTGGCCTACTTAAGTTACAACGTTGTGTCTACTGGGGAGTGAACTTTATGTTTAGAGTGAGTTATGTCCCCCTCTACTCACTTTTATTTATAATTTAACTATAGTAGGCAAAATTGATCAAAATTAATATTTCCAATTAGCTGCTGCTAATTGGGAATATTACACCTGCTAGACACTGTTCTGCACCAACAAGAACAATGCCCCACTAGCAGCTACTAACGAAACATGGTCAGCACTTCCAGCCACGAAAACCGAAACTCAAAATTTATGCATTGGCCCAACAAGCACTACGCTGCCTCTGTGTAGCTACAACGTCACCTCTCCTGGCTCTGCGTCCCTCTACGTGAGCCCTGTTGGCTCTATGTGAGTGCCACAGGTGACTGTGTCACCCTTCCTTGCCTCTCTCTGGATTTGCATGGTCACTCGGGACAACTACCTTCCTGCAACAAATTTTCTTCGGTCTTCTGCTGATGGCTTCGACTCTTCCGGATCTGCAAATTCTCTCATACCATGTGAAAATTTCTGAATCTACTAAACAAAAATCCTACTGCAGTAATCTAATTTACTTCTCCTACTTGTTTGATTTACTTAACAAGTTATTTTCTCAATTATTCAGTAAAACATCAAAATAAATACACTGCAACCTACACAACTATATAGATCAAGTATTGAAGAATAAGCAACCATTAGACAAAGGGTACAAAATTTTTCGAACAAATGTCCCCGGAAAAACCCAATGTGGGAAAAGCGGTGCAACAACTCTTGAGGGTTTTTATTATTATGCAGATTTCTGAATAAAAACTAGGGTGCCATAAACAGCTCACCCACAGAGAATTTCCTTGGCAGAAGTACCTCTATCTAGAGACAAATATTATGGTTGATCCAGCGTCAAAATGACGAATCCCACAGGTGCCTACGCAGTCCCCAACAAGCTCTACACTGAGACTGTAGTGACCCTTCCTAGTGGCTGCATCACCCTTCTTCGATCTACTGAAACTGAGCCCGATCTGCCCCACAGTAACCCCAACGTTGCAGCCTCTGGCTCTGCGTCACCTCCTCCTAGACAGCATCACCCCTTTGGGCCTCCGTTAGCTCTACGTGATACCAGCTGGGCTTGCGTCACCCTCTCAAGGGCTGTGTTGTCCCTCCTGGGTATATTTGCCTCTCTGCAACTATATTCTCGTCTTTGGATCCGAAATCCCATTGGCGAACTACCCCTCACTGCATTGCAAGCTCACTCCAAAATTCTCAGCAAACTGCACTGCAGAATTTCGACTTAGCTCAAGTGTTGCCACTTTGTGTTTATTCTCCAATTGACCCCAAGCCATCCTTTAATACTTTTCCAGTTGACGAATCAACGGCCGTGATTTAATCTCTAATCGACCGCTAAGATTAGAAAAGACTTGATCCTCGTTATTTAGAACATTCTCACCCACATGTTTAAATTAATTCACTTAATTATTTAATTTCCCTAAGTTAGACTTAGGGTCTCCATCAAAATAATTAATTATTTGAATAACTTGAGCTCCGGGTGGAATTTCTCCAAACGATTTCTGGGTCTTGGAGATCTCATGTGTTCTAGCCCCTCCACGAAGTTTTAGAGCTAGAGCACATCCGATGCTACTGAAAAAAGCAACACTCAACCCACTTTTCCCTAAGTTTATTTGCCGAAATATTTCTCCACCACCAAAATTGCAAAAATTAGGATTTTATTTAGCAAAATTATTTATTGGGGATGTTAACCACCATATGTGGTTATTGTATGTTTGAGAATTTTTTTCTCCTAGATGGCCCTCAGCCGACAGCTTACAACATCATGCAGCCACCAGATAGCTCAATGTGCCATTGTCTCCGCCACCTGAACCAGACATGTGGTCCCTCGACCACCTGTTATGAATGTATGTTTGAAGCTGGGCCTCCCAACCCCGAAGGTAAACCTTTTCATTGGTATAGTTGAGTAATTTTCCTTACTTTTCATGGGCACTTTTGGGCATGGTTTTGTGGGGGGATTCGACAAAAAGAGTGGGCTAGGTTTGTGTTATTGTCTCCACTGCCTGATTCCATGGTTACCCCTATATCTTAGTCCTATGGGATCTCCTTTACTGGCCATTCGCTTTAGGGTTAGCACTACACGAGAAATCTCGATTTTGGTTGTGTGGTGCCGCTTCCCGATACCACATAGATCACTCCCCTTCCACTCATTTTAGCCTCATTCATCTCTTTTCCCATCTGCGTCCACATGTGTCCACTGGGTCCACAGGGTTAGCCTCCCCCTCCCCTTGTCCACACCTTGGGTCGAGCCTAGAACTTTGCCCCAGAGGTTGATGCAGCTATAAAGAAGAGAAAAAGCATAATTTGGTCACTCTCAACAGGAAATCTACCAAAAAATGCAACAGATGGCCGGGACATACAAATTTAGCATTGGGAAAAAGCCTAACATGAGTTCTCCCCCTTATCCATGGCCATCACCCTGGTTCCTATAGGCCATAGATGACCCCCTCCATCATTAAGGAACCCATGATTGTCCCAACCCTTGGTGGGCAATGAACTACCCCACCTTAAGGGGGGTATCCACTGCTATATATTACACATCATGCTCTCATCCCTTGGTGCCTTGAGTAGTTATGGAAAAAAATCAATAAAAAGCAAAGGGGCATATGAAGAAGGATGGGAAAACAAAGGTTGGGATAACTCATGTACTACGATTTTCTCCCTCCTACACTCACATACCCAGGTGTGGGGTTCCCTCATTATAGCTACCCTTGTACCATAACGTGTGTTCTGGATGATTCCCCTGATCCCCACTCCGCTCCATTATTATATCATTTTCCACCTACCATTTGAGGGATGTACCATAGACATGTCACCCCCAATAGAGGTTGAAACCACCTAATAGGGTCCTTGTTTAACCCACTATTGAGCTTGGAGACATTTGTACATGCCACAACCCACTATGGAAGGGCATGCCACCATAAAGTGCACCATTGGTTCCATGACTTGTAAGTTATTTTACTTGGTTATTCTGATGACTTGTTGTATTGGAGGGCAAGGGGAAGCGTTGGATCTTATGCCGGATTGCTGGTGGGTCTCCATTTAGGGCTTGGTCTCCCTATTCGGGGTCCTAGCCCTCTAGAGGGCCACATCGACATTTATAGGGTGAGCATTGAGAGCCATGGGCCTCCACCATAGCCGAGATTACTTCATGGATCCCCAACAGTGCTCGTCGATTGCTTGTGTTCCACCTTTTGGATGAGGATGATGCACCTGGTTCACTATGTCTAGTCGGCTCCACAATTGTGCAATACACTTGGCAGACGTTCCAGGATCTAGAGGATTGTCCTCCGCTGCAGAGGGAGGGTTTATGTCATCATTATAGCTATTATATATGGTCTACTGGCACTTCCAATCCTCTTGGAGACCCATGAGGTTTCCCTTGTGCCCCCACACCCACTTGGAGGCACCACAGGTTCTTCCTTGGAAAACAAGGGGCCAATCCCTTGTCCACTACGTTTGGAGTCCATTTCTACATCATGCCACCCCATGGACTTCATTAGGCCTCCTCAAAGGCCAAACGACTCACTTTATTAATCAATCGACCCTCTTGAGAGGCTTATTCTTGTATTATTGAGTTATTTGGTGGGCTTGTGACCAAAAGTATTGTTATTATGCATATTATTTTATTTTAAGGGCTCAATTAGGGAAATTTAGCTAAATTGAATTCATTAGAGAGTGTATAAATAGAAGTGAGATGATTCATTTTCATCATCATCACTTGGATTGGGTTATTAGCTCTTGTAAGATTTTCGCTATCCCTTTTGGAGGACGAGTTAGGATGATATGGATGAATTTTGATGTTTGGATCTCTCTCCCTTGACTTGGAGCTTCATTATTGGCATAATTTGATGATTACATATACTTTTTTATACACGTAGGTGGTATTTTCATGCTTATTCTTGTTATTTACTTTTGTCACATGAATGTTGCTGGGATTTTTGCTATACAAGTATGAAATTTACTGCTTCTCTATATGGATTGGTGGAAATCATGATATTTTATAGCACTGCATCATGTCATGGGCCATGTATGAATGGGTGAATGTTCCTAGAGATAATTTATGTTAACTGCATCTTGATAAGTCATCAATTATTACAAATCAAAGTATAAAGACCTTGAAGCAGCTTCTCTCATACCCTAATGCCATGTGAATTCTTTCCAAACCTTAAATTCTCCTTGAATCCATCTCTCCCAAAGGACGAGGCACTAATCCTTCATAGGTGATCACTTTCAAAGCTTATTTCTCTCACCTCTCCAAATTTTAGGCCTAACCCTAGTAGGTCACATAGGGCATCACATAAATTTCATTGTAGCCATCCAAACTCCTTGATTTTTGGTCCACTACTGCGCTGGGATTTTCTCTATAGGTCCTCCAAATTTCAAGCAATTCCGATGGTGGAATCCCGAGATATAGCAAACCCTAGCTGCATGACCAACTCTTGCCCTAGGCTAATTTTGGGTAAGTGTCCTCATTGGGATCATTGCACTTTATTTCTAGAAGATTTGTCCATTGATCCTCTTCTCTTCCACAATTAGGTCAAGCCCCTCCTTGGTTGATCAATTCCATACCCTTGACTTAGTTTTGGGTCTACTTGGCCTCATGTGGTCTCATAACCTATTAACACCAAACTCACAAAGCTCACATAAAATCCAAGTCCCCATAAAGATATCTAGGTCTAGGAACCATCTTGACAAAGCATACTCCCAAAACCTAGCCCTAAGGATTGATGCAGGAGCATCGGGACTTAGCCAGCAATGTGAAAATTTGTTCACATGTTGTGGCTAGATAGGTTGAAATTCATTTACTTATGTGTCAAAACTGGTTTTATTGAGAGGGTTGGATCTCTCAATTATTTGTTATAATGCATTTATGTAATAAGTTAGAGATTATCCTTATTTAGATTTAGAGATAGAGTTGTTTGCATAGGTGTGAGGGAGAGCTAAGAAATAGAGAATTTGTTGCTTATTGTTAGAGAGATATTCGAGTGAATAAAAGACAGGAAGGACGTTATGAGAAAGAGATTTTTTGGAGAGGCAGGAGTGGAGCGAGTGCTTGGAGTGTGTTTTGGAATTACATTGCTTAGAGACAGAGGTCTTATTCTGTGAAATCTGGCCTAAGGCTGAGACTCTGTGTTATTTATATAATTTGAAACGGATTGCGCGTATCATTCCTTAACCGGCCCGTGGAGGTCTCGAATGTTTATTTTCTTGAATGTTTTGATGCTGGTCTGTATATTTCTTTTCCGCTTAAAGAAATTGTTGCATTAAAAGACAATTTGGTGGCGTATTGTATCATTTTGGTTCCGCAGGCAAAAACACCCAAATACACTAAGTATTGGGTTAAAACCCCAAATGAAACAGAGGCCGGACTTCAAGCAATTTTAGAGTGGAGTTTAATTGTTATCGAGTCCGCAGAAACTAATCGCATCGGCTCTTTTGTGTTTTCATATCGCATTGCGCGATTCACATCGCATCGACGATCCACATCGCATCGACGATCCACATCGCATTGGTGATTCACATCGCATCGACGATCCACATCGCATCAGCGATCCATATCGCATCGCAGCGTTGAAGGGTAAGGAGTTTGGTGAAGTGGATAGTGCCATTGCGATAGTGCGATTTAATCACGACCTTTGGATCACGATCAATCGCAAAAGCGGAGTCAGCATCGGAGTTAGGCATTGAAAGTCTATAGGTGCGAGTTTATATGATATCGGGTCCGGAAGACTGATCGGATCGTTGTATTGAAGCACAAGGGGTCTGGGCAAGTGAACAATGCGATTGCGATGGTGCAATTAAATCGGAGCCATTAGATCGTGATCGTCCACAACTGTCGGATCGAAGAAGCAATCACGCTAAAGTGGAAAGTACTTCGGGCATGTTAAAAGGTGTAAGTTTTATAAAAAAGGATAGACACCCAGTTCTATTGAGCCTTGGACTCGAAAAAGAAATATTATTGGGGTTAATTTGAATTTTGTTTCCGCTTGGCATCAGTTTGGTATCGGAGCTTGTTACACTGTTTTTGAGCATCGTAGATAGAATGCCACCCAGAAGAGGAGCTAGGATAGGTCGAGGGAGACCTATAGCAAACGCAACTTTGTTAGATGAGATCCGACATTTGTGCACAAGAATGGCTACCATGGAAACTACGTAATGAAGAGCGACAGAGGGTGGAGTTGCTAGTGCCAATGAGGAAGAGTCCATAGACGAAGAAGTGGACGAAGAAAATGAAGCAGCAAAAGTCATGAAGATGTTAGTCAAAGCCAGCAGTCGACCGAGGATAGAAGTGCCCTTCTATGACGAAAGTCTTAATGTGGAGGTGCTAATGGACTGGGTAAGTTCGTTGGATAAGTACTTCGACTATGAAAAGTCGATGATAAGAAGAAAGTGAAGTTTGCAGCGACGAGATTGAAAGGCCATGTAACCTTATGGTGGGACGAATTGTAGCTATCCAGGGAGCGAAAAGGGAAGTCCAAAATTAAGCAATGGGATAGAATGGTAAGTAAGTTGAAAGGTAAGTTTTTGCCGAAAGATTACCAATTAAATCTGTTTAGACAATTGCAGAACTTGAAACAAAAAGGGATGATAGTTAGGGAATATACTGAAGAATTTTATTAGCTGAGTATTAGATCTGGCCATGTTGAAGATGATCGAAAAAAGGTAGCTAGATATATAAATGGATTAAGGTATGAGATCCAAGACGAGATTAACTTGTTAAGTCTGAAAACTATTGAGGATGCCTACCAAGCGAGTTTGAAGGCAGAAGAGAAGATCTTGAGGAAGCAGAATCAGAGAAACAGAGGAAAAAGCTCAGCCAGAGGTAGAGGAACTACCAGATCCAGAGGATCACAGCATCAGCATGAAGCAAGGAGCTCAAGTAGCAGCGCACCACAGAGAGGAGAATCTAGTAGAGGAAGATTCATGCCCAGAGGAAGAGGGTGAGGAAGAGATGTTTGGCGTTATACATGTGGAGAGTGGGGACATATGTCATGGGACTGTCCTCATAATAAATCAGCGAGTCAGAGGAATGCAAATGTCGCTAAGGCAAAGCTAGAACCACCGCAACATATAGAGAAGAACCCCCTGAAGAAGGTGAATCACTGTTGTTGAGGAGAACTTTGCTTAGAGCAGAGAATGAGACCAGAGAACCTGCACAGAGGAAGAACTTGTTTAGAACCACCTATAAATCAAAAGGTAAGTGCTATAAGGTAATAATAGACAGTGGAAGCATGGACAATCTTGTGTCCACAGAGATGGTGGATAAACTTGGGTTAGCAAAGACAGTACATCCTGCACCCTAGAAAGTGTCTTGGTTGCAGAAGGGACATCAAATCATTGTGACAGAATAGTGCAATGTTGAAATACAAATAGGTACGTTTAAAGATGTGATTCTATGCGACGTTATGCCTATGGATGTATGTCATATATTATTGGGAGACCATGGTAGTTTGATCGGAAAGCGGTTCATGATGGAAGGAGAAACACCTATACCATAGAGAAGGTTGGAAACAAGCACACGCTGTTGCCATTGAAGAATGATGCGGATAAAGGATTGCCTGAAAACAGTATCATGTTGATAAGTGGTAAAGAATTACTACAGGAGGTTGACAAAAGCGAGGAATTGAAATTCGCTATCGTAGGGAAGCCCAAGGTAATCTTAACTTCCACAAATTTGAATGATTTGCCTGAAGAAATTAAAGTTGTGTTCGATAATTTTATGGATATCATTGTGGATGAATTGTCGAGTGTATTACCACTGGTTAGAAGTGTTAGTCACCATATCGACTTAATACCAGGGGCAAGTCTACCCAATAAAGCTGCATATAGACTAACTCCCCAAGAAAACGCAGAGGTTGCAAGACAAATACAGGTATTGATGGACAAAGGGCTGATCAGAGAAAGTCTTAGCCCGTGTGCTGTACCGACAGTACTCAGTGCGAAGAAGGGAGGAGAATGGCGCATGTGCACAGATTCCAGAGCTATCAACAAGATAGCAATCAGGTACAAATTTCCTTTGCCCAGAATGGATGATTTAATGGATTGTTTAAGTGGATCCAGATACTTTACGAAGATAGATTTGAAGAGCGGGTATCATCAGATAAGGATTCGGGAAGGCGATGAATGGAAGACTGCCTTCAAAATAAATAGTAGAATGTATGAGTGGTTAGTGATGCCTTTTGGGCTCACTAATGCACCCAGCATGTTCATGAGGCTAATGAATGAAGTCTTGAAGGAGTATGCAGGTAAATTTGTCATAGTTTACCTTGATGATATTCTGATTTTAACAAAAGTAAAGAAGAACATTTAGAACATCTTAAGTTGGTCCTGAGAACTC
This sequence comes from Pinus albicaulis, assembly GCA_034641835.2. Lineage (NCBI taxonomy): Eukaryota > Viridiplantae > Streptophyta > Pinopsida > Pinales > Pinaceae > Pinus > Pinus albicaulis. Next base: position 1,641,587,347 of record CM076582.1, read on the forward strand.
TACAGAAGGAGAAACTACTAATCAATTTGAAGAAGTGTAGTTTTATGAAAGAGGAGCTGGTGTGCTTAGGATTTGTAGTTTCCAAAGAAGGTTTGATGATGGATCCGGAGAAGGTACAAGTAATCTGGGATTGGCCTACTCCCAGAATACATTTGAGGTAAGAAACTTCCATGGACTTGCAAGTTTTTACAGAAAATTTATAAGAGGTTTTAGTCAAGTTTGTGCACCAATCCTTGAGACTATCAAAGAGATAAATCAGCCATTTCGATGGACAGAAGTAGCTGATAGAAATTTTAAATTGTTGAAGAAGAAAATAACAGAGGAGCCAATTTTAGCTTTGCCTAATTTTGAGAAAGTTTTTCAAGTAGAAACAGATGCAAGTGGAGTAGCAGTTGGTGCAGTTCTAAGTCAAGAGCAAAGGCCAATAGCATATTTCAGCGAGAAACTGAATGATGCAAAGAAGAAATATTCTTCTTATGACAAGGAGTTTTATGCTATTGTGCAGGCATTGAAAAAATGGAGACATTACCTGTTGCCAAAAGAATTCATTCTGTATTCAGACAACCATGCCTTACAGTTTATCAATAACCAGCCTAAGTTGAATCAGAAGCATGCTAAGTGGGTAGAATTTCTGCAAAGTTTTACTTTTGTAATAAAGCATGAGAGTGGTTAGTCTAATAAAGTAGCAGATGCCTTGAGCAGGGTAAGTTTTATTATGCAAGAGTTCAAAGTGGGTGTTGTAGGTTTTGAGGAAATGATAGAAATGTACAAGGATGATGAAGATTTTAGAGATATCTACATAACAGTTCAAAATCCAGTGAGCCATAACAGAAGTCAATGGATGGACTACCTCATTCAAGGAGGCTTATTATTCAAAAGTAACAAACTATGTATTCCCAAATGTTCCATGAGGGAGAACATAATCAAGGAAAAGAATGGTGGAGGGTTATTTGGTCATTTTGGACAAGTTAAAATCTTCGCTTAGGTGAATGCATTTTATTTCTGGCCCAAAATGCAAACTGATGTTAAAATTTTTGTTGAGAAATGCAGGATATGTCAGCATGCCAAAGGAAGGAGTCAAAATACAGGACTGTATCAACCATTACCAATACCAGACCGACCATGGGATGCAATTAGCATGGATTTTGTTTTGGGATTACCAAAAACCCAGAGAAGAAATGATTCCATTTATGTTGTAGTAGATAGATTTTCCAAAATGGCACATTTCATTGCATGTAAGAAAATTAGTGATGCAACACACATAGCTAATTTATTCTTTTCAGAAATTGTAAGATTACATGGTTTACCTGTAAGCATTGTATCTGATCATGATACTAAGTTCGTAAGGCATTTTTGGAGGACACTTTGGAAGAAACTGGGAACTAATCTCAGTTTTAGTTCAGCATACCATCCTCAAATAGATGGAAAAACTGAAGTAGTGAACAGGAGCTTGGGGAATATATTAAGAAGTTTAGTATATCAGAATCCCAAACAGTGGGATTTGGCATTAGCTCAAGCTGAGTTCACTTATAATGATACACCAAACCGAAGCACTGGAATGAGCCCATTTCAGATAGTCTTTGGAATGCATCCGAGAGGAGTGTATGAGCTTAGAGATTTGGGAAAACAGGAAGCCAAGAGTGCAAGTGCTGAAGATTTTGCCGAACAGATCTAGAGATTACAGGAAGAAGTAAAAAGAAAATTACAGGAGAACAACAATAAATACAAGCAGAGAGCAGACTTGAAAAGGAGAGAGAAAGAGTTTCAAGTGGGAGACTTAGTGATGGTGCATTTGAGGAAAGAGAGATTTCCTACAAAAACTTACAATAAACTAAAAATGAAAAAAATTGGACCTTGTAAAATTATAAGGAATTTTTCAGCTAATGCATATGAGATCGAGTTGCCAGAAGGGATTGGAATATCCCCCATTTTTAATGTTGCAGACTTATATTCATTCAGAGAGGCAGAGACAGAGTCACAGAAAGGAGATACAGGTGATGAAGTTCGATCCGTGAACTGGGAGGAACAGGTACCAAAAGCAATTAAGAAAGAAGTCGAAGGTATCTTGGATCAAAGAGTATCCAAGAAAACCTGAGGTCAGACATATTTCCAATACCTAGTCAAATGGAAGGAGCAGCCAGTGGAAGATTCCAGTTGGTTAACAGCAACAAAACTACAAAAGTATGGAGTAAGTCCTGAAAGTTTGAAGGACAAGACATTTCTTCCCCGGGAGTCTGATGCAGGAGCATCGAGACTTAGCCAGCAATGTGAAAATTTGTTCACATGTTGTGGCTAGATAGGTTGAAATTCATTTACTGATGTGTCAAAACTGGTTTTATTGAGAGGGTTGGATCTCTCAATGATTTGTTATAATGCATTTATGTAATAAGTTAGAGATTATCCTTATTTAGATTTAGAGATAGAGTTGTTTGCATAGGTGTGAGGGAGAGCTAAGAAATAGAGAATTTGTTGTTTATTGTTAGAGAGATATTCGAGTGAATAAAAGACAGGAAGGACGTAATGAGAAAGAGATTTTTTGGAGAGGCAGGAGTGGAGCGAGTGCTTGGAGTGTGTTTTGGAATTACATTGTTTAGAGACAAAGGTCTTATTCTGTGAAATCTGGCCTAAGGCTGAGACTCTGTGTTATTTATATAATTTGAAACGGATTGCGCGTATCATTCCTTAACCGGCCCGTGGAGGTCTCGAATGTTTATTTTCTTGAATGTTTTGATGCTGGTCTATATATTTCGTTTTTGATTAAAGAAATTGTTGCATTAAAAGACAATTTGGTGGCGTATTGTATCATTTTGGTTCCGCAGGCAAAAACACCCAAATACACTAAGTATTGGGTTAAAACCCCAAATGAAACAGAGGCCGGACTTCAAGCAATTTTAGAGTGGAGTTTTATTGTTATCGGGTCCGCAGAAACTAATCGCATCGGCTCTTTTGTGTTTTCATATAGCATCGCGACCATATCGCATCGCGCGATTGTAATATATCGTTTCGGGGATATCTCTAAAACACGGCAAACTCCAACCAGAGATGGACTGGGAGGGCATTTACCGGATATTCTGCCTCTGAAAGAGGACGAGATCCGGAGGCTACCTGGCCTTTTCCAGACTCTGTCTAAGAGTGAAAGATAAACACACGAAGTGGTATGGAACTAGAATGCTCAGAAATATAAATAAATAACAGTGCAACAAACATATAATAACAGAGAAAGAAATTACGACAACTCATCCAAAAAACGTAGAGAGGAAATGCTGAGCCATTTTATTAATCTGAGAAATATAATGAAGTACAATAGGTGATCAGAGTGATGGCACCTAATCTTGCTCAAGGCAAGTGAAGAAACACTCTCAGAAAATACAAGAAATGGCTGCTCTATGAACTGCGTCCCAGCTACTGGAAACTGCCGTGTAGCTGCTACTGCTGGAATGGACTGAAGACTAGGGGTTGATCCCCTTTGCCGGAATGAGCTGAAAATCTGCAAACCTCCTCTCCTCACCAACTTGGACAAAACCCAGAAACCATATCAAAAATGGCCAACCCCCGAAAATCACCAGAAAATGCCTCCTCTGGGAATTACGCTGGCCTCCAAGGCTCTGCGCAGAGGCTAAATGGAAATAGCTGAAACTCTGCCTCAAACTCCGCCAAAATCCTCCTGTGGGCAAACGCTGACTCTTTGCTCAAAATCTCGGCTGAATCTCCTGCAAAAACCCCAATCCGGAGCACCTCCAAAAGGGACTGCGTGCTCTCTCCCAGTGACTACGCAGTCTCTATAAGCTCCAGCTCCGCAACAAACCCACACAACAAAACTACTCACGAAATACTGAAGAACTAACCTTGCCTGAGCAGGTACTCGAAGTCCCCCGGGGCTAAGGGCGAGATCTCCGACCGGAGACACTCAATGCACTAAACAGTGCTGCAGACAGGCTAAACAGCTAGCGTGCTTAAGAAGACAAACGTCTCACTCAAAATCATCAACTCCAGAATGAATCAAATGAGAAGGCTCCTCCTTCTTTTATAACGTTGGTCTTCCTCCAATCCCAAGGCCATCTCCTCAACGTAGCCTCCATCTCTTGCCACGTGTCCATTCTCTCCTGCGCAGAAGCTTCTAGAGCTAACGTAGGCCCCCTCTCTACGTGGTGCTTGGCCCCCTTGGCTCCCCCTTAAGTCACAACGTTGTGCTACTAGGAAGGTGTTTTATTTCACTTAAGTGAGTTATGACCCCCTCTACTCACTTTTATTTATAATTTAATTATATAAGGCAAAATTGATCAAAATTAATATTTCCAAGTAGCTGCTACTAATTGGGAATATTACAGTCCTCCCCGCCAAAAATTGCTTGTCCTCAAGCAATGCCTGAACAAGCCTCCTCTCTGGCTGATGCTCCCCACCGACACTGCAAAATGTAATTGGGAATATTACAGTCCTCCCTGCCAAAAATTGCTTGTCCTCAAGCAATGCCTGAACAAGCCTCCTCTCTGGCTGATGCTCCCCACCGACACTGCAAAATGTGCCTGGGTCCTAGATGCACCACTGAATCCTCCCTGTCCTCTGCATCACCCTGATATGAAGGGATCTCTTGATGCCAGGATCCCAAACTGATCTCTCCCGGTACCAGCCAACCAACAATCCTCCCGAATCCCATGGCCACCATGGCCAATAATCGCCCAAGTCCCACGGCTCGGACTGCACATTGCCTCTGGCTATGACTGATGCTCTAAGAGGCAAAGACCATGACCCCTGCTGCGCTGTATCTGTGACTGTGTAAGCTGTCCCATCAACTGTGTACCAACTGACTCAATCCCACGCTGATCTTGCTCTGCTGAAACCAGGATGGAGTGTTGAAGAAATGATGACCTGTGCCCCCCTGCCAGCTGGAATCTGTAACATCTGCTATGTCCAAGGGCCCCTGCTCCGCTATGCTCCCTACGAAGAATACCGTATCATCAAGAGGGTACCAACTCATGATCTCCCGGCAGTCCATCCTGGAAGAAGAATCCGATGTAGCAACAACAACTGCATATGGAACATACCTGGAGTGTTGCCGCCAGCCTGTAATCAACTCCCACTAATCTGCCCTGTCTGTCAATGAAAGCTGCCTGTAGAAGGAAGCCCCTCTCTCTATAATGGGCCAAAGTGGGCAAGATATGTTGCAAGCCCCATCGATGTACTCCTGGAGAGTGCTACCCACTAAAAACACTACAGCCCTGCTGACTGCATGTATATCTATCTGCGCCTCATCCCTTTGTCGACCCACAGATGGATGCTCCACCATATCCAGCAGCTCCTCCTACTCCTGATTAGGAATGTCATGCTCCCGCTGTCTACTGGCCCCCTTGCAGAACAATCCCATCAACCTCCAACACCTCCAGAGGATATGGATCTGCAACTGTTATCACCGTACTCGATTTCAGGGCATCTTACTATCCCACCTCAATGGCTAACCCCAATGTTAGCCACATATCCCTCATCGGCTCAATGTGGGCGCCCTTCTGGCTCTCCCCCAAAGGAATATTGTGCCTGATGTGAATAGTGTCCTCCTCTGTCGACTCAGGCTCCATCACCTGCTGCTCTGGCTGAATCGTCACAAGTGACTTTTCACCCAGAGTATCTCCCGCAGAGTCCCGTGACTGCTCACCCTGGACATTGGAATGCAGCTTCGGTCTATTGTCACCATCTTTGCATGACTGCTCTCGTTCCCCAGAAACGTCCTCAACTGATCCTATGGACTCATATGAAAAAGAGTCCTCACCCTGGCATATAGAAGGAATGCCCTCTTGTTCTACCTTCGCCACCTCATCTGCATTGAATATGCCATCCACCCTCTCGATAGAGTGTCGATACAATGTCTGGAGCCCAGACACATATTGGGATGTTACCTCTGCTGTACCCAGTATCCTCTGCTCATGCATGATCTCGACATGCCCCGAGGGAAAAGTGATGCATGTCTCCCTCATGACATGCTCCCCAAGCGTAGGCTTAGCGATGACTGATGTGCCACCCCTGCAAAGGATCATCTCATCCCCTATCCTGTGGCTGTCAACTAGCACCTCGACCCAGTGCCACTGCTGAGAAGTCTCTCCCCTAGTGTGCTGAGTGTCATCCAAATATCTTGGGTGAGCCTCGCGTACCCCGCTGCTCATACCCAAGGTGCCAGAGGACAACGACAAAATCGACTGTGCCTGTGAGTGATGTAGAAGAGGGTTAGGTGCATGAGTCCCCACAGATACTGTCAAGTATCGCTCATCTGTTTCCCCATCGATCTTGGGTGAAATACCCCCAAAGGTAAGCTCGATGTCCCTGTCCGTGAGTCTCCCTAGAGGCAATGCTCTAGGACCCTGCTGTGCAGCACCATACGCCCTCGCATACCACTGATCATCCCTGTACTCCTCGACATGCCACTACACACTGAGGCATACCCCTGTATACTGTTGGATACCCCATGCTACTGTTGTACCACCCTGTACCGTCTCGTGCCTTGACTGTGTCCAAGCATCGGTCACTCCCCGCGTGCTCTCAATGTGATGTAGGACACTCCTACTCCACAACGCAGTCCCACACACTACGGTACACCACCATGCAACTCCATGTCCACTGGTAGTCCACTGCTCAATGCTAGAGGCTCCCACACATCCTTGGATGTGATGACCTAGAGCTGTGCCTCTACATGTTGGACTACCCCCAATTGGTATCATCGTCTCCACCGTCGCATCACTATACCTGCCGACGAATGGATCATCACTCCAAACCCTCCTCGAGGGGTCCGAAAAGTGAATCTCCCTATGTGTCAGTAGTGTTACCACCACTGCTCGGCTCCGCCGCGTCCTCTGTGCCCCACACAAAGGTGAAGAATCCTTGGCCCCATACAAGGCGCCATCTGGTGGCCTGCCAATGCCACCTCCTCCGACAGGCTCCTGCCAAGGTATGTTGACCACCCCGTGATCCCGTGTATGAGTGTCATACCAAGACAACCTAGGGAGTCTGCCCATAAACTGGTTGGCCACTGGAGCTGACCGAAACTCCCCTAGCGGATGCGCATGCTCTACTGCTAGGCCCACTGTACCCTCCAAGACATAGTCAACCGACCTACCTGGGAAATGATAGGTGATCCCGCCTAGATCCCAATGCCAATCTGGGGTTCCCGTATTCCCAGCACTTGGGAACTCCTGCTGAACTACACCCGGGTCCACCACCATCTCCATAACCCACTCCACCAGGTACCAACTCAAAATCTCTCGCCATCCAACCTCAAAATGTGGATGCTGCACCCTGTGCAACCCCGATCGTCTTATCCTGCTAACCAAGTCAACGTATGAGATCTGACTAGGTGACTTCGTCTCTCTCTCTCCAATGGGAAGAGGTGTCCTAGTCCCATCCATGCATGCCTGAAGGGGAATGATTTGACGCTCCAACGTGCCCTCTGGTTGTACCATCAGGGAATCCAGTCGTTCCCCAATGCGGGCCAAATTGGCTGCCGACTCGGCACAAGCCACTCTCATGCCCTCCAGCTCCCTGTACTGCAACAAAATGGCCTCCCGTACTGACGTGGCCTTCCCTTTCAAAACTAGAAGGTCTGCCCGAAGCCGATGATACCACTGTCTGTGACCATCATCCAATACCTCTGTATCTCCTAGTGCCTCATCGAAGGTGGATACATCTCCTGACACCTCACCCATCTGTCGTGTGCTGCTACCACACGAAGACTCGGACATGACTCCGGTCATCACCTCAATGGATGGCTCTACTGGGGTAGGCTCTACCTTCTCCACTACGATATCAACCGACATGGTCAAGGAGGTCTCCAATGAGGGTGAGTCCTATGTCACACTAGGTGTATCCTCGAACTCCCTGCGATCCTGTGTGCCCTCATCCTCCAAGTGCGAGGTAACCATTTTGTTTCCCCCTCCGATACTCGGTCAAGCTGGAAAGAGGTATCCAACTTCTCCACCCAAGACTTTGCCGAATTGTTTGATGAACCATCAAACGTAGACAAGTGGAATCGGCTAGCTGTGCGGTGGGTATCTCCATCTTGATAATGTCAGTGCCCTCTATGATGGTCGCGGGGTTTACTGTCCCGCTGGAGCTGAACAAAGTCTCTGAACGAGAGAGCATCCCTGAACTCCTGCCCATAGGCCTGATACTCTGCAAAATAATCGCCCATATGGCTGGGCTTTGTCTCCTGCTGGGCTCTTGCCCCTGTGTCTACTCCCAGAAAAGTGGGCATGGTAGAGCGGGTAGGTGCACGTGAAGCCATCGGCTGAGGAGTATCACGCTGAGCAGCACCATGCTCCGACAAGTGGTGGGATGTACCTGATCCCTCTCCTACCTGGAAAACCCGCGGAGTCTCACGCTGTCTCGCCTCTACAGTGGTGAATCTCTGCCCCATCACCTGAACCTGTCTGGCTAATTCCTGCACTGATTTGAGGAGCTGGTCCGCAAATCTCTTCCCGTCCTCATTTGCCATCGAAATCCCAAACTCTAAATCTAACACAGGTTCCCTCTGTTCTGTGTCTATCACAGGCTCCTCCTGCTCTGCGTTCACCACTCGAACACAGTCTCCTTCTCCGTAGGTGTTCTCCAACTTATGCTCACGGTTTTTGTACTTCTTGCCTCTGTAACAAATATATGGTCTTTTCCCCGGTGTAGATCACTAACTCCAAAGGCTGAGCCAGAACTATGCTCTGATACCACTGTAATATCCTGTTTCAGGGATATCTCTAAAACACGACAAACTCCAACCAGAAATGGACTGGGAGGGCATTTACCGGATATTCCGCCTCTGAAAGAGGACGAGATCCGGAGGCTACCTGGCCTTTTCCAGACTTTGTCTAAGAGTGAAAGATAAACACACCAAGTAGTATAGAACTAGAATGCTCAGAAATATAAATAAATAACAGTGCAGCAGACATATAATAACAGAGAAAGAAATTACGACAACTCATCCAGAAAACGTAGAGAGGAAATGCTGAGCCATTTTATTAATTTGAGAAATATAATGAAGTACAATAGGTGATCAGAGTGATGGCACCTAATCTTGCTCAAGGCAAGTGAAGAAACACTCTCAAAAAATACAGGAAATGGCTGCTCTATGAACTGCGTCCCAGCTACTGGAAACTGCCGTGTGGCTGCTACTGCTGGAATGGACTGAAGACTAGGGGCTGATCCCCTTGCCGGAATGAGCTGACAATCTGCAAACCTCCTCTCCTCACCAACCCAGACAAAACCTAGAAACCATATAAAAAATGGCCAACCCCCGAAAATCACCAGAAAATGCCTCCTCTGGGAATTACGCTGGCCTCCAAGGCTCTGCGTAGAGGCTAAATGTAAATAGCTGAAACTCCGCCTCAAACTCCACCAAAATCCTCTTGTGGGCAAACGCTGACCCTCTGCTCAAAATCTCGGCTGAATCTCCTGCAGAAACCCCAATCCGGAGCACCTCCAAAAGGGACTGCGTCCTCTCTCCTCGTGACTGCATAGTCTCTATAAGCTCTAGCTCCGCAACAAACCCACACAACAAAACTACTCACGAAATACTGAAGAACTAACCTTGCCCGAGCAGGCACTCGAAGTCCCCAGGGGCTAAGGGCGAGATCTCCGACTGGAGACACTCAATGCACTAAACAGTGCTGCAGACAGGCTAAACAGCCAGCATGCTTAAGAAGACAAACGTCTCACTCAAAATCATCAACTCCAGAATGAATCAAATGAGAAGGCTCCTCCTTCTTTTATAACGTTGGTCTTCCTCCAATCCCAAGGCCATCTCCTCAACGTAGCCTCCATCTCTTGCCACGTGTCCAATCTCTCCTGCGCAGAAGCTTCTAGAGCTAACGTAGGCCCCCTCTCTACGTGGTGCTTGGCCCCTTGGCTCCCCCTTAAGTCACAACGTTGTGCTACTAGGAGGGTGTTTTGTTTCACTTAAGTGAGTTATGTCCCCCTCTACTCACTTTTATTTATAATTTAATTATATAAGGCAAAATTGATCAAAATTAATATTTCCAATTAGCTGCTGCTAATTGGGAATATTACAGCGATCCACATCGCATTGGTGATTCACATCGCATCGGCGATCCATATCGCATCACAGTGTTGAAGGTTAAGGAGTCTAGTGAAGTGGATAGTGCGATTGCGATAGTGTGATTTAATCACGACCATTGGATCGCGATCAATCGCAAAAGCGGAGTCAGCATCGAAGTTAGGCATTGAAAGTCTATAGGTGCGAGTTTATATGATATCGGGTCCGAAAGACTGATCAGATCGCTGTATTGAAGCACAAGGGGTCTGGGCAAGTGAACAATGCGATTGCGATGGTGCGATTAAATCGCAGCCATTAGATCATGATCGTCCGCAACCGTCGGATCGAAGAAGCAATCGCACTAAAGTGGAAAGTACTTCGGGCGTGTTAAAAGGTGTAAGTTTTATTAAAAAGGATAGACACCTCTATTGAGCCTTGGACTCGTAAAAAGAAATATTATTGGGGTTAATTTGAATTTTGCTTCCGCTTGGCATTAGTTTGGTATCGAAGCTTGTTATGCTGTTTTTGAGCATCGTAGATAGAATGCCGCCCAGAAGAGGAGTTGGGATAGGTCGAGGGAGACCTATAGCAAACGTAGCTTTGTTAGATGAGATCCGGCATTTGCGCACAAGAATGGCTACCATGGAAACTACGCAACGAAGAGCGACAGAGGGTGGAGTTGCTAGTGCCGATGAGGAAGAGTCCATAGACGAAGAAGTGGAGGAAGAAAATGAAGCAGCAAAAGTCATGAAGATGTTAGTCAAAGCCAGTAATCGACCGAGGATAGAAGTGCCCTTCTATGACGAAAGTCTTAATGTGGAGGCGCTAACGGACTGGGTAAGTTCGTTGGATAAGTACTTCAACTATGAAGAAGTCGATGATAAGAAGAAAGTGAAGTTTGTAGCCACGAGATTGAAAGGCCATGCAGCCTTATGGTGGGACGAATTGTAGTGATCCAAGATGAGATTAACTTGTTAAGTCTAAAAACTATTGAGGACGCCTACCAAGCGAGTTTGAAGGCAGAAGAGAAGATCTCGAGGAAGTAGAGTCAGAGAAATAGAGGAAAAATCTCAGTCAGAGGTAGAGGAACTACCAGATCCAGAGGATCACAGCATCAGCATGAAGCAGGGAGCTCAAGTAGCAGCGCACCACAATAAACTAAAAATGAAAAAAGAGTATGGAGTAAGTTCTGAAAGTTTGAAGGACAAGACATTTCTTCCTCAGGAGTCTGATGCAGGAGCATCGGGACTTAGCCAACAATGTGAAAATTTGTTCACATGTTGTGGCTAGATAGGTTGAAATTCATTTACTGATGTGTCAAAACCGGTTTTACTGAGAGGGTTGGATCTCTCAATGATTTGTTATAATGCATTTATGTAATAAGTTAGAGATTATCCTTATTTAGATTTAGAGATAGAGTTGTTTGCATAGGTGTGAGGGAGAGCTAAGAAATAAAGAATTTGTTGTTTATTGTTAGAGAGATATTCGTGTGAATAAAAGATAGGAAGGACGTAATGAGAAAGAGATTTTTTGGAGAGGCAGGAGTGGAGCGAGTGCTTGGAATGTGTTTTGGAATTACATTGTTTAGAGACAAAGGTCTTATTCTGTGAAATCTGGCCTAAGGCCGAGACTCTGTGTTATTTATATAATTTGAAATGGATTGCGCGTATCATTCCTTAACCGACCCGTGGAGGTCTCAAATGTTTATTTTCTTGAATGTTTTGATGCTGGTCTGTATATTTCGTTTCTGCTTAATGAAATTGTTGCATTAAAAGACAATTTGGTGGCGTATTGTATCATTTTGGTTCCGTAGGCAAAAACACCCAAATACATTAAGTATTGGGTTAAAACCCCAAATGAAACAGAGGCTGGACTTCAAGCAATTTTAGAGTGGAGTTTTATTGTTATTGAGTCCGCAGAAACTAATCGCATTGGCTCTTTTGTGTTTTCACATCGCATTGGCGATCCACATCGCATCGGCGATCCACATCGCATCGCAGCATTGAAGGGTAAGGAGTTTGGTGAAGTGGATAGTGCGATTGCGATAGTGCGATTTAATCATGACTGTTGGATCACGATCAATCGCAAAAGCGGAGTCAGCATTGGAGTTAGGCATTGAAAGTCTATAGGTGCGAGTTTATATGATATCGGGTCTGGAAGACTGATCGGATTGCTGTATTGAAGCACAAGGGGTCTGGGCAAGTGAACAATGCGATTGCGATGGTGCGATTAAATTGCAGCCATTAGATCGTGATCGTCCGCAACCGTCGGGTTGAAGAAGCAATCGCGCTAAAGTGGAAAGTACTTCGGGCGTGTTAAAAGGTGTTAGTTTTATTAAAAAGGATAGACACCCGGTTCTATTGAGCCTTGGACTCGTAAAAAGAAATATTATTGGGGTTAATTTGAATTTTGCTTCTGCTTGGCATCAAGGATCCTCTTGGCCCTTCCTAGAGAGCCCATCACCTTGCTTCTAAAGCAAGCAACCCATCTAACTGAGTCTCTCTTGTGAATGGGCCTAGGAATCACCTCCTTATCTTATCATTGACCATATATTCTAGTGATTCCATCATACTGGATCTCCTCCCATCGGTGAAAGTTTGTAAAGAGCAGGGAGCCTTAGTTGATGGACAGTGGGCTATCGCTCCATTGTTTCCCTTGACCTAGTAGTTTCCCTATAGGATCCCCTCCTAGGACCCTTGCTAGTTTGAGTGGTAACATTTTGGCGTCGTTGCCGGGGAGGAATCAGGTCTACCTCCCTAATGAATCATTGAGGAATTGATTCATTGATGACATTCTAATTATTCCTCTGGCGACTCCACAACATCCTTCTTAAAATGGAAAGCCCTGAAACCGTGACATACCATCAATGAATTGATGCAAAACCCCATACTCCATTTTTTTGATAGAAGGATAAACAATAGGAAGAAAAAGCATGAATTGTTCATTCCTCTAAACCTTTCCAACATGATTGGGGGCCTTTTTAGTTACCCCCTTGAAGATCTCGATAGGCCCAAATTCACTGGGAACGAGGATTCCCAAGAATATCTCTTAAATTTTGAATATCAAACATGTGGGGCATCATATAATGAATTCACCCGCATGACTTCCTTCGCCTTCTCCTTAGAAGGGGATGACCGAGTATGGTATCTGTCATTGCCCCCATCCTCCATTTCTTCTTGGGGAGGTCTTGTTGGTGTATTCAAAAAGAGGTGGGTCCATGAAAAGGATGTAGTTGAATTGTACAAAGGTCTCTTATCTAGCAAAAAAGCTGATAACGAATCCATAGTCGAGTTCAATGAAAGATTTAACATGATTATCCATTTTATTCCCTAAGAACTAGCACTCCCAAAAGAGGTGACCCTAGCCGCATACTTCAATGCTTTCATGGGGAAATTGGCCTTTGATGTTAGAAACAATAACCCTACTAATCTCCTTTAGGCCCAAGATATCTTATTTGATCTCGATCAAGCCATGAAGCAGACTTCCATCAATGTGGTGCAAATCGACCATCATAGCAACCCCTCAAATGACAAAGAAACACCCCTCCATGAAAGCAATATGTTGCGTGAAACCAACAAGAAAACAAGAAAAGGCTACAAGAAGAAACCTCCTGACCTTGTTGCCATGAAACTTCCCTCGAGGTTAGCTTTGAACATGAATGACCCCTTTCATATTGCCCTTGGGATACGTTACGCACCATTTTGTGGGTGATATCCCTAGTAAATTTTTTTCTCCAAGATGGTCCTCAACTGGCATCTAGCAACCCCTTGCAGCCACCAACTAGCTCGTTGTGCCATTTCTCCACCACTTGAGCCAACCATGTGGTCCCTCACCCATCTGTCGTGATTATATGTTTGAAGGTGGGCCTCCCAAACCTAAAGGTATGCATTGTCATTTGGTAATTGAGTATTGTTGTTTACTTATCATGGAAACTTCTGGGCATGGATTAATGGGGGGATTTGACGAAAATAGTGGGATAGGTCTGTGCTTCTGTCCCCTAGACCTTTTTTGGATGTTACCCTTGGATATTAGTCTCGTGGGATCTCCTTTGTTGACCTTTGGGTTTTAGGATGGTACTACTTGGGAAACCCTGATTTTGGTTGCGTGGTCCCGCTCCCTCATCCACATATATCACTCCCCTTCCGTTTATTATAACCCCATTCATCATATTTCCCACCTAGGTCCACATAGGATTAGCCTCCCCTTCCCCTTGCCCACACCTTGGGTCAGGCTTGGAATGATGCCTCAGAGGTTGATGCCGCTGAAAATAAAACTAAAAGCATAATTGACCACATTCAATAGGAAAATGTACCATAAGTTGCAAAAGATGGTCGGGACAAACATATCTAGCACGTGGGAAAAATCCAATGCATGAGCTCTACCCCATACCCATGGCCATCACCCTGGTTCCATAGGCCCTAGATGAGCCTCTTCTATCATTCTGGAACCCATGATTGTCCCAACCCTTGGTGGGCAATGAACCACCCTACCTTAAAGGGGGTATCGACTGTTATACCTTACACATCATGTTCTTATCCTTGAGCCCCGAGCAATTAATCAAAGAAAAATCATAAAAGGAAAAAGGCATATAAAGAATGGTGGAAAAATCAAGGTCGGGGTACCTCATGCACCACGATTTCTCCCTCCTATACATTATATACCCAAGTACGGGCTTCCCTTTTACTAGCTACCCTTGTGCCTCGACATGTGGCCAGGGTTGTCCCTTTCACTCCCTGCTCCATTCATTTGTTTATCACATGGCACCACCATTTTAAGGATGTACCCTGGACATACTATTCCCTTTAAAGGTAGAAACCACCTAATAGGGTACTTGGTTAACCCCCTTTGGAGCTTGGAGACATTAGCACATGCCAAAACCCACTATGGAAGGGCATGCCATTATGAAGTGTGCACATGTTGTCCATGGTTTGTAAGCTCTTTAAATAGATTTCTTTAAATGAGTTGTTGTACTGGAAGGCTAGGGGACGCATTGGATCTTATGCAAGATTGCAGATGGTCTCCATTTTGGGTTTGGTCTTCCTATATGGGGTCCTAACCCTCCAGAGGACTACATTGGCATATATAGGGTGTGTGTAGAAAGCCATGGGCCTCCACAAGAGTAGACAACATTCCATGAGTTCCTAAAGATGTTCAGAGATTGCTCGATATTCACCTATTGGACGAGGAAGATGCCCCTGGTTCACCATGCTTAGCCGGCCCCACAGTTGTACCATGCACTTGCCAGATGACCAAGGACTTGTATGTTGATGTTGCATCACTTACACCATCATCTGAGACCTTACCGATGGTCTACATGCATCTTCGACCTACTTGGAGACCCATGAGGTTACTTGTGTGCCCTCACACCCATTGGGAGCACCACAGATTTATTATTTGGAGAGCAAGGGGCCAACCCCTTGTTCACTCCTTTTGGGAGTCATGTTCATCATTATGGCACTTATGGACTTCATCAGGGTTCTTAGAAGGGCCAACGATATGTATTATTCATCATTCGACCTCTTGAGAGGCTTATTCTTTTGTTTGAGCTAGTTTGGTGGGCTTGTCACCAAAAGTTAGTTATTTTGCACATTATTTTATTTTAGGGGCTAATGTAGGCCTAATTTGCTAAATCAAACTCATTAGAAGTGTATAAATACAAGTCGTGAATTCATTTTAGCATCATCACTTGGATTAGACTTGTATCTCTTTAGAGAACTTTGCTATCCTTCTTGGAGGACAAATTTTTGGAGCATGGAATGAATTTTGATGTTTGGATCATTTTCCCTTGTCTTGGAGCTTCTTGATGGGCAAAGTTTTGATGGTTGGATATACTCTTAATACATGTAACTGCAATTTAATGCCATTCTTCCTTTCTATTTTTGTCATATACATTGTTGTTGGGATTTAGCTATTTTAGGGCTAATTTACTGCATCCGTTTATGCAAAGTTGTGGAATTTTGTTTCTAGATAGTGATGCTTCATGTACGGGCCATGTATAATGAGTGAATGTTGCTAGAGATGCTTCATCATTGAAATTCATCTTGATAAGCCATCTACTCTGCAAAATGAAGTATAAAGTCCTTGACGCTGCTTTTCTTGCTGCCCTAATGATATGCGAAGTTGTCTTTGAGGCCTCCTTGACATAGAAAATCCAATATCCATTGTCATAATGTAATATTCCAAGTAGAAATAACAGCAATATAAAGCACATAAACAAAGACATACAACAACTAGAGACAAATCGTAAGGAAAAAAGACAATATGGAGAACGCTGAGCCATTTTATTAATACTGAGAAATGGAAATGAGTATAGAGGTGATCAGAATGATGGCACCTCGGCTTGCACTAGGCAAGTGTAGAAAGACTCTTGGGAAATGACTCGGAATGGCTGCTCCCTCAGGACTGCGTTATCTCCAGAGCTGCTGGTACTGCTACTGTGCTGCTGGAATGAACTGAAACTTTGGGGCTGCCCCCCACCTCATAAAATTCTGAAACTTTGGGAATAGCCTCTACTCCCAATACCCAGAAAAGCCCAGAAAGCTTTCCGGAAATGGCTGACCCTCGAAAATGGCTCCCTTGAGGCACTACGCTATTCCTCAAGGAAGGACGTTGGCTCTGAATGATCTGCTCCAAATAATGGCCCCTGACTCCTCCAAAATACTGGAATAGGGAAGGGCTGGCCCCTTTCCCACTATCCCGGGCTGAATCGACCAACAAACCCCCAATCCAGAATCACCTCCTCTCAAGACTGCGTCCTCCCTCTCACTGACTGTGCTGTCCCTCTGAGTGGATGCTCTGCCTGTGGTTGCTGCAACTCTCTCCGGCAAAACAAGGATGAAATTCCTCACCCAAGCAGGCGAAGTCCCCCAGGGCTGAGGTTGGGATCTCCGAACGGAGACACTTGATGTACTAAATAGTACGTGTAGACTTTGCTAAATAGCAAGCGTGCTTAATGTCAAAAGACAAGTCTCAAAGATGCATAATCAGAATGAATGAGAATGAGGAGACCCTCCCTCCTTTTATGCTTGGTGAGCCTTTCCCTCACCTAGGCCCCACCAATCTCTGCGCTGCCCCCTTGAGCCACGCTGTCCAACTCTATCTGCACTGGCTTGGCCCCACGCTGTCTACGCTGCCCCTTTTTCCCACGCTGCCACTTGACCACTATGCCCCACTTTGCCAAATAGACATGTCTCTTAAGTTACTTGAGGAAATACTTTTTATCCTAAGTGTGGGCTAAGTGTCCTCTTCACCCACTTTATTTATAATTTAACTTTATAAAGGCAAAATAGTCAAAATTAATATTTCCAATTAGCTATTGCTAATTGGGAATATTACAGTTCTCCCCGGCAAAACGTTGCTTGTCCTCAAGCAACTGTAATGATGGATGTTGCAGAATCTTCTCACTCTCCTAGATGGCATCCTCATCCGGTAAATTCCTCCATCTTACTAGGTACTCTTTGACTGTCCTGCTCCATAGCAGCCTCTCCCTATTATCAATAATGGCCTCCGGCTGTAGCACCAAGTGCCCCTCATCATCTATGGATGGGAGCTCCTCTGTTGCAGTCACCTGTTGTCCCAGTGCCTTCTTTAGGCATGACACGTGAAAAACATTATGAATCTTGCTACCAATGGGCAGCTCCAACTCATATGCAACCTCTCCAACTCTGCGTGTTACCTTGTATGGTCCATAGAAGTGAGGCTTGAGCTTTTCAGCCCCCTTCTGCTTCAGCGTGGACTGTCGATATGGCTGCAAGTGTAGGTAGACCAAGTCCCCTACCTCGAACCGCCTCTCAACACGTCCCCTGTCGGCGTACAACTTCTGCTGATTTTGTGCTGTAGCGATGTTATCCTTGAGAGCTCGGAGTATATCCTGACTCTTTTGGATCCACTCCTTGGCTCTAGGAGCCTTGCTAGCACCAAACATCATGTCAACAAAAGATAAAGCATGATATCCATATAATGCATAAAATGGAGACATACCGATGGACATAGATGAGTGTTGTTGTAGCAGTACTCCCCCAAGTGCAACCATCTCAACCATGCCTTTTGTTGCCCATTGACATAGTTATGCAAGTAGCCCTCCAGCCACTTGTTCACTATCTCTGTCTGTCTATCCGTCTGGGGGTGGTAACTAGTACTTAGTGTCAACTCAGTGCCCACCAAACAGAAAAGCTCCTGCCAAAACCCGCCCATGAAGCGGCTGTCCTTGTCACTGACAATGGTCTTTGGGAGACCATGCAATCTGAAAATGTCTCTGAAGAACAACTCTGCTACCTGAGCTGTAGTGTAATGTGCCGATATGGCGAAAAAATGAGCATATTTAGTCAGCCGATCAACGACTACAAATATGCAATCCTTGCCCTACACAGTGGGCAATCCTGTAATGAAGTCCATCGAAATACTCTCCCATTTCCCCTCAAGTATGGGAAGAGGCTGCAATAACCCTGCCGGATGGTTCATTTCCCCCTTGTTACGTTGGCAAACTTCGCACTCCCTGACATGTTGGAGCACGTCCTCCTTGAGGCCCTTCCAAGAGAACCTCTCCCTGATGGCCCTATAGGTTTTGGTAAACCTCTGGTGACCTAATAATGGTGAATCATGCGAGGCGTGCAACATCTTCTTCTTGAGCTGGGAGCCCTCAGTCAAGAAGATCCTGTCCCTGTAATAGATCACCTCGTCCATCACTCTATACCTGTCATCTGTCACCTGCCCATCCAAAATCTCACAGGCAAAACTGTCCTTGGAGTACTCTACCAACAGTTGAGCCCTCTAGTCTATGTCCAAACTCATCAAGGGCAACGTTGCCGGCCTGCGTGAAAGTGCATCTGCCACAACGTTTTTCTTCCCCTTGACATACTCGATGTCAAAGTCATAAGCCTGGATCTTGCTGACCCACTTCTGTTGCCTCTCCTGCAACTGTTTCTGCTCTAGAAAGAATCAGAGGCTGTTGTGATCCGTCCTCACCCTGAATCTGTTCCCTACCAGGTACTGCCCAAACTTGGCCAATGCATGCATGATGGCCAACATCTCCTTGTCGTATATAGCGTACAACCTCTCATATGGCAATAGCTTCCGGCTCTCGAAAGCTATGGGGTGGCCTCCTTGCATCAAAACTGCGCCGATCCCCTCCCTTGATGCA
Organism: Pinus albicaulis; assembly: GCA_034641835.2. Taxonomy (NCBI): domain Eukaryota; kingdom Viridiplantae; phylum Streptophyta; class Pinopsida; order Pinales; family Pinaceae; genus Pinus; species Pinus albicaulis. Next base: position 1,641,606,507 of record CM076582.1, read on the forward strand.
TCACACTCCAAGACAAAGGGCTGTGTAAAATCTGGCAATGCTAACACTGGACAACTGCTCATCACCTCCTTGAACTTGTCAAAAGCCCTCTGTGCTGTATTCATCCAACTGAATGCCCCCTTCTTGGTGAGATCTGTAAGGGGTGCAGCATGTTGGGAAAATCCCTTGACGAACTTTCAGTAGTAGGTGCAGATCCCACAAATCCCCGAAGTTCCGTCACATTCTTTGGCTCCGGCCATTCCCTGATGGCCCTGATCTTCTCCTCGTGGACCATCACTCTGTCCACCCCGATGATGTGCCCCAAGTAGAGCATCTCGGTTAGCCCAAACTCGCATTTAGAGAGCTTAGCATAAAACTGATGCTCTTCCAAAATGCGCAATACAACCTCTATATGTTGGAGGTGCTCCTCCCATGTCCTGCTGTAGATCAATATGTTGTCAAAAAACACTAACACAGTTCCTAAGTGGCTGTGGAAGATGTGATTCATGCATGACTGAAAAGTGGCCGGGGCATTGGTTAGTCCAAAGGGCATCACCAAAAACTCAAAATGGCCGTAATGACATCGAAAAGTTTTCTTGGGAATGTTCTGCTCCCTCACGCGAATCTGATGGTACCCGGATCTCAAATCAATCTTTGAGAAGAACTTGGCCCCCCTCAACTCATCCATCAACTCATCGATTCATGGGATGGGGTACCGATTCTTCATGGTCTTCTTGTTCAGGGCTATGTACTCAATGCACATCCTCAACGTGCCATCCTTCTTCTTCACCATCACTACTGAAGAAGCAAAGGGGCTGGTGCTAGGACGGATGTGTCCAAGAGCTAAGAGCTCATGGATAGCCCTCTCAATCTCATTCCGATAGGCTTTGGGGTGCCTATAGGGTGTAGTGATGACAACCTGGATACCCTGCTCCAGCTCAATAGTTGTAATATTCCGGATAGAAATAAACAACAATATAAAGCACATAAACAAGAAACTGCAGCAACTAGAGAGACATCACATGAACAAAACACAATATGGAGAACGCTGAGCCATTTTATTAAATACTGAAAGATAAAATGAGTACAAGGGTGATCAGAATGATGGCACCTTGGCTTGCACTAGGCAAACATAGAAATACTCTCAGAATATATCATGGAATGGCTTCTCCCTCAATGACAGCGTGATCTCCAAGCTGTTGATGCTGCTGTCGTGTTGCTGCTACTGCTGGAATAAATTGAATCTTTGGGGCTGCTCCCCACCTCAAAAAATTATGAAACTTTGGGAATGGCCTCTCCACCCAATACCTAGAAAAGCCCAAAGAGCTTTTCGAAAATGGCTGACCTTCGAAAATGACCTCCCTTGAGGTACCATGCCGTCCCAATGATAAACGCTGGCCCTGAATGATCTGCTGCAAAAGACGACCTCCAAATCTACCAAAATGATGGAACAGGGAAGGGCTGACCCCTTTCCAACTCTTACGGGTTGAATCCCCTGATAAACCCTCAATCCAGAATCTCCTCCTCCAATGACTACATCCTCCCTCTCACTGACTGGAGCAACAAAGCTGTAGACTTGTTGACTTAATCGTAAAATACACAAGAGGTATTGTAATAATAATATATTATATATAAAATGTATAAGAGATGATGATAAATGTTACAATGAAGCCCTGCTTATATACCTATGCAAGTGGCCTTTCATGAATGGGCATGTCTCTTAGACATGCCCTTTGACTAACTTAATGAATACTTACATAATCCTTAATTGACTATTTAATAATTATATTTATTATATTTGTTATGAATTATATTCATAACACTGACTGCACTGTCTCTGCAAGTGTACAATCCCAACTGTGGCTGCTCCAACTCTCTCCAGCGAAACAAGGATAGAACTCCTCACCCGAGCAAACACTCGAAGTCTCCCGGGGCTGAGGTTGGGATCTCCGCACGGAGACGCCTGGTGTACTGAATAGTACGTGCAGACTTTGTTAAACAGCAAGCGTGCTCAATGTCAAAAGACAAATATCAAAGATGCATAATCAGAATGAGAGAATGAGGAGCCTCTTCCCCTTTTTATGCTTTGAGAGCCCTGCTCTCACCCAGGCCCCACCAAAATATGCTGTCCCTCTTGGCCCACGTTGTCCCTCTCTCACTGCGTTGTCATGGGCCCACACTGCCCACGCTGCCACTTCCCTCACACTGCCACTTCGTCATCCTGGGCCCCATGCTGCCAAATAATTATATGCTCAAGTGACTTTAGGGAATGTTTATTTCTTAAGTGTAGGTTGTGTGTCTCATCACCTACTTTATTAACTGAATTAACTTTATAAAAGAAAAACTGGCCAAAATTAATATTACCAATTAGCTGTTGCTAATTGGGAATATTACAGTGCTCCCTGCCAAAAATTGCTTGTCCTCAAGCAATGCTTAAACAAGCCATCTCTCTAGCTGATGCTCCTCATCGTCACTGCAAAATGTGCCTGGGTCCTAGATGCGCCACTGAATCTTCCCTATCCTCTGTATCACCCTGATATGAAGGGATCTCTCAATGCCAGGATCCCAAGCCATCCTGTCCAACATGAAGCTCCACTTGCTCCACTCACCATCCTGCCATGCTAATGAAGTCCCCCACTTCATCAGTGACTCGCTAAAGCTCGATGGAAGATATATATGATTTCCCCATGTATTATATAGCTCACCCCTTGAGGTTATCGAGTTGTGTAGAGCTGTAATGCTCAAGTATCCTGCTAATCTCTTAGAGGTACCACCATGCTGATGCTGTGCTACTCTGATCATGAGATACTCCCCATCATGCGTAGACTGTATCCTCCTCTCCTGAGACCTAGTGGCAGGAGATCTATGAGAGACACGCTCATTCGGCCCAGGCATCGCCATGATGCCAATACCTACCCATCCGAATGCAACTCTGAATCTATGCAGCAATAGAGAAAGTCTGCCTTGCCATCCGATGAAGGCCTCTGTGTACCCCCATGTACCAACCCAACAGTGAACTAGATCACTCTCTGTCCTAACTCTGACCATCATGAGATAGAATGGGCTATCAATCAAATGAATCTATGCATCCCATAGTTGGACCTGCTGCACCATAGCTTTGACAACTGTAGGAATCCCTCCGTGCCTCATCTCTAGTCCCTGCTCGTGACCAATATAGAGGGTCCATATATCATGGGAAAATATGATGCATGCTAACCTGCCCTGTGTAGTACCGATGACCGCTGGAAGCCATATGTGACAAATAGCCACCCCTGAATGCAATGAATAGATGGATATCTGATACTCGCAATTGACTCAAGGTATGTGGATCCCTCCTGTCCTTGCCAACCATCTTCAGGGTCTACCATCCACTGTCTCGATAATGTGTCGATACATTTTCTGGAGCCCAGACACATACTGGGATGCTACCTCTACTGTACCCAGTATCCTCTACTCATGCATGGTCTTGACATGCCCTGAGAAAAGAGTGACGCATGTCTCCCTCATGACCCGCTCCCCAGGCGTAGGCTCAGCGATGACTGATGTGCCACCCCTGCAGAGGATAATCTCATCCCCTAACCTGTGGCTGTCAACTAGCACCAACCTAGTGCCGCTGCTGAGAAGTCTCTCCCCTAGTGTGCTGAGTGTCATCCAAATATCTTGGGTGAGCCTCGCATACCCCGTCGCTCATGCCCAGAGTGATAAAGGACAACAACAAAATCGACTGTGCCTGTGAGTGATGTAGAAGAGGGTCAGGCGCATGAGTGCCCACAGATACCGTCAAGTATCACTCATCTGTCTCCCCATCGATCTTGGGTGAACTACCCCCAAAGGTATGCCCGGTATCCTTGTCTGTGAGTCTCCCTGGAGGCAATACTCTAAGACCTTGTTGTGCAGCACCGTACACCCTCGCATACCTCCGATCATCCATGTACTCCTCGACATGCCATTGCACACTGAGGCATACCTCTGTACACCGCTGGATACCCCTTGCTACTGCTGTACCACCCTGTACCGTCTCGTGCCTTGTCTGTGTCAAGCCACCGGTCACTCCTCGCATGTTCTCAATGTGATGTAGGACACTCCTACTCCACAATGAAGTCCCACACACTACGGTACACCACCATGCAACTCCATGTCCACCGGTACTCCACTGCTCAATGCTAGATGCTCCCACACATCCTTGGATGTGATGGCCTAAAGTTGTGTCTCTACATGTCGGACAACCCCCAATTGGTATAATCACCTCCACTGTCGCATCGCTATACTCGCCAATGAATGGATCATCACTCCAAACCCTCCCCGAGGGGTCCGAGAAGTGAATCTCCCTATGTGTCAGTAGTGATACCACCACTGCTCGGCTCCGTTGTGACCTCTGTGCCCCACACAAAGGTGAAGAATCCTTGGCTCCATACAAGGGACCATCTGGTGGCCTGCCAATGCCACCTCCTCTAACAAGCTCCTGCCAAAGTATGTTGATCACCCTGTGACCTCGCGTACAAGTGTCATACCAAGACAACCCAAGGAGTCTTCCCATAAACTGGTTGGTCATTGGAGCTGACAGAAACTCCCCTAGCGAATGTGCATGCTCAATTGCTAGGCCAACTGTACCCTCCAAGACATAGTCAACCGACCTGCCTGGGAAACGACAAGTATTCCCACCTGGATCCCAATGCCAGTCTGGGGTTTCTGTATTCCCAGCACTTGGAAACTCCTGCTGAACTACACTCGGGTCCACCACTATCTCCATAACCCACTCCACTGGGTAACAACTCAAAATCTCTCGCCATCCAACCTCAACATATGGATGTTGCGCCCTGTGCAACTCTGATCATCTCATCTCGCTATCCAAGTCAACATATGAGATTTGACTAGGTGGCTCTGCCTCTCTCTCTCTAATGGAAAGAGATGACCCAACAATGCTGCTAGCCCCGTCTATGCATGCCTGAAGGGGGCTGCTCTGACACTCCAATGTGCCCTCTAGCTGAACCATTAGGGAATCCAGTCGTTCCCCAATGTGAGCCAACTTGGTCGTTGACTCGGCACAAACCACTCTCATGCCCTCTAGCTCCTCGTTCTGTAACAAAATAGCCTCTCGTACTGATGTGGCCTTTCCTTTCAAAACTAGAAGGTCGGCTCGAAGCTGATGACACCGTTGTGTGCGACCATCGTCCAATACCTCTGTATCTCCTAGAGCCTCATCAAAGGTGGATACATCTCCTAGCACCTCACCCATCTGTCGTGCGCTGCTACCACTCTAAGACTCAGACACTACCCTGGTCATCACCACAATGGATGGCACTACTGGGGTAGGCTCTACTCTCTACTAAGATGTCAACCGATATGGTCAAAGACGTCTCCAACACAGGTGACCCCTGCGTCATACTGGGTGTATCCACATGCTCCCCATGATCCTGTGTGCCCTCATCCTCCAAGTGTGAGGTAGCCATTTTGATGGCTTCCCCCTCTATTATTCATTTAAGCTGGAAAGAGGTATCCAACTTTCCCACCAGATCCCGAGCCGTGCAATCAGTGGATCCATCATACGTGGGAAAATGTGTCCTCCTAATGGTACGCTGCAACTCTGAACTCTGCGTGCTAGACCCCCCACTATTCCTTCCTTCTTCTTCCTGCTTGAGCTGGCAGTAATCTCTGAAGGACAAGGCCGCTCTGAAGTTTTCCCCCATGGACTGCCATTCGTGGAAATAATCTCCCATGGGTATATGATCATGCCACCTACCTTTCTCACTTGGTACTGGAGGTAAGAATGTAGGCATCGTGATCCTGGTTGGCCTACTAAAGGCAGGCTGGTGGGTGAGTGGCTGGTAAAGGGTGGTCACAATGTTGTGAAACCCTCAAAGTCTCCCCAACTAGGGATTCCTGATGGATGCTCTCATTCTTATTATGTTGTTTGAGTCTTTCCAACATTCCCTTTTGTCCTTTGGCTAAATCATTTAGGGCCTTAAAAATGTTACCAAAGGTTGCTTCCCCTTTTCTCTTTGACTCTCCCATATTTGCCACTTCTACTGCCTTTGGTGGGTAAGATTCTGCCTAGCCTCTTTTTTCATAAAAAAATATCTCCACGGATGAGCCAAGAATGAAGCTCTGATACCACTGTAATATTCCGGATAGAAATAAACAGCAATATAAAGCACATAAACAACAAACTGCAGCAACTAGAGAGACATCGCATGAACAAAACACAATATGGAAAATGCTGATCCATTTTATTAAATACTGAAAGATAAAATGAGTACAAAGGTGATCAGAATGATGGCACCTTGGCTTGCACTAGGCAAGCATAGAAATATTCTCAGAATATATCATGGAATGGCTTCTCCCTCAATGACAGTGTAATCTCCAAGTTGCTGGTGCTGCTGTTGTGCTGCTGCTATTGTTGGAATAAACTGAATCTTTGGGGCTGCTCCCCACCTCAAAAAATTATGAAACTTTGGGAATGGCCTCTCCACCCAATACCCAGAAAAGCCCATAAAGCTTTTCGAAAATGGCTGACCTCCGAAAATGACCTCCCTTGAGGTACCATGCTGTCCCAATGATAAATGCTGGCCCTTAATGATCTGCTGCAAAAGATGGCCTCCAACTCTACCAAAATGATGGAATAGGGAAGGGCTGACCCCTTTCCAACTCTCATGGGCTGAATCCCCTGATAAACCCTCAATCTGGAATCTCCTCCTCCAAAGATTGCGTCCTCCCTCTCACTGACTACGCTGTCTCTGCAAGTGAACAATCCCAACTGTGGCTGCTCCAACTCTCTCCGGCAAAACAAGGATAGAACTCCTCACTCGAGCAAGCACTCGAAGTCTCCTGGGGCTGACGTTGGGATCTTCGCACGGAGACACCCAGTGTACTGAATAGTACGTGCAGACTTTGCTAAACAACAAGCGTGTTCAATGTCAAAAGATAAATATCAAAGATGCATAATTAGAATGAGAGAATGAGGAGCCTCTTCCCCTTTTTATGCTTTGAGAGCCTTGCTCTCATCGAGGCCCCACCAAACTGTGCTGTCCCTCTTGGCCCACGTTGTCCCTCTCTCACTGCGTTGTCATGGGCCCACACTGCCCACGCTACCACTTCCCTCACACTGCCACTTCGTCATCCTGGGCCCCACGCTGCCAAATAATTATATGCTCAAGTGACTTTAGGGAATGTTTATTTCCTAAGTGTAGGTTGTGTGTCTCATCACCCACTTTATTAACTGAATTAACTTTAGAAAAGAAAAACTGGCCAAAATTAATATTACCAATTAGCTGTTGCTAATTGGGAATATTACAATAGTGTGCTCAAACCCCCGATCTGGTGGCTGTCCTGGTGGTATCTCCCCAAATACTATAGCATACCTATCGAGAATGGACTATACATCTGGGTGTACGGCCTGCCCTGTAGATCCTGCCTCCGACACACTCAACTCCACTGCCCACTCTATGTCCCCCTTCCGGAAATCTGCCTCCAGTCGGTGCGCTGAAATTGTCTGTGGTGGGTAGGTGTGCATCTCCCGAATCTTCTCATGCCTCCCAGTCTTCTTATCCATCCACTCCATCTCCAAGTTCTCCCAATCAGTGGTGACCTTTCCCAGCGTGATCAGCCACTGTACCCCCAATATCACGTTCGTGTCTGGAATGTCCACCACAAAAAATGATCTGTCAGGGTGTACGTCCCCATGGTCACTGCTAAGGCTCTGTCGGTATGCCCCTCCGCTCTACCAGCTGGGCATCAATGAAGTTGTGGGTGGCCCCACTGTCTACTAACACTGAGACACGCCGCCCCTGTACTGTGCCTCGGACACGCAGTGTCAAATACTTGGGAACTCCCTGCAAAGATGCAAGGGCTCCCCCAGTGGGTGCAAAAGCTGCACCCCCCACTCTCGGTGGTGGAGGTGGCAGATGATCCCCTCTCTGTGTTGTACTGCTGCCTCCAGCCTCTATCTCCTCATACTCCTCTTCTTCCCTGCTACTATCGGAGAAGACCTCGATGTAGTGTGCCTTCCCTGCGGCACAACGGTGTCCTGGTGCCCATGGCTCCTGGCACGTGAAGCATAACCTCCTCCGCTTTAGATCTCTCCTGGTCTCATCATCTCCAAGCCCTCTACCCTCGTTCCCTCTGGGAGGTGGAACCCTCTCGTCCTTTCCCTTCAGCTGGAATGCCAGTCTCTGGGGAAAAGGAGCTCTAGTCTTGGGAAGTGCATCCTGCAAATCCCGAGTCCTCTCAACTACATCATGGAGTGTCGCTGGTCTCGTCGATTTGACTAATCCCCGTAGAGGCTCTGCCAATCCATCTATGAACATATAGACCATCCGGGCTGAGGATAAATTCGATACCATCATGGAGAGTCTCAAAAACTCTGATATGTATGTGTTCGGCCTCCCGGTCCGCTTGAGCTTTGTTAGCTCAACAAAATGCTCCTCTGGATCCCTCCGATCAAAACGCTCTACCAAACTCCTCGTAAACTCAGCATATGCTGTCACTCTCGAGTGCCCCAACGTAACCATCCCGTGAAACCACCAATCCTGGGCCTCGCCCTCTAGGTGCAACGCTGCCACCTTGATGGCCTCTAGCTCTGCCATCTGATTAAGCTGGAAATATATATCCAACTTCTCCACCCAAGCTTTTGTCGAACACTTGGACGATCTGTCAAATGTCGGTAAATGGAATCTGCCCACTGTGCGCTATAAGTACTCGTCATGCGAATGCATGTTCCCCCTTTGATGGTTGCGGGGTTCGTTGTCCTGCTTGAGCTGAACAAAATCATGGAAAGTGAGGGCATCTCTGAACTCCTGACTGTATGACTGGTACTTAGCAAAGTAATCTCCCATGTGTGCCGGTTCCTGCTCCTGTTGTGCTTCTGCCCCAATGTCTACGGCAATAAATGTAGGCATCGTGGAACGGGGGGGTGTGTGTGATGCCATCTGCTGCGCTGTGAGGTGCTCCTGTAAATGATGAGATGTGCCTGAGCCCTCTCCAACATGGAAACCCCTTGGGGTCTCATGCTGTCTAGACTTTGCTGTGAACCTCTGCCCAATCTCCTATATCCATCTTGACAAATCCTGTGACAAATCCTGTACTGATTTGAGGAGATGTTCCCCGAACTCCATATCAACATTTCTTTCCTCCACCATTGGTCCCTCTTCCTCTACGTCCACCACTGGAACGCTGTCACCTTTCCCGAAGGTGAGCTCTAACCTCCACTCTTGGTCTTTATATTTTCTTCCCCGGTAAGTGATGTATGGTTTTCCTGCTGGTGTCATAAACAATCTGCTCCACAGGCTGAGCCAAGTCTATGAGCTCTGATACCACTGTAATATTCCAAGTAGAAATAACAACAATATAAAGCACATAAACAAAGACATACAACAACTAGAGACAAATCACAAGGAAAACAAACAATATGGAGAACGCTGAGACATTTTATTAATATTGAGAAATGGAAATGAGTACAGAGGTGATTAGAATGATGGCACCTCGGCTTGCACTAGGCAAGCGTAGAAAGACTCTCAGGAAATGACTCAAAATGGCTGCTCCCTCAGGACTGTGTTATCTCCAGAGCTGCTAGTACTGCTACTGTGCTGCTGCTACTGCTGGAATGAACTGAAACTTTGGGGCTGCTCCCCACCTCGGAAAATTTTGAAACTTCGGGAATAGCCTCTACTCCCAATACCCAGAAAATCCCAGAAAGCTTTCCGGAAATGGCTGAACCTCGAAAATGGCTCCCTTGAGGCACTACGCTATTCCTCAAGGAGGGACGCTGGCGCTGAATGATCTGCTCCAAATAATGGCCCCTAACTCCTCCAAAATATTGGAATAGGGAAGGGCTGGCCCCTTTCCCACTATCTCGGGCTGAATCCACCAACAAACCCCTAATCCAGAATCACCTCCTCTCAAGACTGCGTCCTCCCTCTCACTCACTGCACTGTCCCTTTGAGTGAATGCTTTGCCTGTGGTTGCTGCAACTCTCTCCGGAAAAACAAGGATGAAATTCCTCACCCGAGCAGGCACTCGAAGTCCCCCGGCGCTGAGGTTGGGATCTCCGAACGAAGACACCCGATGTACTGAACAATACGTGCAGACTTTGCTAAACAACAAGCTTGCTCAATGTCAAAAGACAAGTCTCAAAGATGCATAATCAGAATGAATGAGAATGAGGAGACCCTCCCTCCTTTTATGCTTGGTGAGCCTCTCCCTCACCTAGGCCCCACCAAGCTCTGCGCTACCCCCTTGAGCCACGCTGTCCAACTCTATCTGCGCTGGCTTGGCCCCATGCTGTCTACGTTGCTCCTTTTTCCCACGCTGCCACTTGACCACTAGGCCCCACTTTGCCAAATAGACATGTCTCTTAAGTGACTTTAGGAAATACTTTTTATCCTAAGTGTGGGCTAAGTGTCCTCTTCACCCACTTTATTTATAATTTGACTTTATAAAGGCAAAATAATCAAAATTAATATTTCAATGAGCTATTGCTAATTGGGAATATTACACATAATTATTCATGACTCCCATCTCCCCAAAGGATTAGGCACTGGTGCTCCATAGGTGATCACCTAAAAGCTTATTTCTTTCACCTTCCCCTCTTTTCTAGGACTAGCCTACATAGGTCACCTAGGGCATCAATGTGAAAATTCCAAGATCTAGATTTGGAATCCCTACTGGAATAAACTGAACTACTTCTCCTACTTGCAAATCTTATTTAACAAGTTATTATAAGATTACTTCTTAAAATATCAAAGCAGTTATTGAAGCAACCTTCACCAATTAAAATACATTTGTGAAAACAAAAACTGAGCAAGAAAGAATAATGAAAACATAGGACACTGTTATTTTTGGACAAGCATCCCCGGAAAAACCCAATGCAGGAAAACCAGTGCAACATATTTGAGGGTTTATATATTATGCAGTAATTTTCTGAATACAAATCTGCGATGCCCTTCTGGCTATCCCTGCAGAGAATATGACTGACAAAGAGTTAGTGAGAGAAATATCACATTGATATTGGAAGCCCTACTTACCAATAAACCTTGGAGGGCAAGCCCTCCAATGCGCTGCGCAGTCTTTGTGTCACTTTGTGTGGGGACTACGTGGCTTCTGCGTAGCTGCTATGCTGCCTCTGCTGATCTGCTCTCTGCCTTCTCTTCTGTGTATTCCCGGCTTAGAAAAATCTCCAACTGGAATTACTATGCCCCTCAACTACAATCAAGAATCACTTAGATTTGATTTTCATTCGAGCACTGCTCTGTTAGAAAAATTCGATCTCTAGATCCTCTCGGTGTAATTTACAAATGACCCTCGAGTCTTCCTTTATAGCCTTCGTGTTGACAAATCAACGACCGATATTAGATCTCCAATCAACGGATAAAATTATATTAGAATTGATCTGCTTTATCTAGAAGATTCACCCACAGTTTACATTAATACTGATTAATTATTTTAATTTCCTAAGTTAGACTTACGGTCCTCATTAAAAATCATTAATATTTCTTATAAAATTGTTTCTGGGTGGAATTTTCCAAAATGGTTTATGGGTTATTTGTAATGCATGTGTCTAAGTCTCTCCACAAAGTTTGAGACTTAGAGCACATTCGATGCTACCAAAAATAAACAATCAATTATCTCACAATCTAGCCATCCAAATACTTCAATTTTTGATCCACAACTGTGCTCGTGTGTCCTTAAGAAGCCCTCCAAATTTCATGAGATTTTGACAGAGGGATCTTGACATATCACAAGCCCTAGCTCAAAAACTGATTCTTGCCCTTGGTTTCCTTAGGCTAGAAACCTCACTGGGATCATTGCATTACCTTTCATTGAAAATTTCTTCCTTTATCCCCTTGTCCTCCCTGATTAGGTCAACCACATCATTGGTTTTTCAACCCCATTCCCTTGCCCTAACCTCGAGTCCACTTGGTCCCGTGTGGTCCCTCAACTTATTGAAGCCAATTTCACAAAGACCACTTGGAAGCCAAGTTTCCACAAGGATTTAGGAACTAATAATCTTCTTGACAAGTCATATACTCAAATCCTAGCTCTTAGAATTCCCCTAAGCCCTTCCTAGAGACCCTTTCATCTTGCTTTCAAAGCACGCATGCCATACATCTGAGTCTCTCTTGTGAATAGGCTTTTAGGATCATCTCTCATCCTATCATTGATATTATTCATTTCGTGGTCCTTATTATATCAAGTCTCCTCCCATCGGTGAAAGTTTGTAAAGAGTAGGCAGCCATAGCAGAGGTGACCATGGGCATTTGCTCCATTGTTGCCCTTGATCTGGTAGTAGCCCTCCAAGGATCCCCTTTTAGGACCCCTGCTAGTTTGAGCGATAACAAGATAAATGGTCACACCTTAAGAAATTGTATTTTGAATTCTGGTAGTCCAATTCACATCATGTCATTAAGTATAATGGAGATTCTTGGGCTCAAGCTTTCAAAAGAATGCCCCAATAGAATAATCCTAAATTGTGATGAGTTTAGGGTATGTGGAATAGTGGAAGGGGAAAAGACATTTTTTCATACATATCCTGAAAAAGAATTCACCATAAACATAATCATAGTGGAGATGAACCCTACATGTGGGATGATTGTGTCTAAGTAACTAGTTGAGGATCTAAACTTGTCCATTAGTAAAGATAAATCCACTATATACCTCCCTTGGAAAGAAAACTCCTATGCATCCATTCCTAGGCTTGTATTTTCTACCCCCATGATCGCTTCCTCCCAAAATCCCGACAAATACCTAGAAGAAGAAAACATTGAGCTTGGGGAGTGGAGGATTTTCAAAAATAAACACATCAAAGCCCCACCTCCTCTTGGGATTTGGATGATGTATTTTGATGGAGCTCACTCTAAATCAGGATCCGGGGCGGGTATTGTCCTCATCTCTCCGTTTGAGGAGTATTTGATGTTTTCCTTGAGACTCCAATTCACTTGTACCAATAATGTTGTTGAATATGAAGCCCTACTATTGGGACTTGAAGCCGCCCAATCTAAGAAAATTCAAGAATTGTTGATAATAGGGGACTCTGTCTTGGTTGTTTCTCAAATAAGAGGATCTTTCGACACAAAGCATGAGAGGTTGAAACCCTATAGGGAAAGGATCATCTACATAATGAAGGGCTTCAAGGAGGTGTCCTTTCGAGCTCTCGACTGGTCCCTCAACTACATGGCCAATGCCTTAGCCATAGCCGCATCTACTTCCTTGATCATTGTTAATGATATTTCTAAAAGAGGGAGATGGGTGGTCGACACCATTCATAGACCTTTTGTTCCTAATTATGAAGACCATTGGCTTGTTTTCGAAGATGACTGAGACATAAACAACTTCCTTCAAAACCATGAGGAACCCCTCAAAAGAGTAGGGACATAATCAATTAGCATCATTTCGGATAACCAAGAGTCACCTGATACATTGGACCTCAAACTTGGTTTTTAAACCTCCCCTCAAATAATTAAGATCGGGAAAGGCTTGTCTAAAGAGGAAAGGGATGAACTCGAAAAATTGTCAAGGGAATTCAAGGATGTTTTTGTTGGAAACACTGAGAGGGGGGTGAATCAGTATTTCTTTTCAATTCTTATTATAACCAGTTAGATTCTACACAAAAATATAGAAATGAATAATTTATTATGGAAGGAAGGATAATGATCCTTTTATAAATGAATGAGTACAATGATTGCCAAGCACCAACTTGGACTTAATGGTGCTCTGACCTCTAGCGCTTCGACCCTATCTTCTCCAAGGCACCAACCTTGTGTTTAGGGGCTCCTACCCCAAGGACACCAATCCCTCTTATCTTCTTTTGATGGAGAATGAGAATAGTACTTACTTGAATGTCTTCAACAAAATTCTTCACTGTTCAACTTTTCAAATGTTCAATCAACTCCAAAATAACCTGTGCTTGTCTTCACTGCACTTTGTCCTTGACTTCTTGTGCTTGACTTATCCTTGACTTTACTTGAGCTTGTCTTCACAACTCCGGATGCCTTGCAAATATTCACAGGATGTTTGTCTGAGGTCTTGATACTGAGGTACTGCAATAGTAAGCTACAGGCCTTGTCCTGAAGTCCGCAATTTATTACTGGTGTAAGGTGTAGCACTATGGCTCCATAGGTCCAAAACTGTAAAGGTTATAGCACTAAGACTCCACGGTTTGTTGTAGCTACAGGCAGAGTTACCAACAACCTTGTCACAAATCCGAGCCTCAGATCTAAGGCACCAACGAAGGAAGTATTGTTGCTTCAGTCTTTTGTATGAGCCACCACAGTTCAGGAACAATCCACAGTCCAAGGCTTCAGCAGGAGGAGATCCGATTCACTTGTTCCGAGCCACCACGGTTCAGAAATTAAACATAGTCCGAGGCTTCAGCAGGAGGAGATCCGATTCACTGTCCCAAGGCAATGATGCACAGTCTGAGGTAGTTAATATGAGCTGAAATCTATAAGGAATAGGAACAGGTCCGAGGTTTTTTTTGGTCCAAGAATTTCTCTATTTTCTAAACCCAAACATAATTATCTATAGCCTTAATTCCTTATCTCCTGCTCCTTTTCTCCCTTTGTTCACGGGCTGTGAACAATGGAAATATTTTCTATGATGATGACCGAAAAGGATGAGTGAAAATGAAATTGGATCACTATATTTATAGTGGTTCAAAAGTTGAACAGTTATGTCCCAAGGCAAACCGACATAGGTAGGCTGGAACAGGTCCACTCCAAGATCAGAAATTATGTATTAACTTGAAATTCAATAACTCTCAAACCGCTTGGAGTTTTGGGCCAAGTGATAGCTCATTAGAAAGCTATTAATATGCTCTAGAGGATGGTGAAGGTCTTAAAGAGAAATTTTGCCTCTAAGGTAGAGAAAAAATAATTTTAATATGACTGGTCATTTATTGGTGTAGAAATGAGGAGGGCAGAATGTCTTGAGCTTCTTTGTGGTTTGATCCTTCAATGTTTGCCTTCTTCATTATAAGCTTACCATGCCATAGTGATAATAGATATATGTCATTATGTATTCTTCCATCATCATCTAGTCCTTCAATTGTAGAAATTTCTGAATCTTAATTCTTATGCAGAAATTATTTCTGTTAATCTGGTTAAGTTTCTCCTACTTATACAAGTTATCAACTGAATAAATTCAAGTTAACATCAAAGCAAAACACATAACAGAACTCTACCAATTCAGATCTAGAATAAGCACATGCACACATAGACAAAGTGACACAGTTATTTCTGGACAAACTATCCCCGGAAAAACCCAATGTGGGAAAACCGGTCTCTAGCTGTTGGAGGGTTCTATTATTAAGAATATTTCTGAATACACAACTCTGGGTTCCAGATCTGGAAAACCCTACAGAGAAAACTCTAGATCTGCAACACCTGGCTGAACTAAGACCAACAATACTGACTGATTTACACCCTCAAACGGGGTTTACATAACTCAGCCAGATCTAGGCCTAGAAACCCCAGATCTACCCCTGAAAGACATTGCGTTAGCCTCTGAAGGCCTCCAAATGCTCAACGCTGTCACTGGAAGGGACCCTAGACTGGGTCACGCAGTCACTACACTGCTCGTAAGGGTCTCTGCGTAACCCCTGAAGGGTTTCCTGAAAATCACGTTGCTGCTGTTGTTGTTGTCGTCTGCTGTTGCCTTCCTCTATGTTGTCTTTCCTGATCTCTTCTCTGCTTCTTTTGTATTCTAGACCCCGGGATCAGATCATCTCTTTGGTCTAAATTCCCCTCTTTGCAACTGAAACACTTCTAAGAATTCTTAGCAACCTCGCCCTAGAATCTCAGCTTAGCTTCAGTGCTCTGTCTCTGTGTGTCTTACAAATGACCCCAAGTCTTTCCTTTATACTTTTCTCGTTGACAAATCAATGACTAAGATTAAATCTTTAATCAATGGCTAAGATTAAAAGAAAGCTTGATCCATGTGACTTAAGACAATTTCATCACATGTTTAATTAAATTTACTTTAATTATTTTATTTTTCTAAGTTTTAACTTAGGAAATACATTAAAATAATTAATTAATTTAATATCTCCTAAACCAGATGAAATTTCCCAAATCCATTTTTGGGTCTTGTAGAATAGGTGAACTCTAGTCCTTCCTCAAAATTTGGGACCTAGAGCACAACTGATGCTACCCCAAATACACAAAATCTCAACACTCCCTCTTAGCATCAAGGGTTTGCTCTAGCAATACATCACACTTATGCATTACATGATTTTGGGCACTGGTTCTGTGCTGCTGAAGCTTGGCCTTCTGCCACTCAACTCTGCACTACTGTTGCCATTCTGTACTGCTGCCCATGACTCTGCCACTGCCACTGCAACCACTGTACTGCAGCTCCCTCTCAATATGCTGCATCCGTGCTGTTCATAGCACTGCCACTGCTGATCTGCTGCACTGCAACTTCAGTTGTTGAGAGAAACAACTGAATCTACTACCCAATCTTTGACAAACAAGTTTGATGGGCTACATCCTCATCACTGAAGCTCCATAGGCTACAGATCTGTAATTGCATCTAAAGAACAATGCATAGCTACAGCTCTACCTGCGTAATCAGACTCCCTCTGCACTATTGAAGTCACATTAGCTCCTTGTGCCGAAATCTATCACGCTGCTGCTGCACTGCGCTGTCCCTCTGAAGCTCTCTGCGCTGCTGCAGCTCTGCATTGCGCTGCTGAAGTCACATCAGCCTCTGCGCTGCTACTGCTTCTACGCTGTTGCTGCTATGCTCTACGCTGCTCCTCCCAGCCTCCAGATCTGCCTCTGCTTGTGCTTCATCCGTGATCTATGCACCCATTGCTCCCCTTGTCCCGCTGTTGTCTTAAGGCTGTCGTAGCTCGCTTGTGATCCAAGAGATGAGCTACTCAAGGATCCCACCTGCTTCCATGTAGCTCCTCTACATGTCCGGGTCACCCCACCTCCGTGGTTTATGAGCGTTCATGGCTACATCATCTTCGGACCCATCATTTGCCACCGCTGCTTTGGAAAAAGATGCTTCCTTGTCATTCTTCTTTTCTGGACAATGGCTGGCAAAATGTCCCATTTCGCCACACTAGAAGCACTTGATCTTAGAAACATCCTTCTTCTTCTTCGGCTTCTTCTTTGATGCCAAGGCTGCATCTTCCTCCTCTTCCTTCTTAACCTTGCTCAATGCAAGGTTGTGCTGCTTCTTGGTGAACCTTCGTAGTTCTTCTTGCCGCAGGATCGACCTCAAGTTGTCCCAATCTGGGAGGTCCGCTCTGCCCAAGATACTTTGGACAAAGGTTTCCCACTCATACGTGACTGCATTGAGGGCAGTCCTGACTATCACTGCATCATCTACGGTTGCACCCGTTGCAGTCAGCTGATCCCTGATTGACTGCAATCTGAAGAGGAAATGCTTGATGTCATCTCCCTTGGTCATCATGAATGACCTCAATTGGGCCTCCAACAACATCTTTCTTTGGACTGATTTTCCCTCATATAGTTAAGTCAAGGCCTTCCACATGTCATTGGTTGTCCTCTTCTCAGCTATTTGTGGCACAATATGATCCTTGATACTGTCCATTATCAATTGCATGGCATGCCCAACAGCTTCTCTACGCTTCTGTAGGAGATCTGCATCTGTCGGTGTGGCCAGGGTTTGCTCTGCATGGTCTCTTAGACCATATGCCTCAAGGACAATCAGGATCCTAGCTTTCCACACCGAAAAGTTTGAGAGGCGCTTTAGCCTATCCTGATCACGCAGTCCATGAGGAGCCATCTGCTAAGAATGTGTCAGAGCTCCTCTTCTCTATGCTAGAGATCTTGGATCTAGGGTCCTTTACGAACTAGGCACCCTCTGCTCCCTCTGACACTTGATTTCCCTCCTTGGAAATCTACCAAATCAACTATGATTCAGCTTCTTCTTTGATCCTCTGATCAAACTGCAAGTTTCCTTTGGCAAGAAACTCTCTGAGACGCTGATCTCTTCCCGAACTTTGTCACTTGTGCTAAGGTTAAAAATCAGAAAACTTCAAAAGTTTAACCCCACCAGCTCTTCTGAATTTTTGCAACTTTTCTGCACTTTTTTGGATCTGACAGATTCAGATCTGAATCACACTGGCCGGCTTCAAACCCAACCAGTGCTATTTTTGAGCTGCCTCTACGCACTAATTGCGTGGGCTTGCTAGGACACAGTGCTGGACAACGTCACCCTTCCCTTTGCGTGAATCTCCTCCTGAAAACTGCGTTGCCCCTTCAGATCTGCTTTTCTGCTGCCTTTCCAATTGTTTTCTGCAGCTAGATCCTTCAGATGCTTTAGCTGATGACCCTTCTAGATCTGCAATTGCTCTGATACCATGTAGAAATTTTCGAATCTTAATTCTTATGCAGAAATTATTTCTGTTAATCCGATTAAGCTTCTCCTACTTATACAAGTTATCAACTGAATAAATTCAAGTTAACATCAAAGAAAAACACATAACAGATCTCTACCAATTCAGATCTAGAATAAGCACATACACACATAGACAAAGTGACACAGTGATTTCTGGACAAACTGTCCCCGGAAAAATCCAATGTGGGAAAACCGGTCTCTGGTTGTTGGAGGGCTCTAATATTAAGAATATTTCTTAATACACAACTTTGGGTTCCAGATCTGGAAAACCCTACAGAGAAAACTCTAGATCTACAGCACCTGGATGATCTAAGACCAACAATATTGACTGATCCACACCCTCAAACAGGATTTACAAAACTCAGCTAGATCTAGGCCTAGAAACCCTAGATCTGTCCCTGAAAGACACTGCGTCGCCTCTGAAGGCCTCCAAATGCTCAACGCTGTCATTGGAAGGGACTACGTTACCCTAGACTGGGTGACACAGTCACTACGCTGCCCCTAAGGGTCTCTGCGTAACCCCTGAAGGGTTTCCTGAAAATCACGTTGTCCTTGCTGCTACTGCTGCCGTCTGCTGCTGTCTTTCCTGATCTCTTCTCTGCTTCGTGTGTATTCTAGACCTCGGGATCAGATCATCCCTTTGGTCTAAATTCCCCTCTCTGCAATTGAAACACTTCTGAGAATTCTTACCAACCCCGCCCTAGAATCTCAGCTTAGCTTCAGTGCTCTGCCTCTGTGTGTCTTACAAATGACCCCAAGCCTTTCCTTTATACTTTTCTCGTTGACAAATCAACGGCCAAGATTAAATCTTTAATCAATGGCTAAGATTAAAAGAAAGCTTAATCCGTGTGACTTAAGACAATTTCATCACATGTTTAATTAAATTCACTTTAATTATTTTATTTTCCTAAGTTTTAACTTAGGAAACACATTAAAATAATTAATTAATTTAATATCTCCTAAACCAAATGAAATTTCCCAAATCCATTTTTGGGTCTTGTAGATCATGTGAACTTTAGTCCTTCCTCAAAATTTGTGACCTAGAGCACAACTGATACTACCCCAAATACACAAAATCTCAACATCAACAAGTATGGTCATCTATCATTACTTATCAAGGTACATGACTAACACATCTTCATCATCATAGGACATCAATGACAACCTAGATTAACAATCTCCCCCTTTGTCATTGATGGAAATATTCCACTTTTTTCTCCCCCTTTGACATCAATGGCAAACGAGGTGCCAATATGCTCCCCCTGTCATGCTGCTCCCCCCAACATGTTTCTTGTTTTAATGTGATGCAAGAACAATGGCCCCCATCTTTTGATGCAGGTATTCAAATGCTTCTTGAGGAAGGGGTTTTGTAAAGATATCTACAATCTGTTCCTTTGTATTGACATATTGTAACTTGATATTTTGTTTAGCAACTTGTTCATGGAGAAAATGATATTTGATTGGAATATGTTTGATCTTTGAGTGCATTACCGGATTCTTTGAAAGCCTGATGGCGCTAGTGTTGTCGCAAAAAATTGATTGGTTGCTTAGTTTCTATGTTGACATCTTTCAATGCTTCCTTCATCCATAGTATTTATGTACAACAATCAGCAACAACTATGTATTTAGCTTCAGTTGTAGAAAGAGATATAGATGATTTCTTTTTGCTGAGCCAAGATACAATACAATTTCCCATGAAGAATGCATTTCCATTGGTAATTTTTCGATCATCCATGCTTCCTACCCAATCGGCACCGGAGTAAGCTGTTACAGTAAGAGTTGAGCTCTTAGGATACCAAAGACCAAAATCAGCAATTCTGTCCAAATATCTAAGTATTCTCTTCACAGCTGCTAGATGAGACTGTCTAGGACTTGATTAAAATCTTGCCACCATTCCAACTGCTTGCATAATGTGTAGTCTTGTGGCATTTAAGTATAGAAGAGCTCCAATAATTGACCTATAAAGAGTTGCATCGATGAGAGGGGAATCATCATCTTTGCTTAATTTACAACATGTGGTCATTGGTGTGCTCATAGGGGCACAATCTTCCGTCCCATATCTTTTGAGCATGTCTTTAAGATATTTTCTTTGAGATATAAACATGCCTGCAGTGGTTTGAGATATTTTTAGCCCAAGAAAGCAAGATAGCTCACCAATCATTGACATTTCGAACCTTTTGGACATATTTAGAGAAAATTCATGGCTCAACTTATCATCATTGCTAGCAAAGATTAGATCATCAACGTATACAAGAGTGATCAAAAGTTTTTCCTCGTCCATCTTCATGTAGAGATTGCTACCTGCTACTCCCTTTTTGAAACCTTCTTGTTGCAGATAGTGATCCAACTTTGCATACCATGCTCTAGGGGCTTGTTTTAACCCATAAAAGGCCTTTTTTAGCTTGCATACAAAGTCCTTTCCTTCGGTAAGATCAAATCCTTCTAGTTGCTCCATGTAAACTTCTTCCTTAAGTTCTCCATTCAGAAATGTTGATTTGACATCCATTTGATAAACTTTGAATCCTTTTGAGCAAGTATATGCCAAAAACATTCTTATAGCTTCCAATCGAGCTACTAGTGCAAAGGTTTCTTCGAAGTCAGTTCCTTCAATTTGCGAGTATCCTTTGCAAACAAGCCTACATTTATTTCCGATAATTTGTCCTTCCTCATTCATCTTGTTTTTTAATACCCATTTTGTTCCAATTATATTTTTATCTTTTGGGCGAAGTACCATCTCCGAAGTCTCAGTTCTTTTCGATTTGAGACATTTCTTCTTCCATGGCCTTTATCCAATGAGGATCTTTACTTTCTTGAGAAAAATTTTCAGGTTCTATTAAAGATAAGAGAGCAACATCATCTTTTCTTGGAGTGTTTGTCATGCTTCTTCGAGTTTGAATTCCGTCATCTATATTCTTGATAACTTGTTCTTCCGGATGATGTTTTTGAAGGAATTTGATCTAACGAGGAGTTTGTGAAGGTTCACTTTGAGGTTCTTCATCATTTTCTTCTTTTTCAAGTTCTTCTTCACTTTCTTCAAGGAAGGGCTCAACTTTATGATCTTCAATTTTCTTTTCTGGAAGACCTTCATCAATCTTCACATCAATGCTTTCCACTATTTTCTGTAGACGATGGTTGTAACATTTGTAAGCTTTGCTCCTTGTGGAATATCCAAGAAATATTCCTTTGTCAACCCGATAATCAAATTTTCCTGGTGAGTCATCATTGATTTTTATGAAGCACTTGCTTCCAAAAATCCTGAAATATTTTACTGAAGCATGTCTTCCTTTCCATAATTCATAAGGAGTCTTTTCATTATTTGGTCTTAGTTGAGTTCGATTTAAGGTATAAACTGCCATTCCAACTGCTTCTCTCCAAAATTTTGGTTGCAAATCAACTGCTAGTAGCATTGACCTTGTCATTTCTTGAACGGTTTGGTTCCTTCTTTCAACTACTCCATTTTGCTTGGGTGTCCTAGCAGCAGAGAGTTCTCTTTCGATTCCATGCTCTTTACAGAATCATCAAATTCTTTTGAGGGAATTCTTCTCCTCTATCCGTTCTAAAACATTTAATCTTAGAATCTTTCTGATTTTCAACGAGAGTTTTAAGATTCTTAAAACATTCAAATGCTTCAGATTTATATTTTATGAAATATACCCACATCATTCTAGTATAGTCATCAACAAATAGAGCAAAGTACCTTTCACCTTGAAGAGATGGAGTTCTAGTTGGCCCACATAAATCTGCATGAATGATCTCCAGAGGATTTGATGTTGAGAACTCCTCAGTTTTGTGGCTGGTTCTAGTTTGCTTTCCATGTTGGCATGGGCCACATACAACTTGATTTGGCTTGAACATCTTTGGAATGTCCCTTACTACATTAATTTTGCTGATGTTGACCAAGTTATCAAAACTTGTATACCCCAATCACTTGTGCCATAACCAACTTTCATCTGTTTGACTCAAGTAACATTTATCTCCTTAAATTTTACTGAGAATGTAAACTTTATCTGGTGTTCTTACTCTTTTCGCCACAAGTTCTCCTGAGGATGAGTCTCTTATTTCACAATTTTTAGCACTAAAGACAACATTATGTCCTTGGTCACAAATTTGGCTAACACTTAAGAGATTGTGTTTGAGCCCTTCTACCAACAAAGTATTTTGAGCCTTTCCTTGTCCATTGACGAGGGTAGCAGTTCCTTTTCCAGTGATTTTAGCAGATCCACTTCCAAAGGATACATTTCCATTTTTATTGTTCAATGAGACAAACTTCTTTTGGTCACCTGTCATATGTCTTGAGCATCCACTATCCACGAACCAATGATTTTCTTCATTATGAGCACATAGAGCTAGGCCACATTTATCCGTTTAGAAATTTATGCTTATAGCTTCATCTCTTTTGAGAGAGAAATTTTGTTCATTATGATCATAATTATTACATAATGAACAAGTCGGATCAAACTTAGCCAAAGGATCAAAATAATTGTAAGTTTTTATTTGCCCTTGCTCTTTAGGACCACGTAGTTTCTTTGTTTGATCTTTCAATCTTGGTGCTTCATTCTTATGAGCCTTGCAATGCTTAGCTTGATGACCAAAGATTTTACAATAGTAACAATATCCAAGAAAGATAGCTTGGTACCTATTGTAGTAGCCATAACTTGAATCAACATTCTTCCTTGGAGTTGCTCTTCCTTCAATTCTTAGTTTTGAGATAGACCTTTGTTTTTGGCGATACGACGTTTCTTCTTTTGGATGGCAAGAGAGTATGTCGACATAACTCCTTGCATTATTCTTCGTACTTGATGATTCTCCTTTGAAACCAATTCCAAATTTGTCATATTGAGGTTTCTGAGTATTAAGAATGTTATCAAGTACTTGAGAGCTTTGCCAACTCCTTTTGACTTGCTCCAATTCCTTTCTTAGAGATACTATTTCAGCTTCACGTTTTTCACAGATATCTCCCTTCTCTTTTAGCTTATTGTTCAAGAAGTCCTCCCTTCTTTTTGCTTCCTCCTTTTCTACTTTGAGAGAAATTATCTTCTTTCGTAAATTCTCATTTTCTTCAATGGCACTTATTGGTAATTTATGCATGTTTCCTTCTTCTTCTAGTTTTGAATCATCATCATTTGTGAATGCCATGAATAACACTTCTTTGCTTCCAACATAGTCATTTTCCTCATCTGATTCATCATCACTTTCTTTGTGATGAGGCATATTTCTAGTTGATTTTTTCTTGATGACTACAAATTCATCTTCATTAAACTCATCTTTTTTGGAGAAGTTCTTCTTATTAAACCCTTTCTTTTTGTACACCGTCCTTTTGGAATCCTCTTCATCATCACTATCATGTTTATGAGGACATTTTGTAGCGTAATCTATTCTTCCACATTTGAAACAAATAAGAGGGTACTTACATTTTAGCTTGGATCCCTTCTTTAGTCCTCGTACAAATTGAGCTAATTCGGTTTCAGCATCAGAGTCATCATTGTTGTTATTCCATCCTTTTCCTCTTTTTGTTAATTTTGAGGCTTTGAATGCTACTTCTTTGGAATTTGGAATTCCTTTCCTCATCTCATAGGCAATGAGAATTCCATGAAGTTCATTTATCTTGAGAGTATCTAGGTCCTTCATTTCTTATATGGCACTTACTTTGGAGTCAAATCTATCAGGAAGAGATCTCAGGATTTTTTGAACAATAGTGCTTTCTTCAACTTTTTCTCCTAACCCTATAAGAGCATTAACCACTTCAGCTACTCGGAGAAAGTAAGATGCAATATCTTCTTCGTCATCCATTTTCAGACTTTCGAATTGACTTCTATGAGTTTGAAGCTTTGCCTTTTTAACTTTGGAGTCCCCATCATATAGGGCAATCAGCTTATCCACTAGAGATGGAATTTAGAGCTTTGGCATTAGCAATGTAGGCTTTTTTTTTTCTTTTGGATCAGTTGGAAGAGTGAAGGGAGCTTTGTACCCATTCAAAACAGAATGCCACACTTCAAGATCGAGGGACATTAAATAGTAGGACATCCTCTTCTTCCAAAAACCAAAATTTGTTCCATCGAACACAGGCAACTTCCCTGTCGCTTCTATGTTCTTCATTGTGTCTAAGGATCCTTCTTCCAGCTGTTAGGTTGATAATGAATAAGTTGGCTCTGATTCCAATTGTTGGAAATACTGAGAGGGAGGTGAATCAATATTTCTTTTCAATTGTTATTATAACCAGTTAGATTCTACACAAAAATATAAAAATGAATAATTTATTATGGAAGGAAGGATAATGATCCTTTTATAAATGAATGAGTACAATGATTGCCAAGCACCAACTTGGACTTAATGAGGCTCTGACATCTAGGGTTTCGACCCTATCTTCTCCAAGGCACCAACCATGTGTTTAGGGGCTCCTACTTCAAGGACACCAATCCCTCTTATCTTCTTTTGATGGAGAATGAGAATAGTACTTACTTGAATGTCTTCAACAAAATTCTTCACTATTCAACTTTTCAGGTGTTCAATCAACTCCAAAATAACCTGTGCTTGTCTTCACTGCACTTTGTCCTTGACTTCTTGTGCTTGAATTATCTTTAACTTTACTTGAGCTTGTCTTCACAACTTCGGATGCCTTGCAAATATTCACAGGATGTCTGTCCGAGGTCTTGATACTGAGGTACTGCAATTGTAAGCTACAGGCCTTGTCATGAAGTCCGCAATTTATTATTGGTGTGTTGTCGCACAAAATGTCTAGGCACCACGACAACGGCTCAGATCGGGGGCTGTCATCCTGATCCCCAATCTCTCTATCTAAGCTGTCTCCTTGCAAGCTAAGGGAGGTAGACCCTGACAAAAATGAAAGAATGGAATTGGTTGCAAGTCAACCAATTCAGGAGACATAGTGAAATAACCAAGTATTTGATGAGATTAACGAGATTTCATAGATCAATTATATTAAAACCAGTGCCTTATGGAGTTAAAAAAGATCCCGTTATGAAATTAAAACCAAGTAATTGATGTATAACCGCTGCTATGAAAACACAAATGACCACAATGATATTCAATAGAAAGCACCACAACCATTTATTAAAATACTTAAGCCCACAGCAAAGCTATCATGAAACGATCATTAAAAAATAAATGCCAGATGCTTGCAATATTTCTGAATTTATAATGTTTCAAATAATTCCAATCTAGAAATTGAAATGTTTTTATAGTCAAACTTTAAATAAAAAATTTAAGCTCATTTGACTAGAAAATTTTTTTAGACTTTTTTGAAAATTTTTAATTTTATTATTATTTTTAAACAAAATCTATATGTACAAATGAACTAAGGTTAAAATCTAAACTAAATTAAAACCTAACTAAAACTACAGCGACACATTAAAGTTAAAATCTAAAATCTAAAAAACTACGACTAACTAAATCAATCAAGAAAATCGAATTAGAAAAAAAAAACCTAGAACTAAACTAAAATAAAATCTAAAAATTAGATCTAAAAGAATTAAAACTAAAATCGAACTAAAGAATTAAATTCTAAAGCTAAAAATATACAAATATACATCCTAAACTAAACCTAACCCAACAAAATCGAATTTAAATAAAAAAAACTTAATGCCTAAACTAATGCTACCGAATCATTAAAATCTAAGACATTAAAACTAAAGTCTAAAAAAATAAAATCTAAAAGCTAAACATTAAAAACCTAACGCTAAAAACTAAAATTTAACAAAATCGAATTAAACAACAAAAGAAATTAAACCTTCTATACAAAAATGAAACCTAAAAAAAAAAATTTAACGCATAGTCGTACGCATAGTTGTAATTTGCTCGCATAGTTTGTGTGAGAAAATGGAGGAAGTGTTGATTGGAGATCAAATTTGGGACTTAAAATCAGATCACAAGCCAATCTACTTAAGTTTCGTTTGGACCGGAAAAAAGCAATTAGGGTCGAAAAATCAGTGTGTTCAACAAAATCCCCCAAAGGGCAGAATTCTTTTGAATCCAGAGAATTGTAATACCTTCAAAATAATGCTAGAGAGACTCTTCAAGAAGGAGGAAATCCCATCTCATGGCCTTCATAGTCACAGATTAACACATTTAATTCAAAGCACACTTGCTGAGTGCAAAAGAGCAAAAATTAAGAAGTCTGAAACAAATTGCTTTCCGGTTAATGCTTGGTTTGACGAGGAATGCAAAAAGGCAAGGAGAAGGTGGAAGGAATTAGACACGGATAACATAAAGCTCAAAGCTTACAAGCAGATAGTAAAAAAGAAAAAGGCTGATTTCATGGTTTCAAGGAGAGAAGAACTAATCTTCCTCGGGAAAAATAGCCCCAAATTATTCTGGAAGGAGCTCCAACCGAAAAAGATGCAAACTGGAAACAACATTACAGCTTCTAAATGGTTTGACTATGCAAGACAACTTTATGAGCAGGATCCTAAGGTTGACCCTCCTCCCTTGGTCAACACAGACACAAAACTCTTCACAATGCAAGAGGTAGAGATGGGTATCAAGAAGTTGGGCGCTGGAAAAGCAAAAGACTTAGATGAACTCCAAGCAGAGTATCTAAAGTGGGGCTTAAAAATTCTTTCACCTCACATCACAAAAAATTTCAACAACATCTTACGGCAAGGGTTCCCCACAGGTTGGACAACTAGTATGGCCATACCTCTTTTCAAGAGTGGTGACGTCAATAATCCCTCAAACTATAGAACCATAATGATAAACCCCTTGTTTGCAAAGTTATTTGGAAGCATGTTAGAAAAGAAAATCAGCAAGTGGGCAGAAGAAAGAGATAAACGTGCTAAAGGGCAAGCAAGTTTTAGACCTAAACATTCCACAGTTGATCATTGTATAACTTTAAGGCACATCATTGAAAAAGGTTGGGAAAAAAAGGAAGAAGTTTTTTGTTGCTTTGTTGATTTCAGAAAAGCCTTTGACACGGTTCCTAGGGATAAGCTTTGGGGTAGAATGGAGGAACTTGGGGTTCCCAAGCATTTAAGAGCAGCTGTGCATAGGTTGTATGAAGAGGTGAAAGTCAAAATCAGAACTTCAGCTGGCATTTCTGAAAGTTTTAGAAGCGATATCGGGGTCAAGCAAGGTTGCCCATTATCTCCTACCCTTTTTGGGTTATATATTGACAAGCTGGAAGAGTGGCTAAATTCGCAAGGGGGTGACGGTATCCATTTGGGCAAGTTCGTTATCAGGCTTCTTTTGTACGCAGATGACCTTATATTGATTGCTAATTCGGCTCTTGGTTTGCAAGAGCATTTACGTTCCCTTGAGCATTTTTGTAGAAGGGTTGGGATGCAAGTCAATATTAGCAAAACGAAAGTAGTGGTTTTTTCTAACAAAAGAAAGCATAACCAACATAAGTTCTATTTTGAAGGCAACATTCTGGAAGAAGTTGCAGATTACAAATACCTCGGAATTGACTTCAACAGAAATTTAAGTTGGGATGGTTGTAGAAAGAAAAGAACTTTAGGGGGTTGGAAAGCATTTTATGCTCTTCAAAACAGGTGTAGAGAGGCAGAGCTGTGGGATTGGAAAACCACCCTAACTCTTTTTAGGCTTCTAGTGATTCCGGTGATTCTCTACGGTTGTGAACTATGGGCCATCAACACAACCAAGATGCAGTGGAAACAAATTGAGAAAATTCAGAAACGTTTGATTACAAACAAATTCAAAATTAAAAGTGCAGTTCCTTATGCTATCCTATTAAGTGAAACAGGGGCGGCTCCTATTGAAGCAATTGCTATGGTGCTTTCATAAGGTATCTGAAAAAAATTGAGCAAATGGAAGAGGGTAGATGGCCTAAGGTTGTGTTTAGTGACGGATTGTGCAAAAGACAGAAGACTTGGATGCGGAAAAATAACAAATGGTTTAGTAAATGGGGTATTTGCTTGAGCATGTGTCCTACAAACAGTAAAGAGATAAAAACTTTTGTTATGGATAAATTCCACAAGCATACTTGGAAGAAAGAGCTAGAGAGAAAGAAGAAGTACTACATAGAAGAGTTTAACTCCACGCATAACCATCAACAAAAGGCATACATAGGGGCTAATATTTCTTAGAGATCTAAAATTCTTATTGCTCAATTAAGGACTAATTCTCATCAACTCCGTTGTGAAACAGGGCGCTGGAAAAGGCCAAAAGAAATGTGGGAAGAAAGAGTATGTATTTTTTGCTCCTTCGGAAAAGTGGAAACAGAAAAACATTTCATTCTAGAATGTGAGGCCTTCAAGGACACCAGGGAAAACTATGCAGGTATTCTGGCAGCTAATTCTTGGGATAATCTATTCAGCGAAGAGTTTGTCGATAAGCTAGGAGTGCTCATTGTAAAACTTCACAGGAAAAGGGCCGAATACAAACGTCAGATAGAGAAGCAATCTGTCCCATAGGCTATTTTTAGCCTCGTGGACATTAAAAATTCTTTCTTTCTTTCTTTCTTTCTATGCGTTTGTTTGTTTGGTTTTGCAGGTCAACGAGGCAGCATGGAAGTTGACGGCTCGAAGGAGATGGGTCTGCGACGGTGGTCTTGACAGCAAAGGGCTCGACGGAGGGAGACGGAGATCGGATGACGAGAGATGCAGCGTGAGGATGTGAAGACAAGAATGAGGGATGGCATTTGCAATGAGGACGACAAGACAGATGAGGCGTATTCATAGGAGCTGAAGAGCAGCAGAGAAAGGTCGAAGGGAAGTGGCAGAGATTGAAGGCGTCGGACAGCAGGCCTGAGGGAGAGCTCGATGGCAGAGGGATGGAGATATGGAAGGCTGTGAAAACAAGGAGGACGAGGGCAGAGGAATGGCTCTGCAAATCAATGGGTCTTGAACAACAGTGAAGAATGGAGCGAGTTTTTTGACAATGTTTATGCAGCAACGGAGGAGTGATAATTTCAAATAAATCCAGTACACACAAAAACGCCCAACAAGCTCCAATTCTTTTCTTTAAGCTCAGATTTTTATGCTCTTTAAATCAAATATTATGCAGATTTGCCAACAGTAGAGACTTTGAGGCCAGATCTTGCCCTTGGGGTTTAGATCTGGTTCAGATCTTTTAAATTTTTTTTCGAGAAAACCCTGCAATCTGCAAAACCAAAACAGATCCTGAAAATATATGCACCAAAACAAATTATTAAACCCTTACAGCCAGAAAAAAATACAAATTTACAAGCTAATTTACAGATCCGAGGCCCTCATGGCCAGATTTAAAACAGTTCAGCACAATTTAAAACAGTTCGCTAATTGGGAATATTACAGTCTCCCCCGGCAAAATGTTGCTTGACCCCAAGCAACTGTAGTGATGGATGCTGCAAGATCTTTTCACTCTCCCAAGTGGCATCCTCATCCGGCAAATTCTTCCACCTCACTAAGAATTCCCGGACTGTCCTGCTCCACAACTGCCTCTACCTGGTATCAATAATGGCCTCCGGCTGTAGCAGCAAGTGCCCCTCATCATCCGTAGGTGGAAGCTCCCCTGTCATTGTCACCTGCTGTCCCAGTGCCTTCTTCAGGCATGATACGTGAAAGATGTTATGAATCTTGCTGCCCTGGGGTAGCTCCAACTCATAAGCAACCTGCCCAACTTTGCGTATCACCCTGTAAGGCCCATAAAAACGCGGCTTGAGCTTCTCAGCTCCCTTCTGCTTCAGAGTCAATTGTCGGTATGGCTGCAAACGTAGGTAGACCAAGTCCCCTACCTCAAACTGTCTCTCCACCAGACCCCTGTCGGCATACAGCTTCTACTGGTTCTGCATTGTAGCCATGTTATCCTTGAGAGCTCGGAGGATGTCCTGACTCTCTTGGATCCAATCCTTGGCTCTCGGAGCCTTGCTGGCACCAAACATCACATCAACAAAAGATAAAGCATGATAACCATATAATGCGTAAAACGGAGACATACCGATGGACATGTGATGTGTGTTGTTGTGATACTCTCTGGTCAGCCATGAGGCCATGCCTCTGGCACTTGCCCGGCATAGTTACGCAAACAGCTCTCCAACCACTTGTTAACCATACGTAATGCCTTACATACACGTCACCGTGGGTGATAGCTGGTGCTTGGTGTCAACTCTGTCCCCACCAACCAAAAAAGCTCCTGCCAAAATCCGCCCATGAAGCGGCTATCCCTGTCACTGACAATGGTCTTGCGAAGACCATGTAACCTGAAGATATCCCGGAAGAACAACTCTGCCACCTGTGTTGCCGTATAGTGCGCAAATATGGCGAAAAAGTGTGTATACTTTGTCAATCGATCAACGACGATAAATATACAGTCCTTGCCCTGTACCGTGGGCAATCCCGTGATGAAGTCCATCGAAATGCTCTCCCATTTCCCCTCTGGAATGGGAAGAGGCTGCAACAACCCTGCTGGATGGTTCATCTCCCCCTTGTTGCGCTGACAAATTTCGCACTCCCTGACATGCTGGAGTACGTCCTCCTTGAGGCCCTTCCATGAGAACCTCTCTCTGATGGCCTTGTAGGTTTTGGTAAACCCACGATGGCCGGACAATGGTGAATTGTGAGAAGCACGCAATATCTTCTTCTTGGTAGGATCCCTCGATCCAAAGAAGATCTGTCCCTATAGTGAGGGATCTCATCATCTGTCCTGGTCCTGTCTGCGACATCTGTCACCCCATCCATCCAGCCTCTGTGGCCCTCACATCCTTCCCCTTAGGCTGGAAAGCCTGTCTCTGGGGGTAAGGCGTCCTAGTCCTGGGTAACACATCCTACAAGTCCCAAGTCCTGCCAACTGTGTCATGGAGTGTGGTTGGTCTAGTGGATCTGACCAATCAATGAACATGTAAATCATCCGTGCCACGGATAGATCTGGCACCATCACCGAAAGTCTCAGGAAATCTGAGATATATGTATCTGGGCTCCCGGTCTGTTTGAGCCTCGTCAACTCAACAAAGTGCTCCTCCGGATCCCTCCGATCGAACCTCTCTATCAACATCCGGGTGAACTCAGCATATGCTGTCACTATCGAATGCCCGAGTGTAACCATGTCGTGGAACCACCAATCTTGGGCCTCGACATCCAGATGCAGCGCTACCACCTTGATGGCCTGCATCTCCGACATCTGGTTGAGCTGGAAGTATATGTCCAGCTTCTCCACCCAAGCCTTTTCCGAACTATTTGATGAGCCATCAAACATAGGCAAATGGAACCTGCTCATCGTACGCTGAGTGTCTCCCTCGTGATAATGCCGGTGTCCCCTGTGATGGTTACGGGGTCTGCTGTCCCACTGGAGCTGGACAAAATCTCGAAATGAAAGGGCATCCCTGAACTCCTGCCCATATGCCTGGTACTCAGCAAAGTAATCACCCATGTGGCCAGGCTCCGGCTCCTGCTGTGCCCCTACCCCTGCGTCTGCAGCCAGAAAAGTGGGCATAGTGGAACGTGTGGGTGCATGTGATGCCATGTGCTAAGTGGCATCGTGCTCCTGCAAATGGTGGGATGTGCCTGATCCCTCACCAATCTGGAAACCCCTTGGGGTTTCACGCTGTCTAGCCTCTACAGCAGTGAATCTCTGTCCCATCACCTCAATCTGCCTTGACAGATCCTGTACTGTCTTGAGGAGCATTTCCCCAAAATTCTTCGCATCACTATCATCTGCCATCGGTTCCTCCTGCTCTGCATCCACTACTGGAATGCAATCACCCTCTCCGTAGGTGATTTGCAACCTACGTTCTCGGTCACGGTACTTCCTACCCCTGTAGCAAATATACGACTTCTCTCCCGGTGTCATAGACAACTTTCTCCACAGGCTGAGTTAGGTCTATGAGCTCTGATACCACTGAAATATCCCAAAGAGGAAATAGACAGTAATACAAAGCATGCAACAAGATATGTAATGCTAGAAACAGATCATGAAGCAGATACACACGAAATAGAGAGAATGGTAAGCCATTTTATTATACTGAGAAATAGAAATAAGTACAAGAGGTGATCAGAATGATGGCACCTCGACTTGCACCAAACAAGTGTAGGAATACTCTCAGAATATCAATGGAAATAGCTGCTCTCTGCTGTAACTCCAAGCTGCTAAAATACTGTCGTGTTGCTGCTACTACTGGAACAAAATGAGTATTTGGGGTTGCTCCCCTACTCGGAAAAATCTGATACTCTGGAATCGGCCTCTACTCACAATACCCAGAAAAGCCCAGAGAGCGTTTCTGAAATGGTCGACCCCTGAAAATGCCTCCCTTGAGGATCTACGCTATCCTCCCAAGGGCCACGCTGGTGCTGAATGCTATCCTCCAAAATATGGCCTCCCTCTCTGTCAAATGTCTCCAATAGGCAAGGGCTGGCCCCTTGCTCAATCCTCTGGCTTGAATCCTCCAAAATGGTACCAATTCAGAGCTCCCCCAAGATGAATTGCGTCCTCCCTCTCAAGACTGCGCAGTCCCTAGATGCTCTGCTCCTCCACGAATGCAACCACCGATCCTCCTGCAAAATGCTGATGGAAATACCTCACTCGAGCAAGCACTCGAAGTCTCTCGGGGCTGAGGGTGGGATCTCCGAACGGAGACACCCGATGTACTGAACAGTACTGCAAACAAGCTAAACAGCCAACGTGCTCCAAGTCAAAGTGACTAGCTCAATATGCATAAACATGAATGATCAAATGAGAAGGCTCTCCTCCCTTTTATAACGATGGACCTCTCTCACCCTAGGCCCCACCATCTCCTACGTGCTCCTTGGCCCACGCTGTCCCTCTCATCTGCGTGAGGTAGGCCCCACGCTGCTCACGTGGTCAGCATCCTCCTTTCCTGCGCTGTCCACTTGGCCACTAGGGCCCACTCCCTCAATTTCGATGTGGACTTTAGGAAAGTGCTTCATCCTAAGTGAGTTAATTAATATTTTACTCACTTTATTCATGCTCCAACTATAATAAGGAAAAATTGGTCAAAATTAATATTTCCAATTACCTATCGCTAATTAGGAATATTACATTAACTGGATTAACAGAAATAATTTCTGCATAAGAATTAAGATTCATAAATTTCTACATGGTATCGAGGTAATTCTTGAATCTAGAAGGTCACCGAGTGAAGCATAGAAGGATCTGAGCGCGAAACGGTTGGAAGGCGGCGAAAAGCGAGATGCGAGGGGATGGCGTGGTTTTCGAGGAGGAGATTCACGGAGAGGGAAGGTTGACGCCGTCCAGCGCCATGTATGACCCACGCAGTGCTAGCAAGGCGGCTAGAAACATGCGGGTTGGGTACGAGCCGACGGTGTGATTTAGATATGAATCTGTCAAATCCAGAAAAAGTCTGCAGAAAAGTTGCAGAAATTCAGAAGAGCTGGTGGGGTTAAACTTCTGAAGTTTTCAGATTTTTAACCTTAGCACAAGTGACAAAGTTTGGGAAGAGATTAGCTTCTCAGAGAGTTTCTTGCCAAAGGAAACTTGCAGTTTGGTCAGAGGATCAAAGAAGAAGCTGAATCATAGTTGATTTGGTAGATTTCCAAGGAGGGAAATCAAGTGTCAGAGGGAGCAGAGGGTTCCCAGTTCGAAAAGGACCCTAGATCCAAGATCTATAACATAGAGAAGAGGAGCTCTGACAAATTCTGAGCAGATGGCTCCTCATGGAATGCATGATTAGGATAGGTTAGAGGGCCTCTCAAACTTTTCGGTGTGGAAAGCAAGGATCCTGATTGTCCTTGAGGCATACGGTCTAAGGGACCATGCAGAGCAGACCCTAGCCACACCAACGGATGCGGATCTCCTACGGAAGCATAGAGAAGCTACTGGGCATGCCAAGCAGTTGATAATGAATAGTATCAAGGACCATATTGTACCACACATAGTTGAGAAGAGGACAACTAATGAGATGTGGAAGGCCTTGACTTCCCTATATGAGGGAAAATCAGTCCAAAGAAAGATGTTGTTGGAGGTCCAAATGAGGTCATTCATGATGACTAAGGGAGAAGACATCGAGCATTTCCTCTTCAGATTGCAGTCAATCAGGGATCAGCTGACTGCAACGGGTGCAACCGTAGTTGATGCAATGATAGTCAGGACTCCCCTCAATGCAGTCACGAATGAGTGGGAAACCTTTGTCCAAAGTATCTTGGGCAGAGCGGACCTCCCAGATTGGGACAGCTTGTGGACGATCCTGCGGCAAGATGAATTACGAAGGTTCACCAAGAAGCAGCATAGCCCTGCGTTGAGCAAGGTTAAGAAGGAAGAGGAGGAAGATGCAGCCTTGGTATCAAAGAAGCTGCCGAAGAAGAAGAAGGATCCTTCTAAGATCAAGTGCTTCCAGTGTGGCGAAATGGGACATTTTGCCAGCCATTGTCTAGAAAAGAAGAAGGACAAGGAAGCATCTTCTTCCAAAGCAGTGGTGGCAGATGATGGGTCCGGTGATGATGTGGCCATCAGCACTCATGAACCACGAAGGTGGGGTGACATGGACATGTAGAGGAGCTACATGGAAGAAGGCGTGATCCTTGAGCAGCTCATCTCTTGGATCAACAAGTGAGCTACAGCAGCCTTAAGACAGTAGCGAGACAAGTGGAGCAGTGGGTGCATAGATCAGAGATGAGGTATAAGCAGAGACAAATCTGGAGGCTGGGAGGAGCAACGCAGAGCATAGCAGCAGTAGTGTAGAAGCAGTAGCAGCGCAGAGGCTGATGTGACTTCAGCATTGCAGTGTAGTACTGCTTACGCAATGCAGAGCTGCAGCAGCGCAGAGAGCTTCAGAGGGACAACGCAGTACAACAGTAGCGTGATAGATTTCAGCACAAGGAGCCGATGTGACTTCAGCAGTGCAGAGGGAGTCTGATTACGCAGGCAGAGCTGTAGTTGTGCATTGTTCTTTAGATGCCAGCACAGATTTGTAGCCTATGGAGCTTCAGTGATGAGGATGCAACCCATCTGACTTGTCTGTCAAAGATTGGGCAGGTGATTCAGTTTTTTCTCTCAACAACTGAAGTTGCAGTGCAGCAGATCAACAGTGGCGGTGCTATGAGCAGCACAAATGCAACATATTGAGAGGGAGCTGTAGTACAGTGGTTGCAGTGGCAGTGGCAAAGTCATGGGCAGCAGTACAGAATGGTAGCAGTAGTGCAGAGTTGAGTGGCAGGAGGCCAAGCATCAGCAGCATAGAACTAGTGCCCAAAATCATGTAATGCATAAGTGTGATGTATTGCTAGAGCACACCCTTGATGCTAAGAGGGAGTGTTGAGATTTTGTGTATTTGGGGTAGCATCAATTGTGCTCTAGGTCCCAAATTTTGAGGAAGGATTAGAGTTCACTTGATCTACAAGACCCAGAAATGGATTTGGGAAATTTCATCTGGTTTAGGAGATAATAAATTAATTAATTATTTTAATGTATTTCCTAAGTTAAAACTTAGGAAAATAAAATAATTAAAGTGAATTTAATTAAACATGTGATGGAATTGTCTTAAGTCACACGGATCAAGCTTTCTTTTAATCTTAGCTATTGATTAAAGATTTAATCTTGGTCATTGATTTGTCAACGAGAAAAGTATAAAGGAAAGGCTTGGTGTCATTTGTAAGACACACAGAGGTAGAGCACTGAAGCTAAGCTGAGATTCTAGGGCGGGGTTGCTAAGAATTCTCAAGTGTTTCAGTTGTAGAGAGGGGAATTTAGACCAAGGGGATGATCTGATCCCGGGGTCTAGAATACACAAGAAGCAGACAAGAGATCAGGAAAGACTGTGCAGAGGAAGGCAGCAGCAAACGGCAGCAAGGACATC
Organism: Pinus albicaulis; assembly: GCA_034641835.2. Lineage (NCBI taxonomy): Eukaryota > Viridiplantae > Streptophyta > Pinopsida > Pinales > Pinaceae > Pinus > Pinus albicaulis. The sequence continues at coordinate 1,641,642,568 of CM076582.1, forward strand.
GTGATTTTCAGGAAACCCTTCAAGGGTTACGCAAAGACCCTTAGGGGTAGCGTAGTGACTACGTCACCCAGTCTAGGGTAACGTAGTCCCTTCCAGTGACAGTGCTGAGCATTTGGAGGCCTTCAGAGGCTGACGCAGTGTCTTTCAGGGGCAAATCTAGGGTTTCTAGGCCTAGATCTGGCCGATTTCTATAAATCCCATTTGAGGGTGTGGATCAGTTAGTATTGTTGGTCTTAGATCAGCCAGGTGCTGCAGATCTAGAGTTTTCTCTGTAGGGTTTTCCAAATCTGGAACCCAAAGTTGTGTATTTAGAAATATTCTTAATAATAGAGCCCTCCGGCAGCCAGAGACCGATTTTCCCACATTGGGTTTTTTCGGGGACAGTTTGTCCAGAAATAACTGTCACTTTGTCTATGTGTGCATGTGCTTATTCTAGATCTGAATTGGTAGGGATCTGTTATGTGTTTTGCTTTGATGTTAACTTGAATTTATTCAATTGATAACTTGTATAAGTAGGAGAAGCTTAACCGGATTAACAGAAATAATTTCTGCATAAGAATTAAGATTCAGAAATTTCTACACACAGAATTGTCCTTAATCCAAGCTTGAATGACCAACCTAATAGAAAAATAGCCCAACCAATAATTCTTCTTTTTTCTCCTCGACCTTTTGTGCTTCTAATTCGAATTATGTGTTTTTCACCGAAATTGGATGATGGAATGTCAAGTCTAGATGTCATATATATACTGGTTTTGATCATAATCAAAAAGACATGTCCCTTGGCCAAGGAACATGAGCCTACACAAGTCGGCTTAGGTCGGCTAGGATAAACTATATTTTTTCATCTTAAAAAATCATTTTCTCTCAGTCTAGGAGGAGTTAGAGGGCGTATAAGGGCTTGTTAGAAAGGGAAAAATATCCTCTACAAGTCTATGCCAGTTTCATAGACTTGGGCCTGCCTTCAAGCTCTTAGGATTAGGGCATCTAAGGCTTCTTCAATAGAGCTCCAAATGTGACCTTCAACAATCATCCATGCCATTATTATCTTCATCAAGGACAAGGGCTAGGGTTCTTCACATGTGTTCTTCATTTATAATGATTAAGGGATCATGGGTATTTAGATTAAAGCTCCTTCTTTATTCACGGAATGAACCTATTAGGATTAGGGCTTCATGATTTCATAACGAACAAAGACTAGGGCATCATGAGCAGCAGTACAGAATGGCAGCAGTAGCAGAGTTGAGTGGCACGAGGCCAAGCATCAACATCACAGAACTAGTGCCCAAAATCATGTAATGCATGAGTGTGATGTATTGCTAGAACACACCCTTGATGCTAAGAGGGAGTGTTGAGATTTTGTGTATTTGGGGTAGCATCAGTTGTGATCTAGGTCCCAAATTTTGAGGAAGGAATAGACATCACCTGATCTACAAGACCCAGAAATGGATTTGGGAAATTTCATCTGGTTTAGGAGATATTAAATTAATTAATTATTTTAATGTATTTCCTAAGTTAAAACTTAGGAAAATAAAATAATTAAAGTGAATTTAATTAAACATGTGATGGAATTGTCTTAAGTCACACGGATCAAACTTTCTTTTAAACTTAGCCATTGATTAAAGATTTAATCTTGGTCGTTGATTTGTCAACGAGAAAAGTATAAAGGAAATGCTTGGTGTCATTTGTAAGACACACAGAGGCAGAGCACTGAAGCTAAGCTGAGATTCTAGGGCGGGGTTGCTAAGAATTCTCAAGTGTTTCAGTTGCAGAGAGGGGAATTTAGACCAAGGGGATGATTTGATCCTAGGGTTTAGAATACACAAGAAGCAGAGAAGAGATCAGGAAAGACAGCGCAGAGGAAGGCAGCAGCAAATGGCAGCAAGGACAGCGTGATTTTCAGGAAACCCTTCAAGGGTTACGCAAAGACCCTTAGGGGCAGCGTAGTGACTACGTCACCCAGTCTAGGGTAACGCAGTCCCTTCCAGTGACAACGCTGAGCATTTGGAGGCCTTCAGACGCTGACACAGTGTCTTTCAGGGGCAAATCTAGGGTTTCTAGGCCTAGATCTGGCCGAGTTCTATAAATCCCATTTGAGGTTGTGGATCAGTTAGTATTGTTGGTCTTAGATCAGCCAGGTGTTGCAGATCTAGAGTTTTCTCTATAGGGTTTTCCAGATCTGGAACCCAAAGTTGTGTATTTTGAAATATTCTTAATAATAGAGTCCTCCGGCAGCCAAAGACCGGTTTTCCCACATTGGGTTTTTTCGGGGACAGTTTGTCCAGAAATAACTATGTCACTTTATCTATGTGTGCATGTGCTTATTCTAGATCTGAATTGGTAGAGATCTGTTATGTGTTTTGCTTTGATGTTAACTTGAATTTATTCAGTTGATAACTTGTATAAGTAGGAGAAGCTTAACCGGATTAACAGAAATAATATTTGCATAAGAATTAAGATTCATAAATTTCTACATACAGAATTGTCCTTAATCCAAGCTTGAATGACCAACCTAATAGAAAAATAGCCCAACCAATAATTCTTCTTTTTTCTCCTCGACCTTTTGTGCTTCTAATCCGAATTATGTGTTTTTCACCGAAATTGGATGATGGAATGTCAAGTCTAGATGTCATATATATATTGGTTTTGATCATAATTGAAAAGACATGTCCCTTGGCCAAGGAACATGAGCCTACACAAGTTGGCTTAGGTTAGCTAGGATAAAATATATTATTTCATCTTAAAAAATCATTTTCTCTTAGTCAAGAGGAGTTAGAGGGCGTATAAGGGCTTGTTAGAAAGGGAAAAATATCCTCTACAAGTCTATGCTAGTTTCATAGACTTGGGCCTTCAAGCTCTTAGGATTAGGGCATCTAAGGCTTCTTCAATAGAGCTCCAAATGTGACCTTCAACAATCATCCATGCCATTATTATCTTCATCAAGGACAAGGGCTAGGGTTCTTCACATGTGTTCTTCATTTATAATGATTAAGGGATCATGGGTATTTAGATTAAAGCTCCTTCTTTATTCACGGAATGAACCTATTAGGATTAGGGCTTCATGATTTCATAACGAACAAAGACTAGGGCATCATGAGCATCAATGAAGAAGGCTAAAGCTTTATCATGTAGCTAGGAATATGCATCATCTTCATGCTTAGGGTTTTCTCTTAGGGTTTGCATGAGGTTAGGGTTATTATGATTCATGTATCACAAGAATATTTGTCATCTCCAACAATGCCATATTGACATCAATGACAACTCTGACCAATAATGACATGCTTCATAATGGCTCCACAAGCCTGCGACAACAACTTTTGAGGACATTCCACCCATAAACAAACCCCAAAATTACTCCAGACCTTGACACCTTCTCCTCGGCCCTCCTGCACAGCAATTCATTCACCAAAAAACCCTAACAAGCCCTCCTTTCCCTTGTTGGTTTCCTTCCTTTGCCTACAGCCAAGACAAAATTGGTCATTTACCTTCAACGAGCTCTTCTTGTGTTGCGTTGCACACTTTGGATGTGTCTCAAACAACTTCACATCACCTTCTATTTATATGCATAAGAAGGGCTTCCTCAAAACGTCCAATTAGGGCTTGACAAGTTGTCATAAGGCTTATTACGATCAAGCTGACCTAGAACTTATGCCACCATGCCCACACATAACTTTCAAAAATTCATAACTCCATTTCTACAACTCGAAATCGGATGATTTTCGATGCGTCAGATTCGTCTCGACGAGTATTGTCATCCTCATCCATCACATGTTGAAATGTGTCCATGGTTTTGGCCCAAATCATGATGGGTGCAAAACCCTAACCTTGGGTTCCAAGCCCACAAGTGACTCTTGTGGTGCTCCACCCTCCAAACCCCGAACCCTAGGGCTTGGAGTACCTCCCAAGCTACTCAAATATCAACACACATAGGGTTAGCGTCCCCCTCCCCTTCTCCACACCTTGGGTTGGGCTTGGAACGATGCCCCGCATGTTAATGCAGCTAAAAAAGAAAAGAAAAAACATAATTTGGCTACTCTCAACAGGAAATGCACCACAAAATGCAAAAGATGATTGGGACATACAAATTTAGCATGTGGGCAAAAGCCTAACATGAGCTCTCCCCCTTATCCATGGCCATCACCCTAGTTCCTAGGGGCTCTAGATAAGCCCCCTCCATCATTAAGGAACCCATGATTGTCCCAACCCCTGGTGGGTGATGAACTGCCCACCTTAAGGGGGGTATCGACTACTATATATTACACATCATGCTCTCATCCCATGGAGCCCCGAGTAATTATGAAGAAAATCCAATAAAAGGAAAAAGGCATATGAAGAAGGGTGGAAAAACAAAGGTCGGGGTAACTCATGTACCACGATTTTCTCCCTCCTACACTCATATACCTAGGTGTGGGCTTCCCACATTATAGCTACCCTTGTACCATAATGAATGATTCCCCTGATCCCCACTTTGCTCCATTATTATATCATTTGCCACCTACCATTTGAGGGATGTACCATAGACATGTCACCCCCTCTAGATGTTGAAACCACCTAATAGGGTCCTTGGTTAACCCCCTATTGAGCTTGGACACTTGTACATGCCACAACCCACTATGGAAGGGCATGCCACCATGAAGTACCCCATTAGTTCCATGACTTGTAAGCTATTTTACTTGATTATTCTGATGACTTGTTGTATTGGAGGGAAATGGGATGCATTGGATCTTTGCAGGATTGTAGGTGGGTCTCCATTTAGGGCTTGGTCTCTCTATACGGGGTCCTAGCCCTCTAGAGGGCCACATTCGCACATTATAGGGTGAGCATTGAGAGCCATGGACCTCCACCATAGCCAACATTACTTCATGGATCCCCAACAACGCTCGTCGATTGCTCGTGTTCCACCTTTTGGATGAGGATGATGCACCTGGTTCACCATGTCCAGTCGACTCCACAGTTGACCATACACTTGGCAAATGTTCCAAGATCCAGAATATTGTCCCCCACTACAGAGGAAGGGCTTATGTCATCATTCTAACCCTTATAGATGGTCTATAGGAACTTCCGATCCACTTGGAGACCCATAAGGTTGTGAAAATTCTACTGCAGTATCTTGGTTTATTTCTCCTACTTGTTTTAGATTAATACAAGTTATTTTCAGAAATTAGATTCAAAAAATACTGAAATAAACACAACTACAGCCTACACATGCAGATCATTTACTGAATAATATGCTCATACAACAAAGTGACACATGGATTTTTGGACATAAGTCCCCGAAAAAACACAAAGCGGGAAAACCGGTGCAACAGATATGAGGGTTTATTATTAAGTAGATTCTGAGTACAGTAAATCTGGGTTCCAGCTCTAGAAAACCCGACAGAGAATAAAAGAAATCAAATCTGCAGCTAACTTGAAGTTCTAGTGCCAAATATCTAACTGATCCACACCGTCAAATGGGATTTACAGAACTTAGCCTGGATCTGGCCCTAGAAACCCTCAGCGCTGCCCCTGAAGCCCCAGCGTCAGCCCTGCTAGCCTCAAAATGCCATTGTGCTGTCCAGAGAGGGACTGCGTAACCCCTGGAAGGGTGACGCAGGCCTTACGCTGGCCCTGGAGACCCTCTGCGTAACTTCTGCAACCCCCTGGAGCCTTAGCGCTTTTTTGCGTAACACCTGCATAGCTGTTGCTTTGCTTCTCTGCGTTGTCCTTGTTGCTGCTCCTCTACCTCTTAATGACTCTTGGCTCTGGGATCAGATCATCCCCTTAGCCAATACTACCCCTCGCTGCAGGAAATTCCTCAGAAATTCTTAGCAAACCTGCCCTAGAATTCCAGATTTATTCCTCAGCTCTGCAACTATGTGTCTCCTCCAACTAACCCTCAAGCCTTTCTCTTATACTTTTCATTAGACCCTTCAACGGCTGAGATTAAATCATTCATCAACGACTGAGATTAAAAGACTGCTTGATCCATGCGACTTAAGACAATTTCAACACATGTGTTAATTAATTCACTTTAATTATTTAATTTTCCTAAGTTTAGACTTAGGAAATCCATTAAAATAATTAATTATTTGAATAACTTGAACACCAACTGAAATTTCTAATATCCCTTTCTAGGTTTTGGAGATCAAGTGTGTCCTAGCCCCTCCACAAAATTTTAGGGCTAGAGCACACCCAATGCTACACCAACTATACAAAATCTCAACACTCCCTCTTAGCACGGAGTGTGCTCTAGGAAAGTGTACTCTAGTAATGCATCCACACCATGGACTACAAGATCTTGAAGTTGGATTCTGTACTGTTGATGCTTGGCCTGCTGCCCTCCATCCACTACACTACTGCTTTTTGTACTGTTGCCCATGTCATTGCCACTAACAATGCCACATCTGTATTGCAGCTCCCTCTGAATTTGTTGCATCATGCTGCCCATAGCATTGCCACTGCTAACTACTGCACTGCAACTCAGTTGTTGAGAAACAAGCAACTAAAAGAACTCTACCCAACTGTTTGACACATAAGTCAAGTTGCCCTCCACCACTGAAGCTCCTTGGATGCTAATTTACGCTGTCCTCCTAGAGACACTGTCATGCTGCAACACTGCACTACGTGAGCAAAGCTTCTCTGCGTTGTTAAAGCCCCATCAGCCTCTCTCCGTTGCTGCCTCCATGCTGTTGCTGCCTCTACATTATGCTGCTCCCTCTTCAGCTCTTCAACTCCCTCTTTTGCTTCAATGTGGCCTTCTGCAACCATCTCCCAACTCATCCCGCTACCGTCTTAAGGCTCCCGTAGCTCGTATGTGATCCAAGAGTAGGGTTGACTCAAGGATCCTACCATCCTGTCTGTAGATGCTCTACAGATCCATGTCGCCCCACCTCTTCTCTCGAGGCATATGAGCACTCATGGTTGCATCATCATCAGAGCCATCTTCTTTTGCTGTTGCAGCCTTGGAATCATAAGAGCCTTTGTTCTTCTTCGTAGGACAATTGCTGGCGAAATGTCCAAGATCACCACAGTTAAAGCATCTGACCTTGGAAAGGTCCTTCTTCTTATTCCTTTGTTGTTTCTTTTTCCTTGATGCAAGGGCTGCATCCTCTTCTTCCTTCTTGACTTTGGCCTTTCTGCTTCCTCCACTGATATTTTGTCGCTTGGTGACCCTCCTGATCTCTTCTTGGCGGAGGATAGCCCACATGTTAGCCCAAGATGGTAACGCTGCCCTTCCCAGAATGCTCTAGACAAACATTTCCCAATCTTTCGAGACTGCATTCAAAGCAGTCCTCACTGAGAGCCCCTCAGCCGAAGTAGCACCAATGCCAACCAGCTGATCTCGGATGGCTTGAAGCCTAAAGAGGAATGGATCTATCTCTTCTCCCTTCATCATTTGGAACAACCGCATCTGGTTCTCTAGAAGCATTCTTCTCTGGACAGAGCTTCCTTGGTACATCGTGTCCAAGGCTAACCACATGTCATTTTTGTAGTCTTACCAGCAATATGAGCAATCATGTGGTCCTTGACTCCATTTATGATCAACCGCTTAGTCCGCGCTTGATTTTCTTCATACTTTTTCAGAGGATCCACATCAGTTGGTACAGCAAGAACCTTCTCTGCATGATCTTTGAGACCATACTCATCCAGAACTGAAAGGATTCTGGTCCTCCAGATAACATAGTTGGACATGTCGTCCAATCTATCTTGATCCCTCAGTCCATATCGAGCCATTTTGCTCCGATCTGACAGAAACAGTACTTCTCCCTTTGGATCTGGGTTTCTTGGTGACTAGAAACCCTCTAGTAACTACTTCTGCTGAAGACTAATTTCCCTCCTAGAAATTTCACCCAAACACAATCAAACAACACTCTCCGATCCTCCTGATCGAATCTCAGATCTGTTTGGCTCAGATCTGCTCAATAACTGTCTTCCTCCCACCTTTGTTGACTTAGCTAGGCACAATTTTGCACCTGCAGAATCTCCACCCCACCAGCACTGCTGAAGATCTGAAGCATTACTTCTAGATCTTGGCAAAACTCTTCTGCAACTCGAGAAAAGACTAGACTGCGTCTCCCTAACTGGCCCAACGCAGCCTCAGCACTGCTCAGAAGTGGAATGTGTAACCCCAAACTGGGTGACGCAGTCCTTAAGCTGCCCTGGGAAGGGTCTGCGTAAGCCTGATGGCCTTCTACAGCTTCAGCGTTGTCCTCTTCTGGATCTGCGTTCTCCTGTTGTCAAGATGCCCTTTCCGGATCTGCTGTTTCTTTTGCCACCTTGCAGAAAAAATATTTCTTAAGATGATTGCTGGAGATTCAGCTTGATCTGCTATCGCTCTAATACCATGTGAAAATTCTACTGCAGTATCTTGGTTTATTTCTCCTACTTGTTTTAGATTAAAACAAGTTATTTTCATAAATTAGATTCAGAAAATACCGAAATAAACACAGCTACATCCTACACATGCATATCATTTACTGAATAATACGCTCATACAAAAAAGTGACACATGGATCTTTGGACATAAGTCCCCGGAAAAACCCAAAGCGGAAAAATCGGTGCAGCAGATATGAGGGTTTATTATTAAGTAGATTCTGAGTATAGTAAATCTGGGTTCCAGTTCTGGAAAACCTGATAGACAATAAAAGAAATCAAATCTGCAGCGAACCTGAAGTTATAGTGCCAAATATTTGACTGATTCACACCCTCAAAGAAGATTTACAGAACTCAGCCCAGAGCTGGCCCTAGAAACCCTCAATGTTACCCCTGAAGCCCTAGTGTTAGCCCTGCTAGCCTCAGAATGTCACTGTGCTGCCCAGAGAGGGACTGCGTAACCCCTAGAAGGGTGACACAGGCCATACGCTGGCCTTGGAGACCCTCTACGTAACTTCTGCAGCCCCCTAGAGCCTTTGCGCTATACTGCGTAGCGGCTGAGAAACACCTGCGTAGCTGCTGCTTTGCTTCTCTGCGTTGTCCTTGTTGTTGCTCCTTTGCCTCTCACTGACTCTTGGCTCTGGGATCAGATCATCCCCTTAGCCAATACTACCCCCCGCTACAGGAAATTCCTTCAGAAATTCTTAGCAAACCCGCCCTAGAATTCTAGATCTATTCCTCAGCTCTGCAACTGTGTGTCTCCTTCAACTGATCCTCAAGCCTTTCTCTTATACTTTTCGTTGAACCCTTCAACGGCCGAGATTAAATCATTCATCAATGGTTGAGATTAAAAGATTGCTTGATCCATGTGACTTAAGACAATTTCAGCACATGTGTTAATTAATTCACTTTAATTATTTAATTTTCCTAAGTTTAGACTCAGGAAATCCATTAAAATAATTAATTATTTGGAGTGTAAAAACTCTGGTAACTTTATAAGTATATATTATTATTGATAAAAGATGAGAGATGAGATATGATTACAATGGGGAATCACCGAGGCTTTAAATATAGCCTCATGGTGTCCCTTGGTGAAGAGGCATGATCTTTGATCATGCCCTTTCACTTAATAAAACCTAAGATAACTATATCTAACAAATAATTAATAAAATATACATAACATTGCCCCTCTCTTAAAGATGCTTTGTCCTCAAAGCATACGTAACGATGGACAATGTTGACGAACGCCAGGGTTTCTTGAGCGGTGGGCTCTTGCTTCCCACATTTTAAAAAGATCGTGGAGCATCTTCTCGAGTTCAATCTTTTGGTGATGTGGATAGTGACAAGATTTGATATTGACAGGGTCAGGTCCTTTCTTGACTTCTATTGGATGTTCATGTTCCTTATTAGGAGGTATTTTTATTGGCAGGTCTTGGAAGACTTTTTCGTGTTTCCTAACTATTCCTTGTTCTTCTGGTGATTTTTCGTGATTCCTTTTTAGATTTAGAGGTAAGTTACCAACAATTATCGTTCGATGCAACTTCTCCTCATCATCAAACGCTTCCTTCTTAACAACCATATCTGCTTCATCACAGAAGGCCTCAACAGCTTCTAGCACTGTATCAGTGGCTTCGGATGTGTTTGTCTCTTCACATTTTTCTTTCAATTCTGGGGATGAAACATTTTGCTGTTTATAAGCAACTGTATTTTCATAGATTCTTTCATTTTCAACGACTATGTCTGTTGCTGCATCTGTGATAGCAGTCACGTTAAATTCTTTATGTGGCTCCTTCACTAACATTGTTTCTTTTTCTGCCATTGGATTTTCATTTATATAAAAGTTCTCAATAACTTCTATTATTGCATTACTGACTTTATAAGTGGATTGACTTGCATTTTTTTCTCTTGGTTTCTCAGCTCTATAACTTTCATGGTTAATTTCAGAGTCTTTGCTTCTAGGTATTTCAACACTATAGTTTTCATGTGAGCTGATTTCCAATTCAACCTCATTTAATTGCTCTTTTTCCAACATGTTATATTCATGATTATGATCTAATTAACTGAGTTGTTCTGTTGACTATAGTCAATATTTGGGACTATTCATTTTTGCATTAGATCTAACTTGTTCATAATGGCATTAAATGTCTGCATTACCTTGTTAAGATTCTCCTTGGCCTCCATACGTTTTAGCCATATTTCCCTTTCTATTTGATCGGCCATCGTCATTGATGAAGACATACTCCTCATACTCCTTGTAATTAGGGCTTATCTCCTTTCCCTTAAAAGCTTTATTTTTTGACAAGTTTCTTCACTTAAGATTTATCTTCTTTGGCGTATGTCATTCACCACTACTACCTTCTCTTGTAATGTTGTCTTTGAAAATAGGATTTTTTTTTAATTAATTAATAATTTTTTTTTTTAAATAATAATAATAATAATTATTATTATTTTTATTATTATTATATTATTTGAATTATATATATATATATATGGGAAAAACAAAATTTTAACTTTGAAAAGTCACGTTGTTTTTAAAAGTCACTTTGTTTTGAAAAGGCACGCTGTTTTGAAAAGGGGAAATGGATTCTAATACCATGGGCAATTACCATGGGCTCCAAAACCACGAGCTTGTAAACCACGAGCAATTACTCTTCCTTATTTCTTTTTACTTTGTCTTCACATGTACGTATATGTACTTCTTTATATATATATCTCTTTTTACTTTTTCTTTTTTTCTTTTGGAACTATTTTCTTTTAAATATTTTTTTCCCCTTTTAATTTATTTCCCCCTTTATGTTAACTTTCCTTCTCTCTTTTATTTTAAAAAACAAATGTTGCTACCCACAAGCACTTGGTTTTTAAAAAATTTGCAATTTTGGAATTTTCTTGTAATTCCTTAATTCTGGGTGATCACACAGATCCCGAAGAGCGATGGCTCTGATACCAATGGAGTGTAAAAACTCTGGTAACTTTATAAGTATATATTATTATTGATAAAAGATGAGAGATGAGATATGATTACAATGGGGAATCACCGAGGCTTTAAATATAGCCTCATGGTGTCCCTTGGTGAAGAGGCATGATCTTTGACCATGCCCTTTCACTTAATAAAACCTAATATAACTATATCTAACTAATAATTAATAAAATATACATAACATTATTTGAATAACTTGAACACCAACTGAAATTTCTCAAATCCTTTTCTGGGTTTTGGAGATCAAGTTTGTCCTAGCCCCTCCACAAAATTTCAGGGCTAGAGCACACCCGATGCTACACCAACTACACAAAATATCAACAGAGGTTGCCTTTGTGCCCCCACACCCACTTCAGAGCACCACGGTTTCTTTCTTGGAAAACAAGGGGCTAACCCCTTGTCCACTATGTTTGGAGTCCATTTCTGCATCATGGCACCTCGTGGACTTCATTAGGCCTCCTCAAAGGCCCAACGACTCACTTTATTGATCATTCTACCCTCTTGAGAGGCTTATTCTTGTATTATTGATGTATTTGGTGGGTTTGTCACCAAAAGTATTGTTATTATGCACATTATTTGATCTTTGGGGCTTAATTAGGCCAATTTAGCTAAATCGAATTCATTAGAGTGTATAAATAGAAGTGAGATGTTTCATTTTCATCATCATCACTTGGATTGGGTTATTTGCTCTTGTGAGATTTTCACTATCCCGAGGACAAGTTTGGATGATATGGATGGATTTTGATGTTTGGATCTCTCTCTCTTGTCTTGTAGCTTCATTATTTTCACAATTTGATGATTGGATATACTCTTTTATACATGTAAGTGCTATTTTCATGCTTATTCTTGTTATTTACTTTTGTCACATGAATGTTGCTGGGATTTTCACTATATAAGTTTGAAATTTACTGCTTTTCTATACGAATTGGTGGAAATCGTGATCTTTTATAGTGCTGCATCAAGTCATGGACCATGTATGAATGGGTGAATGTTCCTAGAGATAAAATATGTTAAATGCATCTCGATAAGTCACCAATTGTTTGCAAATCGAAGTATAAAGACCTTGAAGCAGCTACTCTCATGCCCTAATGCCATGCAAAGTTGTTTGAAGGCCTCCTTGATTGGGTGAACTCTTTCCAAACTATAAATTCTCCTTGACTCCATCTCTCCCAAAGGACAAGGCACTAATCCTCCATAGGTGATCACTTTCAAAGCTTATTTCTCTAACCTCTTCAAATTCTAGGCCTAACCCTAGTAGGTCACATAGGGCATCATATACATTTCATTGTAGCCATCCAAACTCCTTGATTTTTGGTCCACTAATGCGATTGGATTTTCTCTAGAGGTCCTCCAAATTTCAAGCAATTCCGACGGTGGAATCTCGAGATATAGCAAGCCCTAGCCGCAAGACCAACTCTTTCCCTAGGCTGATTTTGGGTTAGTGTCCTTATTGGGATCATTGCACTTTATTTCAAGAAGATTTGTCCATTGATCCTCTTCTCTTCCTCAATTAGGTCAAGCCTCTTCTTGGTTGATCAATTTCGTATCCTTGATCTAGTTTTGGGTCCGCTTGGCCTCATGTGGTCCCACAACCTATTAACGCCAATTTCATAAAGATCACATAAAATCCAAGTCTCCATAAAGATCCCTAGATCTAGGAACCATCTTGACAAAGCATACTCTCAAAACCTAGCCCTAAGGATCCTCTTGGCCCTTCCTAGAGAGCTCATCACCTTGCTTCTAAAGCAAGCAACCCATCTAATTGAGTCTCTCTTGTGAATGGGCCTAGGAATCACCTCCTTATCTTATCATTGACCATATATTCTAGTGATTCCATCATATCGGGTCTCCTCCCATCAGTGAAAGTCCATAAAGAGCAGGGAGCCTTAGTTGAGGTGACAGTGGACTATCGCTCCATTGTTGCCCTTGACCTAGTAGTTGCCCTATAGGATTCCCTCCTAGGACCCCTGCTAGTTTGAGCGGTAATAGGGGACATGACACATTAAGGGGTAAATAGATACTAAATCATCAAAAGCAAGCTGGGGCTCTTAAGTTATGCTCCTATTCAAAGCATTATTAAAAAGAATTAAAAGATGCACCAGAGGGGTGGAAAAGTAGGTTAAGGAAAGGGGTAACTCATGCCTCCACGATTTCTCCCTCCCTACATCTATACACTCAAAATGATGGATCTCCATCAACTGGTCCTATGGCTCTTGCATTGAAGCCCTTCACCTCCATTGTCATTATTATAACAAACACCTATGGATTGAAGGGTTGACCTAGGACATGTCAACTCCCCTTAGGGGCCGGAAGCACCTAATAGGGTTGACCATCTAGCCATCCCTAACACAAGTAGGGGACATTTTTACAGGACTTGGTCTAGTTAGATATTTGAAGGTGATCTCAGTTTGAGGTGTTATTATGCCCTTAACAATTATGGTCCACTATGATGCATCTGTGGTCATTGTCCCTAATGATTGGTGACTTTATTTGATCTTGAGAGGGCTTTTCCAGGTGGTTCTTTACACAGCAGTAGAGGCCTTTGAGGGCACTTTCATCACTCCACTACACAACATGCCCAAGCCATTTTGCACCTTCTAGATATAAGTGATGACCTTGCAAATGCAATGTTGCCCCTCTAAATCAGAGCTTTGGGCACTTTGATGATTCCAAATGATGATTGACACCCTAGAGCACCCCCAAATTCTCATACGATGAGCTCCTCTTGCTTGGTATTGGATTTATATGATGTGTTACCCAGTGGACCCAGGATGCCCTGAGGATAGCCTTGACACTGTTTGATGGGTGTTGCTTGATCCAATGTCCAGATGATGATGGTCATCCCCAGGATGACTAGGGGGACTTGTACTCACTCTTGGAGCCCCAACGTTGGAGAGAGATAGTTGCACATCACCCATCTAGCCCTTGAGAGGGTGATGTAGGGAACCTAGAGCATGGTTCTTGGACATGGAGGCCCTTTGAGGCACTTCTTGATGTCTCCCCTCAAGATTTGAAGTTGATTATGATGATGGGATATCTCATTAGCCCATCCCACACCATTTTGTAGCATTTATGGCCCAAAAAGTGGATGACGCCATGCTTTTGGAGGACAGTGGCCCAGACATGTGGGCATTTATGGCATTATTTTATTGTTTTGAGCTTTGGGGTTGGCTTGTAACCCCTTATCTTGTCAAACACTCAAAGTGAAGCTTTTTTTAACTTTTAGGGCTTGTAGGCTATTTTTTTTTAAGTGAAGGGATATACCTCATATAAATAGAAGATCCCTCCACTTCATTTAGACATCATCACACATGTGAATTCAACCGCCTTAGAGAGAGTGTGAATGCCTTGTCTACTATACTTCATAAAAATGTGATTTTTGTGGAGCATCGTACTATTGGAGATTGATTTTTGTTTTGGAGACGTCTTTTTGGGATTGAAAGAAGTATTTTATTGGAAGAAGTTGTAAGTTTATTGCTGATATTTCTAGATTTTGCATGTGAATTAATTATTGTTAGGGTTGCTAAATGTTCCATGACTAAATGCTTATTGTTTATTGGAGATCTTGGTAAATTTTTGCGTGTTAAAATTATTCTTCCATGAAACTTATAGAAGAACCCCTAGGGTGCTTCTTCTATATTTAATTTCTCCCTTCACAAAAAAGATAGTTAGGGTTTTACAAGTAGAAAATTATCTTTCCCTGCTTACTCCAAGCGATTTTCATATTCCTCTAAGAATCTACCCTAAAACTCCATTGGCCCAAGTTAGATTAGGCACAGACCAAGGTTGTGTTTATCAAAAATCATTAAAACTGAAATATTTTCTTTTCTTTTACCTCTCCTAGGATTTTTAAGGCACACCTCTGGGGCTTTTTCTAGCGCCAATTTGCTTTAGTATAATTTTGGGTGAATGTTTGTGGATGGAATTCTAGGGTTTTCCTCCATAAACCTTTTAAATGCAAAATCTGGCATTTGTTGTGGTGAATCCTCCCCAAATAATGCTGATGTCATCCTTCCCAAACTATTTTGTGCCTTAGAAACCCTAATCCCTAACCAAGCTTCAACTTGAAGCCTATTTGAGGGTTTACCCTATTGCTTTGTTGATCTTATCATTAAGTAAACCCTTCTTTAACTTCTATATGTCTAGCTACTGCTTTATCATTGCATATCAGTATGCCCTAGCTTGTATAAGTGTTTGTCTAGTCTAGAGTTAGAGTACTTGCTCCTTCACATGAAAGCCTTGATACTATTCCATCGTCAAGGTATCTTTCCCTAGCCTTTTAATATCACCTTGATCCCTCTAATTAGAATATATTTATAGGTGAATACAGGGAAGCCTCCCTTGTGGTGAAATTCCACTAAACAGCAGGAGGAAGATTGCTGAGGTGACAATGGCAATGCTTCCTCATTGTTGCCATAAGGTTTGGCCTTCGCCTTGTAAGTACCCTCACAAGGCCTGCTAGATTTTGAGGCAACAATTCCAACTATTGGTCATTCCTATTGTTTAAAAATTAATGTTAACAGAGACCTCGTTCCTCCCTATTTTATTAGTTTCTTCCAAACAGAGCTTCCTGACTATTGTGTGAGGAGTGAGTTAGAGAGACTGCAATCGTTCTCAGATACAATGGGATCAATTTACCACAGACCATACTCTTGATGAACATCAATACAAGATGACAAGAACAAGAAAATATAAGAGGACATAATCTTTGTCAACAAAGAAGGTATACACATTCACTATAACAAGTAAGGGCCTATTAAAAAATGGAGAAAAAAAGAACGGTGAAGTGTCATTCTTATTTTTTCACCGGAAGGACAGGAATTGTTAGCATGGATTTTTTCTCTCTATCATTTTATTCCTTGTAACTGTTATTATTTCATATCAATGTGCTTGCCATTTAAATTGGGGATCAAAAAAACTCTTTTTGTCAGATATAATGAGGCTTGCTGTAGGAGTGAGTTAGAGAGACTGCAATCGTTCTCAGATACAATGGGATCAATTTACCACAGACCATACTCTTGATGAACATCAATATAAGATCACAAGAACAAGAAAATATAAGAGGACATAATCTTTGTCAACAAAGAAGGTATACACATTCACTATAACAAGTAAGGGCCTATTAAAAAATGGAGAGAAAAAGAACGGTGAAGTGTCATTCTTATTTTTTCACCGGAAAGACAGGAATTGTTAGCATGGATTTTTTCTCTCTATCATTTTATTCCTTGTAACTGTTATTATTTCATATCAATGTGCTTGCCATTTAAATTGGGGATCAAAAAAACTCTTTTTGTCAGATATAATGAGGCTTGCTGTAGGATAAGCCTATGGTGCTAACAATAGGCTTGTTTCCATACCCTATGTTACCCTCTTTGGATTTATGTTAAATAATTGGTGAACTTGACAAACAGGTTATTCCGTGTGAATGACAGGTCTGTTTGTGAAAAGAACATGGAATTACTCAAATCCAACTGAGTTTACTCATACTCTAGGATAATGTATTTTCTAACGTTATTGATAGTCACTTTGAGGTAATGACAAAGACTCCAACAAATGAAGTTAAAATCAGGTTGATTGGTTTAGACAACATACTCAGAGAATAGCAACTTCACCACTTCAGTTGGATGCTGAAAAATAATTGTTTGCAGTAGTTTTAGATGGAAACTTGCTGCAGTTCTCCATTCATATTGGGCTGTAGTCAAGAGAGAAAAATGGAGTCGATGGAATATGTATTTTACGTAGAAGCAGAACTGTTATATGCATGCTATTTGAAGTTGAGCTTTCTTCCTGTGAACATATATCCACTAAAGATAAATGATTTCATACATTTCTTCCTGAGAAAACAGTCTTAACAAAATATATAACAGATTTCATATATTTCGTAAAAATCCAACCCTAGCATGGGGAAAAGCACTTTGAGATTGGGAGGCTAAAGTTTAAAGTTTGAACCTCTGAATCAGTGTTGGTTGAAAGAAAGTTGTAAGAATCTCATAGTTTGAAGTCCACAGATATACTTTTTTAAGATAAGAGAAATATGATGTCTCCAACCTTTACCTAGAAGAGTCATCTGCTGCTGCATTTTTTATATGGACAGACTCATGTAAGTAAATTTATTAAGTGAAGATTATTTTTTGATGTACTGTTTCTAACATTTTATCGCCACTTTTGCAGGAAGAAACTCACCACATGGGCCTATATTTTGCCAGGGCAAGAGGAGCCCAAATTGTGAACAAGGTCTCATTTGATTGAAAAACAGAACTTCAAATGTAGTCATCATTTAGGTATCCTTGGCCAGATTGCTCTAAAACAGAACTACATCATTTACCATAGTGGGTAAAGGTTTTTAAATAAGTTGCCAAGTCAATCACATTATACATATCTCTAATAGATATTTTTATATAGGTTACATATGTTGAAGCCATACATGCAATTTCAGACTTTCACAATGTTATGTGTAATATTGGACTTTATTGAAGATGTTTGGTGTTTCAATGAGTCATTCACAGACACCAGTTATTGGTCATGTATGTCAACTTCTTTTTCGTTGTTTGTTTGTAAAATAATGTTTAGAATCTGAAGACAACTACTAAATCTTGTAGAGACTCTTTATAATGGTATATGTACATTAACATCAACATATAAAATGTAGTAAGAAAATTAACAGGATGGTTCCTCACACTTTTTACCATAAATTATTGTTTTGGGCATCTTTCTTGAGTTTGTAAAAGATTGTCTGTCGCTTCTTGAACACTGCACATAATAAATAGAATGCACTATGAATGGCACTGGCATTACTAAAAGTAATGCAATCTAAGGTTAGATCATATAACAATAAGGAAAACAAGGACCCTAATAAAGGGAAAATTGAATAGAAGGGACCATGGAAGACAATAAATATGAAAATTACAAGAGTGAAATCAATTTGTAGGGAAGCTTGTGTGCCTTACATGTTGTTGTGAAAGAGAGTTGTTCTCTCTTCTCTCCTAGCTCCATGATGGGTTTGGCAGCAATGATGATGTCTATGAATCTAAAATATCCTTTTATGGGAGGGTGGAAGAGAAGTGCTGGAATGTTAATTGAATATAAACTATAGAGACTGCAGATACTAGTTGCCTGAATGAATTATAAAGGGGGCACCAAAAGTGTGTTTGCAAGGTGGGGAGTGTTGATTTTTGATAGCTTGGGAGGTACTCCAAGCCCTGGGGTTCGGGGTTTGGAGGTTGGAGCGCCACATTAGAGCATTGTGGGCTTGGAACCCAAGGTTGGGATTTTGTACCCAAAGGAGTTGGGCCAAAACCATGAGGTCTACTAGGCATGTGATGGATGGAGATGATAGAGGATGTCAAGGAGAATCCAACGTATCGAGAATCATCAAATTCCGAGATGTCTAAGTGGAGATATGTGTAATAACCCTGCTCCCAGAGTTCTAAGATTTGTACCTATCTGAACTTAAGTTTAAGTAAAACAGATCTAATAAAACATTGTAACAGTAAAAATTGAAATTTCAGCTTGCATAATTAATCTATACGTAGAAGAATACCTGAAAATCAGCACAAATTTACGAATCCTGAAGCGGCTGAAGATTAGCTGAGCACCTGGTGATGGCGTGAACATAACATATTACCGGGACAATCGAATCCTCCCAGCCAAATCCGGGACCAATCCCAGACCCAGAGGATGTCTCCTCTGCCCCCGTGCCCAGATTTCCAAGAACAAGAGACTCCTTCCCAAACCCTTCAAGCCGACATTTCCTTCTCACTCAAGCAGAAATCATTTCTTTTCCTCTAAAACATCTCCTCCCTTCTTCTCCATATCACCTCCTTTAAATAATCTCCCTCCACCGCCTCTTACTTCCTGAGGTCTTATCCTTATTAATGGTGATATTTTATGTATTTATGGTGGTATACTTTTCATTTTATTTGGATAGGAATATAATCTAAACAATCTTCCTCCACCGCCTCTAACCTCCCGAGGCCTTATCCATCCTTATGTTCACATTAAATGTTGTTATGGTGGGTGATCCACATTAATGTGAGTACGTATACACATTTATAAAGGTGGGATTTTATTTAAGTACTTTTAATATAAATCTTTAATATTGCATACTCATTTTTAACTTAAAGATTTAACTTTATTATTTCATTTATTTTATTACCTTGTTTCATAAAATTTTATACTTAGTTGAATGTAATATAAATCTGAAATCTTAATATTAAGTTCCCAATCTATGAAATCTTGATATTAGTAGGTAGGTGTACTAGTGCGATGTGGGCGGTATAGGCAAGTGTAGCTATCAAATGCCTATATCGTTCACATGCTAATATCGTTTTGTATATACTTGGGAATGGGTCGTTACATACTTCCTCCCTTCAGAAAACTTCGTCCCGAAGTTTATGGTTTTATATATTCATAACAATATTGTGTTTTTAGAGATTAGGGTGATTGTAGAATGCATGTATTTCAAGATTGAATTTTCGTTTAAATAAGTATGTATCCGTAATTTAATTGTTACTTCCCATCTTCACCGAATCTCCAAACTATTCTAAAATCATCCTATCCTTCCTAATCTCTTCCACTCCCATCCTATCCGTCCTCTACAGGAATATGCCATGGCATCAGTTTTACTGACCCATTCATAGACCTCAATGATGTCAGAGTCGATTACGTCGACCTGACATGCTTGTAGGCATCCGGCAGTCATCATCACACGTCTAAGGGAGCGTGACTCGCATAGTCCTCCCATGACTCCAAGTATTGGAGGATAAATAGTGGGCAACACCTCCACTCCTCCTAGCAGGACCAGGGTCAACACCCTATCGTGGGGATCACATGGAGTCTCAACTGTTCTTGGAAATCTATCATCACGTAGATTGTTCCGGTAATCTGTTTTTCTGCATGATACTCACTGGTACATAATCTGCAATGTAAACACTCGTACACATATTACAGCATATGCATCTATATTGTTCATAACCAATTGTTACCCATATAACAACCTCTACACATTCAAAATACTTTGATACGTATGATATCAATCCTAGAATTTATAAAAAGAAAAATTGTTCACATAGGTATCAATATGTTCAATAAAATTTCTCATTTCAGATGCTGCTTCGGTTTAGTTTATTCATGTTCTATTTATGACACACTGCTTTAACCATTTTCATTCTATATACCCCTATTTTTCACTTTTCATATTCACAATGTAGTTACACTTTTATTCCCTTTCCTTGAATCATATTTGAAATGCAATGAAATAATTTGATAGATATTTTCATCTATAATGTCTAATCTATAATTTCACATTCTTGCAATGTTAATTTAAATGACATATTGTATACTGGTGTCCATGCCCTTGTAAATTTAAACAAACAGCATATATCCTGTATCACTAAATTGAAGTAGCATTCTATC